>CM074576.1:53507109-54809609 GCA_037305975.1 Chrysolophus pictus | reverse complement strand
TACCTGTGCAACCTGGTTTAGGGAGTCCACTGTGGCAGGGAGGTCGAACTAGATCTCTAGAGGTCCCTTCCAGACTCTACAGTTCTGTTATTTATTCTGGACTCAGTACCACAGACTTATCTATTGTCATAGGAAATGTTTTTGCTTGAAAGATCTATTGTAATTTACATATAAGACAATTTTTGATACATCAACAGAAGGAGCAAGCCCAGAACATGCCTTTCTAACTAACTGATGTGCCTGACAGAAGGGTGGGAAGTAGTGGGGGGCAGCAGCAATTGCTAACACTTAGTTTGTCACCTGCAGCACCCACAGAGATACTGGCATGAGTGACTGCAGCAGCTATACCTTGGCCCACTCCAGTTTGCTACTTCACCTTCCTACTTACCAGCATCTCAGGCATTGTGGGAGAGCTGCCTGGTGGAAAAATAGAAAGAAACAGCTGGTCTGAAGGGTGCTTGAAAAGTTACATCTGCTTCTACAAGAGCTGCAGGTTTCCTGGAAAAGGGAGGTTTTCAGCTGCTTGTGCATATACCCTGTAATGACTGCAAAAGCAGAACATCTGCTTGTGCTGAAAGGGCTGCTTTTTACTGGGCAAGGGAACATAAACCTCAGTCCAGATTCTATATCTTGACAAATTGTCATAGGAAAAGAAAATAGAAATACTGTCATCTTTCAGGCATACATCTATGACAAACTGAACAAAGAATGAGATTTTGTTTAGGAAGATGAAGAAACATATCTCCCAAGAGTAAAATAGCCAACCAAATTTTCAGAAGCACAAAACCACAGATTTGATAGTCCTGAGCTGAGAGAGTTACACTGCTACCCTCTCATTTGATGCATGATCAATATGGAAGCAAGACAGCATTGTCTTCCTGCACTTCTTCTTTGGTCTCACAGTTTCAGAGGGGAGCTATGTCTCTGATCCCACCCACCTACTTACAGTGGCTATGGGTTACATTTTTCACTAAAACTTTCTGTCTTGTCAAATTCAATAAAGTAGATTAAACTTGAATGCAACAGTTTCAGAATATAAAGACGTAATCTATTTCATATACCTTTTTCTCCGTACTGGCCTGATAGAATCCTTGTTAATCTCATTTTTTCAAACACATAAACCACAAATAAAAAATATATCCTTATCATCAATAAACAGAGCTAATGGTGAGAAATTAGCTGACATGGCAAGAACAATGCTCTTTCAAAAAACTGTACTCTTTTGTGGCTCCTTCTAGCCAAAAGCTATGTTCCGTAGCAAGAAAATATATGAACTATTATTTTCAGGATTTTTCTCTCAAATAGCCTTGTTTCTGTGGTGCTTAGATGTTTTAGTTTCAGGCTATATGGAATATGTCAATTGATGACAATCAAGTTTTACTGATTCCTTGTGACAAGTAAGGTAGGGTGGCACACTTAAGGGAGAAAAAGCCGATAGGAAAAAAATCTGATGTTGTAATTGAAGAACAGACATTCAGGTTGGATGCAGATCATAGTATCAATGTGACAGCCTTAATAGATTACATAATCATTTGATGTACATAATAAAACTCAGAAAATTAGAATTCAAACACTTCCAAGACCATTTCCTTGCATTCACTTTAATGATAACTTATACCTGCTTAGCCATTTGTAATCAAATTTGTCCTAAACTGAAAGCTAATATACCAAAAGAATAAGAGCAGTGAGGATATTGTTTTTAAAGATTTAAAATAGTTACTGCTATAATTAATGTAAAATCACATATGAATCTCTAAGCACATTATAGTGTTTTAGTTATGTTTGTTCTCCATGTCTTCCAGATTTATTAATATGAAAAATTGACTTTTATTGTCATCTCTACTTATTTTAGTGACTTCTTTCTGCAGTAAAGTTACAACATAATATTACTGTTTCATGTAGTTTAATGTTTAATGTTGTAGCGATATTATCCTTCTTCAGTTCTTAATTGTGTTCCAGATGAGCAATATTCTAGGTTGTATTAAATAGTTACCAAACTTGTTCACGAAGTCCATCATCCACATTTCCCCTACACAAACATCAGAGACATTATTTCTTTATGCACGTCAGTTGTATATTAAAATATTAACTTTAAGACTTCAGTATAAAAGCTTAAAGAAATCCTAATGATATATAGTGAACTTTTGCCTACAGAATGTTAGTTGGACTGTCATTTGACAGATCCCTAACTATATGATTTATTCACTTTATAATTTCGTAAATGCTTTTGAAAATTGCATCTTAGTCATTTCTGATCTCCTGGTGAGTACTTGCAGAGAGAGAGTGATTTTTTATCACAGCAAGAGCCATTGTGAATCTGCTAACACAATTCAAATACACCACGGCCTGAAACTAATAAATGCAGCAAAGTTTTGAAGGTATTTTGTATTAATTATTCTAACATTATAAAGCAGTGATGATGTAATGATAATTAAAACATTTTTAAAATTGACAGCTGGATGTTAATGTGTACTATTTTAATTTTGCCTAACTGTAATTCAATAAATTATGATACAAGTTTTTATTTTCAACTTCTTTTTAACTGTTCCTAAAGATCCAATATAAGAAAGTGTGCTTGTCAATATTTAATCAAGTTAACCACTTTCACTGTATGCACCAAGAGCACAAATGCAATTACTGTACATATATTTATCTACATGTAGAAGGAAGAGTTATTGTACACTCCACCTTTTTACATTAGAAAAACAACAACAACAACAACAACAACAAAAACCTAGAGACAAATCTTAAGGATTTGATCCTACAAATACTAATGTACTTAATTAGAATAAGGGAGAATGAAGTTAAAAAATCTTTATTAGCTGTACTAATTTGATAATCACAGTGCTTACTTTGAAGAAATGGGATTTAATTCTCCGTATACTATCTATAACCTTTTGGAAATATTGTTCTCACTAATCTAAATCTGTGTCACACTAAAGAAGGGACTGTAGCTCGCTTCAAAAAAGCTAGCTCAGGTATTTTCTTTCTAGTAAAAGAAGCGCAGAGTTCATTGTAGTTCAGGTATTTATGAATTCATCCAGCTGTTCTGGAAAGTTGTAGTCCTTCATATTTGAATTGGAAATATAGCTTGTTTGTTTCATTGAGATCATTCAAGTTCTGGGATTTTTTCTCCTCTTAGTTTTTATTTAGTTTTATTTTATTATCTTGATAATGTTTTAAAATTCCAAGAACCATCATATCTTTCTGATGGTAGATTTTGATTTGTTGGGTAGAATCCAGAATTACAACAACTTGAACACTCTTTTGTCAATAAATTTTAAAGGTGACTGCCATGTTGCAGGGAGAGAAAAATAAGGAAATTCTGTTGTTTCAGCTGCTACATTTCCACAAAATAATTTGATATGTCTTATGAATGACTAGCATATTATAAACCTTTGTAAAGCCAAGAATAGGGATTAGAAAAATAGAACTGTAAAAGTTCAAAAGACTAAAATTATACTAAAAGCCAAATGAACTCTTAAAATGAGTCTTTTTTTTTTTTTTTTTTTTTTTTTTTTTAATAGTGATTAATCCAGCTATGCAGAGATGACCTCCTCTCTTCCAGAGCAGATGAAAAGAGTGAGGAGAAAAGAAGAACTGGAATATTTATTACAGGGTCTAGTGTACAAAGTAATTACAAGTAATCACAAATTCAGTAATTCTCTGCTATCTGAATCTCCTTCAAAACAGCAGTATACTGGGATATAGAAAAGAGATCTGAAAATCTGTGAAACTACATCCCTGTTTCACCCTGAACTTCAGGCTTGAAGCTGTTGTATGTTGTTTGAGGTAAGGATAACTTTTCAATCTATACTGTGGGACCTGGAAACACTTTCAGTCATTTAGATCTATGTGTATGTTATATTTCCATTCTCACTCCATACAAGAATGAAACTTATTTCCGTGAATGCACAGTCTTCGTATGAATACACAGATTTCATAAGTTCCAAAGAAAAAATATACATTCCAGTGGCTTCCCAGACTGGACTGCACAACTCTTCCCCACACAAACAGAGCTTCTCTGACCCAGCTGGGAACCAGCTAAATGCAATGAAACTCCTCTACTCCTGGATTCTTCATCTGAACATTTATAAGAATCTATTTCATTTCACTTTCTCTTATAATTGGTAGTAAAGAAAACAAAAGGAGAAAGAAGGGCAAAACAGAATGTAGATCTATGTTGAAAGTCTGTAGTAATCAGCCTGAATGTGCTACAGAAAGAAATAAGAGCTAGAAGTCCTAGCTGTGTCTTGATTCTGAGCACATTCTAAAAGTTGGTTTCGATTGCTTGTTTGTTTTACTGCAGATAATCTATTTCACTGTAGCGAGACTGAAACTTTACATTGAATCCCCATTTGGAATACCAGATTTTACTACTTTTAGTTGGGAAAATGTAACACAAAAAAAAAAAAAGGCTGAAATGGTCTGGTGTATACTCTTGAACTTAGATTTAGGCTGCCCAGGATCCTGTCTAACCGGACCTTGAACATTTCCTTGAACTATAAACTCATCAGGTACCATAAACTTGTGCACTCTCAGAATCCTTAGATGGTCTCAAATCTAATCTTCTGCTACAGTGGGCAAACTTTCATTTACATAGTCACTGACTTCACCTAGGACACTTACCAGTGAAGACTGAGGCAAAAAGTCACTGAGTCCCTCAATCTTTTCCTTATCTCAGGTAACTAGGACTCCCATTTTCTTATAGAGAGGATTCATATTTTTTTTCTACTTCTTCTTTTATTTCTGACATACAGTAGCTTTTCTTTTTGATCTTGATATCCCTGACCAGATTTCATTTCATTAGGGCTTTATCTTTCCTAACCTGATCCCCGGCTGCTCAGATAATTTCTTTGTATTCCTCTCAGGTTACTTGTCCTTGCTTCCACCCTCTGTAGGCTTCTTTTTTTGTGTTTTAATTTGTCTAGGATCTACTTGCTCTTCCATTGAGGCTTCCTGGTATTTTTGCCCGACATCCTCTTTGTTGGAATACATCACCTCTGAGTTTGGAGGAGGTGATCCTTGAATATTAATCAGCTTTGTTGGCCTCTTCATCCCCTAAGGCTTTATCCAATAATACTCTACCAAGTAGGTCCCTGAATTGGTTAAAGTCTGATTTTCTGAAATTTTGGATTATGAGTTTGCTTTGAATGCTCTTCACACACCTAAGGATCTTGAATTGCATTATGGTCACTTCATCCAAGGATGCCTCTGAGCTTCACAGTCCCCACCAGTCCCTCCATACTGATGAGAATGAAATTCACATCGTTTCTCTCATTTTTGGCTTTTCTATCTTGGAGAAGGAAGTTATCGTCAAAGCATTCCAGGAATCTCCTGGATTGCCTACGCCCTGCTGTATTTTTCCTCCACAAGAGATCAGAGTCTTTGAAGTCTATCATGAGGATCAGAGACTGTGAACATGAAGCTGCTCCTACCTGCCTATAGACAACCTCATCTTCTTGGGCTTCCTGGTAGAATGGCCTGTAACAGACCATCCCTATAATATTACTTTATCCATGCTCAGATGGAGTTCTATGCACTCAACTTGAAATAGAAGGCCTGTGTTCCTAAAGAGCTTTTATTCTGTTTCAATACTCTAATCATAGGAGCCATGACAACACGTCACTATAACGCCAATAAGATGTTAGTCCTGCAGCATACATACACACATCTCTATCTGTAAACACTGAACTTAGTGGCTGATGCTACCATTCCATTTTGAAAATGGAATGGCCTATATGGCAGTGGGCTTGCAGACACCTGATGAATTTCACTTCTCTAAAAGTGGAAAGAGGGTCCTTGGGGAAAAGCTATCAGGGCTCATTGGCAGGGCTTTAAACTAGGTTCAAAGAAGGAAAAGTATAATATTGAACTTGCCCATTATAAGGTGTGGGATGGCATAGCTTGGTTAGAGGGATGGGGGGACCCTCAATCTTCTTCCTCGAGATCTGCTAGGATCACTGCAGCACACTTGAAATCTTACAACAAGTCAGAGATCAGTGAGGCAATAGGAAAAAGTAACATGGAAACTCAGGGGAAATGTTATTAAGGAATTAAGAAGTTATCCTCCAGGAAGGTAGCAAAGCTGGCTGTTCAGCTGAATTGCCTCTACACCAATGCATGCAGTTTGGGAAACAAACACGAGGATTTGGAAGCTACCATGCTACTAAAAAAAAAAACAAAGGAGTCGTACTAGATGTCTTTAAAAGGTCCCTTCCAATCCAAATGACTATGATTCTATGAATTCCTTTCTGTTGCTCTTCCAGGGCACTTCTGCTGACTTGTGATCCTTCTCCAGGCACTGATCATCTATTGCTAGCACCAACCTGGCATGCGTGAGATGGAATTAATTTTTCTTCTTCTGAAAATCTTCGTTTAAAGCCCTTTTCATCAGCTTGTCAAGCCCTTTTAGCAATTATGTTCTCCCCCTTTTCTGATGTAAGGACCATACCATCCCATGGTAGACCAGGTTTCTCAATGCAGATAGCCAAACCCCAGGCTGTAACTGTTAGGTGATGTTAGGTGATGCAAGACATTTGATTGATTCTCTCAAACTCATTCCTTTGACTGGGAGGACGGATGAAGAAACTATCTACACTCCAAAGTCCCTTACTGACACTCTGATACATCTGTAATCCTTGATATAACTCTGACTGCTCCTAGCTTTATCACCAGCACCTGTATGAAAAAGAGTGGATAATATTATGATGATAAGAAAGAAAATCTACTTGTTTTTAACTCTCAACCAAGATTTTCTAAATTACCAATTTTTGTTTTCACACATAACAGCAAAATCTCAATCTAGTCATAAGAATCCTTCTGTGGGAGTCAAAATTTGTGACAATGCTTTTTCTCTGAGAATTGGAAAAAAAAAAAAAAATCATATTTCCAAAAAATAGATGCAAATTATTATCTAAAATTAAGATAGAAAGCAAGAAAACACTTATTTGCACCTGTGATAGGTAGGTAAGATAAATCATATTATAGTGGAAATGCCATTTTACAAGCTTTCAAAATATCTCCTCGACTCATTTGTTTGTTTGCTTTTGAAAGTTATGTTGTCTTTTGTTTGATTTTGTGTCAATTATGAAACAAAATCTATAGTTTGAAAAGATAGTGTTTTGGGGCTTTTTTTTTTTAATTTAAAATACATCTGTTAAAAGTACTATGATGGAAAATTACTTTTTATTATCCTTCCTTACCCTTTTAACTTTATGCTGTCAGAAGATTTTTGCATAAAATTTCCTTTATGTTAAAATTATTTTTATCTTCATTTCATCTATAAATTTCAGTGAAACTCTAAGATATCTAGAAGAATATGTTATATGATTGTTGTTTTTTTTTTTTTTTTTTTTTTTTAATTATTATTTTAACATGTGCCATACTATTTCTGTGTGCAAATGGTCATAATGGAAATAATGATTCAATTTCTGGACTTTTTTTCTCTTGAGCCACAGAATTTTTGTGAAGATTAATTTAACCCATTTTATTTATGATAACAAATTGTATTTGGAGATTATACAGTGGATTTGTCAGTAACATGTCACTGCTTTGTGTCTCTCTGGCACACCACAAAACAGCTGTAAGTTCTCTGCATTGGTTGGCTTTGCAGTTGCTTTCTGCTGCCAGCATGACACAAAGCAGCAAGAGCACCCTGATGAATCTGGTTTGTACATATTATTCCTTAGATTAGATAAACACTTTTCACATCACTGCTTAGGATTCTGGAAATTTCATTTACAAACCAGACAACTTAATGAGAAGAACAGAACAGACAGACCAACAAGCTGACTGGCTAGCTTTTTTCTTTTTTTGTTGTTTTTTTTTGTTGTTTTGTTTTGTTTTTAAGGAGTTAGATACAGATGCAGTTTGAAGTCTTTAAACCAGGAATCCCTCAAAAGTTTCTCACAAATTTATATGCTGTATACACAGTGTGCTACAGAGAAATCATAATTTCTCATTTCTTGTGCTAATCCTTGCCTTCCAGAGGTTTTCATTAGAAATTGACTAAAATTCAGCACACATCTTTCTATGAGAAATGCCTTTTTTTTTCTTTTTTTCTCTTTTGCAGCCATAACAGTTCTTCTACTGTTTCAATCAGTTTACATCCTAGTTGTTTTTTTCATATATATGTATTTTAAAGATGCTAAAGATTATAGCTTTCCTTGAGTAAATGTGAGTTCTCATATTTTCATCTATGTTACTATATTCTTATTGAATCCAGAATTATCAACTAAGCTCAGGAAAGGAGAGTGACCTGTTTCTGGCACTCACAGAATGATTCAAAAACCATCAATCCACCCTGATTACTTTCAGCTGTATCTTGAGTCCTACTTGAGGCATTTCTTGGCAGTATCAGGAAGAAGACATGTCTGTAAGGCTCTAAAAAGAGTTAGCTATCCTATCCTCTCTTAAGTAAAAGTACCAAATGGTTTCCGTAGTAAGTGGATCAAACTTTTTCCTCTCCTATTTTTTTTTCCTTTTTTTTTCTTTCCCTTTTCTTCCTTTTCTTTTCTTTTTTTTTCTTTTTTTCTTTTTCCTTTTTTTTTTCTTTTTCTTCATTTTTTCTTTTTTCTCCTTTTTTCTTTTTCCATATTTCTTTTTTCTTTTCAGCTTTTTTCTTTTTTTCCCTTTTTATCATAAGAGATGTTTGATGTTTATGTTTTGTTGATGGTTTTTTTCATGCTTTCTTTATTTTTCTGTCTGTTTTTGGACTGGAGAGTGCATTTGGTTGTTGATATGTAAAACCAAAAAAAAGTTGAGACATCACTGTCAAAAGAGGATTTGGTATTTTAGCTCATCTCCTTTAGATTGCTGGGTAAGAATATTTTTGCCAGAAATATTTCTCAAGTATTCAGTACATTTTTGTTTCCAAAGTCAGTATCAGCAATGATTCTGCAGCACAAGAAGGAAATATCAACATACCATATCAATAGAATGTTAATCCTTTTAAATAACAACAGAAGTGTCTATATCAGAGCCAGTCAACCAAGGCTTCTCCTATTTTCAATGAAAAAAATATACGTTTTTAGAGCATGACTCATCTGAACTAGTTTTGAGAATAATTGCATCGTTTGATTTATTTCTTTTTTTCCCCTCTATATTAAACTACTAAGATATCTGAATATATTTAATCTGGATATAGACATAAACATAAATCCTTCCCTTGGTCTTTATCCACTGATAAGCTTAAGTGGTTTGTTTTATTCATAACATTCACCAGTTCTGCCTAGTAAGACACATTCTGTGAAAAAATAGGCAAATAAAAGTCTTGTGCCCTGAAACTATGATCTAATGGTACAATCAAGAGCTAGTGAAGGACTGTAACAAAGTTACAAACAGGAGGAGCAAAGAGATTACACAGAATTACCTGTCGAAAACAGCACATATGGTATGTACTTCCTGGTTTGGAGAACACTATTTAAAGGTACACGTATTCCATAAAAGCCTAATATATTTATAACCTAACCCTCTTCAGGTAACAGTTCTAATTTTCCCATTTAAACATATGGTAACTCAGTTGGTACTTAGAAATACAGTCCTTTTACAGAATATGCAGAATTACACACAGGGTTATTTGAAATTAAGAAAAATGATGAGTTATCTCTCAGAAGAAGGCTATGGCAGAGAAAAGTCAAGGCAAAAACACAATCCTACTCCTCAATCAACATATTTAGTGAAATATTATAGCTTGTTTATCCTTATAGCTGGATTCTTGATAAGAAATCAGCACTCTGGAACAGCACTACCATAGCTAGACTCATTAGCAGGAATCCTGATGTTAGGTTGTTGAATGAGACTTACATGCAGCAATTCAAGATCATAAGTGGATTCAAAAATAAAATCTCTGCACAATTATCTCTGTATTAATCTATATTCTGACCAAGTCTCTAAAAGACTGAGATTTTGTCATTATTAATAACCACATGAGTTTACCAAAAAAGAAGAAAAAAAGCCTTTTCTACTCAATAATTACAAGCTCAGGCTTTTAACTTAACTACTGCATTTATCAAAACCTCTATGAAATAGCCCAGCCTGCACTTTTGTAAAGAGTCAAACTAATTCTGCTTTCTGTAATAATGTAATAGTTAGTATGTAGTTACATAAAACTAAAGACTGTGTTTTAAAATTATTTAATAGAGAGTATTATTACTGACTAAACAGAATAAACTCACTAAGCCATGACAATCATTCTAACATGCTACGTGTAGGAGAAACAATACATGAGAGGTGAGAGAAAGGTAACGTGGTTTTCTTGCTTTTCCCCCCTCTTTCCCTCCCATGCTCTCCCCCCCCTTCCTTCCTCACTCCCCCTCTCCTCCCCCCCAAGACTTTTTCTTTTTAGGAGATTACTTAATATCAGAAATATACTGCCTTTGCTCATTAAAAGGTGAAAAAGTTTACAAAATAAGACAGAGAGTCTTCTACCTGACTGGCCATGTTACATCTGAAGCTAAATATAAATTGCCATTGAACTAAATGGCCAGCACATATGAACTTTTGAGCAGCATGCAGCTCTTAAGCAGTTTCAGCACTTCCCCATGCTGAGTGAGCACCATGTGTATGGCAGGAAGACTGCTGGAAAACTCTCAGCCTCCAGCTGTGGGAAGAAGTGAGGCAGCCAGCACTGTGGAAACCAGTGTTGTCCTATTATCAAAGGCTACAAATGCATACTTGTGCAACCCCTTACTACATTTCACTGAATGCACTTGGGGTACTAAAAACAAACCTCATCACCTGAGTTTTCTCTCAGCAACTGTCTCCAGGCTGGGTGCCAAAAATCTTGTCAGCCTGATGAGTCCAAGGAAATCCAAAAAGCTCTAGTGTAGGTGGCCACTAGAATTACAAAATAAAATTTGCACTTGTATGATTTTACATCACATTGACAAAAATAATTTGCTTTTCCAATTAAAGCTGTAAATAGTGGCAATGTTAACACCACAGCACAGAGCTTTTTCAACATTATGGAGAGCTTTCCTTGAAAAGAAATTAAAAGTCTTGTTTTTTCTGTATTTCTCATGTTAATCAGAAAGTAGCTGTTCTTGTTTGCAGTGCAAACAACTTGGAGAACATTTCACAGAGATTTTCATCTACTGTTTTATATGTGAGCTTAACCACCCTAATTCCTAAAAACTGGTTTTGTGAACCAAGACTGTTTGCCAAAAACTTCTAAAAGGTAAAAAGTACATAAAATGTTTTATGAGGCTTTTAAAGACTTAATAGAAATTCAGCACAGTCTATTCTCATGCTAGATGGACAAGAACACGAGGTCTCTTATTATTCCCTGTAAAACCAATGACATTGAATCAACTGAAATATTGCACACGGAGTCGCAGGCACACTATAATAGTACTTTCTAAATGCTAAGAACACAACAAAGTGCATCTCAAGAGCTTTGTTTGTATGGAGCAGACCTCTCCTCAGAATGGACTGTCTGAAGAGGGTTTGCTTAATGCACTATTTAATGGCATGGCTCTTCAAGCTCTCCCCGTTCCATTGTGATGTGCACCACTGCTCCTTGGCTATGAGAGCAGAAGCAAAACAGCAGAAAAAAAAAAAAAGAAAAACAGAAACAGAAAAAAAAAAAGGACAGGAGCTTACTTAACCCAAATGTCTTCTATTCATTTTTCAAAATGTGTGAACATTTAACAATGGACAAGATCAGACAAAATCAACATTCATCACATATGAACTTATAATAATGGAGAAAGAGCAGATGATATCTCTATACATTACAGACTATGCCATTAAAGACTTGTTTTTATGGTGGAAATGATAGGATTTTCAATGGAAATTGAAATCACATAAACCTTGTGAATGTGATGCCGTGCATGAGGAACAAATTGAAAAACAATGACAAAACTTCTAATATAGCTCTGCATTCAGAGAAATAAGATAAAAATTGTATACAATATAATTCTTCTAGAGAAATTTATATTCTTTTGTTTTTGATTGCTTTAGCAAAACTTGAGAATGTATATACCTCTAATAGTTATATATAACCACTACTTATGTAAGCACATACTTTAGCCAGCACTACAAATTGTATGGTATAGCGAGTGGTGATCCCTACTAATTACATGAAAATGCTTACCATCTATGAAGTATTGTTTTTATTTTCAATAAAGAATAAGCAGGGCATGAGGTGAAGGAGATGTAGAGAAATTTTGCTGTAAGAGGGAGTTATGTTTTGTTTCAAGTTGGCTGCCCCTTTTCACAAAGAAATCAAACTGAGTATGTATATATGAACTCTTTGTGAAGTCTATATGTAATACATTGAATACTGAAGGCTTAATTGCACTTTCTAGCAAGTACTGAGATCCCAATCCAATCCAAATAGGAATGTTGTTGCAACCAGGAAATCGCTTTCTTTTTCTAGCAGAAAGATAAGAAGAAATATAAAAGACAAAAGATGAAAGACAAAAGAACATACTGTACTAGTTCAGTCTGATTAAATGTAATTGGATCCTCAACCTAACTGATCAGAAAGTCAGAATCATGGAATAGACAGGCTAATACACTGCTTTTCAAAATACGCAAGACCATTAGACTAGAAGTGCACTTTTATCTTCCACTGCAAAAGATTAGTACTATTCTTAATTAAATAATTATCCCTTAAAATCTACACTCAGAGTTAATTCAAGAAAAAGCTTAGATGAACATATTTGATCTAAAAATCTTTCAAATAGTCATGTGTGATGGCCTACATCTTTTGTAAAAGGATTTTTATCATGAATTTTTATTATCTGGATAATGAATAAAGTATTTTTTTCAAAATCATTTTCTATTTTTTCCTTCAAAATTATGGCACTCATACTATATTAGAGTGTTTTCTGTGTGACCAAGACTACTGAAGCTGAGTGGCAAATTGGATTTCATAACATTCATTGGCCATAATTAACAGGCTACACATTGCTTTTCTGTACTCCAAGGAACACGTTGTTCACAACCTCCCAACAGTCAGAAGAGAAGACTAGCTGCCATCTCACATTAAGCATCACTAGTCTTGGAAAGCAGTCTGCCGAACATGTACAATGATATCCATTCTGCTGGTGGTGAAGGGAGCTGAGGATTGCAAGCTCTGGGTCAATTATTTTTTTCTTTCCAGTTGATTTTTCTCACCTTACTGTCCCATAAACAGACTTCCTGTCTTCAAAATTATCACTGCACATCTCCCTTGTTTCTTGAATTTTCTCTGTTTGCATCCTTTCTCTCATATGCTGTTTCTTACAAAGCTGTAAGTTCAGTTCTATCCTACTCCTCTGCAACTAATTCTTGATACAATATCTCTGCAAAAATAGAGATTCATTTCAGGTTGAAATGTTTCTACTTGTTTGATTTCAGACTGCTGGTAGCTCAATTACTTGTAAGTGAAGAAAGTGGAACTTAAAATGCAATATAAATATATATTTAAAAATAAAAAATATCCCACAAGAGATTCACATTATCCCTAATGTAGTACAATATAGCATAGAAAATTGACAGCTACATGTGCGAAATCGGAAATGAAAGAATGAAAACTTATAAGACTTTTTTTTATTTTTCATCCCATGAGAGACCTATTTCTTCTGCCAGATGTTTTTATTTATTAATTAAAGAGCTTTGTAAAGTTATTTACAGAACCTTGTGAAGTTAAATACACAAGTGTGTATTATTGTTATCTTCAATTACAACCAAATGTATTCTGCTTTTATTGTACTTGCATGCACACACACAGGCACATGAACATTTTTAGAGTGCATAATTATTTTGTATATAATTAATATCTATAATTTGCTCACAAAATAAAGTGTGCATTAAGTGGCATGCAGAAGATACATCTTTAGCTTAAAATCCAAATGTGTTGAAGCTGGTATGTAACCATATAAAACAATTCTGAAACCTAAAAGAAGTATATATTTACATTCATATCTATTGTGAAATTTATTACTCAAATAAATCCACTACTCACCTTTTGTTAACAGGCTAGAAAATAAGGATTTTTCATAGGTCAGGAAAAATCTTTCCAATATTTTAACTGAAAAGGAAGTAACTTTTCTTCTGCATATAATCAGTTTTATTTAAGTGTGTTTTTTGTTGTTGTTGTTGCTGTTTTTTTTTTTTTTTTTTTTTTTTTTTTTTTAGTTTATTTGTTACTGGCCTTAAATATGGGCTTAAAAAGAACATATTTAGGAATTCTTCTTAAAACTTCACTGTCATTCTTACTGTTGTTCTCTCTCTCTCAGTCCTTCATCTATGTTTTACAGTTCCTAGGATAGTTTGGATAGTTCTCCTCTTTTTATTCTCCTCTTTTCATTCTTTCTGGCCAGAGCTGCTAACTTCAATAGAAAATCATAATAAACTGATTTTCACTTTTTTTTCTTTTTTTTTTTTTCTTTTTTTTTTTTTAATCCAGGATTAGTGGGCTGCACTGACAATTAAGAACTGTTTGTATTCTTTCTCTTCTAATCTGCAGATACTGTCCTAGAGGGTCTATTATCTTCTCAAGCTTTGTTTTACTACTTAATACTGTTAGCAAATGTCAATGTTCATCAGTTTCAAAATTTGTTTTACTGCAGGAAGTGTTTACCATTGAACAGAAATGTTAGGTAAAATGTCATTAGAAAAAGCAGTGTTAAGCACTGGGACCCAGATCTTCAGGATGATATTTTTATGATTACTTAATAGTTCACAAAGGATTATCCTTTTCTGATAGTAAAGAAAAGTGAATCCTTCCAGTACTTCATTCACAGTATCTACCAAAGGAGAGAGAGACATGACAAAATAAATAAATGAATCCCAGAAACACATTTAACCATTCACAGACAAATTTTCAACTGCTCTTGAATTTTGTAGAGATTTCACAGCAAATGACACCTGTAGGAATAGCACATTGCCAATTGTGCATGATATATGTCCTCCCACTATTCCTAATCTCCTCTAATAGTATTATAGGAAGTGAAGCTAAATCAAGGAAAAGAAAGAGGAAGAAAGATGAAGAGGTAAGGGGTAGGAGGAAAGAGAAAAGGAAAGATGAAGAAAAGGAAAAAGACAGGAGAAGGAAAGAGAAATACATGATTTTTTTCTCTGTTGTTCAGTTGATAAGATTGAATTTAGATACAAAACAAAACTATTTATGACCAACCTGTAAAAAAGTAAATAAATGAAGAATATTTATGTATAAATATATTCATTGTAATGGGACTGGCTGGGATGGATTTTTTTTCTTCATAGGCACTCATATGCTGATGCGTTCCGCATTTGTGACTGAGATAATGTTGATAATGAACTATTGTGAGCATTGCTGGTACAACAGTGAGATTTTCTTCATTTTTTTTCCACTCTACCCCATTCCAGGAAGCAGGCTAGTGGTGAATTAGAATTTGGGAGCGGACATAACCTGAGCAGCTGACCTCATCGGACCAAAGTGATATTCCAAGCAGACTAGCATCATGCTCAATACTAAAAGCTACAGAGAGATAGCAGTTGGAGACTGGTTGGACATCAGTCTACTTGTGGGAAGTGGAGAGTTATTTCTTTTGCATAACTTCTTTCATTGTTTTGTTTTGTTTTGTTTTGTTTTCTTCCTATTTCATTCATTTATTAAACTATGCTCATTTTACCCATTAGTTTTTTCTCTTCTGCTCTTGCTATTCTTTCCCTTTTAAAGTCAGAGTTCAGTGAGTGATTGTGTGATTTTCAGTTGTTCACTAGGGTCAATCCACCACAGCATAAAAATATTTTACTGTGCTTTTTTTCTTAATTGTATGTTTCATATAGATGATTACAAACATTTTATATATATATATGAGTCTTTATGAGGCTTTATGAGTCTGGTTTCTAACATGGTGTGACAGGAAATAAATTTGATTGAAAAATAAGTCAAGGGCACACATACTGGGCACGTATAACTGTATATCGTATCAAACAGAGGGAATAAGTGAAACAAGCTAATACATTTCAGTTGCAGTACATTTTTTTAATTAATTTTTGAAAAGAATTTGTAAAGTCAAAGTCACTTGCATTGAATAGTTTATGTGGATGAGAATTATCTTATTGACTCAAAATCTCCTTTCAGCCTGGGAGTTGTATCTGGTACATGGTATGGACTTATCCTTTCAAAGTTAAAGCGATGTACTGATTGCCTATAAAAGTTCTGTGAATAAACAAATTTTAAAAATGCCAATGATAGATCTGCACAAGCATTTTCTTCTCTTAATCTCTTCTATATAGTATTATAATATGGGGTAACACCAAACAGCACAGAGTTATACAGTTTCCCAGAAAAAAATAGGTGTAGATGCTGACAAATTCTCATTAAAAAAAAAAAAAAAAAAAAAAAAAAAAAAACCTTTCTAAATTCTGCACACTGAGAAAGAGAATTCATGGCTCCAATAATAAAAATAAATAAAAAAAAATATGTTAATGAGAAAAAAAAGATATATAGACAACACAAAAATTAAGTTTAACAGGAATGGTCACAGTTAAATAAATGAAGAGAATTGGACTAAAAAAAAAAGAGTAGCTAATTAATATTTTAACTGTTCATTCTTTTCAGTCAGCTTTCCAGTAAACCAGTGCATACTGATCATATTATGGCATAGATTCTTCCAAACATGCTCCATAAAAATCTGTACAGTGTTGTTATATTTCTCATGAACTAAGTGATTACTAACTCAGGTGAAATGATACTTGAGAACAAGTATGCCAATTTCCAATATGTGTTACTTAGTGCAAATTGGCATTTTTAGGAGGTTTTCTCTTACTCTCTACACTTGCAGAAATTTTCATCCTATTTAGGAAAATAATTTTGTCTTTTTCTTATTCTGCTGACATACTCTTACTTTATTATTTTTAAAATTATAATGAACCACAAATTTAATTAAAATTTACAAGCCTCTAAACTGTCCTACTATATTCCAATTTAAGATATAATTGAAGAGCAAGGATCCTAAACTAGGCATCATTTTTGACTCAGTCTTCCCTCCAGAGCCTCATAGCCAAGTTACGTCTAATTTTTGTTGATTCATTCTGCATAACAGCTATAAGATACCATACTCTTCTCTGTCTGTGCAGCTAAATTTCTCCCAAGATCCTCATCACCTCATGTCTTGCTTATTGGAATGTCTTACTTTTCAGCCTTGAGAGAGATGATCTTGCTCACACAAATCTATTCTGAATGCTGTTTGCAAGGAGTATTTTCATAGTTCCCTTTATGTCTTTCTACTGATTTTTTTTTTCTCTATCTCATCAAATATACGCTATTTTTCTTTATTAACAGGTACCCTAATGGCCAATACTCACACTGTCTACCTAGCACTGTTGTTTTCTACGAGTCCCAGTCTACCCACCTTCATCATTCGTGTTACAATTTACAGCAAGCAATTTCAGGTTTACTCTCATACTGCCTTTCATGGTTGGAAGGATCTCCTCTAAAAGCCCCCTAGAGCTATTTTGTAATCCACTATCAATTCTCTTCCTAAAACTGTTACTGGCTACATAAAGGAAACCAAAGCCTCTAGGCAACTGAAACACTAAAACATTGACTATAATACTAAGCAGTGTTTGTCTCATGATTTCTTTGCAGTTCTCAGCATTCTCCATTCATTGCTTAGACCATAAACTACACTAGGGCAAGAAACTTCTTTTGTTTTATTTTAAAACTCATTGGAGAGAAGCGACAGAACTTATTATTTGAATTCCTAGGTATTACCTGGTTACAAGCAGTAATAGACGATGCTATCCTAGTGTTTCTGATATTCTAGTATTCTCTTGTATTAGGTGTCCATTTCTCACAGTAAATTTAATTCCTATTTTTAGTGTCTTTTTGAGGTACAAATAAAAATCTACATTGAAAAAAAATATTTAGATTGAAAACGTATGCACAAAATCTATGTTGAAACATTTAATAAGATTGTAATGAATTGACTTATAGAAAAGCTACATTTTAAAATATGGAGTAGTTTTAAATTATTATATAGATATCACTCCTTTACCAATGTTATAAATATATCTAACCTAAATCTACTCTCTTTAAGCTTGAAACTATTTCCTCTTGTCCTGTCACCACAGACCCTGACAAAGAGTCTGTCCCCTTACTTCCTATAGCTCTCGTCTAGATACTGAAAGGCCACTATCAGGTCACTTCAGAATCTTCTCTTCTCCAGGCTGAACAAACCCAGCTCTCTCAGCCTTGTATCATTTTGTGGCCCTTCTCTGAACACCTCCAATAAGTCTATGTCACTCTGTGCTGAAGACTCCACATCTGGATGCAGTACTCCAGCTGAGGCCTGACTAGTGCACATTAGAATGGCAGGATCACCTCCTTTGACCTGCTGGCCACACTTCTTTTGATGCAGCCCAGGATACAGTCGGCTTTCTAAGCTGTATGGGCAAATTGCTAGCTAGCTCATATCCAGCTTGCCATCCACCAGTATCCTTTTTTGATAGGACTGTGTTCATTCCTTTCATCCCCCAGCTTACATTGGTAGTGGATGTTGCCCTGATTCAGGTGCAAGAACCTGGAGTTGAATTTCTTGAACCACATGAGGTTCACCTGCACCCACTGCTGAAGCCTGTCTAGGTCCCTGTGGATGGCATCACATTCCTCTGGTGTGTTGACCATACCTCACAGCTTGGTGACATCAGCAAACTTGCTGAGGGTGCATTTGACCCCAATGTCAACGTCATTGATGAAGATATTAAGAGTATCAGTCCCATCACTGACTTCTGAGGGACACCACTTGTCACCAATCTCCATCCAGACATTGAGTGTTGACCACCACACTCTGGATCAATCCTGTAGCCAATTCTTTGTGCACTGAGAAGTACAAATCCATATCTTCCCAAATTGGAGAGAAGCATTCTGTGGGGGACCGTGTGAAAAGTCTTAATGAAATTGAGATAGATGACATCAGTGGTTCCTTCCTTGTCCACTGATTCAGTGACACCATCATTAAAAGGCCACTAAATCGGTCAAACAGGATTTGCCGTTGGTGCAGCCATGTTGGTTCACCTGTATTGCCTCCCTGCATTCCTGGAGGAACTGCTTCATGATCTCTCCTAGCACAGAAGTGAGATTGATAGATTGGTAGTTCCTGGAGTCATTCTTTTTGCCCTTCTTAAAATAGGGTGTTGTCTTTTTTCCAGTCACTACAGACTGCACCTGATTGCCATGACTTTTCAAATATCACTGAGTGTGGCTTGGCAACTACATCAATCCTCTTGGACTTTCATTTTCTGGTTAAGATAACGGTAGAAGTCTTGCTTGTTCTTCTTGGCATGCTTTGCTGAGTTTATTTCAAGCTGGTCCTTGGTTTTCCTGACCTCATTCCTACACAGCTTAGCAGCTTCTTTATTCTCTTCCCACAATGCCTGTCCGTTTCCACTGCCTGTACATTTTCTTCTTGCTCTTCATTTTGACCAGTAGATCCTGGTTCAGTCATGCTGATATCCTGTCTTTCTTTCCTGACTCGCTACACCTGGGGATGAAGAGCTCTTGCACCTGAGAAAAGCTTCCTTAGGGATTTGTCAGCTGTGCTCTGCACCCTTGCCCATGAGGACAGTTTCCTGGAGTGTTCTGTTGACTAACTCCCTGAAGAGCTGGAAGATAGCTTTCCTAAAATTTAGCATCTTAATTTTATTATTTGCCTGTCTCATATACCTCCAGAGCATGAACTCAACCATAGCATGGTCACTACATCCCAGGCAGCCTCCAATCCTGATGTCATCAATCAGTTCAATTGCACTGGTGAACAACAGATCCAGTACTGCATCCGCCTCTTGGTCTTAACTCAGAAAGTTATCCTCAATGTATATCCTCAGTACCTACAGCTTTCCATGCTGCTTTTCCAGCACGTCTGGGTGGTTGAAGTCCCCTGGCAGGGTGAGCGCTTGCACTCTCAATGCCTCCTGTAGATGGAAGTAGAGGGCCCCATCAACAAGCTCTGCTTGATCAGGTGTCCTGTAGTAGACACCAATCACTAGGCTCCCTTCATTGCTTCACTCTCTAACTGTCACCCTTCAAATGTTTTTTTGGGCCAGTTTAGCTTAGTTCCTTGATTAACTGGGGCAGTGGGACCCACCGACCCATAAACCAGAAGAGGGAGGAGGAGGGTATGGAAAAAGATAGGGAGATGGGCCTAAAAGCAAAACAGCAGCAACGAGCTGAGGGAGAAAACTGATTTACTAAACACGATATCGGAATGCAAGTTACACAACATAACAATGTAATTGGAAATGAAGCTAATAAATCAACTAAAATGAGAGAGAAAGAGTGTACAAAACCTAAGGCCTTACTCTGATGCTGAAGGTGAGATGGCTAGGGAGCACACCCATAGAGACAAGTAGTAAAAGAAGGGGACATCTCATGACTTGTGAGCAGTTTTATCTTTCCCTCTATATGGAAAACATAAATGGAACAGTGAAAGTCTTCTGGGATATGTAGTTCTTCTCTTCTGAGAACCAGGTACCTGGAAATATCAACAATCCACATAATTGGAGCATTAGCTCTTTGACTTCCAATGCACTATATGATGTTATGATGTGGAATACCTATAACAAAATAATAAAATCATGACATGCCTTTTGATCTGCTCATGTCTATTATTTAGGGATAATTCTTCACATTCTATTCCTTCCCTGATGTAGATAGCAACACCCCCTCCTCCTTCCTCTCCTGTCCCTTCTAAACAACTTGTAGTCATTGGTAGCCACATTCCAGTCATGGGAATAATCTCATCAGATTTTGGTAACAGCAACTATACTGTGGTTTTCTAGTAGCACAATAGCTTTCAACTCTTCCTGCTTGTTTCCCAAACTGCATGCATTGATGCAGAGACACTTCAGCTGGTCAGATGGTCTTGTCACTTCCTTAAAGTCCTTAAAGTCCTTTTAAGTATTTTCCTAGATCTTCCCTATTGCCTTCTTCAGTTGTCCCAGCAGTCTGAGCCTCATCATCATACTATTTTGTATGTACTGCAGTTGCCAGCACCTCTCAAGGCAGCAGGTTCTTCAAGGCCACTGCTGGCACCCTGTCCCTCTACTCTAGCTATGGCACCCACACATGCTTTGATTTATTTCCATGTCCTTACCCAATACAGAATGTACTGGGTAAAACGATTTGTGCATTATATAGAGGTGATGGAGGACTTATACTCTAAAAGCTCCTGTCAGTGTCCCCATCTATAAATAGTCCCTGTGTGATTCTGATTGGCTTTAATTTCAAGATATTTAAAGTAGATTCTATTCAATATTTGTCTTCTCACTGTGTACCAAACTTAGAAACAAGGACAATAACAGATAACAGTCAATTTTAAAGTAAATATTTTAATGTACTTGTGTCAAAACTAAAAGAAAAGACTAAAATTATTGAATTAGAATATCCTATCAAAACAAGAATTTTTTAGTGAGATATGTTTTAAGGTATCAGAGGATTTATTGGAACATGCAGTGGTTATTTTCTGGATCCCTTTCCTGGTTTTCCTTTCAGTGCAAAGAAGAGGTTATTAGATATTAAGAATTTTCTCCTTTATGGAATCAGGAAACAGTAGGAAGAATATTATACAAAGAAGGAAGACATTTTCGGTTGTCTAGACCAAGAAAACCTCCTCAATCTATAAAATCTTTAAAATATTTTAAAAAAAGAAAACACAGGCCACATTACTGTCCAAGGTGATCTAGAAAATAATTTTGAAAAACAGATAATTTCACAATAACTGATGAAAATAATGACAGATATTTGATCAACTTCTTATTTAAAACATAGATTGTCTTCTGCTACTAAGTGCAGTTAGCTGTATTGTCTGAAATTTGTGAGTTTATATTTCTATAAAATAAAATAACTTTGAAAGAATAAAGAAGTTCAAAAACACTGTAAACGTAAAGGCAGAAATTTCTAGAGGGATTTCAGTAACATGATCCCACATATTTAATATGCATAACTTGATTTAAAAAAAAAATGAAAAAATAAATGACATTAATATTACCATGAAAAGAAAGAAGGGTGATATTCACTCTTCTTGTTATATCCATTACTATTATTATTATTATTTGTTAGTTTGTTTTGTTTGTTTGTTTGTTTTTTAGGCAGACAGTATATAGCACTTTTAGCCTAAGTAAGAGACCAAAGTATCAGGCTTCTAGCATAAGAACAGGCAAGGTTTTCATTTAAATTACCACAAAAACATACTCAGGACATTATATCATCTGTCACAGCTGAGAAAAATACAGTTATGCATAATTTAACCATTCAGTGATTTACAGTTTAGGCTATTGCATACAACACAATTGTTGGATGCTCTGAAAATAATGCCTCTTATTTATTTGCATGGAAACTGCAACAGATACAAATTGAACTATGAAATGATTTGATCAAATAAGTTCTCAGCTACAAAACACAACTTTTCATCATAGTCACCACCATTAGGTATACATTTTCTTCCATAATGAACAAGAGCTTGCATTCTGCATTCATAAAAACCGGCACTAGCAGAGGTGACCCACTGTTTCACAGCTGCTATAATGCCATTGTTGCTAGGAAAATGTTGACTACGCAGTCCATCTTTCACTGAGCAGATGGAAGTCAGAAGACACTTGTAATGGTGTGCACCATTAGACTGGTTTAAGGCTTTGTTAACTTCAGTTCATAAACCAGAAATGAAATCTGGGACTAGGGGTGAATCCAGCCACACTTTGACTCCTTATTATTCATGATTCAAGGAGTTTAGAAATCTGGGGATTCCACTCTGAACCTGGTGACTTGACAGGAGGGCCTCCTATTAAACTGTGTTATCCTACCCTCTATTCTGTAAATAACTAACTGTATCCAGCCATCTCTAATCCTATTAAATCGCTGTGCTATTTAAAATTGAGTTTTGTTAAATCACTATACTGTATCCATTATACTACTCTCCATGCAGCGTATCCAATCAAGTGTATCCAGCTATTTCAAATCTTATTAAGTTGCTGTTACATTCCTACATTATATGTGTATTATGTCAATAAAAATATTCTAACTTCTCTCTTGAAGTTCAGTACAGTTATTTGTTTCCATCCACAACAGTGCCAAATCCAGACTATATAGTATATGTGGGAGAACAGATCAACCAAGATTGACAATGTGCTCCACAGTTTTCAGTCTGATATGGGGTGAGGTGTTATCATGTTGCAAGAGGAAAGTTGTCTTCTCTGGTCTCACTCTGGAAAATCAGCCTCTCATTTGATGTAGCAGTCAGAGTTGATGATTTTTGCAGGTTCCAGGAAATCCAGAAGGGTTGCTCCTTTCCTATCCCAAAAGATAGTGTGCATCAGTTCAACTGCAAAGGGTAAACTTTTTACTTCATAGGTAATTCACATGTCAAGAAACCATGGACTTCCATTCTGATTCCAGGACAAAACAGTGACAACACATACCACCATGGATAATTATGCATTCCAAGAAACTGTCACCTTCAGCCTCATATTTGTACAGTAGATCCTGAAAAACTTATGTATAGTGTTCTTTCTGTTCTTTTGTGAGCATTCATGGGATCCACGTGGAGCTAACTTGTGATGATCCTAGGTTGTCATCATCATTTTCAATGCACTGAAGCTGATATTCAACTCAGTTTCCTGGCATGTTCCCATCCACCGATTCACAAGGATGAGTTTATTAAGACAGTCATTTCATGGTGTGACATCTGTGCCTGGCAGTCCAGAACATGACTTATCTTTCATGTTGCTCTCACTACCAATGAAGCACACCACCCATCTCCTCAGTGTGCTGACATCCACTGTTTATCCTCTATAAGCGTTCAGCAAACATCAGTGAATGTCAACTAGTGCCATTTTTTCTGCTTGGATGAATTCAGTACACACCTGCTTCATACACATTTACATTTCAGATACCATTTTGTCAGGCTGCACCTCTGCTGCCATCTGTTGTAATGCAACAAAATGTAATGGAATACTGGCAAGAAGGTTCAACCTCTACTGCTATACCACCATTATCTGCCTCTGTTGCTGTGCAACATAATAAAATAGGAGGCATTATTTTTGAAGTATCATAGATTCTTTGCTTGGTGCTCTGATTGAATGTGCATGAAATGTGTAGTATCACTGTAGTCAGACAGCTGGTTCTATGTCTGTGCTAGCTTAAGGGTGCAGCTAATGCTGCTTTTGTTAATTTGAAAACTATGCTGCCTAAAATTATTTAAGATTGGGCTTTCCCATACAAAAGCATATCTGTTTCAAAGATATAAGAAGAAAACAGCAGATATCTGGATGGTTGGGGGATTCAACCATCTGGATGTCTGTTGGGATAGCAGCACAGTGGTTGCAGACAATCCAGGAGATTCCTGTTATCTGTCAAGGATAACTTCCTGGTAATCATTCCTGCAGTAATCATGCCCTGGTGGAGTTTGTGGTCTGAAGAATCCAGGCCTGGCAAAAAAACAGAGTCAGGACCTTGAATTTCTGGAGAGAAAAAATCCAGCTAATCAAGGAACTGCTGATTGAGATCCCTTGGGAAATGGTCCTGAAGGGCATAGGAAGAGAACAGAGCTGACAGCTCTTTAAGGACACCAATCTGGGAGCGCAAGAGCCCTTCCTCCCCCAGCAGAAGAAGGTGAGCAGGGGAGGAGGGACCAGCATAGCTGAGCAAGGACTTCAGCTTAAACTAAGGGCAAAGAGAGAAAGGTACAGGAAGTGGAAGCAGGACTGTGTACCTGGGAAGATTTCTGCATGTGCAGAGATAAGATCAGGAAAGCCAAGGCACAAATGGAGCTGAACTTGGCAAGGGAAAAATAGCAAGAAGGGATTGTATTGGTGCAGGGGGAGACAGACCAAGAAGAGTGTTCCCCTCTGATAAACGAGGATGGAGAGCTGGCTTCCTCAAACATGGAGAAAGCTGAGGTGCTCAGTAAGTGCTTTGCCTCAGTCTTCACTGATGATCAGGCTCCCCATGTCTGCCAGGACCCTGAACCTCTAGGTGAGAATGAGAGGTGTGGACTCTGTCCCACTATAACGGCGGAACAACTCCAAGACCTCCGTGTGAAACTGAATGCATATAAGTCTATGGGACCAGATGATACGAAACCCAAGTTTCTGTGAGATGACTGATGTGGTTGCCAAGACATTCTCCATCATATTTAAAAAATCATGGCTGTCAGGTGAAAACTCCAATGACTGGAAAAAGGGAAACATTACTCCAATTTTTAAGAAAGGGAGAGTGGATGACCCAGAGAACCACAGTGAGCGTCACCTTTATGCCTGGGAAGATGATGAAGCAGATCCTCCTGGTTACTATTTTAGGGCACATATGAAGCAAAGAGGTGATCCAAGGTAGCCAGCATGGCTTCACCAAAAGCAGATCTTGCCTGACCAAACTGGTGGCCTTCTATGATGGACTGATGGCATCGGTGGAAAGGGGAAGGGCAATGGATGTGATCTATCTTGCAAAGCCTTTGACATAGTGCCTTATCACATCCTTTTCTCTGTATTGGAGAGGTATGGATTTGAAAGATGGACTGTATGATAGATTAAGAACTGGTTGGCTGCTCACAGCCAAAGCTGTGATCAGTGGCTCTACGTCAGGGTGGAGGCTGGTCATATGTGATGTCCCTCAGGGGTCAGTGTTGGGACTGGTGCTCGTCAACATCTTCATCAATGACATAGATGATAGAATCAAATGTACCTTCAGCAAGTTTGCAGATGACACCAAGCTGAGCAGTGCAGTCTATACTTTGGAGGGAAGTGAAGCCATCCAGAGGGATCTGAACAGGCTGGAGAAGTGGGCCCATGTGAACCTAGTGAGGTTCATCAAGGTCAAGTGCAAGGTGTTGCACTTGGGCCAGGACAATTCCAGGTATTTATACAAACTGGGAGAAAAATTACTTGAGAACAGCCCTGTGGAGAAGGATTTGGGTGGACAAGAACTTGGGCATGAGCCAGCAGTGTGTTCTTGTAGCCCAGAAGGCCAACTGTGTTCTGGGCTGCACTAAAAGAGGAGTAGTCAGCAGGGAGAGGGAGGTGATTGTCTCCCTCTTCTCAGCTTCTTTGAGGCCCTGTCTGGAGTACTGCATCTGGACCTTGAGCCCCCAGCAAAAGAAAGATGCAGAGATCTTGAAACGGGTCCAGAGGAGGGCCACTAAGATGATATTAGGTTAGTTATTAGGAGTTTTTCACTCAGAGAGTGGTGACTCCCTGGAACGGGTTGCCCAGAGAGACTGTGGAAGCCTCACCTCCAGAGACATTCAGTGCAAGGCTGGATGTGGCTCTGGGCAGTCTGGTCTAGTCGTTGGCAACCTTGTCCATGGAAAGGGTGTTGAAACTAGATGATCCTTGAGATCCTTTTCAACCCAGGTCATTCTATGACTATGATTCTATGAAAACTTGCCTACTTCACTAGGTGTAAATGACTGGAATTTAGGGAATTGAGATGAGTATTATTCCTGCTCTTAGTTACACTTGACATACATAATAGGAAGAAGATCATTAAAAATTCTGTTAAGTAAATGACCCTAAATATTCTTGATGTAGTATAACTGGACAAAGTTTATGACTATTGTGGTGACCTGAGTAATTTGAGACTTGCTAGCTTTTGAGAAAGGAGTTTTCTTTATCCAATACATCATTTGTGGAAAGAAATTTCCTTTAGGGCCCATAAATGGAATTTTCTCAATGACAAGGTTAAAATATTAAAACATCGCTCAAAGGCTGCCCAATTTAAATTCACCTGAGGCCACCTACTTTGCTGTAATGACAATTGAACTCATTTATAAGAAAATATGAACACAAAAAGCATTTTCTATCCAACATAAAGGAAACTCTTTGTCCATGTAGCAATACTTACAAGAATTCCCAGCTGCAACATTTCTTTTTTCTATCAGCTGATATGTGCTGATTGTTGTTCTTTTAAGCAAATAATCAGCCGCCAGTTCTCAAGTGTATGCTGCCCGCCAAAACAAATGAATAAATAAAAGTAATTTACTGTATTTAATATTGCTCTAGTTGGCTAACTTTTGATTCCTTCTATAATGACTACGTCAATGCCCACTTATTCAAACCTTCTTGAATGTATTTAAACATATTTTGACATTAAATGTAAACCTCACCAGACTCTATGATTAATTTTCTTTGGCCCAAGTCTTAATTTTAAGTTCTAACGTATTGTTTCACCTTTTAATAAATGGGAAAATGGCACAATGACCCAGACTTATGCTATATTAACTAGAAATGCTTGGTTTAGCCTTCTACATAATACTGTCAATTAAAAAATAAGTAAATAAATAAAACACTAAAGAATCTTATACAATCCATATAAAAGGAATAAATTACGTTATCCCAAGACGATTCCAACACCATACTTGATAATGAGAAGAATATGGAACTGAATCCATACTGAACTCAAACTCTGGTGGGCTCAAAACTGCATTTAATTGGTGAACAAAGGAAACACAAAATATCCAAGGTCGTATACAAAAGCTAATAGCAAATTAAATTACAAATAAATGATTTATAGTATGCTGCTGTTTGTTTTAGGAATTTGTTTGTATGTTGTATGAAGTACCGCTGGTTATATACATATGACAAATCAAGTAAGTGACCCACTTGCTATCATACGCAGAGTGCGCTAGATTATGGATAATATATTGCAAGTCTTATTATTCCAAACCTAAAAGTAACAAATTCAGATTATTTATTAATAGTCCAGAGATATCTTTGAACTTCAGACCATGCATCCATCTTTCATTTGGTTTCACATTTAACTTGATGATATGGTATCCTACAAGGATTTTTACCAGGTTGACTGGATTTTTTTTTTTTTTTTTTCTAAATACAGTCAAAATAGACCTGAAAATTCCACAAAGAATCCAAATTGCCATCAGTTTATATTCATTCCTGCACACTAGAATCACTCTACTCACAATAAATTGCTCATTTGTATCAAATGGACAGATGCGTTCTGTTGTGTATATCATCAGCATCAATTTAAAGTGTCCTATTTTTTTGCTGTACTCCACCATGACGTAATAAAATTATAAGTCACCAGAGAGGGACTTGGCTCTGAGAGGAAATCACACAAGCACTTAACTAGATGCAGGTGGAGAAGAAGGCTTAGTGTTATTGTTCTGTTTGATCATCTAGGGGCAACTGCAAATCTAATCAGATCCTCGCGTTGAGAACTTTATGAACAAAAACCAGACATACACACTCAAAGCAGAGGAGATGATATAACCTCATCCAAAGCCTCCTGTTGCTTTCAACATCCCATAAAAATTGTTTAAATCTGAATTGTGTGAGACTCTGTTAGCTTGCTCAGATCTGTCTCTGAGGCTCACTCAGACACAGGAAAACTATATGGCAGCTTTCTAGTTGGGGTGAGATAGAAATATGAAGGTATGTGTCATAATCACAATGAAAACATCATAACTATAGTTCAATTTTCTGAAGTAAGGTAATAGAGTTCTGTGTCAAATCTGATTACATTTTACAGAATTTCTGTAAAAGTTACTACAACCATCTTTATTATTAAAAAGAGAGACAGATGTTGCCCGTGCTAACAATGTAAATCTACCGTAATACTTTGTGCAGTGAGATACTTAAAATATGAGTTCATAGATGTTTCACAATGTTGAAGATAAAAAGATTCAAAAGATTTTAGTTTGAAAGCATTGTTACTGCTAGTTTATTTCCATAGAACTCCAACTGTGATGACAGCATTCAGGAGTTACTGTTTTGTGCACATCAATGACAATTGCCCTAGATTGCATACCCCTCAGGAAGATCAAGGGGAAAAAGTGGGAATGAGAAGGTGATGACATCACAGATCATTGCTGCGAAATTGGTACTGGTAATATAACAGGACAGTGACAGAAAAAGTCTTTTGGTACACAGTTCTAATTTGTTAGTTTTTATAAAGCTTTGCAGTTCACTAAGTGGATTTGTGAGGCATTATTTTTTTTCCGTTAGTACAGTAGAAAAATAGTGATAAAGAACACTACCTATCCATTAGGCCATTCACCTCTAGATAATCAACAGTAGGCTTTGGACTGATAGTTAAATAGCAAAAATAACTATAATGCTCCACATAAGATAAAGGTCATTCACCAAATTCATCTTTTTCGAAAAAGAGAAGCAAAATATTTTAGGCTAAGTTTCTCAATAACCTATGAGGTAGACCAAATGAATGAGGATGTTACTTTTCTGAGACACTTGTTTTTGTTTTTTTCATTCCACTAAGAGTGAAAATGGGTATTTACTGATCAAAAACAGCCCAGCTACACTTGCCAGGAAGAAGTTCCACCCACATTCCTGCCTCGCTTCCCCGGTTAAGCAAGCAACGGGCAAGTATCCACTATTACATGTGAATATAACTAGTAGAGATTTAAAAGGAATTCATAAATCTTCTTAATCTGAACATGTAGTTCAAGTTTCTCTCTACTACCTATGAACTGTTGCCGTATGAGAAAACAAATTAGAGTACTTTGGAAGCAAATAGTAGTAGCAATAATTGGTACCATTTATTGAGAGTTTTAAATTTTCCAGTCTCTCTGAAAACAGTAATTACTTCACCGAATAAAGTAATTCTGTCATTTACATTTCTCCAAGATATACACGCTATCATATGCAAACAGACTAAAAACACATTGAAGTTATATATTCCATCAGCTTTTAAGCCTTATTTTTAAACGAAGGACAATCCTTCACAGAAAGCCAAATAAACAACTTTAGTATTAGCTGATCAAAAGAGTAAAGAAAAAGGCAAACTGGAAATCTTGAGTGAGTTTTCACAACTCTCATCGGTAAACATTAGGGAGAGGAAATTATGTCTTTTATGCATTGTCGTTTTTTTTTTTTTTTAATTATAACAGATTTTCACAGCAATCAGAATATCCTATTTAAATGTTTCATCTTATCACAGCTACTTCAAGCACAAAAAGTTAAACATGATAATAAAAACAACAGAATGCTTTGTCTGAGTCTGTTCAAGTTACTGAAGTGTTCCTATAACTAGTTTCTAAAAGTTTCACATACATGGTATTTGTGATGATGACCTAATGTAAAAAAAACTTGACAGTTCATATACCTTTTAGAAAATTTGTACTTCAGGTCTCCAGTTCTGAAACTCAGTCCTAGATGTAATAATTAACAATTGAAATAAATACTAGTTTTATCTTTTTATCTAATTAGTGACAAGACAAATTCCAAGATCTTTTTATTTTCTCTTTATTATTTTTCCAGTTTTATATGTACAGCATCAAAGTTATGTGCTGAATGGTGGGTGTCAGCTTCTTCCAGCTCAACTATTGAATATAGATCCTATGAGACGAACTATCTGATTGAAATCTGATAGTGTGTCCCCTCTACTCCCCCCAACTTCCTTATCTCAACTCCCTCCTTCAACTTGGCCTTGCAGACAAGATGTTGTACAAGAGATCAGTGAGGAACAATACTGAAAACAGTCTTGCCAAGACAGATTAACAACCACAAATCTGTCAAACCAGGAGGATGAACTGATAGCAGACATCTGGTTCAACAACTGAAGTCCAATGGATCATGAGCATTAAAAGCAACATATGACTATGAGTTAATCATCTTACCCCAGAAATAGTGAGCAGCCTAAGAGCTCCTCTGAGTTCTCTTTCATGGTAGTGGATTGCAAGACAAGATTTCCTCAAGTAGGGACATCCATAAAGGTTACATCTACCCGAAGATCAAGACACCCTGCTGATACAGATCCTCAGTAAGTGACTAATAGTTTGTTTTAGGTTTTTAGGTTTTAGGTTTTTTTAGCCATGCTACGATCACGTCTCAGATTGACTGTAAGTTCTGTTGGCTTTGCTAAGATTATATCTTTGATTTATTGTGCACATATAATCTCTTAAATGTAAACTGTTAGCCAGGTCTGAGACTAGTAGTGGATCCAGATGCACCTGGGGTCCTTACCACCATGATTCGAGGAGTTTAGAAAGCAAGGAAGTTACTCTGACCCTTGTGATCGACAAGATGGCCTCCTGTAAGTCTGTATTTAAGACTACGCTCTATGTAGTAAATAATCAAGTGTATCCAACCATCTTGAATCTTTTTAAGTAGATATATGCATTATACCTATATCATATCACTAAACATATTCTAGCTTCTGATACATCTGAAGGCTGTGCTGCCATTCAGCAAGACCTGAACAGGCTGGAGAGCTGGGGAGTAAGGAATCAGATGAGGTTTAACAAAAGCAAGTGTAGAGTCTTGCATCTAGGAAGAAATAATTGCATGCACTGGTACAGACTGGGGGATGACCTGCTGGAGAGGAGCTCTGCAGAGGGGTACCTGGGTGTCCTGGTGGATGACAGGTTGGCTCTGAGACAGCAGTGTGCCCTTGTGGCCAAAAAGGCCAATGGCATTAAAAAGAGCGCGATCAGGAGGCTGAGGGAGGTGAACCTCCCCTTTTACTCTGCCCAGGTAAGGCCTAATCTGGAGTACTGTGTCCAGTTCTGGGCTCCCCAGTACAAAAAAGAAAGGCATCTCTTGGAAAGAGTACAGCGTAGGGCCACAAAGATGGTGAAGGGCCTGGAGCATCTCCCCTATGAAGAAAGGCTAAGTGAACTGGGTCTGTTTAGCCTTGAGAAAAGAAGACTGAGAGGGGACCTGATCCAGGCCTATAAATATCTAAGGTGTGGGGGGCAGAGTGGTGAGGCCAGACTCTTGTCAGCAGTGTGTAGAGACAGGACAAAGGGAAACGGCCAGAAACTGGAGCATAGGAAGTTCCGCACAAATGTGCGCAAGAACTTCTTTACGGTGAGGGTGATGGAGTACTGGAATGGACTGCCCAGGGAGGTTGTGGAGTCTCCTTCTCTGGAGATGTTCAAGACCCGCCTGGACACCTACCTGTGCGACCTGGTGTAGGAAACCTGCTTTGGCAGGGGAGTTGGACTCGGTGATCTCTGGAGGTCCCTTCCATCCCCTATGATTCTGTGATTCTGTGATTCTCTCTTATGAGTGCAGTAAAATGTAGTTTGTTTCCACTCACCACAAAATCTATCTGAGGTAAAGTATTTGTTGAGATCCCTGCACTCAATCTGTTATAGAGAAAAATTATAACTTCATTCTGCTTATGGGTTAGGTTTGTTTAACATCATGACAGCATTAAATTGGCCTTTGCAAGTGATGATCAGACTTCTCCCCAGTGTGATTCTCAGTGATCACAAAGTTTATGTGAGGACTAATGAATGAAATGGACCAGTGTCTTTTCTCTGATCCTGAAGGTAAATGTCAAATTTTATCTTGCAGTCCTTATGTTTCTTCTGATATGGTCTTGCCTACCCTACCTAGCCTAGTCAACAATCTGGCCATTCTCTCCACTACACCGTGTTCAGATGAAGACAAGTTGACATAGATAGAAAAACTAGGAAGAGCTAAGTAATAGATAAGCTCATGCTCCAGCTCCCAGGTCAATTCTCTTACCCTAATATACATGTGACAAAGGTACAACCTATGAGACTAATTTCAAAGAGTGATGTCGCTTTTACTTACTGTAAGTAAAAATTAAACACTGTAGGTAGAGTGAAAGTGCTGTGTATGTGTACAAGCTATTTTCATGGGTTCCTTCGTTTATTATTCCTTTATGCCTTTCAAAATACTTTTTGGATTAAAACAGCACTATAGATACACTTAAGCTTCTTTCATTAACTGAAATTAATGAATATGCCTTGGGAATTAATTAGACCCAATGTTTTTAGCTATGTCTTAAAATAGATTGGAGGAAATAATGTTTTAGTAAGTAGCAATACTGGAATAATAATAATAAAAAAAATAAACCTAAATGAGTGGAATAAAAAAAGAGAAAAGATCTATCTTTACAAATGTGTGGCTGTCCAGATCTCTAGCTGCAAGGAGAGCATGAGTTTTGCTGAACCTCATGATGTTGTCCTGGACTCAATGCTCAAGCCTCTCTAGGTCTCTCTGAGTGGTGCCTCATCACTCAGGCATATTGACTGAATCACACAGCTTATGTCTATTGCAAATTTGCTGGGTGTGCTCTCAATCTCATTGTCAATGTCACTGATTAAGATATTAAAGAGCATTGATCCCCATTCTGACTTCAGACTGCATGCAGGTGGTATATCTACTACCCTCCAGTACTTGTAATCCTGGTCATGCTCTCCTTGAAGCTAGAGATCTGGACAGCCACACATATGTATGGGTGCTTTGTATGGATAGGCATCATTTTCTCAGCAGCACCTTTCAGCTGTGTGGAGACCATGCCTTGTCTAGTTCCACTGAGAAGGCGATGGTTAGGTGAGCTGGCCTCTTCACTGGGGAGGAGGATTGCACCCAACCTGCTCACACTGCCACGCAAACTGCCACATCACGCCCATTGCTCTGCCACACTCTTCCAAAGCACCATGCCATGTTTTCCTTTCTTGTTCGCCACACTCCCTGAGAGCTGCCTTTGTATGTGTGGTACATTTGGCTGCTCCTCTCACACTGTGTCAGAGCCGCTCCTCATCACAGGCTCCATTCCTCCCACACAGGGCAGGGCCTGGAAGTTCCACTCTCTTTCCCTGCTGCATTGCTTGCAAGTCAATGAATGAGAAGCATTATAAAACCTATTGCTTCCTTATAAGGAAATAAAACAACAGAAACAACAACACAACACAATATAAATAAACCAAAACTTAGACTTCTGAACAGATGTCATTGTTTAACATATTTTTGATATGAAATGCAAGAATAATATTACGTGGACCTGATGTTTATAGTAATAGGCTAGTCCTATATGTTGGTTTTTGTAATATTGTATAATATCTTAAAATCCCTCAAAACAAAAAACAAAAACAATCAAACAACAATTTCTCTAGTAAAATCTTCAATCACGTACCTCAACTACAAATGCATTTTCAAAGGTTGTTGTTTCCAGGGTTTTTTTTACTACGTCTGTGAAAGCAGTGAAAAGGGTATACTCACGAAATAAAACAAAATGAAAAAATAACATTCATATTTTCTTCCACAAAGAAGGAATTAGAAAAATAAACCATTTGGATATTCAGGTTGTTTTTTGTTGTTGTTATTATTGTTTTTGTTTGTTTATTTTTTTTCCTAAATAAGACTATTTTAATAAATTATTTCTGTAAATGAAATTGCATTTTAATTTAGTGAGTAGTGATTATATATGTGGGGAAAAAAAAGTCTGGAAATTAAAAAAAAAAAAAAAAAAAAGCACATTAGATAAGTCTTAGTTTTATTTCCCCTTGAACTATTTCAGATGTGGAAAGAAATCCAAAATGGTGCTGCAGCAGTTGTCTATCCAGTTATCTTTCACTCCATACATACTTATCGACAAAGGAAATGATTGAGCTCAATCATTAGTGGCCTCTGTGCACTCTAAATATTGAAAGACACAGTATTTCATGAAAGTATGATTTTTAAAGTGCAATGTGCCTCTGAACGCAAGTTGTTTAATCCTTCCCTTTGAGAGCATTGCCAGTGATAACAGTGTTCTGTGGTGTAATTGACTGATGGAGAAGGTCCAACATGTTAAGAAACAAAGAAAGGAAAGAAGGGGTAGGAAGAAGGGAGGTCTGTTCTTTTTCAATGTTATTTGGCAAACTGATGAGCTGTGAGAATTTGTCAAATTTAAACAAAATTTTGTCCAGACCTAATTGTTCTTTTTCTGTTTCTTGGAGCAGCTTCAGTGGCAAATGGAATATTATTTTTAACTTTTTGTCAGACAGTTATAATGTACTGTGTTTATTAGTTCTCAACCAGACTGATTTTTGTTAAACTGTCTTTAAAAATCTCCTTACTTTCTTGAATAAGCAGTACTGACTAAAATGTCATGAGGTGCCAATATATATTAAGCCAAAAATTCCCTTTATATTTTACTTTTTTCAGAACCACCAGCTACTCTACAATATTCCCGAGGCTCATAAATCCTTCAGGCTTCAGGCTTATAAATACTGAGAGTAGCATGCATAATTGTATAGAGGAAGTCACAAAATTTGTGGTTTTCTTTTGGAAATACTTCAAATGTACCTGTAATTCTGTTTTGGGGAAAAAAAATAGTGTAGTATTTTGCTAATTAATGAAATGTTATCTCTGTAACTGGTGGTTGTTGTTGTAACCTCTGATCTACTACGGGAAAATAATATAGGAGTTCCAGAGATATCACTTTGAAAGAAAAACAGATCTTGAAAAGATATGATAGTAGCGCATTGATAATTTGAAAATTGAAACAGAAGATCATTACTGAGAATCTGAGATATTGAAGGGGATGATACTCCTGGGATACTAAAAGTCCCAGGGGTAAACACACCTCTGTGTAGTATGGATGTTTCTCAAACACTGATTTCTGAAATATTAACAGCAAGTATTAGAGCCAAACTGTGCTTCATATCTCAGAGTGGAAAAAGTGAAGGACTACAGTGACCATATCCCTTAAATCTCACAGACTTTCTGCATCTTTAACCAAAGAGTTTTCTGAGCTAAGGATTTTTGTGTGTGTGTGTGTGTATTTTTAATGATATGTTTTTAATTAAATAAATGTTTATTACAAACCATTAAAAAGCCTATCTTGAAAAAGAAATACAATTAATTGTAGATTTTTTGTTTGTTTGTTTTAATATTCACAAGGTGACCCCAGAAGTACTTTCCAAACTTAAACATTTTGTGATTTTGTGAAGTACAGTTTTATGGCTCAGTTTTATTTCTACTCATAACTATATGTCTAATTTTCTGCAGATATTTTCCTATTTCCTTGAAAATTCCAGTGGATGTGTTGAAAATCAGACATAAAAATTCACAGCTTTTGCGATATATTTAATCTATAAAGCAGCAATGACACCGATGAGTTAATTGCAGATATATGGAGGCAAAACTGCACAGTAATTAGAAGTCAGATTACGGGAATTGTCTTAATGTATTGTACACTGAGTACTTGTTCACTACCTGAAAAACATAAGCGTGTTTTATGATACACTTGAAAATAATACTAAGAAATTTCTGATTTCTTCAAATGCCTTATATCACCATCCTAACTGAATGTTTTCCTTCAGAAAAGTTATGATTTCATATTGATAAACCGTGATATTAACATTCCTTTTCTCCACATCTTTAAATTAAACAGATATTTCACTTATGAAAAAATCAAGCCTATTTTACTTACATACATTCCTACATTACATAAGCATTCATACCTACTCATAGAGATACATACATAAATCGGTACTTCAGTATAAGGTGATTATAAAACCAGTCTGAGCAGAAATGTTTTAACAAAACAAAACAAAACAAACAAACAAACAGAAAGCCTGGATACAGAGAGTTACTCTAAACGTGTTTTGTAAGAACAGAAATATATGCAGTTAAGAATGAATTGTGAAGTGGCTTGGAGAGATTATGAAGGCTGCTCCGAAATGAATGCCTCCTATTTTATTACATGTACCTGTTCCAGAAGAGAAGAACTACGTTCCCCAGAGGACTGTTTGATGTTCTGTTACTGTTTCCACTCAAGGGAAAGATAAACTTCATTCATAGATCACTTGATCCCGACTTTTTCAATCGTCTAACTCATTCCTGTTGCATGTGCCATATTGCATCAGCTTACTTAAAGCGTCCAGTTTTTTGAACACTCTCTTTCACTTTATTTGATTTATTAGCTCAAATTCCATTTATATTGTATTATTTTGTAATATACAATATAATGTGTGTTATCTTGCATTCTAATATCTTATTTAGTAAATTAGCTTGTTTCTTCTCATTGCCTCTGTTTTATTCCTATCCTTTCCTCTTTTCCCCTTTTCCCTTTCCTGAGCCTGAACCAGCCCATAAACCATTCATAACTTTGAGATGAACCTTGTACACTTTCTTGACAATTATGGTTCAGCTCAGCTCTTTATTGGTGTGCTCTGATCCAGTCTACACTGAATAAATATATTGTAAGAAAGTCTATTAGAGAACAAACCAAAACATCAGTTAATTAGCATTTGTTACATTTAACATTTTGTCAAAGTGCCTGTTGAATTTTGAATTTTAAATTCTTCTGAGAATGGCCAAGGGAAATAAGAATTCTAATTTTCATCCTTTTAAAGTGAAGTGCATGCTGTGGTGTAATATAAAAATCATAGGTATAAATGTATAGTTCTAATCAGTTTTCCATGAGCATATTACCATAAGGAGGCATCACCTAACATTGATGTTACCACAATCTGATCTGTAATTGATGAACAAAATAAGCAAAACATCCACTGCAATGAGAAAACCTTACAAATCTGCAACTGGTAACAGATCTGTTGCTTCAGAGAATATGCAAGGTGACAAAGATTAGAGTCACAGAATTATTAAGGTTGAAAAGGACTACTGAGATTATCTAATCCAACCATCAGTCTATCACCACCATTCCCACTAAGCTGTATACCTCAGTGCCATACCTCCACTTTTGTGAATGCCTCTAGGGTTGATAACTCCACCACCTCCCTGGGCAGCCCATTCCAATACCTCACCACTCTTTCTGGGAAGACATTCTTCCTAATACCCAACCTGAATCTTCCTTGGCACAACTTAAGGCTATTACCTCTTCTTCTATCACTAGTTAACTCACAGAAGAAACCTACTCTCGCCTTGATACAAACTCCCTTCAGGTAGTTGTAGAGAGCAATAATTACAGAATCACAGAATGACCGGGGTTGGAAGGGACCTCAAGGACCATGAATCTCCAACTCCCATGCCACAGGCAGGGCCACCAACCTCCCCATTTAATACTAGACCAGGCTGCCCAGGGCTTGTCTCACTTCAATTTATAGGAGGGAGAGGAGGTTCTTTTAATATCTGTATACCCGGCGTGAGATTAAGAAACAACGGTTCAAATGTTGGTCTGACCAGTTTCTTACAGATCTTAATCAGGGAGATGGGGAAGGGGAGGACAGACACTATTATGAATTAGGGTAACGGGGAAGGGAAGGAGGGCGATAGAAAAGATAGGAAAGAAGAAGCAAACAGTCTTTATAGGAAGCAAGAGGGAGATAGTCACCACCACGACCACGGATCCAGCATGGTTCGTAGTTCAGTCATTGATCTTCAGTAGTGGTGGGTCATCAGGCACTGTTCCATTGATGACAACAACTTTTCAATGGTAGTACCAACTTATTTTTAAGTCCAAATTGGTCGAGTCAGCTCTCTTTGGAGTGACAGCTTCTGGCTCTGGGATCTCAGCAGAAACTCCTTTGTTCCTACCTTTCTGGCTTTGCCAGCAGATAAAAGGGAGCAGAGAGGCGTCAACTTGTATTTTGCCTTCACAGGATACAATGGTATCATCCACTAGTCTTCCATAGCAAGTTGGAGTTATTCCATCCACATCCCTCCAATCTGGAGATAAGGATGTGGTGGCATACCATGTCAAAGGCCTTGCTCAAGTCCAGGTAAATGATGTTGGTCACCTTCCCTTTGTCCATCAATGCTGTCATATCTCCCCTGAGCCTTCTCTTCTCCAGATTAAACAATCCCAGATCTCTCAGCCATGCCTCCTTAGACTTGTGCTCCAGAATCTTCATGAGCTTCATTGCCTTTCTCTGGACATGCTCCAGGGCTTCAATGTCTTTCTTGTAATGAGGGACCCAAAACTGAACACTGTACTTAAGATGTGGCCTCACCAGAGCTGAGTACAGGGGCATATGGTCCAGCTGGCTACACTGTTAGATATATATATACACTGACATAAAACAGGATGTTGTTGGCCTTCTTGATTACCTTGGCATACCGCTGGCTCATCTTCAGATGACTGCTGATTAACATCCCTTTTCTGTGCAGATTTCTAGTCCCTCTGCTCCAAACCTGTAGCATTTCATGGGGTTGTAGTAACAAAAGTGCAAGACCCAGGATCTGACCTTTTGATCTTTCTAAAGCTCATGCAATTGGCCTCAGACAATCAATCCTGCCTATCTAGATCTCTCTGTAGAGCCCTCCTACCCTAAAGAGATAAACTTTTCCTCCCAGTTTGGTGACCTGTCACAAGCAACCCTTTCTTCTCAGTTACAATCATAAGGTATTGTGTCTTCTCTAGAGCTCACACTGCCTCACAGGCAGGTTATCCAAATCAAGGAGAAGAGAATTGCTCCTGATACAGACCTGAGAGAGGCAGTCATGTTGACCCTAAACTTTCAGGATTCTTCAAGTCTAATGCACAGCCACATCAATCTTTGCTGATATATTTTCTATTGCCCACTCATGCCACTGAAACCAGCTGCTTCTCTGAGGAGAGAGAAATGTGAAATCATGCTAGAAATTAGAGCAATGCTTTAGCATGGAAACAGGAAATGGCAGATTATGTTCCCCAAATCATCTTCATGTCTTGTAAAAAAATTAGATGCTAAAATATCCGTACCTTTACATGCAGAGCACATCTGTTGAAGTTTATGGCATCAACATGAAAAGGCATGTTGTGGTTTTCTTGGTTTTGTGTATATCTCAAGAAAAACATATGGTTCCATTCAGCCATCATAGTTGTGTTCAAATTTGCAGTTAAAAAGAAGCAGTTTCCATTTCACAGAATTCAAATACTTATGTTGACTAGATGAAACACCTGGATAAAATAAATCCATAGGTGAAGAAGAGGGGTTAGGGTGAGAGCAATAGTAGTATATCTTTGAAATGATGCATGGAATAAGCTGTTACTTTGACCTTTTGTTGCTGATTGATTGCAATTTATATGCAGTCTCATAAAGATGGTAATTCCACATCTCCATTTTACGCCCTTGCTAAATCGATAACCTACATTTTGTTGCCATAGATAGTTCAAGTAAAAATTACAGATATTATTATGTTTGCATAGTGGTTAGTTATCATATTACTGAATCTGATTCAGACAAAAGTTTTTCGTCTTGTCTTGAATTTTGTAGAAATCATTATTTTTAACATGTAGCAAAGTACCATTTGGCTTACTTTTCACAATTGAATTAATTTCTCAACCAGTAGAAAAACATAATAAGTTAGAAACCCTTCTAGTACAAAATCATTTATGAATTATCCTTTGGATCTGAAGGCCTGGAAATACAATCATCAAAAAGGAATTTGGTCAAAACTCTCAGAGGAAATACTCAGATCAAGATTTCTTGAGGAAAGTCATTACAATCTTAGCTGCATCAGCTTTCCTTAAGCAATGTACTCTACTTTTAATTCCAAATCCTTCTCACCCTTGACTGGCTTTATCTAATATCCATGAATCACAAAATATTCAAGGTAATCTACTATTTAGAAATGTGAAATCAGTAATTTTGTAAAGCTGCTCACTTACCAATCTAAAAGAGGAGCAGAGACTAATATGAGATAACAATATCATAGTAGATACCTAAAACAGGCATTTTATTAGTTTGATGGAATCTCCAAAGATCAATTCAGAACCAAATACATCCAGGAAAGCCCAATTGATTATACAAAGAATATAGATTCCCTAATTCAGAAACTCCTATTAAGTATTGTTATTCTTTCCCTCACTGGATCATTTTTGTCCTTTTTTTTTTTTTTAAACTAAAAAACACTTTTTATTTCTTCTATGTGAATTTATATAATATAAAAAAAATAATAATCCATGTAATATCATCTTTACAAAGAGGAAACTAGTGCATCCAACTTTGCAGGTTGTTAAATAGAAAACACAATATTCACAAGTCTACAGATTCAAGAAGCTTTATTTTCACTGAATCTTTACTTTACATACCTGAAATTGAGTGATTGACCTTGTTTGTTCAAGTAATAGTCATATATGATTAACAGATACAAAAAATAAATACAAATGCCTACATATCTATATGCCCATTTTCTAATGTTAATATTGCAGTTTCATCCAGAAAGCAGCTAAGTACCACACAACCATTCATGTACTTAGCATTACTAGTGGAATGAGCAAGAGACCCGAAAAAGGTAAAAGTGGAAGAACACACTGGTTGACATAAGAACAGTTTAATAAGAAAGAGGAAAAGAGAAAATAAAATAATAAACAAACAAACAAACAAACAGAAAACAGCAAGTGATGCTGTTGCAATAACAGTGCAATTGCTCACGCTCAGATGACTGATGCTCACCCAGTCCCTGAGCAACAGCAGCCCCACCTGGCCAAGTATCTCCAGTTTTACTGTTGATCATGACGTCATGTGGAATACCTCCTTGGTCAATTTGAGTCAGATGTCCTTATTCTGTTTCCTACTAGCTTCTTGCATGTGTCAGTCTTTTCAATGCCAGAACAGTATGAGAAAATGAAAAGTCCTTGGCTCTGTGTAAGTATTGCGCTGCAACAACTAAACATCAGTATGTTATCAATACTTTCAGTCACACATTCAAAACACAAATCCATATTAATTGTTATGGAGAAAATTAACTCCCAGATGAAAGCAAGACAGATAATTTTTTAAAATGCTACTCTTTTTCAGACATGCTGTCATGGACTTTGCTTGTTTGGCAAAGGACATCTATACAACTGAAAACAACAGACATCTTAAGGTACATAAGAAGTGGGTTTCTACTCAAATAACTCAGAAAAAATAACTCAAATAACTCTGTTCTCCCAACCCTATCCTGGATTGCAGTCATCTGATAATCTATACCAGCTAAATAAATTCATTTCCTGGACTTTGGAGTAAACCAGACACGTGGTAAAGTAAATGTTACAAAGCATTGGCACAAGCTATCATTTCTTATGTGCGTGGCCTAATTTCAGATTTATTATACAAGCTTGGAAGCCTGGTTCATCTTTTCTTTTTATCACTTTACTGGAAGTATAACAAAAAGCAAAAATTAAGTATCATCCTTTTTCCAGCATGAACTTCTCCATTTCTTCCATATTATTTTTACATTATAGTAAAATCTTAACAATTTGTATATATATAACAACATATATCAAATTTACACTAAGAGAAAGCTTTAATTGGGAAAGTAAATAGGTATTGCAGGAAGTCTCATTACACCATTACCTATTTTCCTATTAAAAATAGGAAAAAAATATCTCTGTGTGGATAAAATTAACAAAACTTTTACATTTTTTGTTCTAAGATATTCCTTGTATAGTAAGCTTTTGATTTTTATTGCTGATAATTACTAGAGATCAAATTGTCCAATATAAAGTGTGTGCACCCCTGGTGCAAGATAATCCAGTGAGGTTTAGGAAGAATTGGTAATTTTTATATCAGTATTAAATAAAATACAATAAAAAGTATAGAAATAATCTCACTCTTCTTTAATTTCTACTCTTGTCTATATTTTATTATATAAATAATATTCTAGTATAATATTCAATGTATGTAAATTATAAATAAATAAATCACAACATAAGTATGCACATTTTGGGAGCACATGCTAGAAAAGCTTTTCCTGATAGGGTTATGCAATAAAAACTTGTAGACCCTTACAATAAAGAATATATAACATTTAAAAAATCATCATCAGTTGTTTTAAAAGTACGAAAGCTTTCATGTACAGAAATCTCTTTTCATAGGATCATAGAATTGTCTAAGTTTTATGAACCACATTAAAAATTGCAGTAAACAACACTAATCAGAGTCAGGAGAATGCATTTAAAATCTGTGAACAGTTCCATAAATAAACACTCTATAATCAAAATAGCTTGCAAAAATCATCTTCCTGTCTGATATCAATGGCATTTAAATTCTTCCTGATTCCTTAATAATTTCGCTATTAAGAAAAAGGTTAGAGATAAAAAAAGCTTAGAGACAAATACTTTAATACAGCATGGAAAAGAAAAGCCTGTTTTGTAATGAAGACTCATCTATTGCTAAATCTAGCTAAAATAAGAAACAAATGATTTCCTGCACAACCATAAAATATAAGCAGCTACATACATTTAATGGTTATATTTTATTATTTTTTGCCAGCTCTTGACAGAAAAATGATGCTTGGGAATTTCAAACTCTTATACACCATTCACATATACCTAATAAATAATGACAGAGAACTGGGTAAGCCTAGTGACATACATGTCTGAATAATGTTTACTTAACCAGAACAAGTATGCATCACTTTTTTTTTTTTTCCCTTCTTCTTCTCTTAGCTGAATGGTTCATATAATACAATTGCCAGTCATTCTCTCAGCAGCTCTGAAATAGCCATTTGAGTGCCATCTGTGAGGCAGCCGAAAACTGGTTGATTCTATTCCTTTGTTGTCCTGTGTGGTGTTATGCCTTAGTTAATAACTGAGAATTCAAGCACAGAAAAAGATGAATCCCTCTGATGTCATTCCCTTCATTGTATTTGAAGATCTGTGCCCCACCACCTACTAAGCTTTCCCTGACTGACCCGTGTTTACCTTCTGTTGGTGCCACTTCCCACTGTGTTATTGATGTGCTTTTCTGCCCAGGAAGCCGTCTTTCTCAATGCACTTTGTTAAACTCAGGCCATGGGCACACACTGTTCTTTGTTGTACTGTATATGAGGAATGTTTTTGGAGGAGAACTCTGATGATATCAACCGTTAGGAGCTAAAGCATCTTCAGAGCCAAAGAAGAAACATTCTACCTTGCCAACACACTGTACTGCAGGGATTAGGCTTAGAAGTAATTCAAGTACAGGATCAAATACAGAAGGTCATTTTTTTCTTATACCTAAGTGAATCTTATTTACATAACAGAAAACTGCTTACTTCTAACAGCACAGATTGTATGTATTTCTCTTTTTTGTTTTCTTCTCTTACCCCTTTCACTTTCTTTCACTTGGTTATGATCAAATCTGTTCATGGGGAATGCAGTGATTAACATCAGCTACAACTTTTTAATGGAATAAACTATCTGCCTAGGACCAGCAAAGAAAACAGATGTAGAGGCAAAGGATTTCCATTTCTGATTTGATGGAGTTTGTCTATTTGTTATTTTTTTCCTTTTGATTTGAAACCACTTCTGAAAGTGCAGTAGATGTCCTTGGTCATGAGTTGGAAAGGAGAGGAAAAGAAAGAAAAAAAGAATAAGAAAAGAAGTCTGGCTTGAACCAGGGCAAAAAAAAAAAAAAAAAAAAAAAGACATTACTGTTTGGGGAACAAATGCCAGATCTGAGCAAGAACAATTTGGCCTCTCACTCTCTACCTTTTTTTTTTTCTGTTGTTGTTTGTTTGTTTTTAAACTTTCTTTTTTTGGTAATACTTGCAGTGTTTATGTTAAAATTCTAATACCTGTTTGCATTTCCTGGATAAGAACAATACTCATGAACTAACTTAGATTCTTTTTTATTCTTTCATTATTCAGATAGAAATCCGTGAAAAGGTGTTTGTTCAAACTTATGAATAACAGATCTAGTAATATTGCACCCTAACTGAAGTCTCTCCTTTTTTTCTTATGCAGTTTGTCTTAGCTTGATCGATTCTGACTTTGTCACTACAAGAATTAGTTGTGCATTCTGATCTCAGTTAACCTATCTAGGGAGGAAAAAAAGATTTCAAAACCCAAGTGGCACTAGGAGTTTGATGAAACAAAATGATGAATAGATGATTAAGTCTAATGAACACTGTGATTTAATGCCTCTAGACTTTGAAAAACTAAAATAAAATACCTAGAGGATTGCCTTTCCCAACTGCCACCTCACATGTGATTTATATTATGGTAGTGACAACACTGCTGATTTTTTTCTCTCTGCTGGAAGTGCAGTACGTTTGTGTTATCTTATTAGTTATATTCTTTCTTAAATAAATGTTATATCATCATAGAAGAAAGAAGATATTAATAAACATGTAGTGACATCAAGAGGACCAACTGCTGTTGATCAATGTACAATGGATATGCTACATTGGAAGAAACCAAATATACTACATCAATATATCAGAGCTTATTTAAGCTAAATGAAAGCATCCATGATCTAAAACATGAGGCAGATTTGACTAATTTAACTGTTTTCTCTCTTTACTTACAATATTAATAGGAGCAGTAATTAAATTCTTATATGTGCAGAAAAAAAATAAAAGTATTCATATTGATCTGTGATTTAAAAACAACAAAATAAAACAAGTACCAATGAGCTTGACATGATTTAAATACCTATATCACTTTAGTTTAACTCTGAAACAATAAAGATGACTAAAATAGTAAATGATTATGTTATAATAACTTCAAGCATTAAAATCACACCTATTCTTGTAATTATAGAAAGGTTTTTCCTTTGATATCTTTTTAACATATATATATATATTTTTCTTTGAATATCATGTACACATAGACAAGTTGATCTCTTTTGCTTAGAATTCAGATTTTTTTTCCTGATTATGGACAGATCGGGGAATAACAACATATACTAGCAGAGATTTTAAGTAAGCATCTCATGTATACCATCTGCATTTCTAAGAATGACAATAATTTAAAGGAGAAGGGTAATGGACGTAAATTTTCTGGTATTTATTACAACCTCATTAATCATTAAAATTTTATTTTGCTTTCAATCAGTGGTTATACAATTTCATAGAAACTTTGTTGTAATTAAGTATGTACCATTGTCATTTTTCACATATAATCAATGGTTTGAATTCAAATTCAACAGTTTTAAGAAGCACAAATGAAAGGTTTGATATTTCCCTAACTGAAAGTTCTAAAGAAAAGCAATACTTCATATCTGACACTGTCTTTTTCTTTATTGATCACCAGGTAGAGCTGAAAAATATCACTGTTGTCACTATTTTTCTTTGCTTGCTATTTTAACTGATGATACATTGCTCTGTTTAGAAATAGACTAGAACCATAAACTGAAAGTAGTAAAAGGTGCCATATCAATGTTAGTCATTTGTTTACTGTCTTTATAGTCTAATTATAGATGATACATTGTAAAATCTACTTATCACAAAATCACAGAATCACAGAATGATAGGGGATGGAAGAAACTTCTGAAGATCATCTAGTCCAAATCCCCGCTAAAGCTGATTCCCTACGCTACATTGCAGAGGAAAGTGGGAAAGTGTTTAGGAAGGTCCTGAATACTTCCAGTGAAGGAGACTCCACAACCTCTCTGGCAAACTTGTTCCAGTATTTTGTCATGCTCGAAATAACAAGACTTTTCTCACATTCAAATGGAACATCCTATGCTCTAGTTTGTACCTGATGCTCCTTGTCCTGTCACCAGGAGCAGCCAAAAAGAGCCTGGCCCCATTTACTTGACACTCGCTCTTTAGATATTCATTAATTAATTTTCTGTTTGCACATTAAAATATGTTACTAATTTACAGCAAAATGCTTTGCTTTAAAATAGAATTGGTTCTTACACTCTCAAAATAAAAGTTTGTTTTCTTTCTTTTCACCTAATTATTCAATAATGTTGAACGATCTGTTCAAAAGGCAAGAGCTGTTAAAGTTTTCTCCAAGTAAGCAGTATTTTTTAAAAATAAATTAGTAAGGATGGATTTATTTCATTTGAAAAGAAACTAAAGAAGATAGCTCAGAAAACTACAGGAGTTCTGGCTACCTATAAATAATGACTTAATTTTTAATACCTATAAAGTTTATTTTTTAGCAATTTCAGTAATCACCTGTAATACGGAATGACATAGAATTTGCAAATACAATGATTCAGTAAATCAAACACATTTAATATGTCATGACCTCTTAAGACAGGTCATAAAATCTCGGTCTGTGTTCATCAATACCCTTAACAAATATACAACTGCCTTCAATAATTTTAAAGAACAAAAATCTCCATAAATATTTCTCTTCATCTATGCCTCAGCTACAACATGCCATAGACAGATTTTTTAAATAGGAGCAATGCATTGTAGAAGATATGACTAATCTAGAGAATTTCCATTTGAAAGAGAAATGAGTAATAATTGATTGGCCTAGATCCAAAGTCACAGTGGGGTTCAAAAAGCTTGTAAGTGCCCTCATAAAAATAGAAGCTGTATCAACCAATTGAATTTAATTATATGTGAAGGTGATGAGGGAGCTAAACAGCCTGTAATTGGAGTCCAATTACTCAGCTGGTCTTCCATAAAATTAATTCATCTGAAAGTTTGCCATTGTCCCATGCTCCAGGCCTGCTGCTGGTTTAATTAGTTAACACTGAGGAATCTTGAAACATTACATTATTTTGTCTTTATTGCCAATTATGGGTTAAGGAAAATTATATATAAAATATTAACATCTGCTTCCAGCACAACTTGGAGAGGGCAAAGGCAAAATACCTTTTTCTTAATCATGTTAAGAGAGAGAAAACGTGTTTAAATATAAGGAAAAATCTTCCTGCTAGTTGTGGCTTATCAAATAAGAAACAATAAGCAAAATATAATTTGAATAAGATGCAAAAATATGTATGACCTATAAGGCTGACAATATATAATATTCTTGTAAAAACATTTTAACTGTGCTGTGTTCAAAAATACAAAGATAAAAAGTACGAAGATAATGGCCAGAGAGGAAAAAAATTTGAATCAGTTATGCTTTTACTCATTGGTAGTAATCTTATTGTCCTTAGTAACTATGGGGATAAGTGACTGCAATAGCATTCCCTGTCTTTCTCTGTTACTGAATAGGAACAATATAACATTTATTCCTTAATATAAACATTAAATAACAGCATTTAATTCTGAGGAATTTTTTTTTTTTTTTTGAAAGACATAAAAATGACACTGAAATTTGTTCCTTAATATTTGCCTCTATTTTTCATATAAAAACTTCATAGTTCAGTTGAAATTAAATAGAAATGAGGCAGGAAGTACTCACTTATCATTTGATTAAACTCTTTTAGACAAAAACGTTCCAGTTCTAATTTGCTCCAAAACTGTCTGCAGATATGCAAGCTTTTCTACTGTTTTAATAGTCTTCAGATCAGGCTACTGGCTGAGTTGATTCCTTTTATTCTTATAGCAATTTCAGAAATAACAACTATAGGAAAACAAAACAAAACAAAACAAAATTTAAAAAAAAAAAAACCTCCTATGATTCAGTTTGAATTGCACTTTGTGTGATATATGCCTCTACAACCTTTTTCGAATGTAAGATGGCCAAGGAGAAAAAAAAAATACTTGATAAGTCTTAAAAATTGTATGCATTTATTTCCCCAAATGCTCATGAATATCTACAGAGAGTTAATTACAGTAAGAGAACTACTGAAAGATCCAATTTAGAGAGCTCTGGAAAGTATGTATCAACAACAGGGGGATTTTATTTTCTTATTTTTAAGAGTTGAATTTTAAGAGAATCCATTCTGCGAATAGTGCATTTGGATTAAATAGCTCTTGTAAAGACCTACACACTACCTTTATTGTATATTTCTAAAGCTTTCTCAACCACACAATAAATAACTTTACCATAGCACCACTGAACATACGTAACAAAACCTGTCATTATAGATTTCTGTATCTCTTCCAGAAATATAATTACTGTAGCCAATTGCCTTTTAAACTCCTTTTATTCACTCAAGTATGTCAAGATAAATCCATAGTTATGAGAGAAGCTAAAAAAAAAAAAAAAAAAAAACTCAAACTTTTAAAATAAACTGTGCATTTCAGAAACTGTGAGAAAAAGGGTAATCTCATGAAGGCTAGATTTCACGACATCTCAGAAAGAAAAAAAGTAAAATAACATCCCTGTGCAAAGCCATAATAAAAAGTGAATAACTTCATCTAACTTTTAAAGAAAAATAAATGCAAGGCTTAATTTTGTAAACTTAAGAAGGAAATTGTTGGAGTCTCAAACATTCTTTTAAGCCATAGAGATACATTAACTTTCTTTGATTAACCCAAACTATTTTTAAAGCTCAGCCAGTTCTTTACAACGTGAAGAAGGAAAACAAAAGAAAGATGTTGAACTCCATGGTCGGGAAAGCAAGCAAATTACAAAAAAAAGCCTACCGGCTTCCTGACTAAAGAGGGTACTCAGTACTATCAAACATTATTAGAAATGATCTAAAGAGATTAGGTAAACATGTTTTAAATAGACTTTACTCCATAAAATTATCATATAGAATTACAGCATCATGGGTGATAACAGGCTAAACAGTGAATGATTTATATGGCTCAGTTTCTGTGTTTTCCTTCCTGCCCTCGGAAAGAGAACTGAGTCTAGCACTGAACGGAAGAAGGGGCAGTTGCTGAGGGCTATTAGCACTCCCCATTGAGCTGACATGGCAGGACATGACCATTAAGGATGCCAGCATTCACTAATGGAAGAAAGCACAAAAGCCCATGCCTGCCCTTTGGTACTAGTTTGGGTGCTTCCCATTAAGACCAGTAAACTTGCCATCGACACGCAGACACACATACACACACATGCAGGTGCGCACACGCACACATGCACACAAAGGTGTTTCTTGGTAAGAGCAAGAAGCATATTTTTTGCTGAGTCAAAATTTTATATCCTTTAGAGAGAATGCATGTATCTTATTTCTCTTCCTCTGTATAACACACTGACTATAGTTTCATCTTATAAAAAAACCCAGAACTATTTGTCTCCAAATTACAAAGAGCATAAAACACTAGATCATTTCCTTTCCTTGATTTTAGTAAAAAAAAAAAAAATAATAATTTAAAAATCTCATTTTAAATGAATATAGGCAGTGAACTTTATCCGCTATTATATTTATTGATTATTCTGTTTGTCTTCGTTAGCTGGATAAATACATAAACTGAAGATTTATGATGATTCTACAAGCTATTGCTGGTAGTTGACACTGGGGAGGCAAATTTCAAACCTCTGTGTTTACTAGTGCTTCAAAAAACATATATTACATTGGGTTCTGGAGCTACTGAAATCAGAGAGTGGGAGAGTGTTGTGAATGCTTTCTGTACATGACTGCTTCCCAAGTTTAATAATATTTGGATTCAAAATTTTCACTGAAATTGGGACATTTTTGAGGAAATTTCCCTCTACAGTTTTTTTTTTTTTTTTTTTTTTTTAAAGTCTGGTTATGTAGAAATCCATGACTTTTTAGCATTTCATCTTTTTCTCATCTGCTTACCTTCTTTAAACATCTCTGAACTTGCTTACTCCCTTTCAACATTTTGAAATCAAACTTTAAAAAAACGCTTTAAAAGCTTTGGTTTGGATGCTAAAAAAGAATTGCATGAATTTAATAATTTAGTATAATGGATTAAGTCTTGTAAATAAGGAAAAAATAAAAAATGAAAATAAAATAAAAAGCAAAGCTAAATCCTCTCAATTATAAGTTTAGACAAGTCCTAAAAAAACCCTTAGGCATGAAAAGGAGCCAGTTCGGGAGAACTGGCTTCAACGGATGGAGAGAAGGCTGAGGTACTGAATGAGTTCTTTGCCTCGGTCTTCACTGGCAGCCAGGACTCCAGTACTTTTCCCGTCCCGGAGCCCTGCATCCCTACACCTCTGGGTGGGGACTGGGGTGGTAAATCCCCTCCTGCTGTGAGGACAGAGCAGGTCCGAGACCGCCTCATGAGACTGAATGTGTACAAGTCTATGGGGCCGGATGGCGTGCATCCCAGGATTCTGAAGGAGCTGGCTGAGGTGGTTGCCGAGCCGCTCTCCATCATATTTGAGAAGTCGTGGCTGTCAGGTGTGGTCCCGGATGACTGGAGGAAGGGTCATGTCAGTCCCATTTACAAGAAAGGGAGCAAGGAGGACCCTGGGAACTACAGGCCGGTGAGTGTCACCTCTGTGCCTGGGAAGATCATGGAACAGATCATCCTGGATGACATGCTTGACCACATGAGGAACAGGTGTGTGATCCGTGACAGCCAGCACGGCTTCACCAGAGGAAGATCATGCTTGACCAATCTGGTGGCCTTCTATGATGGAGTGACGGCATTGGTGGACAAGGGAAAGGCGACCGATGTCATTTACCTGGACTTGAGCAAGGCCTTTGACATGGTCCCCCACCACATCCTTATCTCCAAATTGGAGGGATGTGGATTTGATGGGTGGACCACAAGATGGATAAGAAACTGGTTGAAAGGCCGCAGACAGAGGGTGGTCATCAATGGCTCTATGTCCAGGTGGAGGCCGGTAACGAGTGGCGTCCCCCAGGGGTCTGTCTTGGGACCGGTCCTCTTTAACATCTTTATCAATGACATAGATGATGGAATTGAGTGCACCCTCAGTAAGTTTGCTGACGATGCCAAGCTGAGTGGTGCGGTTGACAAGGTTGAAGGAAGGGATGCCATTCAGAGGGACCTCAACAGGCTAGAAAGGTGGGCCCGGGTGAACCTGATGAGGTTCAACATGGCAAAGTGCAGGGTTTTGCACTTGGGCCGGAGGAATCCCAGGCATCCATACAGACTGGGAGGAGCGGTCCTTGAGAGCAGCCCTGGGGAGAAGGACCTGGGGGTTCTGATAGATGAAAAACTTAATATGAGCCAGCAGTGTGCCCTTGCGGCTCGGAAGGCAAATGGTATCCTGGGCTCCATCAAGAGAGGGGTAGCCAGCAGGGACAGGGAGGTGATAGTTCCCCTCTACTCTGCTCTTGTGAGGCCCCATCTGGAGTACTGCGTCCAAGTCTGGAGCCCGCAGTACAAGAAAGACAGGGAGCTGTTGGAGAGGGTCCAGAGGAGGGCCACAAAGATGATCAGGAGACTGGAGCACCTCCCCTATGAGGACAGGCTGAAGGAGCTGGGCTTGTTCAGCCTGGAGAAAAGAAGGCTGCGGGGTGACCTCATTGCAGCCTTCCAGTACCTAAAGGGAGCCTACAAACAGGAGGGGAATCGACTCTTTGAAAGGGTGAGTGACAGCAGGACAAGGGGAAATGGTTTTAAGTTGAGGGAAGGGAGATTTAGGTTGAACGTCAGGGGGAAATTCTTTACAGAGAGAGTGGTGAGGCACTGGAACAGACTGCCCAGAGAGGTTGTGGATGCCCCATCCCTGGAGGTGTTCAAGGCCAGATTGGATGGGGCCTTGGGCAGCCTGGTCTAGCATTAGGTGGGATGATTGGTGGCCCTGCATGTGGCAGGGGGGTTGGAGATTCATGATCCTTGAGGTCCCTTCCAACCCTGGCAATTCTGTGATTCTGTGATTCTGTGATTCTGTGAAAAGATCATTTGATATGGTGTTTGCAATAGCATAGGCCCTTCATCTTTACCTTTCCTGAAACGTGGAAGACAAGAATGTATGAAAAGGTTCTGCATATATCAGTGATCAGATTTAGTCTAATTCAGTATCCATTCAATTATCACTAAAGGAATATAAACTTGTTTTTAAAATTTCACACTGAAAATCTCATCTGCTGTATTCACTCCCCTCAAAACAGACACTGTGATTTAAACAACTGTGATGTGGCTTTTCATATCCGCAATCATTCTATATTTAGTTATTTTGTTGTCTGAATATCTAACTACAGGCAGTTGTTCAAATATCAGACTGAAAAAGTAGAAAAAGAATTGCTATAGCATGGCTTTAAAGCTAATTATTCCAGTGTTCTGAAGTTAAAATTACTCGTTCACACAGTCCAGTTGCATACCACAAGTTGACTGTCTCCACTTTACATTCCATGTCTACTTTACGTCATTTTTCTTTTCCTTATTTAAATGTATATATAAGGTACTAAGCTGCAATTTCCATATACTTCAGAATTTCAGTCACATTTCCTTGCTCCCATACTCCAGTCCCTTTTTCAACATTGTCACTCTCTTTTCTGTTATACATATCATATTTTACAATGTTTCAGTTATACATTTTTCTTTATTGTATTCAGAATCAAAATGCTTATTAGAGGATTTAATACTATGAATAGTGCAGATTTTCAGTACTGCAAGAAGAAAACAAATTCAAGAAATAATAATAATAAAAAAATAATAATAATCAAAACCTTTTCAGTTAGTAGAGCATTCTCATGCACTCATTCACTTTAAAAAGAGCAATGTTTCTTGATGAGCTTCTGTTTATTGTTTTAAGCCCACAGCACTAAAATGTCATCAGTTTCTAAATATCAAAAAGAACAACTTATTACCACTGAAAATATGTTATCATACACAGTGCATTCTCTGAATATGTTAACTCAGTAATTTTTTTTCTGGAAACTTCAGTTTTCAGATGGACAAAAGTGTCAAACAAGCTCCTCCATTCTCAGCTGGATAGTTACTGGGGCCTTGAGCTCAGCATCAGTGCCTGCAAGGGTGGGAATGAAGTAGGAGAGTACAAGGCAGTGGTAAAGAGGTGGGTACAGAGAAGGAAAGCAGTAGGTAAATATGTCTGAGAGTCACTGTGCATGAATTCCAGTTCAGTTTAGCACTAATCTAGGGCAATCCTATAATTTAGATTATGTAGAAAGTCAAACTACATAATTAGAATTACTCCTTTTGAATTATTGTCAATAAATCTGTCAAATATATGTTTTTTTTTTTTCTAAAGTACACATAAAAATTTCACTTATTTATGAATATTTCATTAAGATCCTTCTGTAAAGTCTCACAATGAGCAATAGGATATAAGGCTATGGATCACTTAGTCAAATTTCAGAAAAGGCATAGATGAAGGCTTGCAGTAAAATACGGAACAACATTTTCTTGGAAGCCACTTGAAAGTCAGTACTGCCGTTAGAGCCCTATGGAGACTTCAGAGCCTTAAAACATAGTGAAATGAAGTTCTGTTTGTTAGCACAGCTCACTTCTGTTATATCCAAGAGCAAAACTGCAAAAATTGAAATTTGTTTTCCAATTAGGTGTTTTTCCTAAAGCAATGCCAGGTTTGTATTGGCACAAAATATCATTTTCAACATTTGACAATTTCACTTCTTGACGAAGAGTTTAATCCAACTTAGCCAATGGACATCAGATAAATGTATGTACATAATTTTAAAACCATACATTATTTCAAATAAAAAAAAAATACTGTTGTAAAATATTTTTTTTTTTCAGCTGCCTTCCTTGAATAAACAATCTATTGAAGGTAAAAAGACAATTGTGAAATGTTTCTGATATTATATTTGTGTTTTTCACTGAAAACAGCAACTGCAATTACAATACTCATCGGAAAGAAATGATTCTTTTGTCCTAAGGAGTTCTTTCTCTTCAAAGTTTCATCCAAGTAAAGACCATAGCTTTGACAACTTCACTTATGAGCCCAAAAGTCAAAGTGTGACATTTCTGTTAAAGAAAACAAATAATTGCTTTTACTGTAAAAACAAGCAAAACAAAACCAAATCAATAAAAACAAAACAAAAAAAACCATATTCCTAAGGCATAATAAAATTTGCATTTTTATATTTTCACATTGTTGAAATTCAGCAAACAATTGCAAGAATTCAGCAAACAAGCTGCAGATGTACAGAATTGACTGCACACATGTAAGTTTTACAAGACTTGGACTGAAGGGAACAGCAATGCATAAAAACACACTTATCTTCCAATTCATTTTAATGAGATTTAATATCTGTAGATTGCTTTAGAAATGAAAACCTGGTCAAATTTCTATGTCAGGTGGTTGTGACCTAATCTCATTAATACTCCAGTTACATGCATTGTGCAGGAAAGGATGTTCACTGACTCCAAAATACAAGCACTGTTGATCTCACCAGGATATGCTGGGAAAGAAATGCTGTCTGGGTACTCTGAAATTATACACTAAAGCCCAAAGATGGCTCTAAATAAACTAAATCATAGAATCATAGAATCATAGAATTATTAAGGTTGGAAAACACCTGTAAGATCATCTAGCCCACCTGCAACCAATATTGCCCATTAAATCACATCCCTATGTAATACATCTACCCTTTCATTAAACACCTCCGGATGCAGTGACTCCACAAATTCCCTGGGCGGTTCATTCCAATGCCTTTCCACTCCTAAGAAGAAATTCTTCCAAGTATCCAATCTAAACATCTTCTGTTGCATTTTGAAGCCAATCCCTCTTGTCCTATCACTAACTACCTGGAAGAAGAGACCAATTCCCACCTCTCCACAGCCTCTTTCCAGATCGTTGCAGAGAGCAATTGGGTCTCTTGTGAGCCTCCTCTCCTCCAGACTAAACAATCTCAGTTCCCTCAGCTGATCCCCATAAGACTTGTGCTACAGACCCTTCTCCAGCATTGTTGCCCTTAAATCACCTTATATCACCTAATTGGATGTGTGTATGTGTCTGTATTACAAATCATGGGATTGCCAACCTTGCCAAACAAGCCAAGACCTCAGAAAAAAATGAAGATCAAGACTTCTTACCTCTCCTTTAACAAATCTACACTCTGTTTAACCCTTGTGCCACTCTTGGTATTCTCACACGTGATGGTACATTGTTTAGTACAAGAAAAGCTGTTTTCAAAAATAGGAAAAATTTCCTTGATATTATGTTCATATGAATCTTTGTTGGGTAAAAATGTTGGGAAAGGGAAATACTGCCATTTTCTCTACTTTTTGGATAGAGAGTGTCTCTGACTAGATTTGAAAAAATCACTTTTTATAGTTTATATTGCTGCCATATTTATCTTGCAAAAAAAAAAAAATCTGTCACTCAGTACAGAGAGAATAGTTTTTAGAATTGGGTTTCTGTGAAGGAAGGGAGGTTTGCACTGAAATACCTTTAAATATGTATACTTGTATCTGTATGTATGCATGTAATAACAGGTGCTTTGTACCTCACCTAACACATTTTCACAAGAATCACAGATGTAACAAACTCATGTTTGTTTGCTTTTGAAGAAACTGTTAGTGAAGGTTAGTTTTTTTCCTATTTTTAAAACACAAGTTTTAACTGTTTTTGTTGTTGTTATGGTTCAATTTGGTTTTCTTTCTTTTACATAGATTCAGTCACATGCTCTAATTTCATCACACTTTCAAAATGTCTTAAAATGACACTGATGTCAGCTTTGGTCTTATTCTGAAAATTTCATAAACTCAACCCTTCATTTACTACCTAATATTAAACTATTTAGAATCTGAAACGTTTCTACCTGCACTCTATTTGTACTGGATAAAAGTCTTCATCTGAAACTTTGTAGTTATAAGAAATATTTTTAAGTAAAGCAATTACTTGAAAGTATTGTTTGAAAGAAAAGAAAAAACAGAATCCATAAAACTAGGTAACTCCGTTATCACACGTGAGAGAGTTTAATATTCTCTTACAGACTAATGCAGGAAGAAAGACAACTATAGACACTGCGCAAGTTTTGGGATAAAATATGTAAATAGAATAAAATTATTTTCTATATAATACTGTGAAAATTGTAGTTAATATTTGTAATGACATTTGTGTATGACATTAAAAGTGAACAGTTATTCTCCTCAAGTAAGCTTTACAGAAGGAAAAAAATAATTATTTAGCTTTATTTCCTATTCTATGGTCTTCTTTCCCACAAACATTTTAAAGATATAGCAATTCCCTTTCAGTATGCAGAAAAATGGCTTTTTAAAGGGCGTATATTTTCCTATCTATATTATATATTATATGACTGAACCTGAAAAATAATTAAAATACATTAAGAAATTCCTAAAAGTAGGGGGGGAGGAGGGGGGGGAAGCAAAAATAAGAAAAATTCTTAAAGAAAAAATGTATTCTGTCATTATATAGTCCTCTGTAGTAAAATTTCTTTGTTTTATTTTTTTACTTTTTGACATGCATGGATAAGGAATCTTTCATGTCCTAAAACTCTGAAATGCTTCAGACTGATCTGAGCTTTGCAACTCCCATGTTCACCTCTTTGATGAGGTTGCGTATTCGCTACTAGGCACCAGAGAGCACAGCTCTAACTCCCTGCCACCTTTCTCACAGCTCCAACACATCTGATGAGGAACTGCTTCCAACCAGGACTTTTTGCAAATGAATGTTTTGGTCACCAGCTGTTTCTTCTTGCAAATCCTGCTTTATGCACTGCATGTACGTATTCTCCCACTGTCTCTCACTTGGATATATATACAAAAGTTATGGCCTTTTAAGCTAAATGGAAGAATATTTTATTTGCATAGACTTTGTAAAAATAAGAAATAATGCATTTGGAATTAAAAGATTTTGGTAGTGACAAGGGAAAAAAAAAATCCCAAATGATAACTAAAGCAGTGAAGACAACTGAGAATCTCAAATGATATATAAGACAACTTTACCTGTGCAGACAGCAATTATCAGTACAAGCAAGTTCCCGTCTCTCATTACCCTTAGCACTTACCAAACCTGTTCAGTGTTATCTTCCACATCTTTCTTCACATTAAGATCCTTAGGAAAATCCTATCATCTATAGGGTATATGAATTAAACATATTTTTTATGATCTTAGAGCAAATCTGTGGAGTCTAATAATTACAAGGTTTAATCAAAGACAGAACCTTTCTTTTAATCATTATTTGGTACTATATGCAAAAAAAGTAGTCCTGCCAACAACTATATTGTTCATTTAAGTGTTCTCTGGAAATATTGCCATTATTCCAGCTTTTTCCCCATAACTATTCCTTACAGAAGAAAACTTGCAAATAAATAACTTTAATTTTAAAATGATATAGGAACAAGTTCTATATAAAGAAATTCATTACAATAACATAAATCTGATCTAGGAAAAATGCATGTGGCTGTATTCAAATAGATAATCTCATTGGCTGTACATTTATACAGAAAATACTGTAATGTAAATATTGTGGTATGAACTCAAAGTTTCTCACTTATCTACTCCTTAGCACACAACTCCATGCTCCCATTAAGATATTTAATTTCAGGAACATTTCATAAAAGCAGATGGTGAATCAAGAAGTATTTTATGACAATGATACGTAAGTGATGGTCTCCAGTCTTCCAGGTGGCCCACACAACTACTGCCACAACAGAGAAGCATCTGTCATACAGGAAAAAGTTACTGTTTGTTGTAGCCTGAGACTAGTTTAAAGTTTTTGACAGATTTTCTAACCCTTTTCTGTAAAACAAATATAAAACAAAATAAAATGAAAAAATATATATATATTAATAAAAACAAAAGAGAAAATTTCTTGCAAAACTGTCTCATTTATTCTTTGAGTAAATCTAGTAAAAAACAAACTAAATAAGAAAGTTGAAATAAAAGTAATAGTAAATAGCTGCACCATGAATGAAAGAGACAAGGCATGGAAAAATTGTAACTGTTATTCTTAATAGCTAATTAGAAAAAACAAGTCTTGGTCTCAAAAAAAATGTAGTTCTTAGAGTTATAAAAGATCTCACCTCCTGGAAAGCAAATGTAAATGTAAAAAAAGTATTTGGAAAGAAACACAACACCCACATAAATTAGAAAATCATTGCTGCCCTTGTTTTACTAAAGAATGTCTATGTTCATCGTCTTTTCTTCAGAGAAAATGCCTCACTTTTATATAGTCAGACATGACAGGAGAAGTATGAAATTGGCATTTAAAAGAATGAAAAAAAAAACCACCTAATTTTATGAAGAAAGTGTATTCACTGTTTTATATAAGAATGTTTAAAAGGAATGTATAAATTAAAAAAAGTTTCGTTTGAGAGCATGTTTTCATTTAAAGCCAAATATTAAACATATTCAGCTTCCCGTTACAAAGCTCTACATATGTAATTTAATTGGTCTTTTATGATTGCTTGCAAAAGATTAGACAAAAGCTTTGAAATCATTAAGCTGCTCCACCTTTTTTTCTTCTTCTCCTTCTTTGCTTTTCCTTTATCTGCTACAACAAGAAAATGGAGAGTACAATTTAATTTAAAAAAAAAAAAAAATCCATTCTTAAACAACATAAAATTTACTGTAAAATGAAATACAGAGTCATACATCTGTTGTTTTTTTTTATGCATCTCACTTCCTTTCACTTTTTTTTTTTCCAATAGAAGCCCTACACTTTTCCCAGAAATGCAAACATTCTATTTATAGCCAGAGAAGCTTTTAGTATCATCTCATTAAGTATAAGAGAGCATTTTAAAATCATGCCTCTGTTTATGATCTAATTATATTCCTTATTACTTTAAACGGACGCTGCTAATGTATAATATTCAACTTTGTTCCCCATGGCTTCTGACAAACAAAATCACTACAGTACTCACATTAAAAATAAATCAACAGATTGTATTCAGTTGTGTAAAATTATGAATTGCCATATTCCCCTGATGATCTTCAAACAGCCATGCTAACAATGCAGAACTCAAGAAATAATGTGGGAAGAAATGCAAAGGGTATTTTACAGCCCAGGATATACTTCACTCATCTTCTTTACATATATTATTCATCATTGTTATCAAATAGTAAGCTCATGAAAACAGCTACATAAGCACTCAAAAATGATAATGAGATATAATAATATCTTATTTATACTATTTATGTTCATTAACCATATTATAACAATTATAATTTAATGTTATAATTGATCAGCTTATATACTTAAAATTGCATATAATTTATATTTTTTATTTTTATATATAATGTAAAATATATAATTTAATTCCAGGCATTTTAATTCTAGATGGATTGATATCTATTTCCTGTGCTTTGTATTCTTAAATCTGTATAAACTCATGTTGACATTCTATTTCTTTTAATACAAGTGAAACTAGAATTTTGTGTTGTAATGAAAATTATTTTCCTAAAAAATGGTCAGAATATGAAACTGAATATCCAAATACAAAGCTAAATATTTATTCATTAGAATGTTTTCAAATTAACTGAAATCTCAAAACCAATAAAATCTATGCAAGCTATGTAGACTTCATCAAAGTCAAGTCTAGACGCTATTTTACTACAAGAATGTTGAATGTGTAAATATTTTGTAGTTAAGTGGATTTCCATTTTCATTCAATTATTTAAAATTTTTTTATTCAATTATTTAAAAATCTTTTTTTTTTCTCTGATGCATTTAGCATTATTTCCTGTAAGAACAACCAGACCTCTTCCACAAGAGCATGGTATAGAATAAAAGCAAGACTTGCTTTAGTGTCAGTGACAGTTTTATTTATCTTTCAATTGTAAAGACCTTAAGCTTTTGAAAGTAAAGTACTTATCTACTTATACCCACAAAACTGGTAGAAGAGATAGGGTTTATGAATCTGAAAGACGATTTGGGCATGCAATTATTTCTGCTCTGGCTTTGTTATCTTGTTCTCCCTCTTGTGGTCTTGAAAAGTAAGAGCATACAAGATATTGCTTCAAGAGACAGCCTAGCCTGGCTATTGCTCTGGTAATAAATGCATTAAAAAGACTTTGTGGAATGTGCCTGAGGATTAGCCAACACCATGGTGCTGAGAGGGACATCCCATGACAGGACCTGGAACAAAGCTGCCCTTAACAACTCCCATGGCACATCAAGGAGCTGTACAGCTTTTCTGCAAAACTAACTTAGAGTATTAAAAATTTCTAGACTAAGAGCTTCATCTCAACTTTGCTATATTCAAAAGGGCCTTAAGATGATTGCCTCAAAGTTGCCCAATTATTTTTTGCACAAATTCTCTGTGCTCTGAATAACAAAAATAAACAACATGAAAGTGCTTCTATTCAGCCTTATGAAATGAGTGTTTTATTATTCAGACTTCAAGGCCACAAATTGGTAGCTATAAATATTGTGTTGCAAAGTTCTGTATATGCCATCTGGTGACCATGTGATTGGTGTATCTATGGGGCAAAAGAGGAAGGGGGAGTCTTGTCATGCCCTTATTTATTTTCTGTGTTCAAGTATGCACTCACTTAAAACCTAGCCATATGTTACCGCATCTGTTATAGGTGGATATTTTTGAGGTTGCAATTTTTTTTTTTTTTTTAATTATGTCAATTTTGCCCTTTAGAAGCTTTTACACCAACAGTACTTCAGAATGACATTTATTGCAGACCAAATTATTATTTTATTAGGCACTACAGTGTCTAGCTTGATCAAACAGCAAAAATCTGATTTGGAAATAAATTAGTACTTTAAGATTTACAGTACAAAAAAAAAAAATCATCCATTTTTATTTACATCAACCAAAAGAAGATATGAATTAATTTAATTTATTAATTTATACTTTGTTTGCATGTTAGCAGGAAAAGAAACCTTCTTTGCCTTAATAGAAAAAAATATCGTGCAGCAGTTACAAATGTGAATAGCAAATTCTGTGCTTTATTGGCTCAGTATTCATATACACATAATCATCATTTAGTTTACAGAATACTGCTCAAGGCAGTCTTGTGCAAGCTGTATGCCAGTTTGCCTTTGGCAATGAAACCAAAATACAACAGTTTTTATGGCTTTTCATCGTGACTTGAAAAGCGATGGTTAAGCTAAAATTGACTTAAGCTAAAAGAATAATAAAAATATACTAAAAATATGTCTGTTTTAGTCATTCTTTCTGTTGAAAAATAAGAGTCACTTTTTCCGTCTCTGCTTGCTTAAAATATCTAGTGAAGTTAATAGGAACTTTGCTTTACTAATATTGCAGGATCAGTTCCATTGCTCCAGCATTTTCAGTAGCATTTCTATTCTTTTGTAGCTGAACTAAAGGTAAATTGTGGAATCAGACTGTAAAGTAGCCTGTATGAAATTCTGAAAATGTTCTATTTCAGAGAATATCAATCATTTCTATGTTAATATTCTATTCCTGCTTCTACTCTGTACCAATACATAGCTTATACGGGAACACATTTTATTCCTTTGCACTTATTCAGTAAGGCAGTGCTGTCTTACTGAACTTTTCCCCTCTTTCAAGAGATACAGAATTATCCAGATCGACACATCCAAGTCACTGTCACTGCATTATCCTACTTTCCAGCATTAATTTCATGCACCAGATCCCATGATGAACCTGCGCTGTGCCATTTCTCAATATTTATGCTAGGTCAAGGTGGCAGAATTTAATCTTGCAAAGCTAGCTCAAAAAGGGCATACCAGCTGCCTTGTCTTAGTAAATCAGATAACAGCAATAGATCTAAAGAGGGAATTAGATAGAAGTAAGTGAGATTATTGCATCTGTATAAATCCTGCATGCCTTATAACCATTTTGAAAGCACTTATTTGTTATTGACTGCACAAAAATAATGTTAAAACTTAATTAAAAACAGTCTATAATGTCACTTCATGGTTGTTTTTTGTGGTTGGTTGGTTGTGGGTTTTTTTTTTTTTTTTCTTTTTTTCTTTTTCCTAATTGTGGTTTTAAAGAAAGAATTGTTGTCCAAGACCTAGGAGCAGCTGGTAAGAAGTTCAAATGCAGGTCATCATGCAGCCTAACTGAGCTAAGATTTCTGCATCTTTAACCTAAATTAAAAGAACATTAAAAATCAATTTACTGTGATGTGAAATGGCAGTTCTGAGTCTGGTACACAAACAATGTGTAGAAATGAGGACAGGGTGTTGTCTTACAGTGCTGATGTATTTTGAAAGCACTGACAAAAGCTTGGGAAACTGAAAACAAGAAAGAGTTCTCCTTTTTTTTCTATTTAAAGAAATAGAATAGAGATATGCTATCAGGATGTAGCCCTTTAGATAAATTATGAAAGTTTGCTTATTTTCAAAGAAGAATCCAGACTGGTAGCTACTGGGCTCTATAAAATATAGATAAGATGATCATTTTTAAGAATGACAAATCCTGGATGTGAATTACAATTTTTTCTGGCTGGTCCTCGTACATGGGACCATAAGTTGTATCACTGTCATTTTGTCTCGAATGGTACACTGCACTAGACAAAGCTGAGAAGAGCTACTGACTGACTTTACATCTACCGTACTTATAAAAATTCTGTCAGCATCCATAAATGCACCAACTTTGATACCATCTTCAAAATGTTTCTAGTGAAGTAATCAAGGAGGAATAATTTTATAAGAAGACAAAATTCATACTCTCAAAAACCCAGAAACATCAATGTCATGAATTGGCAGGACTGTATTTCATAACATAAAGGAGAAACTGAGGATTTGAGATATGCATTTGCATGTTAAAGCTGATCCAGAGCTGGTAAAAATGAAGTGTGCAATCTAATATACTACAGAAACCAATTTGTAGGAGGAATTAAATGATAGCAATTTTCCTTTGACTTTATTATCTGAGAGAAAAATTGATTTCAACCTTTTTTGTTCTTCTTTGAAAATCATCCACTTTCTTCTGGAACAGAAAATAACCACTAGAGACATAAAATATTTATGTTGCAAATGATACTGCTATAGCTTGATTAATGTGTTTCTCTTCTCAGAGGATCCATCAGCTATAAGTTACCGCTGAATCCAGGAAATTTTCCATCTTGCACCAAGTGTTCCCTTGCTGGAGAAGTGAGATGGCATCCCATGTGATGGCTTCCACGTAAATTCCAAACAATGAGGCCTCTGGTTTTTTATTTGTTTGTTTATTTGTTTTCCCAAAGAGGCCAAATAACACAGTTGCAATGTAGCTTTCTTCAGCTGACAAAAAACAAATAAAGCAAAAAGAAAAACAAAACAAAGATTTCATTTGTGAAAACAAGATTTTTTATAAACATGAAAAAAAGACCCGTTTTGCTGATATTTCCTAAGGGGTGAGAGGATACAGGCTACTTTACAGTCTGATTCCACAATTTACCTTTAGTTCAGCTAGCAAAAGAATAGAAATGCTACTGAAAATGCTGGAGCAATGGAACTGATCCTGCAATATCAGTAAAGCAAAGTTCCTATTAACTTCACTAGATATTTTAGCAAGCAGAGACAGAAAAAGTGACTCTTATTTTTCAACAGAAAGAATGACTAAAACAGACATATTTTTAGTATATTTTTATCATGGGACCAGATGACCTACACCCTCGGGTGCTGAGGGAGCTGGCGGGGGTGATTGCCAAGCCGCTCTCGGCCATCTATCAGCGCTCTTGGTTAACTGGAGAGGTCCCAGAGGATTGGAGGCTTGCTGATGTGACTCCCATTTTATGGCCCCATCAGAAGGGCTGTAAGGAGGATCCGGGGAACTATAGGTCTGTTAGCCTGACCTCAGTACAGGGGAAAGTAATGGAGCAAATCATCTTGGGTGAGATCGCACGGCATGTGCGTGGTGTCCAGGGAATCAGGCCCAGCCAGCATGGGTTCATGAAAGGCAGGTCATGCTTGACCAACCTCATCTCCTTCTATGACTGGGTGACCAGACTGGTAGATGAGGGAAAGGCTGTTGATGTAGTCTACCTAGACTTCAGTAAAGCCTTTGACACGGTCTCTCATAGGCTTCTTCTGGGGAAACTGGGTGCCCGTGGCCTGGACAGGTACACACTCTTTTGGGTAAGAAACTGGCTAGAGGGCCGTGCTCAATGAGTAGTGGTTAATGGAATTAAGACCAGCTGGCGACCTGTTTCAAGTGGTGTCCCCCAGGGGTCGGTACTGGGGCCTATCTTGTTTAATATCTTTATAGATGACCTAGACGAGGGGATTGAGTGTACCCTCAGTAAGTTTGCAGATGACACCAAGTTGGGAGGTGGTGTGGATCTGACTGAGAGTAGGGAGGCCCTTCAGAGGGATCTAGATAAGCTGGATCACTGGGCTGGGGTGACTGGAATGAGTTTCAACAAGGCCAAGTGCCGGGTCCTGCACTTTGGCCACAACAACCCCATGCAGCAATATAGGCTTGGGGACGAGTGGCTGGATGATTGTGAAGCGGAAAGGGACCTGGGGGTGTTGGCTGATGCTCAGCTGAACATGAGCCGACAGTGTGCCCAGGTGGCCAAGAGGGCCAGGTGGCATCCTGGCCTGCATTAGAAATAGTGTGGCCAGCAGGAGCAGGGAGGTAGTCATCCTGCTGTACTCAGCACTGGTGAGGCCGCACCTTGAGTACTGTGTTCAGTTTTGGGCCCCTCACTACAGACATTGAGGCCCTGGAGCGTGTCCAGAGAAGAGTAACGAAACTGGTGAGGGGTCTGGAGCACAAGTCCTATGAGAAGCGGCTGAGGGAGCTGGGATTGTTTAGTTTGGAGAAGAGGAGGCTCAGGGGAGACCTCATTGCACTCTACAGCTTCCTGAAGGGAGGTTGTGGTGAAGAGGGCTTTGGCCTCTTCTCCCAGGCAACAAACAGGACCTGGGGAAATGGCCAAAGTTGTACCAGAGGAGGTTTAGATTAGACATAAGGAAGAACTTTTCCTCTCAGAGAGTGGTCAGGCACTGGAATGGCTGCCCAGAGAGGTGGTAAAGTCGCTGTCCCTGGCAGTGTTCAAGAGGCGTCTGGATGAGGAGCTGCGAGATCTGGTTTAGTAGCTTGTGGTAGTAGTGGTAGTGTGAAAACGGTTGGACTAGATGATCTTATAGGTCGTCTTCAACCTTGTGATTCTGTGATTCTATGATTCTATGATTTTAGGAGAACGGGGAGGGGTGGGGAGAGAGAAGACAACAAAACATAAACAAACAAAATTTTTATTTTATGGACAACTCTGGTGTCATTAGAGTGCATACAAATGGGGCTATAAAACAGTGAAAACAGTATCAATTAGTTCAAACTGAATATTTTTTCTGCTTGGAAAAGAACGCTTCAGAATGGTTACCCCATTGTACCAGACTCACATACTGTCAAGCAATGTCTGGTTCATGATCATTCTGGCGGATGATCTGCAAGGTTTGTAGGTGGGATACAGACATATCCTAACAAGACAAAAAGTAGGCTTTTCTTGCAATAATTGTTTCTTAGTTTGTCTGTATGCAAAATGTCTGTTTCACCATATAATTGTACACATAGTCCAACAAATATCTGCAATATATATATATGAGCAATATGTGTGCAAGAAATATCTGAGACTTCTGGGCTTAAAAATGCCAAGAATTATAACTAATTTTGTTAGATGGTTATCACATTAGTTATATATAAATTTAATTGTCGTTTCTTTTTTACTGTGAGTGAAATGATGTGGCTTAGAAATAAAAGTCTTAGCTAGAAAGATAATCAGAAGCTGTTCCCAACTCTTCCTTTGCTTGTCAGGTATGAAATCTAGCCTAGTCAATCTTATATACTTAAGATAATACAATTAAAAAATACTTCTATTTGAGAAAGTACATATTTATGTGAGTTTTAATATCTTTCTTCTGCCATTCAAATGACAAAATGAATTGTTTGGCATATGTCCTGATTTTAATTAAGAATTAATTCATTAGTTTTTTTCCAGCCTTAAATATTTGAGTTGAAATTGGACAGGCAAATGTACAAAGCAAAAATACTGTTTACAGAGCCAAGTAAAAAATGAAGAAAGAAATAGGAAAAAATGTGTCGGAGAAAAGAGCCATCTGTTTGATGGGCAAAATGGTTCAGCTGGCCACCACACGCAATTAGACAACTGCTCATTTAAAAGGCCCACCAGAATGCTCTGTATGGACCACAGCAAGTATGTAAGATATCATGGAGATCAAATGGATTCCCAACCACTTCTTGCAGGTAAGTGTGGAACTATCGCTCTTGCTCAAGTTACAGTGGGGCAGGACAGTGCAGCAACCATGATTCAGTTCACTTCATCCTCACAGAAATGGACTCATCCTACTGTAGAAATGATAGTCCTCAAAGGTGGAGAGCAGTAACATACTGCTGTGGAGAACAGAAATCAAGGAACATTGCATCAAAGCCCTACTCAGAAAGAAACACTTCTGCTGGTAAAAGGGGCTCAGCTCAGCCTCTTTTCTGTAAGGCAGACGAAGCTGATTCTTTATGATATTTCATACTGTGTTGTTCTTTATTCCAACATGGAGCTGGCATATGCATCAAAAATGCTCACCTCGGAGAAATGTGTATTGCCTCCACATCCACCTCATATCAGGGCAAGAGCGTATGAGGGCAACCTCATATCAGTGTCAGTGAGAGGAGCAGGCCCCGCTGTTGAACAGCAAGATCTCTCCAATGCATTACAGAAGGAATGACTACATTCAGCCACCTCCTGAATGTAGTCAACCTTGCTCACCTCCTGAGAGCTGACAGGCTTCCAACACACGGTAGCAAAAGATTCTTAAGTTTACAGAAGTGAAAGTGAAGTACCCCTAACAGGTACTAGGTATTATATTATAACCCAGGAATTTTTTAACCAAAAAACTCTATTAGGTACAGCAGCAGGACAGATTTGAGAAAGGTGTAATCATCAGCTAGTCAGTTGTAGTTACTGGTTTAAGCTGAACTGTCATGAAGATACCATGAACACCTGAGATTAATATAATAAGATAGAAAAATGTATTTTTCCATATTTTAGATAAAAATTGCCTCCAGGTTCCTTGCTATTCCCATGGTATTTTCAACCAGGGAACCTTGCTTCTACATCTCTCCAATTTTTGAGTGGAGCAGTTGAGAGACTAACAAGTAACAGGGAACATATTCATATTCTGTGAAACTAAGTCCCAGCTCAGCTCTATTTTTCCTTAACATTGTATATATTTCCAGTCTGTTTTTTTAACATCATTTGTAATTGCACAATATCAATCTCAAAATCTCATGTCAAGACTTACTTAACATGCCTATGTACAAATGACATGATTTTTGCAATAACATAATACCCCATGTATTCAGCTTCATATTCATAGAGAAAAAAGATATGTATATATGTATGCATAAGCCAAAACATTTCTGTGAAGCTGCTGATTAGGCCATGCTTTAAAAAAAATGGAGAGTAAGAAAAAACATGCTGATTCTCCTTCACGCTTGTGCAATGAAGCATTGACTGTGGAAGGCCTTAAGTCTGGTTTCAGTGCACCCAGAGTGGCTACACTTGTCTGTGCCTCATTCTCCTGGAGCTAGGAAAGGAAGATGTCTTTTAACACAGTCGTTCCCCAGTGTAAAAGAGAAAAATAATTTTTGGTATTTGATCATAGCTTGTGTTGGCTATGTGCCAGCAAGAGAAAAGTTTTCACTGGTGTTGCAGTCCCAGATACACTAAGAGTGAGTGAGCCATAGTGAACAATCCAGAGATGTCTTTATGGAACTAAGAGAGAACATAGGTTTCGTAAAACACACACTATTTCAACTTCAGACATGGATAATTCAAAAAGAAAACCTTTTAGTTGATTCATTCTATACACAAGAGGACAATCAAGGTTAAACTCTGATAGATGCAGAATTAACAAGTTATTTGCTTGCAGCTTTTTTTGCACTCTGGGAAAAAAAATACACAAAACAAAACAAAACAAAACAAAAAAAACCCAACACAACAAAAAACAAAGTTTTTTCTCCAGCTCCATATGGGGAACCTTTCTTCCTCGTTTGCACTGTTGCACCTTCCTATTGATTTTATTATGATTAAAATACATAGCAAAATGCTCCTGAGCACAAAAGCATAGGGCTAAGCCTCACTCTCTTTTATTACACTAGAGAGCTCCTAAATAGGAAAGGATTTTGATTTAGATTCCTACATTAAAATTAAATCACACATCCTAAGGAAAAATGATATATAATAATGTAAGTCACACACTTGGGGATTGAAAGTGCTATTGAATAATGAAGAAAACCATAGTAGCAATGAATGTGAGGGACCACTAGGATTTAATGAACAGATATTTCAGAAACAAATGTCTCCCTTCAGTGTTTTCTATTGATGATTTGAATATTATCAAACAAATTATGTAAAATATGAATTATGAATAGCACAAAGTGCAAATAAATTACTCACTGCCTTTTGTTTTGGACTGCAAGATTTTATGTCCCTGCTGTAGGAAAGAGTTAGATGTCACTGGTTGCTTTTAGTGCATCACACAGGTCAAGATGAATATACTGAGCCTTCGTTGCCAAAGACTGAAAATGTACATCAGTGTTTTAACTATTACACAGTGACACTGCCCATTGGATGGTGAGATTTTATGCAGTTCCAGTATTGAAACTTTTATTTTACTTTCAGGCCTCCTTCACTGATTTTACAGATTAAAATGTTCTTCCTGGAAGCAAATTGCCAATCTTTCTCTGTTTTGATTATGTTTGATTTTACATTTCAGCGTTTTTAATTTTATTTTGATCGAATACAATGAAAAGTTAATCTTGGCACAAATTCATTTTCAGCAAAAAACCTGCAGTCTTGCAGAGTGGAAGACTGATTTCTTGGAGAAAAATCATCAGTCCTGGCAGCACTGAAAGTTCCTGTTTGACTGGCCACCAACAGTGAGCAAACACTAACTGGGTGGAACAGAGTCATGCCAATTTTTCCAAAGGTGTGATTTGAGCACAGCTTTCTTAACTCATGTTGCTATGTGACCTTTCAGCATTTCTAGCACAATGATAAACATCATAGAATCGATCCAGCTCTATTATTTCTTCTGAAAGAAGCCTGGTATCTCTGTACACTCCCCAAATCCACAAACAACTCTTTCACTTTGTCAAGTGAAAGCAATTCACATAGAAAATAGTTCAGTAGAAGCACAAATATAGCATAAATCATGTAGAGCACATTTGAAATTGCATTTCACCTGCTAGAGATTTTGTTTTGCACTTGACACAAGTTTTACTTGTGAAAGGTCAAGATTCTGTGGGGGTGGTTATAAGACTGAAACAGAGAGGAAGAAAGCACTTCTCTGTAATATAGTGATTAGTGCAATCCAGTCTTCAAAATTGCTCTAGAATTCAGTATTTCATAGTTTTATTTTGGCTTTGTGCACAGCAGTGAACAAGAGTTGCTTTTTCTAAGTAAAACTACATTTAAGGAAGATTACATGGTATTTATCTAACAGGGGATGCAACTACTTCAAGAGGTGGTTTGGACACTCAACTGAGATACTAAAAGCTTGTCTACTATTTCTGCTTCAAAATGAGGAGGATACTTATTATTATTATTTATATTCTTAATACTATTTATTCAGTGACTGATTAATATTAAATAAAAGTGGAAACAAAAAAGGGAAATTAAGGACTCTTCTTTCTCCACAGTAACATGGCTTCTGCATGCAAAATCATGATATTCTTACATTTTACTGTCCATTAGTTGCAGTTCTCTAGGACAGTTTTTAAACAACAAAAGGAGGAGGTGATACAGCCTGTCTAGAAAATCGGTATAGCCTATTGCTTTTTCACAGCTGAAACCTCCTCTTCTGTGTGGGAGGAATTCCAGTTGTACCAAAGTAGTAAATTACTGTAGTTATCGCAGTTCTTGGTGAGGTGCTGTGATCATTTTCATACCAATTTAAAGAAGGATCTATGACTACAATTTAGACAAGAACTGTGCATGTGTTCAGATTTAGAGTCAGAGATGTAGCAAGCTGAGGGAGCAGCCGCATGGAAGCATTTTGGTCCTCAGCTTCTTTTTCTTTCTTTCTTTTTTTTTTTTGAAGCACACAAGTCTTTTTTGTAATTTTTAAATTATTATCTGCCAATTGACTCAACTTCCTTTATAAATGAGTTTTTAGAATGCAAAATCAAATAGGTTCGTTTATTTATTTATTTATTTATTTATTTATTTATTTATTTATTTATTTATTTTAGTCCAGGAGATATAACGATCCCCAAATAATTAAGTTAGAAAGAAGATTCCATCTTGTGCATGTTATCAGGCATTGTTGTTCAATTTCCACGTCACCATTCATAACATACAAAAGAGTACTACTGCTTTGCCCTGCAAAGATAACATGAACTGTATATGAATAGACAGGAAATGACATGTCAGAAATATAAGTGAGAAAAAAAAAAGCGTAACTCATTCTTAAGCCCTGAATATTTACTTTCCTACAACTAAGTTTACCCATGTCAGTAGCAGGGAATGTACCTTGTTACCTCTCTTATGTCACTCTACAGAAATGTTAATTTCCCAAACGTATGAGATTTAGATTTAGATTTTACTTATTTCAACAGAACAGATGGGTACGTTTTCTATTCAATGAACATACTAAGAACTCTTTTCACACCTCTAACAGTCACAGCTTTGCACACCCATGTGCTATACATCTGTGAATTATTGGCAGTGCATTTGGCTGCACCGTAGGAGTATCTCAGGTTTAAAAATTTCCCTATATCTGTTCCTTTCGTGTGATTCTTTTATAAAATTTCTGCCTTCCTTTGTGCATCTGTTCACAGCTTTGACTACAAAAAGAGATTTGCAGTCTTTGCAAAATTCTGAGTCTGACAGCCTCCATGTGAGGGAATGAGTTGCTATAAATAGGAGAGGAGGCAGGGAAAAATAAATAAATAAATAAAATAATAATAACAACAACAATAATAATAATAAAAATTATGTCTGTCTGTGCAGCACCATTATGGTCTTCCTTCCTTTGGCAGTGGCTATATTTCCCTCTCTTCTAAGTATACCACAGTTTACCTCTTCTAAGTATTACCACAGTCTTTCAGTTTACTTCTTATTTAGGAGGACTTAACAAAAATTTCCTCCCATATTGAGATATCAGTAAGCCAGTAAGTTTCTGCCTCTCTCTTTCTAATTTTCCATCCTCCATTCTCCTATTCAACTTTCTTAAATAGGTGGTACAAATTAACTTCTTTGCTATTTATACAAGTGTAAAATGTTCAAGACTTTTGTCACAAAGCAAGAAACTTGCTCTTTGCTTTCCCTGGGAAGAAGGAGGTATTTTTATTATTTTCACATTATTCAATTCTATTCATTGTTACTACCTCAAAAGTACTAATATTGGCAGAGCACATGAGTACGTCTTCCATGTGTCACTAGACAGGAATGCAAGATCAGACCAGCTGCAATCTGAAGCTGTTTCACCATTTTGTTAACTGATATCTGTCCATCAAAAGGGGAATAGGGGAACACAGTAAATGACTGCAGTTATTTTTTTAGATCTCTCCTTACACCTTTCTCTCACAAGACATATATAAATGTGAACAAATTATTGAGCAAACAGCTAGACAAAGACAGGGAGTTAAAGAATAAGGACAATAATGAAAGACAGAGATCAAAAATATTAAATAAAAAGAAACACTCATAGATCTCCATAAAGTGCAGTATGTCATATGTATGCTAAATACATGCAATGCATGCATATAAATATATATATGTATACTGTTATAATTTTCTCTGGAAGAACTATTTATATCTCCAGTTACAACAGCAAAAGTTTTGAAGATAGTATTAGGAGAGTCAATTCAAGCTAATATTGCTTGTGAGACTTTATCTTCTTCTCAAAAATTCCTCAAAAGAGTACAGATGAAAAATAATTCTGATTTTTTTATTATTATTATTATTTTGCTTGTCATCAAAATTGCAATAAGGAGAATATTATCAGAGAAGTTATCTACCAGAGATGAATAAGACATCTTTACCAAAGTAATTTACCTGTGGTACTTATTTTATATATAAAAAAAAGATCCAACTACTTTTGGAATTTTTATAGAATTATATAAGAGGAGGCAGAATAAAGCAAGTAGATGAGGGGGAAAAAGGATTAACAAAAGATCTAAAATTCTTCTTCCACTTTTTTTCTCTGCTAATTGCACATCTTTCTTTCTGATATTGCTTCAGGTTATTTTGTACATCTCATATCAAATTGACAAAAGAAATAGAATATAGCTAGAGTTAGTCGTCAAATTAATACAATTTCTTATGGTGATCCATGCAGTCATTAAGTGTACATTGATGAAACTGCTTAGCTACAGTTAAATGATGCTTATAGAGCAAGTAAATTAAATTAATATCAGAATATATCATATTAGTCTTTGAAAAAGAGTAATTACTTCTGGCCTTTGAATTAGGATAAGGAATTAACAGAAGGATGAGTACTTGCCAAATCATAGTACCTAAAGTTTAAATCTATCAAACTTATAATCCTGGATTTCGTTTAAAAAAATAATTAGAAGTCATTTATCAAAGATTTAGTGTAAGTATCTTTTAAAAATGTTATTTATGCAGTTCATGTCAGAATTTGACTCTTTTAAGCATTTCTAACATCTATTATTTTCTGAACTAAGTGAGTTTATATGAGAAAGGGAGAATAATATAATATGTTTATGCTTGAAATTCCAAAGAAATCATTTGTACAAAACCTTTTTCAGTGACATGATTGAGTCACTTGGAAATTCCAAGAAGATCAAAATAAGTCTTACAATTTTACTGTGAACAGCATTCATTCAGGTAGTTACATTAATTCAGTAATACTTATTCAGAGTTAAGTACCACCATGTATTGCAGATTCAAGCCTTAACTGAATATCTAGAATGAGTTGTCATTCGTTCATTCATTTGAAATGCAACACACTCTATATTGTGTAGCTAAATGGGGTTTGGTCTTGATCAACTACAGTCCTGATGTGTCTACCTTTTGTGTTTTTTGAGTGTTGTGTATGGTAACTGTGTGGATGAGATAATAAAATAAATAGAAAATAACTCAGCCGTTTCAACACGAACTTTTCTACTTACTGCTTCCTTTTAAAGCTCTCTCTCTCTGGTGTTAAAATGTAGACTCACACTCAAGAGTATCAACATCTTTAATGTATTGTACTCAAGTAGAAGGAAATTATTATCTCTACTGCAAGAGCATGCAATGTTGAATGTACAGGTCAGACACAGGACACAGAGTTAGGCAAATTTAGCAAGCTGACTTTTTTAACGACCCTTTAGATGTGCTCTTTAATACCTGGAGGAAAAAAAAAAAAAAAAAAAAAAGTGAATAAAATTGCTATTTATTGACAGTAATAAAATCAACAGACTTTTTTTTTTTTTTTTTTAATATATGTATTATTTCTGTGTGCACATATGTAAGCGTAATCCTGTTATGCTTTATCATTTTCCCTACCCTGTTTACCAGGTGCAAGGCATATGTGAATCAGCATTTACATGCAGGACTGCTTAAATCTACTAACTAATGGAGCTATAAGTATTAACAGGAACCAACCCTTCCACTTCAAAAGCTATAAGTTTGCTTGTATTCTCCTGTATTTCCACTTTTCATGCATAGTCAGCTTTTACTTCTTCCCAGATGTTAAAGTGAATGCGAGGAAGAGGTAATAAACCTCCAAAGCCTGAAGCAGCAACAGTAGATATAAAAGGCAGACAGGAAAAAAAATCATAGCATTGTTTGTCCAGATATTAGCATGGGAAAATGACTGGAAAATTCAAATGAAAATAAATTTAATATAATAAATATAGAGAAAACACTTCAGAATTCAGCATTATAGGCAATGACCTAAAGTAGTGTTCATACTGATTGTATCTTTCTTCAAGGTTTACATGGATTTCACAGCTTGATCAGTTTATTTGTTCTGTCATCTATACACATGGATGAAAATTCCTCACTTAGTAAGCAATCTCATTGAAAACACTATTGTTTTGTCAGTAGAGCAAAACTACAAGTATAATTTTGAGACATCAATATATTTATTTCTGTTTATATGCAAATAATTCTTATAATTTTAAAATATACGAATTTTGCATCTAGTCAGAATACTCATTTTCATTCCACAGACAATAAAAAGACCTGAAATTCTGGTTGGAAATCACAATGACAATGAATTGAGTCGTTTTGTTTGAACTGTGAAATAGCTAACAGATCAGCAGTAATTTCATTTGATAGGATGTCCTATTCCTTCAATTAACTTATACTTTATTTATTTGAATAAAGAAGTCACCTAACCATCTAACCCATAGCTGACTGAAATGTAACCAGTTGATGCTGTTATTTGCCAGAATGCTCCAAGTATTGTTTTCTATATTTTTTGTCTAGCTGCTCAAATGTACATGGTACCATACTGGCTAATCTTGATCCGTTTGCTACCAAAGGCTTAAATACAACTTCTTTCATTATAGTACTCAGGATCTGTAGGGTTTCCAGAATTCTGATTTTTCCACCTTTTTATTGAGATATAGCGGACTCCAAGAAAGCATGAAGTAGACCTAATTTTATTATTTAAATACTGTGATTTTGTTTTCTTTGTCATGACATTCTTGAAAGGGAACAGTAAAAATTAGTGGGTGGAACTATCAGGAATTGTGCTACTATTATCCATTTATTATTATTATTATTATTTAATGTGTGTTTGCTTATTTTATTTTAGATATAACCTGTGTTGCTGTAATTTAGGGTACTGTCTTTGGACTAGCTTGGTGAGTAGAGAAATCCAGGCTCTCACAATCTTACTGCACTTTCTCATCTCATTTCCTCATCTATTGCTCTGACAGGGAAAAGAACTAATAGTTTCAATTTAATATGTAAGCTCACAATCAAATGGCTCTTCCTTCATAGTTCTGTATGTTACAAGAAAATATGAACAATTAAGGAAAAGGCATTCTAGCCTTTTTTTTTATTATTCTCACTGACCTCTGCAGGGTTTTGTTGTTGTTGTTGTTTGTTTGTTTTTCAGTTGTATTCGCCTGAACTGTTTCTAAGCATAAACTAACATAAATCAGTAATCTGATATTTGAAACTCAGAATATCTCTGTGAGCAATGAGTCATAAGTTGTAATTTTTTCTTTAAAAAATCACACTCACAAAAATATTGACCTTACCTCTATGTATAAACTACGGTTTCAATAAAAAGGGAATTGTATTTTCAAGAAAAAAATTAAAGAAACTGTAAATTTCATACAAGCAAATAGTAATATTTTGATTTCTTAAACCAGAAAGGTCCAGTTATGATATGAGAAAATGGAAAAGAATGAAGTATCAGAAGTTGGATTCACTGTAAGAGATCGTGGAATCATTAAGTTTGGAAAAGACCTCTAGGATCATTGAGTCAAACCGTCCACTTACCAACAATATTGCCCAGTAAACCATGTCCCTAAGTGATACATTTACTCTTTCATTAAACACCGTCAGGGATAGTGACTTCATCACTTTCCCAGACAATTTGTTTCAATGTCTAACCACATTTTCTGAGAAGAAATTCTTCCTAAAATCCAACCTGAATCTCCCCTGGCACAATTTAAGGCTATTACCTCTTGTTCTATCGCTAGTTAACTGACAGAAGAAACCTACTCCCACCTTACTACAACCTCACTTCAGGTAGTTGTAGAGAACAATAATGTCTCCCCTAAGCCTTCTCTTCTCCAGACTAAACAATTCCAGTCCCCTTAGCCACTCCTCATGACTTGTATTCCAGATCCTTCACCAACTTCATTGTCCTTCTTTGAACAGACTTCAGGTCTTCAATGTCTTTATTTTAATGAGGGGCCCAAAACTGAACAAAGTACTTAAGATGTGGCTGAGTACAGAGAGACAACCACCTCACTGGTCCTGCTGGCAACACTATTTCTGATAGAAGCCATGATATCAGTAGTCTTCCTGGCCACCTGAGCATACTGATGGGTCACGTACATCCTAGTGCCAACCAACATTCACATGTCCTTTTCTGCCATGCATTTTTCCATCCCCTCTGCCTCAAACATGTAGCACTGCACAGGGTTGTTGTGACTGAAGTGCAGAACCCAACACTTGGTCATAATGAACTTCATCCCATTCATCTCAACTCGTAGATCTAGCCTGTCCTCTGTAGGGCCTTGCTACCCTCAGACAGATTTTCACTTCCACCCAGCTTGGTGTCATCTTCAGACTTACCAAGGGCAAACTCAATTCCCTCATCCAAATCATCAAGAAAGATATCAATCAGAATGGATCTCAAAACTGATCCCTGAATGCCACTAATGACTGATTTCCAGCTGTATTTAATTCCATTCACCAGCGTTCTCTGGGTCTGGAACTCCAGCCACATCTTTACCCAGCGAAGAGTGTACCTGTCCTAGCCATGGGCTGCCAGCTTTTCCAGCAGAACACAACGTCAAAGGCTTTGCTAATGTCTAGGTAGGCTATCTCAACAGCTAGTGTGTGAAGCTCCTCAATGAGATTCAAAAGCCTGAAAACATATAAATACATTTATTTAGATTTATAATAGCTATGTATCATGTATATGTACACTTCTTTACAAGGAATGTTCTTCAGTGATATATATATACGTTTATTGTTGTATGCGACCAGACATTTCCCTATATCTTTTATTCTCTGATTTTGATTGCTTAGATTTATTTCATGTCTTCAGCCATCAGATCTGAAGCCACTGAAGTCGATTAATGTTAAACAAGTAAATCAACATGGCAGTTGCATTTACTCAATCCACTAGCTTTTCCCTTCATCCAAAATCTCATATAACTGTCCCTCAGTAGTAGACATTTGAAGTTGATTATTTATTTAGAAGCTGTTGATTTAGACATCTAATTTTGTGTATGCTCAAATAGTCACAGATCTGTGAAAGTATAGACCACAGTGTCTGCTATTCTATTATGTTGGCCCACAATGTCAGAGGTGGCTGTTGGTCTGGCAGTAGAGGTTGAACCTTCCCACCAATAATCCATTAAATGTTTTTGCCATGCAACAGATGGCAGCAGATAGGCAGTCTGACAAAATGACATCTGACATGGAAGTGTATATGAAGCAGAAGTGTCTCATTGAATTCCTCCATACAGAAGAAATCAGAGTCATAGAATGATTTGTGTTGGAAGGGACATATAAGATCATCTAGTTCCAAGCCTCTGCTACAGGGAGGGATTCCTTCACCTAGACCAAATTGCTCAAAGCCCGATCCATTCTGGCCTTGAATGTTTACAAGGAGGGGGCATGCAAAACCTCACTGGGCAACCTGTTCCAGTGTCTCCCTCCACAAACACAGTAAAGAATTGCTTCTCGATATCTAGTCTAATCTACCTTGTTTCAATTTAAAACCATATCCCCTCATTTTGTCACTGTGCCCTTCTAAAAAGTTTCTCCCAAGCTTTCCTATAGGCTTTCATTTCGGCTAGTAGAAGGCCACTATAAGGTCTCCTCAGAGCCTTCCCTTCTCTAGGCTGAATAGCCCCAGATCCTTATAGGGAAGATGCTCCAGCCCTCTGACTATCACTGTGGCCCTCCTCTGGGTGCTCCAGAGCTGGATGCAGTACTTCAGGTGGATCACATGAGAGTAGAGTAAAGGGGCAGAATCGCCTCCCTCAACCTGCTGGTCACACTTCTCTTGATGCAACCCAGGATACAGTTGGACTTCTGGGCTGCAAGCACACATTGCCAGCTTATGCTGAATCTCTCATCAATCAACACTTGCAAATCTTTCTTCTCAGGGCTGCTTTCAAGCCATTCTCCACTTAACTTGTATCTGTGCTTGAGATTGCCGTGGCCCAGATGCAGGACCTTGCACTTGACCTTGTTGAAGCTCACAAAGTTGGAATGGGCCCACCTCTCAAGTGTGACTAGATCCCTCTGGATAATCCCTCTAGCATGTCAACCGCACCACTCAGCTTGTTACTGTCTGCAAACTTGCTGAGGCTACACTCGATCTTACTGTCCATGTCACCTGCAGAGATGTTAAATAACACTGGTCCCGACACCAATCTCTGGGGAATGCCATGGCTGTCACTGGTCTCCACTTGGACTCTGAGCCATTGACCACAATTCTCTGAGTGTGACCATCCAGCCAATTCCTTATCCAGAGAGTAGTCCATTCATCAAATCCATTTTTCTCCAACTTGGGGACCAGGATATAATGCTGGACAGTGTCAAAGCACAAGCCCAGGTAGATAATATAAGTAGCTCTTCCTTTTACTGAAGCCGTTACTCCATCATAAAAGGTCACCATGTTTGTCAGGCATGGCTTGCCCTTGGTGAATCCATGTTGGTTACCCCCAGTCACCATGTCTGTATTTTCCATGTGCCTTAAGTAAAGCACCCATTGCCCCCCCGTTGACATTCACTGATGCTTGCTGAACGATTATGGAGATCAAACAGTGGATGTGCACATAGTGAAGTAGTGGGTGGTATATTTCAGCTATAAAGCCATCGTAACATCTATGGAACAGTAGGTCACCTTCACTGGTGCAGATTTTTATCTTTTTATTTTTATTTTTAGTGTGCTATACAGGTTCTTTCTCATCACTAGTGAAAATGTATAGCTAACATTGTTAACTATGTTGAACAAGAGTGTTCTGCAGCTGAGAATTTGCTCTATCAAATAATGTCATTGTGCTGTATTCTGTTGTATTTTCTGTGGAAATAAATGAGAGGCATTACTTTTGGAGCGACCTGCATATAATGTTACAGAACTTTAACTCATGATTTACTCCTATAAAGTCTATCAAGAGTTATAAAAACGTCAGAGAGTGGGAATGCTATAATGCAATGCTAATATTTGATATTTGAAGCTAAATGCTAAAAATGATGTGTCTTGTTTTGCAAATGAAGTCAGTGTTATTTACATCCAAATCTCACATTTTAGTCTAATAAATTCTTTATCTACTATAAGCATTTATTTTAAGTTTTACAATTTTATAAAATAATGAAGAAAAGTGAGTTATTGTGACATAAATTGCTTTAAATACTCAAAATAATCACATACTACTCTATCTAATTGCTGTTGTTTCATTGGTTTTGTTTGTTGTTTAATGCATTAAATATATCAGTTTTGTAATTTTAGCAATAGACCAGCACTGGGTTGGAACTAGAGTTTTCAGCTTCAGAAAACTTTTCTTTGTTCCAAAATTATTAAAAGATGTTGCTCATGTTACTCTTTGGCAGTGTGTTCTAAAGTTGAGTGTGATGAGATGTGGATGGGGGCGCAGAGAGTTGAAGGGCTGCACAGCTTCCTCCAGATCCTATGGGACATGTTATATCTGTCAGGACTGTTGGAAAATTAAGGGAGCTGTCAGGATATCCTGGTACAGAAAGCCATGAACTCTCAGCTGTGTGTCTTACATGTAAGACTCCTGACTTCTGCTACTTCTGCAGATCAGACCCAACTCCTTCTCTGGCAATCTGAAAATGTTTTTTTCTCCCTTTAGTTTGTTTATGCTTTGAGGTGCTGACATCTTTGAAAAAAAAAAAGAAAAAACAAAACAAAACAAAACAAAACACACAAAGAGAAGTTGATTTAGGCAAGAGTAGAAGTGACAGGCAGGAGGTAAATGTTTAACTTCCCAACCCCAGAATGTGAAGTAAAAAGATGGACAGTAAGGCCTATAGCCAAAACGGCTAGTTAAAAAACTGTCCATGAATTCAGTGCTGCACCTATAACACTATAGAAATCGCTCTCTCCAGTAAGTTACTCTCCTTTATTACCAATCCTGAGAAATGTTCCTTTCTCTAGGGAGAAAAGACAAATACAGGTGAATCTTATACTCAAATCACCATTTAGATTGCAAGTACCATCAGGATTAGAAAGGTCAGAAAGAGTCTATAAAGTGAATTATCCTGAGATTAATTTAGGATGATGAGCAAAGTAAGGAACTAATGAAGCAGTGTTGTAAGACTAAGACTGATTTATGGAGCAACTGAGAGATGTGCCAGATTTCTCACATTGAGAGTGCAATGCTAGTCTGCCAAAATGTACATGGAAACTAGCGCATTCCTGCTGACTTCAAAGGCTTTTGATCAAGCTCTGGACTCCATGCAAAGCTACTTTGTTTTTGTCTCATACCTCCTTCTGAACATTAATTATAACACCACATTTTCTCATTAATGATTATTTAGTCAATTCCTTTTTCTCATTGTTTATTATAAATTAATTTATGCCAGTGTGTAGAAAGCTCTTGCTCATTTATTTTCACAGAGATTAGTATACATCAATCATCGTCACTTGAAAATTCTGCATTCCATTTTCTTTCTTATTTTTAGTCACACTGATGACATATTTACACATTCATAACTCTATTCTACTGTCCAAGGTCAAATACTTTTATTAAACTAACTACAAACTAGTACATATTTAGATTCATTGAAAATACCGTTGTCACTAACAATTAATATTTCTTAAAAAAAAAAAGAAGACAAAAACCGAGATCTTTTTAATTTGCCTATAAATTCAAAGTGTGTATTGATATCAAATAAAGTTCTCTCTCTTTCTAGCATTGTTTTACTTGTTTTATTCTACACATTTTGTTGTTACTTATTGTAACTCAAAACAAATTTTATCTTCTATGGTTACATGTGCGTCATCACATTTGCCTGTATCAGGAGTGCCTAACAGAAGTGAGTTCTCCAAACATCTCAATTGAAGAAGTAGTTTACGAGAATATGAGCAGCTCTGTGAACAGAAACAGTGGATGCTAAAAACCCATCACTCCCATGGTAAAAGATAACACTGAAATGGCTCCAGTTCAGTCACCAGTCAGTGCCTGTCACACTGTTCAATTTAGTCTCATCTGAAAGGATCCACTTGCTTTTTCAAGACTTCCTTGTGATAAGCAAAGTGTAGTGAGGGTATATAGCTGAGAAATACATTTCCAAGCTACACACTTCAGCCAAACGGAAATGTTAACATACAATATTAGAGGGTAAGGCTTATAAGGTGCCTCAGTGTGTTCAGCCCAGAGCAGAGGAGGCTAAGGGGAGGCCTCATGGCAGCCTACAGCTCCTCATGAGGCTAATGGAGACGCGGCACTGAGCTCTGCTCTGTGGTAACAGCGATAGAGTCCGAGGGAACAGCATGGAGTTGTGTCAGGGCAGGGCCAGGCAGGGGTTTAGGGAAAGGTTCTGTACTAGAGGCTGGTCAGGCACTTGCACAGTGGAGTTGGCACCAAGCCTATTGGAGAAGTGTTTGAACAATGTACTCAGACTTAAGGTTTGCATTTTGGGTGGTCCTTGTTACTTATTAATACAGGCCTAACCTGTCCCACTACAGTATGTTCTGCCCCTGATTTATGTTTCCTTACATGTAAAGGTTCTGATGTGTATTCACTACTATTTATTTACTTCACTGAATGTTATCCAACCATTAAATATGCTTTAAACAAACAGAGGAGCATAATCATTCATTAGATGAATTAAACAATATCATAAATGAATTTGAAAACACTCAATTCTTATGGTATATACCAGTATACTTGAAATCCTTTATTAAATCTCAACTTGAAGAATTATTCCAGAACAATTGCTGCCAATGAATGTAATTTATTGAGTAACTCTAAACAACATGTATGGTACTGCAATTCTGTACTTAGTAGTGCAAATTCAGTGTTGATTTATTTATTTGATTTGAAGATTTTTATTTTTATTTTTAAGTGTTAAAACCATATATCTCCACTTCTGAGGAACAATTTGAAAAAAATGTTAAAAGGTTATAAATAAAACTGAAGATTTGGATGTAACAATTATTATTATTTCTGTGTAAAATGTCAGGTTATAGATAAAAACAGGTAATATAAGCAGGCTAGTCAATAGTCTTCATTTATTTTTTGACATTTCTTTACCATTGTGAAACTTATTTGCAAAAACCCTCAAATTCTCTTTGACATCTGAGTTCTGATAGCATATGTTATCATGGTCTCATTAACAAACAATACATTTGTATTTGATATTGCAAGAGACTACATTAAAACCCTTATTTCAGTAGACATTTATAATTTGACATCTTCTGAAATAGAAAAATAAAAAAATATAAGGTTTATGTACCCTTCTTTATATATGTATATATATATTCTGTACTTGCATAATGTGACTGTGATGGACTTTCATTAATGTCCAATAAAAGCATTAAGTGCAGATAAGTAGAAGAACAAAGCACTAGATTCTTCTGAGCTCTTATCCATATATATATATTCTTTATAGCAATCTTGAGACTAGAACAAGGAAAAAAAGTCACATGCCAGCAAGATCCAATCCTTCATATCTCATCTGCAACTTCAGTGTAGGCTTCACAGAATCTTAGAACTGAGCAAAGAAGAATCCATGTTCATCTCTCCAACACAAAATGGGGAGAGTAAAATGACTTCAGTGCATGTTATTAAGATTTTTCATTGTAAGCATCCTTTCTGTTCCAGCATCCTCTCGTCCTCACATTAGGTCTGCTAGAAGATTAAATTAGATACATTATTAAAGCTTTCAAAGTAATGAAAAAATTTATTGAATCAGTAAAGGTGGGTGGTTCACAGGTGATCTGTGCATGAACTGAAGAAGTCTTCACATTGTTTATTGTTATCACTTTGTGTGCAAGCATTTTACAATGTACAGAAGTGTTAACTGTACATAATATGTGCAGTTCAATTACATGGTGAGAATACTTAGCAAACTATAATTTCTTGCCTTAAACAGTTTAAATAAAAATAGTTTTTACGTCTTCACTTCTTATTATTTGACAACATAACCCACATATTCAAATAAAAAAAAAAATTATGTCTAGGACAGTCATGGCCACAGAAAGTTGTCTGAATCCTGTTGTACTGAGATCCAGAAAAATTTGAGAATTCTAATAGCACACTGTGAATCTGTCATCCTGCATAAAATGAGGCTGCATTCTGCATAAAAAAGAAGCAACATTCTACTTGTTACCTGCTTCTGACAATGCTCTTGCAAATTATCTGGAATTATACCTATTTTATCACATCTAGTAATTAGGATTTTTTGGTGTTGAATTTTATTTGAATTTTTTTGATCAGTATTTCTTGTTACTCTGGTCTGAAGAAAGATGGGAAATTTTCTCACACTTCTTTCACACAATATAAAACATTAGCTTCTGCAATCTGGTTATATGAAAACTTTAGTCTCTATTTAGATTTTATCAGACTGTGAGGTTTTTGTTTTTCAGTAAATGCAGAAAGCGTTTCTACATTAACTTCATATTTTCTTTTAAAAATAACAACAGTTTTATCACTTACGTGACAATCAGCCTGAGCACACAGTAGGTTTACTCTAAGTTCTTGCTGCAAAATGAAAATTAGTAAATAAATGCACAGTAATTTCAAATGTGATTGCCAGTACTTTGCTCTGCATTTAGCACATATGATCAGTTATGCAAAATCTACTTTATTTTATGTAAATCTCAAAGCAGGGAAATTAATTATAGGGGTAGATCTCATTTCAGGAAGCATACCTGCATTTGGCTCATCTGTTTCTTTTTTCATCATGTTTTGGGAAATAGCTTTAACTTTCCAAGTATTGGAAAGTAATTTATTTTTATAATCCTTTTTAATGAGATTTGGCCAAACATTATGTTTCAGCTGATATAAAATGCCTCATACAGATGCTCAGAATCTTCAAAACAGGAGAAATAATACAATATTAAAAATAATCACACTTGTAAAAAAGAGATGCTGTCCAATTTTTTTCTTTACACTATACCTTTCTATAGAAAATATGGAGTTTTCAACACCACTTGGCAAATTTGTTATTTCATAGTAATTAATAAAAGATATATTTATTCCTGAAATTAACAAAAGGTGAGGTCTGAAACCACCATATCAACCGCGTTCTTCATTACATACTCACATGACCACAGTCCCCTAATTCCAAGCTACATAATTCACCTAAGGGCTGTCCAGTAAGTTCTTCTAATAAATGAATACTGTATCAATAAGTAAACACTGTGAAATGCTTAACTGAGATCTTGAGAACCATATGTGTAAGGCCAAGATGGATGGGACTTTGGACAATCTGATCCAGTGGAAGGTGTTCCTGTCCATGATGGATTATTAGAACTAGATGGTCTTTAAGGTTCTTTCTAACCCAAATAATTTTGTGATTCTATGTTACTTGTGGAATAATTGATCTTTACACTGGACTACAGTACATATCTCTGATTAGCACATGACTCACACTAGAATATCCACATGGAAATCCAGTGTAGGAAGCACACTATTATTTGGTCTTACTCTCAAGTTGGGTAGTAGTCCAAGTAAAATTGCTGCAAGAAGTTTCTAGTCATCCCTGATTCACATTGTGAATTTTTCTTTCTGCTCATTCCTTCCCTAGAGCAGTATGAGATACACTAGCTAAAGTGGCTTTTCATTACAGTGTCCTTTAGATTATCTAAAACAAGCATGTCTAACCCATGGTTTGTAGGACACATGCAGCCCAGGGCAGAGAGTAATGTGAGCCATCCTGATCCACACCATCATGGAAGCAGCTCTTCCCTCCCAAGAAGTCCAGGCTCGTCCCAGGCATATATCCATTGCTCAGCAACAACCAAAACATTGATGTTCTATTAAGACTATCTCAGCTGAAACCAGGACATGCACAGGTCTCAGTGCAGTGCTAACAGAAATTATATCATTTATGCATTTTGCTACATTTGCAAAACATAGTCTTGTGAACATGGAGATATGCAGCTGTACATTCCATTTTGATAAAGGAATTTGAGAATAGATTTCAATATCACCAAAAAATTGCTATTTTTTTTTGTAAATTTGAAACTTCATTTTCAATTGACATAATTACCTATGAATTTTCAAATAAATTGCATAGCATTACATTCAACTCAAAAATTTTATCATTTCTCTTTACCAGAAATGCCTAAGACCTATCTTAGCAAAGAAAAATTTCAGTCATGCCTTATTCACTGTCATGGCTTTTTGGCAGTACGTAGATTTGTAAACAACCATTTTATATATATAAAACAAGTTTCGTTGCTTATATATGTTAATTATATATTTTATATGCAGTCCAGACAATCAAAAGTTTGGAAACATAGAGACTAAAACTTTTAACATAATGAGTTTTCTAAGCATCCACTTTGTAAGCATGCCTTGAATGTCTTGTCCTGACAGCTAGAGAAGGGAAACAAACAAACAAACAAACAACAACAACAACAAAAAAAAACAGTTGCTAGCTAAAAATCTGAAAAGCTGAAATGCACTGATCCTTCCAAAATCAGATTTTTTTGTTTGGGCCTATTTGACACCAAAAGGCTCTGTAAAATATGAACATATAAAATGAGCCCATTTTTCTAAGGGAAGTTACTCACTAGTGCTTTATAAGCAGTGAAGTATGGAGGAGGAGCAGGAGTTGTATGTGTTTTTGTGAACCAGAAACACTAAAGCATTAATTTTAGTTTACAGTCTATCACCTTATCTCTGCTTTCCAGGTGTGTATAAATGAGTATTTATCAATGCTGACCTCTTATATGCTTCTCATCGATCTCCACAATACTCTAATGGGCTATGCAAGGCTCTCTGTAGTACTGGTTTCTCATACCAGATAAGGTACTTTTCATTGAATCTGAGCTAGCTTTGTCATTAAAAAGCTTTTGATAGTACAAAACACAGTGATGTGCTAGTTACTTACTTCATTTGGTATCATCTTTTTCTTTGCATTAATTCTTCATGATTTTTTTTGTCACATATTAATTTTGCATGGAACATAATAACTGAAGATTTGCTAGTAACATTTACTCTCTTGTTTATTCTCTTTTAGTATCTTAGTATCAGCTATTTGTAAACAATGTGTTTATTATGTCCTCTAATGATATTTATAATTATAATTATAAATAAATGGTATATTATATATATAATATTATATATTATAATAAATTATAAATGCTAATTATACACGATCATCTTTTCTTCATTTTCTTTTCTCTGACTTGTAAATTGCATTGTTTTGAAAGTAAGCTCTCTATTATTTCAGATGGTATAACTAGGAAGAACAAGTAATCAAAACTGAACGTCCCCCCCCCCCCCCCCCAAAAAAAAAAAAAAAAAAAAAAATCTGTGAAGTTAACAGCTCAAAAATCCTATAAAAAATTGCAAACACATGGTTTCCGTGGAAGTTATTAGGGTACATATCCTTTTATTTTGAAAGGTAAATATCTCTTGTGATGTTGTTGTTTCACAGTTCTCTTGCATTTTAGTGATTTCCAAAAGTAGAAGGTAAGAATTTTTCTTTCCTTAATCACAGCCAAAATAAGGTGGAACAGTCATCTATTGGAAGTTGAAACTTGCCTTCTGAACATAATTGGAGAAAGGCATTCTCTACCATGTTGGTGTAGGACTAGTTATTTTCTAAAAGCAAATCCAAGTTTCCAGTGGCAAGCATGGGCCTTATTTTTTGAAGAATTAACACATTTTCTCTTTCTACTCCCTTCTCCAATTTCTACAGTATACTGGCTTATACACTGAGCATGTATCCTCTGTGAGCCCTTTTCCCTGGTGCCTGTGGGTCTCTATCAGTGCTAACCTCCTACCAGTGCTCAGGAAGAGACACAGTGCTGCCTGCACCTGCATCATGCAAGACTCAACCCAGCGCCTTCCCCACTTTGAGGTCTCTCATGTGCTGAGTGGCATTTGTGGAACAAAGTGTATAAAGCCCTTATTGTTGCCATCGACATATCTCATTGTTGTACAACTTATTATAATGCAAAAGAGTATTATTCTTGATGTTTCAAACCCAGTAATCTTTAGGAAACCTCTCAAAATGGTTTTCAAAATTTTGCTATTTCAATACGGTATTCCATACATTTCCTCTTAATTGTACATGTATATTTAATGAGAATGGAATGAATGGAAAAAATGTGACTCACTCTGCAGTGCTTTCAGGATTTATAATATGGAGACAGAAGTCTAACTTTTCAACAGCTTTGAGTCTTACCCAGGATACTTCCAAACAGGATTAGCTTTCAGATTCTAAATAGCCTCTGATTTCATTCAGCAAGAGGCTCATTGCGTTTACTGAATCACTAAAGTTATAATAAAAAGGAATATATTTTCTTGGTAAGCTGTCCTGAATTCTTATGCGTTATGCTGCATTCAAAAGCCAAGTACTATTGTTTTGCTACATAACAACAGTCAGCTTTGAATCTGCTATTTACCCTTATAAAAGAATGACTGATTTTATTTCCAGTTAAGTAAATATTTTGCTGTACTAGAACTTGGCAATGTTTCTTTGCTTATGGGATACTTCTGTACATATCTTTTCCATTCTTCTTAGCATGTAATGATGCTTGTAGCACCAGCTTTAACTTTTAATACAATTTATCAACATTAAAATGTAGGAACAAACAAACAAACAAACAAACAAAGGAATTAACATAAAATAAAAATGTCTCATTCTGCTCTGTTAGAAAAAGAAATTTTTTTTTATTATATAAATGCTCTTTAATGCCACATACAATATTCCATAAACAGTTTTATCTGTCAGAATTTAATCTGAGAAAACACCTGGGATTTTTGTCAGGATATGTATTAAGTAGTTTCATGATACCATAATGAAACCATGTTATAAAATCTGAAAAATGTTGTCAACCAGATGTATCTTACAATTTATTTACCTTTCTATTTAAATTACTTCATTGTAATTTTTAGTTTTCTTTGCTTCATAAAATATGAAAATAATAAATAATTTTTGGTCAATTTTTCTATTAAACTATTGTAAATACTTCAAGCTAAGTAGTGATAACTCTATATTTGTCTCCATGGAAATGATAAAAAAAAACAGCAATAATATACTTAGGGATGAATTAATCTATTGGCCATGCCTTAATTATATCTAGTATAACTGAGGAAGGTGGGAATATATTTATATTGAAAGATTTCAAATTTTTCTAGTGATAAAACCACAGGTGTTTCTCTCAGTAAAGCTCCATTAAATTCCGTGAAATGTTGCTGATTTGTATCTTTCGAGATTTGTTCAAAAATAAATGCTGTTTTTCTTTGCTACTCATTGATACAGACATATACATGCATGTATGATCATGGGGAAAACCAAATTGTTATTCCGTAAAAATATTTATGATAATGATGTCATACTAATAAGGGAGACAATGCTAAACATAACCTGAGATGTAATATAGCATAAAATCTGCTTATCACTGATTCTTTCAATTTTTACACAGAGATGCACCTGATTGATATATTCATACTAAATAAAGAGATCTGAAATTAAGGGAAGTATGCCACGTGAACAGGAAAGTTTTTTATTCTAACAAGTGACTTATCATCTATGAAAGAAAATTACTGCTAAGTGCAGAATACACCTATAACTTATTCAGGAATATTTCTTCAAATGTACTAAATATCTCAGATCTGATGCCTACTTTTCCCTTAGGCAACAGGTGTATTACATGCCAGGAATAACTAATGATCTCCTTAATTCATTGAGCCAGTCTATTGAGTCCCTTAGAACTTCCTAGCACAAAGAGAAGTGAATCCTGTATGAGGCAAAGCAATAATGATATTACAAACAAACAACAACTGCATGAACAGCAAAACAAAACAAACAAAAAAAACCCACAAAACAATAACAAAAAACATGCTCTTTTACTAGACTAAAGAATTCACTGCCAGTAACAACTAGCTACACACACAAATTCATGCTAGTATGTTCTGTTCTAGTGAATCTAATTTCTTTCTTTAATTCCGAATTCTAACAACAGCTTCTGCCTTCTGAATCTAGGATGTTAATAGATGTATCTTGTCAACTGTTGTAATAAATTAAGTAGTTCCATTTTTGCACTGCTCTTGGGGTTGCACATTTTCTCATTACTGAATAAGTTTTATCATACCATTTTGATTTTTGTACTACTGACAGACTTATCAGAAGCACCAAAACAGGTAGATGGCAGAGCTTACATCGTCAAACCAAAATAAAATTCTATTTCTATATATTTTATTTCTCTATGTATGTAAATATTAGCAGCAATGGCTTCCCATTCTGCACCAATAGAATGATAGGTGCTAGGTAAAAATACCAACATTTCCTTCAATGTGCATAAGATGAAGTTATAACTAACAAAAAATAATGGAATAAATGCTGTTGTGGCCCAAAACAGAACCAAAAGTTAAGCTCAGCATGTTGTATGGATTTCTAATACAATATTTTCTACATTTTCTTTAAATTCTCTTCAGTTAAGAGTATACAAGTCAAAATACTGATGAAAGTGGCATTTCAAACCCTACTGCTGACTTAATTTTAGAAAAAATAATGGCTCCTTTTGGGCCATTCAAAGGTATATTTAGGTGCCATTATTTGCCATGGAAGGAACCTAGGAGATTAACCCATGTGTGGTAATGTTAGACCTTATTCCAATGAAAACTTAGACTTTTAACTAAAAATAAGCAAGTAAAAAAGAAACATCAATTTAATAAGGATTTGTATTAACTTTTACTATTTTTATCACAGTAGTTGAATATGAAAACCAGTTTAATTAAGTGTCTCATATATCTGTTAAGATTACATCTGTAGTCTGCTTTCCCTATAGTTTTTGCCAACACAGAACACTAGAGTGCATTATGGCTGCAATGAAATTAAATGTAATAGGGAAACTATTGATTAGCTTCATGCTTCTCTTAGGAAAAATAATTTTAAAAAATGCAATTCAAAACCACTATACTTATTACCTAATGTTCTTAATAACTATCAAGAAAATGTGATCAAATTTTGACCATGTAAATTTAGATGAGAAAGTAACAGTTTAGAATTTATAGTGGCTGCAGTTGATGCCTTGATGCTTTTCTTTAGTTTTAGCCTTCAAATTTCTACAACTGCACTAAACTTGAGACGTCTATTTTCCTGTCTCCAAATCCAGATGCTTTTCTTCAGAAATCAATCACTATGTCCTCAAAATTGTTATGATAAAGCTATTTTATCATTTAAATGCTCTTCTGGAAGCACAGATACTACATATAAAATTGGTACATGTTGACACTACACGAGATAAAATGGAGATACCATTCTAAATATGAAATGTTTGCCTGCAGCCATTGATGTGTAATGCAAACTCTTGGCTAAACTTAACTGAATTAACTGAAAAGGAGATATATTTTTTTAACAGAAGACTGTAATGTCACTAATTAGTATTCAGTCCCTTTATGGCACACAAACCTTTCCTTCTGCTCTCAGACTAAAGTGATGAATCTGTCTGATGAATATTATCTAATACACAAATAACATGATTCATTCATTGTGTTCAAACTGGTTGTGATGGAACAGGAAATTGTTATTTTTATGATATTCTTGATAGGTACCTATGTACGTACCTTTGAAGAGTGAAAGGAAAGAATATATATTTACTTCACTCAGGCAGAGATCTCCATTTTTCAGTCTAAAAATCTGTCTTTTGGTCACAAGAATTTAGTTAACTCTGTATTACCATTTCTTATTAGTGATATTTACCTACCTTTACAATTTTGCTTGCAAAAGTAGAGGTCAGAGTCCTTCAGTAAGGTATACATCTATAATGACAATGGTATCTAATTTTAGAGAAATCTCACTTTTTCTCTGTAGGATGTTGTCACATCCCAAGTTGCTTCAGGTATGATGAACAATCACTTTAGTAAGTAAAATAAATATTGCTGTCTGGGTCACAGTTTTCCCTACTATGCTGAGAACCTATGTTATGCACCATCCAGAGATACAAAACATTTCTTTGTTAGTTATTACACAAAGTAGTCGGAATTAGGGGGCTACTAATTTAAACATTACATATTCTCAATCTTTACTAAAATTACTCATTTTGAACATCCACGTCTACATAGTCAATAGCCTAAGACAGATGTGGGAAATGATTCAGTTTTAGTAGTTCTAACTAACTACTAAAAATATGATCCAACAAAAACATTTCCAGAAGGAGTCGGCAGTCTGTATCGCAAGTACGAAGAAGCCTTTTTTTAATAAAACATGAATACAATGCAATAAAAGTTCAACATACATTCACATACTTTCAAGAAATGTACACAATGTTTTCTTCCCACAATCTTCAGTATTTTCTTTTCCTTGGAAACCAACAAGCCCAGTGGTTTTTGCAATTTCAACCATGGGCAGAGAAAGTTGTGGTATTCAACAATTTTTTGCCTGTCTTCATTAGCTCTACACACACAGCCCTTGAACAAAGTGTTTGGAAGGTGCGGTGTGGGGGAGAAATGCCCCTCCTGCAAAGACTAGGTCTGTGAGGGACCTGAACATCCATAAGTCTATGGGTCCTAATGAGATGCATCCCAGAGTCCTGAGGGAATTACTTGGCGGAGTCATCAAGTTATTCTCAATGATATTTGAGAAATCATGACAGTCTGGTGAAATCCCTAGTGACTGGGAAAAAAAAAAAAAAAAAAGGCAATATCACACAGTATCACATCCTTTTTTTTAAGAAGGATAGACAGGATGTCCCAGAGAACTACCCCTTTCACAGGAAGGGGAATCTTTAGCAGGGTCTGTTGTGCTAGGACAAGGGGAAATGGTTTCAAACAAAAAGAGGAGAGATTTAGATTGGACATAAGGAAGGGGTTTTTTTTTACAGAAAGTCTGATGAGGCTCTGGAACAATTTGCCCAGAGACACAGTGGATGCCCTGTCCTTGGAGACATTCAAGGTCAGACTGGGCCAGGCTCTGAGCAACTATCTAGCGGCAGATATCCCTGTTCATTGCAGGGGAGTTGGACTAGATGGCTTTTAAAAGTCCCTTCCAGTTGAATTGATTCTATGATTCTATGATAAAGTATAACAAAGAACAAAAAGTTTACTTTGTTTGCTAATGTGTTTTTTTTTTTTTTTTTTTTAATGAAATATACACTTCTATACATTCAATAATCCTTAAAAGTAAAATATGCAGGAAAGAGACAAAGTTTCTATCATGAAGAGAAAGACTCAGATTCTGCTAAAATTAAAACTAAAGAAACTTGTTGTTTCCTATTCCTTTAGCAATATCATCAATTGCAGGTAGCAATACTTTGGGCCATTTTCCATATTAATTTTTTCCAATCTCTCATAATGATATAGTACATTAGTTTCAAGTAGAAAAGATGTAAGAGCAAGCAAACTGAAACAATACACAGATGAAGTATGTGAAACAGTTTTCTAATCCTTTTACTTTCAAAATTGATGACATTTCAGTTTCTTCACCTCTCTCTAGATAATGCTTCCATTCTTTATAGAAAAACAGAAAAGTGAGAAGATTGGTAAATATGTACTGGACTCACAGTCTGCAATTGCATGTCAAAATTTCTAGCAACAGAAAGCTACAATGCACAATATGATGGTTTGTGATTCCAGATGGCGGGTAGATCAGGAATTAGATGTGGCAAAGCACATGTAATAATAGAGGAAAAAAATAGTTATATAAATAGTAAAAACTATACAAAAAGTGAAAGATACAACTTACAACCAGTTCAGGTGTTATATTACCTGATTCATCTGCCAATTGCTGGTGTAATACTTATAAACATATTGTGAAAGAAGACCATTTCAAATTATCTAACTTAAATTTTGGCTTAATAGTTACTTTATATTGTGATAAACAACAAATAATTTCTTCTTATCTATACATTAATTGTTTTTGAATAGAAGAAACAAGAAACAAAAATAGGCAAATAATTATAAACAAGAGATAAAAAAAAAAAAAGTTTTTTTTTTTTTTCCAGTTTACATCCTTATCACAGAGTCAGTTCAGTCTTCTGAAAAATGAAGTCCAGAATTTCCATGCCTCAGCTTCACCTACCATCACTTTCAGATTTTCACAAAACAAATATAGTCCCTCAGTCTATAAGAGGATTTTATTATTCTGGCAAAAAACCTTTAGAAACCTGGCATCTCATTTTATTAATATTTAATCAAAAAAATAGCAAGTAGATCTCCAGGATTGAGCTAAATTTTTGATGTCCAGACACAATGAAACTCTCAGTGTAAAAAAATCCTATGTTTTTGTATAAATGTATATGTTAAAATCTGTTATCAGTCACTCATTCTGTGCATGAAAACTCTCTGCCTAAACTTGCATTACTAGTAATTGAAAGTAAAATTAAAAAAAAAAAAAAAAAATTAGACACCATCACAATAATGTAATTTCAAACGTAATAATGAAATTTCAAATGTAACTTTTTTTCCCTGAAAAAGCAATCACTATTCTATTATCCTATTCTAAAAAATTCTAAAATTTTTCTTCTGAATGTTCTTTTAAATCCACTAATAAGTAAAAATAGCAATATGTTGTTTTCAAATTATACACAGAATTCAAATACTTTAAATATCCAATACAAGGATTTTTAATTGGTTACATATTATTCTTTTTTTAAGTCAACTTTTGATTGTATATATTCTGCCTTTTAGATATTTTATATTACAGCATTTAACTTTATAAGCTGCTGAGCAAAAATAATATATGTTTCAAATGAGGGCACTCAAGACAAGATAAAAAGCCTGTGAAACATAGCTGCACCCATGTTGGTATTCCTTAATCCAGTTAGTACTTCTTTCTGGCACTGATACAATGCTTTGCACTGTCAAAGTTGTTCTGATGATTCCTTTATAGGAACTTTATAGGGAAAACATATTTTTTTAAAAAATCAGTTGGAAGTAAACAATTTAAAATAAATAACTACTACTAGGAAGAAAAAAAGAAAAAACACATTAATATATTATTTACTTTCTCATTATTCCAGTGAAGATGAAATGCAGTTAGAAACAGAAATTTGTCTTTCAATATTACTGAGAAAAAAAATAGAAAACAAACAACAAAAACACCTAATATCCTTCCATTTTTCCCTTACTCAGATTAAAAGGAGTAATAGGATTTAATTTTCTCATCTCCACTGAATTCTTGTAATTTGTAGTCCAAGAGATATTTTATTTCTGTATGTTGTCTTTTTACTGAATGCTACAATTACTGCATTCTTACTGACAACCATTTTCATCTGTTTTATCCTTTTTCACATCTTATTATGAAAAGCTAATATTTTTCCTGACTTAAGTAACAAATTCTGCCTAATAAAAGCAAATTTCTGACAGCATCCAAGGCAATTTAAATAGGATTTAATCAAATAAAATACATGAAAAAATTTTCTGTTACTTTCTTTATTAAAATACATACTTTATCTTTGACGAAAGAGTCACGTTGCAATTGGTTACAGAAAAATTAAATTTTTATATAACTTCAGTGATATCAACTTCTAATAAAGTGTACAAAAAATGTATACAAAAATACATATACATATCTATGTCAACTGAAGTGGTTGTATATTGCTATTTGCATACTTCTAAACAAAGAGTCTAAAATCTGCCCAAAAGCAGAAGAGGAGACAACAGAGGGAAGAATTGTCAGTTTTCATTTGTATAATCAAAGTGAAATCAAAAGTCTCTGCAGAGAACATTTGGTACCAGCATATATATGCTTTCTGCATAATTATCTCACTCAAAATGTAAAAGAAAGTATTTAAAGTAGATTTCATTTCAAAATACTATGTATATCATACTACAATAATAGTAGTATATAGTATATATCATACTACAATAATGTATATGATTTCAGAAATATAAAGTTTAATTGACTGTTTCTTAAAATAGAAATAAATATCTTCAATGAATTTGAATGATGTATGAATCACTTTTTATTTGATCAAATGTATAGTGTCTTTCACCTTTAAAGACTTATGAGATTCATTCTGACACCAGAGGTAGCTGTGATGAAGCTGATTGTACAAAGCTGTCATTTATTGACTATAACAACACTAAAAATGTTCCCTACAACAAGGAATGAAAAATACATTGCAGCATAGTATAGCTTAAAGCATTTATTTTGGATTTTACTGTCGTTTAAAGGAATTGTCTGTGGATTCATTTCAGATGACTGAAAGAAAAGACAGCCTGGAGCTGAAACCTCATAGTTAGTAATAGTCACAGGGAACGGTGCATATGCACACATCCACTTGAAATTGAAAACACTATCTAACTTTCTAGACACCGAAAAGATTTTTGACAATGACAATTCTAATTGAAAATTCAGTTTTTTGATATTTGAATATTTGATCTTTCAGCATTATTATTTGCATAAAAATCTATCTAACTGTTATTAGGCTGGAATAGTTTTTTTTTTTTTTTTTCTTCACAGAAATGTAAAGGATTTAAGCAGTAAATGCAAGGAAATTTTTTAAAAAAAGAATTTAAATATTAAAATTGAGCTACAAATTTATTTGTCACAGAATTTAATTTAATATGCTTTCTTATTGTCAAAGAAAAAAATGTGCCATTGCATTACTGGTACTGGTACTGTTATAACTATATTAGTGTAGTCACAGCATTGTTATAGTTACATTTATATTTTGGCTTGGATATGAAGAAGTGGAAGTTGAAATTGAAATTTGTACAATTACTTAAATATTATTTGATATGCAGAATTTTAAGACCTGTGTAATCATGAAAACTGTTTGATCTGTAATAGGTTTTTATGGCACTTCTTTTTTTTTCCTTTTTTTTCCTGGAAAAAATAACCTAAATAACCTAACTAGGTAATTGTGGGAAAAAACCTTAGTGTTAAAGTAAAACCTTAAATACAAATATAACTAAAAACACTGGAATCATCCTTAGAAAACTGTTTTCAGGATCTGCAATTAAGGCTTGTGATCTTATCTCTTCACAAATACCATTGAGCAGTTCAAATCTTTGTTCCAATTCATGAATAAGATTCAATTCAATTCAATTGAAATCCAATATATTTAATGTGTTTTTATGTACAAAATACAAAAGTATTTTTTTCTAACTTTATTATCAATGAAACAAAATTTTCAGAAAATGAAAGTATTTGTGCGTTATTAAATATTTTTGCTAAGAATAGATTATTTCAGCTTAGACATGTAGAATTTTCCTGATTGTAATATATTCATTTATGATAGAAAGCACGCTACATAGATGTATGCATTAATGATATTACCAGTTCCACAAATTATAATGGAAAGAAGCTTTTCATACAGCTTTTACATTTCTATGTTGGTAAAAGAAACACTAATTTCAAGGTTTTTTGTTTGTTTGTTTGTTTGTTTGTTTAATCATAGATATATATGGTAATATACCTGAGATTCTGACAGTAATTATAGCGCCCTTCTATACTCTCAAAATCGTAACAATTTTAAATTTATTTTCCACAACAGAGTGGGGAAATAAATTTCAATATTTACATTTCAAGAACTCAGCAGCTTATTTAGATAACAGCCATTTTTGACATATTGATCTTCTTTACTTTACTTTATTTGTCATCTTTACTGGTCACATGAAAAGCCCATCTTTTTAAGATATTTCTGTCTATTACTTTTCACATTTCATCTCTTTCTGATATTTGTCTGATGATAATGTTCTTATTTTATCAAGCCAAAGTGTATATTTGTGTAAAAACACTAAAGACTTTTAAATTTTTATTCAGGCAAAAGACTGGGAAAAATAAATTGCTGATTACTTGATGTAATTTTATTGTCTCTATCAGGAGCAGTGAACAAAATCCTAATAACTCCCATATTTTAGACAATAACATGTCTTCACTTCTAAAGAAAACTAATGGGCAAACTGAGTGGAAACATCAATACTCAGATCAGTTTTTAAATGAATAATGTCATTAGACAGAAAATGACAAAATGTAAAGTTCATAAATACTGATTATGAAATTAATGGTGAGTCCTATATTTACTTCATTTTAATAATCGACCTGACTCTGAAAGTTACTACTTCTCTCTTATTTTATTTATACAGCATAATTTGCATATGATCCTAATCATAAATGCGTAAGCCAGCCCTATATAATCGTATCCCTTTGTTGCTTGTCATGCTTCGCCTAATTTTTCCATAAATTCATCTAATAATAATATGAATTTATTTAAGCAAATAAGATTTTTGTGGTGTATGGAAAATAATCCAGATGATTTCATGTATGGAGAAAAAAAATGTATTCAACCATTATTCAGCCAGCCAAAAATTTCAGAGCTTCAGAAAGTAGGTCATACCATAACAGTGACATTGAACTTTTCAACTGGGAATAATTAGGTTTTATTTCCAGTGCTCAGTGACCTACTCTGAAAAATAACATAATAACAAAAATAGTTCAGTTTTATTTTTATAATGTAACAGCTTTCCTAATTATTTTTACCTACTGTATAATTCTTAAGGATTCATAATAATTATCTATCCACAAAACTACGGCTGAAAGCTTTGTAGGGTATTTCTGCTGTTTAATATGTTGTAAAGAATCTGTTTCAGCCAATGATGATATCATTAGGGAACAAGGATACTGTATTATTTCAGTACCAAATAATTCAGTATTAAATCTTTTCAATTACAGTGTCACTTGCAGGGAATATGAAAGCATGAGAGTTACAGTGTATGAAACAAGCTATGCAATAGTACTGAAAGCGCAGAGGGCATTTGAAGCACACTTCCTTGTATATTCCCTCCAGGGTGCTTTGAAAAGCTTTTATTTTATTTAAGGTCTGCTTCCTAATGCAAAGAGACACAATAAAACACACTTGCATCTGTTGGCTGAGATCACAAGATATATTTTCCATTTTGGTTTTGGGGTGCACTAAGGACTGTTAGACATAGCTCAGATTAATGTGTGTTGCAATTTGAACTTTTTCCCACCAATGAAATTAAAATTTTGTACCTCCTATTAATATTGCCACAAGAAATTTTTTCCTGCCACCCACGCTCCACAGATTTGGTCACATTCTTGTCCTATGTATAGGTGTACAGGATAGCTGACTGCATTGTGCCAGTCTGTATTGTAATATAGGAGGAAGCATAGCCCAACAGCATGACAGATGCAAAATAACATAAGAAGACATGCATGAACCTTCAACAGATAACGGACCATGATCATTCTAAGACAGAACTTCTCTGGAATTTATGTAACTGTGAACCAGAGTGAGGAAATATTCAGTGCCTATATTCCATTATATGGAGCAAACAAAGCTAAAATGTTTTAATATTGACAATCTATTACAAAGAGGGATCTCATGCATTTTACTCAATATGAATGGGTATCCATAGCAGTTATAAACAGTGACAAGCAGCCCCAGAGAGATGCAGAGTATCAGGCACTCAAGAACTACAAAAGATAATCTGTCTTCTCATTTTTCAGGTGGAACAAATGAAATTCCAGCACTGCTTTAGAATACTGTCTCCATTGAAATTCATAACAATTTCTCTTTCAAGAATTATCATTAACTTTTTTCACTAACTTTCACAAAACAGGATCTTTATTAAGAGCACTATATAGTTTTCCAAGTTTATGTCATATTTGTTCACAAGTAGAATAGTGATTGAACAAAATGTTGCTTTTATGCTTATAATTTTTTAGGTTGTGTTTGGTTTTGGTTTTATGGGTTTCTTTCCACCAAGACAGAAATATGAGGTGAATTCAAACTTAAGAATTACCTAAGCGCATCCATATTTTTTTCATTTCTCACTTGAAAAATGTACAAAGTCAGAAATGCTCTGCCCAGTGATCACTGATATAAATGTAGATTTATTTTTTTCTATGTATAGTATCCTCATGTTCTGACAATATTCATGACTAAGCAACCTAAGTATCACAAACAGCAGTGTTTCAGTACCACCTTAGCCATGACCATCAACGGATCAGTATAATATTTCTGTAAATTAAAGTTTTATCTTCTTTCTCAAGACTTCAGTGTCAGTGGCATCTGTCTGATTTAATTTGTATGGGAGAAAAAAAGTCTGTGAAAAATCAGATGTGGAAGGGAAGGAATAGACAGGACTAAAACATGACTCAAATTTAAGAAAAAAAAAAGTAAAAAAATTGAGACCTTTAAATGCACCTGATAATTTAAATTTCAGAGGTATTAGATAGAGATATTTACACTACAAAGAACAGTTTTATGCAATTTTTTTTCTGCTGTTTTTTACAGTAGTTCATGATATTTAGCAGCAGTTATAAAGGTGGGTAAAAAACTAGTGTCTGCAGCACTTTCTGAACATGCTTTTCAGAAAAGTACAGTTTTAAGTTTGAACGTGCTTTAAAAGTAAGTTTGAATAACAGAGTAAATTCCAAACAGACATCAAGAGGAGAATTAACAGACAGGTCGTCCCTTTCTGATATGAATCAATAGGTTTTGGACTTTGAGCTGGGTAAAACAGAATTTCATACCTCAAAAGAAGATGTCAGTTTAAATGCCTATTGATTCTTAAATATATCATTATACCATAAAACACCCTTTACACTTAAGCCAAGTTTTGCAGCTTCTGCCCGAATACCTTTTACCCATGTGAAACCCTCACCAATGTCAGCAGGATTAAGTATGATATTACTCAAGGTAAGAAAGGAAAAAAAACACACAAATTTTGCTATTTATATATAAGACAGTATGTATTGTATATACATATATACAGCACTGCATTTTATGTTCAAAATCAAGAACTTATCTATTATCTATTATCTATTATCTATTATCTATTATCTACTCTTATGAGTATCTATTCAGAAATTGATTTTTATTCTGAGCGATAACTGGAAAGGAGGGATTTCATTTTCAGTGAAAGAGAGCGCTGTAAGGGATTAGGTTGCACTAGGGAAGCATGTTGACCTGTGTGAATATCATTCAGACAGCTAGATAACTGCACTTCCCAATACTTTGGTTTTGGTGCTTCACAAACACTTTTCTATTTGACGTCCTTTGTCAAACTACAGCAGATTTGCATCAAATAATATTTACTCTGCTCTCTGTGCCCTTTCTCAGATAAAAGCCTTTCTAATTCTTTAGAGTGTAAATCTGTGGTGGCAACTGCTATTCTAAAGACTTGTGTTCTTATGAGATATTTTTCATTATATTTTCTAATTATTTTGGAACTGAAGTATGGTTTGAAAAGTATGCAAATGGATAATTCTGTGACCAGGTTATCCAGTCACATGAGTGTGTTGATGTTATTAAAGGGTTAAAGAAATGGTTTTTCCAGCCCGCCGTTGGCATACAGTGAACTTTATCTGCACTCTGTTGTTGTTGTTTCTATTTTTTATCTATTAAAAAAAAAAAAAAAATTACACAATAGATTTTTATAATCCAGTGTAAATTGGAATAGGTCAACCATCCATTGACAGTAGAACAAAAGACAAAAAATATAATCTCTTTCAGAAAATAACACTGATGATTACCGTCTATCCCTCACATTAACTGTGAAAGAAAAGAGTACAGTATTGTATATGATGAACAAGAGAGCAAAAGGTGATATAAACAGAATAGCATTTGTCTGCCTGTTTTGTTTTTTTTTTTTCACATTTGTGAAAACACAGCAAAAAAAGTCTAATCACACTATCACCTGTCAAAAAACATTTGCATCAGTGTTAATGGATGCCACATTGTTGACACGCTAGTGTTGCATGTATTATTCGTTGAATCTCATGATACAAAACAACCTAGAGCTTGAACTCACTAGAGGATTTTGTAATTACTCTCAGCTGAATGTTTTAAATTAATCATTAAGTCTTTTAAAGCCTCAGATCAACGCTTTATTATGGGTATCTGACAAAAGCAAGTGCAAGGTAGATCCTTAGAAGATGGTGAAATTTGCTGAAAGTCAAAATATCAGTATCTGACTTCCCTTTGCAGAGCCAAGACTGCCAAATGCCTCCTGACGATGAATTAAATGCTGACAGTCAAAGGTTCACAGAACTAGCACTAGCAGCTAGCTAGCCAACAACATCAATGTTTTTCAGAATGCTACATTTCCTGTGTAATGATGCATGGAATGGCAGTCATCTCAAGGGAGTAATTTATCCTAAGTGCTCCTTTTTTTTTTTTTTTTTTTTTTTTTTTTTTTTTTTTTTTTTTTTTTTTCCAAAATAGATAACAATGAGTGACTGGTATACAGTTTTCTGGAGTTCCTATTTTTATGTTTGCAAGAGGGATTTGTTATTGTTATTATTTATTTGTTTGCTTTTTATTGCATTATTGCATTGATACTTTCAACTGCTTCAGGCTTTCTGAATCTTTCTCTCACCAATGTGCAACAAGTACCACTCTCTTCTCTACCCTATCCAAGGTGTTCAAAATAAATTGCATTCTGAACTGGTAGTAAACACACTAAATTAGTGAAAATAATCAGTCAGCAAAATCCATGTTTTGAAGATAAATATTTGATTAATTAAATCTAACTTTAGCATAGAATTATAGAATCACAAGGTTGGAAACGACGTATAAGATCATCTAGTCCAACCATCAATGTGCATAAAATGTGCTAGTGCACACTGAACATAAAATGTGCTAGTGAAAATTGGCAGTTTGGGTTTTCTTCACTGTCAGTGGAGAGAACTGGAGAGAAAGTCAGGTCAATTAATTCCTACCAGAGTATTCATAAAAGTATCTATTTTAGGAAATTTAGGATATTTAGGATTAGCTGCATGACAAGTAGCAAATCTATTATTTATTCTTGTGGGCCAGTGTATCAAAATGATTGTTTTCTTTTTATTTTCTGCAGTTCAACATATCCTTCATTTATCCACAAACCCATTTTGCTGTTTCCTGTTTAAATTCCAATAGGGTTAGCAGCTATGGCTGAGGAAAAGGGAGAACATTATTATTGCCTGGACATTTTCAGTGCTACAGCTTTTGAATACAAATAATAACAAAAGTAATGCCAGAAAGATATAATATGGTAGTTAGGTAGAACAGTAGATCTGGGAGTGAGATAGGTTAACAAGAAGCAAGAAATTCTAATATAGGGTCCAAAGTTAATGTGTGACAAGATTTGTTACTTTCTTCAAAGTGTGTTAGGGTAGTGTTGTAGTGATAAACCTTTGTTACAAAGTTGAAAATGGATTTGAATCTTACAGTAAACTATCAGCCATACTGGACACATTTCTCATTCTCATTTTTGATTGAGATTTTTCTCATTTCCATCACTCACCAGTAATTCTAGATAGAATGAGAGCATCTTTTAAAAGAGTGCCTGTAACTAAATGTTTTCTTTCTTTCTTTTTTTTTTTAATCCAGTGAGCAATACTATATTATAAAATTAATATCTCTTCCAGACTGTAGTTGTGTTAAAAAAATCTTAATAAATTACAATAAAACAATAATTAGGAAAAAATAAAATAATGTTTAGAGAAACACAAATTCACACATCCTTTACCTAAAAGCATGTAATATCAGTGTCTGCTATAAACTCAATCATATCAGGTTACCATTTCTGCTCACTAGATGGAAATTTTCTAGTCTGCTGAACGAAAGCTTTACACATTCATTAGCTCACATTCTCTGTTATGACACCAGTGCCCTCTCATCAGATCGAAGGCTGAGCTGAGTGGTGCTGACAGAGAGAGGCAGATAAAAGGAAACCAATGAAAGTGCTAAATGTTTGCCTTCTGGGTAAGAGCTATATTGGCATTGCTGATCACTGATTTACTTTGCCAGGTTCCCAAAAGCACCTTGCATCCAATGCACTGAACAGAAGCTTCAATTTAAACCAAATTTGATTTTTAATTTGTTTGCACAGAATACAATTTTTGCCTTATTTCAAAGACAACAAAAATTTGATTTTCTTTCAGAGGAATCAATCATATATGTGATTTTACAAGATCAAAAGCAGAAATCCTTATTATTCAGGTGAATTTTCAATATCCACAGAGAGCTTACATAAATATCATTTGCTGGAATTTGTAAGAAAATTTTGACCTTTTTAGAAGGGAGAAATTTTGATCAAGTGGCATGGCAGATATTTGTTTTAGTGATGGGTGAATTATAACTTATCCCTGTTTCTGAAAGTTGATTGATGGATAGCAATGCAAATCTGAAAACCAAAATTATTCAGTATTAATTGTTTGGCAAATCATCAAGTTTTGGGTGAATTTCCATTTTCAGAGTAATATATGTTAAAATACAATGCATGAAGGCTAGAATTATTAACACAAAATGCACAATGACAAATTGGTTATTTTAGGCTTTTAAAAAAAAAAATTCTACATTATAAGTAATTATTCACATCTGAATAGAATTCAGAAAAGAAAATGCAAAGACAAACATTCAAACTTAAAAATTGTTTTAAGCTTTGAAGTCTATTGAAGATGTTCACAACAGAAATATGTCAGACTAGCAGAGTTTTGAGAACAATTACAGAGATCAAGATTTGAGAATTATTTTGCAAATGAAGACTGATAGTCATGGCACAGTTTTAGAATAGGGCAAATGTAAATTCTACAGTTTCAAATTTTCCCACTGTCAGCTACTATATATGAAAAAATACAATTCTTCAAAAATTGACATTTTAATTCGGTTTTATGTTCATCCAAATTAAAACAACAACAACAACAACAACAAAACCCACCAAATTAAATGACTTTCAAATATAACTGATATTTTATGGTTATGTGCATAGTCTTATATGCAGAAGTGTAATATCAACTGGAACTTAAAAAGACATTCGTAATAATTGTGATGAATCTGCCTTTCTACAGATTTCCTACATTCTACCGTTCAGCTTGTGCATGCAAGATACATCAACCACCTGAGAATCAATCCTGAGAAGTGCGTGAAAATAGCCACAGGAAGTAATAATAATAATAATAATAATCTTATATCAAAGAAAATATATGAATGTTGTCATCTGAAGTCATGCTCAACTTACACTCCATTCTATAACTTGATAGTATGAGGCAGGATATGAGAAGTAATTTAAGGAATGCAGTTATCTCCATCAGATGACAAACACATTTAAGTTAGTATCTTTAGACTGCAATGAGAATTAATGTAATTTCTCTGAAAGCTTATTCTTAGTCATATTTTAATGATCTGTTTTGCCAGAAAAGAGGAGATACAAATGTAAAAATGTAATCTAAGTCAATCTAAGTCCATTTCTAAGACTACACTGTTTCATACATGCTACTATGTTGACTTTTTCATATGAATTTCTGTTTCCGATGGCAGGATGCAGAAATAACATCTTTGCATTAGGAAAATACAGAATATTGGTTTGGTATAAGGTCAAGTACTTATTAATACTACTGGGAATCTATTTAAACTCTGGACCAGCAATCACTTTGAGTGTGATAAACTGTAAAGACAATAAATAATATATTTATTTTTCCTGGGATTGAAAAACAACAAACATTTTGAAATAAGAATCAAGCAAGACTGCAATTTCATGAAGACAGAAGATGGAAACATCTTTCCCAAATATCTAACCATTAAATGAAAGGAAATAGGTATAATTTTGCTGTTTAAATTTTTACTTTAAACAAAACAAATAGATAAATCACTGTGAAGAATTAGCACCCAGATTCTTCCACTTTTAAAATGCCTATGAGTAACAAGATTTATCAGATTGAATGTGATTTGCCCAGATTTAGGAGTGTTTTGTCTTACTATAATCATTTCATCTACTGGTTACTCTGATCTTTCACACCCACTGAACTTTTTACCTTTTAATCAGTCAAACACTTATCAGACTTGCATTACATTGAAATAGCATTGTTCTACATTTAAATCTTCAGTTTGAAAGGAACAAGGCTGATTATCATTACTCTCCATACATACAGCACAGGGATTTATTTGTTTGTCTCTTTGCCTTGTTAATCTTCAGTTCAAATGTCTGGAAAAGAAAGGTTAGGCAGCAGCAGGCAGAAAATGAAGTGAAGTAGACATAACACTTAGCATCAAACCTAGACATAAAAAGACAAAGCAAAATTAAGCTATTTTTTAAGGTTCTATCCACTGAAAAATGTATTTTTGTTACTTCTTGTATTTCTTGTTGTGTCATATTCACTTACTCTTTTCCAGTGTTCACAATAAATCTGTGATCCATTTTATTTTGTATTTCACTGAGATGTAGCCTAGAGATGTCAATAAATTAAATGTAAGATACTGCATTTTATCTTTTTTTTTTTTTTTAATGTGAAAATATTTTGAAAATGAATTTATTTCAGAAGTATAGTTCTTTCCTCATGATAGATAAATAGAGAAAATAATTCAGTTTACACATCTTTTTATGCTTTCTGCAGAGGGTAAAATCTAATGGAAGGGTGTGTGTGAATGCTATAAATGCTTCCATTTTCCAAACTTGCTGTTATAATATGGACTGTCAAGTTTAGGTTATTTATACCTAACAATTTATACATTGTTCCACAGTACTTCCAGTGTTTCAAACATACCTGTCATGTACAGCAAATGCAGATTGTAGCACAATCTGTGGTATTGAAAGGCAAATGTGACGTCGTTTAGTAGAAATGAGCTAATGCACTTACCTCATTTATCTGAACTGCCACCATTTTTAACAGTAACTTCATTTATTTGACAGCTGCATACACTTTCTAAATAAGCAACTTATTAGAATTAGCTGATTTTCTTCATTTTTCAAATGAATTTTTTCATTTGTTTCCTAATTTTTTATTTTTTTATTTTTTTTTCAAAATTGCAAGGTCTTTTATGTTATACAAAGAGAGAGCAGAAAATAATCAAGCTACTAAATATATACGTGCATTTTTAGGAAAAAAAAGGAAAAAAGTACAGTGCCATTAATGCTACATTAAAATCATTGCTGGAATGATGTTATATTTGCCCTAGGGTATACATGATTGCTAAAGAAACAAATTCAGCACTTAATTAACTCTAAAGTCCTCCTTTAAACAAGGCTTACATATCTGTTTTCAAGGTAGCCAAGCTGAATCTGTAGAAGAAAACTACTTAGAGGTGCTGATGTCCAGGGAAGCAAGTCTGCCCTATCTGAGGCAGACAAACTGTACCACATGACTTCTGTACTAAATTAAGAAGTGGGAAAGTTCATCCAAAGTGCACAGATTAAAATTTTCAATAGGCCTAAAAATGACTCTAAGGCATGAATGAGCCTGTCACTTTTTCTCTGCCTCTTCAGCAAATGATGGATTCATTCTATGCCCATAATATAACCCGTGAGGTATGCCTGGCTTCATTGGTTATTCTTCATTCTCAGTCATGCTGAAATAGAGGTTGTGGTTAAACAAATCTGCTTTTATGGAGCAAAACACTGTGAAACGGAGCTGATTATGGCCTGACACATTGAATTAGGCTGCAGTGTAAAACAGTGCTGATGATTCCATTGTTTCAGAGTCCAGTCCCCCTGCCTAAGCATTTCCCTTTCTCTCAGTCTACACACATTTCTCTTTTTCCTTTGCTTTATGAACCCTTTCTTCAATTTATTTACTATTTCTAACAGAATCCATAGCACAATATCATTTAAAAGCCTGCATCAGAATGGCTTTAGGGACAAGTACTTTAAAGGAACACATTTTTCTCTTTCACTGTTTTCAAAAACATTCCAACTTTTTCATTGTAAGGGCAAATCACATTATTTAAGCATTTCTAATTTTCATTTGCAAAAATATGTAAGAGTGTTTTGCTAATTATGGTAATTGTGTAGGAACATCTACTAGTTTGAATAAAGGATTCGTGTCCAAGAAATATCAAATTCCAAGACCTCATGATATTGTGTGGCTGTTCTTGCTCTGGAAATAGGATAATGTTAAATCTTTCTATTTAACTGTCAATCTTTTAACTAATTGGTCTTGGTGACAGATGGTGATGAGTTCATCAGTCTTTTTCCTGTGTTTGAATCTGTTGACTGCTCTTTCTCCATTATTCTATAATGTGAAAATGGTCAAATAAATGTATCTAATAATAACAGTAATTTTCCTTCCACAGACTTTTTTTAGTATGAGAAACATATCACAGAATTAATCACAGAATTGTAGGGGTTAGAAGGAACCTCTGGAGATCATGTAGACCAACTCTCCTGCTAAAACAGGTTTTCTAGAGTTGGTTGCAACAGTGCACTTTCAATAGCTACATTCACAATAGAAATATCAGTTCTTGAATATATGATCAACTTTTATCCCTTTCATTGTATTGTATTCCATCCAAAACCCTCTTATTCCTCCTAGGCTTTGTTTCAGATGAGATGTCCAGAACAGGTCAGCCTCTGAGAAGAGAGCACAGCCTGCCAACAATTCAGGCACTTAGTCACTGTAAGACTCATTCAAGAAACAGTATATATTACTCTTCATTACCATGTCTAATTGATAATGGTATTCAAGTTAGCTAGTTTAAAACAATCCTGTATATATCTATAATATATTGCAGACAACATTATTATAGTGTTAGCCATAGACCTACAATGTTCTTTAATATTTCAAAAATATATTTTCATTTGGTTCTATTTACCCCACAATTTATTGATTTCCATATTCACAACATACTTTGAAAACAATTTTACTGAGCTAGCGATAGGCATTTAGACATTTGAAATCCTTCCAACATTTCAGTGTGATTGTGTACCTCACATATAAAGGTTGCATATGCAGAAATGGTTTCAGTTGCTTAGGAATGGAAAAGGATATCCAGTTTATTGAGTTTTGTAGGCCCTTCAGATTTCAGAAGAAGCTATGAGAAATTCTGGGGATAAAAAATTCAGTCTTGTATATTATTCCCACATGCAAAATAGACATCTAACTTTTATATATTTATATCTCATAAATCTATTTATATTTATCACCTAAGTCTTTATTTCCTCCACTACATTCATGGGATGGGACGGGATGGGGCAGGACAGGAGGGAAGAGAAGAGAAGAGAAGAGAAGAGAAGAGAAGAGAAGAGAAGAGAAGAGAAGAGAAGAGAAGAGAAGAGAAGAGAAGAGAAGAGAAGAGAAGAGAAGAGAAGAGAAGAGAAGAGAAGAGAAGAGAAGAGAAGAGATCTTAGATTTCTAGAAATTACTGCTGGGCTTTTAATCCAGTACACAGAAGAACTGGTCCTCATATTATTTTGGAAAAAAAAAAAACCACAGTATTTTAGTTTACTTTGTTCAGTGGATTCTTTCTTTTAAATATCTATTTTAATTCATAAAATAAATTATGTATCAGCTATACATACAGCTACTAAAATTTAAATGCATGCATGGGCAATTGACTGGATAAATGGATACATAACTTTTGGTGGTAACAGTATACATTGCAATATTTTGCAGTAGTTTCATCATGCTGTAGCAATGCATGTGACCAAAGAACCAAAATAAGTACTAACAAATTAATGAAATAAAAAAGAAAGGTCACATATAATGGTTTTATGAAGTTGCCAAATAATGTAGCCTTTCAGCAACTCAAAAGTACATAGAACTTCTTGAGTTTTTTTAGAGTTTCTACCTAGTGTTAATTAAGATCAATAGAATGTTTTCACTGACTTTTATTGGAATCAGGTTCCAATAAAAGTACAATGGTGGAAAGAAGTTCATGGTGTCATTTTTAGTTTATTACAGCATAAAGGACTTCATTCTTTCATAAAAGACAGCACTGAAAAGACTTCAGGGAGAAGTGGGAAAAGGGAAAAGGGAAAGAGCTTACCCTGGAAGTTCTAGCTTAAAATTGCGTTAAAGATATTTATACTCTGGTTCCCAAGTGTGTGTGTTTTCGATTTCAAAAGTAATTATTTAGACAAAACTTTTAAATAACTAAGTATCAAGTGAGCTGTATCTATCTCTGATACCGCATTCATGCAATCAAGTTCAGTGCAACCTTTTTACCTTTAATTTTCCTCATAGTAACCCATTGTGAAGACAGCTATATGGTATTCCACCTTTGCTGGAACATTTCTTCTTATTATTAATAGCTTAACAACCTTCCAAATTGTTACCTTAATCTTTTTTATGTCGATGAGATATTCTTCATCTGTCAACATTTTACATTCATTAAATCTATTAGAAAGCACTATATTTCAAATTATCTCCAATTAATGTAAGAAAAAGTTACAGCATTACATTTAATTGAATGGAAAATGTTGACAAGTTTATGTTTTTCCTTTAGATAACATTTCCATTTGAATCATTCTGCTTTGTGTTATATACAAACATAGATTTACTGTAATGAATCCTCATAAAAAGATGTAATGCTCATGATGAATTTTTCAGATGTGATTTCTATTATTCATTGTTTTGAAATATATTCTTCCTGCATTATGCATGCTTTTAAGAAAACTTCCTCACTATAGGTTCCTATAGGTAAAATAAAACCTTGTATTCCATACTGAGATAACCTATAGACATATATAAACATATACATGCAAAAAAGTACTCAGTCCCATTTCACTTATTTCTCTGCACTGTGTTTGTAGGATTACAACTTTTTATATGATGCCACATAAAAGAATTCTACTTTCTACGTTCATTTATTGCAAGTTACGATAAATGACTCAATAAAAGCTAAAAGTCTATGGAAAAAAAAAATACATTCTTTGTTGTGCATTGTATATTTTTCTTCAAAAATAAATATAGAAGTGTATTTTCAAAATGTGTTTGGAAAAAGAGTAAGTAGTGACTTAACCACTGCAGAAAGTGTTTCGAGTGTGAGAAAGCATGAAAGAAGTATGGACGTCTGAAGACATTTAGAAAGAACCATTTTATCTCAAGGAAAAACAAAAAGGTACAAATAAGAATTTGTTTTTCAAGCTTCCTAAGATCATTTACTTTCCTCACATCCTTAGCTGAATAACATCATGAAATACCATTAGCTCATAAATTTGCTGCAAAGCAACAACAAAGGATGTTTGCAGTTATTTCTGCCCAGCCCACTTCTGACTGAGCTTAAGCTGATGAAGAAGGCGAGTCTGCATAGCTAAAGGCAAGATCACAGTTCATCAGAGGTTCAAGTGCTGATGAACAAGCCCTCTAGCCCTCTAAGGGTGATTCGTTAGGAACAGCAAAAGTCACCTGCCATTTGAGCTATACTTGTGATACCTGCTGAAATTTCCTTCCAAAGTCGACTCATTTCTATTTATTCATACTGAAACTTAAAGAACTGAGATTGTGGCATGTATGTGAAAGCCTGTCAGAGACAGGTGTTACTCACAAATGTATTTATCTGATTGTGAAGCCTGTCAGGAAGTGAGGAAAAAACATTGTGAGCTATCAAGGAAATCCAGGAACTGGAGGTGTTTTTTTTGTTTGTTTGTTTGTTTCTTGAGTATTTTTTTCTTAATGTTAATCAGTTAAAGTAGTGAAGTAGTGGGTCTTGTAAAGCTTGTGATATTTTATTGGTCACTTATATTCTGTTAAATTTTAACAGTTTACTGTTGCTAACTAAGCAGCACCATAAAAAGAATACTTAAATTTATTTAAGCAAATAAAAACTGCAAATATAGTACATGTTGTTGCTTTACAAAATTAATGTCACATCATAAAATAAACACACTAAACAATTAATTAATATGGTATCTTTTCTTCTAATAGTGTCTAGAAAGTTTTCTGAATTTTTCAATATTACATTAATTCATATATTCTATAACTTTGAAGATAAACTAATATTAATGCAGTATACCTATTAAAATTTCAGTATAAATTTCAGAAACTGTAAAAATATCTAAAGTTTTAGATGAAATAGTATATTTTGAAGATCTAGCTTTTATACAAAAAAGAAGTCTTTCAAAATCTCTTTATTTTCCCATAGGATTATTAAATAAAGGAATGTATGGACTGGCTTCGGAAGGGATATAAAAATGTAATATGCTTGTTAACTTACCAGCAAAAAAATAAAAAAATAAAAAGGTAAATGAACTAATGAACAAATCTGTACAAACAATCTTTTTCTGTATATTAAAATTATCTTCTTCTCTCCCTCTTTCTTCTCTCTTTTTGTTATTGTTATGATTATTTACGAGTCCATGTCCAGGTCAACTCAAGTTCATCTATGTCCAGTAGATTACTGCAGTTAAAAAGAAAGGCAGAGATTAAAGAATATAGCAAAATACCTTCCAATCTGTCATGTATGCAGTATTTAATATTAAAGTCAGGTGACACAAATGCAGCTAGGCCTTAGTAGCTAACCTAGAGACCTCCGGGTGTTGAGCTGGAAGAGATGAAGTCTGATTTTGACTTCATAGTATAAACAGAATGTCATCCACCCATCAAAATTCCTCCCACAGTGAACCCCCAGCACAGTTAATGATTATAATCTTCACATTTAATCATGAGAACACAGTGACAGGCAAACAAAGGTTAGCTAAACTGACAGTTTAGACTGTTTGAATGGAATAGGGGAACTTCACAAGTTTTATTTTAAAATATATACTCTTCCAGCAGCACTCTTTAGCTATACATGAGAAGGTTGTACAAAGTCTGGCTGCTTGCAGAAATTGGCAGTGTGCATAATTAACCTTTAAACTGCAGAAAGACTGGAAACTCTGATGCTTTCTTCAAAACAGTTGCTATGCCAATACTACTTTCAAGGTTAAATTAAGCTAAGGGCACTTAAAGGGTAGAGGAAGAAATGTAGCACTAACATGTCAAAATGTCAGAAAAAAAAATGCCATTTCAGAAATCACATAGTTATCTAGTAGGAATATTCTTTTTTACTCAAGTTTAAGGACAGTGCAAAGTTGCTGAGAACGATATTTCCAGGTGTTTTATTCTCCATAGTTCTGTTGCTCAAGAAACTATGTGGTGCTTTTTGTAACTTTCATCTGACCACTGTCAAATTCAGAAAAATAAAGATTAAATACAAGTGCCTTGGACATTCTTATACCAAAAATCTAAGATGTATGAAGGAAAGGTCAGTTTTGGCATGGAATAATGAATCAAAGTGCAAAGTTGTTCCTTGATGAAAAAACAAACCTAATCAATTCCCTGCAGCAAAATGACATTTGCAATAGAAAATAACTACGGTCTGTAAATTAAGTGATAGAACATATGGTCACCTTCTCTTTTTAGCAGTCTGAATTGTGATATTGTTTTTTATCCTCTATAAGTGGTACTATTTCATAAGTACTGTTAAGTAAAAGAGTTAACATAATAACTATACACTAAATTCATAATGTATGTATATGTGAATGTCACTGCTATTGCAGAATATTCAAAGGAAGAATATTCTCAAGTCAAAATAGAATATAAGAATGAAGAACTACTCTTATCACAAGAGAGCAAATCCCAATACCATGTACTCACAGGCCAGAACTAGGGAATTTACTGGTCATAAGGCCTTTCCATCCTAACCTCATATGTCCTTTTTGCCCCTTAGAGGACAGTGTGTTGAATGTCTTCTACTCCCCAGCCAGACACACCGGTCAGTAACACTGGTTGCACATTTGTGGCACTGTGACTGTGAAATCTTGAATCTACAAACCTGTCGAAATAACAGGCAAAGCAGGAAAAAAAAAAAAAAGAAAAAACAACAACAACAAAAAACTATAATATTTAGAATTTGCATTAGTTGGGCCTAACAAAACAAGTGATTAAAACTTATGGTGGCTTTCTGCAAGTACAGTAATCATCAAGAAAGGCTTGACTTGCACATTAAAATGTTCTGAATTTTCTAGGTATAAACACACTGTCCTCATAAAAACTGTATTTCATCATTACCCTTAATGGTTTATTTTGTTTTGAGAAGGAGCAACCATCTTCTCATTTGTATTGCAAGATAAATATTACTCTCTCTTTTGACTCTCAGCTCTCAACACAGTACTAAGTAGAACTCTGCTTACTCAAATGGTATCTGCTTTTTAATCATTTCTAGATTTACTATCAGACTTCCGAGAAAATGAATCTTGTTTGTCATTACTGTTGCCTCCAGAAAGAAACAATTAATGAACCCACTACAGTTTTGTTTTCACTAAACTTCACACAACCATGGGAGGTTTGTGGAATATTTTTCCATTATATTTCCGAAACACAAATCCAGTTGCTGAACTGTTTACATACAGTTCTCTAAGGAGAACTATTACTGTCTTAGTTTCAGCTGAGTCAGATTGTTTTTTCAGAATGTCAACTTTGATGTGATGTTTTGATTCTAGGAGTAAGACTGTTGATAACTCACTGATGTTTATAGTTGTTGCTCAGTAGTGTTGAACAGAGCAAAAGTCGTTTGCAGTGAAAAACTGAAGAGCTAGGAGAGAACAGAATCAGAACTGACCAAAAGGATATTCCATACCATATGAGGTGCAGAAGGAATTCTGAAGGGTGTTTCGAATGTTCATCTGGCTCTCTTCCAATGCTTGGGAGAATAGCTGGGTATCAGTCAGGTGGGTGGGTGGGTGGGAGGAAGGAAGGAAGGAAGGAAGGAAGGAAGGAAGGAAGGAAGGAAGGAAGGAAGGAAGGAAGGAAGGAAGGAAGGAAGGAAGGAAGGAAGGAAGGAAGGAAGGAAGGAAGGAAGGAAGGAAGGAAGGAGCTCAGATTTAATTGTTTTGAAAGGAGGGAAACAAACCAACAAGCAAAGAAATAAACAAACATAATGGGATCCTAACTCTGAAACAAAAAGACACACCAGACACACTAAAAGGAATTGTGTCAAACAAAAAATTTTAGTCACCATCATTTTTCTGTTAGAAACCTTTCAGATTAGTGAATTCTTTCTGCTTTTCACGCTAACTGAACACTGTCTCAGCTAAGCACACCATGAAATATATTGATATGTGAGAGATATATTGTGAGAGAAGTCTGATACAGGGAAAAATATTTGTTGTATCTGTGCTCTTACCAACTTCTACAGCAAAAGGGCAGTGAGAAAGAGATACTTAAATGCATCCCAATGAAAAAGAAGAAAATATCAAACTATGTTCTGATCTGGTTAACTCAGGTCTATCTGTAGACTCCATTTTTATTTGGATTAGCAAATCCTTTGGTAAGTGTAGAATATAAAATAGGTTATATTTAAAATCACTAAAATACCCAGAATATATAGAAGGTGAGATGACTTGGCAGAACACACCACAGTGACAAACAGTAAAAGAAAGGACAGTCTTGTGACTCACGAACAGTTTTATCTTTCCTTCTAAATGGAAAACAGAAACAGAACAATGAAAGTCTTCTGGAATATGTAGTTCTTCTCTTCTGAGAAGCAGGTACCCAGAGATATCAACAATCTATGGAATTGGAGCAGTAACTCCTTAATTCCCACTGCTCTATGTGATGTTATGATGTGGAATACTGATAACAGAAATCATAAAACCGCAACATATTTATATAATAAAGATATGACTTCATCAAATGATTTCAGACTAAGAAGTAATACTGAAAAAATTCAAACCACTACAAGAGAGAGAGAAAGTCAGAGGATGAGCTGGGAGTAAGCAGCATTCTTTCCCTATAATTACGAAACCGCAAGAAGATTTACCAAATCTCTGCTACTAAATCAAACACAAATAAAATCTTTTTGTTCTTGTGGCATCTCTTTGTCAATTCTTTGTCTAAAGTTATCAGCTTTCTCCTTTCTTTTAAAACTGGAAGAAAATGAGGAAAAGCTTTTCAAAGTTAATGAGCAAAATCTCAAGAGATTTCAGCATCTCTTAGACTCTGGGTGTTGAGAAGATCCCTAGGAAACAACAGCCAATTGAGAGAAGGTCCCCAGAATGACACTTCAGAGCTATGCAACTTTTCAGTTCTAAATTCTCCTGCCCTTTGCAATAATAACATGAAGGCAGAATGGAGCTGTGTGAGAAACTCTTATAGCAAATATGAAGTTCTCAAACAAAATATTATCCTAACTTCTCAACAATCAATATCTTCTTGAACATAATTTGTTATGCACGTCTTTGTTAGGATGATGAAAACACCATGAAGTTATCACAGAAAAAGAAAATATTTGGTTTGTTTTTCTATGAATTTTCATAATCAAAAATGGTTTTTATTTGCTGACAGCAAATGGCAGCACATGAAAAAAAGCTAAAGCTCATTTTTTCTTTCACTTAGAGAAATGTATATATTTTTTAAGCCAAAACTAACAGAAATTCACAAATTCCCCTACCTCTGTAGTTCTTCAATGAAAGTCTATGGTAAATCTATTATCTTTTTACCAAAAATCTTTTTCTGTAGAAAATCCATCTTTACTTGAAAACATAATCTTCCCTATAGAGTCATTTTATTCCTTCTTGTAATTTTTCCAAACACAAATTGGAAATTACTGAGGCGGACAGTAAATCTACGATATCTTCCTGAAGATTCTGGGCTTACAGAAACAAAAAATGTGATTTGTTCAGAAAAAAGCAAAACATAATACTGCATTAAATCATTAAATACACTGTATATGTTTATGGAAAGTTAAGAAAAAACTATTGAGATAAAATAATATACAAATTCTGATCTTTGGACCAAGCCATAAAATTTGTAGAAAATTCAATGTTTTTATGTGACTGAATACTTGAAAATCTTTGTTGATGATGTTTAAAAAATATCAACTCTGCTTATGTAGCTTTCACAAAAGATTTAATATTGCAATTCTTCATCAAAATAAAGGCTCAAAATGTTGAATTAATTTCCATTTTTAATTACTAAAATTCTACAGCAGCAGAAAAAATATTGCATATTATCTCAAATAATCTTTTCATAAATATCTGAAAGTATTTTAGCACTTCAAACAGTAAAATTTAAATCAAAGTTATACATAGGGGTGCATTTTTTTTTATTTGTTTCACATAAAAAGATGGTTTGTGCTTGACAATAAAAGCTGTACGTTCAACAGATATGTTTTTTAAATAACTTAGGAGTTTTTATTCCTCTTTACTGAAAAGACTACCACTCATTTGAAATATACAAATATTTAAAAAGATATAAAGAAATAAAATTATATATATATGTGTGTATATATATTAGTGTTTCATCATGCACTAAGGACAGAATTTTAAAGATCAGAGTAAAGGCCTGACCAGTTTCACCTTTTCTATTTTTTTAAGGCCTTATGAACATTTTTCGTATCTCTTCCAGACAGGCTAAAGTTTCATCTTCCAGAGCTTTTAAGATATTAGAAAAATACACCCAAGTGCAATAAAACAACAGATTATTCATCTGTATCACTAATATCTTATTACAGGAAAGTCAGGCAGTGAAAGAGGAATGAGATGTTGTTGAGACTTTACACAGTATCACAAATGTACAAGTATAACCAAATTGAAGCTGCAATTTCTAACAGAAGATTGAAAGTGATAAATTACGAGCCACTATGAAAGATAGAATAGCTGTGTTTTAATTGTCCAGCACGAGGCAATAAAGTTCTAATTATGCTGAGAATTAAAGATTAGGCACTAATTGCATCATTGTATTGTTACCATTTGGATTTGTATTTAGACAATAATTGTTTCAAATTGCCACATTCAATCTCCTGAATTATGATGAATAATAAGAGGAAAAATAGTTTTTAAGTTATGCTTAGTTTTGTTTTATAGCACAAAGGAGACAAAAAAAGAAAATGTTATTCACGCTTACTGAGAACTCATAGGAAAACTCATAGCTAAGATGTTCAGAAAATTAATAGGGAATAATGGGATATAACTAGAAAGCTGACATTTTAACCAGACAAAAAACTAGCTTCCAGTTCTAAACAACAATGTTTTAGCATGAAAATGGTAATCAACCTTTTAAATTCATTCTGATGATATTAATATGGAACAGTTCAAGATACTCAGAAACCTAAAGCTTCAAAAATTATGATCAGACTGCACCTGAAAAGTAGAGGAATAATACATAGATGGAGTACAGATCAGTGAAAGAACCCTGACAAAAACACTGTTTTATCATTTTCAACTACAACATTTAGCTTGGGAACCTTTAGAAAAATAAAAGCTTTCCTTACCTTTTCTCTCTTCAACATGAATAGAAATACTTGCCACATTCTTAGCAACATAGTTGATAAAGTGGCTCCTTAATTATATGAAGTGTTATGGAAAGCAGTGTTATCTAAATTACTATTGAATATATGGTTAGACCTTGATGATGTGAGACAATGTGACAAATTAACTTTTACTGATAATGTTCTTTATACTTATTTTTATATCAGAAGCCAAGATATAAACTCAGAAAATTGCAAAATGTTTTACATGTGGATCTTTTGTATTATTATAATAAGAAAACCAAAGGACTCTTGAGGTGTGTCACAGTAACAACACAACAGAAAGTTCAAACCCATCTGAGACAGAGATGAAGTGGAAAGAGCTGGGAATGATCTAACTGTCCCCACATATGTATGAAAACAGTCAAGACTCCAGAGTAGAAATATCATTTTCCAGCAGTCAGTAGCATTTGCAGTAAACGTAGCCATCTAAAATTATGGAGAGATGATGGAATAAATTTATTCACAATTAAAAGCATGCAGGCTGGCAGAGGCAATTATAATAATACATATACAGTCAATATATTCACTAATTAAAAAGGCAAGATGGAAAATGGATGTATTGGGAAATAATAGAGAAAAGCATCTCATTCAAATATAATTCAGTATTTGAGATGTAATTCTTTGGAAGACTCCCCACTTGGCAGTAATAGCCTAGAAATTATGTTTTATATTATACATAAACCACCCTCTGAATGAATACTTGTATAGCACCAGTAATCTCAGTCTCAGCTCAGAAGAATATAAATAGTCTGGCTTAATTCCAGAAATATGGAGCATGTTTCTGATTTTCCTCTCATTGAGCATCAGTACAATTTCATCAGGACTTTACACTCTTGGGCATTCTAAGAGCATAAGAGACAGACTTTCTGATCTGAATAATTATTCCTTCATGAGCAAAATAGTATCTTGTGGTAACATCTGCCTGATAAAGATTAGTGAAATACAGTAGCAACAATACTGTGCTGTTACATTGTTTGTTCAATTTAAAGTATAAATGAAATCACGGAGCAATCCAGCTGGATTCTGTTTGATGTCTCTGGCCTGTATTTCACTGTTTGAAGTCATTGGTGGAGTCCATCTCATGACTAGAGTGCTGTAATGGAGGGCTGTAAGATTGTTAGAGGGGATTGGCAGGAAAGGAGGGGTGACAGGGTGGCTTTCTTTGTTAAGGAGTATTTTGATGTTGATGAGCTCATTGCTGGCAATGATAATGTCAAGTCCTTATGGTATCTTAGGGAAAGATGACATCCTGGTGGAAGTCTGTTACAGACTAACCAATCAGCATGAAGAGACAGATAAATCATTCTACAGGCATCTGGCAGAAGTAGCACAAACAATATCCCTTGTTCATGTGGTGGATTTCAACTTTCCTGATGTTCACAGGAAATATAAAACAGCAGAGAGGAAGCAGACTAGGAGGTTCCTAGATTGTGTGGAAGATAACTTCCTGAAACAACGGGTAAGAAATCCTACTGGGAGAATCACCCTGCTAGACCTACTGATTATAAACAGAGAAGGACTGGTGAGAGACATGGAGAATGAAAGTTGTTTTGACATAAAGACCACATGATAGAGTTCTTGATTCTCAGTGAATTCAGGAGGAGGATCAGCAAAACTGCTGCCTTGGTCTTCCAGAGGGCGGACATCAAACTTCTGAGGATAATGGTTCGCAGAGTCCCTTGGGAGTCAGTCCTGAAGGCAAAGGAGTTCAGAGAGGTTGGACATCGCTCAAGGAGGAAGACTTAGAGGGTGGAAACAGTCTGCCCCCCTGTGCTATAAGATGAGCCAGGAGGAAAAATTAGCCTGGCTGAATAGGAAAATTTCTCTGAGACTCCAGGAAAAAAAAAGAAAGTTTACCATGTCTGAATGGAAGGGCAAAAAACTTGGAAAGAGTACAAGGATGTTTCTAGGATATGTAGAGAGAAAATTATGAAGGCAAAAGCCCAGAAAAAGTTGATCTAGCCACAATTATTAAAGATAATTAAAAATATATATTTTTAAATATATTAACAGCAAGAAAAGGACCAAAGAGAATCTCTCACTTTCATTGGATGCAAGGGGGAATGCTGTTATTGTGGATAAGGAAAAGGCTGAGGTTCTCAATACTTTCTTTGCTTCTGTCTTTAATAATCAAACCAGATATCTTCATGTCATTCAGCCTGCTGAGAGACAGAGATAGTGAGAAGAATATACCCTCACAATTCAGGAGGAAACTGTTAGCAACCTGCTACTCCACTTGGATAGTCACAAGTCTGTGGGGTCAGAAGTGCTTGTCAAGCCACTTTCCATCATTTATCAGCAGTTTTGGTCAACTGGGAAAGTCCCAGATGACTGGAGACGTACCAATGTGATACCAATTTACAAGAAGGCTAGTAAAGAGGATCCAGGAAACTACAGGCCTGTCAGCCTGACTTTGGTGCTGGGGAAGGTTATGGAGCAGATCATCTTGGTTGCAATCATGCAGCACGTGCAGGACAACCAGGGGATCAGGCCCAGACTTTATGGGTTCAGGCAGCTCCTGCCTGACCAACCTCATCTCCTTCTATGATCAAGTGACCCACCTGGTGGATGGGGGAAAGGCTGTGGACATAATCTACCTAAAGCCTTTGAATTTTTCTTTCACAGTATTCTGAAGAATTTGGCAGCACATGGCTTGGACAGGTGTACTCTTTGCCAGATGAAAGCTGTCTGGATGGCCAGAGTGTGGCAGTGAATGGAGTTAAATCCAACTGGTGAACGGTCACAGATGATGTTCCCTAGGGTTGGCATTGAGGCCATTCCTGTTTTATATCTTTATTGGATGAGTTGACTGAGTGCACCCTCAGTAAGTTTGCAGATTATGCTAAACTGGGAGGAAGTGTTGATCTGCTTGTGGGTAAAAAGGCTATAGGCATGAATCCAAATAGGCTGGATCAGTGGCCTAAGATATGAGCTTGAACACGACCAGGTGGGGTCCTGCACTTCAATCAAAACAACTCCATGCATTTCTCCAGGCTTAGAGCAGACGGGATGTAAATCTGCATAGCAGGAAAGGATTGCTAGCCAACAGTTATCCGAACATAAAACAGCAGTGCATCCAGGTGGCCAAGAAGGTCAACAGCATTCTGGCTTGTATCAGAAGGAGTATAGCCAGCAGGATGAGGAAGGTGATTGCCCAATAGTACTCAGCTGTGGTGAAGACACACCTTAGAATACTATGTCTCGTTTGGTCTCCACACTACAAGAAAGACATTGAGGTAGTGGAGTCATTGTCCCTGGTGGGTTTCAAGAAAAGGGACATGACTTAGTGACACAGTGATGATGGGGCAGCTGATGGACTACAGCAACATTAACAATTCTATGATTCTATGATTAGTACTTATTATAACTGGAGTCCTGGATCTCAGGTATTACAGGTATTCTATAAATTATGTTTTAAGTCTTGTTGATACTGAAGCCAAGGGAAAAACAAATGAGAGGTGCACAAAAGACATGAAAAAAAGCAATTTTTTTTTTTTTTTTGGCCAGTGTTTGCAACAATTTTTCAGAAGGCACACAGAGTATCAAACATATTAGTGATTTTAGAAATATGACTCTTTAACACATTTGTTCTAAAAGGAAGTTTGGAAATGCAAGGTTTAGTATTTCCTGTCTTTTGGTGAACTTTGGTTTCTTTTCAACTTTCCAAGCTTCAGTCTATTCTCTGAAATACTTCAGAAAACATAAATTTAATCTCATATGCATTTGCAAGCTGTTTTAAAGCAATGGTTGAGGTTATGAAAAGACATAAATTACAGTGCCCCATTAGAAAGTGGGAGTCATGTAATAAATGTAACTCCCAAAGAGGAAGAGGATGAAAACGAGTAGGGGGACACATGATACAGTTATGTTTAAATCTCCATGTCCAGTCAGTTTTCTTCACTTCCTTACTCAGCTGTCTTACCTAAGGAGCTGGCTAGTTCTAACACAGTAAAAATTCTAAGTACCAACAGAAGTTAGCACACCATGAGTAGGAGAAAAAGGAGGAGAAAAAGGAGAAAAAGGTATATAACAGGAGTTTCTTGAATTCTATCTACAAACAGATATTTATAAAGTGATATAAACTTCCACTTCATCAATGCATATCACTGCTTCAGTCACCAGAATCTTTTTTTTATGAGGTTACGGGAATAAGGCCTATGGATCAAGTTACATACAAACTTTGGTCTCTTGAGAAAGCACTGAACAATTTAAGAGAATCTATGGAAATCTAAATGCTTATCAGAATAGCATGTTTACCATGACAATACAATTCTCCCATCTTGGCGAGTTCTGCAGTCCAAAGGGAAATTACAGAATGAAGAGCACAGTATTTAAGACAAATCAGAATCTCCAGTAAATGATGAATCTGCAAAATAGTGAATATGTGATACCCCTACACCTGTGCATTCCCAAGTCTGTATACTATCTTGCTTCCCACTCCATGATCTCATAGTCAAAACTCAGCTGTTTGATTTAATCTTTATCTTTGATTCATTAGCATAACTGGTGTTAGGGATTTATAGAGTGAGCAAAATAATTATAAAACTCAGTCAGAGAAACTCTCCTAAACATTTATTGTTTTTGTTGTTGTTGTTCTTGTTGTTCTTGTTTATTTGTTTGTTTGTTTGTTTTTGAAGCTGCATTCCTTACCCCCAAGCATATATTCAATATATAAGTACTTTTATTCAGGGAGAAAAACAAATATTAATTCGATTCATGAGTAACAGTAATTTTTGAATTAACTCTTCAGAAAGTCTTCCGATTTCAGTCGGACTACTTAGAATAAGCAACTATAAACAGACCTTGCAAGGAAGGAACTACCCCTTGGCACTTTTTATTTTTATTATTTTTTTTTATTATTATTATTTTATTATTATTATTATTATTATTATTTTGTACTTTATCATCTCTTAAAAGTCTGTAAAGTAGAAAAATTGATGTCTGAAATGCTGCTTTGTTTCTGATCCTTTTCAGATGTCATTGGTTAGGCTTACTAATAAAAATGTAGCTATTTAGGAATAGAACAAATACAGCCATAGGGAAAGCAGAAGAGTGAACACAGTCAAATCCACAAAATTGGAATTAATGATGAGCATGAAAAAGAGAAATATCTGGCAAATAACCTCTAAGCTAAAAATGAAGATATTGGGGGATATTTTGAACTGCTGTAAACCATACTGCTTCCCCAAGTTTAAGAAACTATACTCATTAACATATGATAATCTAGTTTTTCAGTCTTTTTTTTCAAATCTCTTTAAAAAATTATGAAATATTCCACATAAACCTCAAGAAAGACAGACTATTGAATAATTGAATAAAGGATGCTTAGTAAACCAAATTAAAATTAAGCAGACAAACAACAAGTAAGTAGTTTAGAGATTTCCTCATCAGTGTTCAAATAAATATAAGTATATATTTTCTCTTAATTCAATGTTGCTTTCCTGAAAGGATCCTAATATATATTTACAATCATTGCTGTGCATTGGCGCATATTCAGAATTTGCAGTGTCTAAAAATTGTGTTAGTGAAAACTAGGTTTTGATTATACGTACTTCTTCCTTCCTTGCATTTAATTTCACCTCCCATTTTAATCACTCAGTAAATCATTCTGCAACTCTTCAGAGTCAGATTTAGACTAGAATCCTAAATAATTTTATAATATTTACAAATCTTGCCAATTAGATTTCCATTAATTTGAGTTTATCTGATAAATATTACAAGCACCAAATTTTAGTTATCAAAATCGGTAATTTTCTTGCATCTTAAAGATTATCTTGTTCTCTTACACTCTGTTTCCTAAATATTAAAACTTTATAAATATAGAACAGCTTTGTAATAGTGTATTTCCTCATGTAAAGGAAAATAGCTAACATGCCTTAGCATGCTAATAAACAAACCTTTACAGAGAGAGATTCTGTTTGATTGCACCAGGTAATATATTTGAATAAATGGACATTGAGTTGCACAGGAGGACTTTAATTAACTTTAATTAAGCTTTTCCAACTTTTCAAGATATAATATTTGGACTAATAAATGCCATTTTTCCACCCAAGCCTTACCTTCTTAAGTCATCATTGCTATATTTTCTACTATGAATAGCCAAAGCAGAAATACCTTGTGTTTCACAATCCTTTAATCTTGTAGACGGGATTGCTTATTTTTATAGCTAGCTTTTCACTTGCTAACTTACTATTGCATTTAATTTCAGAAAGACTGAGGAAATGTCAGCCAAAAAAATACCAGAAGGAAAAAAAAAAAAAAAAAAAAAAGCGCTAAAGAGAATGATTGTCAATTTGCAAGGAGAATCATTTAACCTCCTGATGAAACTTGAATATTACATTTCTTAGTCTGTAGCCATTTCTTAAAACAGCTGATAGCCCTTTTTAAAAGTTTGTGATTGTAAGCTTTGTAAAAGGAATTCATTGGTAATTCCATGTTGGGAAGTTGTTTCAGCACTGGAAGTACAATGTAATGTAGGTACACAAAATATTCTTCCGAGTGAGAATCTGGTTTAAGGACTTGTTTTCCTAAGTCATTACATTTCCAGATTTATATAATATTAAAAATGAGGTAACCTCTAATAAGTTAAAGCAACAGCAAAAAACACCTTTCCTTTGTTCTTATTATAATCGAATAGCAAGATAGTCCTGCCCATAAAGCACATGACAATGTTCACCACATCAGAGTGTCAGGAATTTGGATTAAACATCCTCAGATTCTTCACTATTTCCCACAGACTCTTAATGATTCAAAGGCTCTTTACTTTTCCTTTGTTATTGTTTGTTGGTTTTGTTACAGCTTACTTTGATATGCTGTTCTATAATTTTGAAAGTCTTCTGCTTGTCTGCAAAGGGATCAAGAAAAAAACACCATGTTTATCTGGATGATAATGATTTTTTTTTATATTTGCTAAGCAAGAGATGATTTTTTTTTTTTTTTTTGTGGAAATAATTCTTTAGTTTTATTATTCTAAAAATCTAAGCCTAATAAAGAATATACAATGAGAAATATAAACAACATTTTGGATTATAATAATACATTTGCTGTTTCAAACTTCATGAAATCGTTAATTTCCATTGTCCGTTTCCCACCCTCAATGCCTACACCCCCACCCCAGATGCAAAATATATCTTTATGCACTGGAGACTGGATTTTAAGGACAGTTGTCTTCTTTGTGGGCACCAAAGTAACAGTCCAAGCATTCAGAGGCATTTGTAACTTTGCAACTCCAGTATTCCTCTGAATAATACATTTTTTCATAGAGACTCAGTGCCCAAAAAGCTGAACTGCTGAGCCCAATAAATATGATGGTCAAATAAGATCTGAGCTTTCTAGAAGTCCTAGCTGAGTAAATCATAAATCCTCAGTTTCTCACACTACATCCTTTGTTTCTCCAGTCTTCGAGTACCTCTCTATCAGCTGTATTTCGACCTCTACTATCATCGCTCCATGGAAAAAAAATATATATATCAAATTATCTTATTTGAAAGAAAGAATTAATCTACTGAGAGCTCCCCCTTACAAAAGAAAGTCTGTGAGCATTTCTGTTTCTACTCCCTTTGCTTCTCATCTTCTCATAGAAAAAAAAAAAAATCAACCAAAAAAATCAACCAAAAAAAAATAAAGTGGGGAAAATGTAAAGTGTAAATAAACCACTTTTTTGTAAGTCTTTCTTACTTCATTTTCATACAAAGAATGTTTCTAAAGGTCTTGTCTCTGACTAAACAGTTTAGGAAATTGGGAAATATAGAGGGAGTTAAAGGAGGAATTGAAAAACATTGTTATAAAAAAGGCAGTGATGAAAGACCAAAGTATGCACTATGAAGTGTGGATCTTCAGAAAGCATTTTATAAACTCATAACAACTAAGCTCTTTTGGAGAAAATGTCCAGTACTAAAATGAATAAAAGGCATGTACTATGTTATTATAACATAAAACATGCTCACTTGCTTCTCTCTGGTTAAGTGGCAGAACACAACCTGCTTTTTCTATGAAGCATATGTTACAGTTCTCATCAGCAGCACCCCACATGAGCATTGCAGCGTAGTTGCCAAGGAATAATCAATTGAAATTAGACATGTACTCTGAATACTGGAATTGTGCCTGGAACACATTGACTACCACCAGAAAAGTATCTGCTACAATTTTGGAGTTCTGATTTATTACATTCAGCACAGAATATAGTGGTTTATTTTGTAATTTGAGACATTCTTTTTTATCTGTTAATTCTTGCATAGGTGCAGGTATATCTGTGATGGTATTTCAGATATAGCATTCATTTATTTAGACCTCAGGTTTCATTATTACTGGTATCTGTCCATGGTTATTTCATCACATTTCTGATTTTTCCAATTGTGAAAAACAATAGGTCCACCAATGTCCATCAGTGATTGACTCAGGGAAGATATTATGGTAAATGTGTCCAGCTGGATTTTTGCCCTGGAGTTCCCCCCCCCCCTTTTTGTCCCAAGCTCTCATAATCAGTATTGCATTTAATAAATGATGATGAATCTGCTCTCTCTTCATTAATCTAGACTGTTTTTGAAAAATTTGGCATTCACAATGTGCCATGGCAATCTAGCCTACATATTTTGAAACAGAAGTGGTTGTATTTAGCCATGTTTTTCTAAATACATTAAGTACCATCTCTTACTTTAGAAGAAATGGTAATCATTGTGTTCTTCCACCTTTCACCAAATCCTTATAAATTTCATAGCCTATCAAATTCAAACCCTTTTGTCCCCTCTTCTCCATCCTCATCTGATCAACTCAGACAACAATGGAAAACGATTATCAGATCTGTGTATATTCACTCTGCACTTACATAAAGGAAAAATTCTCCAAGTACTGTAAATACTCATTGTTTTTATATAACTGACAATTTTACAAAATAATTTCTAGTAATTATTTTGTAGTAAATCAGCAACTTAAGAAGTGCACTGATCTGATTGCAGAACTGGTTTCTATTCAGCATGTAAGCAGCTATTCACCAGTTGCAGACTTACTCTCCACTTATGTTAAACTTCAAGTTTCCTTTTCTTAAAGAAAATGTTTTGAAAGTGAAACCCACTTGACAAAATTAACAAGATGTATTTAGCAAGCTACCATAATTAATCAGTTTGTAGTTGTGAAGGTTTTACCCACTTATGCCTGCTCTGTGTAATAAACATTTATTAAGCTTTTCTTTTTTATATCATGAATGCTGAATGCTGTTAATTTGCTTTGAATTGCTCAGAGAAAATTGCAAATAACATTTGGCTCCAAATCACATTAATTGCAAAAATCTAGTTCTAAAGAATTTTTGTCTGTTTTTTCCTTTTCAATCATAACATTCTATGTTCTGTTCCTTTTGTGATCAGCTTATAAATTTAAAAGAGTTGATAAAACTTTTCAAATCATATCTTAAAAATCACTTGGTTATTTTACTAATTATATACATGAATCATAACGAGGTTTACTAATAAGCATGTTCCTGTGATGTTGAGAATTCCTCTCAGTATTTACATAACCAAGGAATAATACATACTAAAAAGTAGTAGCAAATGAATCAAGTTCATATTGTACTTATTTAGTGAGCAACAGAAAAATGTGCTAGATATATGCAGTAAAAAGGAATACTTTAGCTCCTTTTCATTTTATAATTTATTATGAAGTGGTCTTCAGTAGATCAGTGGACTTCAGGTTTTAGAAATAAATATATTATTGAAAGTCAGGAAAGGCTGAAGTGAATATTCCCATTGACTCTTATTTTCATTCAAAACCCAGATACATCAGTTAAGCATGTTTCAGTCTAGATTAGTTTAAATGTTTTATTTTTGAAATTAATATTAGAAATTTAATTGAAAAACTTGAAATACAAGCCTACTCTTGCCTGAGTAAAATCACTAAAAATCTACAAATGTTTTTTACTGAACAAATTTCAGAAGCTTAACATTTGAAATACCTTCCATTCATAATTGATGGTAACATTTGTATTCTTCCTTGTCCTTCCCCCTTTCCTTTTCTAATTGAGTAAATACAGAATTATTTTTTTCTTCTAACCACCTTATCATGTGGTTTTAATTCATACCATATCACTGATGGGCCCTAAAATATAGACTGGTTTCCTCTCATATTTGTGACTGAGTGAAAAACTTGTGGTGACTACTCAGGCTGAAATGTAATGCTCACTTACATTATTAAGAGTTCCTGTTAAGAACCAAAGATAATGGATAAACCCTAAATTACTTTCACACTGAAAATACTTCTGGAAGCAAAGATCACCTTCCTGGGAAGATCATGGAACAGATCATCCTGGATGACATGCTTGACCACATGAGGAACAGGTGTGTGATCCGTGACAGCCAGCACGGCTTCACCAGAGGAAGGTCATGCTTGACCAATCTGGTGGCCTTCTATGATGGAGTGACGGCATTGGTGGACAAGGGAAAGGCGACTGATGTCATTTACCTGGACTTGAGCAAGGCCTTTGACATGGTCCCCCACCACATCCTTATCTCCAAATTGGAGGGATGTGGATTTGATGGGTGGACCACAAGATGGATAAGAAACTGGTTGAAAGGCCGCAGACAGAGGGTGGTCATCAATGGCTCTATGTCCAGGTGGAGGCCGGTAACGAGTGGCGTCCCCCAGGAGTCTGTCTTGGGACCGGTCCTCTTTAACATCTTTATCAATGACATAGATGATGGAATTGAGTGCACCCTCAGTAAGTTTGCTGACGACGCCAAGCTGAGTGGTGCGGTCGACACGGTTGAAGGAAGGGATGCCATTCAGAGGGACCTCGAGAGGCTAGAAAGGTGGGCCCGGGTGAACCTGATGAGGTTCAACATGGCAAAGTGCAGGGTTTTGCACTTGGGCCGGAGGAATCCCAGGCATCCATACAGACTGGGAGGAGCAGTCCTTGAGAGCAGCCCTGGGGAGAAGGACCTGGGGGTTCTGATAGATGAAAAACTTAATATGAGCCAGCAGTGTGCCCTTGCGGCTCGGAAGGCAAATGGTATCCTGGGCTCCATCAAGAGAGGGGTAGCCAGCAGGGACAGGGAGGTGATAGTTCCCCTCTACTCTGCTCTTGTGAGGCCCCATCTGGAGTACTGCGTCCAAGTCTGGAGCCCCCAGTACAAGAAAGACAGGGAGCTGTTGGAGAGGGTCCAGAGGAGGGCCACAAAGATGATCAGGGGACTGGAGCACCTCCCCTATGAGGACAGGCTGAAGGAGCTGGGCTTGTTCAGCCTGGAGAAAAGAAGGCTGCGGGGTGACCTCATTGCAGCCTTCCAGTACCTAAAGGGAGCCTACAAACAGGAGGGGAATCAACTCTTTGAAAGGGTGAGTGACAGCAGGACAAGGGGAAATGGTTTTAAGTTGAGGGAAGGGAGATTTAGGTTGAACGTCAGGGGGAAATTCTTTACAGAGAGAGTGGTGAGGCACTGGAACAGACTGCCCAGAGAGGTTGTGGATGCCCCATCCCTGGAGGTGTTCAAGGCTAGATTGGATGGGGCCCTGGGCAGCCTGGTCTAGCATTAGGTGGGATGATTGGTGGCCCTGCATGTGGCAGGGGGGTTGGAGATTCATGATCCTTGAGGTCCCTTCCAACCCTGGCAATTCTGTGATTCTGTGATTCTGTGATTCTGTGATCACACAAGCATATCAGTAGTACTGGCAAATCTTATGAAATTATGATCAGAAATAAAATAGTTTGTGTGAAATACAGAGGAAATAAATGAGAAGGTTTGCCAGTACTCCACTAATTTCACATTTTTCCTCTGAGGTTGCAAATATCCCTGACTCTATATTTATTTTACTACATACTGTATGTTAAAATTCACACTAATAATGTATCTGTGTTAATAAAGTTGTCCCTAATATAATATCCCTAACAAGGGAATGTTTCCTTGCATTTTAAGATTGCCAAGGAGAGTATATCCAATTATTTATTATGCAGAATTTCTGCAATCTTTAGGAACAAGTCATTTTATAGGGTCTATCGTTCTTTATATCCATCAGGTTATGATCTGCAACACTAAATTTCAATGTTCAAAAAGTTCAGAAAGTATTCAAAGGTACTCCTCACTTAAAAACAATAAAAAAGACAAGTGTGGTCCTTTTACTTTATAAAATCTGAGTGTACATGGGCATGAAGATCATGATGAGAAATTCGGGGGCGGTGACTGGGAAGAAAAGTTGCAAGATTTTAGAAGAAAATGTCTCTGCATACAGCCATGGCAGCCTCAAATCTATTCTTCCAAGGCTAAAGCTTTCCCGTCTGTCCAGAAAATACTACTGATGCCATTGAGCATCACCTAGAATCAGAGTATATCGTGAACTGAAAGGGACCCAATGATCATCAAGTCCAACTTTGGGCTCCACACAGGACCATCCAAAAATCAAACCATATGAGAGCATTGTCTAGATAGTTTCTCAACTTTAACAAGCAGAGTTTCCAGCTCCTTCCACTGGACAGTCTGTTGAGATAACAGCAGACTACTCATCCTGTCAATTACACCAATACTGCAAATAGTAGAGTGCTCAGAGAAAGATCTGAAGGTGTGTCACAGAGTTACCTAGATCTATCTGTGTCTGTGACAGTAGAACAGAAGGACAACAGAACCACTAGTCCAAAAAGGGAAAGGGAAAGGGGGAAAGGTAGGGAGATGGAAGCTGGCCCCAAGAACAGAACAGCAGCATCAATCTGAAGAGAAAGGTTAATTTATTAAATATGATATCGGAATGCAAGATAACATAATATAATGCAATATAATTGGAATTGAGGCTAATAAATCAAATAAAATGAGAGAGAGAGTGTCCCAAACCAAAGGCTTTACTCTGAATTGAAGGCAAAATGGCTAGGGTGCACACCCACACACCTCCAGACAGCAAGAGAGAGAGTCCCATGACTTGCAGGTCTTATCTTCCCCTCTGAACGCAAAGTCCTCTGGGGGTATGCAGTTCTTCTTCTCTCCTGAGAATCAGTTATCCAGAAAGTTGTCAATCCATGGAACTGGAGTATTAACTTTTTAATTCCCCAAGCTTTACATGATGTTATGATGTGGTGAGGGGTCTGGAGCACAGGCCTTATGAGGAGCGGCTAAAGGAGCTAAGATTGTTCAGTCTGGAGAAGAGGAGGCTCAGGGGAGACTTCATTGCTCTCGATAACTACCTGAAGAGAGGTTGTAGTGAGCAGGGGTTGGCCTCTTCTCTCGTGTAACTGGTTATAGGACTAGAGGGAATGGCTTCAAAATGCGCCAGGGGAGATTCAGGTTGGATGTTAGGAAATACTACTTCTCTGAAAGAGTGGTCAGACACTGGAATGGGCTGCCCAGGCACTGACCCTGGAGGTGTTCAAGGAACATTTGGTGTTGTGTTGAGGGACATGGCTTAGTGAGAGCTATTGGTTATGGGTGGATGATTCGACTGGGTGATCCTGTGGGTCTTTTCCAACCTTGGAGATTTTAAACTGTAGGAGGGTAGATTTAGATTAGATATTAGGAAGAAATTCTTTACAGTGAGAGTGGTGAGACACTGGAACAGGTTGCCCAGAGAAGTTGTGGATGCTCCCTCCCTCAAGCTTAAAATACTGAGAGCTGGCAACACAAGAGAACACGCTGAAGTCACTGCTTTTCCTCTTTCCCTATATTTTTCAAGGAGTATTATTTACATACTCACATTATATTCCAACATCATGCCAGTAAATGTCCAAATCCATACTGACTTTCCTCTTTAGATGTTTTACAAGCTCCTTCTCTTAGTGTGATTCTACCTCTAAAATAGTTAACTCCATTATCTTTATAATTCTCATTCATCTTTAGTCCTTGAACTTATTTCCTTAATTCTGAGAATTAAAATTTTATTGCCACCTGGAGCTGCCCGCTGCTACTTTTATTTGATTATACAGAAGTCCAGAGAATAGAAAGTCAGTAACACAAGTTCTACACTTTGCTGCAGTTAAAATCTAAATTACTCCCTTGAGACAATGAGTTATAGAATAGTACTTCAGAACATTAATGATCTTCCTCTTTTACAGTATGCGATTAAAATATCTTTTCCCATTAATAAACGAATTCAATCTAAAGAAGAACTCAGGAAGCTGCAGTTTAAGTTCTTCAAAAGCTGACTTTCAGCCACCTGTTCCAATGCATTTCAGAAGTATGTGGTAGATGTTTGGACATGGGGAATTTAGTACGTCCTCTGGTGAATGAATGAGATGTTTGGGCTCTGATAAGGATGCCAGTTGGAGGCCAGCTAACAGAGAGGAATTCACAATGGTGTCCCTGAAAACCTGTAGTCCTTTACAATGTCCAGCACCTTTCAGTTCCAGTCACAATTTACTTGAAATGGAAGGATACAGAGACCTTTTATCCTGTGCTTTGGGGATCCCCTAAAAGGTGTAGGCTTAAGCTCACAGGTGAAGAAGGACAAGGACATGGGATGTCTTACCTACTTGATCAGTTACTGATGTAATTATATGCACTAAATTACTGTGTAAAAGTTTCAGACATCACTGTCAGCTCTTCTTTCTATTGTAACTCAAAACAAACATGTTTATCAGTTTTCTCAATTCTGAGAAGCTGTAAAATTTCTCTAGGAAATAGTAGAATTATATTCTGATAGCTGCATTTTTTACTAATCAAAAACCAACCAAACAAAAACCTTAGTGTGTATAGTACTTTACAGGGGATTCTCCAAAAGTCATGTCTCCTGCTTTATTATCTTAACAAACAATGTCAGAGGCAAACATTGATGATATGGCAGTAGAAGTTGAACCTTCCCACCAAAATAGCATTTATTTTTATTTTTTTTTTTTTGTGGGAAATGGAAGCAGAGGAGCAGTCTGACAAAATGGAATCTGACACAGAAGCATGTATGAAGCAGAAGTGTGGAACTGAACTCCTCTGTGCTGAAAGAATCACATTCATTGATATTTGCTGAATGTGTATGTAGATCAAACAGTAGATGTGAGCACAATAAGGCAGTGAGTGGTGCATTTCAGGAATGACAACAGTGACATGAACTACAAGCTACATTCTGGAAGGTCATGCACATGTTCATGAGCATGGCATGCAGAGTCCTCTTATCACTAGTGAAAATGCATAGCTAATGGTGGTGACACAGTTGAAAATTAATGTTTTGTAGTAAATAATTTCCTCTATCAGTGTTATTGTACCTGTTGTAGTTTCTATGGAAATAAATAGTAGGCATTACTTCTAAAACAACCTACTTATATTATCTGAAGGTGTTTGTATGGTGAAATCTATACAAACTGAAAAACATCAATATTCCTTGTTGTGAACCAGGTTCAGATCAAAGGGAAATACAATATATGTAAGTATGGCATAAAAAGAACACAACTAAAACCAAATAAATGCATCCATACCACAGACAAGAAGATGAAAGCCAGTAATTTTGCCTTTAATTTGAAGAGATATTATGCTTTACCATTTTGAGGATTTTGAGGAATGACCAAAAAATTTTATCTGCTAGCACAGGGGGAGGGTGAGGGAAGGGGGGTGAGGGAAAGAAAGAAGCAGATATTGTTGAGCAAATGTTTATATTTAGAATATTTGCAGTGGGTTGAGAGAAATAGCACTTTGAAGTCATTGTATTGTAGCCATTGGCCAGACAACCAGACTAGACAACAGCTCTCTAGTAAATACATTTCCTGATATCTATTTTTGTCTAGTCTTTACAGTCTGTAAAGAAGAATGAGAAAAAAAGACACCCAAATGTGCATGCCCAATTAATTTTTGATCTTTTCAGGAAACCAATTATTTTTTTATAGAGTAAAAAAAAACAACTTTTGTACAAGTACCTCTTAAAACATTTCAGGTGATTACTTTTTTTCAGGTTACATTAAAAAATTATAAAGTAAACAGAAAAAGATAACCAAGTTAATTATTCATAAATGAAAAAAAATACTGACACAAAACTATAGAGAGTTACATGAGGTATTGGAAAATAACGGAACATGTTTTAGATGATCATGATTATCATAAAATGAAACTGATGCTGTTCACAATCAGTAAAAAGTAGGACTTATTATTACCTACCTAATTTCCAAGTAGCAGTTCAGTAATTAGCTAATAATAGTTTTTAGGTGTTCTTAAGAAGAAATTGCAAATTGTATAAAACATGAATTTTTATCATGATAACAACGCACAGAAGAAAGTGTGCTCATTAAAGATGCGTGGGTAGAAGGTCCTGGGGAAGAGAGGCAAGTGGCAGTTAAAATATCAATGGAAAGTGCTACTTTGAATAAAAGCAGTGGAAGAAATATCTACATGGAAAAGACAGAAATTCGTTCCAAATTACATTATCTAGAAGAAACTGAAAGCTCTGAGTTTTATTTTCTCATTTTAGGTGATCAATCAATCATATCTTTCTTATGCATGCCTTTCTTTTAACATTAGCTCTGTCCTTTTCATTTTCCATCTTTCAAGCTATGATTCTTTTTTTCTTTGTCCTGTTTTTTATTCTTCTCAGATACACATAATAGAATTCAAAAAACTTGATCCTCTCACGAGTTTATAGGGACTTACTTTCCTCACATATTCCCAAGTGTACCTGATGCATTTTTGCACTAAGAAGACATGTCATCTTAACAACCATCAGATACATCTGACAAAGTGGGCTGTCTAATAACATCTTGGAAATAGTGATTCTGTTAAGTACTTATAGTATTTGAGAAATAAGTACTCTCTAAGAGTTGTTGGTGTCTGCTGTATAATTAACCAAGTACTTATAATTCACATTTGCAAAGGTCTCAGTGCACTAGCAGTCCATGAAATCTACATGACAATATTATTTTATATTGTTATTAAGTATTTCTTTGAAAGATTACCGACTGTTAGCTTCTATCATACTTACGATAGTATTTTAATTAATCTGTTAACATTTCCAGATACATTTAGATACTAAAAGAGGTGAACAGAATGAAATGAAAACTAATCAGAATCTCATATTTGAACATATAGTTTATAACTTAAGACTTGGAAGCAGGCTTCTTTATCAACTTTGAAAATATTACAGGAAATTTCAAAGTAAGTAATGTTCTCATGTTTTTTTCACCCAAAGTTGCATAAGCTCAGTACTGAATTGACTTAATAAAAGCTTGCTATATACTTTACTGAAAAAGGCTTTCAAAATTATTTAAAGGAAATGATCTTTTAATAATTACATCCTATTGCAAAATTCTTCTTTTTGGTTTAGAATAAGGGCACAGAAGAGTTACAAAATGCTTGTGAAAGTTCAAATTGTTCCATTTTCCTGAACAAGAAAGAAGTAGTTCATTCAGTTCTGGCATCAAGGCTCCATTTTTTTTCTGTGAATATATAATTTATATAAAAGTTCTATCATTTGTCTTTCAGAGACAATATAAGCTCAACTAATAATTAGACAAGTTTCCTTACTGAAATTGTCACTTTTACATACTAGCAACAGAAAAATAACACACAAATGAAAAGTTATAAAGCTTCCTAAAATCTTCATGAAGATTTTTTTAACAACTTGCTATAAAGCTAGAATTTTATTTCCACTTTAGTGCCAGATATAAGATTTCATTTTGTCATAGAATTAACCAGGCAAAGACAATCTGCTCTGAATTCTCACCTTTATCCAAATTATTTTGTGCAGTCAGCTACTAAGACGTTACTTCTGAGCATCTAGTAACTCTAAATCAGATAAAACACATATAAATTTTTCTTTTTAAATCAGGATATTTATTTAAGGACAATATTCCTACATTGCTTTGGGAACATCTTTATATGTAGCCCTGACTGTAGAGATACTTCAGTGTGTAGGAATACTTTGGAAATTTTCATTCAGATCAGTAAGACATTTATGAAAAGTAAGGAAGAGTCACACGACTGACTGTTACTAAAAAGTCAGTTTGTATGACTGAAGTGTTTAATAACCTCTGCATTTCTAATGTTTGTGCTGATCTTTTTAAGAACACCAACTAGTTTTATAGGATTTGTTAGAAGTTCTGTTATCAGAAATGCAACAATTTCATTGACATGGCATGCAACCTGATAGTTGGGAAGGATTCCATCAGAGTTACTGAGTACGTCACACAGAAATCCCATTTTTCTTATTTTTCTTATTTTTCTTATTATTCTCTCATTACTTCATATGTTCGCACGAAGACAGTAAAAACACACTGAAAACTGTTACCTAATAACTATAAATATATATATAAATAACTATGGAGCCCCCAGTACAAGAAAGACAGGGAACTGTTGGAGAGGGTCCAGAGGAGGGCCACAAAGATGATGAGGGGACTGGAGCACCTCCCCTATGAGGACAGGCTGAGGGAGCTGGGCTTGTTCAGCCTGGAGAAAAGAAGGCTGCGGGGTGACCTCATTGCAGCCTTTCAGTACCTAAAGGGAGCCTACAAAGAGGAGGGGAATCAACTCTTTGAAAGAGTGAGTGACAGCAGGACAAGGGAAAATGGTTTTAAGTTGAGGGAGGGGAGATTTAGGTTGGACGTCAGGGGGAAATTCTTTACAGAGAGAGTGGTGAGGTACTGGAACAGACTGCCCAGAGAGGTTGTGGATGCCCCATCCCTGGAGGTGTTCAAGGCCAGATTGGATGGGGCCCTGGGCAGCCTGGTCTAGCATTAGGTGGGATGATTGGTGGCCCTGCATGTGGCAGGGGAGTTGGAGATTCATGATCCTTGAGGTCCCTTCCAACCCTGGCAATTCTGTGATTCTGTGAACTATAAAACTGTATCTAATTCTAAGCAAAAAATATTGCAATTTCTAATTCAATTAATCCCTAAAAGTTTTCACTGTCTGTCTCTTTTCATTTTTTTTTTTCATTTTTTTCATTTTTGTACTGTTCCTCTGATCTCTTTTCTATCATCCCAGAATGTCATTAAAAGTTGTCACTGCACAGCCTGTTGTACAAATGTATGTGCGGAAAAGTATCTTGTTGTGTTCTCTGCCTATACAACAGCAGACTTCAGTTTCTTATTATCCATGAGCTTTGACATTTACCGTATGAATGTGTAAAATATTTGTCATTAATATTCAGCACCTGATGATGTTGTAACATACTGGGTTCATTTGAAGTTATATAAAATCATTGTTTACATTCTTCTTCCTTTCTAACTTCTGACTTCCCAAATTATTCTCATGACCTTTTAATGCCTTAACAATCTTTAGTAGATTCTGTGATTAATGAAATCTTTGGATCCGGGCATTCTACCCAGAAGATATTTGATGGACAAACTTTGATCATGGCATTATTATTCAGCTGCTGGATCATTTATCATTCTTCTATCTGCAATACTGTATTAGCAGCACTACTATTGCACACAGCTCTTAAAAAAGATCTCTCCTGCGTGACTACTAGGGAATGCATACTTTTACCCTGCTTAGCCATACAGTCTCAAGGTGCACCAGGAGAGATTTAGATTGGACATTAGGAAGGATTTTTTCATGAAGAAAGTGTTTAAACATTTGAAGGGTAGTCATGTAGTCTCCATCCCTGGAGATGTTTAAGTGGACATGGCAGTGACAGATATAGTTTAATGATTTGGGCTATTGATTGGACTTCATGATCTTGAAGGTCCTTTACAACACAGATAACTCCATAATTACATTATTCTATGTCTTGAGTAGTTTTTAACTGACAAAGCTACTATATACTTGAATGCTGTGTGTTTCTGTAATGCAAAATTAGCATAATTCATTTGGAATCATTTAAAATTTGTGCCTTTTAAGATATTATTTCCACTGAAATATTTAAGGTACTGAGAGGCAGATTGAAATGATAACTAGAAAAGTGATTCGATGAAAGAGGACCATAGAATTATAGCTGGAAAAGATGTGCAAGATCATCCAGTCCAACTGTCCACATATCACCAATATTTCCCACTAAACCATATCACTCAGTACAATATCTAAATCTCTCTTGAACACCTCCAGGTACGATGACTCCACTACCAGCCTGGGCAGCCTGTTCCAGTGCCTGACCACTTTCTTGGAAAATAAGTTTTTCCTAACATTCAACCTGAATCTCCTCTATCACAACTTGAAACAATTCCCTCAAGTCCAATCTCCAGTTACATGTGAGAAGCTTACCCCACTTCACCACCACCTTCCTTCAGGTATTTGTAAAGAGTGATAAGATCACCCCTGAGCCTCTTCTGCTCCAAACAGAGTAACCTCAGTTCCCTCAGCCACCTTCACAAGGCTTGTGCTCCAGACACCTCATCGGCTTCATTGCCTTTCTCTGAACATATTCCAGGGCTCAATGTCTTTCTTGTAGTGAAGGACCCAAACATGAACACAGCACTCAAAGTGTAGTCTCACTGGGCTTAATACAGAAGGATGATCTCTTCTCTGCTCCTGCTGGTGGCACTATTTATGATACAAGCCAGGATGCCACTGAACTTCTTGGTCACCCGGGCACACTTCTGGCTCATGCTCATCCAAACATTGACCAATACTCCCAGGTCCATTTCATCCACACAGTCTTCCAGCCACTCTGTCCCAAGCCTGTAGCATTGATTGGGGTGGTTTTGGCCAGGGTGCCAGATCCAGCACTTGGTCTTCTTAAACTTCAACCCATTGGCCTCAGCCCAGCTATCCAGCCTGTCCAGATCCCTATGTAGGGCCTTCCTACCCCTACGCAGACCAACATTTCCTTTCAAGTTGGTGCCATCTGCAAATTTACTGATGGTGCACTCAGTGCTCTCATCCAGGTCATCAATAAAGTGTTTCCGCGTAGGAAACCCCTTGTTCCTCACGCCTATTGCAACAAATAAAGATACTGAAAAAACTGCCCTAATTCTGACCCCTGGGGAACACCACTCATGACCAGTCACCAATTGGTTGTGCCTTCATTCACTACTACTCTCTGTGCCCGGCCATCTAGTCAGTTCTGTACCCAATAAAGAGTGTATCTGTTCAGTTCACGGTCTGCAAGCTTCTCCAGGAGAATATGTGGGAAATGGTGTCAAAGGCTTTGCTGAAGTCTAGGTAGACTATGTCAACAGTCATTCTCTCATGCACCAAGCAGGTCAGTTGATCACAGAACGAGGTCAGGTTTGTCAAGCAGAACCTGTCTTTCATGAACTTATGCTAGCTAAACCTCATCCTCCAGTTTTCCCACAGATACCATGTGATCTCCCTCAAGATGATCTGATTCTTAATCTTTCTTGGAACTGAGATCAGACTTAAAAGCCTGTTCTTCTCTGGATCCTCTTTGTAGATGAATTAATGACCTTTTTGTAGATGAGCATCATGTTGGCAAGCTTCCAATCCTCTGGGATCTCTCCAGTTGGTCAGGAACGCTGATAGATGATGGAAAACAACTTGACTATCATCTCTGCCAGCTCCCTCAGCACCTCCAAGTGATTCCCAATCTGGATCCATAGACTTTTTGCAGTTCAGGTGGAGTTGTAGGCCTCTAATAGCTTCCACTTGAATCTGGAGGTTTTATTCTGCTCCTCATCCAAGACTACCAGGTCAAGATGTTATTTTTTCCCCTTATTAATAATACTAAGATTAAAAAGATAAATATTAAGTACTATTAAGTATCTTTAGAAAAACAAAGTTATTTTTGAACAAGCTGAGAAAACCATTACAAGGACTGAACAGAGTGGGTAGTGCTGTAGAATAAATGAGTGACTCAGCCTTTTCTAACTGTTATAACAGTTAGGGTATTTTTTATAATGATAATTATGACTCTGATTCTTCCAAATATTCTCTGTACAATTTATTTCCCATTCACCTTATCCTAACAAAAAAATGACTGATAATTCTGAGCATTTATAGTAAACATCTGTGTGGGAGGAAAGTTTGTTTTAAAGACAAGTTCTCAAATGAAAATCCAGGCTTGTCTGATTAAGCTGGATTTTAAATGTAAGAAAAATCTAATATGGAAATCTGATTGAGTCAAACTAAACTTAAGTTAGGAATTGAATTAAAATGCCTGACTCAATTCCATGTAGATTTTTTTTTTTTTTCATTTAAATGCATTTATATATTCAAAATTTATACTTAGAATGTTTGAATTAAACATATTGCTGTATTTCATAATATAAAGTATATTTAAATTGCACATAAGTCTGTACTGGTATCCCATCAGTGAAAAACTGAAAAAGTAAATAGCTTTCAACACTGAAATGAAAAAATATCTGCCTGAATATTTTGTATATATCTTTTTCACAAGCATGTAGGGATCTCATTTCATTTGTTAGTACTTTGTTCTGGACAGTATAGAAGCAATGATAATGAGAAACTGCAAAAAAAGTGGAAAAGTTTGTTCCTTAAGTAAAAATAACAGAAAGCATTACCTGAGAATAAAACTGGAAAAATATATCATTAATTCATTATTAAATTATTTCCTGATTTCACTAATGACCTCAAGATGAAGGTGAAAATACTGATTCTGATTCATAATTCATCTGAAATTTTAATTCAGAAAACTAATTCTTCCTAATTACTTTTTACAGGATATGATTCTGGAAGAAAATCTGTAAGACATAGTAAAAAAAGACTTCAAAAAACTCTCTTTAAATATCAAGATAGTGAAGGTAGCACATATGTGCACTATTATTACATAGGAAACTCTTAGCTACTTCTCTTGCTTCATGAAATAGAAAATGCACCCAAATAACAAAACTGCTCAATACATAAAGTCTAATATTAATGTAGTTTCTTAATAGTATGAGTGTAATATGTAGTGTCCAACAGAATTTCACATTCTTCTTTAGGTAAACTATCTAATATTTATTTAGAAGACAAGAAAATCTATGTCAAATACGTACTTACAGATCATTCATTGTAAAAGACAAAAATAAATGGAAAATGAAAAAAACAGACATAATAAATAAAGTTGTCATTCATCAGTTTTCTTGTAAAAAGAGAGTATTTACTTTTTTGAGTAAATTGTAGGTGCTGGGGCATAAGGCTTACAGAACAAAGTTCATGGTTAATTTTCCTAGTTACGGCAAAGTCTTGATTTGTCAGAAATTGTTCTATCAAATTGTAGTATTACAAACCTGAGGAGGTTAAACTATAGTAAGATATGTAAACTACGGTACCACAAACCTTATTTTTCATAGGTTGTCTCACTGAAAGACATCAAAGAACCTTACAGATCTACTTAGGTGTTATCACAATGATGAGGTGCATGTATTATATCATAATGTCTAATTTAGTAAGTGGGGAAATTAATTTTTTTAACTACTTAATTTTAACTTCTCGATATATATTAAATGTAGGCAATATGAAACACCAGCAAAGATGGTAGAATTTAATAAGCATCACTTAATACAAACAGTTGGTCATTTTCTCATATCAAAATTGCCTTTCAGAATAGACTCATTCATCTCTTTTGGAGGCAGAAAATCAGATATTTTTTACATACTGTATTTCTTGCCAGAAAGTACTTGAAAGTTCCTATCAATTTTCAGATTTCATTTTTGTTTCAGAATATAATGTATCTATTGCCCTTGAAGTACGTTCAGTGGTCCATCTAAAAGCACTCTGATTTTACCACATGCTTTATTCTGACGTGATGACACCAAGCTGAGCGGTGCAGTCGATACACTGGAAGGAAGGGAAACCAGAGGGACCTAGACAGGCTGGAGAAGCGGGCTCATGAACTTAATGAGGTTTAGCAAGGCCAAGTACGAGGTGCTGCACCTGGGCTGGGGCAATCCCGGGTGTTTATAGAAACTGAGGGAAGATCTCCTTGAGAGCAGCCCTGCAGAGAAGGACTTGGGGGTCCTGGTTGACGAGAAGCTGGACATGAGCCAGCAGTGTGCACTTGCAGCCTGGAAGGCCAACTGTGTTCCAGGCTGCAGTAAAAAAGGAGTGGCCAGCAGGGAGAGGGAGGTGATTGTCCCCTTCTACTCAGCTCTTGTGAGGCTCCATCTGGAGTACTGCATCCAGACCTGGGGCCCCCAGTACAGGAGGGATGCGGACCTCTTGTACTGGGTCCAGAGGAGGGCCACTAAGATGATCAGAGGGATGGAGCACCTCTCCTATGAGGAAAGGTTGAGGAAACTGGGCTCGTTTGGCTTGGAGAAGAGAAGGCTCTGGGGAAACTTCATTGTGGCCTTCCAAAACTTGAAGGAAGCATATAAACAGGAGGGGGACTACTGTTTACGAGAGTGGATAGTGATAGGACAAGGGGGAATGGTCTTAAACTGAGAAGGGGAGGTTTAGTTTAGATATTAGGAGGATGTTTTTCACACAGAGGGTGGTGACGCACTGGAACAGGTTGCCCAAGGAGGTTGTGGATGCCCCATCCCTGCAGGCATTAAAGCCAGGCTGGATATGGCTCTGGGCAGTCTGGTCTAGTGGTTGGCAATCCTGCACATAGCAGGGGGTTGAGACTTGGTGATCCTTGAGGTTCTGTTCAACCCAGGCCATTCTATGGTTCTATGATTCTATGATTCTATTATATATAAATTAAAACTTCAATGATTTATAAAGCATTACAATACCCTGTAGTAAGCAATGAGAGAATCATTTTATTTTGATCTCTTCAAATTATTGCAGTAGGCCAAAGCATATTCTATTTCGCATTTTTTAAAAAACAATATTGCATTTTTATCAATGTAAGGAAATATGGAGTACATATTCCTTATTTTAAGTTTAAAAAATGTTTATGCTATGCTTGTGGAAAAGGAAATACAGTAACAGCTGTACTATCTCAATTCAGAAAAAGAGATGAAACTGCAATATATTATCTCTTCATATTCCTATATAATAATTTGAAGACTGTAATTACTGACATAGTCCTCAACTTTCTCAGGTGATTTAGATGTTTTTCACACATCATAGACCTTCAATACAGGTGGTAGGTTGATAGGCTTTGTTAGCGATCAAAGTAAATGAAAGGCATAGTTTCTTTAGACATAGTATTGATGGTTCTTGTCAGTTCTTTCTCCCATTTGTGATACCAGCAAAACTCATATTTTTTTCTGGTTCAAGATTTTTCTTAATTGTAAAGTTAGGTGCTGAAAGAGTGCTTGGGAAAATGCCATTGGTTTTTCGTTTTCATTCAGTCTGTCCTGTGCATTACAGAATCACAGAATCACAGAATAGCCAGAATTGGAAGGGACCTCAAGGATCATGAATCTACAACCCCCCTGCCACATGCAGGGCCAACAACCTCCCCATTTTATACTAGACCAGGCTGTCCAGGGCCCCATCCAATCTGGCCTTGAACATCTCCAGGGATGGGGCATCCACAACTTCTCTGGGCAGCCCATTCCAGCACCTCACCACTCTCTCTGTAAAGAACTTCCCCCTGACATCCAACCTAAATCTTCCTTCCCTCAACTTAAAACTATTTCTTGGAGAAAGTTTAAACTTTGTCTAACACATTGGATGAGAATATATAAAGTAATCTTATATCTTATACAGTGCATATCTCATAGATAAAGTAATAAATAAATAAGTATTGATAAAGGTCAGTACTTTTGAGGTCCTGATCTTGACAGTGAAATTGTGTGGATATACTAATGCCCTTGAATTTCAGCTGGAATGGGTAGAAATCTACCTTTCTCAGGGAGATAATGTTTATTTTTCCTATTCATTCAGCAGATAGGGAGGTTTAACTCTTATTTTCTTTTCTTTGAAATGTATTACTTGCCTTTAGAAAATATTTAACGTATTAAATAATTCCATATCTCTTTCAAATTTTTGCACTTAAGTTGAAATATGATAACCATTTGGTAATGTTTGGTGAGAGCACAAATAATTCATCTCCTAAGTATCTTTGTATACAATCTATGTTTAAAAATACACTCTACTGATAACGTGGAATTCCCCTCCTTTCTCATAATTAGCCTTACATATACTTTCCTATACAGTTACTGTATTCTACTAGATAAAATGACAATATCTACCAAAATTGGAGCTCACTTAGAAGGTCTTTCCCTTAACTCAACTTCATTAAGATATATAACATTAGTCTTCAGAATATCCTAAAGATAACAAACCCCTGAGATATCAGTTAAAAAAGATCTGCAAAGATTTCTGTGAGTAGAATTGATGAATTTTGTTGGTCCCTTCAATAAAGAACCTATGTGAATTCAAACTAAAATAAAGTAAAGCATAAGTGTTTTCACTTTCTTTCTTTGTGTTGGCTTTACATCTATGGTCTGTTTACACTCACGGTATCTAAATCTATTATTGTAGTGTCTGCTCTAGAAATATCTTCGATAGAATAAATATTTTCAGAACAACAAAGCTAATTTTTATGTAAATAGATAAACTCCTGTCCTAAAATAATCAACAGCTATTGCTTACAACACTAAAATAAGCATTGCAGATGTTTGCTCTTAATTTTGTTGCTCTTTTGGAACCCAAAGCATATATTCTTGCCCCAATTTTTAATGTAATTAAATCTATACTTAAGTTTAATTGAGATCAGTCCTAAATAATCAGGTTCATAATACTTGTATATTTTTTTTTATTCCTAAGTTAGTTTACACAAATATCTTACTGATAGAAAGACAACTCAATTCAATAGTTATGTTTTGCTCAGGTTCCTCATGTTTGATATATCAGAATAAACAGACAGTAGAAGTAGCCCATATTTAATTTTAGCTGCAATTAGACTTAAATGTAAGTGGGAATGGAAGAAATCACTGCTGTTTGCACATGCTTTCAAGTTACCATAAGGTTTGGTATCTATTTAGTGACCTTCTAGTGCTACTGATGACATTTGACATGTTTCTAGCTATACAAACTCCTAAAAAAATTAATGCACATTTCAAAGCAGCAGGAGATAATTAGCAGCATTAATGAGACTACTCATTGAATTCCACAACAATATATTTCACAGCAGGAGAATCAGACTATTTCTGTGTCAGGGATACTTACCCTTGACATTTCCCAATTACTTTTTGTAGGTTTTCTTAACTCACCTTAGCCACGAGGGGACACTGACCTTGAAGCTGACTGTGTTGGTGTGAGAATCCTTCTTCGATTTTTGGCTCAAAGCTTGCTTCCTGAGGTATTTCTTGTGATAAGACTCTGATTGATTTATTGAGAAGGAAAGTGATGGGTGCTACCGTGTGACAATCAATATCACTTTATGGACATCTGAAAGTACCTTCCTCCAGAGCTGCTTGCCTCCGGAAGAAAATGCTTAGGAGTGTTTACTGGCGGAAGATCTGGCCTGTGCCATATAGCTCCAACTTGGTATTGGAAAATTGGGGAACGATACCATCACGTCCTGTGAAAAACAGGATGAAGATGGGCATCTCTGCTCCTTCTTATTTGCTGGCAAGGCCTGGAAGATGGGAACAAAGGAGTTTCTGCTGAGATCCTGGAGCCAGTAGCTGCCACTCCAAGGAGAGTTCAACCACTTTGGATTTGAGCTGTCACTCCAAAGAGAGCTGACTCAACCAATTTGGACTTAAAAATAAGTTGGTACTACCACTGAAAAGTCGTTGTCGTCAACGGAACAATGCCTGACGACCCACCACTACTGAAGATCAATGACTGAACAATGAACCATGCTGGATCCATGGTGGTGACTATCTCCCCCTTGCTTCCTACAAAGACTCCTTGCTTCTTCTTTCCTATCTTTTCTATCGCCCTCCTTCCCTTCCCCATCACCCTAATTCATAATAGTGTCTGTCCTCCCCTTCCCCATCTCCCTGATTAAGATTTGTAATAAACTGGTCGGACCAACATTTGTACCGTTGCTTCTTAATCTCACACTGAGATATCAAAGAACCTCCTCTCCTTCCTAGAAATTTGAGTGAGACAGTTCGTCAGTGTGCCATTAGTTTCAGGATAGCAAGGTTGTATGACATCTTCTGACATTGTGTACTACATTTTGTTTATGCTACAATCCTAATAATGCATTTCTATCCTTGGCTTTGCATCTACTGCTATCACCAGTTATCAGCTACTACCTCTTTTGTTTTCCTCTCATCTTATTAGTATCAATTTTTGAAAGACCTGCAAACATCCTTGTTCCATCTGATTTCTTTGATTCCTTCAGCCTACTGAGCATACTGTAAGATTTTAAGGATGATATAATGCATTCACAAATTAAATAGTGCAAATATATTGTTTAAACATCATTACCAAAATAATTTGCTGTTTGTTTTCAATTCACATTGCAGCTGAGATTTTTCTAGTTCAGTGTCTTCCTTGATTAAATAATGAATTGCTCTTTATTTTTCCTTATTTTCTTCATATGTAAGCAAAAATACATCTAGTAGAAAGTGCCAGGAGGGACAGGATAAGGCCGAATATCAGGCTGACCATTACATACAGTGAAATGCAATCTGCTAGCATAAAGTTACAGTCATCAGCAGAGGTTCTTTTGTATCTTTTTAATTTATGAAATGATTTTCTGTATTTTGTAGATCAACCTGCTAACATCCAGAAATCTACCTTTTTCAGAAATTTCGCTTGGCAATAAACCAATTCCAAAGATTCTCATCTATCCACAGAATGGACATGACATACATAGCACTTGACTGAAAAACCATCACCATCAGAACTCCTACCAAAAGCCCTAACAGTTAATGTATATAAGTATAAAGTAGAAAAGTTCTAGCTGCAATATCTGTGCTGTGAAAAGCATTTTCTGATTTCTGAGCTGCTAACATCAGATTATTGAATATTCAGTTCATAGAACAGTTAATTAACAGAATGACTTAGGTTGGTAGGGACCTTTAATATCATCTAGCTCCAACCCCTGCTATAGGCAGGGATACCTCCCACAAGACCAGTGGGCTCAAAAACCCCATTCAAGCCCCTGGCTTTGAAGGCCTCCAGGAAGGGGGAATCCACAACCTCTCTAGGCAACCTCACAGTAAAGAATTTCTTCCTAATATGTAGTCTAAATCTTCCCTTTTCCAGTTTAAAGACATTTCGCCTTGTTTTGCTGCCACATGCCCTTCTAAAAAGTCTCTCATAATTTTTCCTATAAGGACCAGAAAACTTCTCTATGCTGAAGTATCCCAGCTCTCTCAGCCTGTCCTCATAGAGAAGTGCTTCAGCCCACTGTTTTTTGACAGAGAAGATGTTTCAGCAGCACATAAGTTTAAATAATAGGTACATATGGCTCAATTTTCAGTTTGTGTCTTTAACCTAAGTAGTTCTTTGGTAGATTGGTTCAATTGAAAGCATTTCTCATGATGGAAATCAAAATAAATGTTACACTGCTGATTCATTATGCATTACTATAGTTACCTAAAATAATCATTTCAAGTAAATATCTGAAAGACAGCCACTGTTTCTGTGAGGAAAAATAGCAGTAAAATATAAGGAAGAGTTTTGGAGAACTCATTATTAGTGCCATTGATTTCTTACCTGAATGATTCATTAAGAGCAATTCTACTTAGAAAGAAGAAAATGTTAAAAATGTACCACTGACTACATGAATTACTGAAATAAATAAGAATGCCACTCCTCAAAAGGCTACTTCAATCCCTACCTTTCCTATCAAGCTGCTGTTTTAACTAACATTGAATTCTGTCTGACACATGCTCACAACTGCACTCCCCCTGTTAAGAACAGCTTTGTGGAAAACATTCCTCCCCAATTCAGGAAGCACCTAACAATAGGGGATTTAATTTCCAAAGTCGTATCTCTCCTCCATGAGTCATGAATGCCATACTGACAAATCTTCATTGCACTGAATTTAAAAACCAAGTTGCTCCCCAAAGAGCAGGGAGAGTTTTTGAGCTTTGTTTGTTGCTGATGGTAGTGGTGATGGTGATGATTTTTTTGGTTGTTTGTTCTGTTATTTTGTTTTTCCCAGTAACGCAATCTTCTCTATAACATCACAAGTGAAAGAATATAGTACTGATAGAGTTCAAGGTCAATATTCAGCTCACGCATTTAGTATTCAATATGGTTTCAACCATTGCTTTTCAGATTTTGTGGAGAATTTATTATCATTATTTTTTCTCCATAAGCAAGCATTATACTTTTATTTTCCCAGAATTCTTTTCAAAACATTTATCTAAATATTTTATTACTGTTTGTTTAATGCCTTTCATTTTGTATAGTTTTTTTCTGATCACACCACAAAAAACTGAAGTTTTATTTTTCAAATGAAAATAGTCAATGGAGAATCATAAAATGATATGATTTTTAAGACCAAATGTAGTTTTACTCTCTTTGTTCTATTCTGTGAATACATGAAAGTTAAAATCGTTACCTAAATGCTAAAACCTTGTCCCTCACTGAAGGAGAAGGGGACGTTCTGAGCTTATTTCTACTGCTTAAAAATTCAATCATCAAAAGTTAGGCAATGATAGGCCAGCCACCACTGATATCCTTTCTCAGACTAAGTCCAACTAAAGTCTCACTGTTTCCAAGATAACTGTTGAAATGTAGGAATGAAATGTACAATGATTTTCATTAAAAAAAAAAAAAAAAAAAACATTATTTAAAGATACATCTACATGTAGAGTTATATGAATTTTTGAGTATGCGTATATATACATGTATACACACATGCACACATTTATTCCACAGGTGTTCAAAATACAAGTAGAAATGAATAACCAAAACCTGATGCTCTTCCTAGTAGACAATATGTTCTTAATTACTGCAGTGACAGCAGTTTCCACATGTAATTGCAGTCTAACAGATCCTTTAAAGATCAGAACCTCAGTAAGTAAAATATATTTAGTAAAACTGAAGTGAAAAAAGTAATGTGTGTAACTAATAAAAAATCTTGATTTTCATAAAATGCTACTATAGAAATATTTTACAGCCCTTCATGAAAGGCATTTTTAAAGAGGTTTGAGAAAATGGTAGTAATATTAATTATAATTCAATTGGTTGTAGTTGCAGATTCACCATTGAAATGGCAGCTGCTGCTGTAGTCCAGGAATGACCCTAACTTTACCATTTCATTCAATTATTTCTGGGCAAAGGTCACTCAACAGTGTACTATTTGTCTTCATCTGTCTTCCCAGCTCTGCAAGCTGACAAGATAACAGCATGGTTGCTAAGTGGTCTGCAATACAAACTGCTCTTTATCTAACTAATCACAGCTCAGTGTAGCATCAGAAATTTTATTTTACAGATGTGGTGCATAATCTGTGTCTTCCTGGTCACCTAATCTTGGGATTGTATGACAAGATGGATCTAACGATAAAGAGATAATATCAGTCAGCTGCATATAGCTGCCAGCCTTTGAAACTATACTCAAGTCAGATGTAAATCACACACAATGAAGGCACAGAACATTAAAGATGGAAAGTCTGTAAAACCAGTTAAGCTGAATAGTACTAAATTAGTGATGTTCCATATGCTAGGGTGGTAATATTTTTTTTCAAACTGCCTAGCTGCAATGCTTCATTTCAAAGAGATCCCATATTCAATGAGCCTACAGGGAACATTTTAGTGTGATCGACAATGGAAGGAGATGGTGACAAATGCATAATTATTCCTCAAGAGTGTAATGTGTTCATTAAGAAAACCACAAATTTGTTTATGATACAAAATATAGACAGAAAAGTAAATGCCCCTGTATATGTTCAGTCTTTTCAGAATTTCTGTTAGTATAAACCAAGAAAATTCTATGGATCCTAAAAAAGAGGAGAAAAAAAAAAAAAAAAACTAAAGTAATAAATAATAATGATCAGTACATTGTGATTTAAGAAAAACAGCAAGAACAAGGAAAATATACAGTCTATATCTCCCCTAGGTCTAGGTTTCATTATCAAAGAAATTCAGTTACTTTGGAAAACATTGATGTTTGCTCAAATACTTCACTTAGTTCATACTCCACAATAAAGATTATTTTTAGGAAAGGAGTAGAAAGAGTTTTACTACCGGGACACACATGAACTATCTACCAGATGTAATACTGAGCAACACTTACAATAGTATTGGATTCTAATGAAATAAATGGTAAGAATTAGAATTAGGACCTGTGTTAAGCCATATTATGACATAAAAAACAACAACAATGGAAAATGCAAATGCCTTAACATCTGGCAATCAGACCCCATTCTCCTTATATCATTATCTCACGAATACCATCACTTATCCCATTCTGCTCTTCATTGTTAAGAAGTTATTTTTCTCATACAGTAACTCCATTTATATTTAGAGCTGAGTTACTTCAAGCAAGTAACTTAAATCCTTTCTCATTTTGTCAAATATTTATTCTAGATGATTTTTTTTTAAGTGAGAAAAAAATACAACTAAAAGTGTTCCTGGAAAGTGCTGAAAAAATTATTACATCTGGAAATGCAATATTTTATGCATGCAAGTAACTGGGAAATTAAAAAATCTTTTTTTTTTTTTTTTTTTTTTTTAAATGAAGTGATTTGTGGATAAATTTCTATAGTTGGCTGCTCCAAAAGTCATGCCTCCAATTTTATTATGTTGGCCCAAGATAGCAGAGAAGGATGTTGGTTGTATGACATTTGAACCTGAACATTCCCACCAATACTCCATCACATTTTGTTGCTGTGTGACAGATGACAGCAGAGGGGCAGTCTGACACAACGGCATCAGGTGTGGAAATGCATATGCAGTAAAGGTGTGTAAGCGAATTTCTCCATGTGGAAAAAATGGCATCCACTGGCATTCATTTGAACTTGTTGAACTTTTACAGAGTCCAAACAGAAGATACAATCTCAGTGAGGCAGTAGGTGATGCATTTCTGCAGTGGTGACTACAGCAGTGGGTGACTCCACTGCTGCAGATTAGTTTAAGCGTGACATGCAGACTTCTGTTCATCACTGGCAAAAAAATGCATAATTGATGGTAGTAACTATGTTAAAAAATAGTGTCTTAGCTGATAATTTGCACTATCAAATAGTGTCATGCTTTTTGTATTGGTTGTAATTTCCATGCAAATAAATTGGAGGCATTACCTTTAAAGTGAACTATATGAGTCACAAGAAAATATGTTTTTCCAGTGAATACCTGAATTTCACTGACTGCTATGAACAAACACCTTCTGTCATGTACACAGGTGTAAATTAAATTTCTATTTTTTTGTATAAATAATTTAATAATTTATACAATTATATTTATAAACAATACATTTCCACATGTGTTTAAATAGGCTAAAGAGCAAGTAAGATGCAAATACTTGTAAAACATGCTGCTAAGTTAATTACCATAGAAGGAAAATTATCTGCCAGAAATTAGTAACTTTGATAAATTTCAGTAATTTTAGGACAAGTTCTATCTAATTTATAATTGGTATTTGAGTGAACTGGTGAAAGATAAATAGCTTTGCTTCACCTACTGATAAGTTATTGACAAAAAGGATTTCTACAATGACTTTAATGTCTTAATTCTTAAAATTAAAGTATTTCTGTTAATTTCAGCATTTATCAATTTACTCTGAAACAGAATATCAAACAAATATCACTAATTCAAAAGTAGTATTACTTCTTTCAAACTTGTATTCCATTATGCTATTTACTTTCATCCTTCTGTACACCTTAGTCTCCTGTACTTGTTTTTTTCTTACTGAAACTACAAATGTTCACACCATCACCGACATGTCTGTGTTTCTTCCTCCGCAGTCCTCTTGATGACAATTGTGAGTTAAATTGTGACTTAAGCTCAGTTATGTGAGAGAAAAGGAGATTTAAATGAATATTTTTTAAAAAATATTTAAGATAATATATTCCTTTTAGACTACTTAGTTAACTATACGTATAGTTACGGTGAAAACTTAAAAATACTGTCGATTTCTTTATTGCAGTTCATCATCAGTTAGTTAATGGTAAAGATTTTAACTCATACATAGTTTCAAATATGTAAAAAAAAAAAAAAAATGTAGTTAATTGCCTGATTTTTATTTGCATATTTGCTTATTTCTACTTGTCAACATTTCATATTGCTTTGAATTGGCATCATTTTTATTCAGTTTCTGCATAACCTAGTTAGTACTTTTTGTGGAGAAAAACATGATAGAATGGGTAAAGTGGAGAAAATAACTCTAAATTATTCATTTTTCTTGATAGACTTCAGCCCTGTCCTCTCCAAAATACATCAACTTCTTAAGTTCGGATATCCACAGTGAAGTGTTCTACACATAGAGCACTACAGAAGCATGTAAGATACCAATCTATGCAAAAAGAATTGGCATCAACTAATCTACATTTTTAAGAGGTCATTTAAATTGCTGTACTTTATTTCCTTTAAAATCTTTACATATTTGTTTTGCACATTTTCTGCAGCCACTATGCCTACTTCATGCTGAGAATTTCAAATTTCCCCTTACATTCTTTCCTAAGGTCAAGTTTCCATGGTGTCCGGGTTTGTTAAAATCTTCTGGGTAGACTGAAGAGAATATTGTTCACATTCTCCTAAGTATGCAGACTCTCACTCAGACAATAATCTCAACTGCCATCAGGCTCTGGAAATAGAATGTCAAGAAACAGGACGCATACATCTTCACTCCAAAACAGTACTTGCAATCTTTCGGAAGAGGCAATCTATCTGCCAAAGAGCCTTCCATATCATCATCTTGTCTTAAGTTTACATCAGTGAGCTCTGTCCGCAAAATTCACATTTTTGTGTCTTAAAATTATAGCAATCTAATGTAATTTTTGCAGCTATAACACTATTTCTGTTTTTTACTCATTAATTAACCAGGGGAAAAAAAAAAAAAAGAAAAAAAAAAGAGTAATTTAGTATGAATGTGTCTTCATGGGTTATTTACAAGAATTGGCACTGTTATTCTTTGAGAAAGCATGCTATTGATGGGTGATGAAACAGTGTCATTGCCGCAGTGGGGACGGGTGAGTCAAGAGATTGCTCTCATTCTGATTTGCTTGATTAAGCAGTAGCCAGTGACACAGTTTAACTGTATCTACTTAATGTTTTCTTAACTGCTATGATTGATTGACAGCGGCTAGGATATCAGCAAAAGACTAGAGACATAAGCATTTGTCATGATCTGGGGGAGAGAAAGCCAGCAGAAAACGTGGGCAAAATAAAAATGGCAAGTCTCTTGTGGACAGTAATCTGCATTCAAACCAGACAATAGGGCAGACACTTCTCACGCCTTGGATACTGTCACCCCAGTGAGCTTGCTGTGAAAACAGAAACATCAAGGACACAAGTTCCAAGTGAAAATGGAGGACCTTTTCTCTGCAGACAGAAATATGGTTATGAGAAAAAAACAAAAAGCTGGTCATAGTATACTGTGATATATGGCTCATGATACCATGAAATTAAATCAGTTTTGGATGTGGTAGACTGTCTCAGTACAGAAAATGATGAAACACTCTCTATTAAACTGAAACATCTCCTGAATCTTGACAGACTTGACTAAAGAGACTTAAGTACTACACTTTCTACTCATCTGGGGACAAATTTCACCATTTTTCCTGTGTGTAATATGAAATTTCTTAGAATAAATCTCTCAGCCTCAAGCCCCTTCTAACCAATTCATCAGTATCAATATCCTAACAAGTCCGTCCAGCATCTCTTTCAGATGTATACTCTTGGCCAGATGGTTTAGGATTACTGACTCTCCTTCTCTTTCCTAAAGATTTTAGAATTTATATTTTAATGACAAAAGAAGCTGCAAAACATTCACTGCTTACTTACAGCTGAACAGAAGTGTTGTCCAGTTTACAGTTTTTCCTTTTTTTTTTGGAGCCTAAACTCTACATTTGTTTCCTTCTCTTCCTCCTGAAAATTTTCTATTTAAATCCCCTAGTAAGGAATAATAATAATAATAACAGTAATAAAAATAATAAACCAATATATGCATGTATTAAATAAATATGACAACCTGTGACTTTAAAATATGCATTGGTCCTTGGTGCAGTTATATGGATATGAGGAAATCAGTATGGTAGAAGCAACTGTTGGTAACAGTACTTATTGATACAATGCACTGTTTCTGCACTGTATAAGTGTTGAAGGAAAATGTGGTAGCCAAATCACTTAATATGGTGTATGTGAATTTCAAATGTATTATCACTGATGACAATATGGATCTTCCTTATCCATAGAGTGGACTCTTGCCAACTGCACAGACCAAAAAAAGGGCACATAAGTCACCTTTAAGTAAGAATAAAATCTCATGGATTTTTATCTGAAATATCTCTCATAATCTCAACTCAACTTGACCTCTTGAAACAACTATAAGAATGCAAGGAAATAAATCTTCCAGAACTCAAATGAGACATTTTCTCAAGGTGTGATATTGACAGAAAATTTTAGTAAGTTCTTTATCTTCAGAAATCACTGAAGCAATCTGAGAAAGTTACATTTGAATTGAACAATTCATTTCTAAATCAGAGAGATAGTGAAAAGTTATTGTTTATCATTATTTTGCCTCTGTTGCCCTCTAGACATCTGTTCAAGGATGTTAAGGAAAACTCATGAAATGTGGAAGGCCAAAAAATAATGAAGGAAAATTGAACAAAATGAAATTGTAGAATCATAGAGTCATAGAATGACTTGGGTTGGAAGGAACGTCAAAGATCATCAAGCTCCAACCCCCCTGCCACAGGCAGGGCCACCAACCTCCATATCTAATACTAGATAAGACCTCCAACTTGGCCGTGAACACTTCCAGGGACAAAAACCTCTCTGGGCAGCCTGTTCCAGCACCTCACCACCCTCGTAGAAAAGAACTTACCTCTGATATCCAACCTTCTCTTCCCTCCTTCAACTTAAAACCATTTCTTCTTGTCCTACCATCATCTACCCTTGTAAAGAGTTGACTCCCCTCCTGTTTGTATGCTCCCTTTAGGCACTGAAAGGCTGCAATGAAATCACCCCGGCGCTTTTTCTTCTCCAGGCTGAACAAGCCCAGCTCCCACAGCCTGTCTTTGTAGGGGAGGTGCTTCAGCCCTCTGATTATCTTTGTGGCCCTCCTCTGGACGCTCTCTAACACTGGGAGCCTTAGTCATGGACACAGTACTCCAGATGAGGCCTCATGAGGGCAGCGTAGAGATGGACAATCACCTCCCTGCCCCTGCTGGCCACCTCTCTTCTAATGGAGCCCAGGATACCATTTGCTTTCCAAGTTGCAAGAGCACACTGCTGGCTCATGTTAAGCTTTTCATCTATCAAGACCCGCAGGTCCTTCTCTGCAGGGCTACTCTCAAGGACTGCTTCTTCCTCTCTGTATGAATGCCTGGGATTCCTCTGGCCCAAGTGCAAAACCTTGCACTTTGCTGTGTTGAACCTCATTAGATTCACCTAGGCCCACCTTTCAAGTCTGCTGAGGTCCTGAATGGCATCCCTTTCTTCCATTGTGTCAACAACACCACCCAACTTGGTGTCATCAGCAAACTTGTTGAAGGTGCACTTGATTCTGTTGTTGATGTCATTGATAAAGATGTTAAAGAGCACCGGTCCCAAGACAGACCCCTGAGAGACACTGCTTATTACCATCTTTGACCTGGACATAGAACCATTGATTATCACGCTTTGTGGCCTTTCAACCAATTTCTTATCCATCAGGTAGTCCACCTGCCTAATCCACATCCCTCCAATTTGGAGATAAGGATGTAGTATGGGAACATGTCAAAGGCCTCACACAAGTCCAGGTAAATGACACTGGTTTCCTTCCCTTTGTCAACCAATGCTGTCAATCCATCATAGAAGGCCACCAGATTGGTTAGAAATGAACTTCCCCTAGTGAAGTCAGACTGGCTCATTCCTCATGTCATCTAGCATGTCATCCAGGAGGATCTGTTCCATGATCTTTCCAGGCACAGAGGTGAGACTCACCAGCCTGTAGTTCCCCAGGTCCTCCTTGCTCCATTTCTTATAAATGGTAAATATTTTAAAGATTATTGTTTTTTTTTTTTATGCTCTGCTTTGTTTTTCTATGATATCATTTTACTCCTTATCTCTCTGTTCGCAATTCAAACAAAGTTAGGGTCTAGTGATGGAAGATAATGCATTAGTTAGAAATCCACCTGAACATAGGCTCCTTGCTAAAGAAAGTACTGCCAGAGACATTTAGCCTTATATAATTATTTGATGATAACAGATTAATATGGCCTTCTATGGTAGTGCCACAGCATCAATGGACAAGGGAAGAGCTGCTGATGTCATCTATCTCACTTCCATAAGACCTTTGACATGGTGCTCCACAAAATCTCCAAATGGAAAGATATGGATTTGATGAGTGGACTGTTTGATGGAGGAAATGGTTGCAGGGCTGAGTTCAGAGAGTGGTGGTCAATGGCTCAATGTCTGGATGGATATTGGTGCTGAGTGGTGTCCACCAGGAGTTGGTGCTCAGGCTGATATTCTTTATTATCTTCATCAGTGACACTGACAATGAGGTTGAGTGCACCTTCAGCAAGTTTGCTGATGACACCAAGTACTGTGGGATGCAGTCGACACACCAGAAGGATAAGATACCGTTCAGACCTAGACAGGCTTGAACAGTGGGTCCAGGTGAACTTCAATTCAAGTACAGGGTTTTGCACCTGGGTTGAGGGAACCGCCATTAACAGTACAAATTGGGTGATGAAAGGACTAAGCACAGCCTTTCTGAAAATGACTTGAGGGCAGTGGTAGATGGCAAGCTGGACATGAGCCAGCAATGTGCCCTTGCAGCCCAGATAGCCAATCATATCCTAAACTGCATCAAAAGAAGCATGACCAGCAGGTAAAGGAAGATGATCCTGTCCCTCTACTCTACACTGGTGGCATTACCTGGAATACTGCTTCCAGTTGTGGACTCCTCAGTACAGGAGAGACATAGACCTGTTGGATTGTGTTCAGAGGAGGACCACAAAAAGACTCATCAAATAGGACACCTCTCCTACAAGGGCACACTCAGAAAACAAGGGCTGTTCAGTCTGGAGAAGAGAAGGCTGCAAGTTGACCAGGTAGCAGCCTTCCAGTATGTAAAGGAAAGCTAAAGGAAAGAAGGGGATAGACTCTTTAGCAGAGTCTGTGGATAGAACAAGGGGAAATGGCTTAAAGCTCAAGGAGGGTAGATTTAGGCTAGATGTAAGGAAAAAGTCTTTTAGAGTGATGGTGGTGAGGCACTGGAAGATGTTGCCTGGAGATGCGGTGGGTGCCCTGTCCCTGGAGACTTTCAAGGCCAGGCCGGATCAGGCCCTGGGCAACGTGATCTCTCTGTGGAAGTCCGTTAATTGCAGGGAGGTTGGAATAGATTGCCTTCAGAGGTCCCTTGAAACTCTAAGGATTCTATGATTCTATGAATATTCTGAATAATCACAGGATTCTTTTATCTATTCTACCTTTACAAAGAAAAGCAGAGGAATCTAACTTTAGCTGAAATTAAAATAGTGCTGAAGCACAGTACTGTTTGCACTGGTACTATCCAAAATTATATTATAAAACAATTAATTTTCTCCAGGCTAACCTTATCTGTTAGAATGTTATAATGACTGCTTGATCAGAAAAAAGAAATAAAAAATGTTTAAATAAAGAGGTAAAACTTAAAACATTGTACAAGGAAACTTAAATTTGAGAAAGCTAAAATGTGATGGTTTTAAGATACTTTTCATATCCTCTATCAGAAATTTTTGTAGTATCAGAAAGTATAAAGTATGTTGCATATCAGTGACCTGACAAAATTTATTTACAAAATATATATATATTGGTATTATCCCCCATGCTAATTAAAAATATCTGAAGAGCATAATTTCCCTCAGCCAGCAAGCATTTATTACAAAGTCTAAACACTTACCTATTTTTTTGTGATTGATAGATCTGAATATATTTGGTAAATCTCTAATTCATTCTTGCATTTTTTCCTCAATATTTTCTAAAGGAAAGGAGGCAGTCTTTCATAAAAAGAAGACAAATTTTGTGCAATCTTACAAAACGGATTTTTGTTTACTACCTAATCAAAAATAAATTAAACCTTTGAGTGTGTTTCATTATATTAATCATTTAATTTCCTTCATCTTTCTTTATTTTTGTGTTTATTAGGACACATGTATTATTAAAAATAATGATTTGCATTCTGTCAATTTGCTTGTATCTAACAGAGCGTTAAAATCACAGATACCTGCTTCAGAATGTCCTTTAAGATACAACCAGATTTTATAAATATTCTGCATAATTTTTAGCATTATTGTTTGGATTTTGATTTTTTCTAAGAATTATTTAATGTTTCACAGTGCTAATGCTATATCTGTAAAATGTTATAAACTATTAGCTTTCTAATATAATAACAGATTTGATAGATCTGTTTAAAATTTAATTATTAGATTTATTCTAATTATCTAATTTATTAGAATTTTTCACTGATGAATGTGCGTTTGGGATTCTAAAAATCTCTACAGAATCCTTTTCCCAGAAAGTACAACAAAGTAGTAAATACTGGATCTGTTACTCAGTCTAATAAAACAATTGCAAATCTTATCCTCTAAATTAGTGTATATATTGACAGCTTCATGAACAGCCTGAGTGAGGTGAGCCGTAATCAAATCTGAAACATCTTAAATATAATTCTTAATTCACTATATCATGAGAAAGAAATAGCAAAATCTATGCAACAGAATGTACTGCATTTTTAAAGGGTTAATCTTCTGCTTTCTTCTATTGACTACGATTAAGTATATAAAGAATCTTAAAAGCAGAGTATTAGATGTGGAACACACACAATTTTTTTTTTCTCACTAAAGAATTTATACAGATTACCTACTCAGACTAAGTTTATGCATGAGTGTTTTTTTCAATTAATTCCATCCCTGCGGATGGACTTTTTTTGTAGCTGTCTAGGAAATGTCTCTCTTGCACATAGATTCATACAGAAAACCTAAAGGCAGTACATTAAATTTAATTCTGACCCGCTCAGAGTTAAGAAGTTTGCCATGGAAAATGTCTATGTCGTTGATAGGCTTTTGGTATTGCATCTTTTAAAGATGGAATTTTCTCCTTTCCTGGAGGAAAGCCAGGTAGTCTGTGTATCTGGAGAGTCAGTGAGCTTTCTGGCACAGAGCCAGGCTACCTGATTACTTTTCCCTCCCTTATATGCAGAGTGGATCCTCAAGGTGGATATTCTTGATCTCCAGAGGAAGCAAATGTCCTTAACATAAATCAAGCTGTAAAGAGTAAAACAAAAGCAACATGTTGCTACAGTGCTTGACCATTTAGAATTGTTTCAAGTTTCTCTAAAATACTGCTAGCTCTAAGCCTATCAAGTAACAGCTACCCAATTATGCATTTTACAGATGGGTAAGTTAATGGAAGTTTTTGTTTTCTGTCTTTGCTACTGAAGTAAACTGCTGATCAGATTCCTAACATAAAATTTTTGTGAGTTTGGTACAACATTATTCTATGAGCACATTTGGAACAGTTTTGCTGAAAGTACAATAATATGCATTAATCTTAATAAAGAAAATCTGCATATAATAAATTTTAAAAAGAAAAAATGTAGTTGGATTTATAAATTCACTATTAGTTAAAATGGCAGAGATTTATATTCCACAGGTATTTAAATTCCTGAGAGCATTGTTACACGAAGAATTTAATAAAAAGGATTTGGTTGTTGGGAGCCTACAAATCCTGCCTTGTTTTGACATCAAAATCTACCCAGGTATTGGACAGAGGTTGAGAAATGGGAAAGTAGAGGGGACATTTGCAGTTCCACAATATGAGAGTCGTTATGTGTAAACTCTAGATTAGTGCTAATCTGTATGACATGGCTCAGGTTTGCAGGAGTCTGACATCAAAGTGTCTTTTCTTTTTCTTATTTTTCTTTCTCTGCCATTTGTGAAATACAGGATTCTCCTCACATTTTTCCAGTTGTGGTTTTGGGAATCCTACATGTTATGTGTTAGTGATTTATATGCAAGTGACTTAAGCTATTATAGGAAAAGTAAAAGAAAAAAACGAAAAGAAAAAAATAAAAGATCAGAGAATTTTTTATAAGTAATTTTCTCTGTTTGAAGGCAGAACAAATGAAAGAGGTGATAAAGAACAACCTTGCTTAGTATACCATTAAAAAAAAAAAAAAAAAAAAAAAAAACTCTGACCAAAGCTCAGATAAAAACAAACTTTGTGAGAATTGAGGAAAGTTGGTTGAAAAAAAAAGGTTGATGCCTAAAACGAATTTTTCCAGTGCTGGGAAAAAAACTCTTCCAAAGAATGTTACCGAGTGCTTTATACCAACAGAAGAGCATGTTTGACAGTTTGTTATTAACATGATTACTGTTGATCATCTCCTCAGATTGAAGTCAGAATTGAAGCCCAGTTCACAAGAAGTTATAGTGCATTGTTGGTGTTTTAATATCTTGATTAATTCTGATCTACAGTCTTTCAGACTTGCACTTCATATATCTTAGTTGGATGTATAGCTCTAAAAAAAAGCAGGTAATCTCTTCCGTTTGAATGAGATGTATAATAATAATTTTCTGAGGAAGTGATGTTATCAAGAAGCATTTAACATGTTTCTGATATGGCAGAGTGATTTTGAGGAGCTTTGGGGGGGCAGATGACTTTCAGCTTGTAATGGAGCACTGCAGAATACCAGGTATTTTTAAACATCAGAAATATAATACAAGTCTTATCAAGACAAGGAGAAAGACATCTATTAATATCAGTACTTCTTTTATTGGCACTGTACCAAGACTGTTGCAGGATCAGGGTGACAACTACAACTCAATTTTATGTTTCAAATTAGGATACCTTAGAAAACTTCCAAGAGATATTCAAGAACCGTCTGGACATCTACATATGCAACCTATTGAGGAAACCTGCTTTAGCAGAAAGTCAGACACAGTGATCTCTTAAAGTCTCTTCAAAATCCCCAAAATTCTGTGATTTTGTGATTTTGAGAATATGTAAGCACACTAATAGCAACATCAATGTGGAAAGTCCTTCTGAGGGTACATAAACACTTCATACACAAGAAAGAATTTGAAATAATGAAAACATGCTAACTTCCTTTCCCTAATGATTCTTCTGGTTTAAGGTGACCATGTAAAACCCAAAAATAAATAATTCTGTTCAGAAAAAAATATTTAAAAGATATTTTCATGAGAAAGTGTCAGAAGTTTGAAATTCAGCCTTGTATCCAATACCATATCTCAGATCGAAATCTAATCAGCATCTCCATAGGATGAGCACAAGTATTCTTCTAAACAGACATCCCTTCAGAAAATCAGTGACAGCAAGAAAAGAAGTAAATTTAGATTATAGTAAAATGCTTTATACTGGACTAATAATCTTTATTTGAGAAAGTGTCTGTTTTTTCATTAGTGCTATTTGTAACAGCTGATATAAAACTACTCTGCATTGGACTTTGTTCAAACAAGTTAAAATCAGGTTTGTTTAAAAAAAATAAAACTGTGTGGCATAGTGTAGTCAAAGATCCTGTGCTTCTCTTGTTCGATACAAATGATCTTTCTAATCCAGTGTACATGAATTTAAATTGTTTTTAGAAATAGCTTTCTGTCAATGCAAGAATTTTAGAAAGAGTAATGAACTAGAAAAGCCCCAGCATTTCAAAATAAAGAAAGCAAGGCTGCCATTCTCATAAGATATATTGGAACTGAGTGAAAAACACAGTTGAGAATGAAGATAATTTTCAGCTAGCCGACAACTAAATCTTCTGAAGCATAACACAACATTTTGCAAATAATGAATACTTCCTATTTTATATTTGTAATTCTTTATCACCTGTCAATACAGCTGTCCTAGCAGTGGTTATCAGTGTGCAAGGAAGGAATATCTTTGTTGTGCAGATTTAATCTCAGAAAAGAAATTGTCTTGCAGAGCTCCTTTTAGTGCTGGTTTAAACCACATGGAAGACATTTCTGCTGATGATACTATTTGTCTGCATGGTATGGGGTTCCAGGGTCAGAGCAGGAAAGGGGGTGGAAGGTGGGCAAAATATGAACAAATAAAAAGTTAATAAATAATAAATTTTAGCAAAGATATAGTTTTCTGGATTTTCTGGGTTCACACAAATGCTTTCACCAATTTACAAACAAACTGGTAAAGAATTTCATATTCTATAGAATACTTTTCAGAGATTCATATCAGCATTATTCCAGACTATGCTTTTTTGCAATTTATACCCTTTCACCACTGTTCCAAGAGAATTCTTAGTTTTCCCACTCTAAGAATCTTTTCTGTTTTTCTTTCCTTTTTTTTTTTTTTTTTTTTAATTACTAGAACTTACTGAGTCTTCATTTCAACAGAGTAAACAAGTCAAGATTTTCCTGTTCCCTATGTTATGCATGTCTCCCTTTTCAATGTTCATGTCCTGGTGTTATGAAGGAGGTTTCAACAAGTCTTGTACAATCTTGTACAATAACTCATTTGCTGTAGTGAATTCATTTGAAATTTCCTTTGGTTGGAGTTACTTCCTTTTTTATCATAACACAATCAATCTGCAACTGCAAAGTATCACTTCATCTTTCTTCTAATCCATCTTTTCCAGTGATTCTCAACATGTGGAGAAAAATGTTATTACTCCATAAATAAAATAATAATATATTTCACATCAAAATAGATTTTGTTTTCTTGATCTTACTAGTACAATCGTTTATTCAATCTGCACATTCTCTACAAATATTGAAACCAAAATTCTATCCAACAGTTTTTGACTCCACAGTCAGGAACAAGTTACGTCAGCACTTGCTAGATTGCCTATTTCCAGTTAGTGTAATTTCTATTGTGAATACTCACTATAGAGAAATTTCTGCCTATATGATATATACGATTGATCAAAATTTCAGAATATTTTCAGTTGCTCAGTGAGAAAGCATTTAATCCCAAAGCAAATTTTAGATAGAGAAAGTTTGAATTATCTAAGTGATTTTAAGTTATTCTCAGCATATCTGTAGTAGATTAGTACTTCTGCTTCCTAGTTTAGATGAAAAAGACTAGAAAAAATCATCAAAAAAGCAATCTAGCCTGAATTCCTAAATTTAGAGAAATTACTGCTACTTAAATGAAATTTATCTCATTTGAAAATATTTATTTTCTGTCAACAGAAAGAGAAAGTTATACTAAATGCTACATTATTGGATTGAAAATAGGAAGAAGAAAAAATCTATTTTTTTGTGAAAGAAATATTTTCCTTAGGTGATAGATATAAGGACACTAAAACAATAACAAAAAAAAAAAAAAAAAAAAAAAGTTTCCTTGGAATTTTATCAAAGTGAAATCAATTTTCTATTGAACAGATACATAGGTGATGGAAAAGCTAGCAAAGATGTGAACTCCAGTATTTATATAATATATTAATGTTTGAGGAAGGAAGATGAGCACCTTCCACGTAGTTCAACTTCTTCAATAACAGTGCAAAACATTATTGTTGGGTTGCTTTCTGGCAGTTAGATAAGAGATCACAAAAATATACCTGTGATGTAATGTTCAGCTCCAGCATGGGAGTGTGGAAGTAAGGATAAGCAAGTAGTAAAAGAAGTTTGCCCACCTCCTTAATCATGACAAGTTGATTTGAAATCTTATTAGTATCTCCAGAAAACAAGTAATGGGAAATTTAGACATGGTATTGGATCAAAACATCAACCGAGCATAGACATAGAGCAAATGAGTGCCTAAGTAATTCTCATTTAATTTTACTGCAATTCAATTTGTCAGAGCAGATAGCCTGCTCTCAAAACCACATAGCTGATCTGTCTTATCAGGATGGAGTTGTTTTGTATCTTTTTTTTTTTTCCCATTACACAAAAATTGGACAAAAATTTACTGAGGAAAGTAAGTCATGCCTTCAGACTTCTCTAAAAGCGGATTTCTCCCAGCTGAAATCTGCAGCACATCTATTAAGTAGGAAATAGAATCCCATGAAAGTACTTGCTAAGAGAGCAAGAGAAATGAGCCATTGCGATATCTAATTCACATAATACCAAGAGTAGCTTACATAATACCAAGCTCAGGAAGAGTGAACATAAGTTGATGGTAACTTATATGAGCTTATCCTTGTCAAGGAACCCATTAAAGGGACTAAATCTGAGACACAATTGGATTACTGAAATCTCTTGTACTACCTCAGAGTTAATAAAATAATAACAAAAGTGCACTACATAATCAGAAGCAAATTGAATTAAGTCAATTTTCTGCTCACTATCTGCCTTATATGTACTATCTTATAGTAAAAGAAAATAATTTATCTTCTTTCAAAGCACGGGGTATGAATTTCCAAAGTAATTTTGATACAGCAAGGATTTAATCTCCTGAAACTTTAAACAGTGATCTTACTAAAAACAGTGCAGTTGGATTTAATTAAAGTTAATTCATGTGTTGTTAATGTTCATTTTTTAATGAAGACAAGAAATTTCCATTGTTGAAAGGAGGTATATGCAGCTAAGATAGGTAGAAAATGTTGAAATATATATTTTTCCACCATTTAATGCATAAAACAGCTGTCCTTGACAGCTACAAAACCTCTAAATTCATACATACCCATGCTCCATCTGGTAAAATAATTAAGAAATTAAGAAGTTAAATACGAAATTTTTAAACATATATTTGGATGTATTCCTACACAGTACTTGTGTATATATGGACAATCTATTTAAATATATTGATTTTTCCTTCAATCAAACATAAACTTTAAATAAGTACCTTGCTTATATAGTCTGCTTTTTAGCCTTTATGCAGCTCTCAGCACTTCCATGCAAAACTGAACGATACAATTTTTTTCATGGACAAGGCATTTTCTGCTGTGGTGATAGATTCTCGTTAACTGTCCTCAAATCAGTCTCAATTTCTGACATATAAGAATGTAGAGGAAAAGAGATACATTGTGCTAATGCATGAAATGCAGTCATCTTATCAGCAAAACCAAAAAGCAAATAAATTGAATCAGTTACATACATTTACTAAAATATATAAAACTAAGGTAGTAATTACAACATTTATCAATGAGTAATGTGCTTTTCATTGTGCAAAGAGAAAGTAGGCTGAAAAATAGGCTCATGTATGGCAAATTTCATGATTCACCCCCCTCTTATCCACAGAGTTTGCCAAAGACACAGGAAAATCTATACTTAGCATGTTATTCCGTTGATCTGGTAATGGTTCTTTGTTTAGAAATGTGGCTGTGTTTTACTCACAGCCTAGTTGAATCGTTATTAGGGATAATACATGACCGACTTTTGAGAAGGAAAAGTTCTAGATGATGAAGAGCTACATTTAATTGTTTTCTTTTTCACTGTCAAGATAAGGCTGAGGCAATTCTATGACTGCATGTCATGAGCTTAGGCAAGCGTATGATCTTAGGCAAAGCATATTGGGAAAGAGGGATGGTTTTCTAAGCTTTATACAAACAAAGCACATTTAAACTTTATAGAGTTACCTTCTCAGTTAAACACGCTAACAACTCTGCATGTTAAGCATGACTGGTTAACATGCTATAAACAAGTTAAGTCTTTTGTTCACTATGTCACTGCACAGTCAATGATGTACCAGAAAGGTACGGGAGAGTCCTACCTCAGAATAACTCCTGAGTCCTGCTTTATAAACACATTTGGAAGGTATTTGTTTGAATGTCAAAAGGATAACCCTGCAGAACTATTAACCTGTTGAATGAAGAAAAACATAACATGCTCCTCAAATTACCTAGAGATAGTTGAAAGAAAACAAGATTAGCCCTTCAAGGCATAGAAAGTAGTTGAATGCTAAATTGCAAACATAGGTATCTGAATAAAAATTACCTATAGCTACTAAAAATATTAAACACAGAGTTTTAGTGGGCTTATCAACTGATAAGATCAGCAGATGAAACTAGCATCCACATGACAATTAAAACAAAAGGTGATTTGAAGTGATAAGGATACTACAAGAAGAGCATACTGAGAATATCAGAATTGTAAGAAATCTAGAGGAGGAAAAAAACAAAAAAAAAAAAAAAAAAAAAACCCTGTGCTCTTTAAATACTGTATTGAGCATGTTATACAGTCTCAGAGTATAAGACTTGCTTCAAAAGTAATGTCTCATATTTTATGTTGGCCCAAGATGTCAGAGGCAGATGTTGGCAGTATGGTAGTAGAGGCTGAATCTTCCATCAATATTCTATTACATTTTGTTGTCATGTGAAAGATGGCAGCAGAGGGGCAGTCCGATAAAATGGCATCTGAAATGGAAGTGTGTATAAGTCAAAGATGTGTCATTGAATTCCTCCATGTGGAAAATACTGCACCTACTGACATCCATTGATGCTTGCTGAGTGCATATGGAGACCAAATTGTGGATGAAAGCACAATGAGGTCTGTGTGTTTCAGCAGCAGGCTCTTGTTGATCACTGGCAAATAAAGCAGTATAGTTAATAGTAATGACTATGTTGAAAAAAGTGTTTTGTAGCTGAGAATTTTTTTTCTATTGAATAATGTTATTTTGCTCCTCATATCTGTTGTAGTTTCCTTGGGGGAGGAGGAGTGGGGGAGTGGGGAGAGAGAGAAAAAGGAGGTATTACTTTCAGTTCAACATATAATACACCTAACTGAAAGTATATGAAAACTACATTAACACGAGGTTATCCATGTCAGTGCAAAGAATGTATGTAAGTTCTTGATACATTCCCTTTTTTTTATGTTATCTTTAATCTTTTGCATCAAAATGTGCATAATGTCACTTCAAAGTAATTTCACTGTAAATCCTTGCAATAATTAACAACAGATTCTTCATTTAACAAGTCATCAGCAGAGAGAGATTGTCTGTTCTGAAAGAAACACAATGACTTGAAAGCTTCAGTCCTGAAAGCAGCTTTGCTGTAACACCTTCTCAACGTACATAACTCAGTTTTCATACACCTGGTTTGTTGATGCATTCTGTCACCCCACTCATCTTTTTCTGCTTTGAAGATGTTATAGTTGATTTTCATAGTTGTTTCCTGGAATTTGAGCAGTGTGATTTTTAATCTACCACAAAAGATATTCTAATTATTTGAATAAATCATAATCGGAGGTTATTTTGCTCTTATCAGTTTTCTTTTGACTTATGAATTCTGCTTTTCATTTCCTCTGAGTTCTTTTACTAATTGACAGGTGGTCCTGATGTGGTTCACTACAGCAACCTCTCTCAGGTTACTGGCTGACTCTCCAGATGTTTAATTTCATCATGTTTATATGCTTCAGTGACTTTCTAGGCTACTTCTATCTAGCAGTGGTACACTTATTTCCCGTTTCTATTCCTTTCTCCTGTTAGATAAGTGATTTGTTGTTGGCTCACATTAAATTAATTCTCTTGGCATTATCTTCAAAACTGTGAAGAATCCTTCAAAAGGTTAGTCATGAAAAACGTTCAAATCTCAATACATTTCCAACAACAACATAAACATCTTTGTGACATTGCATACAATTATGATGGTTAATAGTAGACTATACTCAAATCCAGCGTTACATTGTGATCCCCACTGTGACTCAAGTTCTTTAACTTAGAGACATGCAGAAAAAAAATTATGAGAGAGATTTATGAACATTGTAATTGTCTCAAAATTCTGGGGTGGAAAATATAACTCATTTATTATCCCTGGGCAGTGCAAATCTTTCTTTTGTTTGATACAGATGACATATAGAATGACAAAATGTTCAAATTTTGTAACATTTTGTCAAGGGATCGTTTTATAGGTTCTGGATAAATAACATAATAATTGTTCTGCAGCACATGAAGTCTCCTGCAAACTGTCTTATACAACCAATTTTATTTTATATTTAACCCCATATATCTGTGAATGAACAGGCTTTTTTAGGATGACATTCACTTATTTTAATACATGGATGTATATTTGTCAGTCTTGAAATCATGTGGTTTACTACCAGTTCCATAATATTTGGTAAATATCTGTGTTCAGTTAGAGTACAGACCTATAAATTTAAATGGAGTAACCTATTTTATTTTCCAGTTTTGACAGGTAAAAACATTTTAATCATTGTTCTCTGACTTTATGCAAGTACATACAGAAAACATTGGTAAAGTTCCAAAGTTCTTTAGGTGTTGGGAATGGTCAATATCATCAGATTACAAGGAAGACTTTTCTTACAGCTGTTTCACAACATGAAAGCTTATTTATGATATGCTCATCTTTATATTGTTCAGCTTGTTCTTGCACTGTGTTCTACACTTGCCAGTGTGGGAATTACCATTCATGGCTCCTATTCAACCCAAAGAATTCCTATTTAGAAACATCCATAAGAAATTAAATCAAACTATTTTAATTACCAAAAGAAAAACAGAAGAGGAAATTTTTTCTGCCACATATGCAATCAACTCTTTTCTATGTATATTCTGTCCCAAGAATATAATAGTCTGCGATTTCCTATTACTAGTTTTCTCAGGGATTTAGAGAACATATCCATGTAGCTGTATTTTCTTTTATTGTCCTTAAAAGAATGTTTAGATGTCAAAAGATTGGGAAATCTCAATTAACCAAGAAGAATAAAGTGGTAATCTTCTTCAGTGGTCATAAGTTGCCTCCAAAGCCAAAGCTTTTTAGGTATTCTCATAAACTTTCACCATACTTCCATCACAGTTTATCAGCTGGAATGAGTTAATAAGAATGAAACTGCAAAGTCAAATTCTAGGTTAAACAGTGTCTGGTAGAGTCACCTACGTATACAAAGAAGTCTTCTAACATTTTCTGGGGCCAATATGAACAATGTCTACAAAATCCTCCTGTTTGTTAAAAGCTGCTAATGTTTCTACAGAAGCTCTGTATTTGTGCCAATTGTCTATTCCTTTTGATTAAGCCTTTTTGGATGGTTGGAGGGCATTTCTCATTCCTGTGATAGGTGCACTCTTCCACTCTGTTGCTCTCAAGCATGTGAGCATCTTATTGTAGGGTCCCATCCCCCAGGTACATCAGTTAAAAGTCCAGTTCTCTCAGACAGCCAACCTGCCAGTGAAAATATTGTTCATCCAAAGCCTATTAGACTAAACAAGTTCAAGCAAAGCAGAGAAAGATGGTTATAGTTTATAGAATTCATATAACTGTTATATATATATATTTTAACTTTTTTGTACTTTAGGATTGCATCAACCTTAACAGAGAGACTGTCAGCCAGTTAGGTATCTCACTTGTTTTCATTTCCTGTGATGAAAAAAAAAAAAAAAAAAAAAAAAGGACTGTTTCATAAAAGGCATTTGTCTCTTCTATGAATATCAAGTCCTGGAAACAAAAGATATAAACACAATATATACATATAAACAAAGAAACTGAGAACAAAGTAGCAAGCTTTTAATTTAAAATTAGACTGAAAAAAAAGAAAAAAAAAAAAGAAAAAAAAAAGTAGAGTCAACCAAGAGGGAGCAGTTTACTCTGTAACAGTGCATAGTTCTTTTCTGTTCTGTGCTTGTATTAGTTCAAGATACCTAGATTGTTGTATTTTTGTTTGTTGTATTATTTGTCTTCCAACTGTCATGTACTAACACTGAACTTTATTATACTTGAAATACATCTTGTTCATGAAATCATTCAATAAATGACATTTCTTGGTAAGACAGATACAGTCAATGTGCATAAACTATTTTTTTTAATTAATTATAAATATATGGGGCCATTTTTATTGGTGCGAATAGATTGATAGATAGCGGTAATTGTTTTCAAAGACACAGGCAGCTATGATGCAATTAAGTAACAAAGGATTGATCCTAGCTACATCAGAATCAATTGAAACTGGTGGCACCCAGAAAAGTCACAAAGAGAAGCTCAACACATCGGAGTAAGGCTTGAAATGAAAATCAGCCCAACCTTCTTTCCTGTATTTCTCTTGCTCTACTCTGTATTTAATACAAAATATCTAAAATGTTTAGAGTGGCAACAGTTTAACAACAGTCTCATATAGCACAAACATTTTCAGAAGCCATCGACATGATCTTGTCAATACTTTGGATCTTTGTTGATGCTACAAAGCAAAAAGGTTAAAATATTATCTAAAATTGAGAAGAAGAAGAAGAAAAAAAAAACTTTTATTTAAACATGACAGATGTACTTGCCTTGAGCACTAACAAGGCATAGCTAATTACTGATACAGTTGCAGAAAAGGACTTCGACAGTCATGATCTATGAACAAATTTGTCTTCCAAATGACAATTCAAGCAGGGGTTACTAAGCATCTTTGATGCTGCCAGCACAGTGGGTGAGTTATGATGAAATTCTGTGGTTTTGTTTTTATTGCTAAAGGGGAAATATCCCACCTTCAACTCGTATGATGTCTGTTACCATTTCATGCTCATACTAATTCCATTAGGTGCACCAATATTTCTTTTTATACATTGCCAACAGTATTTAATCTGACAATTTATTGAAATCTCAATTTTCCTATATTTTTTTTTCATGATTTTGTGTGACAGAGTATCTTCTTCAGGTGTGTCAACTGATGAACAATTAAATTATACATCATAAAGATATTACTATATTTTGTTTTTAGTTTTTGTTTTCTTTTATTTTTAATTATAATCTATAGACATGCTGTAGGTAAATCTATCTTAAAATGAGTATTTTATAAATGTTCATAGCCTTGGATTTTCTTGCCATTTCAAACATAATGCAGATTTCTGACAACTTGCATTCTGGAAAAGTAAATGGCAATAAACTGATTTACCTCTATTGTAAATTCAATTTTTACCAAATGTGATAACTGTAATAAAATGAAAAATACAGCTAAAAATATTGCCATTTACTTTCTGTCTTTTAAAACATTGCATCCATAAATTAAAACATCTCAAAACAGTTTTGATAAGAGCAAGTGAAAAAAAAAAAATTCTTTATCAAGAAAAATAGTTATTTCATCTACTGTAAATGTGAAAACACATTCCTAATATTGAGTCTGTTTCCTCTTTGGTATGTGTGAGCTGAAGACTGAAATATAATTGTAATATGAAAGATTTTTTAATCAACAATTACTCTCTTAAGTAAACACATTATTTATTCCACAAATATTAGAAGTCTTGCATAAAAGCTATCAGAATAGCTTTGAGTGTAATATGATTAAATCATTTGGGTCAGATCCCAAATGGGATTAGCCTTCCTGGCACAAAGTGTTGCAGCAATTCGATGTTAGGCAGTGAGCCCAGGAGTATAATTCAGGGATTCCTTGCATTCCCACATTCCATGGACAAATAAAGAGAAAAACTGGCATTCTTAAAATAGGATTTGCAATATCTATCATGAGAAGCAGAAGCATGTTAAATAGACAATACAAACACAAAACCACGAATATATAAAACTTCATTTCATTTTTCTGTCTTACATGCTTGCATGTCACTACATGTCTGAGCTCAAAACAGGTTCCTCAAAACTTTTTTCTTAAATCACACTGGCTATTTGTTATGATTTTTCATTACACTTAGTAAATGCAATATGAATATTCTTAACTCAAGAACATCCTTGATTTCATGGATTTTAAATTCACACTTCATACTTCTGATGAAGAGATACTAATCACCAGGAAACAAACTTATACTCTGGTATTTTAATTCCCTGTTTGTAAATCTCATGCTACTGACTGTACAGAAATGCAGATGCAGTTGAAGTAATGGAGGGTCTTTTTTCCTGGATTTTACAGCTTGCGTTTATAGCATTCACACAGAAAATGGGAGTTTCCTATTTGAATTGAGAATTGTTATGAATTCTGTTCTCCCAGTCTATTTATAATGAGTAAAAATAGAACACCACTGTGTAAACATAAAAGTAACTCCTCCGTCATATCTTTGAGTGGAAGTGTCTCAGATATAACATTTTGAGTTGAATTTGCTGTTGTATATGTTCAGTACAGGCAGAGGCTACCTATGTCATAACCTGGAGGGTGATTCTCAGGCAAGGAACGTATCTGAATGTCCAGCTATGAGCAAGGCAGCACTTCCAGGCATGCAAAAGTTTGTGTTCACCACCTACAGCTTATGACCCAGAAACTCAGCAAATATGTTTGAATTTCTACACGTTTCATGAAATTCCAGGCAAGTACTTGAGTGTTTTCACTGTATTCCTTTAGCAGCATACATACTATAGATGAAAAGGATTTAATTTAAAGAGTATCATCTTTCATTTTCTTATGATATGTTTTTCAAATGACACTTAATCACATGCTGAGGATGCAACACTATAATGAATTGCAACACTATAATGAACTGAATTGCTCTGCATTATGAAATAGGATTATTTCTTCTTCATTATATTTACTTTTTTACAACTGTCATATCATATTTATCATTTACTCATTCTATCTCATTATTACAGTACAAGACAGTTTTAGACCAAGTTTTACCCTGTAAGTGAACATAAACAGTTGATGTTGGGGAAAGTATGCCTGAACATTACAGATGACTATTCACAGATACCCTCAGGACAGTAAAAAATGTCTTTTCTCCTATTCTTATAATTCCAAAGGAGTTGAAAAGATGTGCTGATATGCTCTGAAGTGTGCTGTTCATGCTCTACTGAGCAAAAACAAGAATGTCCTCCTACTAAGTGGGACTTGCAGAGAGATACTGTGGCAGTTTACAGACCATATGTACAGAGAGAAGATGAGGAATATTCTTCATTGTTTGTGGAAAAGGAATGGATTGGCATGAGAATCACTTCTACAAAGAACTCTATTACTTACCATAACTCATACCCTCAAACTTGACCATCTGCACTGGGACATGAATCACATCCTTAACAGCTGGGGACTGCACGCTACCTGACATTATGCAAATGTTGTCCATTCTCCAAACAATGAAAGCTCCAATTGATTTTACTAATTTTAATGATATATTTCTTCCAGCCTATAAACATTCTCTTTAAAATTAATGTTTCTGAATTATTAATATAACAAAAAAAAAAAAAAGAAACAAAGACAAGCAAACCTTTAGCTTAAGTAAAAATAATAATAAATAAATAATAATTAAAAAAATAAAAATAATAATTAAAAAAATAATAATAATAAGAGCCCTCTCTTTGCTCTCCAGAGAGATTAAGTGCTTACAACAGGATGTAAATCAAGAATCTCGGTATGATTTTTTCTTCAAGCCTTTAACTAGATCAACTTTGCTGATAATATTGATGTAATGACTTCCTGCTGTTAAACATTCATTTCTGCCTAAACTGTAATTCACTGTGCTCTCAGCTGTGCCAACACAATGGTGGGGCTACAGTATAAACAGGACTGGTAAACTAAAGGAATCCTTCATTTACTAACAGCTGTTATATACTCTTAGGTAAATCCTGAAGTGTAGTGTTAGAGTACTATATTATATTCCAATGAGAATTAAATAAAGAGCTAGCTAAAATATTGCTGTCAGCACAGCATCTGCTCATGTGATCTTTTAGTCATAATAATACTGCTAATTCTCAGTATATCAAAGCAGACATGGAAACTAACATACACAGTGCACCTTCTGACTATTCCCTATAAACTGCTCATGAGCAATCTGCAGGCCAAGAATTTATTCACTGAAGAAATAAATGAATATTTTCTGGATAATGAATAAATCCAAGAACTTTGCCATATGTTTGTGGACAAGTGGTGAACAAAAAAAAAAAAGAAAAAGAAAAAAAAAAGTTGGTGAAATTTAACTCTATAAATTATTCATTACAAATGACTTGCCTATTCTAAATTTAAACACACAGATTTAACTAACTCCAAGCTTCTTTTTTATAAGTAGCACTAAGATCCAGTGCCTTCATTCATTATATACTCTGCCATCACCACTGTTTATCATCAAAGGCTTTACATCCAGACAGCAGAGGAAGAGAGCCTTCTGGTTAAAATGTTAAACCAATTTACAATTCACCTCACTATTGCAGAGCAAAAAACATCTCCTGCATTTGAAAGACCAAAAGTCCAAGACAAATCGCAGCACAGAATAATGAAGTGGGTTGACTGTCACTTCATTTACTTTGACCTCTAGTTTGTAACCTGCCACTACTAAATTTTAGAGGAAAAATGACTAAAGCTAGGGAAGCAGGCAGAGTGAAAGTCAACATCATCATCTGTCCCTCCACAGGTCAATAGTTCAGAATCATCATACTGGAAGAACTAACTTCATTTCCGAAACCCATTTCCAAGTGTACTGTTATCTAAAAGACAATCCAGAAATCTTTTAATGCTTTCAAGTTAAAACAAAGCAAAACTGTAGACTACAGAAATGAACCTCCACTAAAACCTAATCTGGAGGGAATAGGTATTTAACATCAAGTTTTTTAGAAGCAAAAGAGATTTTACATAATCCAGATGCAAAATCATAGAGGTTTTTTTTTAATCTTCTATTTTGCTTTGGTCATCTAACAGTGGCTTACAACTCAGAAAATTGCTTTGAATGTATACCATTCAGATAAAGAATACCAAGTATGACACTGTAAATTATCCAGAAAACTAAGGTTTTAATTTACTTTCATGTGGAAGAGGGGCACTCAGCTCCCTGAGTTGTAAAACAGGGATAGGGAGCAGAATAAGCCCCCCACAATTCAGGAGAAAGCAGTCAGTGACTCACAGTTTACGTGAGGCTAGATGGAATCCACCCAAGAGTACTGAGGGAGCTAGCAGAAGTGATTCCTAAGCTTCAACCATCTATCAATAGTCCTGGTCAACTGAGAAGGTCCCAGGCAACTGGAGTCTGTAAGAAGAATTGGTAGGAGGATCCGGGGAACTACAAGCCTCACATTCAGATCTCAGTATGATGAAGGTCATGGAGCAGATCATCATGGAGTGCCAACACATGGCATGTGGAGGACGACCATGGGATGAGGCCTAGACAACATGGGTTCATGAAAGTCAGGTCCTGACTTGTCTCTCCATCTCATTCTCTATCCAGATGACACATCTAGTGGATAAGGGAAAGGCTGTGGATATAGTCTTCAGCAGTGCCTTTGACTGTCACCCATAGCAATCTTCTGAAGAATGTAGCAGCTCATGGCTTGAACAGGAGTACTCTCTGCTTGGTAAAAACTGTCTGGATTACAGGGCATAGTGTGTGGCAGTGAATGGAGTTAAATCTAGCCAGTGATTGGTCACAAGCGATGTTCTGCAGTTGTTATTGAGGCAGGTCTTTTTTAATATCTGTATTGCTGATCTGGATGAGGGGATTGAGTGTACCTCAGGAAGTCTGCAGACAAATCCTAGTTGGAAGAAAGTGCTGATCTGTCTGAGGGTAGGAAGGCCATAGGAATAAATCCAGACAGTCTGGATCAATGGGCTGAAGTCAGTTGTATGAGCTTGAACAAGACCAAGTGCTGGATCCTTTGGCCACAGCAACCCTGTGAAATGCTACAGACTTAGGGTAAAGTGAGTGTGAAACCGCACCATGGAAAAGGGGTCTTAGCCAACAACTGTCTGAGCATGAGCTCCACTGTGTTCAGGTGGACAAGAAGGCCAGTGGCATCCTGGCTAGTTTACGGGATTAGTGTAATCAACTAGTTATCAGGAATAGTGTGATCAACAGGACTACAGAGGTGATTGCTCCCCCATATACAGCACTGGTGAGACTGCACCTTGAGTAGGTGATAGGATGAGAGGTAGCAGCCTTAAGCTGTACCAGGAGAGTTTCAGTTTGGATACTAGAAATAAACTCCCTCTCAGAAATAGTGGTGAGGCACTCAGGGATGTGGTGGAGTCATCATGCCTAGGGATGTTCGAGAAATGTGGAGATGTGGCACTGGGGCATGTGGTTTAGTGGGCATGGCAGTGGTGGGTATACAATTGGGCTAGATGATCTTAGAGATCTTTTCAAAGATCTTAATGATTTTATGGTTCTATGAAGCACAGTAAAAGTAATTTCCAGTGTTTTGTTGTTGTTGCTTGCTTTTCTTTGTTTGTATGTTCCCAGTACAGCTTACTTTACAACTTAATCTTGTATCCATTTTCCTCATAGGCTCCTTGCTCAAGTAATGCTACAGATTTGGGTGGTTGATGCAGTTATTGATGGGAGGAATTTAAGTGAATTGATATGACCAAATTTCCAAGAGGAAATAGAACAAAAATTAAATACATCAAAGAGGTCTTAATGTTTTCAAATTCTGAACAACAGAAAAATCAGTGCATTTCATGCTTAGCTGTCAAGATCCTATTTTCAGACAACACAGTGTTCTCAAAAGAGTCATGAAAAGAATTATGCTCTATAAAGCACTTTTTAAATGATTTAATCCATTAAATGTTAGAGAGTAAGCAGTTAAACTAAAAATATAAGGGAGGATATAACACATCAGTGTGGAAAGCCTAATAATTAAGCTTTTTTATTTTTACCTGAATCATGACTTTTTGTAATGTGCAAAGTTTCAGAAAGGACAATCCAACACTAGTGTTTGTTGACAAGTACAATCAAGTGACATCTACTAATATCCTTGCAATTAGCATTGAAACAAAATATTAAATTGTCAACCTCAATTTTAATATTAGAAATTTATCAGTCTAGTTTAAAACTACTTTTTACAGACTTTTTCTTTGAAACTAGGCAACTCTTTAGGATGTGTCTCCATATAAGTGCTCCAGGTATTTCTGAATGATTACTACAGTGATAAACATTATTCTCTCTTAATAGACTTTTCCTAAAACCTTTAGTAGACTGATTCTAAATCAAATGGAGGCTTAAGTTACCTCTGGGAATGTGATACCACAAAATACCTTATAGATGGTGTGAAACAATGCTGGATTCATAATTCGATATTATGAATATGCTTCAACACGTGCACAAGAGTACTGTTTGTTCACTTTCTAAAAAGCTTTTTTATACCTTTAACTATATGTTAGTAAAGCAACGTTAGGAAAGAAGAAATGTAAATCTCCAGATTTTCTCTGCAATAATTAAGCTACTCATTTTGACCCAATTACATTTCATAAGTCAATCAAAATCATTTATAGCCAGACAAAAGCAACTGCTAACTCTTTCTATTTTTTACCACATTTTTACATTAGTCTCTGAAATATTAGTCAATAAAAATATCATTATGTTTAAATTAATTTTTGTTCCTATAATAAAGATAACATTATAAGACTTGCTTTCTTCATCCATAAATTTAGAATCCAAGGTGCATTTGACTTTTCAGAAATACTAAGTAGTTATGTTTATTATTCAGAATTTCTGACAAAATCTACAAGGTTAATCAATCTAACTATTTAGTCAAACAAAATCTATAGCGGCATGAGGATTTTTCATAATTTTATTAATAATGCTTCCCATTTGAGATAATAAAGTATAAAGGGTTATTATCCTCTGTAGGGTTTAATTGATATTAAATCAATTAAATGATTTAGTATACATTTTTAAATTATTTTTCAGTATTATTATGTATATTATCATGTTATTTCAACTTAACTAAAGCATTATAAAATAATTAATTTACAAGATTATGACTGGAATCATAATGAATGCATAGAATATGTTTGTGGGAAAGTTAAGATTCTATTGAACCCGATAGAAAGGGTAACAAATGACAGATAATCTCTATTTCAAATAATCAGATAGTGAGAGGTGATTATTAGAAAATTGGAAAAATCACTGGCAAATGTGTATATTACTTAAAAAAAACAAGCAAACAAAATAATAATTCAGAACTAATTCATTTTGAGTTAATTTAACTTTGCTCCTAAAACATTGTATTTCACATTTTAGATTTAGTTATATTAAATGCTTGAAATTTTGTTTTATAGGCAATTTTCCATTTGGTGCGTTGTTGCTGGAGACTTTTAGAACGTGAATGTAAACTTATTTTCTAATTTACCTACTGTAACAGAAAATATCAAGCTTTACAGATTAGGAAAGTAGATTGAACAATTAGCATAAGTTTTGTGTTTTTTCTCTTTTCCTTTATTTTTCTGAAGTGATCAGAATAATATGTTGTGGCAGTAAATTTTAGCTCTGATCAACAGTAATGGAGGTCAGGCTTTTGCAGTTATATTAATCCAACAAGGTTAACTAGCCCATAAAAAATAAGTGCTGAAGTGTTCATTTCTCTGTGGGTTATACTGCTAGGTGGCTTGCTTTTCCTATTATAGCAATTTTATTACAAGTTTCTCCAGAAAAGGAAATTCTAAGTGATTTCTGGAAAATAAATGAACAATAAAAGTCACTGAAACCTTTGATATATATTATTTGCGTATACTAGAATAGAGTTTCTTTTTTTTTTTTTTTTTTTTTTAATTTAAACAGTAGAAAAGTCAAAAATAGACAAAAGGGAATGCTAATAAATTTACTAACAGTTTTTAAATGACCGATGTAATGAATATTTTTGTCTGATAATATATATATTTGCGATTATAATATTTATTTATTTATTTATTCTAAGAAGTGTCAAATAAAAATTGGGAGATAATCTAGTTATCAGCATATCTTCCTTTTTCCACCAACCAGTGGTGGGATACTGCAATTTTACCCCTTATTATTCCTGTATTTAGAATATATAGTATGTTCCCTGATCATTCTATTAAATTTACAATCCATGTTTCTTAAATTTCGGTCATAATTATGCTGGGATTTTATCCATACTTTGTGTGAAAGAGATGTTTGTGGAAAATAAAGGCTTGTGCATATGCTAAAACTGTGGTATCAGATCTTTCCCTGGAGAAAGGCGTTTAGATTTTCCTTATATCCCTTGCTTAATAGACAAATCTCTACATATTCCAAAACACAAAATATTTACAAGCCAGAAGTTACACAATTGGGTTAGTATATTTTTAAATGTCTGTTTTCCTGGAGAAAATAAGGAAAATGAAGCATCATTTAACTAATTCTATATTGTTATTGTTTCACAAGGAATGATTTTGAAACTGAGTTATTTTTTCATTTTAAAAGGGATCACATGTACAGTGATCAGACAGAGCTTTTAGGAAATATGTCATTCTAACTTTGCATATGTAGCCACATGAGTCAGCAAAATTATTCACATGCTAAAGTTTTAATAATATCACGAATATCTTTACTGTCAAGGCATGTAACCCTTAAGGCATGGAAGCCTTTAAACTGATAAAACCTGGCAAAAATCAGTTTACTAATCAGATAAGCATTGTTTCCTTTTAAATTCAGGCTTTTATGTTTTTCATAAATATTTTTAATTGATCTCCAAGATTTAAATGGAGGCATTATGTGATGACTCTTAGTATGTTCAGTGGAGGTAATCGAATTTAAAGGGTTATAGAGCTCCAGTTATGTCAGTCTCTGCCACTTTGCTTTTCACAAAGCAGCTAAGCTTGCTCTATTTTCTTTTTTCTTTTGTTTTTTAACTCTTCCGTCTATTAAGACTGTAAAGCCTTCTAGACAAATATCTTCCTTTTATAGAATGTGCACGTAGACAATCTGATGATGAGTCCCCATTCAGCGACTGTGACCTCTAACTGATATCATAGTACAGGTAGCAAACAACATCTGTAACATCCCAGATTCTTCCACACTGATGGCATATCTCCTGGGAAATTTCTTATAGCTTTGAATAAAACCAGAAGAAACTTGGCAAAGAAAGATAATGATTTCTTCACAGAATTGTAGGAAAGTCTCAACAGATGTATTAAGCAAGGATGCTAAGGATATATTTATGAAATGGAAGACATTCTCAGAAAAGTCATTATGATAAATAAACATTGTTCATCTGAAACTATTTCTCTGCAAAGAATGTATTGATTTTTAAGCACTGGAATCAATGGGAAATGCTGTTTAAAAATTGATGGTGTGATATGGCCCTTATTATCAATGGCTTACATTTATTCCAAGAATTTAAGTTGATTGTCTTTCAGATTATCTGTTGATCTTGAATTGCAGCCCAAACTTGGTCTTCTGTGGGGTAATACTTTATAAATTTCATTTCAGACAAGCTTCTACTGATCTTGCCCCTCTACTCTATGCAGGTGAGACCTCACTTGGAGTACTACATGCAGATGTGAACTCCTCAGTACAGGAGAGACACAGACCTGTTAAAGCATGTCTAGAGGAGGGCCACAGAAATGATCCAGAGGATGGAACACCACTCCTATGCAAGCAGGCTGTAAGGGCTGGGGCTGTTCAGCCTGGAGAAGAGAAGGTGCTGAGATGATCTGATAGCAGCCATTCAGTGTCTAAAGGGGACTAGAGGAAACAAATGGACAGACCCTTCAACAGGGTCTGTTGTGACAAAACAAGAGCAAATTATTTCAGACATAAAGAGAGTAGATTTATGTTGAATATAAGGAGAAAGACTTTTACAGTGAGGATGGAGAGGCACTGGAACAGTTTGTCAGGAGACATGGTGGATGTCCCATTCCAGGAGACACTAAGGGTCAAGATGGACAAGACTAGCTGTGGATGTCTCTCTTCATTGCAGGGGAGTTGGACTAGATGACCTTTAAAGGTCCCTTCCAACTATAGATTCTATGATTGTGTGATTCTATGTACAATCTTATACACTTTCAAATAAAAATTTCTCAACTGGAACTTTTCACTTGAAATTCAGTAGTTCTGGAGATGCCACTTCTCTGCTGTTTCATGAGCAGCATATTTCCAAATAGTTCAATGCTCTGAGGATGTTACCATATGCTAGAGAACACAAATACTTGCATATGCTCCACTAAGAAGGAGATCTGGAGGATTGATATAGAAAAAGACACTGATCTACATATTTCTACATTCTTAATGTACATACAGATGAGAACAGATCCGTAAGGTTCTAGTTCACTATCTATCAACACAGATTAAGTAAAAATTAAGGCTACATATGAAGAAAATAACAAAGAAATTTTGTAAAGAACCTCAATAGCATGATCACACTTGAAATAGTTTTACTCTCTACTAACCAAGCTGTTTTTTGACTGCTAGCTTAAACGTTTCCATGAAACTATATGAGACTAATGGCTATAGATCCCATTCAGTGTGGCAGTAAATCTGGTGAAGGTCTAGGAAAAGGTTCTGTCTGCTGCTATTTCTAGCAATGGCTAGTTTAACAGACCTTTTCCTGAACTCTTTTCTGATGAGGAGATATTTCTTGAGTACAAAATGGCAAAGATTTTGAAAGCTCATTGTGTCTGATCACATCTAAAATATACAAATTTTAAGTTAAACTACAGATGAGTCATCAATCAGATAAAAAAGAAAGCATACCATAAAGAAAGAGTAATTTATCAAAAGTACAGTACGTATAATGTGGATTTTAAACTCTCTATAAGACAATGAAGCAATATACAAGAAATATTTAGTATTTTAAATGCAAATCAAGAACTAAAATGATTTAATATTAAATAAGATTTATTTTAAAATTACTGTAAGAAGCAACAATTTTGTGCATTTAAAATTATAAATCACTATTATTTTAGTGAAATTGAATATATAACTATTCCAAAGAAGGATCTCCTTTCTGTCCCATGCAACTTCATTTCTATAGAGAAACACTTTCTCATCTGATTAGTACTAGCAATAATTACACAGTTAATTGTATTGTCTGGTCAACCAGAAGAATATTTTTAAAAGAAATAAAATTTAAGAGCAAGTATGTTTTCTCCCTTTTTCACATGTTGCAACTCTTAGTTTTCAGTTTATTGTAAGTCTCTCACATTCATCAAAAGCAAAACAAAATAAAAAGACAACAACTACAATGAAAATCACTTTATTGCTCTGCAAAATCTGATTCGTAGAAGGCAGGGTGAAGAGTTCATATAGGCATCTAAGCACATCTCAAACAAAATAAATCTGATTCCTACACTGCACATGAACAAACGAGAGATGCATCCCATCAGACTCTCAACAGATCTGTCATTGTTTACCATTAGCTCTGTCATATTCGCATGCCTTGTCACTCTGTATAGCAGGGCAGGGGCTGGCTTGCTGCCAAATTGCAGATTTGCTGAACTGACTTCTAACTCCAATTCTCTGTAGATCCTAAAGGCAGTATAATTCCTGATGAAAGTGTGCTCCCTAGTGTTGCAGTCTACAAAGGCCAGTGAGCTCCAATTAGGAAGCTATAAACAGAAAAAAAAAATCTTCAAGTATTATTTTAGCAGATTCTTCTGCTTCTGGGAGGCTTATTCAGTTCAGGGTATCTATTTTTGTTGTTCTTGAAATACTATATACATTCAGCTTTCAAAACAATAACCAAATTCAGGCAATTTCCTTTTTTTCTTTAGAAAGGCGAAGTGGTATTTCATTTTTTTATGACACAGTAACAGCTTTTCACCTGGTGCACTAAAGATTCTGTGCCTACAACAATTTCAGTGACATACATGTTTAAATACATTAGCAGCCTAGTTTTCAGTGGTTTTCAATTCCAATGCTAGTCTCCAATTTCCATTAACATTTGCGTTATCAGCATTCTTACAAGCTTTGGTGGCTTAGCTTTGCTTGTAATCCATTACATCTGCTAAGCATTACGGGGTGCAAAGGTAAAAATCCCTCTTTTATGGCTGAAGTTGCATAGTCCCTGTAGGATACAGTCATTCATATTTGACCCTTGAGCTTCTGGTAACGATGAGTTAATGAACCCAATTTTCAGCATTTAAACTTAAGCAAGTTTGAATACCAAATTTTAAATGGTTTATCAAGGCTAACATGGTTTATAGGCAAATACTTGTAAATAATGGTACATTTCACCTGCCTTAGAGATCTGCATTTGTCTGGAATGTATTATTTTATCACTAGATTTAAGTGGATGTCCAAAGTCAAACAAGGTGAAATTTGCTGTAAAAGTCATAAAATACAAGCAAAAATTTTATATTTGTTCATTATTCCCAGACATACTTGGTTGCACTCAGGTTAATTTTTTGATGTTCACAGGCAAAGTCAAATATATTTTCTGGTACTATGAATGCATTAAATATCCATATCACTGACTATAAAGAAGCCATCTCAGAAGCACAGCACACAGATTCCAACTCAATGGAATAATGGAACACCATGGAACTGAATTCACACACCTTCAGCAGCTCTGAGAGAAACTACTTGTTCTGGGTGACATCATAGACTTTTGTCAAGCAAGAGTATGACTACATCACAAAGAAAAAATTACAATCTGATGTAGCAAATAGAAAAAAAAAAAAAGAAAAAGAAAAGAGAATAAAAAGCAAATTAAAAAGAAATGTAAAACATTTTTTCAAGTACCATATATGAAGAACAAAAGATATTGTACAAATTCTGTGACTCTTCAGTTAAATAAGTGTTCAGAAGTCAACAGTGATAAATTTGTGCATCTGATCATGTACCAACAGGTGATAAATATTTCAGACATAAGTAATATATGATAGAGCTTTAAGCATCTGCTTCAAAGACACAATCAATTTCTTAATCATCCAAGTAAAATTATTTATCTCCACAAGAATATAAGCATGAAGGAAGACACTGTATTTTGCAAATGCAGTTATATATTTAATTTTTATATAAATACACTTGGAGAATAAATTGCTTACTAACCAAACAGCCCACATAAGTGTACCAGAAATACTCAGTGTGAAACACTTATCTTTTTCTGGAATACTTTTCAAGTTCCTATGCAATACTGGAAAAACTGAATATCAAATATGGGGTTGAAGCTCATGTTTTCTGCATTTCTGTTATCAGAAAATGCATACAATTTTCTAACATACCCAAGCAAAACTTTTTAATATATCTTCTGCTGACATGGACTAGAGAGCTCTCTAAATATAGCTAAACATCTACCAACATTAAATTGACATAGTAATTATGTATGTGTTGCAGTATAGAGTAGCTTATGTCTTAGGAACTATTCCAACTCTAAATTTATCTTGTCAGTAAATGTATGGAACATTAAAGATTATGTATTTTTCTTTCTTTTTTTTTTTTTTTTCTTTCTTTACTGACATCACAATCACTTATTAGGAAATAAGTGCCATCAGCAATGAATTACTTTTACTCCTGTAAGAAATATGAATACTTAAAAGAAAAATTAACATAAGCACACCTATGCTTATGTAAATGTTTAATGTATAGTGTTCTTTTCCCTTCTTGTCAAAAAAGCCAAATTAAGACACTTTATGCAATATGTTCAACAAATGAGGGAAGCATTCGGGGGTGGACAGGAAAGTAGATAATATATTAGTCCCACATTTCTTAAAATTTCTTCATGTTTTCATTTTGTTTCTTAGAGGAATTTTTTTAGGTTTTCTGTATTTTGCTGTTTCACAAAGCTGATGAGCATTCTGTTAGGCAAATTGTCATTGCCTAACAGAAAATAAACAGAATTCTCTTATTAAAAACAGTCTCCATATCCAGCAGTACAAACATTTCCAAGTTCCCCTTAAGTCAATGAACTTTCACATAATCATGAGGAAACCCATGAGGAATAGTGTAAGTCTAGATTTTTACCAATTTTCAATTTAACTTTGTTGTTTCAGTATATGATATACTTAGTGAAAATGCAGAAAACAGCAAACTGTACTTTAGTCCTCCATTTTTCTTAGAACAAGTTAGAGGTTAGAAATGAAACCTTATATGAAATGAATATAATAGAAATGAAACAGAATGGAGCTGACTAAGAAAATTTATTACTAGAGACTTAACAGACAAACGGCAAGAATGTTTTTCTTTTACATAAGAAAAAAAAAATAGGAAAAGCTGAAGCTAAACCTATAAGGGTGTAAATTCTTGATAAATCCATGTAATTTATTGGTAATCATTAGTATTAGAGACTATATGAATTTATGTTAAGTTCTCCACCTAATTTTAAATGATGGAACATTTCTCTATTTTGCCTCCACATAGATCTAAAATCCAAAAGAAGTTAACATCAGAAAAGTGTCTATCAACAAGCATATTATAAATCCTACATGATTTCAATAGAAGAGGAAAAAAATAGAACATAAAACAAAACAAAACATGAGGAAAAATGCTTTGTTGGTGTTTCTGATACTAGCTAATGTATGGTGTACTTTGGTACTACACTTTCATGAAAAAGTTATCAGATCATTTCATATAACCCTTATATGAAGGTCTCATTCAGGAAACAGGAAACTACCTAGTAGGAAGTCCTCTTCTAAGTCTGTGACATGTTTTTGTATTTGGATTAGGAACATGACTCAAACCTAGCACCAAACGCAATCAAATAAGTGTTTCAATCATCATTCTATGATTTGGTTTGCTAAAAAGAATAAAGTATTTTATTTTCATTAGACTTATTGCATTATTGTTTTCTACAGTGTTACATAAAATAATATTCTTCTTACATGTAGGATAATCATTATTATTTTATAATTAAACAATTTCGGTCTTTTAATCTGTGATTTATGAAGAGCAAACAGTGTAATGATGTCAGATAAATTTGACATTTATTCAAATGGTAATTTAAGTATCTGAAGACTTCTACAAGAAAAGAAATACAAAAATCTAGTGATATATGTTCATTTATAACACCAGAAATTTTGTAAAGTTAAATGCTGGAGATGTGCCAGTGTTTCACTAGTTATAAACTGTCTGAAAGATTCTACTTGGTGAGAGATGTTTTATTGAGTTGCTGAAGTCTACAGCTCTGTTGAGTTCTTTGAGTAACTTCCTCTCACCTGTTTTGTTTTTTTCCTACTTCATCTGTGAGGTTCATCAATGTACTATCACTTCAAAAAGTACCAGTCCCTGACTTTAAGATGTAGTGACATTCGGCTTTTACATCTTCTTCCTGGTAATAAAATACTGAAATATTTTATTCTAATTGTTGGCTTCATAACACAGCTTAATAAATCATTTAATTTCCTACATATTTATCAAAACACTGATCTTTTAATGAGTTTTCTAAGTATGTATGAACCAGTTCAAATGGAGATGAAATCACAGTTTGGGTCCTAGAGAGGGCACCAGTTTTTTCTTTCTGCTTAGGATTTGAAATAAAGCAACAACAACATGAAATAAATAAACAAGCAAAATAAAATAGTAGTAGTAGTAGTAATAATAATAATAATAATAATAATAATAATGTCTGTAATTTCATTCATTAGAATATTTATAATTCGGTAGAAAGGTGAAATCTTCACCTAAACTAAACAGAAATTTAAAGAAAGAAAAAAAAATAAATATTTCTCATGGGAGCTAATTTGTTGAATGAAGTACACAGTATATGTTTGGGAGAAAAATAATCTTAAATACATGATTTCATTTAGAAGTCCCGTGCACAAGGTATGTGAAAGTCAGCTGACACTGACTATGCATAGACTGTTGTAGTTGAAGGTATACTTTTTTTTCATAAATTTTCATAAATTTTCATAATATAGTTAACTTTAGTAATTTTAAAATATTTAAATATGTTTAAAATTTATCATAGCAATGCTGTAGGTTATTGCTTTTGACATGTTTAGTATAATTCTAAAAAAAAAAATCTATGCTATGCATTAAGGTACAGAATCTGACTTTCTTATTATTTCACAGTAAACTTCACATAATTTTGGGCACTCCTTTTTTCCAGTTAGTCAGTTGTTAACTTTAGGTTCCCAACAATTTCTAAAGCAAAAATCAAGCACCAGAATACACACGCAAAAGACATCTGAAAATCAGAAGACAGTAGAAAGAATGACATCAATTTTTGAAAGTTCCTAGAGGATAGAAAGGACCATCTGAGATATGAAAATATTTTCCTCTGTACCAGTGTGACCTGTGGTACAAGTTTGTAGTGGAGAAAGAGAAACAGAAAGAGAATCTTACTTTTTAACTTTTTTTCTCATTTTCACATCACAGAAGTGAGCTTGCTTTTCAGAAAGGGACCTTATCCCAGTGTCCACATGTCTCTTCCTGGAGGCCTCTAAAAATATTTTAAGAGACTACTCATTCAGCTTTATTATCAAGAAAATTCCCTCTTTAAACATCATAGGCAACATTTTAGAAATATCTGGATATGCAACAGCTTTCCACTGACAAAGCAACATGAGTGAAACTTTCTTATTCAAACAGAAAGTTTTGTTATCTGTTTTTGAGAAATCCAGTGTCATTTTGATGGGTATAAGTTCTGTCTTTCTTAGTTCTGAAGATATTTGCCTAAAATTTGAAACAGATGTAATACACTTCAGAAAGATATTTACTCTACAGGCAGTTAATGTACAACAGCAAACAAAATTAAAGATCCCAAAGTCGTTCAAAGCATAATGACATTCTTTTTTCAGCTTGAATCTGAATTAACCTTTGCATCCCATTCACTCATATTCAACAGAGAAGAAAGGTGGCCACAAGGAGAACTGGCATTTTGTTCTTTTAAGCCCAGTCTGATCTTCAGGCTCTACCAGTACTGCAAATTTTGCAGCTACTTCTAAGATCTCAAATTTTGATCCTTTCCAGCACTCTGGCAATATTCTCTATGGAAGAAAACATGCACCTAAATAGACAAATCTCTTTGAGATGCAAAGTCACCTGTCCTCCTCATTCCTTTTGTTTTCATGTTAGAGAAATAGTGTGAATGAAGACTCTAGCCATAGACAAATGGTGCAAGTAGTGAACACTTACTTCTACACAATTCAATCTATTAGATGAGAGCAGGATTTTGGATGTAAAAGGCTTGATTTTCCACACAGTGAATGAGGATGAATGGTTATTCTCATCACATAGAACACACTGTAATTATCCTTCTCCTTATTCTCTTGTTTTTTTTTTTGTTTTTTTTTTTTTTTTTCCCCATCTAACTCACATGCCTTGCCTTTAACAGCTGAAATGTCGTCTAACGAGTTAGATGAAGCAATGCTGTCAGCAGAAACAGTATCAACAGTGCTGTTTGACCTCTGGATTTATAATGGAGCCATCTCTTATAGGAATTTAAGGTCAGATAAAATTGTAATATTTCTGAAATTTGGAATTATGAGCATATGATTAGGAATTGGACAATAAGAAGAAAATTACTTTTTTATTGAATGGTTTTCCAACATAAACCTTTATCTTTTCTTCATCTCTAAGTGTAAAGACCAAACCAAACAACCAAAAAATAACAACAACAAACACCTATCTACTATTAAAGTAGAAAGGATTTGTGAAGAAATATTTTTGTACTGAAAACGAAAGAGACAAAAAAAAACAGAACAACAACAAAAAAAGAAAATAAGGGCATTTAAGAAAAACTTGCAGATCTAAGTGTGAATGAAGAAACAAAGGAAAAGCAAAAATAAAGTTGAAACAAAAGGAAAATATTCCTGACATGAAATCTGCAAACATTATGAAAATGACGTGAGTGAAATAATGAAAAACACTGCATTTTATTGTAGAATATTTACATTTTTTCCTGAGATTAAAAGATAACTATTACAATAACAATACATGCATGACTTAACAGCCTATAAACTGATTTCTTCATCTGATAAATAGGATTTATTTTTTTTCAAATAAATGCAAAACTCCTAAGCATTGAATTTTCTTATGAATACCACATGATCATTCACATCATTTTTGCAATCAGTAACCCATAAGATTTACCCTATGAATCACAAAAGAGGCTATAAAATAAAAGCTGAATTAGATATACTGTGTACCTGCAGAATATACTATGTAAGTTGCAGATTTTAACTACTTTTCTATGAAGGTCATAGTAGAAGACTAGGAAAGAATAGATTTCTGAGAACATTATTCTTGAAGACTGTCATGATTGGGTACATGCCTGATCATGAGAGGCCCTGTGAGCATTCTTATATAGCTCTAACCTTGTCTTTCACAGAGATACCACTCTAGACTGAGTCACTCAGAACAAGAGCAGCAATAAAACTAATGACCACATAACAGTGTACTAGGTTTAAAGTGAAAATGAACAACGGATTTAAGTCTAACTTCCAAGATTTCCGGAAGATCAGGTACAGCCAGTATGATTATATGATTCTGAGTTCCCAGACCAACTCACTATGAGATGAAATCTTAAGATGTTGTGATTCTGAAACTGCTGTCTTAGATTTTAAAGTTCTTCTATACAGATTTCATGGCAAGAAAATAGAATATTCATTTCTCAGAAATGGAATATTTATGAGCACATACAGGAGCTAATGTACAGAATACAAGAGGTTTTGACAAAAGCAGTTCAACTGAAACCTAGCTGCTTTGATATTTCTACGAGGAAAAAAAAAAAAACAAAAAAAAAACTTTGGTTTCCATCATATAAAGTTTTACAGTGGCAGTTCACTTGGCTCAGGATTCATTGTTACCTCCTGGTTTCACTTAAAAGCAACCACTAAACATTTTCTTTTGTTAAGAAATTTTTCATATTCAGTTTCTGGCCATATGGGAATGACTTTGGAAAGTCTGAGCAAAAGCAAGACATATTTTTGATTTAGATAAAATGGATGGAGGATGATAGAATCATAGAATCATATGCATAGTGATTTGTAGAACGTTTTTGTAACCAAAAGTTTTTGTTATCAAAGTTACTACAAAATGACAGTTTTTAAACTTAAAAATCTTTCCACATCTTTGCTGCATAGTATCTTCTGTAGGAATTAAGATTAGAAGGGAATTTAAAACCAGCAAGCAACCTAGGCTAAACTAATCCCAGCATCATAATACAATACTTCCATACAAATTGCATATATCAAGAAAAGATTCTACAAATCTTCCAATATGCAAGCTACCTCCGAAGGCCATAATGGACTAAGCTATATATTTTGCTACCAAAATATACTAAACTCTAGAGGAGTTTCATAAGAAAATCTATACAATCCATGAAAAATCCAAGTTATACAAAACCATTATTACTCAATTCTACTGAAAATATCTAAAAATAAAGAGATAGGTAGGTAGGTAGGTAGGTAGGTAGATAGGTAGGCACATAGAGAAATAGATAGATAGATAGATAGATAGATAGATAGATAGATAGATAGATAGATAGAAAATCAACTATGTCCTAAGCAGGAGATAGAAGCAGTATAGAGGGGACTGACATCTCTCCAAGCCATATAATTGACAATGCAATGAATCAAGTGACTGAGAATAGGTGTTTGAAATGAATTTGACATTCAAATCCCAAATACTGTACTTTTTAAATGTATCTCTTTTGAGAGACTTTGGAATTTTCATGAGATTTTATCTAAATAATCTTTTTAACTTAGAACCAAAATTACTTTAACACAGCTGAAGTTGAACTTGGTTTGATTTGAAGACAAATAGCTGCTGCTTTTGAGGGTTGATCAGTTGAAATAATTTACTTGTGACAGCCACATATGATGTGGGATAACTGTGCACATTTTTACTCTAATTTTTCAGTCACAAGGTAAATGAAATGCTTTTAGTCATTTCAAAGTAGCATCTGCACATTTTTAGTATATCATTGGACATATAAACATTAGCTTCCAATAGCTTTAACCTGACTTTGAAAACTGTTTCTTCACTGATTTCATTAATGTTCTCAAAGACCAGATAAGAAGATAGGGAAGATGTTGCTTCATCAAACATAACTCTAGTCTTCTGCATAGAAGCTCAGAAGCATCAAGGCAGACAGGAATGGCTCCAAACCTAAATCATTGCTGAGGAAGCAGAAGCATATCAGAGAACCTTTGCCAAAGCACAGTTGTGCCATATGCTATAGAAGCTTGTCTTTCTACTTAGCTGTGCTAAACAATGTTCTACAAGACAAATCAATTACAATTAAAGTGGAATAATGTATTAAATAACTGAAGGGAAGCATATTTGTGTGGCAGAGGAGAAGGCAGAAGGGCTATTCATTCAGAAGATTCTACAGAAAAACTGAACTAAATACATTTTCAGCATAACGGGCATGTATTTGTTTCCCACTTTCTTCTTTAAACTGAGTTTTACCAATTAGGCCCATGAAAGTTCTATGTTATAGATCAAAATACACAGTGCTGAACAGAATATAACCTACAGTGTGACCTAAAAGAGAAGTAAGCAAACAAAATCACTTTTGAAAAACAGTATAAAAGAAATGGATCACTAGTGATATCCAGATATTCTCTGGCAATTAATATAACCTCAACTACTTATACAGGATCTCTATTTACTTCGGTACGCAACTGATTTAATTGGTAAACCTATTCCTTCTGCACTATTCCTTTTTGTGGTTCAAGGGAGAAAATAACTCTTCCACTCTTTCAGAGCATAAGGGTCAGTACCAAAACTATGCATACAGGATAAGAAAATAACAATTATAAAGTCTAAGAAAAAGAAAAGTATTAAATTTTTGAAATAGTGAGTATTGATGAATTAGAGACAGAAAGAAATACAAGGCAGAGTTCCATCAAGGCACTATATCATTGCTTTATGTAATTAGTTCAGCACACAAATGCACATGCACAAAAGAGGGCATAGTTAATGTAAGAGGATAATTAAAGAGGCTCACTACTTAACATGAGCTGTACTCAGGTAACTTCAATACTTTTGCTAAATGATTGGTGACTTTGCTATTTTTATTCTCTTTCTGTAATGTGCAAACCTGCAAAAGCATGGGTGTCCAACCTTTCGTTTTTCCTGGGCCACAGTGAGTGAAGAGAAGTTGTACTGAGTAGTTTATACATAGGTTGCTCAGAAAGCAGCGCTTCCTACTTATTTCCATCGATACTACATCAGATACAAGAAGCACAATAACACTATTGGATAGAGCAAATTCTCAGTTATAAAACACTCTTTTTCAACATCGTCACCACCATTTCTACCTGTGATGAACAAGAACATGCATGCTGCACTCAAAAAAATCTGCCTCACTCGAGGTGACCACTGTCACTATTGCCACCACTGAAACGCAACACCCACCACCTCATTATGCTCCTATCCACTCTTTGGTCTCTATATACATTTGGCAAGCATTAATGAATGTCAGCGGGTGCAATATTTTCCACATGGAGGAATTCAGTTACGCATTTTTGCTTCATACATATTTTCATGTCAGACTGCTCCTCTGCTGCCAAATGCTGCATGGCAACAAAATATAATGGAATATTGATGGAAAGGTTCAGCCTCTACTGCCAGACCTCTGATGTTGTGGCTCAATATAACAAAATAGGAGACATCACTTTTGGAGTAAGCCTTGTAAAATATATAATATCATTAATGTATATAACAAACAAAACTTTTTTTTTTTTTTTTTTTTTTTTTTTTAATTCCTAAACCATAAAAAGAAGAGTGACAAAACCATAAAACGAGTGGGACATTTGACTTTGTTTTTGTGAAACTAATGCATCAGAATCTGGTTTGCTAGAAGTCATTGCAATTCTTAGTGAGCTCTCTAGGTACAAATGAGAGATTTTTGATGAATTTTTTCTCCTCTTGTACTTCATTTTTGAAAATAATTGCTCACAAATGTACATACTGCCAGAAAGAGAAGTGAATACGATGCAACTGTGAAGCAAGGATTATTTTTCTCTGATGAGACAATAAGTGAATAAGATATGATTGTGAAGCAAGGATTATTTTTCTCTGGAAAGACAGATCTTACAGGTAAAAAGATCTGTTGGTAAAGAAGCCTGCATGTAAAGAGACATGATCAAAATGTTGAGTTGAATGTCTGATTGCAACATGCAACATTCCATTTGAAAATTTGCAGGTAATGTATTTATGTTGACTAAAAATAGATCCACAAATATACCAAAAAATTAATGTTTTCAACAATATTGAAAGCTGTTCTCAAATTCCCTTTTGATGATGAAAAGCAAGACTGCATATTTTTCATCATTCACAGGACAGTGTTTAGTTAGCTACTGTATCAAAATGCATACACTTATTTACTATAATTCCAGTCAGCACTGCACTGTCCTCCCTGTACCATGGTTTCTGCCCAGGCGGTGTCAATTGTACACCATCATGTGGTTGTAGCTGAGCAATAGATGCACAACCAGAGCTGGGTCGGATCGCTTTGCTTGGAAGGGCGGAGTTGCTGACTATGCCGTGGGGCAGGGGATGGGTGCAGGATGGGCTGTGAGTTGGACACATCCATGCAAAAGACTTAGAGCAATATGCTAATAAAGGAAATTTTATGTTTTTGGATTTTAGAATGGAAAATGTTTGCAGTAATGTGTGTGAAGGGAGTTAAAGACCTGTGTTACCTCATGCTCGCTGACAGGAGTATGTTCTACTTAGCAGTATTTATCCTGCAAAATAAAATAAAATAAAACACCCAAGTTGAGTAGAGACAATAAATAATTCCAGAGATATAGAAATCATAAGAGAAAGAATGTATATATATTTTTGCTCACAAATTAAAATACTATTACTTAATACACTCTGAACACCAAATCTACTGAGATAAGTTATTCTCCTGCTGTAAATTCACTGTTGTATATAGAACTGTGGAAGCAGAGAATGGAGCCATTTGCTAAGCTTTGAGTTTTCTAACAGCCTTTCATTACATTGTTTGATATTTGCAATTTAAATCAGTGCGATATGTAAAAGAATACGTTTTTTTTTCTGTTGGCTTTGTGCAGGATTCATTACATAAAATAAGCGTTATCCAAAAACAGTGCCTAGACTCGAGTTTTGTAAGTTGTTTCATTTTTCTTTATATTTCTGGAAGGCATGTGAGTTTCCTTTCCCTTAAGCAGTAGCAATCATTTTCTGAAAGTGGACATTGTCAACTTAGCTGTTCAGAGGCAGTTGGCAATAACCTTGTGAGTGCTGTATGCTGATAATGAAGAAAAATAAAATGATACATATACATTTAAATTTCAAAACATAGGAGGAAGTTTCAAGCCAAGGCAATGAATCCAAGCTTTAAGAAAAGGGCTACAACTTCCAAAATGGCTTTGAAAGTCAACTATGAGACAAGGAGGGTGAATTGTAAAAGGTTTAAGGATTAAAGCTATCTTTCCCTATGTTGTATTTTTCATCACTGTCCAGGACTTACTGTAAGAACTATCAAAGTCACCTGGCCAATCTGTTTCTATTCCCAAAAGAGAAAAATAAAAGTTAATTTACTTACCATCTTCCAGGACTTCCTTGCAGCTTAAATGAATTTATCCCTCTGTGTGATACTAGGGACCACACTTTCTCATCAGCTCTACTCATGCATTCATCGTATTCTTTTTCTTTATATAAATATTTATATTTATATAAATATATTTTCAAATGAGTGTAAATAGGAGTTGAATTTGTATATTTATTTTTAACAGAAGTGTTGCACTTTTCATTGTCCTGATAATAAAGTCATAACATGAAGATAAATTACCTTGTCAAGCTATCTCAAACAAGCATTAAATAATAAGAACAAGTAATGTATGACACACTACGGAGGGAAATCTCTCTTTAGGAAGAGAGACTTAACTGTGGGGGAGGCAATGTCCACAATAAATCCAGTAGAATAAAGTTGTGGATGGCTTTACACTTCGAAGCAAAGCTTTACATGAATCTAGGACAGTCCCAACACCATAATACATACAAGGGAATCTTCCATATCTAGGTAACCCTGTAATTATTCCCAGTAATATGCTTGTTTATCCTTCAGAAATACTACTTTCATTACAGAATTAGGTCAGAATTTATCATATAAGTTAAGGTTTGAACTTTTACTCTTCTTTTTTTTTTCTTTATTTTTCTTCTTTGAGTGTGGAGTTTGGTGGATGGAAAAATCAGGGTCATTCTAAATAAGAACTGCACAGATGGTCAGAGGAAACACAAGGTGAGAAACAGAAAAGCTGCTATTTAGCTACTCTCTCAAAGTTAAGGATAACCACCTGGTAAGTGTGTACAGGATACTAAACAAGCTGTGGATTTTTGAGAGAAGTACTGACCTCTCTTAGCCTTTTTTGTAACAATAGCACAAGGATGTAAGGAGACCCTAGAGTGAGTAACAGAAAACTGAACGTAAATTAAAAACAAAAACGAAGTACATTTCAAAAGAATTAAAAACTGCAAAGACAGCCTGATGTCTAAAGTTGATAATGGATTTGTATATCCTCTAGTTCTCTGAATTCTTTATCACTGCAGTTCTCTGTAAATTATTGGAGTTGCATTAGGCAGATGGAAATTTTATCATTTTTTATCATGTATCCCCATGAATTACAAAAGAATCTGTAAGCAGAAAAAACGCATTGACTCCTTTTATGATTTAATAGGTTGACTTCCCTCTAAAAATTGTCTCAATCAGCACAATTTCTATGCATGATATCATCTGTTTCACACATAATTGACATAATTTAATTCATTAATATATTTTACTTAGGGTTGTGATTCATTCAAAGACACTGAGAAAGAGATCACACTTACCCAGCAAGTTAAACCTGCTTTATTTTTTCTTGAACTATGGCACCCAAGCTGGACAAAGAAATCTTTCTAAAGGCAGCATCATCAGCAAAGAGTAAAGAGGGTAATAGCACCCTGTGAAATGGTAAAACTTTCTGATCTCATGTTTTTTTACTAACAGCTTATCAATAGAAGAGGTATTTAACAGAGACTCGGTGCAACAATCTGGAGTTTGACCATTATTCATAGAGTAGTGCTTATTATTCATGGAGTTGTTAGGCAGGTCTTCAGTCAGGGATGGTCTATATGTTGTTGTCCTTGAGTATTAAAGAAAATCAAGAACAGATAAAGCTCCCTTAATATTATTTAGGGTGAAAATTATTATAATTAATGTAAATGTGTGTTCTTTCCCGTTATTAGCCTGTACCTACTGTACCATTTAAAGTACATCAGCATTGACAAACAGTTCAATAGGAGACCACAAAGTCCTGCTGAACTTTCCTTTTACATTCAGTAATTCTGCAGGCTTTTAAACTTGAGCCAAATTTTAAATTTCCTGGTAGTTTAGAATTAAACAAATGACAGGAAAACAGCAAATGGCATGGGATTATATAACACCAACTCAAATATTGCCAGATAACTCTCTAAAATGCATGGACGTTAACATTCCAATCATTGATCTGTGGGGACAAGATCAGTAAATAAGAATTGCCATTTGCTTCCTGATTTTTTATTTTTATCCTGACAAGATCAATGTACCTGCAAAGTACATGAAAGTAAATAAAAATTTCATAGTGTAGCTTTTATAATGAAGCTTCAAGTGTCATGCTCAGCAAGAATTAATTCAGAGCCTGTTACGCTGCATTTTGAGTAAAGCAATCATCACACGGTCAAGTTCTTAACTGTCTGTTTAATTTATTAAAACTTTTCCCTTACGGAGCTTTGAAATGAGAGATGAGGAAAATGCTATTAAAGGAAATGATAAATAAATAAGGGGAGAGATTATAAATGAAATTAAACATTTTAAAAACATAAAAATACAAGCTCATGAAATTAATCAAGTATGTATTGAGCAAGACTTCGAACCATAAGACACATATCCAAGTATCACTCAGTACACTATCTGGATTCAGATAAATTTTAACTCTTAATCTTCAGAGAAATAACTTGACATTTGATAAGATGATTGAATGCTTCAGTGGTTAATAAATGACATATATGTATATAGATATGCTATTTGCTATGAAAAACATATTCAAGTAACTAAATATAATCTTTGAGTGAAACAACCCCTGAGAAGACAGATCTTCCACCTGAGAATTTTGTGGCACTTTCCCAAAGTAAAAAAGAGGCAGAAAATTTGACCCTCCAATACATTACTTCATATTATTGAAATATTCTAAATACATAATATATTTACTGAGAAATGCCATTTGGACTGTCCTTGTAGGTTAAAAACAACAACAAAAATAGTGAAACTATTTGCTTTTTGTCTTTAAAATAAATATTTGGAGTGTGGAGTAATGTTTCAATATCTAATTTAGCAAAATTATATATGATAGCTTTCCTATATCAAACCAAAAGCCCATTTAGAGCTCTGCTTTGTTTCTAACATTGCTCAGCGATAGGTGTCAAGAAAAAGGTTATAGGAAACAGAGTAAAGATATTTCATATCACCACCTTCCCAATTTCTGACAGTCAGTGCAACGAGAATATCCTGAACTTGAGATTGCAAAGAGAAGCCTACAGTAGAACTTTCTTCCAAGGTTTGTTTTAGTGCTTCATTTTTGTTTTATGTTTTCTTTCCTAAGGAAAGAAAGAAAAAAAAAGTAGCGTCTTCATTTCACTGGTAATTTTAAATATTTCAATCATATCTTCCTTATTTAGACTCTCTTGGGTAGTCATCATGCAGTTCTCACTGCCTCTTCTCAGTCCCACTCTACCTTTGCATCTGCAAAGCAACATGCAGCATTTGCACCAATTCCAGAGATTACACAATGGTATATTCAGGGTTTGCATTTTAATTTCTATTGTCTTTCCAGTAATTCCAACATTCTGTTTATTTTTTAAATTGTTATTCAGCACTAAGCTGACATTTAGAATACTACGCACACAATGTGTCCAAAATTTCCTTCTGGAATAATGATAGCTAACTGAGAGCCAGTCACCCTGTGTCTGTAACAAACTGCATTTGTTTCTTTCCTCATTGAAAACGATTTTGTATTTAATGAACCATTTTATTTTCATGAGAGTTTTCAGTAGTATTTTAAAGTCAATTTTAGTTTAAACTATGTGAATAATTTTGTATGACCAGCAAACTTTAACATTATTCATTATTTCCTAACAATTTGTTAATATGCTTAGTGGATGGAAACCCTGGTAATTCCATTCTTCATTATGGTTTTGGATAATGAATGGTAATAGTCAGCTCAGATCCATCTTTTCCATGTGAAATTAAGATTATTTTTCCTCCCAGTGTGCACCATGTAGCATTTACCAGCATTGCATTTCTCTGGAATTTGTGGTACTTAGTCACACAGTAGTGTTTGTTGCAATTTCTCAGTAAGTTTTCATCTTTGCTGCTGTTAATAATTTCATATTCATTAGCTCGTGGTTGTTGATCCCTCTTTTATCCTCCTTTCTTTCCTGCCTAGGTGACATCCCTGGGTGCTTGAGCAAGAGTCTTGTGAGTACCCCCTAAGATGGCCATCTTCCTCGAGATAAGCCCACACAAAAGACCGCTTCACGACCATTAAACTGTGGCTGATCTCTCTCGTTGCCCCTGGCTTTGTCCAACTGTGTCCTTAGATAAAGGATTTCTCAACCCTTGCCCAGGACTTGCTTGGACTTGTTCATCTGTGTCCCCAGCAAGCTTTGAGACAATGATGTAAAAGAATAATCTCTTACAGGCCTTTTAACCATCGAGTGGTCCACCCATCAAATCCACATCCTTCCAATTTGGAGATAAGGATGTGGTGGGGGATCATGTCAAAGGCCTTGCTCAAGTCTGGGTAAATGTCATCGGTCGCTTTTCCCTTGTCCAGTAATGCCTTCACTCCAGCACAGAAGGCCGTGTAGACTTGTGTACATTCAGACTCATGAGGCAGTCTCAGACTTGCTCTGTCCTTGCAGTGGAGGGGGATTTACTGCCTCAGTCCCCACCTAGAGGTTTAGGGATGCAGGGCTCAGGGGCATGAGAAATACTGGAATCCTGGCTGTCAGTGAAGACCGAGGCAAAGAACTCATTCAGTACCTCAGCCTTCTCTTTGTCCGTTGAAGCCAGTTCTGCTTTTACATTTACCAACGGAGGTACACTCACTTTGGCCTGTCTCTTCTGGCCAATGTAGAATGCCTTACTCTTGTTTTTCACATCCCTCACCAAAGTCAGTTCTGCCTGCACCTTGGTTTTCGTGATTCCATGTCTGCAAGTTCGAATGGCATCCCTGTATTCTTCCCAGTGACACACCTTTGTTTCCAGAGCTTGTACGGACCTTTCTTTGCTCTCAGCATACCCAGCAGGTCTTTGTTGAGCCATGCCGGTTTCCTACCTTCTCTGCCCGCTTAAGCTTAACAAGCTTAAATAATAATGTAGGCTGAAACTATGAAAATCTCACTAGAATGTACATAATCTATACATATTAGTGTAATTTATTTTCTCAGACAATTACCATTTTTTAATTGTTTTTATAGATATTCTGGTAAAGTTAAAATAAAATACAAGTGATTCTCCCAACATTTGGAGATCGTGGAGAAAGAAACAACACTTAATTTAAATCTATTCACACTTTTTCTGCTGTCATTTCCTGTCTTGCCATTAGTAAAAAATCCCCTTCAGGTCTACTGCTAAGGTCTACATACAGGTGAGGCTCTGACATTGCTGTCAGCAAGAGTTGTTTAAGGACTATCTTTGCTTGATACTTTTGCTTGTTTGTTTTCTAGTTTGTTTATTTTCCATACATAAATCCCACTGTTATATCTGTTTCACATGTGAGACTTTGAGTCCATTCTCAGAATTACTTTTTATAAGTGTGCCAGAAATAGCAGCCCTGGGACATATGGAAGGCATAAGATTTTTCTTGCAAATTGTGGAAGGTGTAGTCAGGTGCTAACAGTATTCTTACAGTTTGTTAAGTGAAATTGACAAATCCATCACTTAATTTCAGAATAACACAGAAGGCAAAGGATTAAGAAGCTGGTGTTAATCACTGATAAACACATAAAAACAATCAAATGAGAAATACGGTGTTTTATACACAGGATTACATAACAATGTGAGTAAATGTGACTGAACACACTTGCTGCAAATCAGTAGTAGCAATTCCAACTGTAAACAAAAATATTATATATTTTGGAGTAAGCCAGGACTGAGGTACTCACTCAGAATATGAATGTTCCTTATCATGTGAGATAAGGAACACAAGCCATTTGCTAGGATGTCCAAAAGGTCCAATCAGCCTGTTGTGAGATGTTTGGTGATTGTGTTTTTTCAGTCATAATGTAAACATCACATCACTATGCATTAAGCTTTTCTGAAACTACAGCCACCTTCCTATTTTGAAAGAGGCAGGGAGCACATCTGAACTTAATGTTTGCCCATCCTAAGTGTGAGCTGTAGTCATGGGAATATAATAAAGTTAGTACCATCTCCTTAGCACTTTGTACAAACACTAATTAGGTTTTATTAGATCACAAAGAGAATTATTCAGCACTTTAATGTCAATGATGTTCACACACAGGGTGATTCTAGTGTCTCATATAATATTTAGGTAATCTGTATAAAAATAAATACATAAATGAATAAAAATAAAAAATCTAAGCAAAGAATTCTAAGTAAAAAATAAAAAAAAAAAAAAAAAAAACCTTCTGTTAGTGCTAATCAGTAGTTTTTTGTGCATCCTGCTGAGTTCAAGATTCTGTGTCTTTGGGTTGCTGGATAAAAAATCACTGTAGTCAGAAGCCTGGGCTTTATTTTTCCAGCCTTCTAAGCATCTGAAAAGTGAATGGTTCAACAAAATGAGGCAGTTGAAACAAAGTGATTCAGGTGAACACTCTCACTGAAACTGGCAAAAAATAAGTCTGTCTTTCTCACTTGTAAATAGGAAATGAAAAAAATATTCATCCAGTTTATGTAAGAGAGCCCTGACTGGACATAACAATTTTGCTCTCTAACCTGCTTTTCCATGGGCCTTGAAACACAGATATATTAAATACATTTCCAGGGATTACCTGGTCTGGGCAGGGCTGGATTAGACTGGGTTGGGTTAGATTGTTTTATAAGAATATGTAAATACCTCCCAGTAACAGATCAGGAAATTAGCAGCTCAGGGATGCATTATCACTTCCTCATCAGTTTGATGCCTGTGGGAAGGATGACCTGCACTCTTAGCTCTGCCTGTCCTGTGTATGGCTTTGCATCTGGTACACACCTCTAGATTTAACAGGAGGAATCAGTAGCCCTAGGCAAAAAGAATATAATGTCATGGAAGGAATGATCTGTCTCCTCCAGAGAAAACAAAATAAAATTCACAATTCTTTCTAGGCGTCCATCTCCAGGGCATGTAATTGTCTGTGTTCAATAATTTATGAAGTGTCTCCCTTTTGTTAGCATGAATTACTGGTATATATATCAGTAAACCAGTCAGTAAATGTTAAGTGAGGTGAGGAACTTGGCTGCCTCCTCCAGTCACACTCTTCAGGTTTACAGAGATGCACACAGTTAAGGATACTCTGAGTAATGGCACAGGCCCTCAGTCCACCCAGTGCCTGTGCACAGATCCAGTACCAGTACAGCTCTGTGGTCTGTCCAGCACTCCATATCTGGATCCTAGGTCCTTTACCTTCTTCATTTGTGGTCCAGCTCAATTGCTACAATCAGTCATGCATTCACTCTCTCATCTTTCATGCATACTACATTTGCAAGTACCCCCTCTCACCTGCCTGGTACCCTGGCCTGGACCTGAGGCTCTTACTACTTACTGTTTAGCCCAGATTAAGTTTTGCTAGCATGCACATACCATACACATTCAGGGGTAGTTCAGCTGCTACTAGTAGCTGGCGTCTGGCACACAATCTCTGATCCATGGCCCTGCTCCAGTCACCAGTGCAGAGCTCCACAGTCACCTCTTTCATGCAAGGCCAGGCTGGATGGGGCTTTGAGCAACCTGGTCTAGAGGGTCCCTGTCAATAGCAGGGAGATGGAAGGTAGATGATCTTCAAGGTCCCTTCCAACCCAAACCATTCTGATTCTATGCCAGTTCCCAGTTCCCACCCAGTAGCTAGTTTAGGAGAAGGCACCACTCTAGTCCTAGTGAGAGCAAGAAGAAAATCCCACACCTCCAACACCACAGGCTGGGGTACCAATGCCTCTGGCCACGCTCCAGTATGTGGAACCTGGTACACTTTCTGCAATCCCCTTGACAGAACACTGTCCAGTGTCAAAGCCTGGACATCCCTATGTTCACAGAGGGCCTTCCATCTGCTGGTGCTGGGACACTCATCCACACCAGTAGATGCTACCACAGTCCATGCAGCCTATATCCCTCTCCTGACTTCAGTGTCTGGCACTGGCTTTCCTCTCATACCATTCTCCCAGCAGCTGGCACAGTAGGCACAAGTCTGTAGGACCCTTCCCAGATTCAAAGAGCTATGACTCCCCACCAGCTTCTGGCACTAGGACCCTCACTTGCTCCAGTAGCTGGTCCATATTTTCACATGTCTTAATGGGTTATTGTAACCAGCCAGTTACAATATTCATCCTTTGTTGCATTGGAAAATGTCTTTTACAAAATACTTATAAAGGAGCAAGCTCTAGTTTGGTGATTAAGAGTATGGCATAAGTGAATAATTGAACTTCCTAGTTTCAATTGAATTTAATTTTATTTACAAGACAATATCAATACTTTTAGAAAAAGAAATACATTAATGCATATACAAGGCCATTGAATGCTTGGCATTGATTTAATGTCTAATATGACCATATTTGATTGACTCTGTAAGTCATTTGCACTGTTTAGTAAGTTACAACATGACCCTCTTTGTAAGAGCTAGGAAGAAACAGATGATGAGCGCTATACCAAGAGATTAATAGGATAATATTAAGAAAATAAACAAAATAGAAGAAAATGCTTTATATAATTTCTTGGTATTTGGAAGTAATGATGGAACAACAGAAAAATTCCTTAGCAGATGGCAAGTTATCTTAATCAAGCAAATTAATGGATTATACATTAAAAAAATAGTGTGATGGGTTATTTGAGATGCACTGTAATTACATTGGACATATTGCTTTCAATAAACGTTAAAGAACAAATTAACATTACAGTCATGCCAACTTTGCTTCTAAATCTGTTTTTCAAGTTTATAATTAAAATCAAATTATTACTGTAACAAATTAACTCTTTTAATGGGATTTAAACATTGTGATCATCAGCTTTTTTTTTTTTTTTTAAGTAATAAGACAAAAAAACTTTTTTAAAATGCAAATCTAAATATTACTCTCCTGCAAATATTAAGTGATTAGATGCCATAGAGTTGTATTGTAAACACGCATACTCCAGAATTGCAACCTTGGAAAAGTAATATGACACTGTGGTGGAGCTATTCTTTATATTAGAGTGAAATAAGAAATTGTGTCCAAAGAAGTAATTTATTTTTGGAGTCTTCAAAAGATTTCTGAGCACAAACAAGGATTTTATTTCAAGATGATCCTGTGTATGCACGAGAGCCAAGTCTAAAAAAATGAAAATAAAGAAATGCTCTATTGAATTCCCGAAGAGCTGAGTCAGATTACGTTTGTTTATTATTTCCAAATCATTATGCCTTTCTTCATCAGCCTTGACTCCTTCTCATCTTCTCACTGATTGATTACTGTGATTACTGATGTCTTATTCTTATTTTACCTACATGGTTGAATTTTGAGTCTCCTGTTAACTCTTTTTTCTTTTTTTTCTTTTCTTTTTTTTTTTTTTTAAATGAAAATGAAAGGCTAAAGGAAATTGAAATTGTAGCAATAATAAAGATGCTCACTCAAAGAATAAAATATTTTCCAGAAGATGCAATTTCAAACATTGTGGTGTCTGACAGTTTTCTCATCCAACTCAACACATTCAATTGCTTAAACCAAGAGTTAAGCATATTATGACAAAGATAGCTAAACTGAAATAAGTCATTTTTTTCTCATCTTTCTCCTTTCAAGGCAATGGGCAATGATGCAGTAATGTCCAATCTGAATTCTTCAATTCTGTGCTTTAACCACATATGGAGTTTTTGAAATGTCTAAATGCTTTTGAACAAACCCTAATTATAAAAGCTTTCTAAACACAATTTGCATTGCAATGAAAAATCTTTCTCAAATTTTTGTATATGTGCTATGCTAACATACATAATCCCAAAAGTTAGTAGAGATCAATTTCAAGATACACTTCTGTTACTGCAGAATTATAATCTTATTAGGAATTATAACTCCATTCTTTCTTAAAAATCATGCTCTCTAAAAACAGTAATACAAGATATACAATTTTACCACTGAAATCAATATTGTCAACTATTTTTCACTATGAGGACCACTATTCTATCTTATTTATGAGCTGGGATAAATTTTTAGTCTTTCCCCAAATTTTTAGGAAGAATGTTATCACCTTTTGAACTTATTTTTCTATTTTCATTCCTAACGTAAATGTTTCCATTTCCATAGTTCAAAATGTTGCATCACGTTGGAATTCTTCTGCTATACTTAAATAGTCATCCTTTTCTATTGCAATAATTATACCCTATAAAAAGCAAATACTGCAGAACTTTTACTATGTAAAGCCCATCTTATTTTAGCATACTATTATTGAGATTTTATGGTATTCTTAATGATATATTGTAAGAGATTATCATACTTAATTTACAGTAATAGTTTATGTCATGAATATTAATGTAACCCTTTTTAATTCTCTACAGTAGACCTTTGTTTTTAATATATCCGTTCAACAATTCCAGTCTTAGGAACTGTGACAATCATTTCCTTTTTTTTTTTTTTTTTTTTTTTTGGAAGGGTTTGTGGTTGATACATTTTTAATTTCTGTGAAAGCATCTCAAAACACCAAATGATTAAAAATAAATGCTTAAAGTTTTTGCAATAAATATCAAGCTAGCACACTGCTGGGTGAAATCCTTACCCCTCTGGAGGCAAAAAAAAAAAAAAAAAGTTTTCAACAGATATAAATACAAAGAATATTTCCATCATATAAAAACTCTGACGAAAGAAATTTGTAGTTCACTGACTTATTCCTTCTACATCAATCTTTACTTCTATTGTTCTTACACTAAGATAATTAACAAACATTCATTTAGCAACTAATATAAAATATAGCACTAGAAATTAAATAGATTTTTTTGTGTGCATATATATATATGTGTGTGTATCAATATATGTGGATCATATTCCATATTCATACTCCTTAAGCAACATGGATATATTCAAAATTCTGTTTCCATCATTTTTTATCTCTTCTTTTTGTTGTTCTTGTTGATAAAGTAAAAGGATGAGTCATAATTATGTTGCAAATCATGAAAAACCTCTTTATGGTGCAGTGTCATACTTCTTCAATTAAATTTCAGTATGAAGAATTTAACCACTTAAGTAACACTGACTTCAAGTTTACTTACAAGTTATAGGCAGGATCCACATACGTTACCTGCAATGTATATTTTCTAATAGATAATCCAGTATGAACAATGCAGGAAACATTTATCTGATAAGTGAGTATCTATAATATTTAGTATCTATATTAGAATTCTATTCAAACTCATTATACTTCATACAGTACTTGCCATAATCAAATAACTTTCTTGATTGAAATTGTCCAATTTCTTTTCAAATATTACAGATACTTTAGCTTATGTCTTCATTGATTATACTGAGAAATTCTCATCTGAATGCTTCCAGACACCTCCAGCTTAACCTTATGAAATCAGTTTAAAAAAATCCCTATTTGAGTTTTTATTTTCTGTATTTTAGGAACCAAAATAATTCAAATTATTATATATGTGTTTTTTAAAAGAATTTTTGTTACATCTATCCAAGAATATAAAACTAATCACTTTGTAATAATGTTTTCTCTAATCTTGAAAAGAAATTTTAATATTAATTTCATTGTATGTATTTTATTGGATTTCACCTATTCTTGAAATGACTGTGAGATATAAAAAACAACTAAGATTTAATTTCACTAGCTAGAAATACTCACTGTCTTATATTTCCTACTAAGGTGCTGCTGTGTGGTGTAAAATGCAAGCAAAGATGCAAAGAAATCAAATTTCCTGCTAACTGCTCTTTGATATTTTCAGAAATAAGCTGAATTTCTTCAAGCTTGTCTGAGCCACAGCTGACTATAACAGAATTGTGTAATGCCTCATTGCTCCTGCCGTGGAAAAGGTTGTCATATCTGGAAACTAACCTTAAAACAAATGTGCTCAATAATTTTCTATGTAAAAATCATTAGAGGAATGAAAACATCCTGTACTGACAAGCATTAACAGCAAATATCAAAGCTAAAAAGGGAAAGTGATTTCAGAAATGCAGCTCTTCAGGACACGCCTTGGTTCAATTTTATTGAACCAGGCTTTATATCAAATTAATTTGATTTTATTTTCTGTCTATATCAGCAGACTGACAAAGGTAGATATGCGACAAAGCTAAAATAAATAAATTTTCCCCAGAAATCGGCCTATGAAGAAAATCTATGTAATTTTCCTTATGTTGATTGTCTTTTTTTTGTGTGTGTGTGTTATTAATTTAGAGACTCTGTTTTTTAGAAAGACATAATGCAAGCTTAAAATTAATTAATTGACATATTCTGGAAAAATTAATAATGATAAATGCATAATTTAATATTATTTATAATTTATTTATAATGACTTACTGGAACTATTCGCTCTGGTTCACTCTGCTTTAAATAAGAAACAATTGAAAAAAAGATAAGCAATAAAATGAATCCAGCCTTCCACCCATCTAATTGCCAAAAGTTTTAAGTCTCTGTGGAAAATCTGTTATGTGTTACACTTTTAAAATATGATTGTCCATTTGCCCCGATATCTGCCTTTTAGGTTTGAGGCAGCGAAGTCTTCTTATATTCGTATTCATAAAACGATATTTATTTGTACTTTCAAATATATTTCTATAATGGCTGCAACTCTTTTCCCTGTGGTACCTTGAAAATTCATAACCTTTTACATTAAATCAAATAAGCTACTTCTACCACATGGGACAGATGGAAAGATTTTCAGATAGGGGCTCCAAATTAATAAACTTTGAGCTGTATTTTTCTATTTCCTACCAATATTTTATTAAGAAAAGATAAAGTTCAAATCTTTGCCCATAAAGTGTTAGTGGCACCTCATAGAAATACAGTGCTATGAGGTTATTTAGATATCTGCATAAGGCTATCATTCTTTAAAAAATTAAACATATAGTTATTCATTTTTTCCCAGAATAAAAATTACACATGCAGGTAGTAGGTGTGTGTTGCACATATAAATATTGGTGGCACAATTTTAGATAGTGTGAAGGACAAAACATATTCAGGCAAACTGATTTAGAGGTAGTTTTTGTCAGCTATACTTTACAAGAAGAAATATTTTCTTCATACTAGACCAATAGGAAGACTTTCTACAGGTACATTGGTCAGGAGAGACAGGCCAAAGCGAGTGTACCTCCGTTGGTAAATGTAAAAGCAGAACTGGCTTCAATGGACAAAGAGAAGGCCGAGGTACTGAATGAGTTCTTTGCCTCAGTCTTCACTGGCGGCCAGGATTCCAGTACTTCTCCCATCCCTGAACCCTGCATCCATCGATCTCTGTGTGGGGACCGGGATGGTAAATCCCCCCCTGCTGTGAGGACAGAGCAAGTCCGAGACCGCCTCATGAGACTGAATGTGTACAAGTCTATGGGACTGGATGGTGTGCATCCCAGGGTTCTGAAGGAGCTGGCTGAGGTGGTTGCCGAGCCACTCTTCATCATATTTGAAAAGTTGTGGCCATCAGGTGAGGTCCCGGATGACTGGAGGAAGGGTCACGTCACTCCCATTTACAAGAAAGGGAGCAAGGAGGACCCCGGGAACTACAGGCCGGTGAGTGTCACCTCTGTGCCTGGGAAGATATGGAACAGATCATCCTGGATGACATGCTTGATCACATGAGGAAAAGGCGTGTGATCCGTGACAGCCAGCACGGCTTCACCAGAGGAAGATCATGCTTGACCAATCTGGTGGCCTTTTATGATGGAGTGACGACATCGGTGGACAGGGGAAAGGCGACTGATGCCATTTACCTGGACTTGAGCAAGAACTTTGACATGGTCCCCCACCACATCCTTATCTCCAAACTGGAGGGAAGTGGATTTGATGGGTGGGCCACTTGATGGATAAGAAACTGGTTGAAAGGCTGCAAACAGAGGGTGGTCATCAATGGCTCTATGTCCAGGTGGAGGCTGGTAATGAGTAGCGTCCCCCAAGGGTCTGTCTTGGGACCGGTGCTCTTTAACATCTTTATCAATGACATCAATGATGGAATCGAGTGCATCCTCAGCAAGCTTGCTGATGACACCAAGCTGAGTGGTGCGGTCGACACGGTTGAAGGAAGGGATGCCATTCAGAGGGACCTCGAGAGGCTAGAAAGGTGGGCCTGGGTGAACCTGATGAGGTTCAACACGGCAAAGTGCAGAGTTTTGCACTTGGGCCAGAGGAATCCCAGGCATCCATACAGACTGGGAGGAGCGGTCCTTGAGAGCAGCCCTGTGGAGAAGGACCTCGGGGTCTTGATAGATGAAAAGCTTAACATGAGCCAGCAGTGTGCCCTTGCGGCTCAGAAGGCAAATGGTATCCTGGACTCCATCAGAAGAGGGGTGGCCAGCAGGGACAGGGAGATGATTGTCCCCCTCTACTCTGCTGTTGTGAGACCCCATCTGGAATACAGCATTGAAGTGTGGAGCCCCCAGTACAAGAAAGACAGGGAGCTGTTGGAGAGGGTCCAGAGGTAAAGGGCTACGAAAATGATCAGGGGACTGGAGCATCTCCCCTATGAAGACAGGCTGAGGGAGCTGGGCTTGTTTAGCCTGGAGGAAAGAAGGCTGTGCAGTGACCTCATTGCAGCCTAAAGGGAGCCTTCAAACAGGAGGGGAATCAACTCTTTGAAGGGGTAGATAACAGCAGGACAAGGGGAAATGATTTTAAGTTGAGGGAGAGAAGATTTAGGTTGGATGTGAGGGGAAAGTTCTTTACAGAGAGAGTGGTGCTGTACTGGAACAGGCTACCTCAGTGTTTCCTTTACTCATCTAGTGTTGGCAGTTGTCAAGTAGTGAAAGACTTCCCAGTGAAATCTTGAGATATTCTCTTCATAATATTCAAATCTTTAAGAATTCTAAAGAAGGCTAAAGTGCATTGATGCATATTCTCCATGCAATTTAGTAACAAAAAAAATGTTTCATTTTCTAGAATATATTTGAAATTTGTATGTTACAACTATTAAATTAAAAGAAGCAACAAAACATTCTGAAAATTGTCCTTTCGTCCTTCTTTCCTACTGTCTTTAAATATTTCGGTCTTTCTTTCTGTCTTTCTTTCTGTCTTTTTGTAATATTTGCTTCCAAATTCCATTTGTTTAACACTTATTAGTTCTATGTTTTTATTTGTTGTTGTTGCTTATTTGTTTTTTCTTAGTATGCTGTTCCAAGATTAGAAGAAAATCTAGTAGGAAAACTTATTGTAGAATACAATGTCCTTCATTTTTCATACATATATTTATTATTTTCTACCCCTTAAAGTATAGTTTCAGGTTAGGAATGATCAATGAAATCATTAAAGCTGCTACTACATGCCAACCAATAGTAGAGAACAGTGGAAATGAAAACTCTATGATACTTGTGAGTACTTCAGGTCTTTAAGAAAAAGCTCAGCAAAAATGAAGCAGATGGATCCTGAAGAACCTGCCTGCTTTCTTCATTGATAGAGATTGTACTGATATAACAAAGGTTAGTTCAGTAAAAGGTAAAAAAGACTCTTTTTCCTATTGGGATGCCAGATAAATGTAAGCAGTTCAACTTACTATGAAATAAATTAGGATAAATGTTTTTAGATTTTTTTTTTTTATACTGTGTATTCTGCAATAGTACCTGTTTCTCTGGTACATAGCCTACATCTGATAAAAAGTTACAAGAAATATTGAGAGAGACTAATGAACTGGAAAAGAAAGCAGTTTCTTCTAACATATATTCCCACTCCACAGATCACAGCTTGAAATAGTATAGCTCAAAAATCAGTATTCTCAGGAAAGTTACTAGAGAAAATACTGAATCTAAGCCTCTTGTATAAATTAAAGTTTATAATATCTATATTGATTTACATTCATGCATATTTGACCTCAATATTCCAGATAATACAATAGGAAAGACTGAGTGTTGATATTACAGGAAACTCCTCATCTCCATGCATCTTGACAAGCTGAACTAAAAGTATCAGATACTCAGTTGCAAATGTTCAGCTGCAAGTCACCATAGAAGCATGAATATTAACTCAATTGACAGATCATACTAACTTGGCTGTCATCTGGTCCATTTTCCTCTGAAGACTCTGATCATTATTCATCCTGGAGGCTTTCTAGTTCTGATGTTTTTCTTTGTATCTCAGTACAGTGGAGACTTCAGAAACGATTATTCTAACTCAATAATATGAATAGTGATCCAACAGGGGACAGCTGTGGCATTTGAGTCCCAGGGCTACTTATTGTCAATTAATATAAATCTGAAACATATTCTCTTCAATCTTGACTTGACTTGCCCTTAAATAACAGACAATACTCTGCAGGTGGAGTGAGGAAATGAGTCTATGGCAGGGACCAGTTAAATGAACTTGGATGGAAAAATTATAAGGAAGCTTCAAGATTAATTAGTGAAAGACTGAGGATAATTAACCATTGTGATGTGAAGACACTTGATAATAAAAGTAACATTTGGTTATTTAAGGTGCCCTGAGGGAGATTACTGCAGAAATGCAAACTGTCACACCATGCATTACAGTTTTAATCATAATTATTTCTCTATAAGCCACTCACGGTTTTTATTTTCTTATTTATTTTAATAGAAACCTTATGCTTCCAGACAGTAAAGACTTAAAAACCATCTGTGGGAAGGTCCGTTTCTTATCTCTTTGAACGCAGAAGACAAAACAGTAATGAGATGAGAAATTCAATATCCATCAGCACATGCACCACTTGGGTTATGAGGGTGTGAGAAAAATAGACAGCAACACCATAGTGGCAGTGCTTATTCTGGAAAACTCACTGTGGCTATATGGGAACACAGGTCAAAAGTGATATATTTGATATACTACTGCAATAGCTAAGTATTTTATTGTTATATCTTGGGAAAAAAAAATATTATGTTCAAAAACTCTTTGCAGCAACGTGATATTTTATATAGCTATATCTATATATATACATGTATACATATATGTATCTATAGACATTTATATCATTGCTTATATGGCATTTTATACACATATATATGTATATACATAAAATGCTATATAAGCAATGATATCATAACATGGATTACATATATAGACTATCAATATATTGACAGATACAAACAGAGACTGTTCATCTTGTTGTACGCTGTTAGAAAGGCCTGAAATATAGAAAAAAGAAAAAGTTGAGGTTGGCCATATAACATGAAGTCAGAAAAGGCTTAAGTTATTAGTTTTCATTACTTATAAAGTATTTATGGTAAAACAGACAACATTTCTTTATAATAAGATGCCCCTAAATGGATACAAGTTCACTTCACAATATGTCGATATTTCCTGGGGACAATTACTGAGTATACAATGTCCTCAAAATAAAACTGGAACTAGTATTAAGTGTTAGAAGACTAAACATTAAAACATATGAGATAAAAATTTTGAGGGGAAAAAATATAATAAAAAAACATTAAATCCTTTTTTTTACGTGTCCATTTTACGCTTTAAACAAATAATAATAATTAAAAAAAAAAAAACAGAAAAAAAAAACTGATTTTGATCACATTTTATTTTTCACATTCTTGTAGGAATGTGAAAATTACTACACATTTTCGGTGTTTTTAGAACACTGGATGTTTATTTTAAAATGTAGATATTTTGTTATTAATAAAAGAGTTGATGAAAGGAAGAGGAAGCAGAGAATTGAACTTTCCTGAGAAATGAGGTTTTTCCCTACTTCTCCAGTGGATCCTTGTGTGTTCGCCATGACTAGAGTTCTAGCATCCCAGAAACACTCAATCTGGAAGAGACTTCAGGTAATTTCCAGTCCATCTGGAAGAGTTGGCTGTAAGAGATTATTCTTTTACATCATTGTCTCAAAACTTGCTGGGGACACAGATGAACAAGTCCAAGCAAGTCCTGGGCAAGGGTTGAGAAATCCTTTATCTAAGGACACAGTTGGACAAAACCAGGGGCAACGAGAGAGATAAGCCGCAGCTTAATGGTCGTGAAGCGGTCTTTTGTGTGGGCTTATCTCGAGGAAGATGGCCATCTCAGGGGGTACTCACATGACTCTTGCTCAAGCACCCAGGGATGTCAGGTAGGCAGGAAAGAAAGGAGGATAAAAGAGGGATCAACAACCACGAGGGGAGGTTTTCTGGCAACAGATTCCTCATGAAGAAGAAGAGGTTTCTGCCATGAGAAGCCTCACGACCTGCCTCTCTCCCTCCTGGACTTGCTTTGCGCTCTACCAGCATGCTGAAGAACAAAGGTGTCTGCCATCAGATTCCTCACTACGGAATTCCTGTATGCTGACGGACTCTTCTGGACCTGCTACCTGAGTCCTGCTGCTTCCTCCCGGATTGGCTCTGCAACTTCTTCCTGCTACCTGCTTGCTGCCCAAGGCTGGCCACCCTGCTGCTGCTTTCCCCCCCTGCTGCTTTTGCCTTGGACCTTCGAAACAGCATGCAATGGGACCGCTGCTGGATGCTGGTGGTGACTATCCCCGCTTTACGCAATTCTTACTTCTTTCCTATCTTTTCTATCACTATCCTTCCCTTCTCCGTCTCCCTGATTAGGATTTATAATAAACTGGTTGAACCAACATTTGAACTGTTGTTTCTTAATCTCACACTGGTATGTTATATTAAAAGAACCTAATCTCCCTCCTAGAAATTGGAGACTCATCCCAGGACTGGAGGTCCTGAAAACCTCCAATGATGGAGACTTTCTCAGTGCAACTTGTTTCGTTGCTTGTGTCTTCTTATGGAAAAAATCCTCAAGTGTATACAGACTGACAACTCCTGTTTTAACTTAGACATATTTTCTCTTGCCTTTTCACAGCACATTGCTACGAAAACCCCAGTCCCATCTTCTCAATCACCATAGGCATTGAGGTGGCTATGAGGTGCCCCTGAATACCCCTCTGCCTCAATCTCAACAAGATCCGCTTCCATGAAGTATTTACAAACTAGAATAAAATGTTCCAAAAAGCACTTAGATGTTACAACAGAATGATTACCATATTTGTTATTGCTTCAATTCAGAAGAAAGTGGCCACCAAATGTCAAACCTGTACTTATGATCTTATAAACAGAACAGAATATTGACAGAATTCCTTCCTCTGAACTATATAATGAACATCAATTGATGACTAGAAAGATCTACGCATGTTTTTACAAACTACTTGTGCACATTATCTGTTCTTAAAAATGAAAACAAAGAAAGTCTGTTATGTCTTTTACTTCTGTTAAACAGAAAGAACAGTATAATTGTTAAATGCTTCCTTTAATTCTTTATGCTGTTAGAAAAAGTTACACACAAAAATTATCACTTTACTAAAGGTTCTGAAAACTTTCTGACATTGGATCACCAGGAAAGAATCCAAAAATCATCCCTTGAAACTATTGTAAAATGCCATTAGAATCAACTCCTTGAAGTAAAATAAAGCTCATCTCTTTTTTTTTTTTTTTTTCCTCAGTATGCAATCTATGAGAAATCTGCCAATGAACTACATGCAAGAATTGAGATACATTAAATTGAATTTACTGATCCTAAACTTGTTTCTTTTTCATTTAGATAGTCTTTTTCCTGGATATAGCTTTTTTCCTAGCCTTTCAATTTCTATTTACTAATTCTTTTTTAAATCACACTCATGTTTATTCCTCCTCTCCTGCTTAGATGTAATTTTTCTCCTTTATTCTAATCCCTCGGTTCTCAAACATTTGCTTTCCTGGTTTTCATGTCATGTTTCCATTCTCTTGCTTTTCATTTCCTTCTATGCTCTTCCTACTTCCTTTTGCCAGTGTGACTCCAAGCTTTATTCTTCTTCATGACTTTGATTCCTTCTTCTCTTTGTTATATTCATCTATCTAAGTTAAATAATCAAGCGTTGCCATACACATCTATGACATCCTCCCTAAGAAGGAAATGTCTGAATAATGTGAGTAAAGTTGCTTTCTAATCCATACAAATTTGGTTAGAGAAGAGTTTGCTTCTAAAATTGAAATACAGGAGTTATTCTATTTAAGCTTGATATCTTAATGAAAAACATGCTAAATTAGCTGGTTAGTATAAAACTTTGCAAAACTTCAAAGCTGTACAGAGTCCTGCATAACAACTGGAAGATCTCATTCCCACAGAGATGCTTAGTACTGAATATACAATACGTGAATTCATCCTCCAGTATTTTCACATATCAGTTGACATATGTCAACAGTTTACGGGCTGGTTCGGCCCGGTTCCGTGACTAGCAGGGTGGAGGGATTTCGCAAAATCCGCACCTCTGGAAAAAGGGAACAGGGGACCCCAAAATAATTAAAAACAGCAGCAACAATCTGAGGAGAAACAAACTAATTTACTAAATATAGTATCGGAATGCAAGATAACACACTGCAATACAATATAATTAGAATTGAAGCTAATAAATCAAATATAATGAGAGAGAGAATGTCCGAAAGGTGGACAGGCCTCACCACAACGCTGAGGTGAGATGCGAAGTCCAGTTGAGCAGCAGGGAGACGGAAGGAGAGCCGACGAAGAAGAGCAGGTGAAGAAGAGCATCAGGTGACCTTGCCAGGAGTTATATCTCCTCTGTGTGACCGCAAAGTCCCCTGGGAAATGTAGTTCTTCTCTTCCAGGCAGGTACCCAGAACTTGAGCATTAACAGTAAAACTGCCAGTGCCCCACATGATGTTATGACGTGGAATACCGAAAACCAAAAATCACAAAACCATGACAACATAGAACATTTTTATTGTTTCTCCCCTTCTTAATATAAAGAATGTAAGGAACATGTTTCAGCAGGAGGGCTGGACTAAATATTCTCCCTTCCAAACCCTGAGATTCTGTGATTCTGTAATGAAAGTATTCCATGACTTATTTTCTACTTTAAATCCAAGATTACTTTAAAATCTCCAAACTAATTTCTTAAATTAGTGAATGTTGAAATATTTATTATGAACATGACTTTAACTAAAGAATATAGAAAATAATATATAGTGTGTTACATAAAAATAGCGATATTGTATGTAATAATATAGATAATGAAATGTCATTTGCAGAAGTGAATAAATGAGTAAAGCTGTAAGCAAGCTGTCACTCGAAATGCTTTAAGTTCTGAGTCTGTTCACAAGTATTAGAGTGAAGTTTCTGGTTTTTCTAAAATTAGGTAAATCTTACTCTTTTAAAAACTATGCATCATGATTTTAGTGATCAGAATACTATTCATTTACATAGCATATAGACCAGGAAAAAAATATGCCAAAAATTATGTCTAAGAACAAGCAGCAGTTTAACCTGGATAAGTGGTAATGTTAAAATCTGTTTTCACTCAAACTTCAAAGAGTCTTAAATATCTCATCTTGTATCCTTTCACTCAGTGCGAGAAATGAAATTGGTGCAGGTGCATAAAATTACATTACTTGTCCTTCTGCCTAACCACCATCTAAAACATAACTGAAGATAAACACATCATTATAAAAATAGCTGTTTTTTTGTCATTTTCTTTTTCCTTAGTTGAAATTCATTTTCCAGTGCAAGATCTTCAGCTATCAAATAAGTATTTGGAAAAAAAAAAAAAAAAAAAGAAACAATCATAGAATATCTCAAGTTGGAAGAAATCCACAGCAATCACTGATTCCCACTCCTAAAGAGAGCTGTGAACTTCCAAAAATTTGAGAGATTATCAGATTATCATAAGGAGTGCATCTGCCCAAATGACAATAAAGAAGTATTTGGAAAGTATATGATAGAGGCAAAGCAGTTAATATTTCTCTTTCAGAACTCCTCACAACTGAAAAAATAAAGTGAGACTTCAGTTAATAGCTACAGTAGAATAGCAATATCTTTACTAATGAAATCATTTTGGCCTCATCTTTGTTTTCATAAAGATTATGAAACTACTATAAAGGGATTACCTCACAGTCATACTGGACTGAAGTTTTCAAGCAAGGATGACTTTTGAGCTGATAGCAATACACCTTGCTTTGTTTCATATGCATATGTCTGACATCCATTAAATCGTGGCATAAAATACATCTTCTAATTTGGAAAGCAGCAACGCAATTTCATAGAACTTCTCACCTGCTGAGATTACAAAACATCTTTTATTCCCCTTTCATCTTCTTACATGCCTATATCACACATATGGAAAGCATTGAAATACACAGTATTGCAACATTTTCCCCTCCATGTTATTTTATTAATTTTACTTTTTCTTCAAAATCATTCTCTTGCTATTAAGTTTTTCGCACACATTTTGTTTTTTTTTAATTAAAAAAAAAAAAAAAAAAAACTGAACAAAGTTAGGAATTATTATAGTTTACATATCCTCCATTTTCCTCCTCGATAATTTTTCCAAAGAGGTTTGCTATCTGTAGGGGACAGGTGTTAGACATCAATAAGAAGCTACTAGGTCTGATGAAGCAGGATGAATACTGTCTGCTCATTCTCATTCAAGTAGAGTCTTAGGAGGTTGTGACAAGGACATTAAAAGTGATTTTGTATCTCTTGGAAAGACACCGAAAGGACCAGGAGTGTTCTCCTCTGTCCTTTCAGTTGGTGTCTGGGAGCTGGGAAGAAAGAGAAGGTCAAGTGAATGTTTGGCTGCATGGATGGTGTTATGATCACTCTGAGCTATAGCGACCACAGAATCATAGAATAGAATCATTGACTCTCTCAGTGGAAAAGACTTTAAAGATCACCGAGTCCAATCACTACCTAATCATACTACCCTAACAACCCTCCACTAAATCGTGTCCCTGAGGAGACACCATGCCCTGGTAGCACTTGCAATCTTGAGGGGGATGGGCCTTACAAAATGCAAAGGCAGGAGTCTGAACTTCAGGACTGTGAAATTCAGTGTATGTAAGGAATTACCAATTGAAATCTCCTGGGAGTCTGATCTTAGAGACAAAGGGCTGGAGCAGAGCTGGCAACTCTTTGAGGATGTCTTTTTGCAAGCACAGGAGCTTACTGTCCCCCAGCACAAGAAAACAAGCAGAGGAGACAAGAAATTGGCATGGCTTCTTTCCTTGTTATTTTTTTTTTCCACTCTGAGTACTTTTCATGACTAATTAAAAAAAAAAAAATCTTTTAGCAAACTAGTAAGTAGAGCCTCATCACTGTACACACTTAGAAAAGTGTGTAATGGATAACCCTTTTGCCTTCTTTACTTGAAAATTTTATCTACCATTAATTAAAATGTATATATATATATTTGGAAAAAATTCCAGAATGCACTTTCCAGAATAAACTGGAATTCATTTGTTTTTATTATTATTGATTGCATTCTTTTTTGCAAAATGGCCAACTCACACTTTGAGCCGAGTTCAGATGACTTCAACTAAACATTGAGGTCATAAAATTCTCAATCCAGTATTGCATTTCCAAATACACTGATGTAATGTACAAAACCAAGCACAAAAGTATGTAGCAGTCATTAAAAATAAACAAACAAACAAACAAATAAATAAGCACTCCCACCATTCCTCAAAGCCTCATTTAATGGCTTTTAATTGGGTGTATTTTATAGACACAAAACAGTTTCTATTGGGCAGCTGATACTGACTGTGATCGTCTCTCCCTTCTCATGAGCTATAGATTGAAAGTTGTTAAACTTTAAACTGTTAGTGATTACTCACCTCATTGTAAGGAATGCATTGCACATTCAGAAATTAGATCCTCTAAATCCTGTAAAATTTCCTGTAATATCTCAAAGAACAGTAGTGCTTAATGACATTTATACAGTGTAACTTCAGGTTTAAAATGTCCTTTTAATTATGTACTGTGTTATTTTATTATTAAAATATATAAATATATATTTACAGCTTAAAGGACACAGCCCAAAAGTGTGAGAAAACATGCATTAAAAAAAAAAAAAAAACACACAAAACGAACAAACAAAAAAACCAAGCTCAAGTCATTCTGAAGTATGCATGCTATGCAACTTCAATAAAAGTCAGAACATTAGTACAGATCCACACTGCTTGTTGAAACAATTCTGGGAATACACAAAAATAAAAGACTTATTCCCAGAAATACCAATCACATTCTAAATGATTAATTAGCAAGAAAGCAGCTACAATTGGTGATAAATGTGAGCTTCAGTAACAGTTTGGCCAGCTTTAGTGAATATATCTTTGCGCTTTACATGTGGGAAATGCTTTACACATCTATCTGACTGATGACCGATGATAAGCCAGTACTTCCAACTAATATCTTCTAATAGAATACTATACTAGCTTCCCCAAGGAATTACAATAGCATCATCTTTTCAAATAGCTTTCAAATAACTTTTTGATTAATTTAATTACCTGGGCAGACTGATTTCCAGACGAAATGTTAGGTGTCTGATAAATAAGAAATACAAAATGAAACTCTTAGTGACTGAGTGTAATTTTGGTACATCTCAGGATAACCATTTTCTGCTATGAAGATATCCAACAGAAAAGCAAATCCAGCTACTGCAACTAAAGTGAGTGAACTTAATAGAAGTCTTAATAGAAGTCTTCTCTTTCTGACTAAATATGATTAATTTATCACAATCTTGCTTAACTACCTTAAAGTAGCCCTGTCTAAGCTCCCGCTTCTCTGTTTGTTATAGGGGAAAGCTCTAATGCTTCGTATATTTCTGCTCTGAATAGAATTCTGATATTTAAACTCTGCAACTCATAACAACTGCCACAGAATCCCATATATAGACAATGATAAAAAGTAATCAGACATACTAACTTTTGTTATGTTTTTAACATGGCAGATATAATTCTGAAGGATTAAATTTCTAGCATTTTCTCTTCAGCAAACAGATCAGTACTTTAAATCAGTGATAACTTTATTCTACTGATCAGCTAACAACATATACTCACAGTATATCTAAAATTGAAATTGCTCTAGAAGAATGTCATTAAGATTTGTTTGCAGCTACTTACAGAAGTGAAATGCTGTTCTTATTGCATAATTTGGGTAATTTGTTATTATATATTTTTGAAGATAACTATTTTCAAAATAATGAAAATAGTTATCTTCAAAAATAACTGCAAGTTAATTTTAAATGCCACTTTAAAGAAACCAACTATTAAAAATATAGAGAACATTTATCACTTGAAGATCAATTCCCTTTAAAGATATATTGGCTTAAATCCTGATGACATTATCCTTTTTTTTCTTAGGAGGTATTAACTCTCAGAAGTTATTGGAAGATTTTTATGACCATTAGGAAGGAAATGGAACTGACAAAATGGAATATAGATAAATTTAGACAGACACTAGGCCAAAGACTTAGTATAATGAAAAAAAAGGAAAAGAAAATTCAAAATTTGTAGCCTTCACTGCACAGAAGCCCAACTGAGTTATTCAAATATTCTTGCTTTCTGCTCTTAGTTTTTAGGTAATGCTGCTACTGTATTAGGAAACTCTAGAAATGTAATTTACTCTGATTCAATTCAAGTCTATCCACTTGATTTTTTGTATTGATTAAAGAGGCTTTTAATCTAAAATTCAAGAATTATCACATGACACTCAGATTAATTCTATTATGCTGCAATTACAATATTTGCTTTTTTGCCACTGTTGCAAGTTTCCCTTTTATAACTACCTGCAAAGTGGTACGAGTTAATTTTGGCTTGTCATTATAATAGCTAAATGGCCTTTAAGCCTCCAAACACACGCTTCGAGAGAGGCGCTAAGTCTCTTTTGCATTGCCATATTCTTATTACTGTGGCAACAAGTATAACTGGGAGAAAAACTGTGTCTGGTATTCCCTTTACTCTTTCTGAAGGCATCAGTTAGAACAGCTAGGAAAATTATACTTTTTTCTAACTCTCAGCCAAAATAATTTTACATTCAAGTTACCTTTGGTAAAGACACAATCTTTTTTCAGTTTACTGTAACACACAAAGGTGAAAGACCCATGAGTACATGTTGCTAATTTGTTATTTGAAAAAGCCAAGAAGTAAACATTTTCATTTATTCTTCCACCTAAAGAAGATCACAAGTGGGTAAATCATATATTACAGTTTTCAACCTACACTGAAACTGAGATTTCTAGGCATGCTTGCTTTTCAGAAGACGCCAAATAACATCAGTCAAAATCTGAATTTAAAAAGTATTAATATCAAAGAAAATGCTGCTGATAAAAACATGCTTTCAGACTAGATGATCTAAAGTCAAAATTCTAGACTGTCTTGTCATTAGTTATGCAGAGTTCTGATATGTCCATAAAATAAACATCTAGAAAAGGTACTTATTTGAGTCAAACAGCGGACTAACTGCTACTTGCTTAGGTATTACTGAGATGCACAAACACTGCAGTGAAAATGTATATGCAGCTGCCTGATCAGGAGCAATAATATACGAACTACACTGAACTTACTGTGAAACATTTAATAAAGTATTGCCAGTACATTATAGTTCTTGGTACTGTCTTTTTGAAACTTTCCATCTTTGCAAGATTGTGCTGAATATTTCAAAAAGATCCACTGGGGGTTTTTGTGCAAATGTGAAACAATGGCTTTGAATTAGGAGTTTGAAATCATGCAACAGAAAGCTCTTCTTAAATCAATAACATGAATAAAGTAAATCTCCATGACTGAACTTTAGCTCTCTTAGAGAACTATACATAAAACCATGAAGCTTGAACTAGACAGCAAATGCACATTGTTCAAAGCCAGTGAGAACAATGCAGACAGATACACAGACTTTTTCTACTTGTGATACTATTAAAAATTTGCAATACTTTTGCATTTCCTCAACAGCGTAGGTATAGATATTGTTTACAGAAAAAGAGAAAATCATCTCACTGGTCAGTTTGCAGAGTATTACTGTAGATCTCTGTACTTTAGAGACTGAGAGTACTGTGTAATAGCAGATGAGGAAAAAAAAACACCTGCTTGAGCTAGTAGTTTCCACTTAAAAAAAATGGGAATGTGTAGGTGATAGATAAGATCTTCTTGATCTTGGAAATTGCTTCAATTCTAGATTCTCTAAAATGTAGGTTTCATACTAGCAAAATTACTGAATTGAGAGCTGAGCAGAGATAATTTTCATGTTATTGAAAAAAATATAGAAAGTGTTCTGCTGATATCCTGGTCTTCTTCTGTAGTGACTTCTTGAGGAGTGACATGAGAACAGTATTACATACAAGCGCATTACTTTATGAAAACTGCATGTATCTGGATAGCAACAACTAAACTATTTAAATGAAGTGTGCACAGCGTTGTTCTTCAAGTGTGCAGATTTTTGTTGGGACAGCACTAATTCCTTTTTAAAATAAATCAAGTAGGATTTATCCAAAATATCTTTCTAGTGACATTTCTAGTTACTGTGTCTTAATAATCCTAAATGCATTTCTTTATATCCTTACTGTGTGCATACATATTTACACACACACATATAGCATGTGGCATTCAGCATCTTATCGCCTTATCTGTATTCTCTCTCTTTTAACTCCATCATTGCTTTCTGAAGTAGAGCTTGCACAGAGAAAGCAAGAATAGGCCTTAAGGATGTAATTCATTCTGAAATTAAGGGAAAAGTTTGGCTCCAAATGAAGAAAGGAATGTAATTCAAAATGCTGTTCTAACATGGTACATAAACTGAGCTGCACTAATTGTATTGTATTTAAAAATGATAGGGTGTACCTGGTGTCACAGCAAAACATACTATATTGTTTGTTGAATGCATTTACTGGATTTTTCTAACTCTTATTTTCTAACTGAAAATAAATATAAATGATGTTGCTTTCACAACATTAATGAAGATTTGATATCTTTGGCGATATGGGAGCAAGCTTCTCTCTCTCCTTCATCTCATAAATCTTGCTGAGGAAGATGTAGTTACTTCAATACATTGTTGATTTTTATACCATCTTTTCAGCTAAGGATAATGAGTTACAAAAATGATATTGATCTCATACAAGCTAGATAAATTTTCCATGACCTTGTATTTTCGTTGCTTTCCCCCCTCCCTTTGTGTTTACTTTATTACTTTTTCTAATACATCGTACAATATACCTATTTCGGTAAACAACTAATTCAGGCAAACTGCAGTAAAAACGTTCTATGTATATGCTATATTGTAATAGGTTTTTCTGTACAGTTCTCCAAGTTCAAGTAAGCTTATTTACTCAGTTGTCCAATTGTATTCTTGTACTGATGTTTCTTTACTCCCTTTATTTTTTTTCTTTCTTTTTTTTTTTTTTTTGAATGAACTGTAGTGTAGGAAATAATAATAAAAAAAAGTTAATTTTAATTCCAGTCTGCGTAATAACCTCACTTTGATCTTCCATAGCAATTCTGCAACTTTAAATTCTCTCCAAGACAGATGGAAATTATGCTATTTCTCTTGAGTAAGTACATTACTGAGGAAAATAATATGTATTATTGACCATAGTCAGAAACTAAACATTAGCCTTGCTACATGATTTCAATTGACAGATCTCTTCCTTTTTGTGTGGAGTTATAATAAGGGTTGCAGGCCACCGCTGTCATAGAAATGATTATTTTATGAACCCAAATGCAAAAATGAAGCTGAGGTATCGAAATAGTAAATGGAAATAAACAAGCAAAGCACTAAATTTGTACACATAATTCTGAAAAACTTGAATTTCTCCTATGTTCATGCAGTTTCTTTCTCCTTTCATCAGCAATAGTTGCTTAAATTCATTTTTTTAACAGTTAATTAATTGACAATTACATTCATCACTGGATTTTATATACTCCTTATGAAATAGAAAGATTTTTTCATGTACAGATTGGAGACAAGCAAAATTATAAATGTGGTCATGGACATCAAAGACTATATTTTCCAAGGTTGCCTTACTGAACTTAATCAAATTCTTCACTTGTTTATATTGTATTGTTTCTTTCCATGACTCTATAGTATGCCTAGGACCTTCTGACATTTTCATTCTTTTTTAAATTGCACTGAAAAATATTATATTTGCTCTTCCAGATCATGAGAATATATTCTGCTACCAACAAGTAAGATGAGGGCTCAGAATCTTAACATTTAATTCCAGTTTGCAGATGGTTCCCTGTGCTTATTTATTTTTTTGTTTATATATTTGTCCTTCCAAAGGCAATGTCATACATAAAAGTATCGGGAGAAAAAAAAAGAATGATATTAAAATGTAATGTTTCCATGCAATCACTCATCTTCATTTTTCTTTCTTAAAGCATAGTATGAAGAACCTTGATAAAGAACAAGATCAATTTCTTCCAATAGCACTTACCAATTGATTGTTATATATAAGAGTCAGCAATGTGGAATTTAGTTGGCTTTCCTTTGATGATATTTTCAATTCCTTCTTTGTAAGTCTTATTTTTTATTGTTCCTGAAAAGACTTGAAAATAATAGATGTTCTCTGAAATTTCCTGTACTCATATTTTTTCTCTGGTAATAGATGTTTAAAACTTGAGTAATGACATGGGAGTAAAGAATTCTTATGATGTGCACTTAAACTCATCCAGAACAAACAAAGCTCTTAGAGCAATTGTTACTTGAGGAAACAAGGCCACAGGCAGTTTTAAGCAGCTTTATAGGAAACATTTTATTGCATTTTAATATACAAATCGCTATAAATAATCAGTAAATAATCAGTATTATTACCACTAAAAGGAAACTCTGTCTTTGAGAATGACAAATAATCAGTAAAAAGGCTTTGTTAAAACTAAAGAACAGACAAGCAATTTTAAAATTAATATATGTGGGCGAAGAGACTTTCAAGCTAGAGTTATAGAACATAGAGAAGAGGTAGACCTTGTTGCCGAATTGTCTTTTCTATTAAATAAAAATAGAAACACTGTCACCATCAACTATTGGGTAAATCTAAGTACTTAAAACAGCCATATAAATTTCTTCAATCTAGCAGGCTGCAGTGTTTCTTCCTAATGTTCTCACATCTCTTATTATTGGGTGGATTCATTCACTGGCCAGAACTAACAAAACTACACAACTTGAAATAGCTATTATTATATTATTATAGTTTATATTTTCCTCCTGCTGACAAGTTCAGCAGTATGAGGGATAGAGAATGGAAAGGGCAAGAAGAGAGATATTTGAAGATAAAGTGCTTCACTGTCATGATATTCACTTAAATACTTTTACTAATGTATGCTAAATAGTATCTGGATACATCTTTATAGTTTTTAATGACTTTTAAAGATCTTCACATAAACAAAGTGCTTTGCCCAACGCCATTTCAGGATCAGAAGTCAAACTTATCTACATAGGTCAAACTTAAAAATTTTCCTGCATAGTTTATATTGAATTTAACATGTTTTCCTTGTATTTATACCTGTATAATTGTTGTATCTTGATTGATATGCATGTTACAGTAACAAGTATGAAAATAAAAAAGATTTGCATTTTAAGTTCTTCTTGATTTTTGAGGACAGATTTAATATCTAGTTCAAGCATTTGTACAGATTCTTGGACTATAATGACAAGTCCCACTCACTATTTATGATCCTTAGATCTTAAACAAAATGGATCAATTCCTATAAAGCATGCACAGTATAGATGTATGATGTCAATTTCAATACAGGTGTTTTTTTTCTCTAGATTCTGATTATGTAAGACAGTAATCAATGTTTTCTACTCTATTTTCGTAATTCTTGATAATTATTACAAGCTTAGGGTTTAGAGAAATAGAAGTAATAAAATCTATCAACTGATGTACAGTAATTTTTCCACATTATAAAGCATTTTTTTTCCAGTCCTTTATTTAAAAAGGGTAGAATATTTTCATCACTATATAAAAATATATAATGCTTTTTTTACAGACTCTAGTCCCTGAGGTAAACCAAAATCTAGTGAAGACATTGAGCCATGACAAACCAACCAACAAACAAACAAATAAACAAACAAAAAAGAATCAATCTTCTGACATGCAACAATGCTGACTCTTGCTTTCAAGTTTAAAACTTGCATAAACCTCCTTTGATTTCACAGAGGCTTTTTAAAGTACTGTATATAGTCACTTTACAGGCAAATCAGTCCTGCTACAGACACTGGATATAATAAAGATAACTGTGGGTTTAAAACATAAAGATCCATAAAGTATTGCAATTTTAATTTTCTTTTGAAATTTAAATCTGCCTCTAAAGATGTGAAGATTTGTCAGTTAATGTGTTTGGGCTGATGAAAGTAGTTTGTACTCATGGTAAGTATAACAGGTCAGGCCACCCTACTGAGTCTCCATCCTATAATAGATACAGAATCATAGAATAGCCCAAGTTGGAAGGCATCCATAAGGATCATTAAGTCTGACTTCTGGTACCACACAGGATCAAAAATCAGACAATGTATCTGAGAGTGTTGTACAGACACTTCTTGACACCAGTAAGATCTATGCCCTGACCACTTCCCTGGGGAGGCTATTCTAGTGCCCAGTCATCCACTGGTGAAGAATCTTTTTCTAACCCCTAACCTGACCCTCCCTTGATGCAACTCCATGCTGTTCCCTCTGTCCCTGTCACTGTCACCAAAAAGAAGGGTTCAGCATTGATCCTCTGATCTCCTCATAAGAAGCTGTAGACTGCCATGAGGCTTCCTCTCAGCCTCCTCTGCTCTGGACTGAACAAATCCAGGGACTTCAACTTCTTCTCATACATCTTTCCCTCTAGATCCTTCACCATCTTTATAGCCATTCTTTGGACATTCTCTAACGTTTTATGTCCTTTTTGAACTGTGATGTCCAAAACTGCGTGCAGTACTCGAGATGAGACTGCTCCAGTGCAGTATAGAGCAAGACAGTCGCTTCCCTAAACCAGCCAGCAATTATACGCTTGATGCAACCTCGGGTACAATTAGATGAGATATCTTTAGGGATTAAGATGAATTGTTCAAAGCATTCATATGAAAAAAGGTCTCTTGATATTTTCTTTCATTGGAACATGACTTAAGGTTTCTTCTTAAGGCTTTTTTCTCTAAGCTGGTATAATCATATAGATGGCTAGACACACTGAAGAAAAACCACTAGGATTACGTAAACATAAGTCTGTATACCAAGCTCAAATAATGATTTTTAAGTACAAGTTCAATTTAATTGTACATCAGATGGAATCTTGCTTGAATTAGCAGTCAGTAAAAATACAGAAAGTACTTTGGCATAATTAAATGTTAAAAACAAATAAATAAACAAAAACGACCTTCATTATATTTCAAAAATTTCATAATTGAACAAATATCGTCTATAAACAACTTCCATAGCACTAAACATATATTATATTTCTTATTATAAAATGTAAAGGAAGTAATCACTGGTAATTCAAATAATATTATGCAAGCAGTTGATTTAAAAGGTTTACAAATAAGGCTGAGATAGCTTTCCCTCTGCTGCAATCACAATCTTGAAACCAATGAAAACAGTATCCACTTAAACTTTGTTATCATTGTGCTACTCTTCTGTGTTGGCAGGTGAGGCAGGGGGAGTATTTTAATTGAAAATATTAAGTTTGTGAACACTCACAAATCCTTTCTCTTGAGCTAGGCTTTTACTAATAGATTCAATGTTTACACATATTGAGCAGGGCAATACGAAGAAAAGACCTTTGAAAGAAAACTATGGACCAAGGATAAAATCAGAAAGTAGCTCTACTGAGTTAGATATGTGTACCAAGGGAAGATTAAAGATTTTAAATAATCAGGGTAAATACTACTGTAATTTTAATCTGAAAAAAAAAAAAAAAAAAATCAGAAATATTTGCCAGTTACAATCAAAGAAGTCTTCTACAGATATTTAATTCATCATTTAGAAATTACTGCTGTTTAATCATTCCTCTGCTTCTCAGTGTGAAAGAGAAGTGTAAAAAAAGTGGACATTTCAGATGACTCTATGAATATACACTGACTTTTAATTTGAAGAGTAGATACTGCTTGGTTGAATATGTAAGGAATGCTTTCTATCCAAGATAATATCATTTATTCCATAAAGAATATCTCCCTTACTTCCTTACTTCAGAAGATAATCAACTCTTTCACAGAGACAGTGGGCCCTGGTACCTAGCAAACTAGCATGTTTGGACCATAGGTACTCAATCAGGATTTTTTTTTTTTTTTTTTTTTTGTATGACCTGAAATTAAAATGGTATTTGAACTAATTTATAATCTTTTCATATTCATATTAGATTACTTCTTTAGGATAAATTGATAATTCAGATCCCAATGTAAAATTAAACATTGCTAGGGAAGATATAATTTTCACAAAGTTAAAATGCGGAACAAAAAGTAACAAACATGGCTTTCATCTTACATACCTTACATATAGGTAATCCATAGTTTTAAACACCTCTATCTTAAGTAAAAGATTTTTCTCATAGAAACTTAAATTTTTCTGCAGTTCTGCTGACATGTAATCTCAGTTGTTAGTACGTTCCAGATTTTGTTTAAAATTTAATCTGTCCTGAGATTTTAATGAGGCTTTTTTGAAAGAAACAAAAAGCTAGAATAAGATACAGGTAAAGCTTCTCATTTAAATCACATGAGCTGGCAAACAGCCTTTTTCAGTAGCATTAGTGAAAATACTCATGATGAATTTTATGATTGTTAGACCGCAGAGAGTAACTAAATTAAGAGAAAAATCACAGGACCATCAATATAATTTAAAAAAAATTAATTGGCAATGATCCCTCTGAAATTGAGAGGGAGAGATGGAAAGAAAGAGAAAAAGGAATTTAGTCATAGAGAACAAAATTTTATTTCCTTCCCTTTTCTGGTAAAATACTTATATTCTAGGAATTTAATTACTACTGGTATAAAGTGCGTTTACAAAGGGCAATTTTTAGGTGCAAAGTTGCATTTAGTAAGCATGCATCAAAGCAGCTCTTATCTTAACCTTATGCAAGAGAATATCAGGAAATATTGAATAAGCATTCTAATTGAAGAAGTCTTATATGAAATGAGAAGGACATGCCTCTCACATTTTGAAATTCCAGAGAGCCAAATCATTTCCTGGAATGCATAATAAAACTTCTTCAGGATCACATTTATTAAACTCTTATGCCCATATTCTAAATTTTGTACCCTGGGGTTGGTGACATTTATTTTGTTTATTTCTGAGGTTTTCCCAAGTTTTTGATTATTTGTTTGTTCACGTTAAAGTTTCATTTCATTCAACAAGAACACACCAGCTTTTTGTCCAAAGAGGGATATGATATAGAAATCAACTAATTGAATGATAGGTCCTGAAGACGGTTTGAATACAAAACAGTTGCTAATTTTCAATTAATATTGGAAAAGCTGGTTTCATAACCCTTCTTCACTCAGTTCAGAATTGTTGAGACCTGAATCGTGAGCATTCACAGACTTTCTCTAAGAGCTTATCAAATCCACATCAAGCTGAATGCAAGTTGGGCAGATTCAAAGATATATTATCTGGGTTGTTTAGATTCAAGAACAACTGATCTTACTTAACATACTCAGACATATCTAATGAAATTCCTTACCACAAAACACACTCAGAAAGAAAAGGAACTGTACTGGATATGAACTGACACGTAATTTAATAATATCCTCCATTTTTTCTCCTATGTACCCAAACGCAAATCTAGATAGATTTCTAAAGATAGGATCACCTGCATCTCTGTTTGAAACAGTAACAGACTAGTGAAATATAAAAACTTATAAATTTCAATTTTATAATTGTTGTCAGCATTTATATATATGTATTAGACAAGATAATTTGAAAGTATGTTTACAGACTTTTAAATTAGACTTAAATTGTATCAGCAGATGTTAAAAATAAATGTTGAACATCAATCTTTGATATATGTAGAAGACATAATTACATGTGAAATATACATCACTCCACTTAAACAACACAAGTCTTTAGAGGATCTTAAAGCACTGCACAAAGCAATTGATTAAATCTCATGTGATGTAGTAAATAAACATGATGTATTCTTAGAGAAGTTACCGGGTGTCTTCTTTCTCTTGTAAGTGCAAACAAAATTGTCACTCCAGTAGATAAAATACAGTAATGAGTGATTGATCTGAAGGGCTGATTGATCTGACAAAGTTTTTCAGCAATCTCCTCTGTGGTTTTTTTTTTTTGGTTGGTTGGTTGGTTTTTTTTGCTTTGTTTTTATTTATTTCTTTTTACCACACTTTCTAGAACTTAACTGGTAAAAATAAAGTGAAAATTTCTCAGTCCAGGGAATTTTTCACTCAGAAAAGAAAGAGGAATTAATCTCATTATCTATCTTAGCAGACATGTAATTAGAAAAAGTACTGTGAAATAAGAAATCAAACTAAGAGGTGACACAAACAAGATCAAGAATTCAAAAGAGCATATCCACAAAAGAACAAGCATAGCCCTAGATAGATTGCCAAAAACATAAAAGGTCAGTAAGGTCAGATAGAATAAGGGGCTTAGGAAGTTCAAAACCAGAAGAAAAAAAAAAAAAGAAGAAGAAAAAAGAAGAACTGGAAGAAATGAGAAATGTTGCCTTTACTTTCATCTGACAACTGTCATAGTGGGAGTTGTGCTTGGTTTGATGTTTCCAAAAGTAAATTACGGACAACTTTTAATCACATTGCTGTATGAAGTCCTCTACAAGTCTTCCCTTGCAGCCATACTACTCTTAATCAATTTTCTCTAGCAGTCTCCACATTAATTTTCATTCTGAAATTGCATTTTATAATTACTTTGCATTGTGTCCTCTTTCATTGCACTTTTCAACATTTGGCAGCTTTCCTGAAACTATATTTGTCCGCTTGTTACTTGTTCTACCGTTGAAATGTTCTACTTGCATATATTTTTCTTGATCTCCTCAGGCTCACCTCCTGATTTACATTTACTGATTCACATTAAGTTACTTGATTTCTTGTCAAGATATGGTTTATTCCAGTGAGGTTGTGAGTGATGTAAGTAAATTTTAAGCTCCTCATGGGATGTATTTTCCTTCAATTCATAGACTATAGTTTAGAAATTCAAAATAAAAACAAATATTTATAGATTTTGCCACCTGCAAAGCATAAAACTTGTCCAGCAAATAAAGGCAGCTTTAACTTACAATTCTATCCCACGTGCACCCCCTTCAGGTATCATTTGAGATCTTGGGCCTGTTTTTCCAAGCTATACCGTATAAAAGCTGATAAGATTATCTAGTCTGTATTTCTATTCTTTTATTTCTAGTCTGTATCTTCATTTCTAGAAAATGAAAGTTCTGAGATGCCATGCACTGTAGTTGCTATCAAATGTGCTCAATAGAGAGAAACATAAGGAAAATAAATGAAAGAAAACCCAAAACTCAACCTGAAGACTTCAGGATCTTGCCAGGAAGGAAGTTACAGGACCTGGATGAAAAAGCAAGGGGTCGAATGCAAGCAAAGGGATTTCCATCAGGATCAAGAGGCTGGAAAGGCATAGGAGTTCAGGAGTAATGAAATCTTTTGAGAAGAGAGCTCTAATAGTTTTTTTTGCCCGATTCATCTTCTTTCCCCAATAGCCTAAAATTGTCCAGAGAAGTGATCCAGTAAAAAGTATTTTCACTGTCACTAATTTCTGACTGTCAGGCATCACTCAACATGTATTGCCACTAGCATAATTAAATTCAAATTCTTGAGAGCCTGCGTGGCCCTACACACCAGAAATTGAATGCTGCAGAAAAAGAATATGATTATTTCTGAACATTATTTGAATGCCCTAATGACATAAACATTACAACTTGCTTCAAATTATGTGATTAATACAGATACATCAGCCTTGGTGAGCTGGTGTGTCAGAAGGTGTTAGACTTCAACTCCTAGTTCAGGTAAAAAAAAAAAATACTTTAGCAATCCTCATGCACACTTTGGCCAATATTTCATATTCAAATTTCCCATAGCTTGCTCAAATGCCTCTTTGTTGAAAATAAATAAATAAATAATTGTTTAGAAATCAAAAGTTTCTGTGTTCTTAAAAACAGCTAATTAAATTCATTCTTGACTGCTCTGTTAGGATTAGGATTATGAAATCAACAGATTTTTTCTATTAAAATATTTATAGAACGCACTAGTAGCTTTCTTAGAGGAAGTTCCCTACCTACTCTGTTTTGGAATATTAACAAGTGGGCTTGAAGGAACACTTAACCTTTATAGCAAGGAAATTAAAATTCTTTACCACATGCTGCTAAATGCTAAAGCTGAAGTTTCCTGTATTAATTCACATAATAAAAATATTGTGCAGAATATTTGTCATAAACCTCAAGGCTGTTTTTCTACAATATATATTCACCCACCCTGAACAGATACCTTAAATGATGTCTGCTCAGTTTGCTAATGAAAAAAAATCTAGTACAAAATATTGGAACAGTATGAAGTGCAGTTCAGACAAAAATTCCCTTTTCCAAAGGAGAAACATTTAGGTGATTTGTCATGCATTTTTGCATATTTGTTCATCTCATCAGAATATAACTTCCTTAATGGTGTATATTTGTTTTATTTAGCTAATGTTTGTGCAGTACTTTGAACATATGAAGTACTACATAAGTGCTCAGTATTATTCAATCTAATCCTCAGCTGATAATCAGATGAAACTCCCTGTCGACTCTGATTGCTGATGTAGCCTACTTTTATGCAAGATAAAAAGAAATAATTTCAAAATGATATTTAATATAATACTTTGATTTAGGTCTATTATTTTTTACCCTCGGTAGAGGTAAGTAGAAAAACAGAATAATCTCTTCTTAAAAAAAAAAAAAAAAAGGCAAAAATGGAAAAATGGAAAATTAGGTGGAGGATTTATTCTAAAGTATTTTGCTATTATGATTAAGAATCCACAGTATACATACAGGTCACAAGTTCAAATTCAGTCCAGCTCACTAATGGTTGAAAATCATTACCAGCTGAAAGTTATTTAGTTGTCTATATGAAAATATACTAATGTTTTGAGCTTATAGGAAAAAAGAGATCCGTACAGCTAAAACCAATGTCAATTTAGGGAGTATTTACCTTTTGGAAATGGCCTCAGAACTCTAATCTTTTGTACAAAGCACTCCAAACCGACATAAATAAAGTTCAGATTTACAGTTTTCTAGCTAATGTTGGTATAGAGCTCTACCATTTAAAGAATGAACTATAAGATAAGAATTATTAGATATCAAGGTAAAAGAAATTAAAAATGCTACACATTTGTTCCTAAAAATATTCTTTTCCCGACTGGCAAGGGAAAAGGATACAGTTTTATTCCAGTCATCTGTATGTCCAATATTTAAATCAGTGGTGGACATGCCACAGTCAGAAGACAAGAAACAGCAAAAGATGACTGCTCATGAGTAAAATGTGAAAATAATCAATGAGATTCTTTCAAAAAGTTTTCAATGCTTCATTTGATCACATCTCACAAATGCTATCTTCTGAAGATCAGCTATTCGGGGTCTGTAGCAACAGTTCTCAGAACCTGTGTTCATTGTAGACAGAGTCTTGGAAGGCTCTTATGCTAGATCCTTGCGTAGAAATTAGTTTAGAAAGTTGGGTTAGAGTTAGAGAGTTAAAGTTTGGGAAAATTTTTCAAGTGAAAAATGCATAAAACAGGTATTAGAACAAAGAAAAAATGACAAGCAATAAATCAGCAATATTATGTGATATTCAAGATTTTCAAACCTAATTTAGGAAACCATGAATATTTCCAATACTTATGTAATTCCCTACTTATATTTTATGTAGTTAACTACTGAAGTTTGCTGCCTTGTCAGAGAAAGGAAATGTCTTTCAGAAGTTTGTGTGGGGACTTTTAATGTTTTTGCAACTGACCTAGTGACCAGAGTGAGGTGTCAAAATTTGTTGATATTATAATTATAGAAAAGGTATATCTATCTCAAAAGAGATGCATGAGAATTACATAAAGCTAAGAAATTAGTTAGTATAATGAAATTTAGTGCTGATTAATATGAAAAACTCAGTGAAACAAATGCAACTACATAGAGAAGAGCAAAGTCTAAAGTATTACAAAAGTTAAGGTGAAAAGTTCCTTCAAAATATTATTTCAAAATATTATTTATATCAGTATTTAATGCTGATAGGAAAAGAAAACCAGATATACTAGGAAAGGAGAACTAAAAAAAGAAGCAGTGATCTTGGCTACTCTGTAAATCCCAGATTCACATTATGATCGAAGTTGGAAGGGATGTCTAGAGGCCATCTGATCCAACACCTGCTCAAGGAGGCTACCTGGAGCAGGTTGACCAGGACCTTGTCCTGATGACTTTTGAAGATATTGCAGGAGGGATTTTCCAGAACTTTTCTAGAGGACTTCTTGTACAGATAAAAACAGTATATTGTACTTGAGTGTTTCATATTTTCTGATGGTTGGCAGAGTAAAATAGGGAAAGATACAATAAAAAGAACAAGGATAAGGAAAGGTTTCATAAATCTTCCATACACGGACGAAGTCAGTTAAATAGGAGTTTAAAATGTGACCGGTGGAAGATATAACATGTGTTTATATGATAATTAATTAGATATAGGAAAAAAAATAGAAATACTTCATTGTTTTTCCAAACGTTTTCCACAGTATACAAAATAAGGGTATTCAATTGAAATATGCAAGTAAACAGAAGATAATATGTTTTCATGTAATGTAGAATTAAATTGCAGAACTTTCAGCTCAGAATTTCCTGTATGTTAACAGTTGAGATTGGTTAGAAAAATAAGCAATTAAAAAAAAAAAAAAAGTGTATCAAGAGCTTTTAATAACACATGTAATTTTTAATCAGAAAGTCTGTGTTTCACAGTCTGAATGACAGAACTTACACAAGAAAATGTGTAAGGAATTTATAGATTTTATTCCAGGCAGAAAAGAAGCTTTGGTAATAATATGGTTTATAATATCTATGTATAATATTATGGTAGCACAAAATGATACAGAATGGAAGAAAAAGGAGCCTACTTTAATGCCAGAGGAAGATGATTTTTTTTTCAAGATTACCTAAAATAAGTATCTTTTTGAAAATAATAAATATAAAAACCTTGCTGCTGTATTTCAAAATAAATTCTATATCAATTTTATCAAGTCTGTGTCTAGTTGATAAATGATAAGCTTGAAAGGGCTGATATTTTGTTATAATGTGTCAAAACACAATTGAAAATCAAGTATCTGGAGTGAGCTCAACGCACAGGTAAGAAGTTTAGCTCAGTGATTTCACAGCACCTGGAGAAGACTATAAGACATCAGTTCCAGAAGTGCACATAACCACCTCTTGACTTCTCTTGAGATCTACTTTTACTCTTTGACTCAAGCACATCAGCAGATATCAGAGAAGAAAAAATGAATTTTGAATAGCCCAGCTTTTATTACTGGAAGGTGATGCTCAATCTCCTTTTCTTCCCAATTTACATCATATACCAATCTAAATTTACTTCTCACTTTCCCTCAGGCTATTTGTAGATGCAAGCCCTCAAATTGCACTTGTGGCTGTGCTTCAGTGGTTTTAAAAACTGTTACTTTCATCTATTGCCATTTCACATGGCAAGTTCTCAATGGGGGATTATTTTATACTCCATTACCTTCAAGCTGAACTTTGACTGAAGTATAGCTATTATGAAACCCTACTCGAAGTCACAAATTTTCTTATCACTTAAAAAACTGAATGCATTTTTCCCTCCTTGGTTCTCTCTCTGGCCTTGCCAGTTTATATGACCTTAGACTCTCACAGTCCGTAATGACATTGCAGTTAAAATGAAAAAGTATTTTTTCTTAAATTGGATTCAATTGAACTACTTCTGCAGTCACTTTGGATAACAGTATGACCTAACAATTTCAACTTGATTTTAAGAGTTATTTTAGAGTAAGTTTATCTGATTAAAATTGTTTAAAGCCACCTGGGTTTGAGCTCTTAGCCTGGCAATTTGACAAGTCAAAAACTTGTCCTACTCTCTGGTGGCATGCTGCAGAATGATGCTAACCTTTTTTACAAAGATTTTCTATTGAGTTTGAACTAAAAAACTTAGGCAATGTGGAGAAAATATTGTGTTTTTAAAAGTTCACATACTGACAGGCATTTTAAAAGTCATTTACGCTTCAAAATTTAAAAAATCTTAGTAAACTAGAATCCTAACAACTTTGAAGATCAGAGTTAGGATTTTTAAATGCTATTTCAGTATAACACTATCTCTTCATGATGACTCATATTAGAAATAGACAGAAAAGCAGCCAGAGATTAGCACTTCTTACTTCCATTTCCAGATGGGACTTTTACATTAGGATTACAGTAGGATCATGCATCTCTTGTTCTTCCCAAAGTACAAGGAGGATAGAAGTTTCAGCACCTTTTAATTAAAAGGGGAGAGGCTTTCTCAGCATAAAAATAAAGTATCCATGAAAATCAATTTACAATATCACCCATTATCACTAAAATGCAGGATTCATCCTTTGAACAAATGTGGCAGCCAGTGAATACATTTTTTTTCTTTGGGTTTCCTACTTATGTTCTTCTTTTCATTACTGGTGATATACTAGTTGGATGATGTTATGAATGCTTTTCCATATTCCATAATTGTTACAGTGCTAATATACAGATAAGTACCAAATTTAGAAACTCAGACTCTTAGTGTGATCCTTTTACTCAGTTTTCAAGGACGGTGTTGTCAGTCATTCTCAGAATTGGACTAGAAATCTTCAGGTAAATAGTAAATTTTTCAAATGGTCTCTTTCAGTCATCTTAGAAAATGGAAGGCGGATTCAGCAAGTGACTCATTCCAGAGGAAAAAGAAAAATAAATCATAAAGTCTTTTGATTCAGGCAAGTGTTTACATTGATGTTAAGAAAGATTTATCAACTCAAAAGAACTTCAAATGAAGATCTGGGATATCTTTCTTTCACTCCTTTCTCCATAGAGTCAAATAAAAGAACAGCATCACACTGCAAATATGAGAAGATCAACCGCCTGAATATAATGTCTGGGAGATTTTATATTGTCACCTTCTTCAGGGACATAAAAGAGAAGCAAAATGAATTCAAATCTTGACCACTCGCGTTCTTGACTTGTACCTCGAATTTTGATGCCTAGGAGAAAAGTAGTGTCACTGATCGCTTTCTGAATGGCCTTCTGTCTTTTGAAACAAATGTCAATATTTATCAAATACTTTATTTGTACTGTTAACAAAAAAGTAGAGATTACAGATTTTTTTTATCTAAAAAAAGTATTTTTGTGATTTTCTTCTGCTGGTTGCAGAATAAGAACCAAAACTAGATTTAAGCAAAATATTACTTAAGACCCACTATTCCCTGGATCTGTATGAATAAATGGCACTTTATCTTTGTCCATAGAACCACCATAAATAAATCTACATGAGAAAACACACATGTCAGCAGTACATGTGGTTATCGTATATTCAATGCTGTTTTCATTTTTCAGTTAAATGCCTCAAAATCAACAACAACAACAACAACAAGTGGCTTTTCCTAGTCTTTTATTCTCATTGTGTTTTCCTGCTTATCATGTTCATTGATCAAATTTCACAATTTCTGTTAAATAGGTGTGGTTTCATTTGAATCAAACTGCAGTAGCATTGTATGATGCATCAAATAATGAAGCATCCAGTGTGAGTGGGACTCTGTTTCATTTGTGCTTAAGTAAGACATTTTGGCCCCAGCTTTGCCTGCACCTCACCCAAGCAGGGCCTCTGAGGGAACTGACAGTCTTTCTGTACATGACTGCAGGTATCCAGGCCTTGTGCTGCTGTACTAATGGCATTGTATGCCTCTGGGTAGGCTTGAGGGTTCTGTATGCTCCAAAAAATTCATATAGACTTTCTGGGATCATAGGTAAGATAACTGAGGTGAGCTCAAAATTACATTACTGGAGCTGTCAGTAGGCTCAAAATAGTTTCAGAAGTAAAGAATGAAGAATATAGCAGCTTCTTTCCTTTAACAAACATCAAATAACAATGTCTAAAAATAATATAGTAAGATTGCTGTGCATGTTATGAAAACCAAAGAAAAAACAAACAAACAAAAAAAAGCAAAACCATGAAAATCTTCTTCAATAACACAGAGAAATTTGATATTCCAGAAGTGACAACTATAAAGATTCAAGCAGTCAAGAGAGGTTAATGCAACTAATGCAACATTTCCTGAAAAAATGAATGTGTGACATTGAAGTGGAAGATTAAGTTGCTACTCCTCCTGACACTATTGTTTTGTTGTTTTTTTTTTTTTTAAAAAAAAGGTGTTTAGTTACCTGCTGCATTAGAGCTTTTAGATACGTGACACTGAAACACTTAGGGCTAATACAATAACAGCATCCTATTTGCAAATCACATCACACACAGAGAACTTGACTTACATATCGACCTGGCAGCTGCCTTTTCCTTTGCTGTTTAATGAACCCAGTTTGTTTGTAATTTTTCATCCTAATTTTATTATGTGAGCTTGCAGAGGCCACACAGGACACAGTCTGGTTGTGAAATGGTAGATGGGGCATTTAAGAGCTACACAGTTATTTTCAAAAGTTCAACCTTAAAGAATATTCAGAATTTTTGTTCACATGTGTTTTGTTCACCCCAAAAAATACTGAGAAAGAAGCAGAAATTTTCATCTAGCAAATATTTAATTTGACACTACTCATTGCCCTTTTTAATTAGAAAATCTTACAGCATAGAACACTGTTGTTATATGCTAAAAACAAAAGCCTCTTTAAAAATTCTCCATTTAAATTTTATGCTAGATTTTTCTACATTTCTTTAATACATTTGTGCATAACTTTGGATATAGTCATTTCTACTAATAGTAGAAATGTTGCTCACTTGCAGGATTCAGTATGGGATCAATTTCACACCAAAAAGCTGTTAAGATACAAAAATAAAATAGTTTTATACAAAAGAAATGACAACAGGAACAACCACAAACTTTGGTGGTATAAAAGTCATTCATAAAATGAGAAGTTGATCTTGGGTCTTCAGTGTTGCAGAAGAAGAACAGAGTCCGTAGATCAGTTTTGCATCTTTTGAGGGAAAAAGAAAAAACAAACAAACAAACAAACAAAAAATCTATCACTCAGTACTCTGTAAAACTATCTTACTTTTGTTGCTATTTGATGAGAGGATTCTTACCCCTAAAAGGAAGACCACCACCAGCAGACATGCCATAAATTTTGCCACAATTAATGTTTCAACCAAAGCATTTTTTCCCTACTAAATCCCATTGAATGTCATAGGAAGGTTCCCATTCAGCCATTCCCTACTGATAAACATGGACAAAACATTTTGCTTAATTTATTTCATTGTCAATTAACGTCTGTTTCTTTTCATTCACTTGGATATTAGGAGGAAGAAAAAAAAAAAAGAAGATAATTGAATCCTTCAGTAAACACCTTTTCCCCCCTTCCTGGTCTCAATTTGTCTAACATTCTAATATTTGACATGGTCTAGACAGAGTCTATAATAACTCCTTTGATGAAGCAATGGACAATACAGGAGTTTGGATTACGGTGTGTATTATGCTATTCTGCTATTCTATATTCCTCATAGATTCTACTCCACTGATTTTGGTTTTTTCCTCCTTTTCCTCTCTTCTGGAAAATGTTGCCCATAGGACATTGTACCAGTGTGGATTTCTCACACCTGTAGTCCTTCAGATTTGTCCTTGTTCCAGAACTGATCTCTCATAGCTGTTTTCCCTTGTAGGTGTCCCTGCCCTTAGTGTGAATCACATAGTTCCAGGTGTGTGTCTTCAATGATGTTCAATGATGCAATCAGCCATCCCCTCATTAGCATCCCTCCTCATGTGTATTTCCAAGAATAACTGCCACTAGATTTCTAACAGTATCTAGAACATCTCCAGTCCTTCAGAGCTGCTGCTTTTCCTTACATTAGTCAGAGAAGTTGCACTGGAGGATTCTCTGCCAGGCTGCAGTTTTAGAGATGCTGAGCAGTGACGAGCAGTATTGGAATTGGTTGAGATCAGCATAGGGTATTTCACAACCTCCACCACCAAGTCCCCCCCTGCAAATCTACACTTCCAGTGCTCTGCCATTTATGCCCAGTACAGACATATTGACTTCTGAATATTGTTTTGGATATTAGCCACATTAAAATTACATGTTATAGCACATAGCAAGACAGTGATAATATCCCTTTATCTTTAAAAGTTTACTGTTTTATTTTCAATCCTATAAAACAGAAAAGCAGTATTTTCAAATCTTCCAGTTATATTTTGGTAGTCGCTACTCAAATAGCCATTGTACACTCAAATTGCAGCTGCATAAGTAACTAGGACATAAGTTTGGCTTTTTCTTTTGCAGTTAGCTAAATCTATCAGTCAATCAAAGCTAATCACATTAATGAAATTCATTAATAATTTTAAAGAAGAATGAAGAACAAACACCCTCAAAGAAAACCAATAAGTAATGCTTCATAAGCTGTTATAAATGCACAATCTAAGAAAAATAAAGGTAAATTCAGTTTGAAAAAAGTCAGGCTAAGACATGTGAGAAAAGTTAATGTGAGATATTCTTGGAAAGCCAAAATGTTTGCAAGAGGAAATTTGCAGAAATGAACATAAAGGCAAAATGTCCTGAATCAGAGACATAACAGTTGCTTCTGTACACTGACACAAGTTGGACTCTGTACTACAGAAAGAGACAGCTGAATTTGAAACCTAAACTGTAATGATACTTAAACATCCTGCAAGCCACTAGGAAGACTGCAAAACTTATTGCACTTAGACCACTACAAGGGCTGATAGAGACACAAAGGAAAATGAAACTCTACAAAGTCATCCATGAAGAGGAATTAGCATAAAATGTGGTGTGTTTGCTCATCTATTTGTTTAATTTAAAGGAGATTTAGGTTTGAGAAGTTCTTCAAAAAAAAAAGAAAAAGAAAAAGAAAAAGGGGAGAGTGGGAATTTTTTCACTGGATTATGCCTTTTAAAAATAGAATGGAGAAACATTAAATTTACAATATACTTTCTGACAGGTAATTGATGATAGGTTGTTGCTCAAATGCCAAGATAAGTTTATTATATCTAAATTTATTTGACTCTATTCTCCTATTTCTCTTTTCTACCATCTGAACTTCAGAAGTGGAACTCATACAGAAAGAATCTAAGAAATCAAGATGTTTTCATCACCTTACAGTGTTAATATAGCATGCCAGAATGCTTATGAAAAAAAATCACAGTTAAACAATCAATATGAAGGAGCTCTTAATTGTATGGATTTTTAAAATAAAAATATTCAAGTGAAATTTTAGGCAGGTAGAGGAATTATTATACTCTGTGGGCCAAACCTCAAGAGCTCTGTGGCACTGTATTAGCTGATCTTTGTGTGGTTGGCTCAGCCTTCCTGACTGGAATTGCCTTAGAGCAGTATAAGGGGTAGTGCTGACAGCAAGGGAACATTGAAACAGAAGCAGCATGAAAAATATCAGTCCTTCCTAGTTCAGCAAATATTAGCAATAAATCATTAACCGAAATGGACTTCTGCCAAGTATCCATTTCAGTGTCAGCTGAAACCACTACTTGAATATGTAATTTTAATATTGCATTACTCTTAGGAATCTGAAATGGTGTGCTTGTTTCTCCTTTCAGTGAGAAACATTACTTTATGACTGCCACACTGTGACATCTGCAGTAGCATGGTGCTTTTCTGTTCCAAGATGGAAGTCTTCTAGCATCTTCAGTATCAGTCTGGTTAACTGCAGCTTTCCATTAAGCACAAATTACTGCACACCACATACAGGGTGGAAATGGTCACCAGCTCAATTCTAATCTCACAGTGGAGTATTTTACAGAGTTAATTCATGACTGCAGTTGAAGAAAATGTAATAAAAAGAGAGGAGGATTATACATGGGTATTAGTGCACTTCTTGACTTCTCTGTTTGAGAAAGCCACTACTCTTTGGAGGTTTCAATGGACTTCAGCGTTTGGCGCTGTTAAAAATCTCCTATGAAAGAAATGAAAAGTTTCCACTTGGCCAGTACTAGTTAATATATAGGTGATTAAAATTCTGAAACCATGGGAAAGAATAAATGTAGATACTTTATTTAAATGTGCAAGTTGCTAGTGTTGTGTCTGCCTTCACCTTACTTGCCAAGCTGCTGTGGTTTAACCTGACAGACAGCTGAGCACCGCCTAGTTGTTCACTCATTCCACCTGTAGTGAGAGGGGGAGATGGGAAGATAATAGTAAAAAGGTAAAATTCTTGGGTTGATATAAAGGCAGTTTAATAGAACCCCCCAACAAGTAAGGAAATCTCGATATAATAATAATGATAATAATAATAATAATAGAATGTACAAAACAAGTGATGTACAGTGCAATTGCTTACTACCTACCGATCAATGCACAACTAGTCTCGAAGCATTGCATTCCTCACTCTGTCCAATGATCCCAATTTTTATTGCTCAACATGGTAACAGTTCAAAGTTAAATCTTTATGTTTTCTTTAAAAAATTACTCATTAAGTGTTATGTATGTTATGTATTTTATAGAGGAAGAAAAAAGCACAGAAAAGAGCAAATTTCAAAAAAAGTAAATAAATTTTGAAATGTAATCACTGGCTACTGGTTACATCAACCCTAATGTCACAGAGTTAACTAGATCAATCTATGCCCATGACAGGGAGGGCAGTAGGCCTCTGTCCCTCCTGCCCCCCTCCTTCGGCCCCAAAGAATGGGAAGGAAAAGGAAAAAGGGATAGGGAGATGGAAGCTGGGCTCAAGGAAGGAAAAAAAACAGCGGCAATGATCTATGGAGAAAAACTTCTTTTACTATGATATCAGAATGCAAGATAACATAATATAATACAATCTAATTGAAATTGAGACTAATAAATCAAATAAAATAAGAGAGAGAGTGAGTTCCTGAGACTGAGTCAAATCTGAAAAGCTTGATATGGCTAGGAAAGCACCCTCCAACACCCACTTCAAGGCAGTAAGAGGCCGTCCAACACAGATGGGCCAAATTCCATGACTTCTCTGATGTACAGGGACAGGTACCCGGAATTGGAGCATTAACACTTTATCTCCCAGTGCACTACATGATGTAATGATATAAAATACAGAAAACCAAAAATCACAAAACCATGACACCTAAACAGCCCTGGAGGGGTCTGATGATAAATATAAATCTACTGACTGTTCTGTACTTTTTGTTCATCAGAAGGAAACGTGGTTTTAGGGGGAGCCTTGAATATCAGTAAGATTTGGCTGTCTGTTAGCATATGTAAACTGAAAGTACTCTCTTCTCTGAGGACGAAATCAAAGCAATGCTAATTCCTGTGCAAACAGCTTCGGTTAAACTTCAGCCCATGCAGATCTGAAAGAGAGAATAAAATGGGGAACAGGGATCAAGGGATAGTACTGCAAAGATGGTTAGGGGCTTGGGGTATCTCTTTTATGAGAAAAGGCTGAGAGATCTGGGACTGGTCAGCCTGGAAAAGGCTGAGTATTTACTGTTTGTAAATACAAGTGCAGCAGTCAAGTGAATGGGGCCAGGCTCTTTGCAGTGGTGTGCAGTGACAGAACAAGGGGCAATGGGAGCAACCTAGAACATAAGAAGTTTCATAAGAACACAAGGAATATCTTCTTTACTGTGAGGGTAACAGAGTACTGGAACAGAGGTTGCTCTGAGAGGTTGTGGAGTCTCCTTCTCTGAAGATATTCAAGACCCACCTGGATGATGTGCTGTGGGGAACCAGCATTAGTAGGTAAGTTGGACTCAATGATCCTCAGAGGTCCCTTACAATCCCTGTAATTCTATGATTCTGTGAAAAGAAGAAAAAGGAAAATAAACAATTTTTTCTTCCAACCTGCCCTCATGAAGAGTGAGGAAACTAAATTGGAGTTTTTCTATCATGGAGATGCACATAACAGCTAGAAGGGTCCATGCCAGCACAGTGTTTGACTGAAGCCCAAATGATGAGTTGCTCCTCACAGACAGTTCCTGGTAATCATTTGAACCTTAATAATTTGTTCTGTATCACCTCAGTAGCTTCTGTGAGAATCCATACATAGACAGAATCAGGATTACTGCTACTACTTCTAACTCTATCCAGCCAAGGTCATCTAGATCATTCAGGACATCTCTTGAATCCTGATAGAGAACAGACAAAGAGCATGGGGGCTTATGAGGAAAGTAAGAAATTCCTGAAGTGAATGAGAGGAGACTATAGTCCTAGCTGTAAGAAGATATCACTGGTGGGATAATAGGAAATCACATTGAGGGAAAAGATTTGGGGATTCAAATTTGTGCAAATGAGAGCAGGTGAGGAAAGAATGAAGAAAGTCTTCAGAATTAGAATCATGGAATCATAGAGTGGCCTGGGTTGAAAAGGACCTTAAAGATCATCTAGTTTCAACTCCCCTGCAGTGCACAGGGTTGCCAACCACTAGATCAGGCTGCCTAGAGCCACATCCAGCCAGGCCCTGAATGTCTCCTGGGATGGGCGATCAATGACCTCTCTGGACAATCTGTTCCAGTGTGCCACCACCCTCTGAGTAAAACAACTTCCTCCTAATATCTAAATCTCTCCTGTCTTTTTTTAAAACCCTTCCCCCTTGTCCTATCACTATCCACCCTCGTAATCAGTAAACATACATCTTACTGCAGAGAAAAAAGTGGCTTCAGATACCACTCTCATTGCTATAAAACTCAGCGTTTTCTGTTTTGTTTTTTATTTGTTTTTAAAGATGTGTTGGACTTTTTTTTTTTTTTTCCTTCAGTGCTACAAAACATGTATACACAAAAATGATACTTAGTAATTCAAATTTAATTCCGTTTCAGAGCTGCTATAAATCTTACCTTAAGTCTTCTGACATAGTTTTACAGGTCAATCTTAAACAATCTAGAGATGCAATCTCAAAAAAAAAGTGACTGCTGAGCCTATAGACAAAGAGACAGAGAGGAGGCATCCCTGGCAACAATGTTCCAGCAGGAAAAGGTTACTAAGTGTCTGCCCAATGACTTCTACATGCTTCTTCTAGAGCAGTCTAGGTCTTAAGCACTGAAAGAGAAAATGCTGTCATCAGCAGTGACATCTGATTGCATTTTTCTTCTGGCAGCCTCTCCCATCAAAGATATAGTGTCAGAGCTACAAAAGTGACTTGAATTGCAAAACTATTTTTACATGATTTTTAGGAAGATACTGTGTTGCTTGTGTTACTTGGATATGTCAGAGCCCTTGGAAGTTAAAAAAATTCTCTGTGAGCCCTTTCCAGCATTAAAGACACATACATAACACAATTAAAAATATATATATAATAACTAGCTAATAAATAAATACATCTTCTTTTATAACTGAAAGTTATTTTAAAAAAAAAAGTATTTTTAGATAGCAAATGTCCCAGATAAGTTACTACTTGATAAACTAGTCAAAAATTTTGTGAGAACTGAGAAATTTAACAATGAAGATACCATATCTATTGATTTAACTTTTTATTTTGCTTGGTTTTTTTTGCTTGTTTTTGTTTTGTTTTGTTTTGTTTGTTTGTTTGTTTGTTTTTGTTTTGAATAAAGGAGTAAATTTGACTTTTGCCTGTTTGTTCAGTTGAAACACCACTCTGGTATAAGTTCTCATAATTTCAAAGTCCATAAACAATATAAAAGAAGTTCCATCTTCTCAGTTTAGCCACATTTCCCCATATTTATCATACATTTCCCCAGTGCTGAGCAGGGTGACACAATAACTTTCCTTAGCCTGTTTACTACACTCCTTCTCTTTCAAACCAGCATTAATTTTGACTTACTCATAGTGACATAACATTAGTGTCTTGTATGTAAAACCTGGGCATTTCTCAGCACACTGGTTACCCACTCCATTGTTTACTAGCTGTACTGATTTGTGTTTTTTGTTTTCTTTGTTCTCAGTTGCAGAACTTCTTAGTTCTCATTAACAAGCTTCTCAAGATTTCTTGTGCAAGTAGCTGTTTATCATGGTCCAACTGGATTGAATTTCTATCATTTGGCATAACAATACATTCTCCTAATTTAGTACCTTATATTAGTACCTAATTTAGTACTCTGCAAATCTGTTGAGATAACAATACATTTCATTGTCCAAATCACTGATGAGAATTGAATTATATCAGCCTAGCATTGACCTCTGGGCTATTTATTTAAAACTGGCTTCCAAACAAATATCAAGCCACCAATTGTTAGACTTGCTGGTCCAGTTTATACTTAACTTATCCAATAGTCTGTTTATTCAGCCCATATTTTATTAGTTTTCAAAGGAGAAGACTGCAGACAATAGTGATAGAAGTCTTACTAAAGTCAAAGCATGTTACAGTCAATGTTTTTCCTTTATCCAGACTACATTTCATCACAGAAAGCAACCAGGTTGATCAAGAATTATTTTCCCAAATTCACATTCTTTTTGTTATGTTTGACATTTTTAGAAATTAGTTAGAAGCAGATGTTCATCATTATGTTTCCAGGACTAAAGTAAAGCTGGCTAGTATTGGGTGTCTTTCTTGCCAGGAAGGACAGAAAAATTGTTAAACTTTTTCCAGTAGTGAAGGAACTTCCACCAACATTGCAATTTGGTGCAAGTGGCTCAGACAGTTCTTTTAGCACCCTTCAGTATGAACTATCTGGAATCAGAAATTGAAATATTTTCCTTTTCCTTAAGCAGTCCTCGTCTTGTGTCTTTCATGCTGCTTACTGATGCTCTGCTTTCGACAATACACCTGCATGCAGAAAGGTCAGGAAGCAAGTTTCGTCTGTGAAGGCTGACGCTAAAATGATGGTATTCAGCCTCTTCTGTATTGTCTATCAAGGAGGCTGTCTCCCACTCAATAGTAGACTATACTTTTTCTGAATCTTCTTTTGTGATTGCATCATTGTACAATCTCTTCTTGCTCTCTTTTACTTAAGAGTTACTTACTAGATTTAGTACCAACTAGCTCTTGATTTTAATTTTTTTTCTTTGTCCAATATGACTAAGAAATGATTGTAATTTCAGCCCATGTGGACTTTACTTTTCAATAAAGAACTAAATGTGCTGAAGCACTAGGGTGCTAAGATATTCCAGCAGGCCAGTTCATATCTTCATTACTCCTTTGAATTAATCTTATATTGTTACCCCGTGATTTTAAACTACACATATTTTATGCCATCTTCTAGTAAGCACAAAAATATCAACATTTAGCATCCAAAATGGTCAAGTCAGTGATAAATCTTTATAAAAGATGGAATTAAAAAATCTACATCCTAAAGTTGCATCAGAATATTTGTCTTTCAGTCATTCACCAGATTTACTCCCACTCAACAAACTATGCAGGATTCAGTCTCAGTTTATTTTCTCTCCTTTAGTGGACTATGTTGTTTTATATACCTTTTCTTTGAAGTCTTAATATATATATATATCTAGACTAGCTTAATATTTATTTCCCCAAATTTATTTTACTTTCTTCTTAAGTAGGAAGCAGTCTCGTCAACCTCTTATTAGGATAATGGTTCTTTCCCTTACATAGATAGTAAATCTGTAAATCTCTCTTTGATGTAGTATTTGTTATCATTTAGAAATCAATGGAGTAATAAATAACTCTTTGTTTCAATGAAGTGATAAAACTCTCACCCCCATTCTCCTCTTTAAGTAATTATTTGGCAATTTTCAGGAGGAATGAGAAGTTCTTTGAATCACGCATTCTACACATTTTTCCTTCAAATTAAAAACATACAAAATGCAAATTGCAGCAGATGTACTATACAGCCTTTCATCAGATTTTGATTGAGACTAGACAAATTATTTGGTTAAAAAAAAAAAAAAATTGGGGACTGGTTGACCTCCAACATCTTCCTTTGGGACATGTAAAAATGTCTCGTATCCTTTCTATAAATGAAAACCTGAGTAACCAAAAACGTGTTCTTAACCAGTCAAATGAGTTTGACTAGTTAGATGAAATGTTACAGAATCATGTTGCAGACTGGCAAATCTCTGTTGTGATACAATATGAAAGCTTCAAACTGTCAGAAACAGTGCCAGCAAAAGAAGGGGAAGGTTCTTAGTAAATGGGGGCTCCACACTGAGGAGCATTGAGGCACCCATTAGCTGCCTGAATAATTCCTCTCAAGAAATTTGCTGCCTGTCAGGGGTTCAAGTTCAGGACATTAGGGAGAGACTACCACATATGATTAAGCTGGAAGAATACTGTCCAATCTTGATCTTTCAATGTGGGTCATCAAAGGCTGCAACAAGGAAATTTGAAAATATTGACACTTTACATTCCTTGGGAAGAATTTGAAGAGATCAGGAGCACAGGTAGCATTCTCCTCAGTCCTCCCAGATGGAGATGGGGAACCAGGCAGAAGGAGAAAAGAACAGTTGAATGAGTATCTGCATGGATGGGATCACATTCAGGGATTTGGATCTAGGATGTATATTCAGTTGTCAAGGCATGTTGATGTTGGATGGGATGCAACTGACCAGGAGGGGCAAAAAGATATCAGGCAGCAAGCTGGCTGGGCTTATCACCAGAGCTGTGAACTAGATTCGATGAGGGAAGAAAGGTATTACTGAGTGACAGAGAAGAGCCAGGGAGCACTGTCACTTTAAGAAGCAGCAAGGCAAAACCTCAGATTCATTCTAGAGGATGAATACAGCCAATAGCTTGCAGAAGAAAAGGATCCAGGGAGACCTCATTGTGACTTTTCAGTACTTGTGAGTATTTTTACATGGACTTTTTACATGGTTTGATTGTGATAAGACAATGGGGAATGGCTCTAAGGTGTAAGAGAAAAAAATTATGTTAGGTGTTAGGAAGAAATTTTTTGCTCAGTGAGTGGTAAGGCACTGGAACATGTTGATCAGGGTAGCTGTGGATGAACCATCCCTGAAGGCAATCAAGGCTAGGTTGCATGCGGCTCTGTGTAGCCTGATCTAGTGGTTGGCAACACAGTCCATGGCATGTGGACTGGAACTAGATGACCATTGATGTCTCTTCCAACCCAAGATATTCTTTGATTTTGTGATTTTGTGATTCAAAAATTTTATTTCTGGGTTTGATTCAAATGCAGCTTTGTTTTGGGTTAGATCTACTGTAAAAGATAGCTGTCAGACATAAATATATATAAAAAAAATTTTGGTACACAAAAATAAAGATAAATCAATGCACTTCTTTTACTTAAAAAAAGAAATAATAGTTACCATCTGAAACTAAAGTTATTATAAGAAATACAGACCTCAAATTAAAAATAGCAGGTCTATCTTTCTCAGAAAAAGAATTTACTATGAATAAAAGCTTCCCTTTTGTAAAACTGGACAGCAGCTTCCTTTCTGGCCCCAAGAGCTAAGAATGACAAAAAATTTCATAGTAATATATTTTAATAATTCAGATTCATTAATGGGAATGAGAAAAGTGAAGAGAGAAGAGATGAATAGTCTGAAACTGAAAAAGCACACTTTAAATACTTGAGAAATAGCAAAAGATAAAATGAGTAGAGCTTAAGTAGACAGCATGAAATCATTATTCAACCAGAATGACAGGAAAGAAAATGAATATACAGAGACATATGATAGATAATATAGATTTTACAGGTAATGTAGATAATACAGACAGAATCCTAATTGTTTTTTTGTTCCTTTGCTATGTTCAGTGACACAAGGTGGCAAAATGGATTCAAGCAAGAAGTGCAAGCATAGACAACATCATTACTGGTAAATATCTGTCTTTGTCTCAGGAAAGCATTCAGCACGAAAATAAACATTATCTGTAAGATCAGTGTAACTGTAAGTAAAACAATAAAATATAAGAGTAAGTAACCCACGACCTTGCTGTTTCTCCATTATTTAAGTCTTCACTTTAAGAACACACTGTGGAATATAGCCTATTCCATAATTTATTTAAATAGCTGGGATACGGGCTACAACTATAACGAGTATAATAAGTCTTTTGGATTATTCCAGAGGAAAGCAAATATCTTCAGTTGCCAACACCATGGAGAATGATGAATTCTTATCTGAAAGATGACAACAGCACAATGTTACTCATTATAGAGAATCATCTAGTAGCAACCTTTGGATCATCTAATTAGAATGAATTCTAAAACTAGACTAGAAGCCATCCTAAGTGGTTTACTTCTTTTTCCACATTTTTTTTCCTTCATTCTTTTCTGAACAAAAGAGCATAATTGATTAAGTTCCCTTAAATTAAAGAACCCTGACAATACTGGCAAAAGCAATGATAGAAAGCTAAATCAATAAAACAATACTTTGGAGAAAGGTATTGTCCAAGTGAAAATTAGGAAAATGCCTTCTTTTCAAGCACTTTAGAAAGATAAAGTGAAAAAACAGTAGTATTGAAGCTGGCAAAAGGAAGGATATTATGATAAAATTTGAAATCAGGAATTTAGCGCTTATATTTCTCATACTGATAGAAAAGCAAACCTCAGATATTAAACAGGACAAATCAAAGAGAAGTCAAGACATAGAAATCAGAGCAGAATCATGCTAGTATCTTAAATCATGAGGAAGTCAGAAGGGAAATCACATAAAAGGAATAGTACTACTTCTGTTCAGCACTCAATTAAGACCCCAGGAAGTTTGTAGCGTAAAACATTTCAGCTTCTTTTGACTTTCCTTTTGATTTGAAATTCAAGGTTAAAATGAGATCAAGTGATCTCTTCATTCATAAGGAATGCAACTTAGTTTCTATCTACATCATTTTCCTTAAATGGAAGCAAAGTTTCTCATACAAAGATGTGCTGAGGTTTTAAAAATGTGAAATACAATAAGACTATAGTAAAGATATGGAAGTTTGCAACTCTGATAAATTAACTCAAATGTGCAACGCTTTTCTGACTAGGGACCCTAAGAGAGGAAAAATGAAGTTAAAAGAGTTGCAATGGTTAATATTACAGGCATTGGAGAAGGACTGACCTTGGTAAGCATTTCGGATTAATTAGAATGAAAAGTAGTATACAAGGGGTTGGTCATTAGCAAAATGTTTCTACTCACTCTCTTTAGGCCAAGATAACAAAGAGGAATTACAACTTCATTAAAGCTGTGATGCTGGTGAAATAGTCATGTAATGACAGTTATTGCGCACATGTATGTACATCATCTTGGATACCATAAAAATTTTTTTCTGTTGCAACTTCAGAACAATTTTAGACAGACAGCTAGATTTAGAAAATTCAGAGTAAATTCTTGGATGTTTTTTGAATAACTATTGTTCTGAAGAGTGATCATTCAAAAATCAATTTGTTTTAATTCGTTTTCTTTTCACTGAATTTAACATAATTAAACAATTAATTTATTTTGTGGACAGTTGTGAACATCAGCTGTTGTAAACAACAGAAAAAATAAGTTCTTCCTTGTACCAAGAAACACCCGAACAAATGCACATGAAACTAGTTTTCACTTTCACACAAATAAGACAGAAAAACAAGCAAATAGAAAAAAAAACACCCTATTACGCCCTATTACACCCTGTTACTATGCTTCTTTTCTACAGAACTGAAAGAACAGATAAAATATTGTGTTATAAAATAAAATAAAATCAGGGTTAACCATTTCAAAAAAAGTCATTGTAGAACCTACATTGAGATGGAGGGGTAGTCTCTTAGCCATCAAAAACTCCTCACTTTGGGAGATATGCACTTTGAAAATACTACATCAAATCTGCATTTTATTATAATTACTTAGTAGGCTTGTTGTTCACGATGACTGGATAATTTAAGAGATTAGCAGGTCATTTGTAACCATGGAAATCATGTTGTCTGCATATCTAATAGACTAATTTCCACATGAAACAAGGTAGTAGTTCTGTTTATTTACTTGCTTGTTAAATGTTATTCTGAACTACCTTGTTTTCCCCAGGGGAACTGTCACTCAATTTCCTAAAAGAGAAACAATAAATAAATAAATAAATAAAAATCAAGCTATATCTTTACACAGTTACAATGAATAGACACTTACTTTCCTATATTTTCAGTAAACATACACACGACCACATTTCTATACTCACACCTTTGTATGATTATCATCTTCTACATTTTACACAGAGACCTTAACCACTGAAGAGTTACACACATTAAAGAAAATCCTTACAAAATCCAAAATTCCAGATATTTGTCTCATACATAAGGATATAAATTAATAATTGTTAGGGCAACTTAATGGAAGTTCCACTTCAGTAGCCAGCTGATCACACGTGTATGTTTCTTATTCTGTCTCCTGAGACAAAATATTTAACTCATCTTCATTTCAACATAGTAACTTGCTAGTAAACTAATTATTCTTAGAAAAAGATGAGAAAAGTTTGAGGAGATAATAGAGTTTCTGAATTATTCTGTTTCTACCAACAGTGAATAGCCATGTGACGTATTGCCTAGCTTCTGGCTCAAAGTTTTCCTATGAATTCCCTAACAGACTCCCAACAGTTTAAACTCATATTGCATTGTATTTATCCTGTCTCTAATTTACCTAAAATCTGTGGTGTTTTTTTCCTTTCTTTTTTCTTTCTTTCTGTACTATTTGCTTAATTTGAAGTTCATGTCACGGTCAGTTGACAACTAACTGTCTTCATCTACGCTTATCTCAAAGTTGTCTACACCCTATCATTAATCACTTGTTACAATAATTATACTTTTCTGACATTTTAATTAATTTAACAGGTAAATTATAAAGCAATATGATGTTGAAATTAAAAAAAAAAAAATACTTTCTAAAACTCACTTCCTAAACTTCTCCAATTTTATGAGATACTTTCATTGCTGCAGAGACTAGCTTCTGAGCAGATAAGTCTGCAGTGGCAAAGGATCTGGAGTAAGGCCAACTAAAAAGGCTCTTTTTAAGGGCTTTTTCGAGGCTAGCAACAGCACCACGCTTGTGCTGGGGAACCGGCAGCTAGTGGGCAGGCTTCTAAGTCACCAGGGGTGGAGCTGGCACATTAGCAGCACAGTTTAAACACCTGCCCTTAGCCTTCACACCTGATAAAATAGCTATAAATAGCTTCAGGGAGGGTGGAGGCTAGCTTCCATTTGTGAAGTGCACCAGGTGAGGAACCATTGTTTCTGCTCACTGAGGAAGGGGAGGTTGAGTGAGTGGGCACAGCCCACACTTCCCATAGGATCCTACATCTGTTTGTGTGGGAGGTGGTTTTGTGGTAGGAATTGTAAACTTTGGTCCCTCCTTGCACAGGAGTCCAGCTTTCCTTTTCTTGGCAGTCTCTGAGACTACAGGCCAGAACATGGTCTCCACTAGACAGCAGGCTTATTCTAAGAAGACTGTGGCAACCCAGATGGAGAGCTTGCCAAGAAATATTGCTGTTCAGGTCTCTGGCTGCAGAGAGTGCCTGAGCCTGCTGCTTCCTGGGGAGAGTGGCAGGGACTCCACCTGTGTGAGATGTGAGCAGGTGGATGAGCTGCTCAGCCTGGTGGTGGAACTCAAAGAGGAGGTGCAGAGACTTAGGACCATCAGGGAGTGTGAGTGGGAGATTGACTGGTGGAGTGACTCTCTGGCTTACCAGAGGGAAGGGTTCAGGGAAAATACCCCCAGAAAGGTGGTGGACCTCCTGCCCTGTCACAGTTGGACAGATGTGACTGATGAGGAAGGTTGGAAGAAAGTCCCTACTTGGTGTCACAGGAGACACCCCTGCCTGCCTAGCCCACTTCCCCAGCTCCCTCTAAGCAACAGGTTCCAGTTGCTGGAAGTTGAAGGGGAGGTGAGTGGAGAGGTGATGGAGGATCTGTCTAGGAGAGAGCCTAGGGTGAGGCGGTCACCCCCACGCCTTGAGACTGCCTCCGACAGGAAAGAAAGAAGGGTGGTCGTGGTGGGTGACTCCCTTCTCAGAGGAATGGAGGGCCCCATGTGCAGACCTGATCCAGGCCATCAGGAAGTGTGCTGCCTTCCTAGGGCTTGGGTCAAGGACATAACCGGGAAACTCCCAAAGCTGGTTAGGTCATCTGACTACTTTCCATTGGTTGTAGTTCAGGTGGGCAGTGATGAAATTGCTCAGACAAATCTATGAACTATGAAAAAAGATTTCAAGTGTTTAGTTCAAGGAGTGGGAGCTCAAGTAATCTTCTGCTCTATACCTTTGGGGGGGCAGTAAGGGACACCAAGCGGGACCAGAAAGCATGAGCAATGAATAATTGGCTCAGAGGCTGGTGTCAAGCTAGAAACTTTGGATTCTTTGATCATGGGGCAAGTCACTTGGCCCCTGGCCTGTTGTCTGTCTGTGGAACCCACCTATCTCAAAGGGGCAACGAATGCTAGTGCAGGACCTAGTGGGGCTTATAGAAAGAGTTTTAAACTAGCTACGAAGGGAGAAAGGGGACAAAACAGGTATCACAAGAGATGAGCCTAGGGGAACAATGATTAAGCTGGGATGATGACTCGACTGAAGTGCATCTGTACCAATGCACGCAGTGTGAGCAACAAGCAGGAAGAGTTGGAAGCAATTGTGAGTCAAGCTGATTATTATGACCTTGTTGCTATTACTGAAACGTGGTGGGACCACTCCCATGACTGGAGTGCTGTGATAGATGGCTACAAGCTCTCAGAAGGGATAGACAAGGGAAGAAGGATGGTGGTGTGGCCCTTTATATCAAAGTCTGTTTTGATGTTGAAGAGCTTGGGGTTAGTAATGACAGAGTTGAGTGTCTATGGGTAAGGATCAGGGGAAGGCCTGTAGTGGCAACATCTTGGTAGGGGTCTGCTATAGACCGCCTAACCAGAATGAAGAGTTGGACGAAGCATTCTATGAGCAGCTCGTGGAAGTCATTCGATTGCCAGCACTTTTTCTCATGGGAGACTTCAACTTTCCTGATATATGTTGGAAGTATAATACAGCACAGAGGAAGCAGTACAGGAGGTTTCTAGACTGCGTGGAAGATAGCTTCCATATGCAGCCGGTAGGAGAGCCTACCAGGGGTGGTGCCCTGATAGACCTGATCTTCACTAACAGAGAAGGACTGGTGGGAGAAGTGAAGGTTGGGGACCGTGTTGGGCAGAGCAACCATGGAACTGTAGAATTCTCTATTCTTGGGGGTGTCAAAAGAGCAAGGCTGAGGTCCTCAATGCCTTGTTTTACATCTGCCTTTAATAGCCAGACTAGTCATCCTTTGGACGTTTTATGCCCTGATCTGGAAGTTTGGGATGCTACTGAGAAAACACCCCCAGCAATTCAGGTGGAGACAGTCAGAGAGCTCCTCCTCCATCTGGACTGTCACAAGTCCATGGGACCGGATGGCCTACACCCTCGGGTGCTGAGGGAGCTGACGGGGGTGATTGTCGAGCTGCTCTCGGCCATCTGTCAGCGCTCTTGGTTAACTGGAGAGGTCCCAGAGGATTGGAGGCTTGCTGATGTGACTCCCATCTTCAAGAAGGGCCGTAAGGAGGATCCAGGGAACTATAGGCCTGTTAGCCTGACCTCAGTACCGGGGAAAGTAATGGAGCAAATCATCTTGGGGGAGATCGCACGGCATGTGCGTGGTGTCCAGCGGATCAGGCCCAGCCAGCACAGGTTCATGAAAGGCAGGTCGTGCTTGACCAACATCATCTCCTGACTGGGTGACCAGACTGGTAGATGAGGGAAAGGCTGTTGATGTAGTCTACCTAGACTTCAGCAAAGCCTTTGACATGGTCTCTCACAGGCTTCTTTTGGGGAAGCTGGCTGCTTGTGGCCTGGACAGGTATACCCTTTTTTTGGTAAGGAACTGGCTGGAGGGCTGTGCCCAACGGGTGGTGGTTAATGGAGTGAAGTCCAGCTGGCGACCTGCTTCAAGTGGTGTCCCCCAGGGGTTGGTACTGGGGTGTATCTTGTTTAATATTTTTATAGATGACCTACACGAGGGGATTGAGTGTACCCTCAGTAAGTTTGCAGATGACACCAAGTAGGGAGGTGGTGTGGATCTGCCTGAGAGTAGGGTGGCCCTTCAGAGGGACTTAGATAAGCTGGATCACTGGGCTGGGGTGAATGGAATGAGGTTCAACAAGGCCAAGTGCCGGGTCCTGCACTTTGACCACAACAACCCCATGCAGCTGTCAACGGTTTACAGGCTGGTTTGGCCCAGTTCTGTGACTAGCGGGGCGGAGGGATCCGCAGATCTGCGCCTCTGGAAAAAGGGAACAGGGGACCCCAAAATAATTAGAAACAGCGGCAATGATCTGAGGAGAAACAAACTAATTTACTAAATATAGTATCGGAATGCAAGATAACACACTACAATAAAATATAATTAGAATTGAAGCTAATAAATCAAATATAATGAGAGAGAGAATGTCCGAAAGGTGGACAGGCCTCACCACAATGCTGAGGTGAGATGCGCAGTCCAGTTGAGCAGCAGGGCGGGAGGAGAGTTGACGAAGAAGAGCAGGTGAAGAAGAGCACATCAGGTGACCTTGCCAGGAGTTATATCTCGAGACTCTCTGTGACCGCAAAGTCCCCTGGGGAATGTAGTTCTTCTTCTCTTCCAGGCAGGTACCCAGAGTTTGAGCATTAACAGTTAAACTCCCAGTGCCCCACATGATGTTATGATGTGGAATACCGAAAACCAAAAATCACAAAACCATGACAGCAACATTATAGGCTTGGGGATGAGTGGCTGGGTGACTGTGAAGAGGAAAGGGACCTGGGGGTGTTGGTTGATGCTCGGCTGAACGTGAGCCAACAGTGTGCCTAGGTGGCCAAGAGGATCAGTGGCATCCTGGCCTGCATTAGAAATAGTGTGGCCAGCAGGAGCAGGGAGGTAATCATCCCCCTATACTCAGCACTGGTGAGGCCGCACCTTGAGTACTGTGTTCAGTTTTGGGCCCCTCACTACAGGAAAGACATTGAGGCCCTGGAGTGTGTCCAGAGAAGGGCAACGAAACTGGTGAGGGATCTGGAGCACAAGTCCTGTGAGGAACGGCTGAGGGAGCTGGGATTGTTTAGTTTGGAGAAGAGGAGGCTCAGGGGAGACCTCATTGCACTCTACAGCTTCCTGAAGGGAGGTTGTGGAGAAGAGGGGTTTGGCCTCTTCTCCCAGGCAACAAACAGGACCCGGGGAAATGGCCAGAAGTTGTACCAAAGGAGGTTTAGATTAGACTTAAGGAAGAACTTTTTCTCTCAGAGAGTGGTCAGGCACTGGAATGGCCTGCCAAGGGAGGTGGTTTAGTCACCATCTCTGGCAGTGTTCAAGAGGCATCTGGATGAGGAGCTGCAAGATCTGGTTTAGAGGCTTGTGGTAGCAGTGGTAGTGTGAAGACAGTTGGACTAGATGATCTTATAGGTCGTTTCCAACCCTGTGATTCTATGAGCACTTTGGAAACCAGAAAGGAAATGGTAACTACATATAAGGCTGGAAACACAAAGAAATAGTATCTGAATTGATATTTCCATAGAATCAGATAAAATCAGTAGACATTGAATGACAATTAGAGTGGCCCATTTCAGATGTTTTCTACAATAGACGAATGAGAGACAGTTCATGTCCTGGTCTTTTCATAGGGGGGGTAAAGATATCTCAAATAACGATCTCAAAAAGGGTGTCTGAAGCTGGCTGAGGTAGTTAAGGATGGAAACTGTGGTAATGTTAGAAGAATGTTGGGTACACTGTGATAATCACCTTTTTTTTTTTTTCTCTAAGGTAATGAAATATATTTGTGACTTATCTAGATACATACATGAAAGTACTTCCAATGTGTGTAGGGAAAACTGATATTTTGATGAAATACAGTGTGTTCTGAGGGCAAAAGGAGGGCAGGTATGTATCAGTGAGATTTCAAGCTGTGCAGAGAGATTGCACAGTCTCCAACCTTGTGTCTTTGATCTTCCATCCATAACCACACTGAACAAAGCCCTGATCAATCTAGTCTTACCTCAGAGTTTAGCCTGCTTTGAGCTGATGTAGAAATAGTGTCAACATAAGATCTTTTTTAGTCTGAGTGATTCTATGATCCTGTGAAAGAAGATAACCACAGTGCAGGAGATGACGATTCAAGCAAATACACGAGACTTATGTGTCACTTGACTGTGGGATCATAGTCACTCTATTACAGTCCTCCGATGTTTTTAATGTTTTGCTCCCCTGTCATTATATTACCCTAAGGAACAAAAGGTCCTCTCTCTTCCCTTACTTCATTTTACAATAGTAAGCTACTATTCTCTGGACAGAAAACAAAGAAAAAGAATGGAGGGGCTGAGATCTGACTGATGGAAATCAGAAATAGAATCTGTTCATATCCCACAGTATTCTTCCACTGACATTTAAATTTTACTATTCATCCAAAATATTCAGTGTGCTGTGTATATTAAAAAAAAAAAAGAAAAAGGAAAAAAAGAAAAAGAAAAAAAGAGATGAGTAATCAGTATATTAACAATGACTGTGTTGTAATATAATTAGGTTGTATTACTCATTCTTGTGTAACATGGATCATAAATTATTGCACATTTTAGAAATATGAAAGAAATGCAAGTTATTTACTTCCTGCTAGTTTATGTTTTTGAACAAAATGATACCCCTAAGACTCCAGTTTTAGGAAAGATGAAGTCTTTATATATTTTAAGGCATATTCAAAGCTTTGAACTTTAATCACAGTAGAATTATGGTTACCAATTTCCTCCTTTGATGTAACTCCACATATCAATAGACAATATACCTCTGCTGGCCCATCTTCCACTTATAATCATATACATTATTTTGCTTTTGTTTACATTCAAATTTTACTGTAGGAGAAGAAACAACAGTTATGTTACACTACATTAGTATCTCTACAATAATTAAGTCCCATGTTTTAATTTTCCTTAGTTAATTAGTAAATGACTACAGAAATCTATAAGTAAAAATGGGTTGAACATCTTATTGACAATCTATTTATTTTTTTGTGCCAAATTTTCTGTTCCAGGAAAAAAAAAGAATTTTTTTTCTCATGTGACTTTATATGCATGGAATGATACTTAATTGCATCTGTACAGATTCCTGTTGTCATAATCTGATTTTCATGTAAGACCCATTTCTCTGGTGGAGCCAAAAGAATATTGTCAATTTTTTATATGCTAGACAGAGGATACTTTCAGCTGTAGTTTATTCACGTATGTTAAGTTTTAGCAGAGACAAGAATAACGTCCTTCAGAGACTACTGAAAAGAGTAGTGTCTAACATATTCATTGGTGACATAGAAAGTGGGATTGAATGTATGCTCAGCAAGTCTACAGATAACAAAGAGGTGTAATGGATATTCTGGACAGAAGGGATGTTATAGAAAGAGATCTGGACAGACTTAAGAAGTGGGCTCGTGTGAACTTAATGAGAGTCACCAAGTTCATATGCAAGGTTCTGCATCTGGGTCAGGACAGTCTTAGAGACTGAGAGAGAAAGGGACTGAGTATCCACGTGGGCAAGGACATAAACACACAGATGGATGAAAAAAATGATGTGCGCTATATGCACTTGCAGCCCAGAAAGACAGGTGTATTTTGGGCTACCTCTACAGAAGTGTAGCTAGGGGACTGAAGGATGCTGTAGTCCTGCTCTACTCTGCTCCTGTGAGATCCTGCCTAGCGTACTGTGTTTAGCTCTGGGCTCCCGGAAGAAAGACATAGATAGACCCAGAAGACAGAAATTGTGACCTAGCTGAGAGGAGAGCCACTAAGATAATCAGAGGGCTGGGGCACCTCTCCTATGGAGAAAGGTTGAGGGAACTGGCCTTGTTTAAATTGGAGAAGGGAAGGCTCCACGGAGACCTCATTGTGGCCTCCCAGTACTTGAAGGGAGCATATATACAGGAGGGGGAACGACTGTTTATGAGGGTGGATAGTGATAGGACATTGATAGTTTGTGATGCCAGAGGAATAATAAAATAGAATTATTAAGTTATAATAAATAGTTGTAAATTCCATTTTTTCTTAAAAAAAAAAAAAAAGAATATTCTTCTGTTCCTAATATCATACTGACAACTTGATCTATTAGTTGTAATGAGGAGTTTTTTAAATTGATTAATTTAATGATTTTATATGAACAATAGCAAGTGTTTTAAACTGAATGGCATATATTGTGCATTAAGCAGTTGTGTTTTAAAGTGAATGGCAAATATAGTGTGCATTAAGCAGTTTTACATCGATAACTATGTCATGGTTTTCACATAAGTAATAATAATTTGAAGGAGATAGAAATTGACAGTTCATACTAGTTTATATGTTACATCAAATCTTTGTTATGTGCTCTGGAGTATGGATGAGTATTCTTCTGCTATATCAATATTTCTGAAATTACTTCATATACAGAAAAATTAGACTGAATTTGTGCTTAGTATACATTATTCAAGAAAAAAACAACCTTCAAGTAAGTGTATTCTGTTTCTTGGAGTGAGTTCAAACTTGCTATTAAAGGTATAAAAAAACTACAAAATACAAAGAGGAAGCAGGGAAGCTGAAAAAGGTTGAAACACAGTAATAACAGAGATTTCAATTAGTCATATGTATGCTGGATAGAGTTCAAATCAAGCTGTAATATGGGACTGTTGTGGTTTAATCTGGCAGGTGGCTGAGAACCTCACAGTCATTCACTCATTCTCCTTCTTCCCAGTGGGACGAGGAAGGGATAATAATAATAAAAAAGTGGAACTCATGAGTTGAGATAAAACTATTTGCTAAGATAGAGAAAAGATAAAGGATAATAATTATGACAAATATATATGTATATATAAATGTATATAACAAGTGATGCGCAAACAATTGCTCACCAATACCTGAACAATGCTCAGCTATTCTCTTGAGCAGCAGAAAAGGGAGAAATGAACTCCCATTCCCTTCAAAACTCCTTCAATTTGATGTTATATGGTATGGAATATCCCTTTGGCCAGTTTAAGTCAGCTGTCCTAATCCTATTCTCTCCCACATTCTTGGGCCCTTTAATATGAATGGCCTTGGCTCGGTGCAACACTGCTTAGCAGGAACTACAAACACTGATGTGAGAGTTACATTTTTAGACATTATAAACTACTTGTTGACCAGTGATTACTCACAAAAAAAAAAAGGTAACTCCTGACCTAATCCTAAATATCAGCACAGTTTTGATTCAAAATATAACTTTTGGGTTTCATCTGTACAGTTGGAAAGCTTTCCACATCTTTTTACCTCCTTTCCTTTCTCCTTTCTAAATGTATTCAGCTTTCTACAGAAAAAAAATAAAATAAAAATCTCAACAGACACAGGAGAACTGTGATTCCTTTGAAAGTTGCAACTAGACATCTTAGGGCTAGGATTGTCTAGATGAATCGAAAAGTTGTTACCCTGTGAATGCAACGATAATAACATATTTAAATCCAACACTGTGTTGAAATAAATAGGTTAGCATTTTACTGAAAAGGGAGAACTGAAGTAAAGTGAGTAAGCTGAATCTGATAAAATTGGAAAGACAATGTAATTCAAAATAGATTTCAAATTTCATGGGAAAATAACCCTCAAAAACCGACAAACAGAAATTGAATCCAAATACCAAAAAATAAAACACATTAAAGAAAATGAGACTGGCAATTCAAATTTAAAACTACTGTAAGTCAGGTCAAAAAAATTGTTGACAATTTTTGTGCTAAAAATGTAAGTCTCATAAGAAAATCTTTGTCAAAGAATTCAAAAGCAGAAGGTTTCTAAAAGAATAACAGGGATTGGTGCATGATTAAAGTGTATGAGGAGCACTCATACAAGGTAGTCGCATGAGAAGATTATGGAAAATAAGTGAAATTCTGGAATGGTGCTCAGTTCAAAGGCAATCCATAAGATTCCCATATCAGATCTTTATTTTATACTGTGAATTTGTGGAAATACTTCCAAAAGAAGTAAGTGGGATTAAAAAAAAAAATCTAAATTAATTCACTGCATAGGTCTAAATAATTTTTCAACAAATACATAAGAACTCTGATATGAAACTTGAGTATCTTCACTATCATGTGTAACATTTCTGAAATCAGTATTTGTAGCCAGAGGAATAGAAGATGGCAAATCTGACAAAGAATTTTAAATGGCTATCGATAAGGACTAAGAATTTGACTTGCATGTATCAGCCAAACTGGTAAATCTCGTGTAAAAAGTAAAAGTGGTAAACACATAGATAGGTAAAATATATTTATAATAACTTAGAAATTTTGTAAAGGAAAACTATATTTTGCACATCTATCTGGTTTTGCTTGCTGTTTATTTGACTGCCAAGACATGGGCCAGGCAATCTGCTCTGAGTGAGCCTGGCTGAGCAGAGAGTTGGACCAGGTGGGCTACAGTGTCCCTTGCAACTTCATACATTTTGTAAGTAGGTACGTAAGTATGGTCTAATTATACTTCTGTTCTTAATAAGCTTTCTCCAGGATCTCACATGAATTTCATAAGATTGCTCAATATATCTATAAATGTTTGGAAACTGTATAAGTAGTGAGGCAGAGATGCTTTTAAATAATTATTCTACATAATAAAATTCAAAGCCATCTATAAAGATCTCAAAGGTGCTTATCCACAGTCAGTTACAAAAAGATAAAATGATGTGAAATGCAAAACCAGCAAACATAGATCAGTTCATAAATACAGCAAAAACAAATAAAAATTGCCTTATATTCACTTACGTAAGCATATTATTTAAACTGGACAGATAGGAAAAAATTCTGCAGTTTGGACAAGTATACAGTTAAATATACTCAATATGCATAGTTAGTAAAAAACAAACAAACAAAACAACAAACAAACAAAAAACATGTTGGAGAATATCCAGGTGGAGCATAGACCAGAAATCTTGAATAAATAACTGTAATTCTGCAGTGTTACATGCAAAATGCTATCAGTGATTTAAAATCTGAGTGCAGTAGGACTAGGGGAAAAAAGTTACAGAGAAGAATAAAATTGTTTATCAGATATATTCAATGGCTTCCATTTAAACTAGAACTGAGTTCAGGAAGAGGTGATTGAGGAAAAACAGACTCATGTTGTCTCCATTAATTTAAATGTGAGAATTACAAGCTGCTCAGAAGAAGTTATCAGAGATACAGTAAACAAACTTTTTTTTCTTTCTCATAGCACTTTATTATATTGTTGAATTCTTTCCATTTTAGAGGTTGAAGATGCAATCATATCTGAAAAAGAAATTCAACAAACCTGCATAATTTGTTGACTCTGAGATTTGTATAAGATTGCTACTACCTGCACTGGAATTACAGAATTGTACAGTTTGGAACCTCTAAAGATCAACTAGTCTATCATGACCAATCAAAGTAGAGCTGAAATAGACCAGATGTACTATAATATGGTTGGTCTAAGCAAGATTTGTTTACTTTTTAGCACATTTAAAAACAAATTGTATTCTCTGAGGCTAAGTTTATGCTTGAAAACTAAGTATAAACAGGGCATGGCTTCACAAGTGCAACACTAGTCCAAAATCATTCACGCTTCCTATCATGAATTTGGCTTATTCCAAAAATGAAAGGGAAAAAGAAAAAAAAGAAAAAGAAAAAAAAAAAAGAAAAAAGCTTGTAGACTATAACCACAGTTCTAGGCAATAAAAGACAATTCATGAGGACAACTACAAATACAACTACATAAGCACATTAAGTATTAGGAGATAAAAGATATTAAAGATGAAACTGCCCTCCTTGGAACAGTGATAAAATTTGGCTCTATCAGTTCAAATTGTCCCGAATAATTTACTCTTGGAGCAAGATAATTTCTTTTCCCTATTGCCAAACATAATATTCTCCTATTTTGTTAAAATACTTTGATGGCTTATTCCCTGACTCAGTGCATTTAGTATGCACTTTGAATAAGACTAGCAGCATTTTCTGTTGTACAAGCTATTTTTTGTGCGTGTGTATATGTATGTGTTGTATCTTCAGTGTCATTTCCTAAAGGTCGTGTTTTCCACTTTGTGCTAAAAAATAGTTGTACTGGTTGTTGCTGGTGGGGAAAGAACAAATTAATACCTAGCACTGCCAACATTCACTGATTCCTCCTGTAAGCTTTACCCCGACACAATTCTTAGAATAACAGTCACAAAGATATTTGCAATAAATACTAGGGAAACACAAGCCTATTCTATTCATATAATAAAGATTACCCTATTTTTCCAGTGCCAAGAAAAACTTCCCTTCCAGATGCATTCTGTCTATATCAGAATTACATCAACAAAATTGATACAAATTGTCTTGAGTTATTAGCAGAGGTTGTAAACATTCAGAATCAGAAATTAAAATAAGCTCTTTACCTTATTTTACATTTGAGCCAGCAAAATTATTCCTAAGAACTTGTTGGATGGTCATAGTTTAGAGAATCAACGAAAATCCCATCCCCACTAAAGAAAACTAGCAAATCATACTAGCTTCCTAATCCATCTCCCATTCTAAGTATTCTCCCATTCTTCCAATTGGAATACTACCCATTTGTTAGAAATAAGATTCAGGTGTGATTATACAAGAAATGACTATAGAAATACCTGGATATCACCTGTCTCCAGCAAAAGAGATTTAAAACTAATATTAAACTTCCTTTTCTGAACAGTAATACATAAGTTACTCAGAAAGTCATGCCTCCTACTTATTTCCATGAAAACTAGAACAGACAAAAAAACAATAACACTTCTTTAAGAAAGCAAATTCTCATCTACAGAACGTTATTTTTCAACATTGTCACCACAGTTAGCTATGAATTTTCACCAGTGATGAACAACAGTCTGCATGCCGTGCTTGGAAAAATCTGCACCATTAGCAGTAACTCAGTGTCACCATCGCCACTGCTGAAACACATCACCCACCACCTCACTGTGCTCACATCCACTCTTTGGTCTTGAAAAACATTCGTCAACTGTCAGTGAATGTCAATGGATGCTATTTTATCTGTATGGAGGAATTCAATTATACACTTCTTTCCATACTCACTTCCATGTCAGATGACATTTTGTCAGACTGCCCCTCTGCTGCCATCTCTGGCACGGCAACAAAATGTAATCGAACACTGGTGAGAATGTTCAGCCTCCACTGCCATACCACCAACATTACTTCTGACACTGAAGACCAATAGAAACAAAGAGGAGATATTTCTTTTGAAGCAACCCTTGTACCTTCCCTCTTCAAACTCAGTAGGCAGAGTAAATATTCATTTAGATCAGATGTGCACACTGACTTGGGAAGAAAGAAAGGTAAAATTCCACATTCATATATGAACATATTCTCAGCATTAGCAAAATGAAATAAAGACATCAGATAAGTGAAAACAGATGTTAAAATGTCAAGTGCAACAGATTTGTGTATAAAAGACAAGCTTTGAAAAGGTTAATCTTAGATCCAGGTTAGGCTCTAAGAATTTGCATTAATTAAGAAGAAATCCTAATTTACATTGAACCAGTTTGTGTCACATTTACTGTAATATACTACTATGTATCGGTCTCAGTGGAACTACCTTGAAACATTAACGAGTTGAGCATGAGTGGTGGAAGTATCTCATGCTTTATTGTGCGTTTCCACAACTCTACTCTCATGAACTACTAGCGTTTAAAGTAAATTCTTCCCTGTCAACATGCCTTCATTTTCATCCAGTGGAAAGAAGTAGTAACATAGGAGACAGCAGACAAGCATCTGGCAAGATAGTTTTGATATAGCCTGTGTTTTTCACGTTTTCCATTTAAAAAGCAAATGCTCCTCCCTTTCAGTCTATACAATGCCTTCCTTGGATAGAAAAGTCTATTTTCACTTTAAATTATGACCAGAGATTTCCACTTACCCTCTTTAAGCTCTGTTTAGTCAAGTAATATTTTTGTGATTAGTGTGTGCTTTTAACCTACCAGGGCTGCATTGTTCCATTGTCACAACCTTGAGTTTGTGCTACCAAATGACTGGTATATATCTGCAGCAACTAAAGAAAACACTGCACTTCAGAGACAGAGACATTCTGTGGTGCTTTCTTTGCAAGAGAGCAAAAAAATCCAAACCTCTCAGGTGTTTATATTGGTCCTAAATGCCTATGTATTTTATTTTATAGCTTTTTTACACAGAATTGAACAGTTAAACCTTTTACTGTGTCAGCAAGGTCATTTGAGCACTGGTTTGAAGACTAATAACTAGTTAACTTTCTAATAAGTTAATATTGCCTTATAAATCCTATATAGATCTCTACTATAGTCATATACTTTTTATTTTGTGATACAATAGAATTGCATCTAAATAAGCATCTAAATACTTGTCATTGATACCTTGGTGAATATGAGAGTTTCTTTTATACCTCTGCAAATTATCCAGTCACAGTAGCAGTGAAGATAGTGGGAATGTCTTTAATTTGAAACCACTTATTTGAACTATTTGCTGACATTTGAATAAATTTAAACTCTGTTCTACTCATCATAAGAAATAAAAGCACAACAAATTAGGTTCCAAACACTTCTTTCAGAGGCTTGGCTAGAGAAAAATTACAATAATTATTATCAAACTATAAGTGAAAAGATTTGCATAATTTATCAAATCAAAACAAGAAACTATAGTAGATGTTCAGCAAATCTCTCTAGGTACTTTAGAAAACTATAACAATCAAGTAGAAAGAAATTTTGAGGGGGAGAGAGGAAAATTTTCTTTACAGCTTTGAGCTTTTGAATATTATGTATCTAATTCTTAGTTGCTGGAACTCTATCGACAGATAGCTATTTGTGACTATAATTTAGCAAGATAAAAGACCAATCCAAATATTTACAAGGTCATATAACTCATTAGTTGTACTGTTGTACTGATGCAAACAAATTAAAAATAAACATCTACTAAGAAATTAAGTCCATATCAATATGATCTGATTACAAACTATCAAAAATATATGGCTTTATCAAATATTCTCCCTTAGTGTATAGGTGTTAGAAATCTGTACGACCAATAATGATTTATTTGATGAAGCAAACTGTAAGTGTATTTTGAGAGCAGTTACTTATTTATCATAAACACAGCATACACAATGAGCTTCTTGCCAACAGTCAGAAAGTGTACTGATCTTTAGACAAAGAAAAGAAGGCAAATATTTTCTTTTCCCTTTCTTGTGGATCATATCATCTTTACAATAGGATTCTAGGAGTTAAATAAGCAGCTAGTAAGTCACATCATTCTTTGCACATTTTTTTAATTATTTCTGGTGTTTTTGCATGTCATTAACAGAACCGCACTAATGCAGTATAATTGAATCATAGAATCATAGAATCCTTTGAGTTGGAGGGGACCTATAAAAATATTCTAGTCTAACTCCCCTGCAGGGACAGGGACATCCACAGCTAGGTCAGATTTCTTAGAGCCTGGTCCAACCTGGCCTTGAATGCTACAAGGACTGGCTTCCACTACATCTCTGGGCAACTTGTTCCTGTGCCTCACCACCATCACTGTAAAAGACTTTTTCCTTATATCCATTCATAATCTTCCCTCCTTTAGTTTAAAATCATTTCCACTTGTGCTATCACACACACAGACCTTGTTAAAGAGTCTGTCCCCTTCTTTCCTGTATCTCCCCTTTAGTTATTTATAGGCCTCTATCAGGTCACCTCAGCGCCTTCTCTTCTTCAGGCTGAACAGCCCAGTTCTCTCTGCCTGTCCTTGAAGGAGAGGTGTTCTATCCCTTGGATCATATTTGTGGCCCTCCTCTGAACACATTTCAACAGGTCCATGCTCTCCTGTAGTGAGAACTCCACACTCCACATCTGGCTGCAGTTCTTCAGGTGAGGCTTCATCAGCACAGAGTAGAGGAGCAGGATTACCTCTTCAGAGGCTCATTGTTCTGACTGTCATTAGATGTCTGTTGCACATTACTGCTTTTGTTTTCAATTTATACAGTAGCAAACTGTTTCTGTTTAAAACATTAGTGATGGAAGGTATATCATTGGATAGTTCATATTTTAATCCATGTCCACACTGCTCAATACGGTATGAAGCAAAGAAAACCAGGAAAATAGATTTGAAAAAACTCTACGTATGTACCAGAATCCATAATTAAGTGAACGCTCCACCTTAGCTAGGGTAATGTCACTCTAAAAAGCCTAGATAAGTCCTTGTGATTACATCTGTAGACAGCTTAAGTCCTAAGGAACTCAAATGGTGTTATGCATGTTATACATGCACCTGTGGTATTCCAATTGTACAATAGCTTGACTTGCCGCTCCTCAAATGTCTCTTCATTAGGATGGGACTTACCTAAAACATCCAATATGCTTCAGCTGAGAACAGAAACAGACGTGAGTGTTATCCAGTGTATCAAAGAAATTTAGCACGGGCAGTGATGGTAACAGCTATTATTTTTCAGCACTAGCTTTCTACTGAACATGTATATATTGTTAAAAGTATGGAATTAAGTTAAATTTTAAGTCACATTTAGAGATATCAAAAGGATCATTTTTGACACAAGAGCTGACGACTACAAAGTGTGAAGTTGTTATGTTACTGCACAAGTCATTTCAATGCATTAAAGCCTTTATCTGAATCTCAAGGAATACGTAAGACATCATTCTTTTTTTTTTTCTCTTTCCTGTATTTTTAGGTCCTCAGATTTTCAGAAACATTCAGGGAGATGTTTACTGTAATAATATTCAATGTAAACAGGGAAGATTGGCAAAGCAGATGTAATAGACACAGCTTTGCACATCAAGGACTATCAGGCAAGGCCAAAAATAGAGTGCTACTAGTTCTGCCTAGAATAACATGCCTGACAGAAGAATATACATTTATACAGCTGGCTTTACATTACTCTTATTATTGCAATAAAATAAAAGGAAATTACCTCTTCTGAGGTTCTTTCTTTTTCTTTTTCTTTTTCTTTTTTTTTAATCAGGCACTGATTATCCAAGAATTAGTTCAAAATGTAAATGTGCATCACGAGTCATTTCTACATAGACTTACTTATCCTTTTTGAAAGAGCAATTGTCTACCTGAGATAATGTAGAATATCAGCAAACTCTGCACTGTGTTGACAATATTAAAGTTTAGTAGACCCAGTTTTGATGGTTGCATATCCTTTTTTGCAGTGTTAAATCAGTATCAGAATAATGGGTCCTTTCTGTCTGTAGTTGATCAGAAGCTAAATTTGATCAGAAGTTGTTAGATGAACTCTTAAGTCTTATTAGGTAAATGAAAAATTTGCCCTTGCTTTCACAGAAGGATATCATTATTTCTAAAATCTTTCTGACTCATTTTTATTCCCCTCCCGTCCTAAAAAAGTCATGAATTAGTATACACCTGTGGATATCTCTTTGTTCCAAAACTTCTATAAACAGAAAGTATCCAGCGGAAGGGTCATAGACAGTATATTTCACTTAGGTCTTCTCTAGCTCTTCCATTCCTCAAAATGGAATTTAATTATGTTTCTCTTACCTATAACCTTTCCACTTCCTCAAGTAGTTTTCTCCTTCCCTCAATAAATCAGAATAGTCCCTACTATTCTGATGATGGCAATCTCATTTATGTCCTCTTCTTTTTCAATTATTTTTTACCAGCAGAAAAAAAAAAGAGATCCTTGTGCCAATAGAACTACATAAACATACTTTTCTCTAAAAACATCAGAGAAACAGCAGTCAATCAAACATTGTTTTCATGAGAATTCTTTCTTCATTTTTCTATAATCCTTTATAGCTTTATGAAAAATAAAAATAATACTATTTGTAAAGGCTGTAATTTAAAGAAATAATAAGAACCCACATGCAGTCTGAAACATCAGACTGCCTAATAATTATTTTTATATAAGAAATTCACATTTTCTTAGTGGATAACATGTAAAAAACTTATTACTATGGGAAATCATAAAACTGGAAAAAGTTTCAATTCATCTTTTTCTTTGAGTTAAAAAGAACTGAAATAATGTCAGTTCACCAGTGGCTTCAGATATGATGGCTTATATGCTTTTTCTTGTCCAATATATTTTTGTAGATTCATCTCTTCATTTACTTCATCTTACAAAATAAATTAAAAAGAAAACAAAGATCTGTATGTGTGAGACGTTTTCAGCCAGTGTGTCAGATTGGCAAAATATCCTCCTTGAAGACATAGCAGAACTGACACAAATTGTTGCCCTCACTTTTGTTGCTACTGACACTACAGACTGAACCCTCCTCTGAGACTTAAAAACAATTTTGATGTGACAATCTAAGAAGCTAGCAATGGTATTTTTCAGAAACGGCAAGGCCAGAGATTTTGACCCATACAGAGCCCAGTAAACCTCTGGAGGGTGTTATATTTTACAGGAAAAAAAAAAAGTTTTAATTGATTTTCTAATTACAGATTTTCTGTAATATACCACAGCCATGAAAAAGAAAATCAAATTACAGTAGGAAGAAAACCTAAGGCATGTTTTTTTCATTAGAGTGTTTAACACACTATTTTTCAGAGTAACATCTGGAACAAAACAAAGACAAAGAATTAAAAGGGACAAGAATTTATTATTTTTTAATTATTTTATAAAAAATAAAATTTAAAAAATAAATTAAAACTTGTATATGCAGTTTCACATATTTATCTCTGAAAACAAATGAGAGTATGTTTGTATACCATATTTCTAAGTAAATGGCTTTTATTACAGTTCAAAATATCTGATAGGACTAACACTGGTACTTTAGAATAAATTCCATTTTAGACTTTAATATCAAAATGTTGCATGTATAACTTCTTAATCTTTTATTTACTATCCTCTAACTGAAAACAATTATCTTACTCAAGAAGAAAAAAGAAATATATATGTATATATATTTTTTTCAAAATCTGTTAATTCATTGCTATAATTTGTTCCTTCAGGAACAAAAAAGGCACTAATAGAATTCATACATTTTCAAGACTAACTATTAAAATATTAAGCCTAAGATATATGGGATAGTTTTGGATAGTATCATGATGGCAGTTTTGCAGGTCAACAGCAAAAAGAAGGGAAGATACGATAAATTCTTCAAAGTATTTATCAAAACATGGGAAAGGGTTAAGGAACTTAGGAATCTTGGCCCATAGCCCACTATAGGTCACAAAATAAATACTGCACTTAATATATCCATTCTAGCCAAAGTGTTTTAGTCTACACAAAAGGCTACCAACAACTGACAGGATATTAATTTTGAAATTGGTCCCTGGTCTTTCAGACAAAGTTATATTAATTCTCCTCCAAATCACGATACACAATTTTCATCTTATATTAATATTTATCACATCTTTTTTTCCCCTTATAAATATATATATATATATATATATACAGTACTTTTTGATAGCAAATTTCAAAATTTGGTGAAGTTCCTTAATTTGGCATCACAGCAGGCAGCAAGGCTCCTTCAAATTATCAGTTCTCCTTAAGCTCTTTAAACAAGGAGAAGGGGGAAAGTGCTGGGCAAGGCTGAGAAGGCAGCAGGAAGCCAGAGGCTGCCCTTGCCAGGAGCAGCTCACTCTCAGCACCCTGCATTCAGAAAGCAAAGCCAACATACTCCCAGGGCTCTGTCAGCCTCCTGTGCCTGCTTACCAGCCCTTAGTTGTAAGGCCACCCTCACCATGGAAAATTGTTAATAATAAAATTGTGATGCTGAAATGAATTTGGCTCATTCATAACCCTTGATAATAAAATGAGTGGTATGCCTAGTGTTCTGCATATTACAAGACTATTGCTCATGTGTTTACTTAAAAAAAAAAAAAGAAAAAAAATATGAAGTGAGAGGAGAAATGAAATCCAAATTAATTAAGCTTCACATAAGACTGGCATTGGTAGATACAGTTAATTTTCTTCTTCTACCAAAGAGATTAGAGCTCATATCTCAAAGGTAATTGAAAGCCTATATTTGAAGGAAATAATTCCCTTCAGTTCTGAAGCAGGATTTACTTAACCTACAGTGAATGAAGGAATGGCAGTGAGTTTAGCTAATATAACAGCTTTATGATTTTCATATATTTTTTCCACTGAAATTTCCCTCCTGCTTCCCGTGTTTGACATTTTAAGGGGTACATTTAGTTGAGTTTTTCAAATCTCTATGGTAACAGCATCACTACCCAATCAAAAGACTACCTCCTCTGCTTTCTCGCCTGTGCACTCAGCAGAAGCTGTACAGCAGAGAAGTGAGAAACACTGACACTGGTCCTTCTAAGTGTAATAGGAGTGTGTTATAAAATAGGTAGACATTATCTGTAGATTTCAAAGCTAGTAATGATTACACTACTTAGAGAAAGAATTAATCATTTGTCAAGGAACAGCTTTGGCATCAGATAACTTTAGCATTTCAAAATTCAATATTTTATTTTATATTAAACTGAAGAATTGGGTTTCCTTTTATTAACTGATATTTCCTATTAAACTGAAGAATCATTCTTTCTGTTTTTCAGCCAACACTGACCTATACTGGAGTACAGCAGTAGGTATAATATATTCATAAAATTATTTTATCATAAGCACTCCACTAAGTACAATTTTTCCAGTAATGTATTTGGTAAAAGCAGCAGCTCCATCTTCACAGCTGTAAATTAAATAAATCTGTTAATAAACGGCCTGAAGTCAATCAAAAATGGAGAAAGTCATGAAAGATACACAGGATTAAACATTATTTTTAGGAAACCATACTAGCCCAAAGGAGAAACTTTAGCAAACATATATTTTTGTAACAGGACTGGCTTTTCTATATGTTAGTACATATTTCAGGTGATATCAGACACTCAGCATAAATTCTCTAAAATGTATGTGATTCAGAATATCAGCATTTTCCACTGAAACTATTTAGGCATATAACATATTTTAGAAAGTTATTCAAAATGCCTTGGGATCCTCCATTATCATATTAGAGGAGCTAGACTGGAATCTGCTAGCCTGTCTACCAAAAAAACTCTTGAGCACTGTGTCTTTTCTAGCCCATTATGGCACAGTGAGAGCTGTGCCCACACTACAGGGTTCTGCATGACCATGTTTTATGCACCTGGTTATGACATTTTGTTCCACACAGAGTCAGACACCAAAGAATCTATTTTACTATTCTAATCAACTTAGTGCAAGCATGATCATGGTTTTCATGGCTTAACCTTTTGAAGGTCATCCATCAGTAATGAAGAGTCATATTGTATGGGAACTACTGAATCATGGCCTGAACATCTGATTGATCACCTGAGATGAGCAATGAGTCAGCCACCAGAGCACAGGTGAAGGCAATTCACCTGTGCTGCCGGAAAGGGTGGAGCCTGGCTCCACCTCTGCTAGATCCATTTAAGAACTGACTACCAGCGGGAAAGGATCTCTTCTGGAGATCCCTCCTTTGCAGTTTTGTAGTGAGCTCAGGATGTGGGTAAGCATTCTATCTATTCTTATTCTCTTCTGTTATTATAACCTGCTTAGCCAAGCTCTCTTGTTTATTTCATAATTATAACATCTTTACATTCATTTATTATACACCTATGTATAGTAAAAGACACTTATAATTAATAGTCTTGTCAGCAGTGTGGAAACGAACTGCAACTTTTCATTATGATTAAGAAAAAAATCACTAGCTTTCAGTACTTGGTGGATAGCTTCTCAAAAACTTATTAGTTTGCTTTTAATTAACCTTGCCTATTATCTTTAAATCAGCTGAGAATATTTGGCCAGAGATGATTGTAGCTTTTTGGAAGCTTTGTAGAAGTCAAGCAGATAAATGAGAAATTCTTCAGGACAAGTAACAGATTCATAAATATTAACATAAATAACTGGAAAAAAATTCACTTCATGAACCTTTTCCAAGTAATATATCAATACCTATTAATAAAAGAAATCAGGAACTGAAAATTATTTATTTCTAAATTCCAAATGTATTCCACATACATTTTAGACAATTTCTAAATTCAATGGTTAGAGAATAAGTGGTCAGAAGACATTATTATTCTACTGAATTTTTGACAGAAAACACTGTTGCATATTCAGGATCTAAAGAATGACCGGTAAATGCAGATCAAGCTATAATGCAGTATGAAGTAGTAATGAAGGAGATAATCAAAGGCATGGTTGTAATAAAGAAATACGAAGAAATGATGACTCTCTCATCAGCTTCCAGAAGTAAATTAACATACAAATTATTATTAATGATTTCCAGTGAAACAATGACTGTTTTCATACTTTCTCACTTTATTTACTTCATGAAAGACTGTATAATGAACTTTCAAATTCATTACACTAACTTCATGATCTAAACATTACACATACCTTAGGTGGGTGAAGACCTTTACATTACTGTTTCCTGTATCTGAACCTATTTCCGTTCTTCCAATTTGCACTATTTCTGTATATCATTCCCAGCAGGCAGGTGAGACACACACAGCCATTTGCTCTCTGCCCTGCACAGTGGGACGGGAAAGAGAATCAAAAAAGTCAAAGCTAAAGAACTCTTAGTTTAAGATAAAGACAGGTTAATAGGTAAAGCAAAATCTGAACAGACAAGTAAAATAAGATAAGGAATTTATTCACTGCTTCCCATCAGCACGTAGTGCTGCTTCCTCCAGTAAGGCTTCAATTTCCTCCGGTAAGGCAAGGTCCATCATGTGTAATGATGTCTTAGGAAGACAAATAACATCAGTCCAGACATTCAGTTTCATTGTTCATCTTCAAATGGTACAGAATATCCCTTTGGACAGTTGTTCTTGCTCCATCCCCTCCCACTTTTTTGTGCATCTCCATCCTCCTCACTAGTAGGGTAGCATGAGAAAGGGAAAAGTCCTTGTCTTAATGTAAGGACTGCTCAGCAATAGCTAAAATGTCAGCATGTTAGCAACACTATCTTCATTTAAAAAAAAGCAAAACATAGCATAATATGAGCCCCCATGAAGAGCAATCCTTTATTCCATACTATCATGCTCAGGTACCACACTATCCGAGGATAAAACTGTTCTGTGTGCCTGCCCATATTCTTCCATGGACCCTGCCAGCCATGACCACAGTGCTGCAGGGCATATATCTTTAAGATATTTCTAAGTAGCTCATTAAGCTTAGAAAATGTATGAAACAGATATGAACATTCTGATTACCTGAGGTTGTTCAAGATACTGGAGTCATTGTAACAAGGAAAAAAAAAAAAATCTGCCCCACAGGATAAGATAAAGCTGGCATTTTTCTGTTCTTCCACAAAATCTGCTCTCTGAAGAAGGAGAATTGTAATTATTAATTTTCTCTATTAGCTGGTTCCTGAAGTACTGAAGCAATACCGGGGATCAAATACCAGGTATGATAAAACACTGCTCATGAATATTTTACAATGTTCTTCTCATCTAAACTAAGGAAATATACACAGCTATAAATGGCTACCTACTTTTAAATGACAAGAAAAAAGTCTAACCTCAAGCCCTCTATTCTGGAACATACTTCTGCAACTACTCTGTCTCATACAGATACTTCTTATTCAGATACTTTGTCAAGGCATCAGTCTGGTTTGTGTAATACTTATGGTAATCTATCTGAGATTCAATGCCATATTATTTAAAATAATTCTTTAGCAGCACCCCAACAGTTATGTCATAGATATATAACATTCTTTAAGAACTTCCCTAAGCAACAAAATACATTTGCTGTTGAAAATGAAGATTAAAAGTAACCATCTCCTGTATGACCAGGATAGAAAATCAATGTTAAATATGCTTTGCAGTACAAGGCAACTGGTCACCCAGTATTTCATATTGGTAGAATACTGCTCCGATTGTCCTAAAATAGGAAAAATTGGAACAGACTTTGACTGTTTTTGATAAAAACACAGTGTAGGAAAGTTCACTGTTTCATTGCTATTCCTTGTCAGTGCTCACAGCCATCCCAGTTCAATCTATCTCATAAGTCTTTGGTTTGCAGCATAGATGAAATCAAACAGCAAGTAGAGGCATTTGTAATCTTCTAGATTAAATGACCATCTCTACAAGAGTTCCTGCTCCTTTAACAGCATGCAGTTAATGGATTACTGGGGCATTACTGCAGTTGACAAGCAAAGTATAGGCGTCAACTCCAATAGCAGAATCATGGAAAAATCTGTTTCAGCAGTAAGCAGCATGGGTCACAAACCATGCAAGTAAATCCAAAAAATTCTTTCAAAGAAGATGTTTCCTTTGTCAGTTTCCTACAGATTCTGAAGCTGAGATTAGTGAAATGGTGTAGTTTATTGAATCCCTAGAGTGCCATCACTTAACAGTATTTCACTGCTACAGTATATCATCACATTGCTTTGGGGACAATGAGAGTATAATGTAAACTACAATACCATGAAGTGATAACATAATTTAATGAGTCATACCATTCAGTGTGATGTGATATACAAGAAAATCAATGCAGCATATCCCAAATATTAACCTCTTCTAAAGGAAAACCAATTGGGTATTTCATATAAATGTACAGGTCATTCATTTCCTGTGTGGGTTTTTTTTGGTGGTGGTGGTTTTTTTTAATGAGTTTAATCTCAGTACATCTTGATACATCTGAAGAGACCTTAAGTGTTATACTCACAAACAATATATTTTGCTAAGAAATCATAAAATGAAAACCATTCTATATGCAACTTTCTGAAAGGCTTTTGAAGCTCTTTTTTAAAAAAATGTTTTTAAGAATAATTAGCTAAAGAAATCATACAGGAACTTCACATCTTTTAGAGACTGTTTTTGTACCAATTAATTGCACTATATATATATATATATAAAAAAAACTGAAAATCAGGTTGGTCAGTTTACTTTATTTGCTGTCTAGACCCTAGCTTTGAGTTCTGTGTTCCCTCTACAAGAGCTGATGATGTAGAACATATCTTGCAATCCAAGGAGCACAGGCAATGCAGTTCATTGCATCGTGATGTACAGTAACTATACTAAGCTGCTGTCATATATGAAGACATTTTAAATCGAGTTAAGACAGATTTAAGCTGAAGAAATCTGCTTGTTTCCTCCACACACATGCACATATTAATATATTTTAGTTATCCCAAGAATATAAAAATCAATCATAGAAACATAAATAGCTTAGACTAGAAGGGACCTTCAAGATCATAGAAGTCCAGCATGCATGCCATGGACAGAGTTGCCAACCACTGCATCACACTACCAGAGCCCCACTCAAACCAATTTTGAATGACTATAGGAATGAGGCATCCACAACTTCTCTGGGAAATGTATTATAATGCCCCACCACCCTCTGAGCAAATAAATCTACCCACTTAAAGGCATTCTCCCCTGTCCTATCACTATTAGATTATGTAAGAATTCAGTCTCCCCTCTTGAAAGCACAACAATATCTCCCCAAAGCCTTCTCTTCCCCAAGACAAACAAGCCAAGCTTTCTCAGCCTTTCCTCATAAGACAGTTTCTCTAGACCTCTGAACATCTTCAAGGTCTTTCTTTGGAACCACTCCTACAATGACATGTTCTTCTTGCTTTCAGGGACCCAGATATGGATACAGTACTCCAGATGAGGTCTCATGGGGGTGGAGTAGAGGGGAACAGTCACTTCCATCACTCTGCTGGCCACTGCTCTTTTGATGCAGCCCAGGTGACTTTTGGCTTTCTAGGCTGCAAATGCATACTGCTGGTTTATGTCAAGCACGTCATCCAGAGGGACCCATAAGTCCTTCACTACAGGTCTGCTCTCAGTGAGTTCTTCTTCCAGTCTATACTCTCTCAGATTTCCCCAAGCCAAGTACAACACCTTGCGCTTAGCCTTGTTGAACCTCATTAGTTTGACAAGGGTCCTCTTCTCAAGCTTGTCAAGGTCATTCTAGATGGCATCCCTTCCTTTCATTGTGTCAACTGCACCGCTGACTTGATGTTATTTGCAAACCTGCTGAAGGTACATCTGATCCCACTATTTCATTGATAAAGATGTGGAAGAACACCTGTCCTGAGATGGAAACCTTGGGGACACAGTTCATCAACTGTCTCCAGCTGGGCATAATGCCATTGACCACATTTCTCAAGGTGTGGCCATCCAACCAACTCTTTATCCACTAAATAGTTTATCCTTCAAAGCCATTTATTTCAGATTTAGAGATAAGATTGTGGGGTGGGTCAATGCCAAAGGCCTTGCACAAATTCAGGTAGATGACATCACTTGCCCTCCCTGTGACCACTAATGCCATCACTCCATCATAGAAGGCCACCAGATTGGTTAGGTACCATCTGCCCTTAGTGAAGTCATGCTGGCTGTCTCAGATCATCTCCTCACCTTGCATGTTAACACACCTTCCAGGAGAATCTAATCCACGATCTTCCCAGACACAGATCTGAAGCTCACAAGCCTGTTGTTCCCCAAGTCTTTCTTTCTCCCTTTCTTAAAAACGGGTGTGATGATCCCTTTTTCTAGTCAAGAGGGACTTCACCTGTCAACCACATCTTTTAAAATATGATAGTGTCTTGGCAACCACATCAACCAGTTCCTTTAGGACTCTTGTATGCATTTCATTCAGCCCTGTATCTCTGTACACATTCAGTCTCATGAGATTGTCTCAGAATACTCTTCTCCTACAGTGAGAGCAATTTTGCTCACCTGACTCCTGCTTAGAGGTTCAGGGACATCAGACGCATGGGAATCCTGACTGCTAGTGAAGACCAGGTCTTACTGAGTACCTCAGCCTTTTCCATGTCCTTTGAAGCCAGTTCTCCCTTCTCATTCACTAGAGGGGGTACACTTTTCTTTGCATGTCTCTTCTGACCAATGTATCTGAATTTTTTTTTTTTCCTTCACATCCCTCACCAAGTTCAGTTTCATCTGTGCCTATGCTAGTTTAGGTATAGATCTTCCCTAGCTGTTGCTGGATCTGTAATAAGGTAATTTTTGCCTTATTAGAGGAAAGAGATAGTGACAAAAAGTAATGAAAGATTTTTGAAGTTTATAAAGAGAAGCTTATTTTCAAATGGATTTCTCTATACTCAGTGACTCAAAAAAATAAAAACCAAATACTAGACAAAAATTTCACTAGCAATAAATTCTCATGGGAGTATTAAGGAGGAAACAGATGAGATCAGGCCCATATACTAATCAGATCTCAGCAAATGAGTAAGATAGATTATTTTTACCAAAAAGAATAATTCATATTATCACTTCTTAAAATCTGTACTGTCTGCTTAGCTAAATTAAAAAACAAACAAACAAACAAACAAAAAAAAACTGTTTTTCTCTCACATCTTTACTCATTTCTCTTTGGGAATGTGTGGACATCTTCCAGCTTGCACAGCTAGGAGTTTGCCATCTTCTGTCAGTTGAGAAAGGAAGATATAAATAATGACAAGGGAAGAAAAAAATGAGGTAGGATGTCTTCATCCACCCTACCTCACCCTCCCACATGTACACCTCCTTTTGGAAAATGCTGTTTCAGTGGATAATAGAGGGTCACCTGTGGGACATCAGGAAATGGAATTCAGCCTTGGGGAGACATGTTCTGTGCCTTCTAAGAACTAATGTAACACTGATATTAGAATACAGATTAAGTTGGAACATGTTTCAGGAAAAAAATCAAACACATACACAAACGATCTTCAACCTCTGTAAAGTAAATATTCATTGTCACTGAATACACAGAGTATCATTTTCATAGTATTTTCACCTTTTAATACAGTCTTTTAGCTGTTCCTATATATCTATTTTCATAATTTGACATCGTAGCATGATTTGTTAATTCTTACTCTTCTGCAAAATCTGTATAAAGAGTACTAAATTTGATCTAGATTTTGTGAAACTTGCTGAGATCTATTAATTTGATGTTATTATTATCAAGAGTGAAATATACTCCTAAACATGATGCATCACATCACAAAACTCCAGAGCTGAACTGGCATTTCATTAAGTCAAACTATCAAAGCTATCTACCATCTATAATAATCAGTAAAAATGACTATTTAATGGAATTTAAAGTTGCCTGTTCTTAATCAGAAAAACCCCAGAACACTTGAAAAACATTCCTTGTGCCCCACTCCAACAAATGAGAGGTAATGCCCTTAAGTTGTGCCAGAGGAGTTTGAGGTTAGATATTAGGAAAAAAATATTCTTCTCAGAAAGAGTGGCAAGGCATTGGCACAGGCTACCCAGGGAGGTGTTGGATGCACCTACATGGAGGTATTCAGGAAACATGTAGATGTGGCACTGAAGGACGTTTTTAGTAGTGGGGATGGGTTGGTGGTTAGACCAGATGACCTTAGAAGCTTTTTCCAAACTTTATGATTCTATGAAATTCAGAGTGATTACAAACAAAATTCTCTCTATTATTAGCCATTTTTCAAAAATACGTCAGATAGTGTGTGTTATTTCAAAAAAATCCATTTGCCAAAAAGTTTTGAATTTATTTACAGGTATTAGTGGTGTGGGTGGTTTGGCTAATTTTAATTTTTCTTTTATAGAATTAATAGTCTAAATAAATGGAATTATTGCATATTCTGGAGGTCAGATTAAAATATGTTGAAATAGACAATTTCAGGAAACGAAATTCAGCTGATGTCAGTGCTATTCCAAGGCTCACTCACTGATGGAGAGTTCATAATTCAACATCAGTTTTGGAAAAAGACAAAAGAAATGCAAATATAGCACTATTTAAACTAAAACCTATCAACTTTTGCTGCTGGTTTAAAAAAGAATATATATATATTTTTAAATGTGAGTGATGGAAGATAATCCTACAGTGGACAGATTATTTCAACTTCCATTTGGGGGTTATTCACAAATAACCACTGTCCTAGGATTTATATAGCTTCACTGACACTCCTTTTCTCAGGACATTTCCTTTTATTACAGATGGATGAGCAGCAGAAGTGAAACCTGAGATGGAGAGCCTATGGTCACTGTTCCTTGGGAATTTTTTTCCACTGGCAGTGAACCAGTAGACAAGTTATTTTCATCAAAATATAGTTTCTGAATATCCATAAAGCAAAAGTGACTACTTTGTTAATACAAAAAAATTTAATGACATTAACACTACTAAGGGAATTGGTGAGGACAAACATAGCATTGTTGACAAAAACTTAAATTTTGAGTTACTAATGTGCCCCTGTGATCAAGAAAACTAATGGCATCCTGAGGTGCACTTAAAAAGATTGTGGCCAGCAGGTCAAGGGAGGCTATCCTCTCCCTCTGCTCTGCCCTGGTGTGGCCACATCTGCAGTACTGTGTCCAGTCCTGGGCTCCTCAGTTCAAGAAGCACAGGATTCTACTGGAGAATGTAGGGCAGGGGGCCACAAGGATGATAGGGTCCTGGAGCATCTCCCATATGAGGACTGGCTGAGAGGGCTGGGATTGTTCAGTGTGGAGAAGACTGACAGGGGATCTCATCAATGTTTATAAATATCTCATGGGTGGGAGACAAGTGGCCAGGCTCTTCCTGGTGGTGCCCAGCAACAGGACAAGAAGCAGAAGACACAAACTGGAACACAGAAAGTTCCAAGCAAACATGAGAAAGAATTGCTTTATTTTGAGGGTTACAGGTAACAAGTTGTCCAGAGAGGCTTAAAAACCTACCCGAATTCTTTCCTGTACAACTTACTGCAGGGAATCTGCTTTAGCAGTGGAGTTGATCTAGATGATCTCCCAGGTTCCCTTCCAATTCCTGCGGTTCTGTAATTCTGTGACTCTGTGTACACAAATAGGCAAATATAAAATTAATTGACTAACTGAGCTAGAAATGTGATGATGGTGATCAATATGGTTACAGTGGTCTAAAAGAGGTTCCCTTTGAAATTTAAAATATATTAACTAAGTCATGTTATCTATCTCACTTGGCATCACTGCACATTTTTCCCTGTTCTGGCAAGACCTCTAACATAATGAAATAGAAGAAGTTTTCTTTAGCTTTAACTGTCCTTTATATGTCCCATAGGATTAATCTCCAGAGTTGAACATGGCCAAAGGCACTGCAGAGAAACCACAGTTACTACTTTGTCAGGCTGTTAAACTCTTTGTTTGGAATCTTGGAAATCTTTGGAAATATTTTGTTGATACAAGGAGAACTGTTCATTATTGTTGTAGCATTCCTTCTATTCTAGTTTTCTGGCAACTAGCCGTTTTGTAAGGACTTCAGAGGCTATTGTCTGAGGCTGTTTTATGTTTGCAATATGATTGCTCTGCCTAGAGTCATACTAAGAAGAGATATGATGTATGCTGCAAAATTCTAACAATGCTAAGGGATTTTATTCTTCTCGGTATTGATGTAGTTGGTGGGACTTTCCTCTGTGTTTCTGTTTCCTGAGGAAGAACTCAAAAAGGCAACCTAGGAGGCTCAATAGTTATACAGTAAGGCAAACACACTAAAGTAGGAAGAAAAGAGAAAGGATGAGACTGGGTAGAAATATTATTAAATGACTGAAAACAGATCCTCTTCTATAGTAGCAGAAGTATCACAAAAGATTTTAAGAACTGATTTTTTTTTTTTTCAATTTGTTTCATTCTAATTAAAAGTATTGCTTACTGTGTTCTAGATATTTAGTATTTGTTCCACACCATACTAACAGAGGCTAAATAATGATGAAAACATTTTATCTGTAAGCATTTACATAACATACTCAACTGTGAATGATCACATACTAGAAGGTAATAGTAAGTCTACATGAACAGTGAAAAAGCAATCTACTGAATTACTCCTTAGTTTTCACAGGGAGAGCAGGGCCACACTTCTCAACCATTCAGTGCAGAATGTCTTGGTGTCTACTTGTTAAACTAATACAGTTTCATTATTTTCCCTTTACTGTATGTCCTTTCTTGCATGTGCTAGAAGTCCTTCTGGCAGAGTAGAAACAGAAATCTTAATATATAAACCATTATTTATTTCCAGCACTCATATAAAAAATAAAGATGTACCTTTTCACTCTACAGAGACTTTTATTAGGATGAATGACAGCAAAATGTGAAAAGAGCGGGACCTATATTTGTCTGCCTGTCCATAGCTGAAGTAATGGCATAAAGCATTAAACCAATGTCTCTTAAAAAATGACAAACGTTTTCTTTCAGGATCAATGGTTCATTATTATTGTGAAGATTAAAACTAAAAGCAAAGAGGAAAGTGAATCCAGAGCAGCTCTGCTTTTCATTTCTATGGAACTTGTTAGTTAACAAGGGCCAAAAAGTCAAGCATTTGGGTAAACAGTTCAACATGAAATTACTTACTGAATGCTATCTGATGTTATGGTCAAATACATCTGCTGCACTGTAAGGCAGTAGATGAGTGATTTAGCACTGCATACAAATCATTGGGATCTGGTGTGTTTGTACCATGTGAAAGGCTGGCAGCTGTAAGAAGAATGCCAATCACCAAATGTCATTTCTTCATTTACATCACATTGGTATTCAGACAGTGTCAAGCAACTCCAAAAGTGAATTCATTGCTACAAGAAACTCAATATTTTCAAAAAATGGTAGGAATTCTGAAACAGTAGTTTAAAAGCCTCTTTTTTTTTTTTTTTTTTGCAAACTATTTATACTTTAGATACAAGTATATTGCTATTCATTACCATGGATACTTACAACCAGGGTAATTCTGTGAAGTTTCTTCATTTTAAATGCTTGGTCTTCTACAAAGTAAACTCACAATGTTTGGTATGATCAGTAAAACTGAGTTATTAGAGACCTTCTTGACTTTCCTAAAACAAGTATTTATTGTATACGATTCATTTGTCTCTCTCTTTTTAATTTTCTTGGAACAACATTTCATTAGGGTTCTTTCCCAGAAACACGCCATAAAGCAATCCAATCAAACTACTCTACCTCCTGTGGAAGTATTGGTCTTGCAAAGTACTACCCTTCTGAAAACAGCAAATGATACCAACAGAATGAAAGGAAAAAATGCTCTATCCTCTTACATTTTCCTTTTTATGTAAAAAAAAATAAATCCCTGAACATAAATTTCAGTATCTTTCTGTAATTTCTAATTATCAGAACTAAGAAATATCCCACTAAACACAAACACACAAAACATATACATACTCTCCCTTTCATTACAAATGCTTTTTCTTTGGGAAAACCAAATTTCTTAAACTTCACAAATATGTTGATGATACTTGATGTTATTATAATTTGAACTTTACCAGATCATACAATTGTGACACTTAATTAAATCATGATGAGTTGTTCTTCTGTCATACTATGAATGGACTGAGTTTTCTACCAGCTTTTTACATACATATCAATCAGATTTATTTAACTGAGTCTTTTTTATTTTGTGACAGTGTTCAAGGTTCAAGAACGTATATTTTTGTATACTTTGGGAACAAAATTCATCACCAAAGGCATAAATCCATCCAGTGATATTAGATTAAAAAAAAAATATGTCTTACCTGACATTTGTTTTTGTCTTTAGTTTTTCTGAACTTACATTTCAGGGGGTATTTCTGTAGCTGCATTACAGCATCAGTAAAAGGCAGCAACAATCCTTTCTTTCATTAGAACAAAGTTTGCAATTTCTAAGAGGTTGTATTAATTTTGGACAGAGAAGGGAGAATTTTGCAGCAACAAATAATGGTAGCTCAAAAGTCTGATTATGTCAGTGCTGGCTCCTAGAAAAGACCAAACAATATAATTGATCTTGTAACGTTTAAAGGCTCTTCACTTTAAGCATATTTTATTGCTGCCTGGCTACAATTATGCTGACCAAAAGTGAGGCCAGCATTGGGGTTTAGAACTCTGAGGAAAATCAGTTCAGCATGTAACCACTTCACTCCTAATGGCAGAAGTTGCATGGGAAATTAATTTTCAGGATCACATTAAGTCAGATTGCAGAAACTATTGTGGGATTCACTCGGATAAAATTGCTCTAGCTGCTGAAAAGATGAGTGTCAGTAATGATATTTATTAAACAAAATGAATAACGTTTGGAAGCCATGGAAACCAGATGACTGAAATTGAGTATACGCACTCAGTGCAAGAGGGCAACAAGAGCTTTTAAGACAATCAAAGGATTTAAAGTACAAGGACAGACAAGATAAATTCTTAAGCATTTTTTATCCATCTTTCTCATAAGATAGAAAGGGAAATTAAAATAGAAAATATCAGTCTGTATAATCAAGGAAATAAACCTTCAATAGTACTTTAGCGTATTTTTATAATTTTTCTTCAGACTTCCCATTCTTTATGTGATTGAAAAACTAATTTATAAAATATAAATATCTTAAGGGGGCAGGGAGGCTTAGGGGCATAAAAATGTTCTGGATAGAGTTAGAATTTTTGGAAAAATGCAGGGCAATGGAACAAATAGTCAGAAATATTTCATAGAGGTTTGGAAAAAAAAAAAAGTCATTTGATTGAAATGAAGTTAGAAAAGATAAGAGTCTATTTAGATTTACAAAGACATCTGACTTTGAATGACAGGGTGTTGTTTTTTTTTTCATTTTTCATCAAAAGACTACTTTAAGTCTTCCAAAAACTCACATTCATGTTTACCTTCATAGCATGTTATTAGTTAGATTGATGAGTGGAACTGTTTACAAAGTGGAAAGTTAAAGCCTTTGAGAACGTGAAGGAAAGAGGTAGAAAAGGGAAGAAATAAAAAAGCACAGCATTTTTTTAGAAGGCCAATCAAGGTGCTACTTTTGAAATGCAGCAAAGTATTATTAATTGTAATTCTGATCAAACAATCCTCTAACAAGGAAAAAAGAAAAAGTACTGCATCAGAATTGTAAGTAAATAAGTTTATAATGCATTTAATATATTTTAAACAATAAAAATAAAAAAGTGACAAATAAATTCACATTGTTTTTCTTAAAGCAACGGTACAATTTTTTATCATGTTTAAACTTGGAAATGACTTATCTACTTTTTTTCACAATTTTGTGGGCTATATAGTACTCACTGCACTCAATCTACTGTATTATTAGTTACGTAATCTATAGGGATAAAGTTTACATATATCAGTAGTAGTAATTCCTCCTACTTCCTCCCATGGAAACTACAACAAAGACAAAGAATACAATAACACTATTTGATAAAGCAAATTCACAACTACAGAACAGTATTTTTCAACATCGTCATGACCATTAGCTATGAATTTCTGTGTGATGAATATGCATACTGTGCTCATATAAACCTGCACGACTGGAGTTGATCCACTGTTGCTTTCACCACTGTTGAAATGCACCATGCACACCTCACTGCGCTCACCTCCACTTTTGGTCTCCATAAGTGTTCAGCAAGCATCAGTGAATGTCAGTAGGTGCATTTTTTCTATATCTTTGCTTCATATACACTTCCACATCAGACACCACCATCCACCTCTGACATTGTGGGCCAATATATTAAAACAGGAATCGTTATTTTTGGAACAGCCCATTTACTTTGCCTTCCAGATGTGTTTAAGCTCAATATTCTGAATTAATATGGCTAAATCACAGAACCACAGAATGGTCTGAGTTGGAAGGGAACTCAAGGATGATGAATCTCCAACCCTCTCCCTGCCACAGGCAAAACCCAACCTCCCCATTTAATACCAAGCCAGGCTGCCCAGGGCCCCATCCAATCTGGTCTTGAACACCTCCAGGGACAGGGCATTCACAGCTTCTCTGGGCAGCCTGTTCCAGCACCTCACCACTCTCTCTGTAAAGAACTTTCCCCTGACATCCCCTGACATCTTCCTTCTCTCAACTTAAAACCATTTCCCCTTGTCCTGCCATTATCTACCCTTTCGAAGAGTTGACTCCCCTCCAGTTTGTAGGCTCCCTTTAGGTACTGAAAGGCTCACTCCGCAGCCTTCTTTTCTCCAGGCTGAACAAGCCCAGCTCCCTCAGCCTATCTTCATAAGGGAGGTGCTCCAGTCCTCTGATCATCTTTGTGGTCCTCCTCTTGGTCTTGGAGAACGAGGTCTTGGAGAACGGGGGAGGTGCCTGAGGACTGGAGGAGATAGCCAATGTCACTCCGGTCTTCAAAAAGGGCAAGAAGGAAGAACCAGGCAATTATAGGCCAGTCAGCCTCACCTCTGTCCCTGGAAAGGTGATGGAGCAGCTTGTGCTGGATTCCATCTCCAGACAACTGGAAGAAAAGGAGGTTATCAGGAGTAGTCAGCATGGGTTCACCAGGGGGAGGTCGTGCTTGACCAACCCCGTAGCCTTCTATGATGTTGTCTCTGGCTGAATGGATGGGGGGAAAGCAGTGGATGTAGTCTACCTTGATTTCAGCAAGGCATTTGATACTGTCTCCCACAACATCCTTATAACAAAGCTGAGGAAGTGTGGGATAGATGAGTGGACAGTGAGGTGGGTTGAGAACTGGCTGACTGGCAGAGCACAGAGGGTTGTTGTTGGCAGTGCAGAGTCTGGTTGGAGGCCTGTAACTAGCGGTGTTCCTCAGGAGTCGGTGCTGGGTCCGGTCTTGTTCAACATCTTCATCCCCTTGATGACGGGATAGTGGCCACCCTCAGCAAGTTTGCTGATGATACGAAGTTGGGAGGACTGGCTGACATGCCTGAAGGCTGTGCTGTCATTCAGTGAGACCTGGACAGGCTAGAGAGCTGGGCAGAAAGAAACCAGATGAGGTTTAACAAAAGCAAGTGTAGAGTCTTGCATCTGGAGAGGAATAACTGCATGCACTGGTACAGGTTGGGGGATGACCTGCTGGAGATGAGCTCTGCGGAGAGGGACCTGGGTGTCCTGGTGGATGACAGGTTGACCCTGAGACAGCAGTGTGCCCTTATGGCCAAAAAGGCCAATGGCATTCTGGGGTGCATTAAAAAGAGCATGGCCAGCAGGTCAAGGGAGGTGATCCTCCCCCTCTACTCTGCCCTGGTAAGGCCTCATCTGGAGTACTGTGTTCAGTTCTGGGCTCCCCAGTACAAAAAAGACAGGGATCTCTTGGAAAGAGTCCAGCAGAGGGCCACAAAGATGGTGAAGGGCCTGGAGCGTCTCTCCTATGAGGAAAGGCTGAGTGAGCTGGGTCTGTTTAGCCTTGAGAAGAGAAGACTGAGAGGGGACCTGATCCAGGTCTATAAATATCTAAGGTGTGGGGGGCAGAGTGGCGAGACCAGACTGTTTTCAGCGGTATGTGGAGACAGGACGAGGGGAAACAGCCAGAAACTGGAGCATAGGAAGTTCTGCACAAATGCGCACAAGAACTTCTTTACGGTGAGGGTGACGGAGCACTGGAACAGGCTGCCCAGGGAGGTTGTGGAGTCTCCTTCTCTGGAGATATTCAAGACCCGCCTGGATGCCTACCTGTGCGACCTGGTGTAGGGAACCTTCTTTGGCAGGGGGATTGGACTCGATGATCTCTGGAGGTCCCTTCCAATCCCTACAATTCTGTGATTCTGTGATTCTGTGATTCTCTGGACCCTTTTCAACAGCTCCCTGTCTTTTTTGTATTGGGAGCTCCAGACCTGGGCACAGTACTCCAGATGGGGCCTCACGAGGGCAGAGTAGAGAGGAACAATCACCTCCATGTCCCTACTGGCCACCCCTCTTCTGATAGAGCCCAGGATACCATTTGCTTTCTGAGCTGCAAGAGCACATTGTTTTTCATCCACCCGGACCCCACGGTCCTTTCTGCAGGGCTACTCTCAAGGACTGCCCTTCCAGTCTGTATAGATGCCTGGGATTCCTCCAGCCCAAGTGCAAAACCTTGAGTGTTGGACCTCACTATATTCACCTGGGTCCACCTTTCAAATCTGTTGTCTCTGAATGGCAACCCTTCCTTCTACATGTCAACTGCACCACTCAGCTTGGTGTCATCAGCAAACTTGCTGAGGGTGCTCTAAAGAAAACAAGGAGCTTGCAGATTTTTAAAACAACATTCAATTCAAATTTGTGCCTTAGGAAAAAAGCAAAAATAAAAGGGATGAGCACTCAAAGTTGAAATATCATCTACTTGTAGAATCATAGAATCGCAAGGTTGGAAATGACCTGCAAGATCATCTAGTCCAACCGTCCTCCCATTACCATTGCTATCACAAGCCTCTAAACCAGATCTCGTAGCTCCTCATCCAGATGCCTCCTGAACACTGCCAGGGATGGCGACTCCACCACCTCCCTGGGTAGGCCATTCCAGTGCCTGACCACTTTCTGAGAGAAAAAGTTCTTCCTTATGTCTAACCTAAACCTCCTCTGATGTAACTTGCGGCCATTTCCCCGGGTCCTGTTTGTTGCCTGGGAGAAGAGACCAAACCCCTGCTCAAAACAACCCCCCTTCAGGAAGTTGTAGAGTGCAATGAGGTCTCCTCTGAGCCTGCTCTTCTCCAGACTAAACAATCCCGGCTCCTGAAACTGCTCCTCATAGGACTTGTGCTTCAGACTATGTGTTTCATTTGAAGCCATGTTACTTTAAGGTTGCAAATATAGGGAGACTTGATCAAGCATACCTAGCATCTTAGGCAGCTGACAGCTGTCTAAGATAACAAAAGTGGTTTATTTTACACATTAATGGAAATATCCTAAGGATGAAAATGTCCCTTAATACTCAGTTTCCATCAATAGGTAAGTCATCTGTTTTCTATTAGATCAATTTGAATAAGTATTGGAATAAAGCTACACACTTTTTCATTCATTATCGGGAACACATTTTACTATCCCCAGAATTAGTTAGCTAGCTTACCTTCAAAAACTCAGAGCACCCAGTTTTATGGGACATATACTTTTTCCTTGAACACATTTATTGTGAAGCGTTTTCACATGCTACTGGACTGTAGATATCTCTGTTCTAAACAATAAAAATGAATGTGCATGCAGGTAGGGAAGAAAGGTGCCTTCAGATGATCTAGCCAATACTTAAGGAAAAAAAAAAAAAAAGACTACCTTCTAAGTGACACAGTCACTCTTCTCTCAACTACTTGCCTCCAATATTTTCTACCAGCTCCAAAAAGACTTTAAATTATTTGGATGCACAAGACTTAGTAAGATATTTTCTTCGGTATCTTTCACCATTAAGATGACATTATGATGACACTTGATGACACATCAAGAGACACTCCTTCCATGACCATTTATAACATGAATGGATCTTGCAGTTAGCCAACTGTACTTCCACTCTATAGGGATGACTGCTCTCATAATGCCACAAACCTGTAACATTTTTTCTCCTTATTTAATTCCAGAGATGTTATCTTATTTAAGAATGTTCATGTTATTCATAATATTATTCATATTATTGAATGCTTATATTATTTGAGCTTATCTTCTCACTTTGAAAACATGAGCAGGTTAGATTAAGAACAGTTTTTGTAAGCTCATCTAAAAAATATAAAATATAAAATTGATTATGTCTTTTAAATCTTTACTTGAAGTAATATTTTTAAAAAATTTCTGATTTGTTAATTGGTATAGGATCAGAACAAGTGCTTTTTCACTAAAAAAGAAGAAATTTCTAATTCAAATTGATGTGCTACTTTTCATTATTAGCTGAGTATGTGCCTGATTTTTCTATCATGGTTTTGATATGGAAAGAAATAAAATAATAGGACAAAACAGAATAGGATAAGATAGGTCTCAGCAGCAACCTACAAACATTATCAAATATAACTATCAGGTTACTTTGAGGCAGACCCAGTGTTAAAAGATATCATTACGAGCATAATTTAAATGGCTTTTAAACAAGAACAACCATGGGGGATCAATCACCTATCTAGGAAGACTGTTCCAGTGTCTAACTACTCTCTCAGGAATTAATTTTTTTCTAATGTCAAATCTGAACCTCCTCTTATTTAGCTTTGAGCATTTCCCATAAGCTCTGTCACTAGACACGGGAGAAAAGAACAGCACATCACTCTCCACTTTTCCCCCTCAGGAAGCTGGACAAAGGAATGAGGTCACACCTCAATCTCCTTTTCTCCAAGTTTAACAAACCCAGAGTCCTTAGGCAATTCTCATAGGACATGCCTTCCACGCCTTTAGCCAGTTTTGTTGCCCTCCTCTGGATGCACTCAAGTATATTAACATCCCTTTTAAATTGTAGAGCCCAGAATGACACAGAGGTGATAATCACCTCTTTCAATCAGCTGGATAATTCTGTCTTTAATTTGCTCAAAAAAGCAGTTTGTTGTCTTGGTTGCAAGTGGACACTTCTGGCTTATACTGAACCTACCGCCAACAAACACATCCAGATCCCCCTCTGTAGGGCTGCTCTTTTAACCACTTATTTCCGTTTGTACTTCTGTCTGAAACTGCCTCACTCCAAGCAATGCTCTCATTAAAATTCATGCCACTGCTGATGGTCCAATTCTCTAATCTATCTAAATCCCTCTACAAAACCTTTAACTCCTGAGGAAAGCAAACAACCTCTTCCCAATAAACCATTACACCTGATGAGCCCTGCTTTCCTGGGAGTGGCTGTATACCTCACTTTCAATAGGGAATAGTGAATGAATTTTCATTTTGCTTGGCTGGCATATCCAGTTTTACTCTATCTATTAAAATGTCTATCTCAACCCACAAGTTTTTCCTATTATCTTTCCAATTCTCTTCCTGATCCCACCATGTGGAGACTGAGTGAGCAGTTGTGTGATGCTCATCAGCCTGCTGGGATTAACCCACAGCAAGACATATTGAGAAACATAGTCCCTTTTCCCATAAGAAATAATGGAAGAATTAACCGGCTTTGTCATTTTTGTATCCACATCCAGTAATGTGACCTCCAATATCCTTTTCCATTGGCCAAAATGTGATTCAGATGGCATCCAATTCATTCTGCTTTCCAGACTCGCATCTACACTTGTGACAAGGAAGCCTGATTACTGCCACTCTCTGCTCTTAAGCTTGCATCTTACTCGGAGTGCTATAACATGACTGTTAAGTGGTTTAGACAAACCTGATGCTAACACTAGCACCCGTTTCTCTTACTATTTTTCTGAAGATTAATTGACTTTTGTTATATAAATACCATGTACTGCAGCACTCTGTAAAACTCGCGCTCATAGTAATGAAGAGTTCATCTTCCCTTTTTTTCTCTATAGTAGATACATTCTATTTTTTTCTTACGTCTCCCCTCCCCACTCTGGCTTCCTTCTCGGACACTTCTGGATGAAGTAGTTCTTAGATACAGCACAGCAAGCAGCTTTAAACATTGTCTGATAGAAAGCAGCTGAAGTCATTGCTGAAAATGCTTTCCAATTTATATTTTAATATGGAACTGATAAACTTCATGGGACAGCTCTTTAGCTGACGTGTCACCTTAGATAGCATCTTAAGCTTGAATGAAACTTTCTAGTTTTGCAGTAGTTAGCTTTTCTGCTGTTTACCATATTTACTACTGCTATTCAGCAACTCAAGTACTGCTTTTGAAGCTCTGATTGAAATTACTGCTCATTGCAGTCTCTGCCATTTTTTAAAAATACAATAATCTACATAAAATGCACAAACATTTTATCTCTTTCAATATTACTTCATTTTATTTTTTTTCCCCAGTCAGACTGCATACAAACTGGTTCATTTCATTCCATATGTTTTGTCTACTTGCTCAGTCAGTTCCTCTCACTATCTTCCATTTCACTTGCATTAGTGCAGATTTCCCCTTCTTTTGAGGAACATTTACCTTCTTTTCTTTCCTGTCATTTTTAACCTCAGGAAGTTCAATTCTGAAATATTGAATTATACCATCTTACTTTTAAGCTAAAACCAATATGTTACCTAGATTGTTGTGTGAGTGTGATAGTGTGAGAGCCATCTTTGCTAACTTTGCCAGCTGAAGTTTAGATGTCCACTCTAATTAAGTCATCCAGCTCCTTCAGTCACCAAGGAAGGAGCTAAATTGTCATAAATCACCTTTCAGGGCCATCTTCTCACTCCCTTTCCCTGAACAAAGAGATGTAGGCAAAGACACCATTTTAGAAAACAGCAAAGGAATGGAGTAAATGTCTCTACTGTTGCCCAGCAGCACACTGGTTAGTGCATTTAATGAGAAGGACTTTGTTCTCACCTTTTGAAAGCCACTCAGCTTTCAAAAGTACTCTATTTTATGTAGAAGACTTCAATACAGATTGGTGAAGGTGTTACACACTGCCTCATTTAACAGTCCTAATCACTCAGTCACTGACGCACTCTCATTCTCATTAGCACAGCTTTAGGAAAGTCACTTAAATGTGCTGAGCAAAATGAGAAGAACACCTGACCAAATTTTAACCCTTATCACAGTAATCCGCAGGTATTTTAACAGTAGAAATCACAGTGCATTGTACACAAAAGCCAAGTTTCCCTGATTGCTTCATTTTCCTCCTAAGTTACATTACCAACTCTGTATGCAACAAGACCTGAAAGCAAAATTAAAGCACAATCTCAAAAATAAACAACATTAATTGCAAATAAAATCTGAAGAAAATGAAGCCAGTGACTTATCAGAAAGTTGACCCACTGACTTGTAGCATCATTTTTTAAATTTTTATTTTAATATGTTTTCAGATTGTTTTCATTCTCTGTAAAATACTTCTGCCAAAGAAGTGTGGGTTTTGATAACGTTGGAAACTTGGACATTGTGATTTTAATAAACTAGGCCTTTGCAAAGCAAGACAAATAGCCAAGTTCTTTTGACAACCAAAAAAAAATGTCCGATGTGAAAAGAACCTCTAGCTTCAGAGCACACCAGCTATCTTTACTCAGTAAAAAAAACCTCACCATTACCACAGAACAAGCTCATAACTGTCAATTTAATTAATTCTCTCTTTCTTTTCCAAAGAAGTATGTTTACCATACAGTAGGAAGAAATTACTACTAAATAAAGGTAATGCAGTTCTTGGCCTATTTTTTTTTAAATCTATTATTCAATTCTAGTCATATATATTCTTAAGTTTTAATATATTTAAATAATCTGATATGAAATATTCTATACTCCTCATGTCATATAAAGATAAGTATGGGAAATAAAAAGCTGGAAACTTTTAAATTAAATTCTGTAAATACAATTGGTCTGATAATGATACCAGATAACTCACATTTGTACCATATCTCTTCTTAAGTAACCAGTACACATTTAATATTCCAAAGCTATACACATGGCTTCAAGACAACAAAAATTAAAGGCTCTGTCTAGTCCACAAGTAATTAAGTAACTAAACCCCTGTACATATCAAACAGAACAGAAACTCCTCAGCCTGAAAGGACATTTATCCTGCTTACTGTGGGTGCTACTTACGTTGTCATGGTATGATAGGAATTACTGTTATCCTTGAAATAAGCGGAATTTGCCATGACAAGATAGAAAGTTTGTATCAATTATACAACTAATTTCATAGGGTGTGTTACAGGATCAAGGCTTCTGCATTTTAGCATGTAGGATAGATAGGCATTAATCTGTTTAAACATTCAATGCAAGCATTTCTGGCCATAGGAATTTTTTCATCCAACTGCAGATAGCAAGCTAAGACAGCAGTGAGGCAAAGAGGAAAGCTTTGCCTTCTGTCTGCCATAAATTGGAGCTTTGTATACCAAATGATGAGAGGATAGATGCTCAAATCCTAAATGCAATGATTCTTTTTCTATTAAGATGCCTTTTAGATACTTCTTTGTTTTACTTGCATCTCACAAGCTACTTGTTTGGCCCCATCCAAGACAGGGCCTCTGATATTTCAGCTTTAATATCATTTTTATCTTCTTCAAGACATAGCAAAACAAGCTCATGAGCCTTTCTCAAAAATTAATCTGTATCTCCTGTCCATTTACAGTCATGCTCTCATTATTTTAGTACTTAGATTTGTATCTAAGAACAACATCGGCATCATCATGGTCATGGAAGGCTCAGAGACCCACAGCTGCTCTTTGTCAAATATTCCTTACCACATAGTCTGTTCCAAAAGTAATGCCTCTTATTTTATTATTCTGGCCCACAGTGTCAGAGATGAGTGTTGGAGGTATGGCAGGAGAGGCTGAACTTTCCCACCAATATTCCATTACATTTTGTTGCCATGCAACAGATGGCAGCAGAAGGCAAGTCTGACAAAATAGTGTAGTGCATATTAAGCAAAGGGGTACAATTGAATTCCTTCACGTGGAAAAATTGCACCCATTGACATGCACTGAAGCTCGCTGGATATTTATAGAGACCAAACAGTGGAAGTGAGCACAGTAAGGCAATGGATGGCATTTCAGAAGTGGCAACAACAGCAAGTCAACTTTGCTGGTGCAGATTTTTATAAGCACAGTATTGAGGTTTTTGTTCATTGTTGGTGAAAAAGCATACCTAATGGTAGTGACTATGATGAAAAATAACTAGCTGAGAATATGCTCTATGAAAAAATGTTATTGTGGTCTTTGTATCTGTTGTAGTTTCCATGGAAATAAATAGGAGGCATTACTTACAGAGCAACCTGCATATCACCACTTTTCTACAGATATCATGAAATCAATTATTTTGTGCCTTTTGTGCCTGCAGCAAATAATTCAGTACAAACATGAAGGAAAGAGTGCCACCTGCTGTGTAACAAATAATGTTCTCTCCATATTCTCTCCACTACTTGAGTTAGGAGAGATCCAGATGCTGAAATAGAGACAAGATGAATAGCTCAGTTGTTAGTAACAACTAGATCAAGGCAGAAATTATCACTTGCAAATCTCATTGATAAGAAGATACTTTTTTATTAAGTTAAAGGGTTGTTTTTTTGGGGGGTTGAGTATTTTTTAACTACATTTTCACTGAGATACTAGACTCGTTCCTTTTCTCCATCACATTTTAGTGTACACATCTTCATTCTACTACCTTTTTTGTTTTGGCAGTCACTGAAACTAAATTATTTTTTATATGTCATATATGTAGTGCAGTAAATAATATGCATGTCCAGGTATTTTAGTTGCTCTTCAGCTTTTTGCTGAAGAGCTCTTCAGCTTTTGTCATAGAGCTATTTAGAGATTTTCTTCCACTCTGCTAGTTGTGTCTTGACAGAAAATTGATTTTTGTCATCCTGACACATGAACTAGAAGAAACCTCTTGCCTCATTGCACAAGAGTTTACAGTACTACCATCCACAGCTTCAGATCATGGCTTTAGTGATAGGAATACTAGAATAATCATGAGAAGACTGAAGAAGTTTCATTAGCTAGTTTTCTATAGAAAAATAGGCATCAATTTTTTGTTGCATTTACCATACGCTGTCCAAACTAGTAAAAATTCTTTTTAATCTTTGTAAATAATATTCAGAAATACATCCCATTACAAATAAAATCCCACTATATACAACTTGAGGTGAAATGGAAACCCATGTCTATTTCTGCATTCACTTTTTCCAAAAATGCTTGGAATTGCAATGAAAAATGACTGCTTGTAAGATGAGTCTTTACCTTAATTTGCAGAGATAAATGTTCTGGTCATGATCTATGATCCATTACTTCATGGAAGATAAATAGTGAGTTACACAGAGTATGTTGATGGCTTGTTGCAGGAAAGGAATCTGCATCATAGATCTACAACTAGATCTACCATTTTACTAAGCTGTCTCTTGGAAACTAATCTGAGACCAAATTCCATGAGTGTTGGACTCTTGCTCCTTATAAGTGGACACACGAGTCAGGTATTTAAGATAAACGTACATTGTGCTGAATTGTGATACCAACCTGGACACCCCATGCTACATTTTGCAGTGCTGCTAGGAACTTTAACTCACTTAAACTCTCACAGCAAGTATATTATTGTGCAGAGAGAAACTTGCATGAGTCACTGTTTTTGTCACTGCTGTCCTGGAACTGAATGTACATGAAAAACTTTGTTCCTAATATTTATTAATGAATGCTATAATGTCAAAACTTGCACTTATTTTTTTTAAGAACAGATTCTGTGAAGCAAGCCAGAAAGTAAAAGAAAAAAATATTGTGGGCTCCAGTTTCTGAGGCAAATAAACATTTTATGTTGTTCCTGTAACATAGAGATGAGATAAAATTTATTTCAGCATCCACTACAAACCAAAAGACGGCTAAACATCAGCATTAGTACTACATCTTCTACTCTCAAAGGGAACAAGGAAACAGAAAAGTGTTTTTTGGTTTTTTTTTTGTACCATAGCCTTGAGATTTTCTAGATAATCAACCAGACAAGAACTCCAAAATCTGAAAATCCTCTTTCTAACCATACTGACTGTTTCTTTGACTAAAGAAAGAATTAAAACCCATCCTATAAAATAACTTATATGCCCCCTAATTTTATGAGGGAAGAATGACTACCTTTCAGAAAAGCTAATAATGTGCATTTTATAGTACAATATTATCAGATTTGTGGAATTTTATGTAATACTATTAGAATTATAATATTGATTTGACTAGGAGGCTTGCTTTTTTTTTTCCCTTTCAGGAATCAAATTTTCATTTATTTCACAAAATGGATCAATTCTTGTACATAAATCTTTCCTCATTCCTCAGAATTCCATGTCAACAGTTAATATTTTTAACATCTATTTACATGGTATACAAAATAATCTAGAATATATAAAGCAATGAAGAAAAAAAATGTTGATTCATCTGATGTGTGTAGTTTCACTGTATTTGTCCTTGCTTTGGAGAAGGAAGAAAAAAAAAAAGGAAACCAGTATACTGGTTCTTTGCTTGAAGCCGATACCTAAAGAATAGTGAAATTCTAAACAAAATAAAACAAAACAAAACAAACAAACAAACAAAAAAACAGTTCTCTCAGTTGTGTCCAGCTGGAACCTTAGTGATCTTAGAGGAATGGAATTCCAAGTAAGTAACTCCCAAGCTGTATACATTGAAGTCTGTTTAGATGCACATACAGATACACACTAAAATAAACCCTTACAACATTTTACATTAGCATTTAAAATAGTTTTGGGATGATAAAAAAAATAACTCAATCTGGCAAGTTACTAACAAGGTTATTTTTTTGAAGTTAGCTCTATTTGCAGCTATTCTCCAAGATATCAAAACAGTATAAGAGATTAATCATATTTACATAGCTCTTTTATGTTTTCAATTATTTTAATGTTTACCCATGGAGCAATGTTAAAACTGATATAATATCTAGTTCTCTAAGTGGAAGATGAAGTCCATTTTCATCTTGTAAAATCTATCCAAACAGGATTTGCCTTTCTTTAAATCTTTAAAGAGTACAAATCTTGTCCCAGATGTTCCTTTATGACAAACATTTATGGAATTTCAGTTTAAGTTATTTATGGGTTGGAAGGGACCTCCAAGATCATCTAGTTCCAACTCTCCTGCTATGGGCAGGGACACCTCCCTCTAGATCAGGCTGCTCAGAGCCTCACCCATGCACAGCCTCTCTGGACAACCTGTTCCAATGCCTCACCACCCTAACAGTAAAGAATTTCTTCCTGATATCTAGTCTATATCTACTGTCTTTCAGTTTAAAAACCATTTCCCCTCATCCTGTTGCCACGTGCCCTTATAAAAAGACCCTCTTCAGCTTTTTTGTAAGCTCACTTCAGGTACTGGAAGGTCTCGTGACCTCCAGTCAGGTCTCCTCAGAGCTTCTCTTCTCCAAGCTGAAAAGCCCCATCTCTCTCAGTTCGTCCACATAGGGGAGGTGCTCCAGCTCTCTAATCATCCTCATGGCCCTCCTCTGGACCTGCTCCAACAACTCCAAGTCCTTCTTGTGTTGAGGGCCCAGAACTGGACTCAGTACTCCAGGTGGGGTCTCATGAGAACAGACTAGAGAGCCAGAATCACCTCCTTTGACCTGCTGGTCATGTTTCTCTTGGGGCAACCCAAGATACATTTGGCCTTCCGGTCTGCAAGCACACATTTCTGGCTCATGTTGAATCTCTCATCATCCTACACTTCCAAATCCTTCTCCTCAGGGCAGCTGTCAAGCCATTCTTCACCTAACCTGTACCTGTGCTTGCGATTGCCCCAGCCTAGATGCAGAACCTTGCACTTGGCCCTGTCAAACTTCATGAGATTGGCAAGCCTGTCTAGGTTCCTCTGGATAGCATCCCTTTCCTGTATCATGTCAACTGCAAATCAGACTAGTCTCACCAGAACAAAAATTAATGTTTGATCCTTAGGTATTTCACTTTCTGGTGTATTGTGTAACGGCAAGGAACACTGCTGGAACCTCTTTCAGTAAGGCAAAAAGAACATTCTTAATTAATGCAGGCGCTAAGTCTCTTATCTAAGGAGAAGAATAGTCTAGCAGCCGTTGGAGAAAAGAGTAGAGAAACAAAGTAATGCAAAAGGTTTGGTGATACAAGGGAGCTATGCAACTTATCTGGGCTTTAAGTTCAAACAGCAACAAAAACTAAATTAGTCACTTGTCCTGGATGATCAACATCACAATAACAAGGCATGTTCTTTCTGAACTGATCTGGAAAACCATTACTGTCTTCTCAGGCATAGTGGTCTTACAGTTGCACCTCAAGCATGACACATGTCAGATGTCATCAAGAACGATCCCTCTAGATGTAAAAGGGAAAAGAATATTGGCAGGACATTCTTAGTGAAGTCTCCTTAATCAGAAATAGCCCAAATCTAACTCCCTTGAGGAGATATAATAAGATATATCTTTTTCAGTGAGCTGCTGAAGCAGCTAAATTGAGCCAGGGGAGGTAGACAGTGAAAAAAGAGAAACTTTAATTTTCTTTATTTGTGTGCTAAATGATGATTGAATATTATGAAATTTTGTAGATTGCCAATGCTTTCAACACACTGATTGACTGTTGTTGTTTTTTTCTTTTTTTTTCCTTTTAAATAATATGTTTAGTGGAAGTCTTTTGTCATTATATAATTCTAAATCAATGATAAAAAAGGATCCTCAAGGAGATTTCAGCTAAAGTGTTGGTAGAGGAAAATAAATTATATACATGTAACACAAAAATAAAGAGTTACTATCATATTATAAAGTGTAATGTGGCAAGAGAACAGATATTTTTATTTTCCATTTCATTTTCTGTCTTTTATCTATCTGCAAATAACTTATTTGTGTACTTACCTACTCAAAGAGTCTGCCTACTTTTCCAAAGCTATGCTTATTATGCTACCTTACTAAACTGAGAAATATTACCAAGTTGCCTTCTGAGAGGGTATAATTTAGTCCTCCTCAAAATCCGCACTGTGAGAAGTAGACGGTGTCCTGCTTTCTTCAAGGATAGAGATAATTTTCTTCCTGGTAGCTAGTATGGTGCTACATTTTGTATTTAGGATTACAATAATATTGACAGTACACCGGTGATTTAGTTGTTGCATAGCAGTGCTTGCACAGCACTGAGGATTTTTCTGCTTCTTGTATTGCTCTGCCAATGAGAAGTTGAGGGTGCACAAGAAGCTGGGGGGAAGAACAGAATCAGGACAACAGACCCAAACTAGCCAAAGAGATATCCCATGCCATCTGGCATTACGTGGAACAATAGAACTAGGGGAGTTGGCCAGAAAGGGGATTGGGAGAGTGGAAATAGCAGCTGCTCAGACTATAATTAATATTTTCTCCTTTCCCATTTTATAAAACTGCAATAATATCAACCCATGAATTTTACCTTTTTTCCAGTTCTCTCATTCATCCCACTGTGAGGAAGAGTGTGGCAGGAACAGTATGAGCAATTGTGTAGTGCTGAGCTGCCTGCCAGGTTAAACCAACAACAGGCAGTAGGATGAGCAGGCACATATACACAGAGTGGCTTCCATGGTAAAAAAAAAAAAAAAAAAAAAAAAAAAAAAAAACTTGGATATGTCACAATCAATTTTCCTGGCTACTGTGCTGAGGATACAAGGGTATTCAACAGATGAGGGTGGACTTAGCCTGGAAGTATTTGAATGACAGAGTTAAGCATGTTTTCATGTTATTAGAACTAGAGTTTAAGTTTGTGAATTTTAGGCTTATTACAGTCTGTGAAGCCATTAGAATTTTTCCCTCTTTTATCCAAAGGCAAGTATTGCAGGGGAATCACAATTTTTTTTTTCTTTTGGTAGTCAGATACTGTACAATATTGTGAGTTACCATAAAATAAAAATAGCAGATACTCATAAATATTTTCTCTTAAAAGTTCTCTTTTACCTTGGTTTTGGAAGAGGACTTTTGTGAATTAAAAAAATTATTCAGAGAAGATGTCAGGATAGTATAGTATGTTTATGATGTTGCTGTCAAAAAGCAGAGTGTAAATGTAGATAGGTTCTACCCCTGATTCTCTGTTTTATTCTGTGAATATTCTTGGGAAAGATTTGTGTCTAAAAAAAAATTCTACAATCAAAATGTCATTTTAAGTACTATTCAATTAATTAGCTATATTTATTCTAAAGTAACATCTGTCAAAGACTTTTATTTGATCATAGTATTTGTTCCTCAGTAAAATGAATAGCTAGGAGGAGAGATTGATTTTTGTTTGTTTTGCTTTTACTTACAAAGATTTTATCAGAAGTTTCATTTGGACTCATTTCTACTGGACATCAATACAACATAAACAGATTCATTAGGAAATAACAAGAATATTCAAGTTAACTGCTTCAACATAATATATTAGTTGGGGGAAAAAAAAAAAAAAAAAACAAGAAAAAAAGAAAAACATTTTTATCAATACTGCAAAACTACTGAGCCATTTTTATGGAATTTTCCAAACTGATTCATCCCAGAGTAGACATATGGCATGGGGCACAACAGCATGAACAGTTTAAATATGGCAATTACGGGGAATTTAAAAGCTGGTCTCAAAGGGGAAAATTTTGGTCAACCTTAACTAAAAGCATTTAGTGGAACTAAAATAATAAAAATCTGTAAAATTAAAATCTGTATAGCATATAGTTGAAGAGACCTGTATGATTTCCTTGAAGTCTATTCATGTGTACATAATTCAAGTACTTGGTTAGAAAACTCTTTGAAAAAAATCTTTAAGCAAAAGTCTTAAAAAGAAAAAAAAACTCTGAATGCTTTCACTTTTTACAGCTCAGCATATCTGCTCCTTCTAAATTTATTTTCAGAGTTCAAAAGACAATCATTGCTAATTATCTGACAAATGCAGCACTTTGTTTGAATCGCAGGCATCTTTACTCAGTTGAAAAACACATTTTTTCCTTAATGGCTTCTCTAAACTTCATTATTTTGTGACATTTTATAATACGCTACATAAAAGCTCCTGGATACAATTAGAAAAAAAAATTTTCCATTTATCTTCAGAGTCAAAAGCATTTTAAACTTTAGCACAGGAGTGCTACGGGCAAATTTAAAAGGGAAGGAGTTCCTCTCTGAATTTTTATTAATTTTAAAAATTAAGAGTAAGGGTGTGGAACCACAGGCAATCTGAATTTCCTTCACTGAGCCATTTAAAAAATCTCTTCATTGGGACACAGAGATACCTTTTGAAAATTTGGATCATGCCTACAAAAACGCCCTGGTAGATGAGGGAAAAGCTATGGATGTAGTACACCTAGACATGAATAAAGCCTTTGACACTGTGTCCCGCAGCATTCTCCTGGAAAAGATGGCAGTCTATGGCTTGAACAGGTACAGTCTTCGCTGAGTAGAGAATCAGCTGGAGGGCAAGCCACAGAGTGTGGTGGTGAATGGAGTTAAATCCAGCTGGCAACCAGTCACAAATGGTATTCTCCAGGAGTCAGTATTAGTGCTGGCCCTGTTTAATATCTTTACTGACTATCCGGACAAGGTGATTAAGTGTACCATCAGTAAATCTTCAGATGAAACCATGTCTGAGAGTAGAAAAGTTCTACACTGGGATCTGGACAGTCTAGATCAATGGGCTGAGGCCAACTGCATGATCTTCACAAGACCAAGTATCAAATCCTGCACTTTGGTCACAATAACAGTGTGCAATAACAGTGGGGCAGAGTGGCTGGAAAGCTGCATGGTGGAAAATGATCTGGGATTCCTGGTCAGTGCTCAGATGAACATGACTCAACAGGTGTGCTCAGGTAGCCAAGAACACTAGCATTCTGGCTTGTATCAGAAAGAGTGTAGTCAGCAGGACTAGGCAGGAGATCATTGCACTGTACACAGCACTGGTGAGGTCATACCTCAAATACTGTGTTCAGTTTTGAACCTCTCACTACAAGACACCGAGGCCCTGGAGCATATCTTAAGAAAGGCAAAGAAGCTGCTGAAGGGTCTGGAGCAGAAGTCCTGTGTGAAGCAGCTGATGGAACTGGGATTGTTTAGTCTGGAGAAGAGGAGGCTCAGGAAAGACCTTTAGCTCTGTAATAATCTGAGAGGAAGATCATAGAATCATAGAATCATAGAATGGCCTGCATTGAAAAGGACCTCAAAGATCATCAAGACTCAATCCCCTGCTATGTGCAGGGTCACCAATCACTAGACCAGGCTGCCCAGAGCCACATCCAGCCTGGCCTTGAATGCCTCCAGGGATGGGGCATCCACAACCTCCTTGGGCAACCTGTTCCAGTGTGTCACCACTCTCCGAGTGAAAAATTTCTTCCTAATATCTAACCTAAACCTCCTCTGTCTCAGTTTAAAACCATTCCCCTTTGTCCTACTGCTATCTGCCCTCGTAAACAGCCATTCCCTCTCCTGTTTATACTCTTCCTTCAAGTACTGGCAGGCCACAATGAGGTCTTCCCAGAGCCTTCTCTTCTCCAAGCTGAACAATCACAGTTCCCTCAACCTTTCCTCATAGGAGAAGTGCTCCATCCCTCTGATCATCTTAGTGGCCCTCCTCTGGACCTACTTCAAGAGCTCCACATCCTTCCTGTACTGGGGGCCGCAGGCCTGGATGCAGTACTCCAGATAGGGCCTCACAAAAGTCAAGTAGAGGGGGACAGTCTCCTCTCTCCCCCTGCTGGCAACCGCTTTTTTAATGCAGCCCAGAACACAGTTGGCCTTCCAGGCTGCAAGTGCACACTGCTGGCTCATGTCCAGCTTCTCATCCACCAGGACCCCCAAGTCCTTCTCCGCAAGGCTGCTCTCAAGGAGATCTTCCCTCAGTTGTATAAACACCTGGGATTGCCCCGACCCAAGTGCAGCACCCTGCACTTGACCTTATTGAATCTCATTAAGTTTTTATGGACCCATTTCTCCAGCCTGTCTAGGTCCCTCTGGATGGCTTCCCTTCCTTCCAATGTATCGCCTGCACCACTCATCTTGGTGTCATCTGCAAACTTGCTGAGAGTGCACTTGTTGCCATCATCTATGTCCTTGATGAAGATGTTGAAGAGCACTGGTCCCAAAACTAACCCCTGAGGGACAATGCTTGCGACCAGCTTCCACCCTGACACAGAACCATTGATCACAACCCTTTGGCAGCGTTCAGCCAGCCAATTCCTAATCCATCGAGCAGTCCATCCTTCAAATCCACACCTCTCCAATTTAGAGAGAAGAATGTGATGAGGGATCATGTCAAAAGCCTTGCAGAAGTCCAGGTAGATGACATCCATTGTCCTTCCCCTGTCCACCGAAGCCATCACTCCATCATAAGAGGCCACCAGATTGGTCAGGCACGATCTGCCCATGTGAAGCCATGCTGGCTGTCTCAAATCACCTCTTTATCTCGTATGTGCCTTAATATAGCTTCTAGGAGGATCTACTCCATGATCTTCCCAGGCACAGAGGTGAGGCTCACCAGCCTCTAGTTGCCCAGATCTTCCTTTCTCCCTTTCTTAAAAATGGGAGTAACATTTCTCTTTTTCTGGTCACTGGGGACTTCACCAGACAGCCGTGATTTTTTAAATATGATGGAGAGCGGCTCAGCAACCACATCAGCCATCTCTTTCAGAACCCTACGGTGGATATCATCCAGCCCCATGGACACATTCAATTTCATGAGGAGGACTTGGACTCTTCATGTAGCAAGATGGAGATTGGTCTCTTCTCACATGCAACAGTGGTTAGTTTAAGAGGTAATGGCCTTAAGTTGAGCCGGGGGATAGTTGAACAAGTTGGATATCAGGAAAAAGTTCTTCTCAGAGTGATGAAGCATTGGAACAGGCTGCCTAGGGAGGTGGTGGAATAACTGTCCCCAGAGGTTTCCAAGGGTAGACATGGCACTTAGGGACATGATTTATTGAGCATGGTAGTGATGAGTTAATGGATGAATTAGATGGTCTTGGTGGTCTTTTCCAACTTTAATGATTCTATGGTTAATATGGCAAGGAACATTGATATTTGCAAGCTTACTTTATTAACATTATTGTCATTTTCCCAGCCTTCATGGAAATAAACAATTGTTTTTACAAACTTGAAAGATTTGCAGTTACAAGCATTTTTCAATTACTTTGTGTCTCCTTCTGTCACAATAATCACACATATATAGCCGTTAGGAAATTATATCTATTCTAAAGTATTAGCTACGTTAGACAACAAATGTCACATTTTACCTCCTTTAGATTCTTTATCAGATTTTTTTTTTTTTTTTTTTTTAATAACTGATTTTTCAACACTTATTTCTGTCTGACCCAGAAAACTTGTTTGGTGTGGGACAGATAATTTGTCAGTTTGCAATATACTGCTCTGCAGCAGAAGTGGGTTATTTCCAGTATCAAGGATAATGTCTTTTTCACAATATATTGAAACAGTATTCAAAAACAGACTAAAAAGCTCTAGTGATATTAGTATCATAACATGAAGAACACTACTAAAAATAATGACTAACATGTCTACCTTTAAAGTCTCATAACAACAACAAAAAAAAAGGTACTTTTTTTTTCTTTTTTTTTAATTTTTACCCTGGAATAGGAAGAAAAGATATGAAAAATGATGTTTGTCGGTTCGGTTTTATTCGGTTTTACCTTGTATATACTTAAAAAATATTTGCACTGTGAAATAATGACCTAAATGTGTCTCCCAAATACTCAGCACTCTTGCTCAGCTAGTATTAACGCTCTTAAACTGATAGAAACAAGATGTTTACTTCTCCTATTTTAACAGATGGGAAATATCAACAGAAAAAGGTGCTATACTGAACTGGTTCTATATTGAACCAGTTACACTATAGTGTGTGGAAAATGGATTTTAATTTTCACAAAATTGCCTAGTAGGTTGATTTCCTCAGCTAGTTCTCTCGGTTAGTAGCTTTATGAAAATTTCTGCCATTTTGGATATATTGAAATTCATAATCTGTGGTAAAAATACAAATACTTTTTAATTCAGGACTTGGTTAAAAAAATTTTGTTTGGAGTCAATTACAGCATTTTTTTATCAGCGATTAAGCTGTTAGGAAGATACCCTAAGATTTAAAATGAATCTAAAATATTCAATACATGATTCCAAAAGAAAAGCCATTAGGTATTTTCCATCTCAATCCACTGATGTTTAAATATTTCACGGCAGCTTCCACCTTTCACATTAGCACATTAGAATTTGAAAGCACTCTTAGATCATCTGTGAAACCTTCTTATTGAAGGCTTTGCAGAATATTAAATAGAAAGCAAGAAAATAATTGTTTTGGCAAACTTACAATTTTAAATGAATACAATGAGAAAGGATAATTATTTATTCTTAGACATCAAGATATGAAAAACAAAACAAAACAAAAAAGCTACTGAATTTTTGAATTCTAGTTCCCCAAATCATTCTTAACATCATTAAGCATAGGCCAGTTTCCCTCCCAGAGTTCACGCAGGCTTTTACTTCCACATTCAAATGCTCTTTTGGATTTAGATTCAGATTTCTTCTCATCTTATCTATGGTGGGCCAGGTAAAGGTCGTATGTGCCTAAGGCCATTAGCTCAGATGCAGACTTACATGTTATAAGTGTTTAAAATTAGATGAGATGAATACTTCTCTGAAGCAAGCTTTTCAGTTTCTCGGATCTTATTAAGAGGAAGATTTTTTCTTTGTGATTTGCTGCTACATAAACAATAACATAATTAATTGTTTTCAACTTTTAACTCCCAGTGTTCTACATGATGTTATGATGTGGAATAACAGTAACGAAAATCATAAAACCCTGACAGTGTTATAATGTGATATATATGCCATATATAATGTGCATGATATCATATGCTGGTTTTTCACAGTAAGATTAAAGCATCCAAGATGTTTTCACTTCATGTGTCAAATCAGAGCCCTGCATATATTATATTTTTTTTAGCCATATTTCTAGCAGTGACGTCAATAGTATTTTGCAACATGAGGTTTGTTGAAGAATGTGGTGATAACCTGCATTTCATAGGAACTCTACTATACACAAAAATGTCCCTCTATCCTATAAAAAACTGGCAAAAATTCCCTTGTTTTTGCTAGAACATTTCAATATGCTTTCATTTTTCCCTGTTCATTATCCCCTCCTGTGCATTTATGATTAACTACAAACCATTCAGTAATTACAAATGGCATTGAAGTCAAGTGTTCTCTGTTCATACATTTCTTCATAAATTTGCTGATCTGTGCACATGCAGGTTATTAATACCTGTTTTCTCTCTACGTACATGAAGTGAGTGCTTTTTTTTCCTATCAACTTCTTTAATACTGCTTTCTTCAAAAGACTGAGCTTAGTTTTCTTTATTTTTTTAAATACTGTCCTGATTTATAACATATTTCTTCATATGCTGTCATTTTCACTTGTAAAAAAGTCTTAAACAATATTTCATTGTTTTCCCTTTACACTAGCACAGTAAAACTTCAGTCAATCTGTTTGCATGAATTATTGCTTACCAAGGGAACAGAAAATCAGTCACTTACTAACTCCTGAAATCTCTCAGCTTATGTAATACAATTTTATTATAACTGAAAGACACAGTGTTTTAAGACATAGATGCCCTACCAAAAATGTCTCCAAACTTTTTCAAGGTTTTGTAATTTCCCCAGTGATCACTGACTTCAGCTAATGCACTTCAAATCAGGTTTCAATATTCCATCAGTGTAATAACAAAAACAATGTCCCCCTTCCCTTGCATTGTAGGAGCTACATGTTGAAAGTCATCCAAGAAACAATAAGAGCACCAATGAATTATTATCAAAAGTAATAGTAGTCCTCCCCACAGATTGATGTAAAATATCAAAATCTGATTTTTCCACAGATAAAATAGTTGTTCAGAAATTCAGAAATTTGGAAATTTCAAAGTGTTCCAGTCTGTCAATAAGTTTTCTCCCTTGAAAATGCTATATACCTCCTTGGAACTATTATTCAAATATCTTCCCTATTTAATGATCATAGAATTACAGAATCATTAAGGTGGAAAAAGACCACTAAAATTATCTAATTCAACCACCAGTTCATCACCACTATGCCCACAAACCATTTCCCTAAGTGCCATATCTATCTTTTCCTCCAGGGATGGCAAATCTACCACTTCCCTGGGCAGGCACTATTTCTGATACGTTCTTTTTGGACATCTGGGCTTACTGCGGGCTCATGTAGAGCTGGTTGTAAACTAACACCCCCAGATCCTTCTCCAGCATGGAGCTTTCCAGCCACTTTGCCCTATGTTGGTTGTGTTACAGGGAGCTGTTGTGACTGTGTCATGCTTTTCCCTGATATGGAATGGCTTTTGCTTATGCTCCCGTAAAGTCCATGGCTATTACAGCACTGGCAAGGAAGAGTGTGAATATGAGTTGAGAAAATGCAAAGACTCTTCACATCTATTTGAATTCTCTGATAGATTTGAAGCTTCCAGACAGAGAACATCTGAGAGGAAGTTTTAGCCTGACAGTGGCACCTGTGACTTCAGGGCTCCAGGACGAGGCACTGGAATATACAGACTAACTCTATGGATTTGCTGTGGCAATGACATCTGTGCTGCTTTTGTAAACTCGGTGAATGACATAATTGTAACTTTTTCATATTTTCAGTGTCTGCGTGTTCATTTTAGCATTTCACAAAATCTAAGTTTTGACAATTATGCACATCTGTAACAAATTAGATATAAAACTCAATATAGCAATCATAAATGCTATCAACATCTAAAATATCTAGTTAGGGAGTCTTCCCTTTGTGGGACAGCTGACACAAATCAGCTCTTTGATTATCACTGTATTGGTAATCCATTCTGAAAAACACAAAAGTCTCTTTAGCAACATCACTACAAAGAAGCTATGAACTGAGTACAATATAGAGGACTACTTTTTCTTCCTTTTGTTCAAGTGATATCTCTCATATGCAATGTATCCAGATAAAATCCACAGAACTGAATTCACATAAATTATTATGAAAACAAAGACTTTCTACTCATATTGGCCAAAGTTTATAAGCATTGAAATTGTTTGATACCTAGCGAGTCATTAACTTAAAAAGCTGGTAGCAGGGAGTCAATGAAAATAAAAGTTGAATAAGTATATAAGTGCAATTGCATGGCTGCATTAAATGTAATTGCTACTAATAATTTTCGATCTTTTTATAATAAATGTCACATAAAGTTAATTACAAACAGGAACCATAAAACTTGCAACGAAACTATTAGACTGTTCATTAGATTGCCAATTTCACTGAACCTCAGTAGGTATCTTTCTTAAATGGGTTCACTGATCACTCAGTGGCTTGTGTATACGCAGTCTTTTGCTCTCTCTCATGATATCAACTGGCAAAAAACGAAAAACCATTCATCCCCCTGAAAGAAAACCACCAAAAAATGTCTTCCTGTGCACAGAAGAAAAGAACAATTTTAAGGTATAAATTTAGAGCATTGCCAAATGATCACATATCTATGTCTATGTCCCTTGATGTCCCTTGTTGGTTAAAAAAAATAGGCAGGAAGGCAAGGGTAATTGTCTGTTGCACATCTTCCAGCTTCAGTTCGAAGATGTTTAGAAAATAGTTCATGCTATAAACAATGAACACCAAAGATATCAAAGTATTTTACAGTAGGCCATTTTTTATTCCCCTGAGAGACTAATGTTCATTTCTGATTTATGATACACATCAAATAAGTTTGGAAGTTGATTCCCTTATCTGTATATGTCCAGATCCCCAAACCACTGAGTAATTTTGTGTGATTGGCAAGCTTTGCTCAGGAGAAATTCTGGACAGGAAAAGTGTAGTGTGATCACTACCAGCCTGAACTGGCAGGATTTAATAGAGAAAGTTCAGTGTTTGCCTGTACTTAGCATAAGACTAAGCAGAAACATTTGTGACTTACCATAATTTTCTATTCTATATAGAATTGTTGGCCATAACACATTACATTTCCCCTATTTTTAATGTATTCAGGCATTCCAACTGATTTCAGTAATCTCATGCAAGCAAAAAAAAAGCAAATCTCATAAAGAAAATTGACATACATTTTTTTAAAAAAATTATTTTACTTCTGAAACAGGCACAAACTGCAATATGCTATTCAAAGTAAATAAATGTCACGTAATGCTATAGTAAGGTTATTTTGCTATTTTTATTCTTGAAAGGTATATACAGATATCTCTGATGTATCCATAATCTTCCAAGGTCTATTTCATTTTCCAGTGCTGGGAAAGTACATTCTGTGGTTTTGCAAGTTTCTTCTTGCAGGCTTGTGACAGAAATCACTCAAGAGAGCAGTTCACTAGCTACCCTGTCTGACATCTAAGACACTGAAATAGTTTCTCTTGATTTAAAATCTGAAGTACATTTAAGATTAAATATTAACTATTTACTAGTTCGTAAAGTTCACGCAGTCATTGCAAACAGATTTTTTTTTACTAACTAAACTATGTTGGCAGAGTTGGCAGAAATCAGTAACTTGGGCTACTTACAGTCTAAAAACTGTAACTTGCACCAGTTAGAATGTTCTGTACATCTTTCTGAAAATGTTTCTCTCTTTTAGGTATTTGATAATGTAAAAGATGCAAATATCCTCTTGACTTGCAGAGCTTTTCTGGCTTTCAAGTAGATCTCTTAATCTTATTACACAGGTGAAGAAGCCATTGCCAGACAAGTGGTAGTTCAAGGAAATCCGTGTTTGAACAGTATTTTTAAAGCAGTTGCTGAGTATGGAGCCTTTCTCATTGCAAAGTGGTCGTTGACAGACAACTTGCACAGTTTGAATGCCTTTAATTATATAGCCATCATCAACCTTTGTCCTTGATTGTGCTTTATCCGTAAAAAATATTGCACTTGCTCCATAAAAAGTATTACAAAATGCAGTTAGTTAGTCTTACAGCCTATTTATGACACAGAAAACATCTCTTTTCTTCTCTTAGGGTAAATGCAACTGCTAATTTATGCAACATCATTACTTGTTTGTGGATATGAGGAATACAACTCTAGGAAAGCCCCAGCCCAGACTCTTCTTTAGGACTAAAAATGTCTAAAAGATGTGACTTGGTCACTTGTTAGGGCTTTATCACAAACCCTCGATATATAGCAAGAGATGTAATACTGTAACAAACACTTGTTTCATTCTCTTCTCATGAAAGAGAGTTGGGTTGGACAGGGTAGAGGCTTTGATGAATACTGTATGTGAGAAACTTTTATACAAGAACGACTTGCCTTCAATTTGTTCTTTATCACTCAACCGTCAAGACTTCTAAAGAACCACATTCAGTGGTTGCAAGAAGCTTTTCAAACGCCTGATTTATTTCTGAGTAGCAAAAACGTCATATATTTTCTTGTGAGGAGAGATTGATTATCTTACTTTCCATTATTTTCAGAATTCTACATGTAGGTATCACTGCTTTTGCATCTTTTCTTCTTTGAAGGAAAACAAGAACAAGATGTGTAGAAAATAGTAGATAAGACTTCATTTTGTGAATCATGGAAATGCACCTTAAAATGGACAGAGTAGATAGGTATTCAGTGAGATACTTCTGCTGCTCTGGAATCTGGAGTTATGCCTGTATTTTTAAATATAGATATTTACAACTGGCCTAAGACTGCCTACAGAAAGAGCTTGCTCTGCCAACATTTCTAGAAATAGCCACTATTTCAATTGGTAGGGTAGCTTTTGAAATGTACTCCATTCAGTCTGTATAGCGAAAGAGTAACACCAAGAACCAGAAGTAGGTCTGAAGGAAATCAGACTCACACAGAGTCATGACACAAATGCAGAAACACCTGCTTCAGCTGGATGAGAAGCAGCTCAATCAGAAACTGCCAAATGAACTGTTTATGCAATGTTGATAGCTTGTTGCACCTATGCAGTTGTCCTAAGTAATAATTCACTCCCCACATCCATACAGTCTGTGGATCACATAGTAGCAATTGTGTTTTGCAGTTCTCAAAGAGAAACAGAACTGTTATCACCTATGAAAGGGACAGTCATAACACAATCTTCATCTGCACAAAAATCTGACATACCTATGCAGAAAGCACATATACGGCTGTCAGCTACATAAATTGAGATTTTTTGAGGTAACACTAATAATATAAGGTCACCATCATGAGAATTTCACTGAATTTATTGGTGCCTTTTGTAATGCTCTGTGTGATTATTAACTGCAGTATTTCTATGAGTAGAACTTGTAGGCAGAATATATATGAATAAAAAAAAGCCAAAGTTATGTATTTTAAAAAATACAAATCCCATTGTTTTTTGAGTTGATTCTTTATCTTTCATTCTTGATATGCTTCATATTAAATTTCCCCCACATATAGGTGCCTTGACTTTTTTATGATTTTCCCAGACAGACTAGATAATAAGTTTTGCAACCTTCAAAGACTTTCTTAGGAACAAGAAAGAAATCGTAAATAAAAATAAGATTCTGAACTATTATATTAAGAAAAGTTAAATATATTATATCAAATTACAATATATGAAAGCCATAATATTCATGGTATGATGGCTGCTCCAAAAGCGATGTGTGGATGATGTGTTTCAGCAATGGTGACAGCAGCAGTGGGTCACCTCCACTGGTGCAGATTTTATGAGTGTGGCATGGAAGCTCTTGTTCATTGTTGGCAAAAGTGATGGTAACCATGTTGGAAAGATAGTGTTTTGTAGCTTAGAATTTGCTCTATCAAACAGTCTTATGTGCTCTTTGCATCTGTTTTGTTTAACACGGAAGTAAATAGGAGATACAACTTTCAGTGACTTGCATTAATGGTATTCTCATATTTTTTTTGTATTTACTGAGAATTTCCAGTGTGAATAATAATAAACATGAAGGTGTATCCAAAAAGGGATAAGAAATTGTACTGAATACGAGATACTTCTTAATCTGATACTCAACATGAAGCAATTAAGAACATCATCCAAATTTGAGTGAATGATGTAGTATAAAGTGGAAGGAGGAATAGACAAATGATTTTTAATATTGTTGTAAGGTATGACAGCAATTATTAGTACTATTCAGGCCTACCTCTCAGATTCTTCCATTTTAATTATTTAACTGAGGGTGACAAGTTTCCTTCGCCAATAGCTCAGCTTAAACCTTTAGCACTTCTCCAGAGATACCTGCACCCACTGCTTCCCTAAAGTGCCCATATGCCAATGTACACCGCGTGGGAAATAAACAGGAAGAACTAGATATCTGTGTGTGATCACAGGGCCATGATTTCATTGCAGCCATGGAGACATGGTGGGACAACTCACATGATTGGAACGCTGTTATGGATGTCTATGTCCTCTTAAGGAAAGACCAGCTGGCAAGAAGAAGTGGTGGAGTTGCTGTTTATGTGAGAAAGCAAGTAAAATGTATTGAGCTTCACTTGTGGAGGGGAATGACGAACAAGTGTAGAACTTGTGGGTAAGAATTAAGGGTAGGGCTAACATAGGCAACAAGGCGACACTGTTGTGGTTGTGTACTACAGGTCACTTGATCAGGAGGAGGAAGTGGATGAGTCCTAGAAACAGCTGAAAGAAGCCTCACAGTTCCCAGCACTGGTTCTTATCAGGGACTTCAACCATTCTGATATTTGTTGATTAAGAAACACGGCCACGCACACAAGATCCAGGAAGCTCCTGCAGTGCTTTGATGACAGCTTTCTGACACAGGTAGTAGATGAGACGACTAGGAGAGGTGTGCTACTTGATCTCGTTTTTACTAACAAGGAAGGGCTGGTCAGGGATGTGGTGTTTGGGAAAAGATTGTGATGCAGCAATCACAAGATGGTGGAGTTCAAGATCTTGTGTGGAAGAAGCAAAGCAAAAGTAGAATTGCTAGCCTGGACTTCAGGAGAGATAAATTTGACTTCTTCAAAGATCTACATGGAGGTATTCCATGGGCTAGAGTGCTGGAAGGTAAGGGGGCCCATGAGAGTTGGTTGGCGCTTAAACATGATTTCTTCCAAGCTCAAGACTGGCTGATTCCTCAGAGTAAGAAACTGGGAAAAGGTAGCAAGAGGTCTGAGTAAGGAATGTTTTCAGGGATTGTAGGAAGGCTAAGGCCTTCTTGGAATTAAACTCTGTAAAGGAGGAAAAGGATAAGAAGAAAGATTTTTTTAAGTATGTCAGCAGTAAAAGGAAGACTAGGGAAAATATGGGTTTCCTACTAAATGAGACGGGAGCCTTGGTAACAGGGGATGCTGAGAAGGCAGAGATCCTGAATGCCCTCTTTGTTTCAATCTTTAATGCTAAGACTGGCCCTCTGGAATTCCAGACCCTGGAGGTAAGAGAGAAAGTCTGGGCAAAAGAAGACTTCATCAAGGTGGATCTGGTCAAAGAGTATCTAGCCAAAATCAATGCACACAGATCCGTGGGCCCCAATGAGATGTACCCACATGTGCTGAGAGAACTAGAACAGGTGACTGCTAAACTGCTATCTATCTAATCTTTGAAAGATCTTAGCAAATGAGAGAGGTGCCTGAAGACTGGAAGATAGAGAATGTCACTCCAGTCTTCAAAAAGAGCAAGAAGGAGAATACTACAGGCTAGTCAGCTTCACCTCTATCCCTAGAAAGATGATGGGACAATTTGCTCCTTATGCCATCTCCAAGCAATTGCAAGAGAAGAAAGTTATGAAGAGACAACATGTACTCACTGGGGGGAAATCATGCTTGACCAACCTGATATCCTTCTATGATGTCATTACTGGCTGGGAGAAGAGCAGTGGATGTTGTGTACTGTGACTTCAGTAAGGCGTTTGACATCATCTCCGACAACATCCTTGTTATGAAACGGTGAGAATGTGGGACAGATGAGTGGAATCATAGAATGGCCTGGGTTGAAAAGGACCACGATGATCACCTAGTTTCAACCACCCTGCCATGGGCAGCAGACCAGGCTGCCCAGAGCCACATCCAGCCTGGATGTAGTGCTCTGCCTAAGTGCTTTTGGACATCATCACAATAAAAGGCACTGGAGGAAAACAAGTGCAATAGCTGAGCAGCTTGAGAGGTGAATTTCAGGCAACACAAATCCCTACTGATAGGGTTACACCAGTGAATCCCAGACATCCCAACAGTTGGACACTGGTGGTCTCACAGCAAGTCACCCACCCACTGAACTGCAAAGCTTCTAAGTGAAAATCTGTTCTATTGTACAGAAGAACCAGGGGACTACAGCCATCTCCTGTCTCCCGCTCTTCCAGTTCTAGGAAATTTTGTTTTGAATGGTGTATGTGCGTTTTGCTAGGGCAGCATCAGAAAGAAGGGCTACTGCCCTGTTCTTTGCATTACACCACTCTCACTCCCTAAAGCAACATTGCCGTTATAGTGGTTCCCCAGCAGCAGCTCTCAGTCTGCCAACTGCACATCCCAAACTCCTCATGGACAGATGCTGCTGACCAAAGCAATGGTTAAATGCAACTTCCAATATTCTATAGTTGAGGTTGTCACCTCTTTCTCCTCCAGTCACTGAAGGATCAGCTGCCTTTATGAGCCTCTAACATTTATACCTAACAGCTTCCATAAGGGATCTATAAACCAGGTTGCATGCCAAAGCTCTGCCCAAGGAGAGCCCCTTGCAGAGCCCAGGATGGAAAATTGTCTGATTGGTAGAGCTCAGGGGTTGTCATCAGCAGTGCAGAGTCTGGCTTGAGGCCTGTAATTACTGGTGCTTTCCAGGTGTCCAGGTGTCAGTGCTGGATCTGGTCTTGTTCAACATCATCAACAACCCGGATGAAGGGACAGAGTCCATCTTCAGCCGTGAAGGCTGTGCTACCATTCCACAAGACCTGGACAAACTGGAGAGTTGGGCAGGAAGGAACCTGATGAGGTTTAACAAGAGCAAGTATAGAATCTTGCACCTGTGGAGGAATAACCCCATGCATCAGTACAGGTTAGGGTATGACCTGCTGGAGAGGAGCTCTGCAGAGAAGGACCTGGGGGTCCTGGTGGACAAGAGGTTGGCCATGAGCCAGAAGTGTGCCCCTGTGGCCAAGACGATCAATGGTATCCCAGGCTGCATTAAAAAAATGTGGCCAGCAGGTCAAGGGAGATCATCCTCCCCCTCTACTCTGCTGTGGTGAGGCCACATTTAATCTACTGTGTCTATTTCTGGGCTCCCCATTTAAAAAAGACAGGGATCTCCTAGAAGGAGTCCAGAAGAGCAACAAAGATGATCAAGGGCCTGGAGCACCTCCCATATGAGGAAAGGCTGAGTAACCTTGGTCTGTTGAGCCTGGGGAAAAGAAGACTGAGAGGGCATCTAATAAAAGTTTATAAATATCTGAAGGGAGGTGGGATGCAAAAAGACGAAGCCAGGCTCTTCTCAGTGGTGTGTAGTGATGGGACAAGGAGTAATTGCTTAAAACTTGAACACAGGAAGAGTGGAAGAACTTCTTAACAGTAGGGGTGATGGAGCACTGAAACAGGTTGCCCAAAGAAATTGTGGAATCTCCTCCTGTGGAGCTATTCAAGACCTATCTGGAAGTTTACCCATGTGATCTATAGTAGGATGCCAGCTTTAGCGGGGGGGTTGGACTCGATGATCTCTTGAGGTCCCTGTGATTTTGTGATTCTGTGATATACTGGAAGAAAAATAAACAAGTGCTTGTACCTATGTGAAGGCTGTATTAGATACTTCATTTTTAATAGCACAAGTCTCTCATGTTTCAGTACAGCAATGCAATACAAATGCATAAGTAAACCAATCTCTGAATACATGAATGAATAATATGCTAGACAGAACTGCTGCTCTTCTGAAGAGAAAATCTTATTCTTTGCAATGAAACTCTATCACTTCTAACTGATTAATCTTTTGTTCCACTTCCTCCCTTCTCACTGAATATTTTCTGGAGCACCTGAAACTTCATACTGTACATACTGAGAAATGTTTAAGTCAAGGCTTTTTTTCTTTTTGAGTAATGTAAAAAAAGAATCCATGTTAGCCAGCATATTTTTCCAGCTATGTTCAGAATATTTTTATGAATACAAATCAAACATAAGTAAAAGAATGAAGACTTCGAACAGACTGAATTACCTTAAGTCTTCAAAATGCATATAGATTAAGTAAAACAAACAACAACAACAACAAAAACAACTGTTTAATCAGAAATTATTTTTCATAGCCTTAAGTCTAAAATAAATTGTTATACTAATTGCTGAATTTTCTAAAGTGCAACTGTACAACCTAAGGAGGAAGAATAATGTGTTCCTGTGAATCAAGTTCTAAAATATTATGTGGCAGATGTAGTTTTCTTCTCTAACACATCTAGAGTGCAGATTATATTTTATTTATTTTAAATGTATTGTGTGGGTGTTGTTTTTTGATGTTCTTTTTTTCTTTTTTTAATGTTTCCTTATTAAAAAAGTATGTGATAAGATTTTAATGGAATGTTAAAATGCACAATGTAATATCACTTATTACAGGCAAAGAATATAACAATTTCTAGAATTAAAATTGCCCAATGACTTCTATTTTAAAACACCTTTCTCCATTCTATTACATAGATCTTGCCAAAAATACAATCTTGGGCTGAAAACTTTGTTGTTATCACAATTTCTGGCAATATTATTGTCAATATTATGAAAAAGGAAATTTCAGGAGTTCTGACACTTTTTGGAAGGTTGGGCAAATATTGCTAAGATGTTCCAGTGCCTGCATTCCGTAAAGGCAAGATCATCTTGTTCAACTTCTACAAAAACTTCTAAAAAATGTTTTAATGGAAATTTTCTTCTCCATACTAAGTATATCACATATGATGAAGTGACAGCAACGATATTGGTTTGCACATTTGTAGAGTTTTGGGTCAGTGACATTTCCTGGAAATGCTTAAATATGAAAACTTAATAATCATTAAATATACTTTCTTACATATATTTATGTAAAATAGTTCACAGAAGGGGAAAAAAAAAAGAAAAAAAAAAGGAAGGATGAATGATCTTGCAATATTTTTACTTTGTACATAGTTTTTACATTTCTATGTGGGCTATTAACTTTCTCCAGTGACTTACCATTTGGATTTATTGAAATGCACTTTATTTATTCATATTGCATTCCAGCCATCTTCACACCACTGTAAATGAGGCATTAATAGAATTCACTTCAGATAGTGTGTTCCCAAGGAAATGAAGTCAAAAGAGGTTATCCAGAAATAACTAAATGCCCTTTGCTTGGTGCAGTTCCCATAGGAAGGCAGTGGAGTTGCTAACAGCACCACCCATGGCACTTTCTCCTTAAAGGGAGCACAAGCTTCATGTAGGATATTTTGTAAGTAAACAACTCACCAGTGGTAAGTTAAAGAAATGCAGACATAGAGGTGGACAAAACTGGTAATAGAGGTAATAAAGAAGGCAAAAAAATGATATCTAATGAGCATGAAAGGCATAATATTAAGCAAGTTAAGATGTAATTTGCAAATGTAAGGTTTTAGACCAGTGAAGAAAGAAAAAAAAAAAAAACAACCTTAAAACATGTTAGCAAATGTAAAAAAAAAAATAAAGCAGAACTTAAAGAGATGACAAGGAAAATACTGATAAGAACATCATATTTCTCCCACAGAAGATCTCCAGATGCTTACGAATCCCTGTGACACCTCCCACTGAAACCAGCAGAGTGAAACCACATTAAGATCTATAGAAGCATAGAAAGGATGAGCATAGTACAAGTAAAAGGGGAAGAAATTTGTGTACAACACATTTAACTCCATCATTACTCTTGAACTTCTCCAGGATCAATGACTCCACCACCTCCCTAGGCAGCCTTTTCCAGTGCCTGACCAGTCTTTCAGAGCTTTTCCTAACGTCCAACCTGAATCTCCCTGGTGCAATTTGTGGCCGTTCCCTCTAGTCCTATAGCTTGTTACTTGGGAGAAGAAGCCAACCCCCAACTCACCACAACCTCCCTTCAGGTAGCTGTAGAGAGCAATATGCTCTCCTCTGAGCCTCCTCTTATCCAAACTTAATAATTTGAGTTCCCTCAGCCCTTTGTGCTCCAGTCCCCTCACCAACTTTGTTATCCTTCTCTGAACACGCTCCAGGGCCTCAATGGCTTTGCTGTAGTGAGGGGCCCAAAACTGAACACAGTACTCGCTAGCGCTGAGTACAGAAGGATGATCACTTCCCTGCTCCTGCTGGCAACACTATTTCTAATACAAGCCAGGATGTCACTGATCCTCTTGGCCACCTGGGCATGCTGGACACATTGCTGGCTCGTATTCAGTCAAGCATTGACCAGCACCCCCAGATGTGTTTTCAGTACACAGTCTTCCAGCCTCTCTGCCCCAAGCCTTTAGTGTTGCCTGTGTTTAGTGTTGCTGTGACCAAACTGAAGGATCCAGCACTTGGTCTTGTTGTCCAATAACTGCTCCTGAAACTTTGAATTACCTCTGCATTTCTCTAATTTGCAGACATGTAGTTAGTTCTTTCCTCTAAAATGAAATCTCTACATTCTTGCCTTTCATATATTTATGAAAAAGGAAAGGCTGAACACCAGCTCATATTTCAACATAGCCACATTTCAAACTAGCCACAAATATGAGAAAAAATATTTTGGAATGACAATGAAGTTAACATTTTCTTGTTTACTCTTTCTTAGTTAGAGTGAAAATCTAAGTTCAAATGAAGTCCTCCAAGTCAATGATCCTTCTCACGGATAAAATTCTTTACAGTTACTTAATGACCAGGCAATTATGCTTGAAAAATCATAGAATGAATTTCAACCCCTAGTTCACTAGTAAGTCCCAAAGCAACACTACAGCCTCTGTGCTATCACAAACTAAATCTATAACCCAAGGAGCTGTTGTAGTCTCTTCCACGGTGCTTAAAGAGCTTTCCTTTTTCTTGCCCTTCCTGTGAAGCTACAAAATTGGCAATTCTTTCTTTTTCCTTTTAAGCCCAACGCAAGCTTTGAAGGAGCATGATAAAATGGGTAATAAAATTGGTGTTCAAATGCAAATTGTCTGAATAAATACAGCATAGTGGGGATAATGTTCCAATAAAACACAATCTGAAATGTTCTAGATAGTATTTTTTAAATTAAACTGGAAAGAAAGAGGGTTGTTTTTGAGGTAAGACTGTTCTTCTTGTTCTAATAAAGCTCTGCCATACTGGGGAACATTTTAACCATTTTAAGCTATCAAACTTATTTCCTGTGACCACTTCTCTTGATTGTCAATAACAAAACCTGAAATTCATCAAAACTAGATAGAGGGCAGTCTGAAGCAATCACCCTTCTCCTAAACTTTTGTCAGTAGCAAATTATGCATAAACAACAACTAATCTGAATATAAGCCAAAGCAACTACTTTCACAATTTTTGCAAATAGCAACAACAAATGAATGTCTGTAAGTTTAAAAACATTAAAGGGTACTGTGTGCTGGAAACTGTGCTAAAATATATGCTTCTGTTGCATTGTTGTGTCAATAACTTTACAGAACACAGCTCTTTAATCTGTCTTACAAGTCATCTAGAATAACTGCCCCTAACTAAGTTATCAAAGAATAATAATTATTTTCTCACTGGTGCCATATGTTACACTTCTAAGTATCCATAATGCAGCAGGCTGAAAATAGACAGTTATAAATATCCTGCAGAGTATCTCATTCCACTGTTGTCTCTCTAAATGAAGGACAGAGCACTTATAATTGGGAAAAGTAACCTTTAGAAAAAGAAGTAAAACACATCTCCTCAGGTAACTCTGACCTCTTTATTCAATCACTGAAATGAGGCAATATAACTTTTTAAGCACCTTTACATCTGGTCACCACAGCACAGCTTCTATCTGGGAAAAAGTAAACTTTAAAATGTAGTACTGTATATGTGGACAAGTTAACATGAAATGAAGCCCATTAAAGAAATGATACTAGCCTGAAATGCATGGTCATTTTTAGTATAAACTTATCACACTAGCTCTATAGCACCAGATCATTTGAAATGATGTCATTTTTCCCTAAGATTGTAACAGAAAAATGCAAATGATTGCCTTTTTCAGAGAAAAAAAAATTCACCTCTGAACTGGAAAAGCATCCATATTGTACCACTGAAGTAAGGAGAATTCAAGGACAGAAGTATTTTGTTATAAATAAAACCAAAAAGAGAATATCTCAAACAATGTAATAGCTATCTATATCTATGCCTTGATACGGTCAGTGAAAGTCAGCTTTGTATTTACTTATTCAGGTTTGTCTCAGTGCTCTGAGGTTAAAACTAGCTCTACCTTGTGCCTGTTAAGATTTTACACAGAGATAACAATCTCAATGTAGCTTTCTTGTGGTAAAAATGTCCTCGTATTTTCAGTAAACACTCTGAAGTAGCATTTTTCATTTATAAGAGATGGCCTTAAATTTTTAGTAGCCATACAGTCAGTTTTGTCCAATGGCTATATATTAGATTGCATTAATCACATTAAATCACTCAGCATATGCTATCTGAATGTGATATGAAGACTGAATCTCAAACCAAGAATCACGCTTAGTGTCAGATGACTGAAGAATGCAAACATATAGGGATCAATAGGGACATCATAAATCCTTCTCTAGACTAGCAACACTAGCCATTGTTTGAGACTTAAAGTATAAACTACTGTAGCCATTCTTACTTTCTTCATAAAAGAAGAAAATACACAGTTAGGGATGGACTTCATCTAATCTAAATTTAGTCATTTGAAAGTTAGAAATTTGGCTTATAACTGGTTATCTATGTAAGTAATTCCAAAAGTAATGCCTCCTATTTATTTCCATGGAAACTATCACAGATACAAAGAGTATGATAACACTGTTTGATAGAGAAAATTCTCAGCTACAGGATACTATTTTGTACATATTCATTACCATCAGCTGGCTCTTTCACTATCGATGAACAAAGGCCTGCATCCTGTGCTCATAAAAATCTTCACGGCCATCTGGAATATGGCTTGTCTTTCACATCACTGTTGCTACTGCTGAAAGTCACCTCACTGTGTTCACATCCTCTGTTTGGTCTCCATAAATGTTCAGTAAGTGTTGATGAATATCAGTGGCTACAGTTTTTCCCTCATGGAGGAATTCATTTCCACACTGTCAACATCCACCTCTGATGTTGTGGGCCAACATAATAAAATAGCAGACATTACTTTTTGAGAAGCCCTCATAGATTTCCTCTATAGCCATTGAGAAGAGAATCAACTGCAGAAGTCCCTGGTTATGGATATTTAGGATACATAGACCCAGACATGTGAATGAGCAATCTTTTTTTTCTCTTTCTCTCTTCCCGCTAGCTACAGAAGAATAGTTGTTATCTGAATTTTAATAATTGGTTCCAACTAGACCTAACAATTTGTTCACTAGACCTAATTCACCAAAAAGTTTGTGTGTGTATAGCCATCTATGAGTTTCATCTCTATTTCACTAAGCACTTTTTCAATGCAAATATCACTACATAAACGTTTACATCTTGTGTGTCAGCTCTTCCATATTAATGGTGTTTGTTTTGGTGGAAGATTTGCACTGTTTTTGACAAAATAGAATAAAACTAATAGTTAACTGGATACTCAGTACTTTATTTATTGGAAAAGTGATGTACAGTGGTGTAACACTTTTTTGTTCAGAACTTCAGACTCAGTAGGTTTGTTAACTCTAGTATACTTACCATTCCAAGGACTTAATTGCTATTTACTGTAATTATCAAATTAAAATTATTTCTTTGGATATCTAAGTTGAAAACATATAATTAATAACTTTATTTTGTTACACCTTTCTCTATTTGGGGGATACTGTTGAGAATCTGTCTCTACAGTCCAAACAGACAAACCTGTCACAGTAAGCTCATGAGTCATCAAAACTTTTGTAGATCAGGTAAAACAAGTCAGTCTTCCACTGGAATTCAAAAGAGCTTGTAAGAGATTTTAAAGATATTTCTTGATTGCTGTGAACTGAACATTTCAATTTGAGGTTTACCACATATAAAAAGAATTTCTAAACATTTGGCAGCTATTAAACTGATAGCTGTGTGCTATTGAAGTGGTGACTAGACATAGCTGAATTCAGATGGAGATGAGTCCAGGCCTAGAAAATATATACTTAGAATGATCTTGCAAGACTTCTGGGTTAGCAAGTGCCTAGTGGACTTAAATTATTTCATAGATTTAAATAGTCCAAATTAAATCATGTATGTTCCCCAGTAAGAATGTCCCTAAGCGTGAAATATTTCTCAGATGTGACTCTGTTTCCACAGTGCCTGTTTGAGCAGGATTAATTTAAGCTGTATCCAAGCTGTTTGCAGATGTCACATGCCATCTTTAAAGCTTCTTAATATGGTTTTCCAACCATATCCTCTGTCTTACAGTGGCCATTGTAAAAGATTATTCTTTTGCACCTTTGTCTCAAAGCTTGCTGAGGAGCACTGATGGACAACTCTAGGAAAGTCCTAGTCAAAGTTGGTGAAATCTTTTGTCTGAAGATTTGCAGGTCAGGGTCAAGGAGGGAGAGATAAGCAGCAGCTTAATGGCTGGGAAGCAGTCTTTTTTGTGGGCTATCTCAAGGGAGATAGCCACCTCAGAGAGTACTGAGCATGACTCTTACCCAAGCGCTGACAGAAGAAGGATAAAAAAGGGGCCAACAACTAAGAGGGTAGGTGTCTGACCTCAGATGCCTCATGACGTTATGCTTCCCTGCTGATGGACTCTCCTTGGCCTGTTACCTGAGACCTTCCTCTTCCTCCTGGACTTGCCCTGTTGCTGTACCTGCTTGCTGCTTAAGGCCAGCCACTCTGCTGCTGCTCTCCACCTGTGCTTTTGCCTCGGACGATCAGAATGGCGTGCAATGGGACTGCTGCTGGATCTTGGTGGTTACTATCTCCCCTCTTTACATAATTGCTTCTTTCCTAGCTTTTCTATTGCCTGCCTTCCCCAAAACCCTGATTCATAATAGTGGCCAGCCTCCCCTTCCCCATCTTTCTGATTGATTAAGATTTGTAATAAACTAGTAGGACCAATATTTGAACCGTTGTTTCTTAATCTCATGTCGGGTATACATATATCAAAGAACCTCCTCTCCCTCCTGTAAATTGGAGCTAGACAGACAGTTGATACATGACAGCACTGAAAAGGAAAACACAAAACTGGGACACCCTTACTGTATCTGAAACCACTCAGCTGTGTCTTAATGTCACCTTCCCAAACAATGCAAACTTTTGGGTTACTCCAGTGCTGGACTCCACAGCAAGTAAGCAGCCACTACCCACCCCATACAGGCAGGTAGTGAAAATCACAAAAATTAGGCAACATTTTGATGTTGAAACAGATTCTAATAGTTTTACCAACAGTCAACAAAATATTATGCTTGAAAAACATCGTACATCTCTTCATAAAAAGTATTTTTCCAGCCTTAATTCTACTTACTTTTACCATTCTCTTTTGTTCTGAGTAAGGAAGTGTCCCTGTGGAAAATGTGACACTAGCTGGTAAATTAAATATGTCACCAAATGCACATTTGCAGAAAACCCAAGAAGTTATGATACTAAAAACTTTCCAACTGAAGTAAATGGTTTTAAATATATATATATATTATATATATTAAGCATATACAACACTTTCAGCTAAGATTCTATAAACAATTTCCATTTTGATGTTCTCATGCTCTCAAGAACACTGTTTTAACCAGTTTAAATAAGGTCCTAGGAATTATCTTTCACTATTTAAATAAATAAATAAATAAATCAGAATTATAACTGTAACATTGGTCTACCATCAGGATTTTAAACTTGAACACTTAACAATGTTTAGACATAGGACTAAATAGGACTGTTAGCTAAGACAAAGTGAAGACTTGACCGAGAGAGAAACCTCAGATATTGCATATGCTTAAGGAGAACAGTGAAGAAAGCTAATCTGCATCTTTTACACCTTCAGAAAGTAGCAAAAGTCATCAATGAGTCAAAAGCTCTGCAGGAGTTTGGAGAAGCAAGACTGGAAAGAGGAGGACACAGCAAGGACCCAAGTGGAGTGAGAATTCCATTGTCAAGTGCCCTAGGAGCAAACCTGCTGCAGCAGGAATAGCCATGATAACCTTGGTCCAGATCTTTGGCTGGGACACAGCCAACACTTGCATGGTGCACAGCTGTGATATGAGAAAAATGAGCATCCCTTAGGGTTTATATCTCTGAGGAAAAGCCTAACTTATACTTTGTGGGACAGAGAAAGGGCCCTAACATAAGTAAGTTCCCCATGATGATTATCAGATGGCCTGCAGATGACAACAGACAATCCTCAGCTCCTCAAAATAGGAGATGTAAATCCTTTAAAATAAAGAATTTTATGAAGTCTGAATATGTGTCTCAGTACTTTGAGTCATTCAACTTTCTTGGAAAAAAAAAAAGAAAAAAATATTATTTATTCTGTATTTTCCAATTTCTTTCATTTGTTTTCTGTTTTTTTTTTTCTTTTCTCTCATTAAGCTATTTTCTAAAGTGCCCTCTCTTCTGCATTCTCTTCCCCTCAGCTTGAAACTGCACTTTTAAGTGAACTGAATTAGCAATTCATTTACATAAGTAGAGAAAACTTCATTCTCTCAGATTGAATCTTTTTTTCTCTTAAATATACACATACTAAAAACAAACAACAAGAGTGCTTCAGTCAAATTAATGATTCTTTCAATTTTAAAGAAAAACTTCAGAGTTTCATCATGTTCCAATTTGACTGAGGAGTTTTGTGTTAGTTTACATCATTTACATTTTTGTCTTCCTTAATAAAGTCACAATAAAACAATATTTCTCAAGTATTCACATTTCATGATTCTGGCACATTTTTTTCCTCAGGGAAAACATATATGGCAATCATTTTTTGCTTTAGTTACATCCAAGCGCCAATCTTTGAAGATGAGAGAAAGTTAAGAAGGATAGGACAGAACAGGACAGGACAGGACAGGGTAGGGCTGGGTAGGGCTGGGTAGGGTGGGATGGGATGGAATATGATCTCCCTCATCAAAAAACTCATCCAGAACAAGTAAGTAGTTATCAGAAATCATTCCGGTAGTCAACTGAAGCCACAAACAAGTTATCCACTTGACTCATGCAGCACCTTCACTTTCCATGACTTTTTGAATTACAAAGTTGTCATGACCCAGAGTGGATGGTACCAAATCATGTATTCATTATTACAAATAGTGCTCTCTTACTGAGGGATGAACAACTTCAGTAAAATAGGACTATTTTTTATCTGGTACCATTAAAATTATTCTCAAGATTCATCTGGTGGTATGGAATTGATCCTGAAGGCCCAGTCCTTAGCAAAAAAGGTAAACCTTATTCAAGGTTCAATTGGTTTTAATTTGTAGTACTTTACAAGTAAGTGTCAGCCTTTCATGGGCAAATTACTGTTCACTGTCAGTAAAAGATGTCAATAGTGATTCTATGGACTATACACACAGGACTGTGGGGGAAGATGTAACTGTGAGCGAGTCACCAAAGGGTTTATCAGACTCCTTGGTAGACCCTATCACTGTGAAACCTTGGGAGTCTGGAGTGTAAGACAGAGAGCAAACGGTATCTGTTTGCGTCTAAGGGTAAACGAGATTCTGTTTGTATGCATTTTTAATCTTGTCACACTTAAAAAACCTTTCATCCTTTATCACTGTTGTTTGGGAGAAGCTAGGCCCAATTAACTAATTAGAGGGACAGGAATTTCTTGCTTGTAAGTGAATGATATATAAGATGTATGTTGAACGCAATAAAGGAGAACTACTCTGATGCTTCAAGAAACTGTGAGAGCTCTCTAACTCAACTGAGCGCCGACACAGGACTGGCCATTTTCTTTTCCAGTTCTAATTAGTGTATGCTCCCATAACATAAAATTTCTTTTATTTATGGAATGATGATGTATTTTCTACAGTTAACAGTGATATAATAGCTTCATCACTATGTTTAGAAATATCATAACAACACTTGTATAGTATAACATGGTAACTTATTCAATCCCAGCTTTTCTGCACATATGGCTGGCTTAGTCCTTTGAGACACAAGACAACTTAAGCCCAGAAGTTCTCTGAAGTAAATTAATTTAATTTTGTATAATATCAGATATATGCAGTCTTAAATAGAAAAACAAGGAAGATGTTATGTTTATTTAGGTTTTAAATTTTGTAAGGCAACTTTGTAATCACAAAGATCTCCTATTCTCCTACTCTCTCCTCTGACCACACAGATAAGGACATAGCGGGCTTGTTTATCCACCTACCAGAAGCAACAACAAGGAGCTTTGTTAATGTAAGCCTCTCCCAGTACAACAGGGAGAATTAAAACAAACACTGTGCTTTCACTTTGAGTGCTGTGAAAAATGAACACACTGCTGCAAGTAAGTTCTCTGTGACATGATCTCCTTTCAAAATATGTTGCAATCTAGTACAGAAGCAAGATTCTCAATCAGGTCTTGAAAAGGACATAAGGCTGGTCTTTTTTCCTCTTACAGCTACTTGAGCTTGTTTCTTGTTTTTGTTTTGGTTTGGTTTTGAGTAGTTTCTTTTGTTGCTAGTGGTGGTGGTTGGTTGGTTGGTTGATTTGTTTGTTTGTAATACTTTTCTTGTTATTGCTTTATTTGTTAATTAATTTATTTATTTATTTATTTGTAATTTGTAAGGTGACTGTGCACACTGTCTTCTTTTCACCTCCCAAGATCATATTAATATTTATTTGTATCAGCAAACTATCAGTGCTCTGTACTACAGAGTGAGCAAGCTAATGCTTCAGTAAATTGTTGCTGCCTCCTGTTACATCTGTTCTGCTCTGTTCACTAATTGCCTGTCACAACCACTGAGCCCTGGTGCCAGCCATGCTGCCACTTCCTTTTTGGTCAGCTTGTCATCTCGTATTAATCTGAGCCCTGTTGCTTTTTCCACAGCCAGTGTTTTTGCACTCTGGATAATGAAAATCTATTACCTTGCTGTTATATGAAAGTGCCAAAATTATAATTCAAAATAGAAAAAATTTAATGACTTCTTGTGTGAAGGTTGACAGTCTCCTACCATTGCAGTGAATTATTTTCCTTGACACTGCTTCACTTCCAGGAATTTTTATATCTGTATATATCCCCCAATCTGTTCACTATTATTATTGTTATTATCATATTTTATGGAATGGAGATCCTAGTATCAAAATTTATAGATGTGATAAACAAAATTTGAAGTAGTGATACCTAGAATATTGCAATTTAAAGGCAAGTCAGTAGTGAACTATTGATTTTGATGCTGAAATTTGGTGTCTAATTTTACCGTGGGGAGAAAATGGGTTGATCTGAAACTGATTTAGATTAGTTAGAGTTGATAATGATCCAAAGCCGAATTTATTTTTCACATTCTGATTCAGTAGTTCAGAGCACAGAAATGAAGGAGCATGCTGCCACATATGTATTGTCTGCATAATGTACAATTGTGTATATGTGTATAGACTTCCACATATATCAAACACAGTAAGAACCAACCTGGGTTTATCTTCAAGATAAGCCATGGCTTCCAGATGACTGTGGGCTGAGGACACCCCTTTGCAATCCAATTTCTGGACAATCAGGCCAATAAAGCTGCTTTAAACAGAATTTCCTGAACTCTTTTTTTTCCTTAGTGTGCTGAAGAATATATAATCTGCAAGAGGCAAAATTCAAAACTACATAGAATCATAGAATCACAGAATATCCTGAGTTGGAAGGGATCCACAAGGATCAGCAAGTCCAACTCCTGGCTCTACACAGGACCAGCCAAAACTCAAACCCTATGTCTGAAGGCATTGTCCAAATACTTCTTGAATTCTGGCAGGATTGGTGCCATAATCACTTCCCTGGGCATTTTTTCTAGTGCCCAAAGCAGATGTAGACAGATGCTTTGGAATCTGCAGAGTCTTGAAAGCAGCAGAGAACTTGCTTAGTTTTTTTAAATTGTTTCTTTTAGGGTGCGTGTTGTTCTGAAAGTAAGCATTTCTTTGCATGCTGTCTGCCATCAAAATTACCACAGAACTCCGTGTTTTTCATGCTTATATGGAAACAAAAGAAGTAATGGCTCAGTGATATTTCTATTGTTTCACATTTTGTATGAACACAGAACAAAAATACTGCCCCGTTCAGTAACATTCATATTCTAGTTTGATACATACGGCTAGATAACTACACTCTAGCTAATCAGGAGGGGAGGTACAAGGAGAAGATAAGACATTATGACACATAAATGATCCCAGTACAATATGATCCTTGGCTGATGTAGTTTTTCATGGACACCAGAGTAAATAACAGTCTTAAAAAATGTTTAGATTTTTAGTTTTGGAAAAAAAAAAAAAAAAAAAAAAGAGCCAATATTTATAGGTAGCTCCTTAAAAATGAATAAGAGGAAAGTGATTATTTCATTACAGCAAGACAATTAGACATATTGTCACATAAATTGACAACAGTGTCAGGTATTTGATAGATCGATTGAGATGGCTATGGAGAGGAGAAAAATTATTTATACAATAGAGAAGGAGACCAGAGAAAAGATATGAATCACAGGAGACTCTGGTCAAGACCACATAGAAGAATATAGAGAGTTAATTTCACAGGTATCGAACATATAAATAAAATTGCCACAAGGAGAAGGAAAGAAGTCACCGAATATCAGTTTTTCCATCATACTCTCTTTATGCATTTTCTTCCCTACAAAGCTCCACAATAAATATGATTTACTTGTGTTTCGGGGAAGAATACGCTCACCTGAATAAGCTCTGATTCCCAATAGGGTTCCGTGTGGTAGGGCATGCACATGGACCATTGCCTTAAAGCAGCTCAAACGTAGCAGTGTGTTCCCCTGCAAATGTTTATCATGTGTTAAGCTTTTAACAAAATGTAGACATAATCTGTCCCTTATGGAGATATGAGATGAAGGTGACACAAAAGTTAAAAGACTAAATTAGAGACAAAGTGATGATATTCTCACTAGTAACGGAGTGACTATATTAGATTTTTAGAATTAAGCACACTTTAATTTTGTAAATTATGCACAGGGGCAAAATAATAGAAACATAACTTCAGAATAATCAAAATCATTTTGCTTCCAGATTTCTAAGTGTGACTCCATATGGGAGCTAAAGTGCTAAAGTTTCAGGGCTAACCATGTATTCCTATATTATAAAAAGCCAGAGAACCTTTCCCCAGGCAGTGAATCTTGGCTGCCTTTATATCAGCCCTAGCCTTGTTCTAGTCTGGATGAATTAGCATGCTCTCAAATGATTCCTGGGTACAGTTCAGGGGTTTGGATGGGTAAAAGAACTTCACCAAATCTGTTTGCAGAGCAGGAGCTGAATGTTATGCTTACAGAGAGTTTTATGCCTGTTTTGACCTTGCTGCCAGAGAACAGACTGAAGGGTGGCTCTGGGCAGCCTGCTCTAGTGGTTGGCGATACTGCACATAGCAGGGGCATTGAAATTAGATGATCTTTAAGGTTCTTTTTAACCCAGGCCATTCTATGATTCTATGATACGATCTTTAGTTAATAGAAGCTCTTAGGGACCTTGGTGTACTGATGGACAGTCAGCTGAATATGAGCCAGCAATGTGCCCAGTTGGCTGAGAAAGCCAATGGCATCCTTGTTTGTATCAGGAATGGTGTGGTGAGCAGAACTAGGGAAGTAATCCTGCCTTTGTACTCGGCATTAATGAGGCCTCACCTCGAGTACTGTGTTCCGTTTTGGGCACCTCAGTACAGAAAGGACATTGAGGTGCTGGAGCAGGTCCAAAGAAGGGCAACGAGGCTGGTGAAGGGATTGAAGAATATGCCTTATGAGGAGAAACTGATGGAACTAGGGCTGTTTAGTCTGGGGAAAGGAAGCTGAGGTGAAACCTTATTGCTCTCTTCAAATATCTAAAAGGTGCTTACAGCAAGAGCAGGGTTTGATCTCTCCTCACTGGTGACAGGTGACAGGATGAGAGGAAATGGCCTCAAGTTTTTCCTGGATATCAGGAAAAACTTCTTTACAGAAAGAGTTATTAAGCACTGGAATAGGCTCCCCAGAGAGATGGTTGAGTGGCCATCCCTGGATGTATTTAAAAACCATTTGGATGTGGTTCTCAGGAACATGATTTAGTGGTGGTTTGTTAGAGTTAGGGTAGTATGGTTAGGTTGTGGTTCGACTCAGTGATCTTGAAGGTCTTTTCTAACCTGAGCAATTCTGTGATTCCATAATTTTATTTTCAGAGACCAATAGAATATTCAGCAGGAAAAACCATCACTCTGCTCACCTCACTGATTCTGAGCTATGCTCACAGGAAGGGATCTTCAATGTTTCAACTCTGGCTAGTGGCAAACTGCACAGAGTCTCTGAGAAACCCTCACTCTACATTCAGATCCACAGCAATATGCCTGACAGCTTGATTTTTTAGATCCTTTATCAACCTGACTTAGCAATGCATACCTGGGGAGTAAATTTGGCTCTGGGAATTTGGTAGACAGGGTTATTTTCAGTTTCTGTGTTTAAGTGATCACAATAATTTATTGCTTCTTGTTTCAGGAAAGGGATGACCTTGTGATCCCTCTTTATTTGCTCAGTAAGAACAGCAACAGAAAAAAACCAAATATGTGTAAATTCTATTCTTAGGTGCCACAGACAAAAAAAAAAAGAAAGTATTTTGTAGAAATACAGCTTTCAACTGTTTAGGGAAACAGTTGTCCAGTGGATAAGCCATTAATGACAAGGTCAGCATGGATTTCCATACATAGCAGCAAGGGGCAAAAAAAGAAAAAAGAAAAAGAAAAAAAGAAAAATGGAAAAGAAACAAATTCAAACCTCACAGCGTTTATATAAATCAAGTACAAAAATCTTTGCATCTGCATAATTATTGTGTCAGATAAACTTCTGTTTAAACTTCTGATACAAAGCACATACACTTACAGAAAAAGCAAGCAGTGAAAAATGAGCATTTTTCAGAGACTTAGAATGAAGTAAAGCGCATCATGTAAGTAATATATTTTCAAGAAAAGAAGCCCATATGAATGAAAATATGATGGAATAGCAAAGAAGAACAAGTTGAAAGACATGACACTTCATTTCTGAAGAACTTGAGAGATCAATACCTTAGTCTATGTAATATTATCCACATCTATTCAGAAAGTACATCCTGAAGAATGAGTTGATGGGTATGACATTTTCTTTCAAGTAACTGGAACATAATGCAAAGTCTGTAGACAAAATTATTGATTTTTTTCCTCCTTTTAAAAAATATGATATTATGGTCAAATTTATCTGAAATGCAACCTCAATGACAGTATGGTTGTGATGAATTCATGTCTGTGGACTTACTTGCTTAAACTGATGTGTATATTCTTTTAAATCTTTTCTTCATTCTACTTTCAAATTTGAAAAAGGATTAAATTATTCAGGAGCAATTTGATTATTTCAGTTACTCTGCCCGGGTGCATTTTGAAAGGTAGAATCTCCAAATATTGTCTTTCCTGTTTTGCTGGTTAAGCGCTTAGATTGCCACAGGGTTGGATTGAAATTGTTCAGGACATGATGAGACTCTGGATTTCCAAGAGCCTTATCAACCAGCCAGAATTCAGGCAAGGCAGCCAATATATTAGAATGAAATGTCAATTACAACGCCCTTCACTGTTACAAGTATTCGAGGATGACTGGGAAGTAAATGTATGATGGTTGGAGAAATTACTTTCTTTGTAGTTTAGCTGTAATACTGGCAGCCAGCAAAGGGAGAAATCTTATTTTCTGTTCAATTTATTTATGGCTCTGCACATCTGTGCAAATCTCAGAGAACATGACATGCTTCCTTAACCAGGCCAAGGTATCTAACCATTTCCTGCAGTAACATGTCTGGCTACTGTTTTCAATAGGCTGTCTTTCCATGTAAGAATTACTTCTTTTATTGAAAAGAGAGTAATATCTTTAACATTCATTTCTCTTGCACAAATTGCTTCCACAATATTTATTCTGTCATCAAATTAGCATTATCTTGGCTAGGAATTATAATTTCTCTCTATTCTAATGAGCTCTTTGCAAAGATAAGGTGTTAATCTACGATGACCTTACTATGACATCTCTTAATTGCTGATGGCAGCAAATGAAATGTGAGTGGACACAGAACAAATTGCTTCATTAGTGATATAGTTTGTAATGCCTAAGAAAATGTAACCCACATTTCCAAGATCATGGACTTTTTCATCTCATCATTTAACTCCCACAATGAGATTGCAATGTCCACGTTACCTAATAGTATAGTTGCTTGTCACATTAAAAGGATATGCTATTTAGCAGCTTACAGTATGTATGATTGTGTAAAATATGGTCTTCACCTCCAAACACACAAAAAAATCAACATATCCTAAAAATATGACTGAGCATGATCTAAAAACATGATGTGACTAAAATGTATGAGAAGAACACATAAACAACTGGGAGACAGCTCCATGATTGCCACATGTCCTAACCAGAAACCTAATTTTTCACACTGTAAGTAGGGCATTGCAGATCTTATTGGGAAAAAAATCGACAAAAATATTAGCTACATGACTTATCTAATCCTTGGGAAAAAAAATAGCATTTGATTTCAGAGTTGGCTATTCACATAACTGCTGATGAAGTGTGCAAAATTGTAATACTAAAACTCTTCCAGGGAGATATATTGTTCAGCAAATTTGACAACTAAATGTATTTATGTGGATGTGGCACTGAGCAGCTTTGTATAATTAACTTTCTTTTAAACATAATTATTAAATTGAATACTTCATGGCTCACCACAACCACAAAAGCAAGCACAAAGGAAGTAGGGAATGGCAGAACGAGTCTTTACAACTTCAGTTCAGCATGGTTGCATTTATAATAAACTCTCAAATAAAAACTATGTACAAAACTATGACAAATTCAGAGAGGCTATTTAATTTTCATCTCAACTATATATCATATTTACTTTTATTATTGTTCTACTTTTCCTTCAGTTGTGTATTGAATAAAGGAGATATAAAAATGTAATTAGAAAAATTAATAGATTATCAACATGTGCTTATACAAAGGCTGAAAAAGGAGGTGGTAAAATATATCTTAAAATAAAGGAAAAGAAAGGAAAAAGAACCCTAAAAGAAAAACAAAATGAAACATTTCCTGCAAATAAACCAATATTTCAGCATGACACTGGAATTAAATAGATTTTAGTTCAGATCTTTAAAACCAGCAGGCTAGACCAAGAGCTTTGAATGAAAAGTATAGCTGATGAAGATAATTTATTTTTGTGTGAATCAATCACACAGGAATAGGGAAGAAGGAGGGTAAATAGCAGTGAAACTGCTTAACTGTGCCATCTGAGAAGATGTATCAGGTCTTGCAGTGACGATTCCAGAATTATCAAAACCAACAGAAACACCTCTCTCCATGTCCAGCTTGGTTGTCCCACTGCTAATGATATGGTTTCAGCTCCAGAGCTTCAACTCCAGATCTGTGGTCTGTGAGGCTAGGGAACATGCTCTGCATCTCAGGGTGCAGAAAATTCAAAAGCAGACCACTAACAAGTTTTCAGTGTGATATAATTTTCTCCAAACTATTTTTTCATTACTATAGAAGAAAAGCACCTTGACAAATGTAGAGCTTTTGCTCCTAAGCCCAAAGGCACTGCAGCACATCAAAGAAGCAAGTTCCAATATTATTTTATAAAGATTTTTTTTTCTCCTAAATTAATTTTCATTTAAAATTACTCAGATATTTTTACTGACACTAAAATAAAATATCTACTCAAGATGTAGAAAAAACTTCAGCAAAAAAAAAAATCAGTATTTGGGGAACTTGTAGTCTTATAATAATAAAACATATACATAATTCTCTCCAAAAGTAATGCCTTCTATTTACTTCCATGGAAACAACAATAGATACAAAAAGCACAATAATAAGATTTGATAGAGGACATTCTCAGCTATTTTTCAACATAGTCGCTGTCATTAGCTGTGCATTCTTGAGCCTGCATGCCATGTTCATTATATCTACACTGCTGGAGGTGATCCACTGCCACTATCACCCCTGTTGAAACACACTAACAACAACCTTACTGTGCTCACATCCACTGTTTGGTCTCCATAAACATTCAGCAAGCACTGATGAATGTCAGTGGGTGCCATTTTTTCCACATGAAGGAATTCAGTGACACACACCTTTTCTTCATCTGCATTTCCATGTCAGACACCATTGTGTCAGACTGCCCCTCTTCTGCCTCTATCACACAGCAACAAAATGTAATGGACTATTGGTGGGGAGGTTCAGCCTCTACTTCTTTATCACCTACATCCACCTCTGATGCTGTAGGTCAACATAATAAAATAGGAGACACTACTTTTGAAGCAGCCTCCATTTATACAGTAAACTTTATCCATAACTATAGGTGTTGTTTCTGCTATCCAAGATCATGATAGGAAGCAGTTTATGATCACTTAGTTCCTTACAAGAGTACACCCTTTTTAAGACACTATAATGTCGAATTAATAATAGAGTTCTCCCAGATTGATTTCTTAGCACTCAAGCTCACTTCTGAATGCTAAAGTAGCTCCTTTGAGATGAAATCAGTTGTAGTTCCGGGATAGTTTACCCTTGACTGCTGAGTATGGAGATGGCTGAAGGTTTGTCACATTCTATACCTTCATCAGTCCTCCAGGACTATTCCAATTATCTTTCTATTCGCAAACAGCAAAATGCTGTTATATATTGAGAGATGATGCACATTCCCTTCCTAACTTTACATAAAAAATTTTATGAGCAGATTATGACATCAGTGTCTCTATGTATTTCACAATTAAACATCACTTAAGTCTTCTATGTTGAGTCATAGAGCCACAGAGGAAAACTGGACCGGCTTTGTCCATCTCACTGGGAAACTGCATTGGGAGGTATAGTTGTGAATCATTCTGCCTTACCTGTTCTGGTAGCAAGGAAATCAACTCCTGAGCAGGGACTCTAGTAACATTGTCATGGCCAGTATTGAGCTCCCATTGATTTAGAGGACGTAAGAAGAGTTAAAATATTCATTTTTCATTTTATCAGCTCTACACACATTGATTCTGAAAGCAATCATTTTAAAGTGGCTTTTGCCCTTTAATACAATACCGTTAATAAGATAAAAGCAGGAAAAGTAATAAAGGTTAGCAGGAAAAAATGTAAATGAGTAATTACACTAAAATCTATACACCTCCTTGCAATTTCATTTGAAAACACAGTGGACATTTTCTTGCAATGGACATCCTCTCTCTCTCTCTACTAAAGGTAATAAACCTTGGAGATTAAATGAAGGAAGACGAGAAATGAGCCATTTAGCTCAGTTAACTACTCTAACTTGACATATATGGAATTATACAACAATTACTATTGAAAGGTTTAACTTCTTGCTTGGACAGTACAAAAATGTTCAGATAATATAAAGATACTTTCTGTTAATTTCAAATCTGACTGTAATATATTAGCCCTGCCAATTTTTACAATCTAAGTCACTGTGAAAGCTGAATCAACAAAAATGAGTTTTTGATTGAATAGGAGTATGTCATGGTATTCCATTCCTTCAAACGCAGAGATATAGAGGTTATTCAAAGGTTATTAAATATCTTCTTCTGTGTGCATTTAAGTGTCACCTTAATCTCATTGACTCTAATCAAGACAAAGTTTTCTACTACAGCTCATGATGATTTTGAAATACAGACTGTGTATTTAAGTGACTTATATTTTGAAGGTCAAAAACCAAGGAGGACAAATTCAAATTGTCACCATTTGCAGCTGACTACTGCAGACTCCCTTCTATCACTGCTACTCAGACTGTTAGTAAACACTTTAATATCTAGATCTGCTATATAAAGCCAAGAAACCTACAATTTTAAAATTTAGAAACATCCTTCTGTGTCTCTCAAGTAACTCAAAAAAAAAAAGGAGGGACAATTCACTGCAGGATGTCAGAATTAGGCACTATGTAGTCCATAGTCTGATTAAGTCAGTTTCAAATAAAAACTATATCTCAGTGTAAGGTTATAAAAATCTTATTAAATATCTCCCTGGTCCTCAGGTACAATAGGAAATTAATAAAAAATAAGTCAGAATTGAGACTGTAGATTAGAAAATATCCCATAAATGAAAAATGCCCCAGAAGTTATGGGCTTTGAATAGTTTCTCTAGCAGCTGCAAAAATGTCAACAGCAGTAAAACATAAAAAGGCAGCAGTGATTTCATTAATAGTACTCTGCTACACTGCAGAGGAGATCATGCTATCATACACTCGAAGGACAGACATTCCCTTTAAAATTCAAGTATGTGAACTGGAACTTTTCCTCAGTTTCAGCTTACCTGCTGTTACCTACACAAGTGAAACTGGCCAACTGGAGATCATTAATCCACAGTCTCTTCAAATCTTTCATTTTCTCAATGAGTGGAACACAGCATGCTGAAGCACATTCTGCTCACAGCAAGAGCATCAAAGAGTCCAGAGACTCTGGAGTAATGACTGCTGATTATGCTAATTCCACACTTCCAATATCAGTCGAGAAACATCCCCCACACCACTGCAGGTTTAGAGCTACTGTATGTATGTCCTTGAGTTTTTTGTTTTCCAAATGTTAGTGCCTCTGGTTAATAATTTAGCCTGTCTTTAAAGCAGCCTCTGAAAAATGGAAAGCAAATAGGCTGGCTGTGAAAGGAAAAAAATAGCATTGTGGGTAAGAAGCTAAACAAGGACTCAGCAAATCTGGGTTCAATATTTAGCACTTCTCACAGAAGCCCTGACTGACCTTGGGCTAACCAATAGTAGTTGCCTGAGAAAAGCACTTAAACAAAGCATGAGGAAACTGTCTTGTCTGGTTAATAGCAAATTGCTTGTGCAAAGAGATTGTCTTTTTTTACCTGCAGGTATGGCACTCTCATACAACAGGGCATCAGTAGGGACTTCTAGATGCTATTGTAATACAGACATTGTACTATAACAAAGGACAAGTGATATTTTGGGATGCAGTAAATTTAGCATCATTATGTCCAGACTTTCTGAAAACAGCAGAAATCTCAAAGCTGTTTCTATTTATATAATGAAGAAGTAGCTGTTGAGATCTGGGAGTGATGATGGTGCTTTGGCTACAATCTTCCCTTGTCCAAAAGCTCTCCCATGTAACACCAAAAGTCCAATATGCTGATAGAAAGTAAAGTAATAAAAGATGTTGAATGCCTGAAGAACTGAAATTCTAGCAAAATCTGGAGGGTTTTTTAATAGTTAAGATCTTATTAAAAGGTAGTGTTTGTGTGTAAAGCCAGATAATAGTGAGATAGATCTTATAGATTAAGTGATTGACAGTGCACCTACACTCTCCATTCACTAGAGTCCTACACGCTTATGGTTCAGTGGCCAAGGAGATGACACTACTTAATTTTAAACCATAGAAATGCAGCACAAGTACTACAATTTCATTTTCTTGTTTTTCTTCCAGCACAGGTGACCTTATTCCATCAGGATACTGACAATGAATACAACTGCTTCAGATATTGTTACTGAAGTTAATTTCTGGAGAAATTCTACCTGTGTCCTTCTAGTCCTTCTATGTAGCAAGAGCTGTTGAAAGTCAGCCTAGCTTTGTAATAAATATTGTGAAAGTCAATAGAGTCTTAGTGACAGTTTGTCAAGCATACGGTAAATTTCATTATTCTGTCTTTTGTGTAATGTGTCAAAAGAGGATAATGACATCATTTAAAAAAAAAAAAAAAGTATTCAGATTGCCTACTACATTTGCCTAATTTAGACAGAGAAGTATCTATTTTCTGTGTAGGAAGTGAGTCTGGCAGTCCTAAATAGCGGATGGTTTGAAATTTTCATTTCTGGTCTTAGTCTTCACAATGTTTTGGAAAATCATTTTAACACCTGCTGAAAGTTATCTGATTAAAATTCAAACTTAAGAGTTTTATTTTCAATGCTCAGAAATAGTATTATGCAAGTCTTCAAATAGATGAAAGTCAATGTTATTAATGCTAGAGCATTCTCTATGTCCGATCAACAGAACTTCAAAATGTTTCAGAATTTTTCAAGGAAAGACACAAAAAACAGGAGAGATGCTAGGAAGGGTATTACATGTTCCATCTAAGTGGTAGTTGTATTTACTATCATATCTTTCTTGTACAGACACATCTTATTTTTGTTTTCATTCCCCTCCCCAGCTGTACTACTGACACTTCAAAATATTACAAATAAATCATTAAGTAGCTGAATTACAGGAAAGCACACAGATTTTTCATACACCCAATTTTTGAAGTTGAAAATTTTGATTTCTATTAGATTCCATAGAAAAGGAATCCAGGGTTTACATGCCAACCTTTTTCTAAATTTTCTCAGTCCTACTAACAATTATTTTCTGAAAAACATGATGTTGTAACAGCAAAGAATAGAATAGCTCAATTGGAAGGGATCTTCAAAGATCAGCTAGTCCAAATGTCTGACTTCTTCAGGCCTAACCAAATGCTAAAAAACTTTATCCAGGGCATTATCTGACTACCTCTTTAACACTGACAGGCGCGATGCATTAACCACCATTTCCAGGAAGCTTGTTCAGCATTCAGCTACCCCCACAGTAAAGTAATTTTTCATATTATAAGTTTCCAAACTGTAGTTTGAACCTCCCCTGGAGCAGCCCTTTGCCATTCCCTAATGTCCTATAGGTGGTTACCAGAAAGAAGAGTTTATAATCTTCCTCTCCCTTTCTGCTTTTCAAGGGGTTCTAGAGACCAATGAAGTTCCCACTCAATCTTACTTTCTCAAGGCAACATAACAGCCTCACAGACTGTCCTCAGCTTTTCTTCAAAAGGATGTGTTTTTCATTTTTAATTATTTTTTCAACTTTGTTTATGAACTGTTATGAACTTCATTTTGAAGTGAGTTTTCTTTTATTTCTGTCTATAGCACAATAAAATCCGTGGCATTAACTTTGAGAATGTCAGAAACACACTCTTCAAATACCAAGATATTCAGTTACGAAAGAAGTTGAAGATTGCAATAGTAAACAGGATCATCGAGAAGACACTTGCGTACTCTGTCTCTAACCCTTCTATGATTGACAGGCAGGTGATGAATGAGATACAGGCTGACTAACTTAGTCACTTCTCTTGCACTTATGCTGTTATGTCCCTAAAGTGTCTTATTTTCTGCTACAGTCAGAAGAGAAAAATTGTGGGAGACCTTGTCTACCAAACATACATGTTAAGAGCACTACTCCTCTATTAAGTTGCATGTCTTGCTCAAAAGCAACTGGAGTAATTCTAACGCTATGAAAAGAATCTGGTAATGGAGTATACACGCATGCCACACAAATGCAAAATGTAAGAAGAAAGTGTTTAATTAACATCCCCTTTACTGCCAAAGTCAAAGCTCATCTATTCCACTTCATCACTTTTAGCTGGCAGGAAACAGTTCAGTTCAGACACTGAATCATCACTGAAAATCAGCTGTTTTTTAAGAAAACAGACAAACAGGAAACAAAATTAACAACCAATCCTACCCCACCCACTCCAAAAAAAGGCTCATCTGATATGTATGGAATTTGGAGTTGTGAAGGGGTTTCCCAATCAACATCTTGATGTTTAATTAATCATTGCTTTTTCTCTATACAATCTGACAATGTAAATGTTGAAAAGAGATAAATGTATTCATATGTACACATATACATGCATGCATAGATATGACTACCTTGCATAACATACCAGTATCAGAACATCATTTGTGTGACAACTTTCAGAGACATCACATCTAAGCATAAAAACTCTGAAATCCTTTCTTCCCATGCACCAAATGAAGCAAAGAAAAATAATAAAAAATGTAATAAAACATTGTTCGTTAGCCACTAGTTGATTGCAATGCAGGTTAGCAAGCTACAGAACTAGATGGTCCTGATATATATAAGAATTCTATCTAAAACCTTTGGCTATATTCAAGACTTCTTATTTGTCTTCTGCAATTTCAAATAATTCCCACAAACTGCACAAAGTGCTTGACAGCAAGTGACCTTTAAAGATATTAAGCGTCTGAGACATAATAATTTCCTTGCTATTTTCTTTTCCAGACTCTAAGATGAAAAAATATCACTTTTTAAAAATCTGTTTCAAAAAGACAATAAGTCTGCAATGCCTGGCATTCTCTAAATATTCTCCTTTGCCAAAGGAAGGAAGCAATGCAAAGGTTTTATTTGGTGATGATTCTAATGCCCTTCCATTCCAGACATCATTGAAAGCCCTTGAAATCATAACTGCAAGGGGATCAGTACAACTGGAATAAAATTATTCAGTCATCTTCTAAGCCACAAGGGATGTTCCTCTTCTCACTGATGGAAAAGCTATACCAACATGCATCTTTTCTGTAGGTATCTCAAGAAAGTCTTGTTTCTCATTTGCAGAATCTTGAAAATTGGCCGTTCTTTTAAAAACAAGAATTACTTATTCCTAAAAGAGCTTTCTTGAGCTCTTTTGTATTGTAGTGTGCAGCAGGGCACACACATACCTGCACCCCAACTTCGACAGCATAGCCCTACTATGTCCCTCTTCACTCTCCTTGCTTTTTATCCCACAAATTAAAAACAAACAAAAAAGAAACAAAATAAGAAAAGTAGAAATATGTCCAGCCTTATCACCAAAGATTTTTCAAGTCTAATCTTATCATTTACTTTTAAGTTTCCCCTGAATACCACATGTTCCATATTTCTCAGTCAATTATGGAAATTAGTCAAACAAATAAATACTATCTGTGTTTCCCAAAAAGAATGTTGAAAGGTCTCCAGGCTCTCCTATGACACTCTCCACCATTCCACTTGGAAAACAACGGGATCTAATCTACTTTTTCCTCCATAAAATAAAACTTTCTCCTGACTGGAATTGTAAGACAAACCATTCAAGAGGCTACTAGTAACCCAGTCAGAAATCAATAGCTCTACATGCTTGCATTAGAGTGAGAAGAGTTCACAAAGGATACACGTACATTGGAGGAATTTTTCCATCTTTGTCCAATTTTCCACTACAAAGTTCAAGGCTTTTACTGCTTAACTAGAATACCCCCAAAATGCTTTATCATATTTTGCATGTTAATACACTCCACAGCTCTAAAGTTCAGATGTTTCTCTACTGATGAATATAGCTTAAAAGTTACAGTTTCTGTAAAAAATAGCTGCAAATTGTCCATACAAAGAGTGTACCTTCAGAAACCCTTGATCTCCCAGTTCATATTAACATGTTTCAAGTTCTAAGCTGCTGTCTCATTCCAATTTATAGGAGGGAGATGAGGTTCTTTTAATACATGTATACCCAGTATGAGATTAAGAAACAATGGTTCAAATGTTGGTCCAACCAGTTTATTATAAATCCTAATCAGGGAGACGGAGAAGGGAAGGAGGGCGATAGAAAAGATAGGAAAGAAGCAAGAATTACGTAAAGGGGGGTTAGCCACTACCAGGATCCAGCAGCGGTCCCATTGCAAGATGTTTCGAAGGTCCAAGGCAAAAGCAGTGGGGGGGGAAGGTGGGGAGGTGGAGGAGTGAGGGGAGAGAGAGCAGCAGCAGCGTGGGCAGCAAGCAGGTAGGAGGAAGAAGTCGCAGAGCCAATCTGGGAGAAAGCAGTAGGACTCAGGTAGCAGGCCCAGGAGAGTCCATCAGCATGCAGGAATTCCGTAGTGAGGAATCTGATGGCAGACACCTTTGTTCTTCTTCAGCATTATGGTAGAGTGCAGAGCAAGTTCAGGAGAGAGACAGGCAGGTCGTGAGGCTTCTCATGGCAGAAACCTCTTCTTCATGAGGAATCTGTTGCCAGAAAACCTCAACCTCATGGTTGTAGGTGCCGTTTTTATCTTTCTTCTTCTGCCATTGTGGCATTCCTGGGTGCTTGGGTAAGAGTCATGTGCAGCACCTCCTGAGATGGCCATCTTCCTCGAGATAAGCCCACATAAAAGGTTGCTTCACAACCATTAATCTGTGGCTTCTCTCTCTCTCTCTCTCTCTCTCTCTCTCTCTCTCTCTCTCTCGATGCTCCTGGCCTTGTCCATCTGTGTCCCTCAGACAAAGGATTTCACAACCCTTGCCCAGGACTTGCTTGTATTTGTTCATCTGTGTCCCCAGCAAGCTTTGAGACAATGATGTAAAAGAATAATCTCTTACAGCTGCTCTATAAAATATAACCAAGTTCAGCAAAACAAGTTTTTATAGATATTTAAAGACCCAAACTAATAAATTATATGTTTAGATATGTCCCTGTGAATAATCTTTCTGATTGTCAATCTTTTGTTTTGGAACCCTTTCTCATTTTGATGACAGTACTGATCACAGCATTCCAACAGGTGACATTTTTGAAAATATGTTTGATGAGCAAGAGTTGTTTCATAATTTATAACATTAGTTCATGAAAATTTTGTGAAAACAAAGGCATAGAATAGATGAAGACATTCACAGTGGCTTCTTAGCATGTCTCCATTATACACAAAAACCTCAGGCATATGGAGTAATCAGTGTGAAACAAGGAGGATTATTCAAAAGATGTTTTCTAGCAGACATGCCCACAAACTGAGAAACCTGCAATGGGGAGAGGAATTTAAAATGAAATATATTTTTCCAGCTTAGGTCCAAGATTCTCCCTGTTTCTGGGCAATTTGAGCACTCCACCGAACTTGATATAAGTATTAAAACATGAAAAGCTCATATAATTCTTTACTAACCAGAAGCATTACTTGTCTGAGCAACTGAATCCTTATGTTAGATAGCAGCTCAGGACATCTTACCACAAAATCTCAAGTATGCTCATCTCGAGCAGCTCTATTACAGTATATGAGACGGAATCCTGTGGGTGGAAAATGAACTGTCCCTAATATGTCATGCCCTAATAAAGGCCTATCACTTCCACTTTTTTTCAGTTCTTACGCTTGTCAAACACAAAATGTGAATTCCTTCACCCTTAAGAATCCATATCTTAAGGATGCTGTATAATAAAGTCCATCCATGTAAATCATGCTGTACTCAGCAATAGGAGGATGGGGAACTATATATTTTTTTAAATGAATGTGAAATATCAACATTAAAAAAGGGGACAAAAATTAATATGGAAATGTATTTGTATAATTGATCCAAAAAAATTCAGAAGTAGTTTTTAAATCACCTGGAACTTTATACCTTGCAAGAGAAAGAAGATTTGACAAAGAGGCTGCAAAGTTAACAAATCCAGTAAATAGATAGTGAATTTCTCATTTCATTCTATAGAAAAAATGTTATAGGCTTAGTAGAAAACTATAATATAGAATCAGATACTATGCTCTAGCTCTAGATTAAGAACCACTTACTACTTCTGTAAGTATTCACAGATAATCTGTTTTATTGTAAGAAGCAAAATATACAGTGGCATTTTCTGTTGGGTAGCAGATAAATTACAGGTTTTGCACAAGCTGGAGAAAATCTCTACAACTTCAACAAGACAAGGACTACACATATATGTCTACTGTGGTATTGTAGGGAAACATTTGCACTGTGAGAGGTCCTGACAGAAGCTTCAACCCTCATTGTCTGTGTTCATCTCTATGAAGACATATTATTGGCATCAAACTTTAGGTTATTCTGTTCTGATATAATTGCTCCTCTGTTCTGTTTTTTTTTTTTTTTTTTTTTTTTTTTCCTACACTAGAACTGGAGTTTCTTTTTGTATTATTGAACAAAAAGGAATTTAATATAGTATTTGAAAGATTATTTTTTTGGGACATTTATTTCTTCTAGAGTTGATTCCTATATCAAGTACTTGACTGACATAATGAATAGAATGCTTTCATAGTCAAACATCTTGCTGAGGTGGAGGAAAGCTTTCATATTATTCCACGTTTTAGGAACAATAAATTCAGGTATTTGATTGTTAAATTTGCCTTTATGTTTCCCGCGTACCTCAGTTTAACAGAATACTAGTGTATTCCTTTCCTTTCCCAATAACCATGACAATTTTACAAGAAGAAATACCTTTAAAGTTGTATTTCCTGAACAAGAATACTTTCTATCATGCTCAGAAGCTTCTTTTGGCAGGTATTCCAAAATAACAGCTGCTGCAATAAAAACTTTCAAGACTATTGTTTTCAAGACTATATGAATTTTCACTGTTGGTGGCTTCACCATATTTTCTCAGCTCATCAAAAGATGGCTTCCGCACTTACCTTTGCTCAGAAATCAGATTTCCATTCTCTTTTCTTTCTCTTGTCTTTCTCTCACTTCATTATTGAGCAGGCCCATAACAGCAGGCAAAACAGTTGAAAGCAGCGTAGGATACAGTCTACTGTAGATGCTGTTCAAGTTCCAACATACATGCTTGAAATAATGGGTTTGGAAGGTACATCAAAACCAAACTCCTTACTCAAAAAAGGTTGCCTAGAACCCCCGCGCATGTTTATTTATACAAACTGATTACATCCATCTGAGCCTTCTCCCAGCTGAATAGTCCCAGCCTGTTCTTGCATGACTGATATTCCAGTCCCTTCATCATCTTCACAGTTCTTCACTAAACTTGAACCTGTACATCTGCTTCTCTCTCACACTGAGAAGGTGAGGCCTAGAATCAAATCTCCAGCCATGACTTACCAGTTATGAGTAGAGGGGAAAGCTCTTGTCTTGCTGGCAATACTCTGTCTAATGAAGCCCAGGATGCTGTTGTTTTTATTTATTTATTTATTTTATGAAAACAAGTACCCATATCTTGCTCTTGTTCAAATTGCTGATGATCAGGATCTACAATCTTTCTCTGTTGAACTGCTTTTTCAACCCTCAGTGAGCACTGGTACCTGGAGTTATTCCTCACAAGATGTGGGACTTGATATTTGCCTCCAGTGAATTTTATGATGCTCTGGTCAACCTTTTTCTCCAGCCTATTGAGAAGTAGTCTGTTGAGTTCCCTCTGAATGGCAGCACAACCATCTGGTGTACCAACAATTTCTTTCACTTCTGTTTTATTTGCACTTACTTAGAGTGTTCTCTAGTTCCCCAAGTCCCCCTTCTTGGCCTTACAATATACAATACCATTTCCTTTCTTCCAGTCCTCAGGAACCTCGTCTGAATGCCATGAGCTTTCAAGATAACTGAAGGTGAACTCTCAGTGACATTGTCTGGCTTCTTTGGTGTTTGTGGATGCATCTAACTGCATCCTATGAATTTGAGTATGTACTGTTCAATTAAGTGGTTCCTAAACGTGCTCCAGGGATATGCTTTCATTGCTTTAGATTTGGCTACTGATCTCAGGGATCTTCGTTTGCTGAAGGCCAATCTTATACTAAAATGACTGAAACAAAGAAGGCATTGAGTACTTTTGACTTCCCATGTTCTTTGTCACCATGTACCTTTCCCCATTCAGCAGCAGGCCTGCATTTGTTCTTTTTTTTTTCTTCATTGCACCTGTAGAAGTCCTTCTTGTTGCCATTTACATACATGTTGCCAGATTCATCTCCAAGTTATCTTTAATCTACTTCTGAAAATGTCTTTTCAATAAAACTGAGAATATGTCAGTTTCAACTAAACACTTTTAGCGGTAAATATTCCATCAAACAACTTGACTGTAAATATATTTGTTCTTGTATATTGTCAGCATTCCCTGGCTCTGAAACTACTCAGTATGGTTTGGCTTCAACCATGCCATCAAGCTCTCCTAATCATCAGAAAAAGGTGACCATATGTAAATAGTCTATTCCAAGTTATCCACTGGAATAACTCCAAAAATATGCCTGGAAATTGTTATTGATGGCAAAAGTAATACAAAGAAAAATGTGATAGAGAATATTCTAATAATGAAACAGCATGCGTGAAAGTTTCCTACTGTCTGGGAATCTTTCCTGGCATTGCTTAATCCGTAGTTTATCCCTAGATATTTGTGACTTAATGTGACAAAATACGTACCTAACAATATGACATATCACGGAGATGATATCATGGGGTTATACTAAGTTGTGTCACAACAGATGCAAGGTTATTCAACATTTCATTAAAGATGAGACTATGTGTGTATATGTTCATTTGGCCACAGTTGCCAATTAGGACACTTTTAATTTATGGATTATAATTCATATCCTTTTGAACCTGCTTGCAGACACTATGAAATATGCTAACCTTAAGGGATAAAGATTTATGATTACAAGATATTTATCAACATTATACACTTATCCTAAGGCTGAGGATATTACCTCAGAATACACATTATCATAATGATTACTTCAAGTGTTTACTGGAGTCACATCTTGTTTTGTCCTTGCAATCCTGTACTACTCTGAGGTTTGCTCTAATTTGTGTGAGATTACTAATTTTTATACAGAATGCAAAAGGCAAACCAGATACTTACTTACAGTTTTTACTATTAGGTTAACTGTTGAAATAAGAAATGTGCTTGCTTTCTACTGTATACTTGGATCTTCTAATAGCAACAGTGAGCTCTTGATAAAACGTGATAGATCACTGACAGAATATTTTAACACGTTCATATAAACTCATGGCATTCAATGCTATGGCAGAGACAAGTATGAAAGCAAAACCAACAACAACAACAATAATAGTAGTAATAATAATAAAAAATATACCCTATATCCTCCTGAGTTAAGAATCTTTCAAATAAAAACAACAAGGTTTGAGCTAACTGTTACTGCATGCCCTGCATGACCTCACCGAAAACTGAATGTTGCACAGAGTATCATTGCCAAGATGGACCTGGCACATCTAAAGAGGTGCACATTACTTCTGAACATAGGTCAACAACAGATCTGCTGTAATTTCAGCTCTGTCTCAGCTGCATCTCCTCTGCTTCACAAACAGTAACAACAGTGAGACTAATTATGTCTTCATCCCCTGCGAGGTTCTTACTGTGCATCAGAGCATTTGGAAGACAATCTTCAGTATGTATCCAGACTGCTTCAGCTAGTAACAGCATGCATTTTTGAATTATAAAGCACAGACAGGCCTCCATATCTATGAAACTTGATGGCACACTGCTGACATTTGTTCACAGCCAACACCTATGTGTATTTTGATAGATGGTAACATTTTCTTAAATGAACCTACTCAGCTATGTAAAGAGTAAATTTTAATTCCTTATGATTTTTATTCAAATGGACTTCAAAGCATTTTTAAACTTATTAATAGCACATTTTTAATATCTTAATATTATACATTTTTACAGTAAAATAGTTGGAGGATGAAATTCCACAACTGTCTTCAAAATAAAATGTCTTTCTAACTGAGAGTTAAGATTGGTTAAGTTGGAATTAGTGAAATAGACATTAGGAATTTTGATTCTATATTCTCCCTTACACAGAGCCTACAGAGTTTTTATTGCTTTAGGTCACACACTTACTATTTCCAAAGTCTTTCAAGACAGAGTACTAAAGGTCATTATGGATATAAAGTTATGAGCAAGGATAGAAGAGAAAGGAGTTGTATTATTTTCAACTGATGAACAGACCTGGTTTAGGAAAAAAAAAAAAAAGATTAAAAAAAGAATGATGGAGAATAATATCTTTGTCAGTTTTCCTTGTATGCAAGATGATTCAAACTATCCTGTAGTCAAGTGCTGCACCGTAATGCTTTCTAGCTGCAATTCTGCGGATCAGCAGTGACATCAATCCTTCTTCACTTACAGATGTGTAATATAAACATATTCCTTTCATTAAAGTTGTGGAAATAATATAGAAGAGCTGTTGTCCTTTAGAAATTGTATTGATATTAAAAGAACTTACATCAAGCTAGATATAGGTACTGCAGGGATTTTGTTTATCACGATTGATGCAAAAGAATGTTTTTGGTTTTAAACTAAGTGAGAGCCCATTCTGCTTCCAGGATAAGCCAAGAACTACTCTTCCCATACTTTCCTGAGAGAATAGGGATGGAAGTTGAGGGTAACATTCTCTCCCAGAAGTAGAAGTTTGAGGAAAAAAAATCTATTTTGAAGCATTAAGAAGCCAGAAATCCCACTTAGCTTTCACCACTTGTCTGTGTAGAGATCTGGAAGATATAATCACTCCTTCAGGCTCTCCTGAGACTTAGCATTTTCTCTTTTCCTTGGTTGGACAAATATGTTACCACTAAGCTACTGAAGTCTGTCTGTGTTTCCTGGTGTCAGGGTAAGATTCAACCACTTCTTAACCTCACAAAAGGACCCATAAGCTACCACAGCCACACAATATTTTCAATTAAAAAAAAGAAACAGAAACAAAAAAAAAAATGGGATACAAAAAGGGCCATCAATCATAGTATGCTGCAACAATTAAGGGCAGGTACAATTAGGCTAATGCCATGGGATATATTTCTGTTGGGAAGTTCAGCACATTAAGAAATTTTATTTGTTTTCTACTTGCTCTTACTTGATGTCTCTATCATAAAAAAATACAGCAAAATATAATTGTCTTGGCTAGTTATATGAATTAGCTACACAAAGATGCACTGTGACTGAGTGGTCAGCTTAGGAGCATGAAGACAAAGAGGTTAATCAGTTCTGCCTTCACTCTTACAAAAATGCTGTCTTTCTAAAATGTCTTCCTTTGAAGGACCACAACACAACATTGTTGGGAATTTAAAAAACAACAACAACAACAAAACACAAGGTAGAACAGCTTGTTTAGAGGAAAAATAACAGTTTGATACTGGGCTAATAGAGATAGAATTCACAATTCTTGCTACTTTAAGTCTATCCTTGAAAACTTACCTGCAAAATCAAGGTCTCCTCTGCAGTTTAATGTCTTGTTTGGTTGTTTTTTTTTTTCCTGCCTCAACATTACAGATCATTTTTCATCAAAGAAAAATATCTTAAAGAATTTCCTCAGCAGTGCTTTCCTCTTAATCTAACTAAAAATATGTGATATACTAAAAACAGTGAGCCTGTCCTTTCAAATTGTTTTCTCTATGGGAGTACCTGCTAGATTTACAACCATACCCATTACACACAGAATCTGCTTTGTTCAGTAGTTCTTCTCTATGTCAGTGAAAAATTGTATGTTGAGGCCAATCAAGAAGGAAAATTATTAGAAAATCTTTAAACAAACAAACAAAAAAACTTGACTTTTTACAATGTTAATTATTAGTTTCCTGAAGAGTTTTGCACTCAGAGTCACAAAGCTATATAAAATAATTAGCAGAGACATTTGTTTTGCTGTTGTTTTTTGTTTTTGTTTTATTTTGTTGGTTGAGGTTTTTTTTTTGTTTTGTTTTGTTTTGTTTTGTTTTTACTTCAGTATGAAGAAACTACTTTTTCCACTGGGGGGATTTGGTATGATTTTTCAAAATATCCTTTCTGAAGTCAATCTTCTGAACTTTAATGACTTCTACTTGAAAATAATTCACAGCCCTTTAATAGGATGCTCATAACAGATATTCACCACATCCTAACCAGCTGCTCTTGCAGTTTACATGGGTGCATAAGTATTCCAGTATCAGGAAATGTTCAGCTACAGTATAGATAAAAGATGTTCTGTTGTTTTATAGACATTTTCCTATCATGTGTCCAAAGCATATACGTTAGATTAAGGGGAACAAAGACCACCACTGATGTGCCTTCCTGTCCCAGCCCATCTGCTGTGATTCCTTTGTGAAATGAAAGAATTTGGTAGGATTGTCTGTTTACTGTGACAGGATAACAGGAAAAAAAAAAAAAAGAGAAGACTCTATTGAGATGCATACACAGCCCTGAGTCACTCTAACTTTTTTAAGATTGATAGTTAATATTCACACAAGCTATTCTGTCATTGGTAGTGGTGTTTTCATGCAACCTATTACTGGAGAACAAAAGCACCTCTATCAGCCTATGGAGATGTTACACACAGCACAAGTTTTTATAGTTTTAATATTTCACTTCTACTATTTTGTCTAGCAAATAACAAAAATCACTTTCAAGTCCATCTTGCTTGACATCTTAAAAAAACATTGTCATACATAAAAACTATTTGGCATTGAAAACCCTAACTTAGTAGAATCATCTCTGCAATTTCCCACATCTCTGTGGCTTGCTTTTGTGAAGACTCTTGTTAAGCACAGGCCTTGAGATTCTGCTGGATGAACTGCCACACTTTCACTTTACAAATTAGCATATGGCTGGAAACTTTAGTAGAGATCTTCCTAGAGGCTATTAACATATTTATCCTTCAAATGACTTGATAGATGCAAAAAGCTAACAGTTCTGGATTTATTGATTATTGCTTTTTTTTTTTTATTATTTTGGTTTAAGTTTTTAACAATCCCATATCCACAGCTAACCCTCTTTGAATGTTTACAAACTTCATAAAAGTTCTTGTTTTCCATCATTATCTCCTTTGCTGTGTTCTTCATATGGATCCAGCTTTACATACAGACAGCTCAGTCAAATTAAATAACTAAGGAGAAGCCAACTTACCCGGCATGAATTTGATTTAAACCAGATGAGGTACTGTCACTAAAATCCACTCTGCATTGTCTAAAGGAAGTCATTAATGTAGTTTAATTTTCTCTCCACAATATGGTTGATCTTTCCCTAGAAAAAGGGTATCTTCACTTTGTTTCTAAACAGAATTACCCCCCTGCTAAGAAAAGGTTCATCCAAAATGCCCTGCCTTGCCATCAAAAGGGCTACTTCTTCACTTCATTTTAATTCACATGCAACTATTCAAGACCTCATAGCAAACTGTACTGTGTATATTCATTTTAACATTTTATCAGTTTGAACTATATATTCAATTTTTCCTTCAGTGTACTGGAAAAATTAAATATTGATTTTCTCATACTACTTTAAATAATCCAGGTGGGGGGAGAGGGGGGCTGAAGGAATATTGCATTCTTTTGAAATTATAGCTTTCTATATACCACAGTACATTTTATTCAGATTTATTTTGTTACCTTTTTTTGCAGTATGAAACACTGTTAACATTGAACAGCATAACCTTTGCATTACATTATTGACAACGTATGAAAAAACAGCCAGAAATAATCTGCTAATCAAATTGCATGACTTTCAATCATTATATTTTGTGGTTTTATCTTTCATTGCTAAAAAATGCTGCAGTTAAAGGCATGGAGTCTGAATGCCTTTACTTGCTAATTGAATTAGGGTACGGATAACATAGATTACTACTCAGTGTAATCCCACAGTGGTCCTCATATCCTAGCGTGCCTTAGTTTTGTTCAAAGATTATGCCTTCAAATAAAGGCTGCTCTACTTTGCAGGCCACCTTCTCAATTTGCCAGCCTCAGTTGTCAGATGCTGACAACAAAGATGCCCATAAATGTCATTTATCATGGAAAATTTATAATGCAGTCAGACCTGCTTTGTAATGTTACCATCAAGAAATGAACAACCATATCAGATGGTAACAATTTTCAGTTATTTTTTGCCTGGGGTTAGATTGGAAAGGGTGACCTTGAGGTGAAAAGCTCCCGATCCTATTACCAAGCTCTCTGCAACATAGTCTTGAGTCCTTTTCTCTAGGACAAACTATTGTTTATACCTCACCGAGTATTTATATTTCCAAGGATATGTTTTCTTAGCATTTTGTAACCAATAAATTCATCACAAGAACAAAAAACAAAACAAAACAAAACAAAATACTCTTGCTTTTGCTCTACAAAATAAACTACAGAAGAATATGCAGAAATGCACATACTAAATCATAAGATAGAGCCTCAAATAACACAACATTTCCCTCCCACTCCAACAAAATAAAAATTTATATTCATTTAATAAGATTCAAAATTTTCCTTTAAGTAGTTATAATGCAGTAAAAGCACCAAAAAGATAAGTAATTTCTATAAGCAAGATGTATATTCTATAAATTGATGCAGGTCACTCACTGTAAGATGTATGTATTGCCTTTATTTAATGATTTTTTTCGTCTTTTTTCTTTCAATATTTTATAGATGTTCTAAATTGCACTACAAAGAAGCAAGGGCGAGGTAATGGTTTGTGCTTAAAGTGCCACAAAGAAGAGAAAGGTTGTTAATTTGTAAGAAATGCCCGTTCCCAAGACCTCAGTCTTTGAGGAAAAAATAATAGCCATAGTGGAACTTTTGAGTTTCCTAGTTCATTGGGTGCCCAAAGGCACAACACATGTATTTAAAGCAAAGTATTTTGAACATAGACTCCTCAGGCCTTGCTGCTATACTCCTCCACTTGCACAAGACACATAAATATTTACAGATTTAGAAAAGTTGAGGAAGCCTCTATCACGGAATTACATTCACTTAGCCTTTTTTCACAGGGGAGATGCTCCAGGCCCTTCACCATCTCTGTGGCCCTCTGCTGGACTCTTTCCAAGAGATCCCTGTCTTTTTTGTACTGGGGAGCCCACAGCTGGACACAGTACTCCAGATGAGGCCTTGCAAGGGCAGAGTAGAGGGGGAGGATCACCTCCCTTGACCTGCTGGCCACGCTCTTTTTAACGCACCCCAGAATGCCATTGGCCTTTTTGGCCATAAGGGCACACTGCTGGCTCATGGCCAACCTGTTGTCCACCAGGACACCCAGGTCCCTCTCTGCAGAGCTCCTCTCCAGCAGGTCATCCCCCCCCAACCTGTACCGGTGCATGCAATTATTCTTTCCTAGATGCAAGACTGTACACTTGCTTCTGTTAAACCTCAAAATGCTAAACCTATGTTTAGTCATTGGACAGTTCTCTCATGGAAGGTAAGATGTGTTCCAAGCTTAATTTAGAAACACATACCATAATGCTTAAAGAATTCTAAACTTGCCCTGTAGAGCTTCAAAAATACATTTAAATATGTTTTTATTACATTGAAACAGAATTCTGTGAAAAATGCTCACCTAGTTAAATATCTTTTAAACATTCAGAACACAGAACAACTGTATATTTCCATTTCTTCTACAAGATATTGTACTTCATTCAATAGCATCACCCAATGAACATTTTCACATACACAAATAAATTTGCATGCATTTTATTTCTGGTACTTTAATTTTGCAGATAAGTGCATGGTTTTTCAGGAAAGCTTTGTTATTTGCTTCCTATTTCTTTCATTTTTTAATTAAATTCAACAAATATGCAACAAATATGTTTTCCATCCACTTGCTCCCAGATTCTTCCACCATACTTTACATGCTTGCGCTAAAATATTTAAACAAGAAAAATAATGACTCTAGAGTACCATACTCACTGCAGCAAAATATTCAGCATTCAGAGAAAGTACCTCTTTGTTTCCATTATGTATAAGGAAAATTTGGGTCATTGTGCTTGTCAGATCTTGATTCTTAAAACTGCAGTTTTGATGTCGAGAGTGAAGAAAGGTCTCTATCTTGAGAGCTAAGAGGCTTTGAGAGTTAATTTTAGTAGCATTCTCACTGAACTCTGAAGATATAGGAAAATGAGACCTATGTTACTGATTACTCAAGTATCTCTGTGATCATTTCTGAAGTGGTGCTAGCCAGTGTTACACAGCAATTTTGGCAGTCAAAAACAAGAATGCCTGCAAAACAGGCAATGTCCTGGACTTCTGATCTCCAGAAAAGGGCTTTAAAAAAAATCTTCAGGATCGAGGCAGAAAAGGGTACCATGGTGATGAAGGAGAAAACCCTGAGCACTGTTGGTACTCCCAGACACAGAGAAGAGCAAATGCCTTGGATGAGACCACTCTGAAACCCATTTCTCCAAAAGCACTGCGTGCACTATTATTCGGTGTATGCAGTATAGTTCACAAGGTCAAATGCAAAGGTTAAATACAGTCATTAACTTAAATTGTTAATAAAAGCTAAGGAGAGAAAGAAATTTTCTCCAAAACAAAAAGATCTACTGATACAAACTTTTGAGTTTTTTACAAGTGTCATTGATCCTGGAAAAATTCTATTTTAGCAGACGGGAGGGCAGAAAGACTTCTGTTGCCATGGTTAAACTGGGAAGCATAGGTCATTTATTTCTCCTGCAGTCTTTTTGAAAAGAGCCTAGGTTATCCAACCAAGGTAGCAAATTCTGCAGCAATACTAACAGCAGTATGTGTATATTCTGCTATTGGTGAACGTCTGTCAAGTCTCATCGGATCTTATTAATTCACATATGCCCAAGATTCAATTTGCAAGTGATGTCAGATTCAGCAATGGCATCTTTAATCTTGATTTTTCTTTTCTTTTTCTTCTCCAGTGTCATTCTTCTTTTATCTTCAAGCACCTGCATTTGGACTTGACTTCTGTTTCATGGAAATATTTCTAAAAATTCCAGTATTCATCCCTTTTAGTTACTGACTTGTCTTTATAAAGGAAAAATCTAGTTTTTTTTTTTTTTTTTTTTAAAGAGGAGTCTCATAAAATATATCCAAAATGACAGATACATCAATGTCAGCATTCAGAGATTGGTATTCACAGGTGAACCTTGGGCTTCCTATGGAAAGTAAGTTTCAGACAAAGTGAAAACAAGGTATTACAAGAAGCTGCTGAGCAAACAACTCATCAACCTAAAAAAGACAGAAATGTACAGCAGCTTAGAAGGGGCAGAAGGGCAAAGGAAAGAAGAAAAAAATATGCCTGCAGTAGGCTTAAAGACTCACAATTGCAATAAGCTTCAGGGCTGCACCAACATGGGAAAAGCCTATATGTGAGTAGCTTAAGCGTGGCCAGAGTAAGCATTTCAATTCCAAACAAGACTGCCTAGAGTACCCTGAGTACAGTAATTGACATGACTTTCAGTGAAAGCAAGTCCACAGGAACACCCAATAAATGAGTGCCGAGAGAATGTTAAAATAGAAACTTCTATATAGTTTTAACTCTAGGGAGGTATGGTTGGTAGGAAGAAGTAATATCTTTTATTAAACCAGCTGATATGGTTGAAATAGCAGGCAAACTTTCAATCTCAGAGTCCCTTCATCAAGTCCCTATTGGTCCCTCTGTAATTCACATATTTTTATCAGCCACTCACAGGAAAACTGTTGAAAGGAACCTTCTCGAATGTCAATGCAGCATTGTTTTTCCTTTTCATCACATTTAGGCTTGTATTTTGAACCTTGAATGAAAGGAAATGACAAAGTAGGCTAGCACAAAGGATGTAATAAAAATATACTATAAGTGAATTGAAACTCTGAAAAGTAAAATATTTCAGTTTTGCTTTTGGACTGTATTTCAATTACATTTGAAACGCACTGAACCAAAGCATGGAGATTAATAACTTTAAGAAAAAGTCAGCACATTGATTTGAGAAATTTTCACAAATGTGGGAATGCATAAATGAATGGGAGAGTGAAAGTAGGGCAAAAATAACCTCATAATTTTAATAGATTTTTCCTAGGATTTATTGTAAGTCTTGGCAGCTTTTGCTGACAAAAACTTGGATTACCTGTATGTAAATATATTCACACATTTATCTCTACTCCAATCAGTATTCAGTACTGCCAGGGAAATGGCTTTCTTTAGGTCATGTTTTAATCTTCTTTTGAAAACAAAAATCCCAGCTCTATGTCAATCCAGAAATGATCCTTCTGTCAGAAAAGATCGTTTCAACAGGAGTTAAACATAGAAACATCATTTGACAAAATAAGCAAGAGTTAAGAGTTCTTTTTCATAGTCCATGAATTTTATATAAAGTGAACAGAAAATCAGTGTGGGATTTTGTATTATTATTGTCTTTAAAAATATATATTAAGGGTTAATGTAAAGTTAGCAAGGTTTTCAAGAGATATTTGGTGACTGATGAGAGGCAAATTTAATGTTGACTGTTTTTCTGTTCATTTGTTTTTTTGGTTTTTTTTTTTTTTTTTTTTTTTTGTGACAAGTCACGGAACTTCAAAGAAAAACTTAAAACTATTCTTAGAATGAGGAAACACCAAGATCAGTATGTGGATTGTTGTTAACAGACATGAGTTCACACAGACTTGGACAGGTAGCACAGATGAATTTCTAGAGGTATAAATATCAATGCCATTAAGTAAGTCTCAGGAGATGCATTATATACCATTCAGTTTACAAAAACATTTGCCCTGGTTCCCATGTGAAGGGGTGAAGACGGTGCAAGAAGATGGTGGGAAAAAGGTACCCTGTGATTCAATGCAGAGCCAGGTAAACAATGATCAGGTGGTTTAGTACACATATATGCATGGCTTATGTGTCTCTATGACAAGATCCAGTGGCATGCAGAATTAAATACCTAAACTTGAAAAAACAGTGGTGTGCTTCATATCAATGTCTTTTTCTCCTCCCTGATTAGCCATTTTCTTAACTGTAATACCATGTCTTTACTGGTTTCCTATCCAAATACAGGTTAAGAAAGCCCATATATTCCTTTCTATGAGACCTACCACAACATAAGCAACAGAATGTTTAAACCAGAGCGTATTACAAAAATGTCAGTAGTATGACAAGTCTATTTTTCAGGGCATGGCTTCTATATATATCTGAATATAAAAATTTGGACAATTACATGAAAAATATGGGATTGGAGTTAACCATTGCATAAGCAAGCTAAAAGTCTTCTTTCTGAGTGAAGGTAGACAGACTAATAAAAGGACTTAGGACTGAAAAAAAGATTCCTCAGAACATGCTTTGGAGAAATAAGGAATGGGCTTGCAACAAAAGGGCAAAAATGCTGATAAAGAGAAAACAAAGTACTCCAGCATGTTCTGGCAACATTTTTTCTGTTATTCTCCTGGGAAACCTGGACCATCTGACAGTGACAAATGCTGTGCAAACTTTAAACGGGCTGTGAAACCATTCTTCTAGTCAGACTGCAACTGAAGGCCGGACCAACTTGATAAAGCTCAAAATCAATAATGCTGTTCTTCCTATTAATTTTTCCATATAAAAAGTTTTCAGAGCATTAAATAGAACATGAGGGGCATCTTACACCAATTAGAGCTGTTCCTGTTTTATTGTGTTGTCCTGTGACATCAGAGGCAGATGTTAGTGGAATGACAGCAGAAGTTGAACCTTCCCACCAAGTATTCACTTCCATGAAATTTTGTTCCCATGCCTCCAAAAGAGGGGCAGTCAAACAAAATTGTGTCTGACATGGAAGTGTTTGTGAAGCAAAGGTGTGTTATTGAGTGCCTCCTTGAGGAAACAAATTGTACCCATTGACATTCATTGAATCTTTCTTGGAGACTGAACAGAGGATGTGAGTACAATGAGGCGGTGGGTGAGGCATTTCAGCAGGGCACAGCAATAGTGACAATGGGTCACCTCCTCTGGTGCAGATTTTTACAAGCGATGCATCTCTGGTGAAAATGCATAGCTAATTTTGATGACTATATTGAAAAATCACTTTTTGTAGCTGTATGTTCTATATAATAGTATATCTTTGTATCTGGCAATCAGGTTTCCCATGTCTCTCCTATCCCTAAGTCTCTAAGTGGTGTCAGGGAAGAAAAATCCCTCCCAGTGTACGACCAGACTAATTCTGAGATCACCTTATGAGGCTCAGTGTATATAAGTCTATGAGGTTAGATGACATGCATCTCAGGATTCTGAAAGAACTGGTTGATGTGGTTGCAGAGCTCTCTATCATATTTGAAAAGTCATGTCTGTCTGCCAGATGAAGTCCCCAGTAAAACAGATAAAACAGAAACATCACTCTGACTTTTAAAAAAGATATAAAGGCCTTTGGAAGTACAGGCCAGTACCAACCTCATGTCTGTACCTTGAAAGATCATGGAATAGATTCTCCTGGAAGGTATATCGAGACACATGAGAGATAAGGAGGTGATTCAAGACAGCCAGCCAGCACAGCTTCACCAAAGGCAGATTGTGTCTGACCAATCTGCTGGCCTTCTATGATGAAGTGATGACATCAGAGGACAAAGGAATGGCAATTGATGTGATCTACCTGGACTCACTGAGAGTCACCCTGCAGAAAAGGACTTGAGGGTTTTGGTGTATGAAAAGGTGGACATGAGTCATCAGTATGTGCTCGCAGCCTAGCGGGCCAGCACTATCCTGGGCTGCATCAAAAGAGGGGTGGCCAGCAGGGTGAGGGAGGTGGTTGTTCCCCTCTACTCTGCCCTTAAGAAGCCCCATCTGTAGTACTTTATCCAGGCCTGGGACCCTGAGAACAAGAAAGACATAAAGATGTTGGAGAAGGTCTAGAGGAAGGCTGCAAAGATAACAGGAGGGTTGGAGTGCCACTCTTAAGAAGAAGGGTCAAGAGAGCCAGGCTTGTTTAGCTTAAAGAAGCAAAGGCTTTAGGAAGAATTCATTGTGGCCTTCCAGTAGTTGAAGGGGGCTTAAAAGCAGGAGTGTGATTGACTTTCTATGCAGTCTAATAGCAGTAGGACAAAGGGGAATAGTTTTAAACTAAAAGAAAGGAGATTTATGTTAGATGTTAGAGAGGAAATCCATTGCTGAGAAGGTGTGAGGGACATGAACAGATTGCCTACAGAAGTTGAGGATGTCCCGTTCCTGAAGGTGTTCAAGGACAAGCTGGATGGGGCTCTGAGTAGCATGATCTAGTGCTGGCCATTCTGTCCACAGCAGGGAAGCTGGAACTAGACAATCTTCAAGGTTCTTTCCAATATAAGCCATTTTATGATTCCATGACGTGTTGTAGTTTCCATGGAAAAAATAGGAGGCATTACTTTCAGACAACTACATATATGTGGAAAAAAAACAAATAGAGAATTTGATGTCATCTTCATCTATATGGCCAGAAATCATTATAACCATCCCAGGGGCAATCTTGCCTTACATTCATGTCATAAAGAAGACAAAAATAGTTTTCTTAAAACATGGTCTGAAAGTCATTCAGAGATTTAGAAAAATCATGCAACTTCATCTGCACTTACAAAGATCTTTCTCTTTAGCCTACTGATAATAAATGTCACATATCTTTCACACGTGTCAGAAAAGAGAAAGATCCTTCGCAGCAGACTTCACATTCTTTCATCTCTTAAAAATGATAGATATCCACAGCAGGAGATTACAGTATTAATGACAGAGACTTTAATCCAACTAACTTTGCAAAAAAATTTCCCTTAACAACTGAACAAACTCTTCTTACAAAGACCAAGGCCAGGCATAGATTAACTTTATTATGCAGTGAAAACTGTGTTGCTACTGTCCGTGGAGTTTTCAGTATTTCTTTGATTATACAGGTAATACAGTTTAGCAGCTGTTAGAAATGTTAAGTTTTAAGTTGTAAGCAGTGCAACTATTATCTAGCACTCATCACCATGTCAGTCACTTAGACAGAGAAATACATCACAAACAAATCACCAAGGATTCGAATTCTGAATACTATTTTTAGAAAAGAATTGGAAGGAATAGTAGATTTTATTTATCTGTTGTTTCAGTCTGTGTTAAACTCCAGTGCTAACACAGAAGAAACACTGATTCACCAGGGACAGAGCAAAAGGAGACCAACAGAAATTACTTGGTCCTAAGCCCTGTTCCAATGTGGATGTACTCTCTCAAAAGTATTAACTATGAATAGAATCATTTAGGTTTGATAAGACATCAAGATCACCAAGTCCAACCAGTAACACAGTGCTGCCAAGTCCACCATTAAACCGTGTCCGGACTACATGCACACGTCTAAATACCTCTATCACCTCACCCTATCACTGGAGGAAGTGCAGTGAGTATTTGCCTCAACTTGAAATGTTTTTTGATCTTATCTCTCATAGTATCTACGGTAATGTACTCTACGTTATGTACTGATTTAGACATGGAAAGACTGAAATTTCTACAAAAATCATATGAAAAACTGACATTTGGAGAAAAACGTCTGAACAGAAGGGTCTGAGTGTAGTGATCTGTAAGTTACTGGTCACTAGAACATAGAAAACTATTTCTGAAATGTCCACTTGAATGAAATCTTTGCACACTAATGAACCATTCCCACATAATCTAAAACAAGATGACGTTATAAGCTTCTTGCTTATGAGACTAGTGAAAGTTTTCGGTGATACTCCTGCTGTCTGAATAGTCAAAAGCCTGTGGAGTTAAAATTCTTTACTAGCAATTTGTCTCTGCAGTTGTCCTGTGATGAATTACAACTGGTCTATCTGTTGGTCATAAGACAGCAATTTTTAGTAATGATTATCCCATATTCTTCTGTTTTATATTTCATTATTACTTTATGTCCTGTCTTCAGGGCACAGAAGCATCTACAACACATGCTATGATCTCTGTGGCATTAAAACTCTTGCCTCTGCATTGTTAGTCTACATCCACAGGTCAGTCAGATAGTGCATCATCTCAGATATTTGTCAGTACTGCAATACTTCCAGGGAAACACAAGTCCTGTATCTCTTTCCTTTTGGAGTTCATTTGATTGTTTCTTGGTAAAAACAAGGAATCCTTTCAGCTCAAGCAGTATACATGTGCATCTGTCTCACCTGAAACTGAGATCGGTATCTTCAATTTTTCTCTCCTTGTTTCCTTTTTTTTTTTTTTTTTTTTTTTTTGCCCAGTTCTAAGCTCTCGAACATATTCTCTGTCTTTTCAACGTTAAATGTTTTATGTTAACATCTCATAATAGTGAAACTGGAGACCTCACTGCACTGAGGCAAACTTTAGAAGTGACTGAGTTTAGACCAGCTACATTCAGAACAGCCTTATTATATTGCCCACATCCCACCAACACACTGTTTGCACTTCTCAGAATTAGTCCCTTGAACTCACACAGCAAAACACATAATAATAAATGGGTGAATGTATAGCAATTATAATTTATCACTGTCATCATTCACATCCTTTTCACTTATAGCCACACCACAAAGACAATGTTTTATGCTCACAGACTGGCAGCAGTTGCAACCCTCTGTCTACGGAGGGGAAAGAATGTGTAGCAGAGGTTAAAAAGTACAGTAATTTGCAAAGCAGGAATGACAGTGAGTAGCTACATACTACCCAGTCAATGTTCATAATAATTTACTGTATCAGCATCAGTAAAGGAGGAGTTCTAAACTGTCTATGCCTCCAAATGGAGGAAAAGGTATTTTTCCCTTCAGGTCCTTCATATCACATCTTATTTCCAGGTTCACTGATTAGTTGATCCTGAGGTTTAATTTTTTCCCTCTTCTTTTGCCCAAGGCTGAGCAGAGTTTCCCATTGCAACTCCTTCAATATTTTTCTTCCCTCAAGGACAACTTTGTTGGCAAATATAATAGCATGCTATTCTATAGTTGAAGGTATTGTATATTGCAGGACTCAACTTTATTTCTTTAAATTTAAGATACTGTGTCTAGCATTCCCTGCTTTAGTTTACATGCAAAGAAATATAGAAACACCACCCTCACAGAATTTCCTGTAGTATTTCTAAAGGAATAAATTGCACTTTCTGAACAGCTGCCTATTACAGACAGTTCTTGCCCTCCTTCTCCACTCAGTGACCTGATCTGTGCTAAGTGTTATGATTCTGTTACACTTCACCAAGCACTCAGGAATCAAACTGGAAAATGCAATCCTCATCTTTCTGAAACATTGACAGCATTTTACCTCTGGCACTTCTCCTTCCTTGGGAGACCAGCCACAAAATTTAGATTCAACCATCCATTGTGTCCCCATGAAAATACCTAAAATTGCATTTGAATCACCTGCAAGAAAAATATCTGCTCGTACAAGAGATGCCAGGAACACAAATTGCTTTGAAAGTTGCTACTGTTCAGTTGCAGATCTATCTTGTTTCTTGCCACCTGACACTGGTGCAGTAGTTTCTTTTCTGCTGTCCTCAGATGCCTGAACCTTTTCTGTCTTCTGAGACTTCTCTTTGCATCAGTTATACCTTTTTTGAATTTCTATTCCCCTGCCTTTTTGTCTTCATTTGACAAAGTTTTAAAAAATAACTTGAAGATAATCAGTTCTCTCACAGAACATATAGGAAGCACTCTAACAAGCAGGATAGGTTATAAAATGTCAGTTTGTTAAGTTCAAACTTCTTATAAACAAGTTTGAGGTTTGATTAATATTTCTGTAAACAAGGGTAACTGAGTAACTGAAGAGCCTGGCTGTGTCCTCTTTGCGCCCACATTTGAGGTATTTATAGACACTGATGAGATCCTTCTAAGTCTTCTCTCCTCCAGGTTGAACAGTTATGGTTCTTTCAGATTTTGCTGATAGGAAAAGCGATCCACTCCTTCCATTATCTTTGCGGCCTTACACTGGACTCTCTCCAGTATGTTCTTGTCTCCACTGTACTGGGAGGCTCTGAACTGGACACAGTACTCCAGATGTGGACTCAAAAGTGCTGAGTAAAGGTGAAGCATCACCTTTTATGATCTGCTGGCAGATGTAGCAAGGTACACCTTTATCCTTCTTTGTTGCAAGGGTACAATTTAGCATCCACCAGGACTCACACGTCCTTTCTTCCATTGATTTTTGCATCTGGGTGTCCTCCTGCATGCATCAGCTTGTTCCTCCCCAGATATAGAACTTTGCATCTCTCCTTGCTGAACTTCATGATGTTCCTGACAGAATATTTCTCCAGCCAGCTGATGTATCTTTGGGGTATAAGCCATAATTTTATGTCATCTACAGACTTGCCGAGTGCACACTCTTACCCATCATCCTTATTGTTAATGAAGACATCCAAACGGACTGGACCTGTACTGATTCAGAGTACACTGCTTGTTACTGGACTCCAAATATACTGGCCGTTAACTGAACTAGACTCCAGCTCATTCTCCAAGTAACTCTGCTTTGGAGCTAGATCCCCAGGAACACCATAGAAGCTGTTTGGAAAATATGACATTTTCAATGTACATTCCACACGTGGAATTTAGTGTAGAAATTAGCCATATATAATAGAGTTCCTCCTTGGTGTAATTTAACTAATTTCTTATTTTGGGGTTGTAAACATCTTTGCATTCTTATTTCTTTTGCTGATGGATTTTAGCTGCTTAGTATTTTAAATGGTTATCTGCAGGTTCTTACCTTCAGAGCCCTGCTTAGCGACACAATGAGTAGCACTTTTTTCTAGTGAAACTAATACCAGTTCTCCTAGAAGAGGCTACAGTACAACATGCAGCTACAAAATAAATACATTGTCTGACTTCTAGTAAGCAGCATTTTTCATAATAGGAATTGATCATGACCTTTAGCATTCTACATTTAGTAATTCCATACGACTGCTACTATAGAAAGACCACATCAGGAAATAAATTTCCCTTTCTTATCTGATACCTTTTTAAAAGATAATCCAGTTACCATTTAATCTGTTTCTTTCTCCTTTCTAAAGTTAAACTAATGATTCAAAACAGAAAACATATTGTCTCTTTTCTATCAAATTTTAACAGATATACTTAACACTCAAAAATTTTGATGAATGTTTTATATAAATGTATTTACTTGTGTGACTGGCCACATGATATATATCTAATTTTTTTGTTTCCAGTATTGTCTCTGCATAAACGTGCTTGTGAGTTTTGATTCACCTTGCAAACTACTGCACAATGGAGATAATGTCTATATAATATGGAAATCTACAAATATATATATTTTTAATACCTACATAATTTAATGTAAGTAGACAGAACAGAGAAAGCAAATAGTTTATTTTTCCTGAAAAATATGTATGAGAAATTTATTTTCTCAGAAATTAAAAGTCACCCTTTTCTCTAGTGTTTCAGAACAATGAATTATGCATGTTTATATTGAACACTGGAAAAAAAAGTATAATTCAAATCATAGCTAATTTTTCTGGGTTTCTTTTCTACTGAACTCTTTCTAAGTGGTAAAGGGATGTGTAGCATTAGTAGTAACAAAAGGAAAATGGTGTCAAAACAAAGATTTCTTTTCCATCTAGTAGGCAAGAAATTTATTTAGTCTTTTACTCTGTAAATCTTATGGTTTTGTTGCAAGTAGTATCTGGATTCCATAAAAAGAATTTGAAAAACATAAAGTAAAATTTCCATGGAAATATGTAAATTCTATGGATTTATAGTAACATTTAGTTTCTTCCTTATCAATCCATATGCAAACATACATGCAGCAGAACCAAAAATACCATCAGATACTCCAAAATTAATTCATGAAAAGACATAAGTCTCTTGCTTTAAAAATTGAGTTAACAACATGCTGGTAATGAAGATTAATATCTCTATTACAGCATCACAAGTCAAACATTAAATTAATCCTAGTAGTAAACTGGGAGCAGGTTTGTGCAAATCTACCATTAAATTCTATGACTGCTTAGATTTTGTTTTATATATTATATAATTCATTAAAATATGTTATGATTGGCAGACATTGTCTCAGTAAGATGCCACTCAAAGAAATATTTATTACAGATAAGAAGTATCTCAAATAATGTTATACTTTATTTGAGAGTAATCCAGCATAATTATCTCCAGAATAAAGTCAATGTGTTACCACCTTTTACATTTACAAGCTGATGTTCAGATGGCAATGAAATGGCAGATCCACAGTAATAGTAATGTGCTATTTATTTAGCACAGACACATACATCATTATTAACTTACTAATAGAGCTCTTTTTGGAGGAAAAGATCTGGCCCTTTCCTATCAAGTACTAAGGACCACTGTATCAAACTTTCCTAGTAAAAATCAAGTTTTCTTACTGACTGATGACAAGGATAGATTTATTACATAAAAGTTAGATTTTCTTTCCTTCCCTCACTTTTCAAACTAGCCACAATTAATTCAATTTCCAGGTAATCAGAAAGTAGATGATTTTATGGTTCTGAAGTGATTGTGGCAGTTGCTGTAGCATAAGAAGCATCAGAAATTTTGAGTAGATGAATAATCTCAATGATGTATAGTTTTAATACTCTTTAGTTAAACTATCTAAAAATAATTCATGTAAATTCTTTTGCATTTAAGCATTCTAAACAGAAATCTATAAGAGAAATTATGTACTTTTCTCTCAGGTTGCTGAAATCACAAGTAAGTAGGGACGTTTCTTTGAAACGCTTAAAAACTGGCAAGATAAAAAGAGGATATTCTCTCCTCTTCTGGGGAGGAAGACCAGACAGATCTTAACAGAAATAACTTACTAGTTTAAATACTGAATTGTATCTAGAAATACTTAGCACAATTCACTATTTAAGAAAATAAAAAGGAAAAAAATGCCCAAAAGCTCATGCAAAACTAATAATAATATTAAACACGTTGCTAATCTTTTTATTTACTTTGGAGAAAGTTTTTCAGTATTGTTTCCAGACACAGCTCTGAAATTCACAATTTAGTGAAATACCTGACTGGGACAACTTGGACTTTTTGACACCTATAAATAATTTATGTTTAATAGGATTTGATATTTATTGATTTTTGTATTTCAGACTGCAAAAATAAATTTAACTTTAGAATCTGAGATTCATTCCTACTTTAAAATGAAAGAAATTCTTCACTCAGAAGGTGGTGAGGCACTGGCTCTCTTCCCCGAGAAGTTGTGGATGCTCCATCCATGGAGGCATTCAAGGCCAGCCTTGGAGAGCTCCTGGGCAGTCTGATCTGGTGGCTAGAAACCCTGCCCATGGCAGGAGGTTGGAACTAGAGGATCTTTGAGGTCTCTTCCAACCCAAGACATTCTATGATCCTAAAATGATATTTATTGCAGTCTTGTCCTTTGATAAATGTTGAATCTATTTTTTTAGAAGTGAACAATATTAATGCTGGTTAATTCTGCCAGATAATTTAAAGAATCTGTTCCATATAATTTGTAAAGAAATGCTGCTACAATCAGTGTTATTTTTTTACCAACGTATACTAAGTTTGATTAAACATCTCCTTGTCGGAATCAGAACTTGCTGTTCTATGGACATGATGCTTAATAACTTTCTTTATCTTATGTTGACTCCAGTGGACACCAATCGCCCATTTGTAAGCAGCTATTATGGTGGAGGAGGAGCTGCTTGCAATATTTCCTGCTTTATGTGATGTTTGTTTTTTTTTTTTTTATTGCTGTTTAGAGTTTCCAAACCCAGGAAAGCTAATTCAAAAAATGCTCTTCATAAATATGAACAAATGCTCGGAACATAGTCTTTAACACCTCTCTCAGACATCTGTGTTGACATCAACATAAGTAGGGCTTGATGCAGTGGTTTTTTTTTTGAACATACGTGATAACAGCAGGAGCAGTAGCGCAAACAGGCTGTACCAAGTCAGTTCCTTTTCTCTGTGAAGCCTGTCCTTCTCTGGCTCCCATATTCACGGAGTAGGTAATTTTAAAATTAGAATCTCTACAGAAAAAAAAATGCCTCTTCTAAAATTGCAGTCATGCCCATAAGCCAGTATATTTATACAAATGTTGTTTCCTGCTATTTCTTTGCAGATGAAAAACAAGAATTTTTGGGCCTCTATTTGAAATACTTTTAAAGGTATGATCACAGTTTAGCCACATTTTTTTATCAGCTGCAACCATAGCTGCTACAGTGGAATATCATATTTGGAGATGTGTACATGATGAATGTAAAGCCATCAATTCCTCCACGTTGTATGAAAACATGAAAACTGTTTTTCCTACAAAGTTCTGTGTTTTAATTATTCAAGCATTCAACTAAAAGGCAAGGGGAGTTGGGACAGGATAAATTCTTTACACAATTTTTCTTTTTGCATTTTGTTGATCTGATGGCCTACAAAAATGAGCAGAAACCAAGAACAGTAATATCACTGGATATGAACATTGCTGATATAGGCTCAGATATGTTACTTAATTTTAATATAGAATTTATTCTAAGCAGGCTGTCTCTCAGTATGTCTAAAGAGTTACAATTGGAAAAAAAAGTTACTGAATTTTTAATGGCATTAATCATTATTGCTGATTTATCTAGCTTAGAAACACAGCTGAAACAGCACTAGCACTAGCTCCTTCTTCCAAATCACTTTTTTTTTCTTTTTTTTTTTCAGATATTTCTATAAAATAGAGAAGACAATAGTGTGGGGCAGGGAAAAAGTAGACAAGTGAAAATGATATATAACCAGTCTCACTGTCTCGTCCTGCAGTCTTAACATTTATTATCTTTTCTGTTAGGACATTAGGTCCATTAAGGATTGGTTCTGTTGAAAGCTACTGCAAGACTCAAAAGCAGTTGCCATGGAAGTAACTGGCTGTTTAGACGTTGCCATGGTGGAAACTGGATGTGTAGATGGCATTAACTACTTAGGCAGCAATTTGAATGTAAGCACTGGTTGCAGGCACAGACATTTCCATGAGGAGAAAACCATGGATCTTAACATGCTACTTACTTCCCATGATTCCTTCATGGGAATATTATTGCATATATTATTGAATAACAATATTATTGCAAATATTGTTTCTAAGAGAATGAGTATTGATTAGTATTATCCATTAGAATCTTAAACATTAGTAGGTTTAAAATATTTTTTGTAGACTTTTTTTCCTAAGGCTTTTTTTTTTTTTTCTTTTAGCTTGAGTTTGTCTATAGTACAATAAATTTAACTGCAATCCTAGATAGACTGAAGACAATAGTTAATTTGTTATCTAACTCATGATAAAAATGCTTCTGGAAAGCTGTTACAGAAGCTACTAATGACATTTTTGAGATGCATGTTTCATAAATAAAATAGAATTTATTTAATAATAATAATATAAAAAAAAACCCACACAACTACTATCAGAATCAGGTTCTGCATGAATGCTGAATAGCAGTGGATAACTGCCATCTGATTGGCCTCAGTTTTTTTTAAAGCCTACAAAAGCCTTTGATTTAGCTAATCACATTATGTTGGGGATGTTGTGTTAGTGCCCTAGACTGCTTCCAAACTAAACAATTGGAAAAAAAATTGGAGTACTTTTTCCTCATTTAACTATGAGCCCAGCCCTCTCAGGTTCCACAGTTCGTATGTAAACTTCATTTTTCAAATCACCTAGCAATATCAAGCAATGATTTACTTGATACATTATAGCACTTGAGTAAAAGAACCCTAGTAAGGACAAGGAGTCAGAAAAATATAGTATATATTATTCCACAAAATTTAAGTAAACTATCCAGCTTTACCATGTCTTCATTTCAACAGGGCTTCTGTACACCGAGCAACTGGAAATAATGGGTGGAGAGAAAAGAAAAAGAATCATAAAATTGAGTGGTGAATTAACAGTATTGATTTCTATACCTATTTATAATTATAAATGTTTTTTTTCCATGATTTATGTATACGTGTATTCATACGCAAGGAAAAAATCTTGGGATAGCAATGCTGCCTTCTTTTGTTTAACAGAGAGAGGATGAAATGAAGTGAAACTATCAAACAAGAAGAAAGAAGTGAAGATTCCATCACTTCTATGGTCTCATTATTCTGATTCTATGGAGATAAAAAGAGGTCCTTCATTACAGGGCAGTCAGATGAAGTTCTTTGAATAACTAATGGAAAATAATAGAATAATTCTGCTTATGAAGAAACCTGTGAGATTCTATTCACAAGTTAGAGAGAAGTAGCACTTCACTTTTTGCATTAATAGGCCAATTTGCAAGTGTGTTATATACTATACTATTGTCAGTGATTGATCTGTGTTCATGTATTGAGCCTGTTTTACTTTTGGGATACAAATGGATATAAACACTGTGATTTGCTGATCATAGAATCATAGAATGGTGTGGGTTGAAAAGGACTGAATGTTTGGCGCAGTTTGGCTATATTGTAAAAGCATCATGTGCAGGTAATAACAAAAAATTTATAATAAAATAATGTACATGTTTACTCCTATCCTCGTGTGCTAGGCTGACTCAATAAAAATGTATTTGAGCCTAGTTTCATGTGAAAAATACAGCAATATACACACTGAACATCACAACACAAGATTACTTAGTCTATTTTCTGAATTTCCTGAATTTTGAGAGAGTTTTTACTAGAAGTGTGATGTTAAAATTTTTACTGAAGTAGTTTGAGAGCTAAAAATCAGAGCATTCTTGGCACTAGAAGAGTCTTTCTCTTACCTAGATGAGTGGAGGCTATAAGCTGTGATTTTTCATTACTTTCTGATGGACCATTAAGCAGATATTCTATCTATAACCAAGATATGTCATCGTTCAATCCAAAATTATATCTGCAGTGCAAGAATCAGGGCAAAGTTCTTTGATCTATATTGTATCAGAGATCAAACTAGAGAAATATTATAGTCTTTTGTCCCTGACATGCATGAGAAGCAAGAAGATGTGAAGATATAGCCTAATACAGTCACAACTCTATGAATTAAACTCACCTAGTAATTATTAGTCCTTTCCACAGATAACAGAGGCTATAATTTTCTCTTAACTCATTTCTACCTCACTATAAATGACTGCTATTAGTCTCTCACATCCCTCCCCCTACCTCCTGCTTCAGAGCTAGTTGCTTGTTCTCTGTTAAGTCCGCTTTCCCTCTCCTTACCAAGCCAGTCTCTGAGATCCAGGCCAATATTAAATACCAGACCTCATCTGAGGTATCTAACATAGGTTCCTAGGTTCCATCTCTAGTCAGTAGAGAAACTGTCCCTGTTAAGTCATTTCTTAGAAGAACTGAAGATGTCTTTTCGATTTCCACTTTCTATGGCATCTGGGATGACCTGATGTTCAACTTAAAAGTTGTTCTGCATCATGTTTTTGAATACCTTTTTATAAGGTTATTTTTCTGGCTGTATCACACATTATCAATAAGTAATCTATGGTGTTGGGATAGCAGTAGCAGCAGCAGTAGACTGTTCTCCTCTCAGGTGGTATTGTCATTGCTTCAGTCCTGATTCCTCAGAAGGAAGACAACCTTGAGGCAGCCTCTTATTTTTCCAGGTCATATTTTCCTGCCTTTGAGTTTTTAGGTATTGTATTCTGGCTTTCCTGTTAATGAAACCCCCTCTTTCTCTCATTCATCCCATCCTCATTTGGACTGTATTGAGTGTTACAAGTACGTGAATAATATGCCTATGGCAGATAAGTAACGTTACACATTTCCAGTTTGCCTCTGCTGCATTTCAGACAACTCTGCTAACTCTGACCCTCTTGAACAAAAGATTTCATTTTTTTAAAGATCTGCCTTTACACTGAACCTTACCCACTAGCAGCAGCAGTGAAGTCAGATGGGCTGTAAGATCTTGAAAATGTGCACTGAATTTTGTAGTACTAATGGGAGATCTACAGCTTTCTCTTCTCCAATACCCCAGTTTCTCTCCATCACATAAACCTGAAGATAAAATGCAGATAATTTCATTCTTGATCATTTTAGGCATTTTCTACTTGTCTGATAAAAAACCTCTTCCTTCTTTTCCTTCTTTCTGAAATATACACAAAGAAACTCTTAATTCCCTTTCCAGAAATAGCCAATTGGCAAAAAGACAGAAGTAAACTCCAGCAAGATCTAAAAAAAAAAAAAAAAAGCCACAACAATTCCACATCCAGAGGAAATTTCAATACATACCTTCTTTTAACAGTTAATTCTTCTCTAATGCTTTTCTGCTCTGTATTGTTCCTCTATCCAACATCATGCAGATCATTGTAATACGCATTTTCACTTGAGTCATACATTAAGTAATGTGACTAACATCTGTCATGTATAGCTTGTTCTCTCATCTCTAATTCTCTCAGTTACAGAAAATTTAAATTCAAACAAACAAACAAACAAACAAAAAACATAACAACCACAGAATTTATCACCTTATGATATTCACAAAGAATATAGATACAGTGTGTACACTGACCTCTCTGGCTATCATAATGAGGTTTTCAAAATTGTAATCTGTCATTTCTTGTCTGAATTTCATAGAATAATAGAATGATAGAATCACCAAGGTTGGAAAAGACCTCCAAGATCACCTAGTTCAAACATCCATCTATCACTAATGTTTTCCCACTAAATCATGTCCCTCAGTACAACATCTGAAAATGTCTTGAACACCTCCAGAATCAGTGACTCTACCACCTCCTGAGCTGCCTGTTCCAGTGTCTGATCACTCTTTTGGAGAAGTATTTCCTCACGTCCAACCCCTCTGGCCTCAGCCCTGCTATCCAGTCTGTCCAAACACTTCTGTATAGCCTTTCTACACCTAGGCAGATCAACATTTCCTCCCAAACTGGTGTCATCTGAAAACTTACTGACAGTGCACTTAATCCCCTCATCCAGACCATCAATAAAGATATTGAACAGGACGGGCCCTAATACCAACCGCTGGAAAGCATCACTCACGACTGGTCACCAGCTCGATTTAATTCCATTCACTATTACTCTTTGGGTCTGGCCATCCAGCCAGTACTTTACTCAGCAAAGAGTTCAAGCCACTGGCTGACAGATTCTCCAGAATACTATGTGAGAGAGAGTTTTACTAAAGTTTAGGTAGACTGCATCAACAGCTTTTCCCTCATCCACCAGGTGGGTCACTTGATCATAGAAGGAGATCAGGTTGGTCAAGCAGGACCTGCTTTTCATAAAGCCATGATGGCCAGGCGTGATCCTCTGGTTGTCCCACACATGCCATGTGATCTTTCCCAAGATGATCTGCTCCATAAATTTTCCTGGCACCAAGGTCAGAAAAACTCCCTGTTTATCCACACCAGTCTTCTTCCTTGCCAGCTCATCTTACAGCATTGAAGAATAGCCTGCTCCTGCACCTTTAAGACTTCTTCTTGAGGAGTGATCAGACTTCCTGGACCCATTTACCCATCAGGACTGAACCCCAAGGGAGTCTTCCTACCAGTGTCCTCAACAGTTCAAAACTCACGTTCTGGAATTCCATGGTATCAGTTTTGCTGTTTCCATCCTTCACCAAGAATAGAGAACTCTACCATTTAATGGTCACTTTGTCCAAGACAGCTCCTGATCCTGACCTCCCCATCTCGCACCAGTCCTTCTCCATTTGTGAACAGCAGGCCAAGCAGGACAGTTATCTTTTATACACTCTAGAATCCTCCTAGATTGCTTCTTCTGTATTGTATCATATTTCCAGTATATATCAGAGAAGTTGAATTCCCCCATGAGAACAAGGGCTGGCAACTGCACAACTTCTGCCAGCTGCTCATAGAATGCCTCATCTGTCTCATCATCCTGCTTAGGCAGTCTATAACAGATCCCCACTAGGATGTCTGACTAGTTAGCCCTCCCTCTGATCCATACCCATACCACCTTATCATTCCCAGCCCAAAGCTCAGCAACATCAAAACAGTCTCATAGAGATCAACGCGACCACACCTCTTCCCTGCTGATCCATACTGAAGAGCTTATAGCCGTCCATCACAGCACTCCAGTCATGGGAGTGATACCAACATGTTTCCATCTCATGTGTATAGTAAAAATTAAAATTGCTTTGTAATCTCTTGGAAATTTAGTTTAAATAAATCTTTTTAGGCAGTAATAGATATTTTATGTGAAACCAACTGAGACATCTATTTTCATATTATAATTCATACTGAGTAATATCTGAAGAGATATTGTGAGATAGCACTTCATATATGATTATCTGTAGAATGTTCAAAGTATTTTCTTAGCATGAATCATTTAAGAAGGAAAAGATATGTCCCAGATGCAAATTCTTCTAAAATTACATTGACTTTGTAAACCCATTTATACATATCTTAGTACATAATGTATTGCACTACATCTGTTTGTATAGGAAGACTGGGAAAACCTATAACCAATCGATGTCTCTAAGATGCAAAAAAGGGATGATTCACATGAACAGACATGTAAGAAATGTTAAATTAAAGTCTGAAGTAAAATCTGAAATTATGCAAGGTTGGTGTGTTGCCATAATTTCTCATAGGGATTGCATTTGTCAGCCAAATGATTTTGCTATGCGCTGTATCCTAAAGTCAGAACACCATTTTGCCATGAAGGAAAAATAACAAAACTCAAAAAATTCTGTTCCAGAGTCTGACATAAGGCGCTGTCAAGCACAGAACCTTTAACTGTGACAATGGCAGCTGTTCTCTCCGGCGAAAAAAAAAAAAAACATCTGGAAAAACTGTATGGGATGAGAGTTCTTATCTTTCTCATACACAGTGATATAAATGGAACAATGCCCAAAATATTAACCATGTGGATGAAAGAATCTTCTAGATCCAGTATCAACTTTAAGTTTGTGGGTTTTTGTTTTTTTTTCAGTCTGTAGTTTTTAAATGGAGAATGCTGACAACTTGAGAAGGAAAAATGTAATTTTCCATGAAGAAAAACAATCTCCTCAGTATATTTTGTAAACATGCAATTCCTTCCCTCAAAGCCAGTGAAGGCCAGGGAGCAGATCATATTTGATTCTATTAGAAGGCACATCTAGGACAACCAGGTGATCAGATCTGTCATCATGGTTAAATGAAAAGCAAGTCCTGGCTGATTAACTCAGCCTCTTTTTATGGCCCACTTGGTGGTCAAGAGAAATACTGTGGATTTATTTACTTGGATTTTAACAAAGCATTTAATGTTTCCAACAGAATTTTCTTGGAGAACCTTGCTGCTCATGGCTTGGATGGACATACAGTTTGCATTATTAAAAACTGTCCGGATGGCCATATCCATTATCTTTTCAAATCATTAAATACAACTGGCCAGTCATGGCAAATGATATTCTCTGAGGCTCAGTATTGGGGTCAGTTAGTATTTTTATCAATGATCTTTATGAGGGGAATGAGTGTACACTCAGTAATTTTGCAAGTGACACCAAGTTGGGCAGAAGAGTTCATCTGTTGAAGGATCTATAGAGGAATCTGAATAGGCTAGATTGATACAATGTGTCTAACTACATGGCACTGGTAAGGGTAAATGGTTGGTAATGCGCTAGAGAAAGACAACTCTGTTGAGTATTACAGGCTTGAGAAAGAGTAGCTGGAGAGTTGCAAAAAGGACCTGAAGGTGCTGATTAACAACCAGCTGAACATGACCAGCACTGTGCCCAGATGGCCAAGAAGGCCAATGGCATTCTGGCTCATATCAGAAATAGTATAGCCAGCAGGACTAGGGAGGTGATCTTCCCATTGTGCTTGGCACTGGTAAGGTTGCATCTCAAGCGCTCAGTTTTAAGCTCCTCACTACAAGAAAGACATTGAGGTGCTGGAACTTGTTCAGAGAAGAGTATTGATGCTGGTAAAGGGAGTGGAAAACAAGAATTATGAGAAAAAAAACCTGAAGGAACGTGAGTTGAATAATATAGAGAAAAGGAGTCTGAGGAGAGGCATCATTGCTCTCTACAACTATCCGAAAGGAAGTTACAGATAGGATTATGTCAGTCTCTTTTCTTTTCTCCAGTTGTATCAATGGAAGTTTATTTTGAATAGGAGGAAGAATTTCTTCACAGCAAGTGTGGCTACACATTGGAGCAGACTGCCCAGGGAAGTGGTGGAGTCATCATCCCTGGAGATATTTAAGAAACACAAGGATGTGTAACTTAAGGACATGGTTTAGTGGTGGACTAGATGGTGTCAGTTGATGGCTGGACTTGATGATCTTGAGAGTCTTTTTCAACCCAAATTATATTATGATTCTGAGTGCATTTCACAGGTTCAGCTTTACTAGGCACCATGGCTTCTGAGGGGTTCCACTTCCATGAGCAACCTGCTCTTTCTGATCCAGCCTGGAGAAACAACATCAACTATTATTATTATCATCTCACAAGGAAACACAGTCTGTACAAGACTGGCAGTACTGTATGGAGAGTTCAAACCTTGAGCAAGCTTAGCAGTAGAAACAGCCTTTCCCAGGCTCTACTGTGAATGACCTCACTCTGACAAGACCGACATTAAAGGTGAAGGGTTGTTCTGTTCGCATATAAATTATTTCTTCAGCTTCTCTGTTAGACTGAGAGCTTCAATTCATCTATCACTAATAGTCATCACAGTTGTACTGCTTTCAGTTATTACCAGCACAGATCTGATTTCAAGTGAAATGAAGGTGAGAGGCTTCATAGCTACATGCTCATTTTTTAAGGCACTCATTGTCCCAGATTAAGTATCCTTTCTGCTGACTAGAACATAGAGTTTTCATATTATTGCTCATTGTGGAGGCAATTACAAATGAATTACTTGAACTGCTGTCTAAAAAGTACAGTCTCCCTATAAAATCAGCTAGTCAGTCAGATATACTCAGGTTGTAAAAAATTATATTTGTTACCTTCATATGGTATGCAAAGGATTTTTTTTTTTTTTTTTTCCTGCAAATGTAAGTAAGGACACAATTTAATGCAAATGCTGAAAAAAAGTATTAAAAAAAAATCATCGCTTATTCTCTTGATTCCTTCTATCCATATATTCCCTTGTTTCTGTCTTCACATCAGACCCTGTTTTACATCACTACAAGCACTTATGAACAGAGTCCTTCTAAAAAAGCAGTCCAGGTTTATCAGCCCCAAAGTCTGGCTCACTACAGATAAAAGCACTGGACAAAGAGACAAGAATGTGCTAGAAGAGGTGTGCTGCCTCATCTCACAGTGATGCTGGCTCAAAATGCACATTCAACTGCAACTTAGATTTCTAGCTCTCCTAAGATTAAGTTCTTTAAAACATGAGGAGGACTATGACAAGGCAGTGATCATTATATATTCAAGAAGGGACAAAGCGTGTTTATAGAATGCAAGAGTACTTTGAATTTGTACAAAAAATTCCACGCCCATTCATCCTAAAAATACCCATCATAACTTGTCTAAGAAAAAATGATTTCAATGTTTACAGCAACAGAATTAAAATTTCAGGGCACTGAAACTTAAGAGTAATTATTATAACAGTGGTGAGACACTACCCAAAACACTGTCTGCAATGTATATGTTACTCAGAGGTAACATATTCCACAGGATAGTACACTGTAGAAAAATTCATTTTGCTATATGTGGATAACTTAAGAGCCACTCTGGGAAAAGAACCTTTGGACGTGGAACTTCTACTACCACTTCATTTTGCATATTCTGGTTCTTTTTGTGTTTACGTATGTCTTAGAATCAGTATAATAATGTATAGGGCTTGTAAAGCAACATGATGATGATTGAGAACTTGATATTACCAAGGCCAACAGAATAAAGATATGCATACATCAAATCTCTTATTAATAAGTAAAACATTTGCTATGAGTACTAGTATCTGAATATGCTATTTCCTTTCATATTAATTCTATTGAGTGGAATTATGAAGTGTACAAATATCAACCATTGCATGCTAATCTCAATAGCTAACAATTAAAATATTAACAATTAAAATATATGGCAAAAGGAAAAAGGAGGAATAGTTTTTCTGACCTTGTAGTTCTCTTTATTCTGAGTGAATGAGTGCTTCATCCCTGATCGTGGTTATGCAGATCTCTAAAGTGACAATTTTGCATTTTATAAATGGAATAAGTGAATCAAAGTTGTCTGACTCTTATTTATTACACTTATAAAACTCAAAATATTCAATATTAAAAATCCTTAGCTCAGTAGAAAAATAAAATCCTATAAAGAACATTAAACACACCTTTATAAACCAAAACACAGGACAACAATTGTAAAAAAACTGAGAAATAAAAATATTTTTAATGTTGCCTGTGCATGTTTTGATCCTAAAACCATAATTGCATGACCCTATTAAAAAAAAATAAATCAATCAAATAGAAAATTAAGGGCATTGGAGAAATTGTTACTAAACTTAAAAAAAAAAAAATTGCAATTTCAAGTGAAGAACTAAGTACTATTTATTGATATAAATATATCTGATAATTGTTGCACTATTCAAAATTTAAAAAATAAACAAATAAAATAAGAAGAAAAAGAAGTAATAGTAATAGTAATAGTAATCTTACATGCAATGAAACAAATTGGCATGTATAATAAGTTTAAACTGTCCAGTGCATTTTCATCTAGAATTTTAGTGGATAACCATTTAGAAATTTTTGAGAAGGGCTGTGATTTTTTTAGTTATTTTGTTGTGTAAATCTCAATGCATTTTGGAAATAATGAATAACACAGTTTGGTTATGGTTATCAGAAACTAGTTCCCAAAACTTACTTACTAAAAAAAGTTTTGTCAGAGAATGGAACACACATCATATTTTGATCGGTTCTGGGAAAGACTCTTGCACATACATGCTGGACTTGTTATGTAAGCTAGATTCAGGAAAAAAATAGCTAAAATCAAAAATCTAGAAATGTATTTCATAGCTTAAAACATTCCGTAAGCAGAAATTAGATAAAATACAATTCTATTTTTTTTAATAGTCTTTCTTGGTATCATAGGCTCCTCACACATTAAAAAATAGTAATTAAAAAAGAAACGAACACCAGTAATAACAGCAGAAAGTTTGACTGAGGGAACATTGAAATACTACTTGCCATAGTATAAAATAGAAATAGATATTTCATTCAGATGCTTCTTTTTCAAAAATTGTGAATATGAAAAAAGTGGTCATATTACAAGAGTATCACAACAGACGCAGGTTTCTGTAAGTCTCGTGTTGTGAAACTTTCCAGACATCAAGATCAATGAGAGAACAAGGTTAAAAGAAAGAAGTACTTCAAATTAATATCCATATTTAACTTTTGCAAAGTTTCTATTGATCATCAATTAGAAGTAAACTGCCCTTCAACGTGTATTGCATTCATCTGAAGCGTAAGAAGAGTTGACAGCTCTAATAAACTATCCCATGATCCTTCCAATTTATTTCCACAATACTGACTCTGTTTACTGCATTGAAAATCATTCCACATTAAAGGCCATATCAGGGGAAAAGTTAGCAAGGACTTTGTTACAATAGAAATTATTAGCTCTGTAAAATATTTCTGAAGTCTTTCGTTCTAGTGGCAGAGAAAGTAAAATAAGAGGAAGGAACAATTTGTTACTTTTTGGAAATAAGAAAATAAAGATATCTTGTGCAATTGCTATTGCATCCCTGCTCTTCTGACATTTTAAAAGCCTGTTTAAGGAACAAGAAGCCCAAAATCAGCATGTACAAACCTCAATACTTTTATTTTGCACCTGTTAACTTATGGGAAGAAAACTAAGATTTGAAATGAATCTCAGCCTGACCCCAAAATTGCAATTTCTGCAATCCAACTTATTTTTCTTTGGATTTCAGAATTGTTAATATAAGTTGTCAGGGATTAATTTGTCCTAATTTAGTCTCCTGAAAGTTGGATATTCAGATCTCAAGTGGACACTTCTGCAGTAGAGAAGACAGGTCAAGAATGTTACATTCAAAAACAGACAATTTAAATCTATTATTACGCTTAGAATAAGACATCTGAATATTAGAATCATAGAATAACAGAATGTTATACTCATACGTATCTAACGAAATTTGTGGGAATTCTGTATAAAGCATTAAACTATCAAAACCTCATGTCCCCCCCACATAAATTAAAAATCTTTACTTTCAGCAATATTTCAATGCCCCTGAAGTTTTCAAAAGTATTCTGTTTACAGAATTTCTGTTGTTCAAAATAACATCGGGAATGTTGTCAGTGCAGCCACCTTTGGCAGTCTTTGACTATAGAGGATTATACAGAGGGGTTTCCAAACATTCCTCTGGTATGAATTGTATGTCACCAGAAAAATTATGTCTTTTAGCATATTAATTTGCTTTATTAGCTTAAGAGACTTTCTAAGATAAGATTAGGCATAAGACCACTTACATAATCTATTTAATTATTCTCAAGAGTTTTCCATTTGGAAATAAGAAGGCAATTTACTACCAAAATATCTGTGGTCCAGCAGCAGAAGTGGAGAGCTACTAGAGAAGCACAAAGATACTAGTACCAAGGGGAAATTTGGCCCAGATACCTTAATGACCACTAGCAGCTTTTTATTTCTCTCTTTCCACCATATGGGGAAAGTAGGGCAACCAACCACCAAGAGAAAGACCTGAAGCTAGGGAGAAGACAGTTTTAAAATAAATGTCTTGATTATTAAAGCATCTATTGCTGACAAAATTAGAATAGATTTTTTATGTGCAGAAAACTATAAGAAGTGTTGTTTTGTTTTGTTTTTTTTGTGAGAAATTAGGGAAGTGTAATGATATTGAAAAAAAAAATCTGAATATTTATTAAACAAGAAGCACTAGAAGAGAATGAATAATAACTCTGTATGCTGCATGAAATTTTTTAATAGCTAAAACAATCCTGTTATGTTACTGAAAAAATTTATTGCACCATTAGTTTATACAAAGTAATAACTTATTCTACAAAAACTGCTTTCATAAAGAATTGTCACCATGAACTAGCAATCAAGGACAAATGAATGTATATATTCACTACACTCACTAAAATACTTCAAAATTTCATTAATATCTTCAAATAGTCTGTCCAGAATATTATTTTTCAATCTGACTAATGCATTAATTTTGCATCAGCTGTAAAACAGAGATTCTCTTTGTTAAGCTCTTCAAAAAATTGATATTTTCTTAGAAGTTTTCCTGCAGAAAAAGAATACAGTGAGCTTTAATGTACTCTTACAAATTAGTTTGCACTTTGTTATATTAACAGATAATCAGAACAAATTTTTAAAAAAATGCAGTCTATGCTCACCTTGGTCTTGGCCGTTTGGTTAAAAGCACAGAATTTTAATTGCGATTTTACAGCAGTTACCTTGAGTTAATTTACTAAATTTTGAACCTTATTTTGAGCAATATCCTTATACTTGCTGAGACCTGCTTTCTAGTATTTCCTGGATATGTGAGACAACAGTGATCCAAGATATATGTCATTAATAAAAGCCATTATTTCAATAAGAGCCAAAGCAGCTGACCAGTAATTTATTACTTCATCCATTCTGTAAAATTTACTAGACCAAAAAATAAATTACTGCTCAGTTTGTGCAGAGATGGGATGTGTTGCCTGCTACTTTGCTCAGTTGATATATTCAATATAACTGAATATACTCAGTTATATTCAGGCAGAAGTCAGATATTCTTGGGGTAAAGACTTTTATCTGGAAATGAATTTCCATAGGGTTAGTATTTATGAAAGAGAATGTCTTTTTCATTCCTACTATTCAAGTCATCTGCAAACAAAATTTTGCATGAGGAAAGAGAGATCACAAGAAATGAAAACAATTTGTCCTATTACTATTTTGGAACTACTGTTTAGTAGCACTCAAGTCAATGAGAAGGAGAATAAACAAAAATACCTCCTCTGCCATTAAATCAATCATCACCTCAATCTCCTCAGAAATGAAGAAAGAAGGCAAAGCTTTAGACTAGTACCTTTTGCATGTTGTTGCTCACCATTTGCACAATGTGCTTAGTGCCATGCAACTCCTATATCTAACAGAATTCCTGTAATGATTGCAATCAAATAGTCATACAATAATCACCAACAATCACCAGAAACAATAAGGAGCAAGATAAATAATGAATACATAATAATGTCATAGTAAATATTAATGAGAAAATACAATACATTATGAACTATTCCCCCTCCCTGGAGGTATTCAAGGCCAGGTTGGTCTGGTGCAAACCTGGTCTGGTGGAAGGCATCTCTTCCTGTAGCAGGGGGGTTGGAATTAGACGATCTTAAAGGTCTCTCCCAACCCAAACCATTCTATGATTCTACAATTGCAAGTTCTGGCATGACCTGTATAGTTTCAGTACAGTTTGATGATTATCTTTATACATCATTAAATATCAGAATATTGGTTTTTATGAAAGTGATATTATCATCCTGAGGAAGGAAATGCAGTCCAAATTATCAAACCTCTTATTCCAGATTCCCTATAGACACCAGTTAGTCACAAGTCTAACCTTGCTCATTAAAAATATATATATCTCTTTGCACAAACGTATTACTGCACATTAGCTGTTCTTGTCTCACATAAGTGTTTTTTGTTTAACTTCTCCATATATGTATGAAAGAGCTGCAGTGCTCTCCAGTAGTGAAAAATAAAGCCTCAAAATTTTAGTCTTGTAATGCAGCCTTACTATTACAAAAGATAAATCATCTGCCTTCACATATGGGTCTATAAATTAAGATAAATCTAAACTTAAGATATTCTTAGGTTTAATTATTATTGCTACCTTTTTATCATTGGAGAGAAAGAACACCTCTAGAGAACTTTGATTCCCATCTGAGAATAGATATGTAAGATGAGTCATAACAGTAGTCTTCCATTGACTATAGAAGAAGCTGAAGGGGCTGGTTTAAATTTAAAGACTAACATTCAAAAAGCTAAAATTTGAGAAGGTGAATTACACCTCCCAAAATATTAGAAGGTCTGCTAATATATTCCTAAACACAACTTAATTTTGCCAGATCAAAATGTTCTAAATATTCAAAATGTAAGCTCTAAGTTACCAAAAACTCTGAGGTGTCACAAGCATCTGTGTTCTACCCAGTATCTCCCACCACTTTGCCTCGAGCAAACTTCGTACACTACTCCTATAGTCAAAGGAAAAGGGAAGTTGCAATCAAAGGTCTCCAGAGGGATATTCTAGGCTGAAAAATCCATGAAGACAGGTTAACTCCCTGAAGATGAATAGAACATCAACTCTACTATGCACATACTTCATTTGATGGATAGTGTAGTAACAAGTCTAAAGAAAAAAATGTCTAAACTAGGCAGGTGAGGGCACCCAAACAGTGCCCAATAGTAACAGAAGTCTTCACTTTCCTGTGTTCACACTTGATTAAGCTGCTAAGACATAAATATTGTTTTTGTAGTTGAATAATCAACACCTTAATATCCGTGTTTCAATAATGGCAAAATAATAGTAACAGAACCTTAATGGTAATAGTGTAACAATGCCATTACTATTATCATGATAGGTAAGATCTTACAGTTAGGTAGAATAGTGCACTAGTTAATTTGTGCATCTGATGCAGTCAGGATTCAGATGCAGCTCGGATTCTGAAGGTCAAGAGTCATTTCAATCCACTCCATAAATGTTTGGTTTAGTAAGATGCAATGTCATAAGGGGACAGCAGAGAAAAGCTTATGTGCTCATATGGTGACCCTGAAGCCACAAATTGAAAATGTTAATATTTATTTAGATTAACTTCCTGTAACATTTTGTAGCATGGTCTTGATTTAAAAAAAAAAAAAAAGAAATTCAGTGCATTAAAACGTGATTAACAGATTGAGCAGTTAGAAAATTTGCTTGCAGGACTGTATGTACTACTTATGGAAATGGTTGTCTATTAATATTCTAACTTCAGATAGATGTATCAAAATGCATGGACCTGATTTTTTTTTTTCCTCTGGGATTTTTTCACCTCTTTCTTATGGAATTCAGATTCTCTGAAAACTCATACATTTAAGTAAATTCTGAGACAACTTACACAGTCTGGATAACAATTAGATTTTTAGATTTCTGTATAACATAAGAAATGTATACAAAATATAAATGTTATATTCTTTTTTTTTTTTTCATAGTGGTAATGGATAAAGCATCAGCCAGACGTTATCATGATACAACCCCAGATTATGTAAAGATACAAACTAGGAAACTAGTGAAATAAGCAGATATGCTACTTTTCTTAGCTTCTGTGCCTGTCCTTTGTCTAGAAATCTGAAGTAACTACAGTTAATTCTGATAGATCACCACTAAATTTCTAGAGTTCTCAAGCTTGATTAATCTGAATGATTGAGAATGAAATCCAGTTCAAATCTGTAATCATTTATGTTGTTATTTAGTTATTTATGAAGGCTATCATTCTTGGGAGAACTTGAAAATAGCTTTTATTAATTATTCTTGCTTATTCTATTCCAGTATGTTTACATCTTACACATACTTGGCAGTTTATAAAACAAATTCCAGACACTCCTTCAGTCTTCTCTTTCATCATCCTTAGCATTCTATTAACATTTTTAAGTTGGAAGGTATATTAATCCACACAGAATATTCTGGCATGTTTCATTACAGATTCAAGCTGATCATTTGACAGAAAATACTATATGCAAAGATTTCCTCAGAAAATAGTCTAAAGTCAATAGTAAACATAAGCATAAGACTCAAACAGCACAAAATTTAAAGGCTACTTAGAAAAGAATGATACATGCTATGTTTTCAACAAGCTACTCTTCCGTGTGTAGCAAATCAAAACCTTTATCCTACCTCCCGATATAACTCCCTGCTCTGCATAGTGAATATGTGCTCATGAGGCACATTATAAAACTAGAAGTCAATATCCACAGATGTAGAATTCCATCTGAAACACTGCAGATTAAAAAACAAATGTGCACTTTTTCCCTTTCCTTCTTTAATATGAGAAAAATCACCTGGTTCTCATTAAAGCTAAAATGTTTTTTGACTGAAAATTTTCAGTGAAAGAAAGTCATTACAGGCATAAAATATCCACCTACAACAGGGGTATTGAGCAGAAGCAACATTATCATTTAGAATTTCCAAAGAATGAAGCCTAGAAAATTAAGTTACAGAAAAGCTCAAACAGTAAGGGTAGTCAGAATGAAGTCTTTTGGAACAAGGGACAGGGACAATGAAGAAACAATTAACTGTAATAATACATATTCATACTATAAGGATAACAAAATATAGAAATTCTGAAATCTTTCATGAGCAGAATGAGCAGAAAAAGGTTTGGAAGGATTTGCAGTTGTAACTTCTCCTTCCAGCAATAATATAGAAACTCTGAAATTGAGTACCAAAGGTGAGCGTGGCAGTGTTGCTTAATACATACAAAAATAGAAAACTGATTTCCTCCATTAAATAACATCTCAGAAGAGAAAACGATGGCTTACTACAGAAGTGTAATTGTTTTTCTTCTGGTTTTTGATTAAATTCAATAGGTTGCTGAGATTCCTTCAGTAACCTTGATAGTTCTATAATGAAATGATTTGGAAATTAAAATATTGTTTTCTCCACGAGAGCAAAATAGCATATAGGAAAGAGTGATGACAGTATGTAGGAAAATCATGTGTGCAGAATTGAACTGTACATTAGGCTTGAGATGGAAAAGGTAAATATTGAAGATCAATTATTTTATCATATTTTCATTGTGATGATCCTTTATATGCATTAAAATATATGAAACTCCAGGGAAAATGGAGTCAGTTTGTGATCACAGCTTTAACTAAGTTTCATGAATTTAACATAAAGAAAAACATGATGTTTTCCAAATATCTATTACACCATACTAACTAATGACAACCAAAACATTTTAAATCGTTTTGTGTCTATAGCAGTATAAACTAATGCACATACATTGCATCCTAATTTTATAATTGTATAATACCTAACCTAACCCTATAATTTCCCCCCAAAAATTACTTACCTTGCACTAATGGGAACTTTTCAAGATTTTCTATTCATATGCATATTCCACTGTTCCAATAGTTATGAATCCTAAGGGAGAAGCATTTTTCCCTGCCTGTGTATCCCAGGTCTTCATATTTGAAAGGAAAGGTTCAGAGACACTCACAATAACCACATCTCAATTTCCCACTGACTCGAGATAGAGTCACACAGAACTCTAAGGCATAGGTTGAAGCTGTATTACTTACACCATTTGGACAAAGATGATGTACCTAAGAACTCTGTACCCTAAGATAAGTAACTTTTTCTCTTTCAACAATCACCTATATGTGCACATGCCAATTCGTAGAACATGCCATCTGTTCATAAAATATCAGAAAAGCAAGCAAAATACAATCAGTCTGAATAAAGTCCTGGAGGTGGAAGCTTCACTGAGCATTACACGAGCTCTGAAGTACATTTCTTTCTTGCCTGAGATTAGAGTGACTACTGGTCCATCATATATTCAAAGACCAATTTTAATAGGCTTATTTCAGATTAATCTAAAAACATATTTTTAGATTGACTTTATTTTTAGAATGACTTTAGGAGAGCCAACTTTGATCTCTTCTGGGACCTACTTGGAGCTATCCCGTGGGCTAGGGTGTTAGAAGGTAAGGGGGCCTGTGAGAGCTGGTCGGCATTTAAACAGCTCTTCTTCCAAGCTCAGGATCGGTGCGTCCCTGTGAGCAAGAAATTGGGAAAGGGTGGCAGGAGACCTGTGTGGATGAGCAAGGAGCTCATGCGCAAACTCAAAGGGAAAAAGAAGGTCCATGAAATGTGGAAAAAGGGTCAGACCACTCGGGAAGAATATAGAAATGTTGTCAGGGCCTGCAGGGATGCGACAAGGAAGGCAAAAGCCCACCTGGAATTGAATCTAGCAAAGGTGGTAAAGGATAATAAAAAAGGCTTTTTTAAGTATGTTAACAGTAAAAGGAAGACTAGGGAGAATGTAGGTCCCCTACTAAGTGAGGGAGGTGTTCTGGTAACGGGGGATGCTGAGAAGGCAGAGATACTGAACGCCTTCTTTGCTTCTGTCTTCAGTGAAAAAGCTCCCCCTCGGGAATCCCAGACCCTGGCAGTTAGTGAGAAGGTCTGGGGAATGGAAGACTTCCCTTTAGTCAGGGAAGAGGCAGTTCGAGAGCGCCTAGGCAACACCAATGTTCATAAATCCATGGGACCCGATGGGGTGCATCCACGGGTGCTGAGGGAGCTGGCAGAGGTGATTGCTGAACCTCTCTCTGTCATCTTTGAGAGGTCTTGGAGAATGGGGGAGGTGCCTGAAGACTGGAGGATAGCCAATGTCACTCCGGTCTTCAAAAAGGGCAAGAAGGAAGATCCAGGCAATTATAGGCCAATCAGCCTCACCTCTGTCCCTGGAAAGGTAATGGAACAGATTGTGCTGGATGCCATCTCCAGACAACTGGAAGAAAAGGAGGTTATCAGGAGTAGTCAGCATGGGTTCACCAGGGGGAGGTCGTGCTTGACCAACCCCGTAGCCTTCTATGATGTTGTCACTGGCTGGGTGGATGGGGGGAGAGCAGTGGATGTAGTCTACCTTGATTTCAGCAAGGCGTTTGACACTGTCTCTCACGACATCCTTATAACAAAGCTGAGGAAGCGTGGGATAGATGAGTGGACAGTGAGGTGGGTTGAGAACTGGCTGACTGGCAGAGCACAGAGGGTTGTTGTTGGCAGTGCAGAGTCTGGTTGGAGGGTTCGGTGCTGGGTCTGGTTCAACATCTTCATCAATGACCTTGATGAGGGGATAGTGGCCACCCTCAGCAAGTTTGCTGATGATACGAAGTTGGGAGGATTGGCTGACACACCCGATGGCTGTGCTGCCATTCAGCGAGACCTCAACAGGCTGGAGAGCTGGGCAGTAAGAAACCAGATGACGTTTAACAAAAGCAAGTGTAGAGTCTTGCACCTAGGGAGGAATAATTGCATGCACCGGTACAGGTTGGGGGATGATCTGCTGGAGAGGAGCTCTGCAGAGAGGGACTTGGGTGTCCTGGTGGACGACAGGTTGGCCATGAGCCAGCAGTGTGCCCTTGTGGCCAAAAAGGCCAATGGCATTCTGGGGTGCATTAAAAAGAGCGTGGCCAGCAGGTTGAGGGAGGTGATCCTCCCCCTTTACTCTGCCCTGGCAAGGCCTCATCTGGAGTACTGTGTCCAGTTCTGGGCTCCCCAGTACAAAAAAGACAGGGATCTCTTGGAAAGACTCCAGAGGAGAGCCACAAAGATGGTGAAGGGCCTGGAACATCTCCCGTATGAAGAAAGGCTAAGTGAACTGGGTCTGTTCAGCCTTGAGAAGAGAAGACTGAGAGGAGACCTGATCCAGGTCTATAAATATCTAAGGTGTGGGGGGCAAAGTGATGAGGCCAGACTCTTTTCAGCAGTGTGCGGAGACAGGACAAGGGGAAATGGCCAGAAGCTGGAGCATAGGAAGTTCCACACCAATGTACACAAAAACTTCTTTACAGTGAGGGTGATGGAGCACTGGAACAGGCTGCCCAGGGAGGTTGTGGAGTCTCCTTCTCTGGAGATATTCAAGACCCGCCTGGACGCCTACCTGTGTGACCTGGTGTAGGGAGCCTGCTTTGGCAGGGGGGTTGGACTTGATGATCTCTGGAGGTCCCTTCCAACCCCTACGATTCTGTGATTCTGTGATATCCAAGGCACTGAAAAAAACTTTTGTTCTTCCTTGTAGAAGACGTTAGGCAACTCATACACTTTGTCTATCGATGGCCAGGTGTAGGTGGCTTTTCACATTATTCTGAATTCTTCTTAGATTGCAAAAATAAGGATATTTTCTTTGAAGAAATTCAGTGGACCCTCTTCTAGGAGTGACCAAAAAGCAGTCTTCATCTTGATTAGCTATCTCTTGATGGGGAGGAACATTTCCAAAAGCGTACCTATTACATTGTTCAAATGGAAGTTTTCTAGGAGAGGTGGGCAAATTTACAGTGTCTACCCATCTGTTGGGCAGTCTCTCCTATGACAGCTGATGCAGCTTGCAGTCAGAGATCTGTAAACCCCTCATTTTTCCTTGCTGTTTTTTGGGAAGGGAGCTGGTCTGCAGATTTAGATTTAATGTAGTCACCATTCAGGTAAACTCAGCAGAAGCTGAGGCATACCAAAGGTAAACCAGTCCCCAGACATATTCTTCCCTTAATTATTTTTTTCCCCTTTCAGGCAGTAATACAGATAGCTCTTCTGTGACTAATTTCAGCCCTATAAAATTGTTTCATTACCCCCAAGTGCTATAAAGGAAAGAGGAAAATATGTCTGTATTGCAAGCACCTGATTCAAATCCTACCAAAATTATATTTTTCATTTAGAAATGCTACAAGAACCTTCTCTCTCTCAATTATATTGTTAAGTCTACCATTTTGAAGTAAGAAGCCAAGAGACAGTTAAGACCCAAACATTTGACTTCTTCGTCACAATTAGCAGGAATATCATCAGCTGTAATATCCAGAAAATGCCCTTCTTGTTAACAGTGCTATGTAAAACTAAATATGTAGATGCGTTTTCTTCAAACAGTCTCTGTTATTTCTGACCCCTAAAGACAGAATGATATGCACTGTGAAAAACTTAGACCACTTTCAAAATTTTTAAGAATTTTTTCATATTAGTTTTCTTATAAGTTACTGTTGCATTTAGAAGACATGACAAAGCAGGTCAGTAAAACAAAATTAATTCACAGTCAGTGGGAAGTTTACTGCATGACAGTAACAGCATTTGGCCTGTTATGAACCAGCTAGAGAATATTTCTTAATGGCTTAGTGATCAAAAAGCAAGAAGCAGTAAGAGAGCTCTCAAAATGTTTTTGGTGATTAAGATATATCACAAAAATAAATTTTCTTAAAATTTGGTGCTGTTACTTTAAAAACAGTCTCTATTCTAGCTCAAGGCAAATTCTATGAACTAATTACCAAACCAAAGAAAATAAGATACGGACACAATGTCAACTATACAGTAATAACGGCACCTCTATCTGTTTAATTGTTGTTTATTGCAATTAAATTCTCATGGCACTTCAGAGTTGCAATTGCCTGTTCAAAGTCAGCAAACTTTCCGCTTATGTAACAGTTTGCTCAAAGTAACTAGCGATGTTACAAGACAGATGTTAATCAAAGGACTTCACAGTGCTACACCTGGTATCCTTCAGGCAAAATTTTTGCCACACTGCAAAACTCACATAAATAGAAACATGCCGGTTTATGGGGGCATTCTTTGAAGAAGAAAAAAAAAATAGAATTCAGTTTTAAGTATCTGTTATACGAACAAATATTCATGAGACAATATCATTCATTTAATGACCAAAATATATCTCATTGAGAAGACTCACAGCTAATTATAGTTAACAAGACCAATAATTTTCCCATATCCATTTTCCAGATGTTAATGTAAACAAGATTGGCAACATAGATAGACATAACAAAGGAGTCTAAAAGAACTTATCTGCACCTGCTCAGTACCAAAATATCACAGAGGTCAGCAGGAAATTCAGAGCTAATTTAAAGATTTTGATATGTTGAAATGACATCTGGCCTCCATGGAACCTTGAGGGCAAACTCAATGAAAATTCATACCACCAAAGAAATCTGGATGGAAAAAAAGAACTCCAAAGATAATTAATATCACTTTTACATAGTACATCACTTATACTGAAGCTTAATGTGAAATAAACACTTGAGTCAAGTTAATCTGATGCTAAGATGATTGGGCAATTTATTACAGCTTTAGAAGGACATTGCCACCAGAACAGGAAATAGAAGTTTTAAAACTTGGGGTAATTATTTTCAATCAGAGCTGCTTTCAAGGTCAAATGTTTAATACTGGCCATTATTTTCTCTCTGCTAACTTTGGCAGGAATTTCACATGTCTCATCCATAAATAATTAAAGAAGTAGCTGCTGCTGTAACCTTTTGGAAAAACTTGAGTGTCCAAGGTAAAGATTTTATTCAGTTTTTAGTTTCCCCAAGAGACAGCAACATACAGTTTATCTGGCCTCTCAAATACTGCACACTGCTTTCTAATACAACTATATAAACATTTCCTAATAAGATTTCTTTGTGATTTATTTTTCCATTTGGACCATACTCAGCTAATTCTGCAAATTGAGACAAATCGCAAAGCCAAAACCTCTCTGTAAATGCAACTTGCTAACACAAAAGAAATTAAACAATTTAAGCTGCTGGCAGCAATCATGCAGTAATATCTGATATGTTTTAGATCGTACTAATATTGAAACTATTTGAAATGAAGCAATATTGAGAACAGAGAGGAGATAATATTTTTGTTTTCAATTTGCTCGTTGTTACATAAAACTCTATATTAGTCTGGACCCATTCTACAAACCAGAGACTGAAATATACTCAAAGACCAAAAATGTCTTTTGTATAGGTTAATAGGTGAGTTATAACTTGCTATACTATTAAATTCTGAAATTAACATTAGTTGCTGAACATTGGTGTCCTCTATAATAATCCAATTTGGCTTTTTAGACCATATACTAAGAAAGGATTCTATACACTTAAGTACATTTGTTCCGATCTGGTGAAGGTTGAAGTTTACGTACTTTGTTTAAAGTGAAATAAGAAAAAGAGAATTCTATGCACATTTCAAATCATGCACTTTCAAATCATTTTGTTCATTTTTTTCTTTCTTTGAGTTTTTTTTTCCCAAATTTTCTGGGTTGTATTTGTTTCTTTTCTTGTAGTAAGATTGATTGTGGGTTTTTGTTTTTGTTTTTTTCTTTTTGCGAGTGCTCATATTTGAATAAATGTTCATAAGATTTCAGCATAGAGAAGTTCTAAATTTCAAGGAAGCTTTATTACCAAGAATAGAAGCCACTCTAATTTAGAAAAATTCAAAAAGAGTGTATAGATACATGCATATGAAATAAAGCTTTAAAAAAAAAAAAAGGCAAAAATTCTCCTGACTTTAAAAAGACCAATTTAATGAGACCAATTACATTTCTATAAAAAAAAACTTTTTAAAAAAATGTTGCATAGTAACATTATTCTGAGACCCCAAGTAAAAAACAAAAAAACAAAACAAAAAAAAAAACAGTAAGAAACAGTAAGAACATAATCCTTATTGAACTGTAAGATTATTATAGATAAATCTGTTTCCCAGAAGTCTTAAACCTTAAAATTCTATTCAAGCTTTTTATTTCTGATTATTTTAAAATTATTGTTTTTCCTTTTTTAAATTTAAAAATATAGAATTATAATCTATAGTCATACAATGGTTTGAGTTGGAAGGGACCTTTAAGATCACCCAGTTCCAACCCCCTGCTATAGGCAGGGGTACCTCTATCTAGACCAGGTTGCTCAAAGCCCCATCCAGCCTGGCCTTGAGTGCTTCCAGGAGGTGGCATCCACAAACTCTCTGGGCAGCCTGTTCCAGTATCTCACCACCCTCACAGTGAAGAATTTCTGACATCTAGTCTAAATCTACCCTCTTCCAGTTTAAAACCATTTCCCCTCATCCTGTCATGACCTGCCCTGCCTGTAGGCCCCCTTCAGGTACTGGAAGGCTGCTACAAGGCGTGCTCAGAGCCTTCTCTTCTCCAGGCTGAAGAGCCCCAGCTCTCTCTATTTGTCCTCAAAGGGTAGGTGCTCCAGCCCTCTGATCATCTTCATGGCTCCAACAACTCCAACATATATAAGTTATTACAAATGCAAAAGTGTATGCATGTCTAGTTGAAGTCTCTTTGTATTAACCTGAATTCTACATTTTTCCAGTGTTTTTCAAGCTCAGCGTTTCTTGCAGAATTCCATTTAATGTTTATATGTGAGATTTCATCACTCACAAAGCAAATATATAACTACCTACAAAAACAAGAAAGAGAAGATGAAAAGGTGTATCTAATAAAAAAGTGTAACCTGCACAAATGTCACGCTTAATTGCCTCCAGCAAAAAGTAATGCAGAAAAGTCATTAAAGCCCTTCCATTTACTGTGGCCACACAGGAAAAAAGTTTATACTAAAAAGCATTCTAAAATCCTCTCTACCACAACATAGTACTCAGTTATTATTAACTATTCAACCAATTACTGAGAACTGACTTTTGAAAATCAGTACTTGTACATATCTTCTTTGATACTAAATGCCCATAGGTTCACATTGCAGGGGCCACTGTGGAATATATGTCAGTATAATGCTCTCTAGATTTAATAAAAAAACTCACATTTATGTAGAGTCTATTTAATAATTATGTAGGATGCATTTAAATTCCAGTCTTTAGGACATCTTCAAAAGCAGAAACTTATTTCCACATCTTTCTTTTTCCCTGAGATGCGATGATTTAAAAAGAAGCTTTCTTTGTCCCAGGAAAAACAAAACAAAACAAAATAAAACCCTGCTTAGTGTTTTCCATATGTCGTTCCTTAAAACTGTTTTCTTAATTTAGAACAGAGTCTACAAGTTGTTCTGAAAAATGTATTTTAGTGACTATCTACAAGGCTCCCAAGGGGAAGACCTGCAGTTTTTCTCCAAATCCTATAGAATTTGAAACCCTGTGACACTTCCAGTTTTCAAGAATGGCACTACACAGAGGTAAAAGATGCTAATACACTTAATGGATTACTACTTTATTTGTGCTACTGGGGAAGTTAATATTCGCAGATGTGTTAAGAGATAGTTATCTCTTTTTGTAAGGTCAACAGCTCAAAGAGTAGAAAATAAATCAGCCAGTTTGTACATACCTTATCTACATAGAACTTCTCAACATTTTGTTATGATAAACACTATATCGCAGTAGACTGAAATGACGGAGTAAGCAGTTTTATCATGGGCTGTATAGCACCCTAATCTCTTCATTCTCAAGGCAAATTCAGTTCCTGGAAAAGTAAGACCTCAGGAGGCTCTATCATGGTTTGGCCTGGAGAACAGAAGGCTCCAATGTGACCTGATAGGCCTTTCAACATCTAAGGGAGAGCTACAGAAAAGAAGAGTCATATAGCTTTTAACAGCTGGACTTCAGATAACACAAAGTGCCATGTCTACATGAGACACCATCCTTGTGTATTCAGATAAGGGAATCCTTGACAATAATTCTACCTAATAACTTCAGTAGATGATAGAGATTGTTTGGAGGAGAAGGTTAAACAGGTGTTTTGACTTCTGAGTTAAGATAAACTTCTGAAAAATACTACCTTCTGAAAAATACTAAGTTATAGGCTTGTTTTTAGTCCCACCCTACAACAGCAGCACTCCAGTCCTTCAGAAGGGAAATCATTTTGTCAATGGCTTCAAATTCAAGCTCCTTTATTTTGACTAATCCCAGATGTCAAGGAAGAACAGAATATTTTTACATCATATTTTAGCAGATGGAATCCATTTCAGCCAAATTTATGCCAGATGGCTGACCCTTATTTGCTGATGAAAAGTTAGACATAAAATTTAGTCAACTAAAATATCTTTGTTTTCTGCATAAAAATGGCAGGGCACTTCTTCCCCCATCATTTCCACCAACAGATCATCAGTTTCAATGAGTTACATGTTGACCAATAAATCAATGGACCTACAAATGAGACTGCAATATCTTTTGAATTGAATCACATGATCAGCTAGCAAAGGATTTAAGCCTTTGATACTGCAAGCCGTAATGAATAGAAACGTAGAATCCTTAGAGTTGGAAGGGACCTTTAAAAGTCATCTAGTCCAACTCCCCTGTAATGAATAGGGACACAACAGCTAGATCAGGCTGCCCAGGGCCTGATTCAGCCTGCCCTTGAAAGTCTCTAGTGTTGGAGCATCAACAATATCTCCGGGGAACCTGTTCCAGTGCCTCACCAACCTAATTGTAAAAGACTTTTTCCTTATATCCAATATACTAAATTATCTTTAAATGGCACTAATAGCATTTTTTAATCTTTTTTTTTTTTTTTTTCTGTGTTCACAAGGTAAAAGCCTCATGTAGAATGAGGGAGATGTGCCAAGGATGGTACAAAAGTATGCAGACGATACAGAGCCACATGCATACATTATACATTGGCTACTTTCTTGTTCGGAGAACAAGCATAATCTCTACAACTAGAAAGGTTAAATCTAACAAAAATTCAGTATCCAGGTAAAGATGGAGACCATCAAAATCTTATCAAAAGTTAAAAATACGTGACCTTTTCTAATGTATTTATGCATTTTGCTTTCATCTCAGAGCAGTTCTGTGCAGTGTTTCACATAATAATATAGTAAAGCTGCTTTTGATAATGGTATTAAATTATGCATACAAAGACATTTAGAGAAGTCAAAAGGAAAGATGCAGTGAAGGACAGATGCCAGGAAGATAGGCAACTTAGAGCTTCAAATCTTCAGGCTGAATTACTCTGCAAACCAGAACTTCAACAAGAGATGTGCTATTGCAAACAATTTGTAAAATGCACAGTGTAATGCAATCATGCATTACTGTTCTCTGAAATAGTCCCAAATAAAAAAACAATAAACCAAAATGTTATAATATTGATGCAAGACTTATTAACTTCTCTATCTTTTGCCCATAAAATTGTAGAATCTTCCTTTACAATTCTTCTCCTTCCTGTGGTTTTCCATATACGTCCTACCAGTAATTCACCCGTCATATGTCCTATTTCACAGAAAAGTGTTTCTCAGAATATCATATTGTAGGTAATGCAATTTATAAAAAGGTCAGTTCCTGTTCCCAACTAATGAGAGCAAATGCATATAGTATAATGAGTTGTTTGCTGTAATTTTTCATGAGCTCATTTAAAATGACAACATAAATTTATCTTCCAGAATAAAACCAGAACCCAGCATTTCAATTACCAGCTTATCAAAATGTGGCTATATATTAGAAAGGATTAAAATTTATAGGGGGTCTAAGCTTTTATGCTTCAGCAGTAATGCAAGGACTAACTAGCTGCCTGGCAGGTAGGAAGCTTTCTCTGTGGTCATGATATTTAATAGTTACCCACTGCAAGTTTTTTTGCACCCTTTTCTGGAACATCTGGCACTGGACACCAAAATGGGACAAGGTGCTAGCCTAGAGAGACTAACACAGTGTGCACCTTCTGTACTATACACAGCTCATAGATAGCTTTTTTCCTAACCTACATTGTATGTAGAGAGCACAAATGACAACAGCACTGCAAGCATTTAATGAGAGTTTTACATTTTTCAGAAGTGCACCATAACAATCTCAGTCAGAAAAACAATATAAATTATGATCAAACATTTGATCTAATCAGACCATTTATATCAACAAATCAGATCACAACATTCAATGGTAGAGATAAATACTCATTCGTGTATATTTATTACTATCTTTATAAGCAAAGAATGAACAAAATATTACAGAAGGAAACAATAAATGAAATGTAGTACAAATTAAAAGGCCTTTTTAGTCTCTAGCACCTTTAACAGTTAACCATTTTTTAAAAAAAATAGAACATCTCTCTCTTTGCTTTTAGTTGCATCTTAGCCATTCTTTTTTCTTCAAAATACCAGTCCTGGGAAATCTACAGTAAAGGCTGTAGATCTTTACATATGAATGCATGTTTTAAGGAATATCTGACAGCAGAAACTGAAACTGCCCAAGACTATGCAAAATATAATTTCTTTTTGTATCTCTCCTGCAGAGCTGATTTTCTAAGACCATCAGAGGGAAGATAGTTTACCCTAACCCTGGCTGTTTTGCCAATGTTCTTTCCTTCTATTTATCTGCTTCTATTTCTTTTTAAATGCCACGTAAATCAAAATTTTACATCAGATGACAGGCATGACAGGCATGTATGCTTCAAATTTAGGGTAAAGGTGATACTTTCATTATTGATAAAGATATACAGAGAGATAGAGATTTAAACAACTGCAGAATTACAGATGTCTCCCTCTTCCTGCACCATTTCCACGCAGTGCATACAGTATACATATACTTTTATTAGATAGAATATTCCTCAAAGCAATTCAGGAGAGAGGTTAGCATAATTTCATCTCTTTCTCCATTCAAGTTTTCATATATTTCTCCCAAGGTTACAGTCAAACAGGAAAAAGCATGTACAGATTTCTTTTATCTAATGTTCAGGATCATCTCAGTTCCTTTGAAAACAGCCTGTAGAAGATGAGAGAAATAGGCCAGGAGATCGGAGCAAGGTGAATAACACATGGAGTATGGCTTCCTCTCAGCCTGCATACACAGGTGGTTTCTCATGTATTAATCTTAAGGACATTTGACAGCAGCCCTTCTCAGCTCTCAGCCCCTTATATCCCTCACACTGTCATCCCAGTGTTTTCCACATGCCCTCAGTGCTCCTACTGCCGCTATTCAGGAATCACCAAACTTTGGCACGTGTAGGGGAATGTGTGTGTGTGCGTGTGGTTATTATTTTGGTATAATGCCAAGCTTTTCTCTGCAAAAGTTGAGATGGGAGAAAGTAACAGTGAGGGTCAGAACTAAAGATACAATTTGCTGGAGCAATAAGTACTTTTCCCCTGCCAGTTCCGAAGACCTACAGCAAATAAAGGAAATAATGCCTTCTGTAAATACTGCAAAAATATCTTATAACGAACAGCTTCAGGCTGCCTACATATAGATCTTCTCTCTGTATTACAGCTATGGCATAATATATCTGTCCCTTAGTGATTCAAGGTTAAATCAGAAAAAGCATTAATTATATTTATGACTAATTGCTATCAAGCTACTTAAACCGCACTGTTCAAAAAGCACTTTAAGAATCATGGAAATGTATCCACAAATTAATCACTAATAAGAAATTATACCTTCCACAGAGAGTCTATTTAATTTCCTCAAGCACAGCTGTTTTGGAAAAGAATGCAGTACTTCATAGCATAGTGACATAAAGCAAACATGATCAGATACATTGTTTTAAAATTCTGAATGAATATGTGCAAGGTTATCTTTCTTATTCTTTTTTTCTTTAACTTGAGCACGAAAAATCAATTCACACTCAGATATTAATACTAGAATACTAACTTGTAGGAATAATGATGGTTTGGAAGATTTTCTTTACATATGTGATGCTGCACCACTGATTAGTGGTCAATTAGTCACATCAAAAGGTGGCATCTGTTTCTTCAATTCTATCCATATCTGTGTTGATGGAAGTTCAAGAGAGATAACGTAGAAACATAGAATGACCAAAATGTCTCCTCTTTTATTATGTGCCTAAGAAACACAGATGCTCCAAAATGTCTCCTATTTTATTATGTAGGTCCATGACATCAGAACTGGATGTTGGTGGTATGGCCTTAGAGGTTGAACCTTCCCACCAATATTCTGTTACATGTTTCTTGTTGTGTGGCAGATGGCAGCAGAGAGGCAGTCTGACACAATGGTGTCTGATATGGAAGTGTGTATGAAACAGAAGTAGTGTGATTGAATTCCTCAGTGTGGAAAACTGCACCCACTGACATTCATCAGTGCTTGCTGAATGTTTATGGAAACCAAACAGTGGATGTAAGCACAGTGAGGTGTTGGGAAGTGTGTTTCACCAGTGGCAAGAGCTATATGAATGATGAGCCACACACTGAATTGCTGTGCGTATTTTTATGAGGGCAGCATGCAGGCCCTTGTTCATTGCTGGTGAAAATGCATAGGTAATTGGAATGGCTATGTTGAAAAAGAGTTTTTTTGTAGCTGGGAATTTGCTTCACCAAACAGTATTATTGAGCTCTATATATCCATTGCAATTTTCATGGAAATAAATAGGAGGCGTTACCTTTGGAGCAACCCATATGTGCCTAGGAGAGAATCAGACAGTATAAGATAAACCATTTTCATTTCATTGCTAGCCAGAGCTATACAGAGCTGAGACTCTCAGTATTATTCAAAATGAAATGACATGTAATATTCTACTTTACTTGCTGTCTATGGAGCATCAATTTGTAAAATTTAAGTAATAACAATGAATCTTTTTAATGATATCTTTAACTATACCAAGAAATTCAGCCCCCAAGTTTAGCTTAAATAAATCTAGACTTTCAATAATGAAATGACTGCTATATGCAACAAATAATAGCAACTAGTTCAAACATCAGTCTTCGGGTAAATTATTTCTTGAAAAAGCTAGTTTAAGCCAAAATTCCAATTTCATTGCTTATTTTATCAGATAGTTCTTTATTACAACACTTCAATGCTCTGCGGAATATATTTTCACAGTAAAAGATTGCTACATCAAGCCTATGTTTAACACACCCTTTTCATGGTGCTTATTTATCAAAATAAATGCGTAAATATATTTCATTTACAAACTTCGGTAAACAGTTCATTCTGGAGGGAGGGAAAGTACACATAAAACCACATGCTTAAAATGAGCTCTGCAAGATCAGTAAGAATTATTATAAACTGATTATGAAATGAGATTCTGAAAAATTGTAAATTGGCTTCACCTATGATTTTTATATGCAGCATTGAAGTGTGTGCCTGTGTTATACCTGTAATTAATACAGCAACACCAACTTGGAAGAATTTCTTCATGCAGATAAGTCTACATACTTTTTACTTATACTTAACTCACACCTTTCCAGCAGTTACTTTTGTCTTCTTAGTGGGAAGCTTAGGTTTGCAAAACTTATTCTACCAGCAAAATAAAAATGTATCTTCTTTACAGAGTATGAATACCTCTACAGTTCCTTTCCCTTTCCCCTTTAAATTGTCCTTTGCATATTCTACTTGAACAAATGTATCACAGCAGGGATGGATCTATATATTACAAGGGTAAGTGCTGAGAATCTGTGATTACTTCTTGTGTGTTTTAGGGACTTTTCTTTAGACTGGCTCTGCTCTGGTCCTAGCACTTGGGGAGCGTTAGGAGAGATGCTGGAGAGCATCTTTTGAAGCTGTCTTATAGTGAAGATATTCACATATTGTTCTCCAAAACTAGTCCATCCTGTGAATGAGAGCACAGATCATGAAAATGACTGTGGAATCCACTCCAGAAGATTACTATACTACTTGAAATTAAAACACTAATGCAGATGTACCTTATAATCTCTCTATACCCTTCCCTAAAATGACCTTCTCAAGAAGGTGTATCACAGCTTCTTCACCCTGTAGATATAGCTAGTTCTCTTGGCAATAGAGGTTTTGTACAATCAACTTACTGATTGTTATTGATCCATCACTACACAATTCCCTTTAATCTTTCAAGGTATGTGATGAGTAATGATAAGACCAACTGAAATATACAAATGCTTTTCTAGCTTTTATGAGTCCTCAAGTTTCAAAGAAAAGAAGAGGTAAAAAAACCATTTAGTAATATTTAATAAGATATTTGTCATTATGAATGCCTGATTGATCTTTCCTTGAAATACCTATTTCAAGGTTATATCTTCTTAAGTTCCCTCTCACAGAAATACAATTACTCTGTTTATGTTAAACCCACTAAAGCACACAATGATCCCCACATCTTTTCTCCACTCCCCCATAGTAACTCCATCAAAGTCTATCGTAGTCCATCATTTGTTATAGGTGATAAACTCCATGCTTTCTTTAAAAAATAAATAAATAAATATGGTCTTCTTCTCACTTGCCATCAAAATTTATTCTACCTGCTACCTATGTTGTCCTGAACGTTTGTTTCTCAAGGCTGAGGTCAAGAGTTGCAAATCAGCTTGTGGTAGTGACTTATCGTCTTCAGGCATGTAGTTCTTATAAGAAAAATATTACAATTATACCATTTATGTTATACTTTGGACTGTTCAAGCTTGATGAAAATGTCACGCTTGCTATAGGGTATTACAGGTTTATTCAAAATCCATACAAAAGAAATAATTCAGATATTAAAATCTATCCAATTTTACAGTAATTTCTACAAATACCTTTTATATTTCTATTGAACTTTATAGAATAAATCCTTTTTATGAAATCCCACTGTGATCTTGTGTCCTAGGCAATGGAGTATACTGCACAATATGTACACGTTTTATGTTTATTGGCTTGAGAAAAATAGAACTACTTATGTCAGCCTTTAAGAAGTCTTCTGCATCTTGTTACTGTCTTAAGGGACTGCTAAATTATGGTTCACTGAAAAACACACAAAAACCCATGATATCATGATTTTTCTAGCTATCCACCATCCTCTATTTCAGAGTCTTCCTTGGGCCTGAACCATTTTCCAAGTTATTCCTGGCCAAAAGTTTTTGCCATTATTTGGTAAAGAGCCTCTGCTTTGGGCAGCCTTGTTCACTGAGGTTTTGTACTTTGAAAGTATAGTGAAATTCTTTAACATTAGCTACTCAAGCTATCCAGCATGCATGGGAACAATCCAGTTGAATGTGTTAGAGATCTTACAGGATCTTTAAAACATAACAGGACAAAACTGAAATGTTCAGTAGAGGCAGCACTAGAAACTGATGTTACAATTTATACCACAGCACTGGATATCTACTTAGATTCATTAGCCTAACTTTTTTTTAATATAAGGAAAGAAAAACACTCTTTTAAATAATAAAAATAATAATAATAGTAATAAATTAAAAACATATCTGTCAACACCAACAAAGCTTAATTTGAATGATTTTTTTCCACATAATTTCTTCTAAGAAGGAGATATAAATAAGAAAAAGTAAGAATATTCCTGTGAAAACCATAAACAATGATTCACATTTCCAGAAATAACATATGGTAGGAAAAAAAAATCTTGGGAAAAATTTAAAAAAACGATGTAAAAAAATAAATACTTCAGCACATTTAGATCATAGCATGATAAAGCTGTTTTCCTGTACAGATGAAGTGTGAAATTCTTGTCATAGTTCTCAGTCTAAATAACTTCAGTAGGTCACTATTCAGCCTGTATCCCAGAAAAGAGTTCCTACTGAAGTGCTTCCTCTTCTCCAGCACTTTCCCCTGATGAAGCAAAAAATTTAACATGATTAGATCTCTTTTCTTGGATCAGTTTGGCTGCTATTCAAGCTCTGTGGAGCTTGAGATCATTCTGTTTTAAAAAACATTTATCCTTTTGTTATTCCACTTTTGATTGCCTTTCATCTCCCAGCATCCTCCCCTCTCTTTTGCCCCTTTAAATAATGGCATTACATTGAAAGCACTTGAAGACAACCTGAACATCATGTCTCACAGTGGCTTCTGCTCAAGGACTTCTGTTTCCTGGTTAATTTTTAAAGATTTGTTTTCATACTGGGCCACAAGGGCACCAGCAATAAAAGAGAAAGTGCAGCATCACAATAAGGGTGGTGAGCCACTAGCACAGGTTGCCGTAAGAGGCAGTGGGTGTTCCATCCCTGAAGATATTCAAGGTCATGATGGACAGGGTTCTGAGCAAACTGATTTAGCTGTGGGTATCCCTGTTCACTGCAAAGGACAAACAACACAATAATTTTATTGACTACAAAGGGACTCCTTCCTTACAGCTACCAGATAGGCACAAACTTCTCTAGACTGTGCTCCTAGCAACTTATACTGTGGGAGCCAGCTCCTGCTCATTGATCTCACAGCTGTGAGAGCACAACCCAGTTGTTTGGCTATTTATTTATTTTTTCCTAGAAGCGAAGTCAGAGCTGACATTCAAACACAAACATGCAATGAATTTTCCTAACTTCTGTTCCTCCCTGACACATAAATGCAACAAAATCAAGAGACATAAACTTACACACGCAGACATACTGCACATAGTCTTGCCAGACCTATCTGAATGCAGACAATTGTTAATCTTCATTCATCTTGATATACAGCCTTCACCATGTACTTACAGTGTGCATCTTGCAGTTAGAGCAAGAAAAAATTTCTTTTGTGGACATCCAATCTGAATATAAAAATGTCTAGATCAAAGTCAGATCTCCAGCAAGACAAATGACATAACTTGATCAGTGTTGAACTGCGTGCCACACTCCCTCTTCCACCAATGGAAGAGTAATTTTGACATTTGCATTACCCAGATTTTTAACATCTTAAGGGTATTCAGATAAAAGATGTGTATTGCAGTGTTTCGTACAATGAGGGCATTGTACAAATAACAATTAAAAATATGTTATTTCATTTTTTATGTTGTTGTCTTTCTGAACTGGGTTTACTTAGGAGAGCTTAATTGCTTTTATGCTTGGAAGCACATCCATACACATTTATAAAACATAAGTAATTAAAACAGTCTTCTTTGCATTCCTATCAACATACTCTGTAATTCTATGTGATCAGTGGCATAAGTGATACTGCTTGTCTGTGTGGCAATTGTCTGCTGTTGTAAGTGAATCATAATCCTATTGTGACCTTGTGTCTTGCCTCTGTTTTATCAGTAAAGTTGTGTCATGGTCAAGCCCCAGAGAAAGGAAGTCTAGGACTTTTCTGGAGACAGTCTCCTTGTCATCCTAGTACAGATACTGTCTGTAAAAAGAGATGAGGTCCCCAAAAGAAGACAAGAGTCTCATTTCACACAGGTTTTGCCACTCAGACATTTGGTTCCTATATACAATGAAAATTCAAAAGTTGTAAAAGTTGTAAATGAAAAGAAGGAGGACTCTAAATCCAAGGTCAACTTCTGGAAAGGCCATCCCATAGCCTGGAGCCTCAGCCAATCCCATCCTATCCTGATGCACTGTCCACACAGAGCAGAAGTTGCTTTCCAGGCAAGCTGCATTCCCAGTCCAGAGTTTTGTAGCAGCAAAGTGCTTTCAGCAATGATTTGACACTAGTAAACCACCAAAATAAGGTGAGGGTCAGCCTCAAACCAAAGTGGTGAGGCAACACACCTCACACAACTAGGTGTGACAACCGAGTCTGCATGCTGCAAATAGGCTGCTGGCAACAACTGAAGAAGAAATGTGAAGCCCCTTTCCACCATACCAACACTCTAGCTACAGATCACCTGAAACTTCTCAAGCCTTCTCTCTCTGTTTATCGAGTAATATATTGCAACTCACTGCAAGCAGTTCTTTGTCTATTCTTTCTGGCACTACAACGATTTAAGCTACCCCACTGCACACCATAACACCAGTAAATTTGGTTTCTGTACCAAGATTCACGTCCATGAAGTTGTTTCAAAGCCTAATTCCCATTTCACTGATTTATTTCAGCAGTTTTCTAAGTGCCTGAATTAGAGTTAGGCACCAAAGGAGATTAGCAAATTTGTTATTAGACATATTATTTTCATCAGAAATAAATATGGCAGAATGTTATTGTAATAATGAGGTAGGAAAACACTGAACTCTCTTTACTGCACACTGTGAGAAGATATCGCCTACTGTCAGTCATCAAAGCCATGAAAAAAACAGCTTTTACAAATGAGGCAGTTGGTCATACATGCAGAACGTTTTCTGCTACTTGTCCAGTCTTCAGCTTAGTTCCTTTATCTTCATTTGCACAAATAGCTGCCATTAACCAAGGAGTGAATTCAATCAGCTTGTCTCCAATGGGAGATAAAGTGGAAACCATCTGCTAGTTCTTAAAAGCAATGAGGCAAATTTTATTACAGAGTGATTTGGTTACCGTTGCCCTTGTTTTAGCTCATGCATTGAAGGTTTTCCCTTCTGAGAAATACGAGTTCAAATCTTGTCTAAGGTCCAAAATGAGATTGCTATGTCCAATGTACTATTTGTAAATATATATATAAAAAAAACCAGAAGTACTGGAAACTGCTGTTCAAAGGTGACATACACATCCTCTATGTCAGGATTAACATACACTGATAGAATTCTCATGTCTTATTTTGAATTGATTTTATTTAGAGCCTTTTTTCTCTCTCTGTTTACGCCTTATCATTTCTGGATGTCATTTTGCATAGGAAAAACATGTTTTTAAAATTAAAAGTTAACATGAAAATTGTAAATGATCTTTTGGGGCTGAATTCTATTAGAGAAACTGTGCATAGCCAATGTCATACTTAACAGACAGTAGATCATTCACCACAGTTAACTGTATTTTAAATAAACCCATATGTTAATGCAAACTCAGACTTCCCAGATATTGATACTGGCTTCAGTATGAACATCCTTGTTAATTCTGCATTTTGAAATAAACCAGAAAAGTTTGGACTTCCTCACTCTAACACTAAAGATACGGACAGGGCCATTTACTCCCTAAATTCTCATAAAAAACTTCAAAATCCTTTCCAAAGACACAATTACACAAAAAACACACACACCTTCATTACTCTTAGGAAAAATCATATAGTGGAAGTTTATCAACTCGGAAATCATGCAAAAAAAAATCACGTTATAGTTCACATCCTCTTCAGTAAAATGCTACAGGGACTAGAGTTGAAGTGGTGTAGCTACTTGAATGTCAAGAGGTCTACAAATCTTTCTGCTCATTAATGTGAAGTAAAAGTTTCAAATTATTCTTCACAGCCCTATTATCCATAACTGCATGCTATTAAGCATTTTACCAGCTGCTGGGTGCATGTGTTGGGAAGGACTGAAGGGCTAGACATGCTATGCTAAAGGCAAACATTTGGGCATATACTCCCTAAGCAAAATTTATACCCGAGAGAATTAGAAACCTGAATGTACTGTATAGCTATTGAAGACTAGAACCTTGATCTGCTAAAATGCTCTGACATAAACTGAACAGTGAGTATACCATTGGTGCTGAAGTGACTGCTACCGCTAGATATTTATCTAGATATAACTAAATATTTTCTCTTAGGGGATTTCTTCAGTCATAGATAAGGTTAAACCTAAGAACAAACGTTTCATTTTTTTCACCTACTTTACACTCCCTATGAAATTCAGGTGTCAATAAAAAACGTTTTTATAATAAACTCACTGAACACAACAGCTATTCACTCTCTTCCCTAAGTAGCATGGTTCAATTAGATCATAATCCAGTCTTATTTTTCGCACTGACACTTCTATGATAGGAAATATTACAGTCTGTTTGGAAATTCTGTCCTACTAACAAAGAAATACATTTCAAACTCCTGGATGCTACTACCATTGTAATGTTATGACAACCCTTGGCACTCAGATTTATGGGATCTGTCTGAATTTCTATAACGGTAATTAGCTGGAAGACTTAGGGGGTCTCCTTCCACTTTCTTTTTAATGCATGTATGAAATAGGTAATTACTGTTTTAGGTCAACTACTCTTGAAGACAGATTTCTTAGTCTGAACTTCATTTAAATTATTACACAACAGCAATTTTTTTTCCTCCACTTTCAGTGGTTCAGAGGTTAAAAAAATAATGAAAAACCTACTGGAAAAAAAAAAAAAAAAAAAAGAGTTAGTTTAAGCAGCTTAAGAAATTACCTTATAGCAATGGAATGCTTGCATCATTTTTTCTAGGGCAAGAAAAAAATAAGGGAAATGTAGTAACATTTACAATAATGAGTCAATTCATATTGGGATTTTAAATAATATAGAAATGCCTATACAAATTTAAAAAAATGAAAAATGCAATTTTATTAGTGGGAAATGAATCTCTTGAGTAAAAAACATGAACATTTTGGAGGGAAGAATATAGAGGGAAGAAAACATCTGGTCCAAGATAAGCATCCATAGTAATAAAAAGTAAAATGATGTCTGGTTTATAGATGAAAATGTGTATCAGTTACTGTTGGCAAAATGTTGAATGTTTATAAAATACGGGAGGTAGCATACATGTTTAATTTAAATAAGGATCAACTAAGAGTCCAAGATTAGTGTTTTAAAAGAGCAATTTTATATGTCCTCTAATGAAAGCAGAATGCTTCGGAATCTAGGGGAAAAGATACTACATAAAGCGTTCCAAAAGTAATTGTAGAATCATAGAAGCCTTAGAGTTCGAAGGGGCCTTTTTAAAGATCATCTAGTCCAATTTGCCTGTAATGAACAGTGACATCCACAGCTATATCACGTTGCTCAGGGCCTCATCTAGTCTGGCTTGAAAGTCTCCAGGGACAGGGCATCCACCACATCTCTGAGCAACCCGTTCCAAGCCTCGCCACCCTCACTGAAAAAGACTTTTTCCTTATTTCTAACCTAAATCTACCCTCACTGAGCTTGAAGCCTTTTGTTCTATTACAAAATACTCTGCTAAAGAGACTGTACCCTTCTTTCCTGTAGCTCCCCTTTAGATATTAAAAGACCTCTTACTAGGTCACCTCAGAGTCTTCTCCAGGCTGAATAGCCCCAGTTCTTTCAGCCTGTCCTCACGGGACAGGTGTTCCATCCTTTAGATCATTTCTGTGGCTCTCCCCTGGATGAACTCCAACAGGTATATGTCTCTCCTATACCAACAACTCCACATCTGGACACAGTACTTCAGGTGAGGCCTCACCAGTGTAGAGTAGAGGGGTAGGATCATCTCCCTTGACCTGCTGGCAACACTTCTTTTGATGCAGCCCAGGATGCAGTTGGCTTTCTGGGCTGCGAGGGCACAATGCTGGCTTATGTCCAGCTTGCCACCCACCAGCACCCTCAGATCTTTTTTGATGGGGATGCACTCGATCCTTTCATCACCCAGTTTGTATTGGTAGTGGAAGTTGAAGCCATGCTGTTTCTTCCATATCACCTTCCTGTCTTCCATGTGCCATGATTTTTCCAGCACAGTGATGAGACTGAAAGGTCAGTAGTATCCAGAGCCATCCTTTTTACCCTACTTAAAACTGGGTTTGATGTTGCCTTTTTTCCAGTCACCGGGGACTTTACTTGACTGCCTCCCATCTATTTCCATGTAATCTTCAATGGATAAAAAGTTCAACAACACTAGTTGATAAAGCAAATTCCCAGCTACAAAACACTATTTTTTCAACATAGTCACCACCGTTAGCTATAGATCTTTACCAGTGATCAACACAAACCTACATGCCATGCTCTTAGAAACATGCATTAGTAGAGGTAACACACTGCTGGTGTCAACACTGCTGAAACCCACCACCCACCACCTCACTGTGCCCATATCCAACTGAATGGTCTCTATAAACATTCAGCAAGTGTGGAAGAATGTCAACGTGTGCCATTTTTTTCTGCATGGAGAAATTCAATTCCACTGCTTTGCTTCATATGCACTTCCATGTCAGATGCCATTCTGTCAGACTGCCCCTCTGCTGCCATTTGTCATGCAGCAAGAAGATGTAATGGAATACTGTCCGGAAGCTTCAACTTCTACTGCCATAACACCAACATATACCTCTGATGTTGTGGGCCAATATCATGAAATAGGAGGCAGTGCTTTTGGAGCAGCCCTTGTATTTCAATCAAGAAGATACTAAACTGCTTTATTTTTTATTTCATTATTTTTTTCTTTTTCAAAAGTTGTAAGGAGAAAAAAGAGGAATACATGCAGTACTGAGTGGGGAAAAAAAAAAAAAAGCAGAAAAATAAGGTTTTAGTAATTTAGAATAACAAAATAAGAACTTAATTTTATGCAGAGCAAAAATTCATGTGGCCACTAAGAATACCTAAGGAGGTGATTGTATATTTTATGATTCCAGGTTGGCACATTTTAGAAGGCAAATTAATCTCTCTATCCCATGAGATCTATTAGGTGCTTAATAATCTTAGGAATCTCTGATTACACGGTGCATGGAGGACACAAAGATATTGATAATGTCTACAGAGACAGAAATCATTTCACGTTTTAAGTTTAAATAAATCATTCCAAGCAATCATCTGTAGTTTAAAAAAAAAAAAAAAAAAAAGGCTTGAGTTGTTACAGAGCACTACATTAGTGTATCTGGCTGATGTAGTGATATCAAATAATTTTCAAGAAATTCTTGTCTGGAATAGTTTTTTATCCCTTACTAATGGAAAAAAAAAAAAAATCAAAGTTGAGTTAAAGTACTTCATTGACTTCTGCAGCCTTCAATTTTCACTGACAAATATTTTTTCTTTCATTCTGTGCTGTTGTGTCATAAAGTTTATGGATCATCTATAAAGATGTGGAGTATAGAAACCAAAAGAAATAATGTTTCCCATTCTGCATTTGGATATAGTTCCTATGTATGAATAGACTGTAATTTCATCAGACAGAAGAAGCTCCACATATTAAGAATTCATCTTTAGCCATTGTTTCCTATATATTTTTTAATGACTTCATCTGTGGGTCCAATTACAAGTATTCTTTTTGAAAAGGAATTGTAACACTACAAAGAAGAAATATTTCTAAGAAAATTTGTTCTAAAGGAAGATTTTCATATTGCATATCTAATCTTATTTTTGCAGAGCAAACTATTTTCACTTTCTTTCCTTGCTCTGAAATTTGTGTAATTACCATCATACTTTATTGGTCAGGTTTTCATTCCATTGTGTTAAAGAATGCCAAAAAAGTGAAGTTGTTAGCTCTGTTTAGTAAACTTAAGCCCATTTCTCTACTAAATTTCTATATAACAGAACAGTCAGGGTCAGAAGGGATCTCTGGAGGCTACGTGGTCCAAACCCTGATCAATTAGAATCACACAAAACAGGTTGTCCATGATCATATCCAGGTGGAATTTGGAGATCTCCAAGCAGAAGACCTCTACAACCTCTCTGGGCAACTTGTGCAAGTGATCCATCACCTGCACAGCAAAGAAGTTCTTCCTGATGTTCAAAAGAAATCTGTGTTTCAGTTTGCACCCGTTGCCTCTTGATCACCAAAGTTTTGTGTTGCAGCTACTTCAGATGAGATTATTAGAGAGGAAAACAAGAGAGTGGGCGAGCTTGGCTTCCACATGGGCTCCCCAGTCTGAGCCCATAATATATCTTTACCTGAAAAAAAGTTTTATGAATATCCTCAAACATACATGGTATTTGGCCAGCTAGATCAGAAGCACTTAACAAGTTCAAATGTAACCAAATTCATCTAGTTGTATATAACAATTTCAAACATCTATGAGGAACTCAAGTAACCATGACGAAAAAACTGGGTTATGGCTATCTAAACACCAGCCTTAAATAAGACCAGCAGCAACTGAGTTATTATAGAACCGCAGGATTATAAAGGATTTCAGGAAGTCAGCTGATCCTTTTTACTAAATAAAATGTTTTATTAGTTATACGTATCCCAGTTAAGTAATAGACTTGTCTAAGATACTCCAAAGAAAATTCTACAATTTCCACAATGTCTTTTTATCTTTCTTTACTGCAAAAATTTAAAAATGGGAGTTGATCATCTTATTGTTACTATTCAGATTGAAATTTTGGTCTACTTTTTTTGAGACAACAACTCAAGTCACACTACAGAGAAGGAAATCTTTACTGCTTCTGTCAAACAGCTGTTACAAAGCCACACTGGTGAAATATCACCAAAATGAGTATGAAGGCTGAGAGAAAATGTAACAAGAAAAACAAAAGGTTTTGAAGAAGTAGATCTCATGGCTCAGCTTGGATTACACATCACTCAAGCAGTATTCTCTCCCAGCATTTCAATATCTCTACAAGATGATACTTGTTGCTTTAGCGACCAAACTCTTCAAAGCTGAAGAATTTTTAAAAAGAGACAGGGTAAGATTCCCCCATTTGAATGCTGAATATCTAAAATTTTACAAATCTATTTTCCTAAAATTACATTACTGCTATTCTGTGTCCACACTGAATACATTCATTAGATTGGTTGGGACCCATTAGAAATCTAAACCCAATTCAGCTCTTTCTAGAGATGCTGAATCAACAGATACCTCATTTGGTAACAAACAATATCCAAACCATCCTGAAACAGTCATCTAAGATCCCTCTTCAGTGTGATTCATTTGATCTCTCTAGTCACAACAGTGAGAGCTCAGTGTAATTTCTTCACGTTCAGACACACAACTTCCAGATACCTTAAGAGACAACAGAAGCCATCTATTTATGTGACTGAGTAGGAAAATTAGATATTTATGCAGCCAATTTTAGGAGGATAGCTGAATGCAGTCTTCAAGTATGCGCAACTTCTGAGTTACCCAAAACTTCATAGCAGGGTTTTCTGAGAAAATAGATATGTCCTGCAGCACACAATAAAATGAACAAGTCCATCAGCACTTACTCAGCATGGTCTTTGCCTAATCTCTGAATTTCCATACATATTAATCTTCAGCTTTTAGCTGGCTAAATGGCTATTCATGGAGAAATAAAACTTTCCTTATTTAGGAAGTGCAAGATTTTTGTCTTTAATAAAGTGATAGAGTATTGTTACTGTCCTACTAATACTGCTGATACTACACCAGCAGATTACCATTTATAAATGCTAAATACTGAAAGTGAAGGATTTTTATTGCAAGACAGTTTGTGTACTGAAATAGGAAACAAGGAATCTTTTTTTTCCTGATACTGTCAGAATATTGTAATGTGACAAAAATATGAAACTGTTAGCACAAAGGAAATTTCTATTATAACATTTCTGTCATTATGCAACAAATCTTGATTTTTCCTTATTCCTAAGGAATTTAATTAACGAGAATCTATGTCTGAGTATCTTCCACAGAATATCTCATGAAATTAATTGTGAAGGAAAGCATAAGCAACTTATGAAGAATACTATTCTCAGTAAAAGAAACAGATATGTCACAAAACAAGTTTTGTAATGTCTATCCCTCTAAAGATCTATCACTAAACACAAGAAAAAAATATGTTCTATTATTCAGATGCTACCCTGGTTAATAAGAGTTATGTAGGTCCATATGAATTTTCATACATTTAAAGTACAGTCAAGTCACCCATTTGAAAAAACTTATTTGTGTTAACTAATACTCCAGTTTAGATCCTAATCTTAGCATTAGGGAATTTACAAGCACTACCTTGGATGCAGTGCTGTGATGGAAGTTCAGTATGTGTGTACTTCCAGGATCACTGCTTATATGAATCACACCTGTGAGAACCTAGTTCAAAAAAAAAATTACAGACTCTTCACACACTTATTGCTGAAGTTATGAAAAGAGGTATGTTACGATAGACGTGAACATAAAAAAAGATACTGGAATGAAAACCACTTGATTAGCTGTCTTCAGTGAAAACAAACAAAAAATCTTTTCATGAGTATTCAGGAGATTTCCCAAACAGCACAAGTGAAATTAAACAATCCTCCCAAGAAAAGATCTGCCCTCACAGGTATCTTTGTATTACTGCAGAGACTTTGTGAGCCTTTTCAAGTGTGCAATGAACAGATGGAGATTGTTACAAGCTTTTCAAACCAATGTTTACTGCAAACTTCAAGGCAATCTGTCATGGCTTTTGTATTTCCAGGGACTTTTTAATTCCTTGAAAAGGAACCAAAATTATAAATAGTCCCTACTAATCTGTCTACCTAATAATTCACAAGCAAACTTCTATATCCAATATTAAAAAAAAAAAAATTATAAAGGTGAAGCATATTATACTATCTTCTCATTAAATACCTTTGAAGTTCCTAGAGAGCTAGCTATGTTTTCTTCAAATTAACGAGACTCGTTGAATGTAGCAGTAGAATAATATGCAAAACTACAAGCTTGGATCCCCGCTGTTTAGTCAATGAGAACATGCTCTGAACCAGATGAGACCTGCATTACTTTCAATAGTTTTCGCTCCCTAGCTTGGAAAAAATGTATCCTTATTATCAGTACAGTTATTTTACCTCTACCTAAGCTTTCATGTGAGATTAGATTGTAGCTCCCCAACTACTTATCAGTGAATTTTTTCCCCTACCACTTTTCATAGTGACAAACACAAAAAAAATTGAATATCTCCCTCAGAGAAACTCACTGAAGCATATGCTCTTAGAACCCATTGTATGATTCTGTCAGATTGGATGAGGCCCTGGGCAGCCTGATCTGGTATTAGACATGAGGTTTGTGGCCCTGCATGCAGCAGGGGGTTGGAGCTTGATGATTCTTGAGGTCCTTTCCAACCCAAGCCACTCTATGATTCTATAACTCCTATTTCTTACAAATAATAGATGATGCACTTTTTTTTTAATAGTACAATAATATCTCCAGAAGTTACATTGCTTCAGATTTTCAATTTTTATACAATCAGATCATTAGTCAAAACACGGGAAAAACAAAGTGTAACCAGGAACAAATTTAACTTCCAAATTTCATTAAAGTGGGCAAGACATAGCTTGCGTACTTTTATGTTCACTAAACATACACAAAGTTCTTGAGTTCTTTTTCTCCAAATAGTTTCACTAATGAAGTCATTACATCTGTCAGAATTTAAATTCTGCCAGTAGTAAATTGCTGATAGGCATCAACAGCAATTCAAGAGGATTCTGCCATAGGTTTTCTCACTCTTAATAATATCAATATTTATATTCCCAATTGCCTCTTTTATCTGAAGGGAGAAAATGTCACCAGTTGAATGCTTTTGTTTGTTTAATCAGCAGCAAAAAGATAACATCTATAGGCACCCTGGCAGACCATTAAAGTAATTACAAACCGTAGATCATAATTCATAAAAATAAGTTTCCCCTAGCACTCTTGAGGCCAGACCCTTCAGATGACAGAATGGTCTGTGAAATGAAAGTGATAGCTGCCAATCTTCACATACACACACACACACACACACACACACAAAAAAAAAAAAAAAAATCTCATTCTCATCTGCAGATCAAATACAGTGCTTAAGGTCTTTTCTGTAAGTTGCATGATGCTTTGTAGGTAGCAGATACTTTTTTATTTATATTTACACATACACTAAAATATTGCTTTTTTTCCATCATTCTGTGTCTTATGTCCAAAGAGTACCCAGTCTTATTGGGGAACACATCATGAAACTGCAAAACTAAAGTAGAGTCAGTTCACACACAGAGCAGGTCATGAAAGTTAAACTTCGTCATCAATTATTTCTAATGCTCATGGGGATATTGTGGGCTTTGTTGTTAGTGACAGAATGTTGTCTGGGAAAATCTTTCCTACTGGCCCAAGGGTAAACACTCTGTAATAGCCAAGCAACCAAAAACATAAGGAAACAGCATGTGTGGTCCTGACAGTCTTTCAATTCAACAGTCCCAAAAGGCTAAGTGATTGACTACCCAAAGTCTTTGAAATTTCCCAGATAATTCCATATGAACGATGTAGTTCAGCCTTAGAAATCACACAGGTTCATTCTGGAAAGCAGTTAAAAGATATTCAAAGAATTCTCATTCTGCAACGAGATGCGAGGAGCAACAATAATTCTCCAGCAAAGATTAAAGGGATTACCTCCGAGATTTTGCTTTCTCATGGGATCAATTAAAAAAAAAAAAAAAATCACCAATAAATTATTAAGTAATACAGTAAGTTGATAGAATTCATATTATAATGTACAGCTTTTACATATCTAGCAGCAGTAATCCTTCTCACATGCAAAGGCCAGACAAAAGCTTGTCAGCCTGCTAGTATTTTAGTTGGCACTGCACAGTAAGGAAGTTTTAATTTTCAGTGAAATGACACTGTTGCCCGAAGGATGTGAACCAATTCAGAAATCATTTCTAAAGTCAACCATCTGTAGATTTTGAAACTATAAGAATGTCCCAGGCAGCTGAGGATTGCTATTGCTTGATGATATTCAGCATGATGAATTTCAAATGGACACTTGTTTTCTGAATGGTAAAAGTGCAAGTATTGTTAGGGCTATCAAAATCCTTATAATCCATTAGGATATTACAGCCATTTGCCAAAGCTCCTCTTCTGAATCCTAGGAAGAGCACATGATTACTATTGACCAAGTAAAATCTCTCCTGTTTGTGATGGTATGAAATGGTCCAACTTAAGCTCCATTTGTAGGTTGCTAACAGAGCAAAGAAAATGCAAAAGCTCCCCAGTGACTTCTCATGCAGGCAGAAGCAGCAGAGCATTGCTGTGTCTTCAGGCATTCGGTGCAACAGATGGAAAGTGCAATGCACTCAGAGGATTTCAGTCAGACCATCTCAGAGAATAAAAAGACATTATATACATGCTTATCCGCTACTGAATGCATATCCATAATTCATGGAACATACCTGTTGTTCCATATTGCCTCATAGATTGGAAATAGAACTAGCTGTATTTCATATGTTGACCACCATTATTATTATTATTATTTTTTTTTAGGGAAACATGAAAATTTGTTCATCTAAACTATTTGATTTTTTTTTTTTTTTTTTTTTTTTTTTTTAAGAAGGCTTTTCTAATGTGAGGTATTTACCAAGTAGTACTCAAGGCAGAAAGAATCTACCAAACAGCTCTGAAGAAGAACAACAAAGCGAAGCACTGTAAAAAATATATAGATATAACTTAATGTGCTTTTTAACACATTAATAAAAAAAGCTTCTGGCTCTGAAAATCTATTATAGTGTATCTATTCAGGTGCACTGCATGCTGTGGTGATTTGTTCTGTCTTAACTCTACATTTTAGTATTGATTTTCAAGTACTGAATGATGTTTTGTGGAAACAAATTCCCCACAGAAGGGGAACCGTGGAGTGGTTGCTTTCAACTAGCTGTTCAGGAACATCAGTACCAAAGCCCTGCAAAGACAGTCTCCACCAAAAGCTAATAGAAACACTGCTTTGATCCTACTCTAAAGTTGCTTATTCAACAAAAACAATGCCCTAATTCTTCCTGAAGAAATATGGAGACATGACAGGATCTCAGACACATATCCTACTGATGTCTGATCTTCACTTTCTTTTCTTTGCTAAGAAAAATCTAACAAAATATAAAGCTATTCCATGTTCAGTATATCTGAAATATTCTCAAAGTAATCACAAAAATAGATTATGAGGTATTTTGGTTTTTAAATCTAGTGCAATCGTATTGACTCATTTCACTCTGAAAAAAAATTTGCTTGCAACCTAATTCAACTAAGTAGCAAGTCCTCTCAGATGTTTAGTCATTCAAGTTCCTCTTCTCTGTTCTCACGCAGTTTCACAATAGCTGAAATCTTTTGAGACATTTATTATTTCTCAAAATAAATAAATTTGTTATCTCTTTGATGAGATTTCACATTTTCTGTACTGTTTTACTTCTGGGTATATATCCAAGTTTTCCTCTGTAAAGTGAATTAAAGCATTAAAGTTTGTGTCAGAATGTAAATAAGGAAATTGATTACATGTCAGTTTACCCAGATTAGCTATTTCTTAAAGGATTCTGAAGAGATTGACAAACTGTTCTCATGTGCCATAAAAATAAATAAAAGTATTAATTTTAGAAGAGTGAGGTTTAAACTGAAATCCTCATTTGACTTACAAATATGAAGAAGAAAAAAAAAAGGTGCTCAGAAAACCTGGAGAGCTAGAAAGCGTAAAGAATCTACTTACTGATCAAGAAAATTTGAATTATTTAATTAAGGTTAATTTTTTACTTTTATTGAAATACTTCTACTTACATAAAAGCCAATCTTCCTATACAGCATTATTCTCCAAAACAAAATGAGGCTCTGAAGTACAACAAAATAAAATACTAGACAATATAATACATAACACCATGTAATAAAGCAGGTCCCTTTGTGTGCAAAAAGCAAGGAGTCCAATTTGGACTGTTTTAAAAATGAAAGAAGATAGATTACTTCATACATTTGCTTCTACACTGAAAGAGTAGGTCTGTTATAAACTCTCTATACTTAAACACCATCGTGAGGGAAGAGATAGGTGATTAGCAGACAATTAATGAATCTATGGTACTCTGGAAATAACACAGGTAGGTCTGGTTATGTGAGAAACATGAAAAGGATTCCTGACTTGTTTTTCCTTACACTTTTACAATTTTACCTTATCTCTACTCTTAGTTATGAAACTATACAGATTTTTAGTAAAGATACTTTACAAAATTTGCAGAAGGCATTGCTTAGACAGAATTAGAGAGTTAACCACATTGAGCAACAGAGCTGTTTATGAATGTTGGTATGAGAAGAGATGAATGGGAGCATGAAGGATTGTCTACTCCATACACACGCACTCTAATAAATACAAACGAAACTAATTGATGCATGTATTGTTTGTACGTGCATATGCATATTATTAATGTTGGTTGTTTAGAATTTCTGGCACGGTATAGGAGATAAAGCTCAGCTGATTAGACACTCAAGATGTCAAAAGAAGCACACATTTAATTAGTGGAAATACAGGAACAATAACAGAGCAGATCCTATATCTCACTGGCAATGACACCCTAAATCAAACAACCTTTAAAACTCTGTTTGCTAACAGCATTCCAAAATCGTAAAACTGTTCTAAATATCTTCATGTTAAGACATTAAAGATAATCATTCCTGACAGCAATATGAGACAACAAGTCAATTGCCCCTGTAGTTCTAGTCTCAGATAGCATAAGACTTTCAGGGTAGAAACACTCAGGTTTTAACTATCCCTACTTCTTTAAAACCACCATAGTTTATGAACATCTAAGTAATTACACCTGTCTGTCTCTTTTTCTGTCTGCTTAGGGTAGATATCGGCTCCACTCTACATGTCAGTTAAGAAAGTCAATTATGCGAACGTTAAAAACTACATTTTTATATTTTTCCCTCCCAATTAAAGGAAGAAAAAAGAAAATTGGTGACAGTAAAAACTACTTGAATGACAGGATAGTTTTAACACAAAATATTTAACATCGATCTTTTTCAGAAAACTAAAGTCAACCTGATTCAATGGTAGGAGACTGTGCACTATGACCCTACATGAAGAAAAGTGAACAAAAAAGAGCTGTTTTCCATTAAGTTTAGAACTTCTGAACGTGCTACTTATCTGCTCAAATAGTGTCTAAGAAAATATTCCCACTGGTACTTGTTAAACAAGTTAATACTATTTGTGTAAATTATGGTAGCAAAATCAGGCTTTTAGAGAGTGATATGGTACTGATTGCTATTAGTATAGATTCTGACATGATGAAAGGGGAAAAAAATGCCCAACTTTAAATAAGAACATAAAGAAAGATCTAGCTGCTGAGCCAGAGGACACCTTAACCCAACATAAACAGATGAACTAATCTCCAATGCAATACTCTATTTGGAGTTTATACAAAACGCTTTATTCAACGTTTTTCCACCAATAAACTTCACTTATCCCCTCATGGATGTACCCATTTATAAGGGACAATAAGGTAGTTCTCCTTACTGTCTGCCACCCGTTTCTGCTTCCTGTGGGAGGCACTTCCTGTTATGGATAAGATGATCAAATACGCTGCCCACTATGATTTTCTTTTCCTGCCAGCCCACATGCTGGTTTCCCTTGCACCTAGTCTGATATCTGGCCCTACTGTTAGCCAAGGATCCCAAACCAAGAGAAGGACGTGCTCTGAGTTGTCTGTTTGAAGTGTTTTTCTTACAGGTTTAGCTCCCAGAATCACTTTTTTGAACTTGACAAGTGCAAAAGCAGAGACGAAGCAGAAAGGTCATTGCCTTACCTCAGATTTAGCTAGGTTGAGCAGTGGTAACAAGCAATATAATCCTTCACCATGAGATTCGCTTCTCTGTGGGATTGTGCTGTAAACTGGATCAGTTAAAAAAGCACTCAATTAAAAATTGGGAGGGTATGAGCTGTAGATAATACATCTCATACATTTCAGAGAAAAACTGTATATACAGTCGAATTGGCACAACAAAGGAGACAGTGATTTATGGGGGGGTGAAAGAGAGGAGAACAGCTGCAAACAGAAAGGACGAGGACCTTCTTAATCTAGGTTTGCCATCAGAGAAATCACAACATGAAACTCCAATTGAATGCTTTTTCAAGTGATATAATTCCATTACTTGTTACAAAAACATCATACATTCCACTCTCAGCAGATTTGTGTCATGTTTGTGCATGCCCGGCACACACAAGTCACGTGAAACACCAAGAATTTCCAGTGAAAATCTGTATGCAGATAATAGGCAATCATACCTCCTATCCCTTGGTCTGTTGAAAATCCTTTTCTGTGCATTTCTCTCTTTCTCCTTGTGCACAAGGTGGAGAGAGCAAATAGCTCTCTGTTTATTGCCAGTACCAATTCTACATAGAAGGGCATAGTTCTGAGTTAATAACTGATAGTAAATAACAACAACAAAATCTCTACACTTGTAACACATTTTCTCCTGCTCTAATCATCCCGGATGAAAATCAGAATTGCACTTCTCACTTCAAGCTGAAGTTTAATATTGGAAAACAGAGCATTTTAGCATTAGAAGCGTATCATTACAGAAACATAAATAAGGACACTATGAATATATAATAAACTGTTTCTGAATCTGCGTTATATCTCTGTCTTATTAATAAATCGCACTGAGACCTGGTAACAAACTGTTATTCCATTCTACATTTCTCTCTTCTCACACTCCTCACATTTGCTTGGAGAAGAGCCAGGTCACACTCCAATAGGTCCTTGACACCAGACAATCTTGGAGCCAGGGTAGTTGCTTACACCATTACATGCATCCATCTAGAGCACTTGCATAGACATTAAATGTCTGCGGACTTGAAACTTGCAAGTGACCTGCAAGTATTTCAAAATATCTCCTTGTATATCTACCAGTTCCTGCAAAAGAAACAAAACTGAACAAAGTCTGTATACTTGTATTGGAAATTCAAGAAATATCATCACAGCATTCTTCTATCTGTTCATAATACGTTAATCATGAACTAAGCTTCAATGAGAACCTCTATGCTTGTTCCCATACATGAATGATTTTCTCCAAATTCCTGTATTAATTCTTAAAGTCATTCTACTTTACAAAGAGTAAGTGTAAAACAAGTTGTGAAAGTTCTATTTCAACATACGTGTAATTCATGTGAGCTTCCAAAACACTCTATTATGTCTCTAAACCTTCCCAATAATTATTAGTTACTTCGCTAGTTGTGAAAAAATTTGGAAATTATATAAACATTTATTTCATAAAAGAAATCTATACAGTTTGAAACACAATATGTTCCTAAAATTTGCTTTTCATCACTGTAAGTAAACATTAAATTGTAAAACAGTTTTTCTAAATGTATCTGTTTCAAGTATTATCATGAAAATCAATGTAAAGTTTTTGAAAGAGCTCTGGAGGAAAATACCCCTCAACTAACCTGGAGTACTCAGACCTCCTATGACAGGAACATCCAGGCATTTTCAGATATGGAGTCTGAATCCAGTCCACATTATACTTCAAAAATAAAATGGAATATCCTTGACAGTCTTTAACAAACGCACCCTCCTACAGATTCAGCATACCAAATTTAGTCCCACCTTACAGATACATGCCATAAAAATAATTCTGCGTATGCCTGTTCATGTGCTCTCATTCTCAGATTTCTACAATCTGTTTGCGAATTTTCTTTGGTTCTCTGCTGCTGTCCTAAGATTCCCACCTCTATCAGTACTCAGCTTCTGCTTCAAAAGTTGTAATAACATATTCAAGCAATGAACAAAAACTAAACTTGCAGCAGAATTTACATCACCATTATTATCAGGCAGCTGAAAATTAATGTGCCCTTTGCCTTATTGCCTTAAAAGGCAATAAGACAGTAAAAACTGGAAGCAGGAAACAAAACAAATTCTATTCATGGTAACACACTGACACATCAGTTTAGCCATCTCACATACCCACCAATACATTGTTCCAGGTATAGTTGATGCCACGTAATAGTGTCTTGCTGCCACAAGAGAAGACCTCAATCTCTCCCCTCACTCAGGCTTTGCAGATCATCTTTCAGACAGATTCTCTTCACCTGCGCTCTTCAGGCTTCCATTAGTTGACAACAATTCTAACAGAGGAGAGAAATACTTCTTTATTTTTCCTGCCCAGCTTCTTTTTCTGCCAAGATATGAGTTGAATGTTTTCCCGCGGGAGTCTGACAGACAGCTGAGCTGCCTCAAGTTGTCTGGAAGGACATACGGGCAAGTAGATGGCAGGGATAAGCCTTTCTGTCCCAGTAGATGTTGAGCTACATCCACTCAGTACCTTGTAAAATGAAGCACCAGTCAGGGGGCATGCTTGCTGAAATGAAAATAGTAACCAGCAGATGAGAAGTTAGAAGATTACTAATGGCATTCACTAGGTAATTACAAACTCCCTTCTAAATATTCTCCATAGCTTCCCACAAATTTAAGCAGAGAAGGCCTCAGTTTGTAACACTTATTCATGCACAAAAAAATGCCCATGATAACAGTCTAAGTAGGTCAAAGCTCTGTTTTCCAGATCAGAATGTACAGTGAGAGCACATGTGAAGGCACTTCTCTTCCTCACTCGCTTCGTGCAGGAATTTGGGGTGAAGTATCCAGCAATAACTGAGCAGACCTAAAAGCTCACTGCTGACAAAGGAAAGCCTTCCTGCTCTCGTAGCATCCAGACTGTAAGGTCCGATCCACTAGTGAGTCAGTTCAGCTTACTAAACAGATAAAAGCATTTTTATGTTTTTCTAGGTTATTCTATTATATTTTAATATTTTCTTTAAATTTTGACTGTTCTATCTCTCTTTCTAATATCTTCTTTTTTTTTTTTTAATACAAAACTGTGAAAATCAGTCTGTTCTCTGACTAATTTTTTTCTGGGGAATAATGTATATTCTACTAGAAATGCTTTCTCATATAATATCTGACCAGTTACTTGTTAAGACATTAAATATTCTCCAAGTCAAGAAAATCTCGTTGGTGTATTTTGTGTTGCTTTGCAAATTGAACAATAATAATAACAATCTGTATTTTTAGGGCTACACTATGAGTCTAGCACCTAAGCGTCATTTTTTGAAGCCATGCAGGCAGTGTAAACACACACTAACTCATATGTCACACATAAATTCTTTATAAAATGCCAGCTACTTAATACACCAGTGCTTTGAAATCAATAACAGCAATTATACACATGTCAAAAAGAACTGCTCTCCTTTGGTAACCAATATCTGTCTTCTACAGGCAGGTACTTCATGTTTGTCAGCAAAAAAAAATACCTACCTTCAGCACTGACGCTAGTTAGTCTGTCCATGGGCATATAATTGAATGTCATGTCATTAACAGCATTGTGTTTGTGGAGGACTTTTATTTTTATGTGCATTTAACAACTTTCTTTGAGTCCACTAATTCACAGCTATGCTCTCCCCAGATGGAAACATTTAATCCAATCTATACTCCATTTTCTACACTGCTCATGACATGGCTTTCAAGTAGTTTAAGAGAGAGATGGCGGGAAATAGGAAAGTGCTCTGGGAGAGTTTGTAAAAGATTAAAGCATCTGCAGCTCCAGAAGGAGCAGGGGAATGCTTAGCATGCTACTTTTTTATTACCAAGCAAACAGGAGAAATAAACTCCTTTCTTTCATGCTACTAAGTGTCTAACACTGCTCATACAGAAGCGAAGCAACAGGAATGGACTCAATATTCAGTCTTGTCAACCTCTTCTGGTTTATCCTGTGATCTAGCAGTAAGACCATAACACAAATCCTGAAACACCAAGGCAGCCTCTCTCCCTTTCTTTGACTCTTCTCTTTGTACTACAGAACTGTAGGTTGAAAAGCAGAGAAAAATCATTGTTTCATCTATTAGCAGGATTTTTAAGGCTAAGGCAGCCTGAGAGAATTAAGAAATATGGGGAGTAAAACCCAAACTCTACTTCTTGCTTCAACATATTGGCTTAAATTCAGAAGAGACTTGTACTTGCTGCTGGTGAAGATTCAGTGTGCTGTTTGTCCCATTGGAGGCACTGACCTCTTGCGAGGCACTACAGAGGTTCATAGACATCTGCAACAGATTTGCAGCCCAGGACTCAGGCTCCTAGGCAAGGGCTAGTAGCAGTAATCCTGTTTCAATGAGTCTGTCTTCTGGGACACCTTGCTGAACAGAGGAATAATGCAACTTTTTTTTTTTTAAATCAATGTTCTTAAAGACCAGACTTAAGTGACTTAATAATTAATAGTCACACTCAAGAAAATCTGTGTTTTAAAACATCAGGTGTCTATGAGGAAGATTAAATCCATAGTTAAAAACTGAGGATTAAATCAGCTATTAACTGCACTGTGGGTAGTTGGAGTCTCTAGATCTCTGGGAGGACAAGCTGAAATTAGAAAGGGCAAAGAAAAGTGCATCTAAAGTGTCTGAGGGTATGGAACAGCTGCATTACCTGGAAAAACTTAAAAGGCAGAGTTGGAGATGAGATGTCTGATGGGTAGCAACAGAGAGATGTACAAAATCCCACAGAGGATGGATAAAGTAATTGAAGTTCAACTGTTCTCCTCCAAATACTGATATATGAGATCTGCTCCAAAAGTAATGCCTCCTATTTTATGGTATTGGCCCACAATATCAAAGGAATAGGTTGGTGAAAGGTTGAACCTTCCCACCAATATTCCATTCAATTTTGTTGCCGTGGGACAGATGGCAGCAGAAGGGCAGTCAGACAGAATGGTGTCTGATGTGGAAGTGTATATGAAGCAAAGATATGGAAACTGAATTCCTACATGTGGAAAAAATGGCACCCATCAACATTCATTGATACTTGCTAAATGCTTATGGAGACGAAACAGTGAATGTGAGCACAGCGAGGTGATAGGTGGTGCATTTCAACAACACCACCATCATAGCAGCTGTAAAACAGCGGGTCAGCTCCACTGGCATAGATTTTTACAAGCACAGCATGCAGGCTCTTATTGATTGTTGGTAAATGTATAACTAATGCTGAAAAATAATGTTTTGTAGCTGAGAATTTGCTGTCTCAAGCAGTGTAATTGTGCTCTTTGTGTCTGTTGAATTTTCCATGGAAATAAATAGTAGGCACTACTTTCAGAACAACCTACTCAAAAAAAAGTTTCAACAGACAGCCAGCTCTGGGGTGTGCAGCTCCTTCCCAGTACAACAGTTCAAGAATGAAACATTACACATTCAAATAGAATGGATGAAATCAGAGGCATTCACTTCTCTGAAATAATTGCAAGTCAAAATACAGCCAGGTATCCAAAATATATGCTTTTGCTTCAAAATCAGGATGTAAAATAGTCACATTCTTTACCAAAAGCAGGGTTCTGTTTTAATAACTAAGACACTGAGTATGAGTTACAAAGCTTACAACTTCTTGATGGCTACAGATATAGGTAAGCAAACTGAACTAAGGACAAAAGGAAAATGGTTCCAGTTAATTACAGATAGTTGCTGTTTTTGAAGTGTTCAGCGACATTTCTACTCTTTCATTTCCTGATAGTTTTCACTTTGATCTTCACAAACATAATCATCATTACCCTAACCTGACAGGCAATGTGTTGAGCTGTGCAATGCATTTTTCTCTCTCCTGTTAGCTAGACCCTACAAAGGCCAATTATATTGTAACAGTATCAAACAAAATATGGCCTATCTTTGGTCTGTTAGTGATTACAAACACCAAACTATACTTTGAATAAGAACTGTGCTGCGAAGTTGTGTTTTCACTTTACTTGAGCTGTTTTTGAGAAGAAACACATTGTAAGTTGCAATGTAGATACTTCCTCAGAAATATTACTGTTAACTACAGGAAAACACCTGTGTTATGCTTCCTTCTTTAATTACAAAAGGTCAAATAATTCTCCAGATATGAGTTTTTCAGTTCTTGTCATCTTTGACACCATGAATAAGCATGATCTATGGTTCACTCATTAAAGCTGTTATATAAATAATAAATAAAGCAGTTTGTCAATGCTTGATTAAGTTGCTAAAAAATTCTGTTTGGAAAAATTAAAAACAGAGCGCACTGCTCTCCAACGAAATATTGACTTTTAATCTACACATGAAAACTTTATAATGACCTGTTTTACAAATACATCTCTAACAGTTTCAATGTTAAAAAGAAGTCAGTTTTCAAGTAAACACAGAAGCACTGCATGAACAGAGAACAGGAAATTGAATGCCTCAGTGAAAAACAATTAAGGTTAAAGTGACATCCTTGATAGCATAGTAGGGATAGTGATAAATTAACAGTCTTATACCTTTTACTCATTGTATTTCTTTTCATAATAACAGAGTTCCAGAAATTAAAGCCATGTTTTAAAATAACGACGCTTGACTTTTCCAGTACTGGTTATTGTTAGCTTCTACATGAAGTGCACATGACATTTTTTAAATGAGATCGAAGGATGAAATCTTTCAGTAAGAAAAAGAGCATTCCTATGGAAAAAAAAAAAAAAAAAAAAAATCAGATACTGGTTGAATAAAATTAGCTTGGAAAACTTTAGTTAATCTGAACTTCCCTGCTTCATTTGGTCATGAAAAATAACATATATCAAAGTCAGTTTGATTCAACCACACATTTTGTATATCAGCAGGCAAGGGCTGTAGAAATAGTCTCTCTGAAAGATAATCAAAGGAGCCTGGGCCTCTGGATATTCACACAAAAAATCCACATGTTCTACAGTATTCACAATTGACCAGAGACTTCAGAACATCTGTATAAGGTTAAAGTCACATAACTGGGGATCTGGGGAAAATCACTCACCTGGATGTTCAGATACTTCCAAGGCCAAGGAAGGAAGGAAGGAAAAAACGAAAGTAGTGCAGGCTATGTGGTCCTAAACTTCATCCTATCTATGAAAAAGATGTCTCTCCAGCTACTAAAAATGAACATAATGTGAGCGTATTTCAAGTTCAGGGCTATAGCAGGGAGGCTGAGGGACCTAGATGCCTTTCAGTGTCTGAAAACTTCAAAGTGGCTAGCTGAAGAATATGTCAAATACCAAGTTAAATGCAAAGAAAATAAGAAATGTGAAAAATCACACATTTTGTAAGTAATTATTGTAAGCAATATAGATTCACTTGCTAAACTTATTTAGTCTAGCACATAAATTGAGTTTTTTAAATATGTGCATATTTATGCAAATATTCTTCATTCTCCTTGTTCAAAAGCAAAACAGCTGATGTTACACTCTACAGAAAAGATACAAGAAATGTTAGAAAATGTTGAAGAATTTTGGCCAATGTGATGTGAAAAGATTTTCACAATGGAAGAAGTGATTCTTGATTTCTGATTTTAACTTTATTCATGTCCTTTAACAACAAAAGGTAATTAAATACTGACCAATGTGAAAGAGAATGAAACATCTACCAAGCAGGATGAAAGATTTATTACAAGGACTTACAGAGATAGATCTTTGATTACAGACATCCTTGAGAATCCTTGCACAGAGTGAAAGGGTAGAATGTAAAGCCATAAATCCCAAATGACTATTGTATTCTACTAAAAGAGACTCTTGCTAACAAAGACTGAACTAAGGTTCTGTGGCCTTCATAAGGATGAACAGCCCAGTCAAGGATTGTCTGTAAGCACACTTGTAATTTCTTTACAGAGGTCATAAAGTCAAGAGAAAGGGAAGTTTTCAGATACTTACAAGCAGGTACTCCTGGGCATAGACAGCCAAAAACTCAATTCATCCTGCCTAATTTCCTTCCTTAGACAAGGTGCTCAGACTTTGTGATCTCTGGCCAAAGTCTCATTGAGGTACCAATTCACTTTATAAAACTTGTAGTTATAATTGATACAGACACATGCAACAGAACTTCAGGCAGACATCTGCAGTGATCTCCCCAGTACTGCTGTACCCAGTGCTTATGACAGATCAAGACTGTCTATATGATGGGAAAAGAGCTATGGCAAAAAGTTCAGGTGCTTTCTCCACTGTATTGTGTTGCATTCAGTCACAGGATTGTTGGGTCCCCAGTTACTTTCAGTTCCAGTTCCCTGTTTATTTTTCATATTTTTTTTTAATGTTACCTTTTGTCCTTCCTCCTTCCCCAGAGCTGTTTTCCCCTTGATACACCTTCATCATCTACCCCTCTTCACTGTAGGAGGCCTTCTTAGAATGAGCTGGGTCTGATTACATAGTTCTCAGATCTCCCCCTGTTCCTGACAGCTCTCAAAAAGATAGGTGGTTAATTGGAACCAGCTGCTTGGCTTCTACCTATGTGGTAGTTGACTCTCTCACAGTAAGAGATGGTAGTGGAAACAGGCCATAAAAAATCAGTGGAAGTGAAGACAAGCAGCTCACATGTGAAGAAAAGAAGGGAACGCATATAGAGGGAATCAAAGAGAGGTGCTGTACGGTCAATGTGAGGGACCAATTGAGAAGTCATTGCTTTAGTGCTGTACTAGCTCAAGGCAGCCTTTGTCAAGGGAAAAGAAGGCTGCAGCAACCAAAAAAAAAAAAAAAAAAGGGGGTGATCAGAGTCCCATAGTGTGTTTTTCTTGTGGAAATGGATCAGAAAATCTGAAGTGGAAAAATGTTATTCTAGAAGGAAAAGTAAATTATAGAAGGGTATTGATCTAACAAAAAAAAAATAAGTTCTATGCTGTTGTAAAAATTTAGCAGGGTTACTGAAAATAATGGAAATCTACAGTTTGATGTGTTAAGGACAAATGTTAAATCTATTTCTCCTCCCCTTTTTCTCCATTTATTTAATGCCCACTCATGCAACAAGATCAAAATGAGAAACAGACTGACTTAAAATTCTGACTTTGACAGACTTCCTTCAGAGTTTCAATAATAAATGTTAGATTTTTAAAAATTGACACAGTCTAGCTTTTTCATATTTTGTTTGTATAAGAGTTTATACTCAAATATATTAGTACAGCATGAAAATGTGCAGTCACAATGTTTTACTTTTGATGTGAGCCAAAAAATTAAAATTAAGAAATTAACCATAAAATTATTTCTTTTTCTTATCAGACTGACATTATTATAATAAGGCTTTAAGATGAAAGAATAGGTAAAAGATTTTTTTTTAAATGAGAGAAGCAAAAGGTACAAAGAAAGGAAAAGAGAAAAAAAAGAAAGAAAATGAGAAAATAGAAGAATGAGGAATGAGAGAGGTAAAGAGGCAAAAAAAAAAAAAAGAAAAAGAAAAAGGAAAACACTTAGCTACAGGCCAGTCAGATAAGGTGGTAGGCTTTTATGTTCCTTACGTATAGTGAATAAGTAGTACAGCCCACACAGAAATTCCTGAAAAATTACATACTGCTATATAACCTTTTTTTCTCTTTTTTTTTTCAGAATACAATGTAACCTAATCTAATTATGGACTACTGAAGTCAAGTATCAGCTTTTTTGCATCCTATTTATTGTACATTTGCCAATTATGTCTAATAGAGACAGACAGAAAAATTCAAAGAAATAACTCAGCAAGTTAAATTGAGAATCACTCATATTAGCAAATGGTAGTGCCAAATTGTGAGACAAAGAAGTCAAGGAAACTTTGTTTGAATGCTAATGTGTGTAAGCCTGAGCAAATGAACATTTCCCAGCTGAGAGTGGAAATTGCTAAGATGTTTATTTTAACCTTGGATTCACTTAGGTCAAAGAGATTTTTTTCCTTTTTCCTCAGTGAGTCCATGTTTCTGTCCATCTGGTTTTTGTTCTTCCCTGAAAGTATCTGAAATGTGTAACGTACTATACAACTCCACATCTAATCTGGAAATATACACACAATGTACCTTTATCCATCTGGGCTTTTATTGATAAAGTGAGCTAGGTTTAGGCAAAGTCAATGTGATCACTGTTGGATCCCTCAAGATCAGTGAGTTGTTGCATCACTGAAAATTTTCCTAGACAAGAAAGATATCCAGACTGCTCTTCATGCTTATTAAATTTTCCGTTGCACTTCTAAGACTAGGATTGTTAGCTTGAACAATAATTATTTTGCCTTGTCTAAATTATCATTTAGATATAAAGGTTTTTCAGATTCTCCTTTCATTTCCTGGTGAATATTGCTGAACTTGTTTTATATCACTAAGAGGCTACTGTGATTCATCTAATGCTGGCTATATGCTAAGGCCAACAGAAGTCTCCTCATATATTTCTTACCTCTCCTACCATTTCACTGTTCAAAGGCTTAAATTCTTCATAATTTGGGAAGGGATATAAGAAAGTACATGAAGAGCATCTGAATCCTGCTAAAAGTCAATTAAGCTTTCATCCTGGTCTTCATTTAGATGGTATCAGCAAAGTATTATAAATTAGAATCTATGTCTATATTTGCAAGTAATATGGAACAATACAGGAGAAGCAGTATGTGGAAGCAGAAGCGGTGCTGAGAACACTACATCTTCAGTGGGTTACAGCCTAGGAATGTCACCTTACAGCACATTTAACCCAGTTGTCTGGACTGAGCAGATCAGTACAAAAGTGGTGTGAAACTGCCCATGGGACCAGCAGTCAGGTCAGCCTCTTGTGTTCTCACTGGGAGCTGGAGTGCATTTAGTGCATTAGTTACCACAGTAGGGTGGTAACTTCTGGTGACCCCTACAGGAGGGATGCTCCTAACTCTCAGCCAAAAACTCCCTGGAAACCATATTAGAGTGCCTTAGGTAGGGACAACTGGGAGATTCACTTCAACAGTGTACATTTGCCCAAAATTTGCATGATGGAGTTGCTGCAGCCTGAAAACCAGGACTGAACTGATACAGCCTCTATACTTTATACAGCTCATCTTCTTTCTTAGAAGGTAAAAAATGTACTACAATACTATTCCTGTCTTTGTGGTGATGCTTTGGTGACTGCTTTTGTATAAAACTCTTAATTACAATAATATAATAGCATACTTCTCTGTTTTCAAATATCCTATTCTATTTTAAGTGAGATGAAAATTGAATGCTTAAAATGGGTTTTCTGTTATTTTTCTACAGTGCTACAAGCTGTAATAAGATTTAGTTAATAGTATTCCAGAAAAACGAAGTGTAATTACAGGAACTATTTGATCTCATCACTCCATAGACATATCAAAGGCTGACAGCTCAAGCTGATAAATATACAGTTTTCTATTATTTCAGTCAAATGTTTAAATGCAAATATTTCCCATACCTTTTCATTATTTCTGCTGTAGTTTATAGAAAACAGAATCATAAAGAGAAGGTAAGAATGTCTTTCTCTTCAGGAGTTCCTCCTTTGAACATTCATATTGATTTTCTTTCTGTTTTCATCCATGAAGATATTGAATATAAATTCTGAAGTCTATTATATGGTGTAAGCCCATAGTAATTCCATTACAGGGACTCCATTGTAGTAATTCTGATTTGACTTTAATCAAGACCATCACATTATGATTGTTAATGAAATCAGAATTAAGAACTGATAGAGAGGAGCATTCTGGGTCCATACAGACAAGCATGCTATTTACACAAACTCAACTTTGCATTCATTCTTTTTATCTTCTTTAAAAATTCCAGACATAAAATCCCACTACATCAGTGTATCAAGGAGAGTACAAAGTGGGCACTGAGTTTTTGTCAAGAAAAACTCTGAGCATGAGAGGGAAAGAAAGAGAAGTGCCTCTGTGAAGAAAAATAGGAACTCCACAGACAGTACAAATGAGCTCTGAGTCCTCAGGACAGAAGGGAGGTTAATAGTTCAATGGAAGAAAAGTAAAAAAGACACCTAGCCTATGTCAGATATAGAGGAACTCATTCACAGTGAAAGGTGGAGCACACATCATGGCCTGAGTTCCTTTTGAAAGCATAGTTCCTCACTGATTTTATCCAAGGTCTCAGGCTGCTGATGAACTCAACAAATGTTACACCAATGACAGGTAAAAACCTATCTATTTTCCCCTTCATATCAAAATAAATTGCTGGGCATCTCTTAGTGTCCTGTAAGCCAAGCAGCACCTGAACTGTTTTTGCTAATCACCATTGAATATAGAAGAGAAAGCTTGCTGATAACTTCCTGCATATGCATATTATGGGAGAATAAATGTATGTAAAAATGCATTGCTTGTAAATATTACAGCTATTTCTAAACAACTGCAAATTAATTTGTCTTATTTTTCACAACTGGGTTAGTGACAGACTGTTATCATCACTGCTATCATGTTATCTACTCCCGATTTCAAACCATGTAAGTGTGTGTCATCGGCCTCTGTAACAAGAAGATGATTTTAGTATATTATAGAGATATTAAATCAAGTCAATAAATGAGTTATTATTTAAAGAAAAAGTAATTAAGTATACATCAACTGTTATGTCTTTGATAACTTTTGTTTATTCTCACTTTCATTAAAAGGATACTTTTAAAGTAACCTATTACTTTTAACAATCCTTCACAATAAAGTATAAATACATTCATGAAAGTGAATATATTGTATATTGTATTGTATATATATATATATATATTGTGTATATATTGTATATTGTATATATTGTATATTGTAATTTTTACAAAATGTTTTTAATCTAATAAATATTATATTTGTTAATTAATAGTAGATGTTTCTATCATTTCAAGGAGAGAAATTAGTTTGTTGTGTGTAAAGCTTCTTTCTTATAAACACTTCAACATGTAAGTATCTTTTTTATGTATACCTTCACAGTATAATGTGTACAGGATCGTGTTTCATTTTTATAGAACTCTTCAATTCAGCTCTTGTTAAATTCTACAGTCTCATTCCATTCACGGAAGAAAAATAGCAGCTCTTGAGACTCCCAGTCAATTAGCAACCCAATAAAGACCGTTCAAGGTCAGTCCTGACACCCTAAGGGCTAGGGCTGAGACATGTTGGTAGTGAGGCATCAACGAGCAGATATTGAGTAATTACATTGCAGATATATATGTTATCATCACATTTTTGTTTCCATTTTCCTCTTCTCTCTTAGTAAAAAGTTTTATATCAACCCACAGTTTCTGTTTCCAACTTTCTTCTCTTGGGAGGAGTGAGTGAAGGGGTGTGTGGTGCTGAGTTGCTGCCAGGTTAACCCACAGAACTTGGCCAGGTACTCATAGTACCCTCACCTTGCCATCATATTCCCTTATTCTCTACAGCAAGCAGGGAGTCACTTATCTTGAGTGGCTGACAAATCCGCAAACTGAAGAAAGCAGAGATGCCACAGTTAGGCTTACCTTCAGTTATGGCCCACAGAGGCAGACTCTCCCACCCTTAAAAAGTCCTAAGAAGGATAAATATATTCTGGCTCCAGATTTCTCTTAATGTGTCTTTCCTAGCAAATTTTAAGGAGAACTTCCCTGATTTTCCAAAGCTTACTGAAATTAATAGGTTCCTTCCTATTCAACAGCCAGCAGGGATCAATTTAGTGAAAAGAAATGGCAGAATGACTATATTCACATGTGAAAAGCACACTAAAAAATAGAGGGGCAGAACTGAACAAAATATATGGATAGACTTTTGAGGATTTCCCCAGTCAATTGTATAAACCTTCAAGGTGTTTACCAGCTTGTTACAGCACAGACGCGGGACATCCATGGGCATCCTTTCTTCCCTGTATAAACTTCCTCTTAAATCTCTTCTCCACTGCTCTCTCTTCTCCACTGCTCTCTTCCTGCTTCCCTGCTTAATCAAGGTTACTTTTTCCGTTTATTTTTAGGGAAGAAGGTCATTTTCCTGCTCCAAATATGAGTCAGAACTTTCCCTACTGCTGTTACTTAAACCTTGCCACCAACAGTGACAAAACTGCCAGGACAAAGCCATGCCCTATCCCACAAGCTTGCGATCTGATCTTCAAAGAAACACCTTTGGCATTCACCACACAAACATAAACCTCAGATTTCATTATTGAAAATACAAGAAAATCTATATTCTAAGAGTTGAAATGACTTTCCTGTTCACAGAGACCACACTGGGATGATACATTAAAAACTGTCTCTGGAAAGAAACAGATACCAAAACAAAATTATAAACAAAATGTCAAACAAGTGACAGATTCAGAAGCAGCCAAGATACAGGGAATATCATGGCATTTGTAGGGAGCACACCCGCAGAATCAGCATATTTGCCTTGCAGGGAGCGTGTACATTTTCTGACAGCACTGATGTGCATTATCTCAAAATTGACATGAAAACATAACGCAACCAAGCTCAAAAAGAAACAGGGAGGAAAAATCTGTAATAATAGTATTTTGCTTTTACTGCCTACCAGTATAAATAAGCACCTGCTCTGTGCTATCCCACCATCCACAGAGCAGTAAAGCTTCAGTGTAACTGCATGCTGTAAAATCTAATTGACTGTTGTCCAAACACTGGATGTAAGGTGACAAGCCTCAAACTTGTCTCCTGTCTATTTACTACAGTGCTTGAGGAGTGCTGCAGTGATTTACTGAGCAAGCTGCTCCTGCTTATTGCCTGTGATTTACTCCGCAGCCGTGCAGAAAATGGCAGGACTGACAGATTTCAGGGAAAGTTTGTCAGCCATTACCCCCATGGGTTAGTCAGCAAAATCTTCCAGCTAGTGATAAGCAATTCTCAGTGGAACACTATTTTGTTTTTATTCTGGATTTTATTGTCTTATCCCCCAGTTCTTCTAAAAAATGCCCATTTTAAGGTTTTGAATGAAATCTTTATTGGTTCGCATCCTGTGTAATTCATGCTCTCTGTAAAAGTGCTGCATGCTAACTAGAAGTATTAGATGTGAATTTTAAAAAGATGTATTTATAATAACCTGCTGAGACATTCGGGGACACAGCAAAAAACATAAATATGGAGAAAAGCAAAAAAAAAAAAAAAAAAAAAGGACAGCAAATATATAGTTTGCTATAAAGTGCCAGCTTTTAGTGGAGCTGCTCGAAGACTTCATTGCCAGTTGCATAGAATTACAAAATTAGCTACTACAGGGGAACAAAATAAAATACTGTTCTTTGGATTTGATCTAAGTTTCTTCCCCAGCCTGGAGCAAGGCTGGTACAATTTTATCACTCAAGGGCAAGAATTAACAGTGGTATTCTCACAAGCTTTTCTAAAGCTGCTAGTACTCATCTTCAGGAAAGCAGTGGGAAAGCCATTTAAGGCTGCTAGTGCTTCATGCTCTAAGGCCTGAAGGGTCAACTTACCTTGCCAGACCCAAGGTCTTTCTACTGATCGATACTGTGAATCAGACAAGTAGATGCACATAATGGGGCAAAACCTTGTCTCTTTGGGCTTTTAGCCTCATGTAAACAGCATTTTAACATGACAGCATTGCCCAGGATTTTCAAAGGAACACGCCTGCTGCCCTTTCATAAGAAATATTTTCTTTAAGCTCCAGCCTGAATCCTTCTTTGTAACAGTAACACTAACAGTGATTTGCCTTTTGAGAGCTCTCCAAAATGCCAGACCCCTTTGGATATGTACAGCCCAGGAGAGACAACTATTGCCCAGAAGAGTGTCCAGCTTCTACAGGAGGGTCAGATCCATATTGGGAAAACACAGTGTAGAAGCAGCACACTCCAAAATGCTAGCAGTTACCACAATTTGGGGGGGGGGGGGGGGGGAGGAGGAGGAATATGTATATATGTGTGTGTTAGGTAGATGTTAGAATACTCAGCTCTATCATATCCCAATTTTGACTTACTGCATTAAATGCATCCTAGGGAAGAGCAGGTTAAAAGTAAATATAAGACTGTAAAAAAGCATTAGGAAAAATCCACAGTAAGGACAGAAAAGACACCCAAACTAAATCTTGGGCACAGCTGAAGAAAGGGAGCTTGAAAGCAGGAATAACTACCAGGATGACAGAAACAAAAATAAATGTTTTTAAAATGTTATGTGATGCTGGCAGTAGTGTCACTGCAATTTGGTGAGCTAAGGGAACAAGTATGGCATTTATTAAAAGAATTTATTAGACTAACTAGTAATATTTTTTGTAGGAAAGAAACAATCTTTCAAGTCACACATGCCCCTGCTCAGTGTCAAACAGTGCCTGAGGGAAGAGTCTGTCTAGCTGCAAGCTGAAACATTTCCCCAGGGCAGTTCTGCCCTGGGATTCTTCTGTGCAAACATACAGGAGGGCAAAGCTACCAGCAAGTCACAGAATCTGCTCATTGTTTAGCGGCAACCTTCTGGAGACTGGTGCGTGAACAGGAGATAGGGGTTTGCAAAAGCACCAGATGTTTTGTGTATGAATGGCGGACTTCAGGTGATGCATCTGAGTTTTCCTGATATGCAGTAGCTAACCAGAGCGAAGGCAGCTGGATTTTCAAATGAGAGATGCTCAGAAAAAAAAAATGATATCATCCTCAAATTCCAACCAGATAAACTTCCAAGCAGAGGCAATTATAATATATAGGGAAATCCAGGTGTAAACATAGGAGAAATGATTAAAAAAAACCTTATTCATTTAGAGATTCCTGCTCTGACATCACTCTCATTATGCAGCATTAGAGGTCTGTGAAGTCTTGAATTTGCACATGAATTAAAATGACCTTAAATAAGAAAAATTACAGGTGGATTCCAACTCTTCACAGACTTTTAACTTATGGCAAGCTATATAGTAAAAGAGAAAGAACTGGAGTGCTTCTTAGATTTATTAGAAACTACACTTCATTAAGCTAGAAAAGAAAAAGAGGAAACACCACTCTATCTCAAACATGACATCTAAGCAGTAAAAGATGCACTGGTTTATCAAATACGTAAATACATGAAATGATGTGTGAACAATTGCTTTGTTGGTGGGTCAAATTTTTAGGTTTACAGTAAATGAGCTTACAGTAAGTTGCAGCCAGTCACTAGTGGATGTTCCACATGGCTCCATGTTTTTATAAATGCCATGGATGCATACTAATTTTGCAAATGAGAATAAATTAGGAGGAACTGTTGACACCCTCAAGAGTAGAAAGGCCTTGAAGAGAGATCTTGACAAATTAGGACTAGACAATCACCAAGAAGTTCTACAGGAACAAGTGCAGAACTCTGCAACCGGGATGGGTCAATCCTGAATGTATGTACAGAATAGGGGATGAGAGACTGGAGAGCAGACCTGAAAAAAGGAATCTCAGGGTTCTGGCAGATGGCAAGTTGAATCTGAGTCAGCAGTATCAACCAAAAGAGCCTACTGTAATCTGGGTTGCAATTGGTCCAGTGCTGCTACCCAGGTTTGTCCTGCTCTGCTCTGCACTGTTGCAGCCTCACTTCAAGCAGTGTGCAATTTTGTGCACAATTTATGAAGGTTCAAGTAATAAACAGCCCTAGCTTGAGACAAGTAATATATAGCTCCACCACAGGAGAAGCAATATTGGATCTGTTGCTCACCAGCACAAGTGAACAAGATTGGTGATGTCAGGACTGGAGGCTGCCTGGGCTGTACTCGTCATGCAACGGTATATCAGAGAATACTCAAGCCAGTTTCAGACATTAGAGTGTTTGAGCATGGAAAGAGGCTCCCCAGGACAGTGGTCATGGCACCAAGGCTGCTGGATTTCAAGCATTTATACAGTGCTTTCAGACATAGGGTTTGAATGTCAGGGGGTCCTGTGTGGAGCTAGGTTTTGGACTTGATGATCCCTATGAGTCTCTTCCAACTCACATTATTCTATGATTCTGTGATTCTATTAAATAAATCACCTGTCCTAAAAGACCACTCTCTACATTCATACCATAAATGACCTGCACCTGGATCTTCCTGAATCTGCAGCTCTCTTGCTTAGCATATTGGCAGCTATCAGAGGACTAAGAAAATATAAAACAACAACAGCAACAAAAATCATGACTTATATAACATGATACCATAGGATGAACAGAGTGGATTTCCAGTGCACATTTGCATGCTTCCTACTAATGAGTCAATTAGTTTAAACTACATTCCATTTGTATACTTCATATTTTTATTCCAGGCGAGCATTTCTAATTACCCTTTATAGTGCCATTGATGGGGTCACTTTTTAACTCTCCCCCTCTTGTACTCTGCAGGTACTCACACAGAGAAGGTAAGAGTCCCAGATGACCAAAGGGTCATTAATAATATCCAGTTCATAAATAACTTCTGGAAAGTCAAGAACCAATTTATGTACAAGAGCTTGATCTTGAGTTTCAAAACTTTCTACCCACGATGTATCTGCCACATCCCTTTATGAATCTTGCATGTACAAAATCCTTCTGTGCATGGGTAAGGGCAGACAGCAATCATTCAAAGAGCAAATTTAAGTATGCATTTTCCATATAGATGTGTGCAGAGGACCTGAGGGGCTGAATCATAGAATCATAGAAACCAAGGTTGGAAAAGACCTACACAGGATCACCCAATCCAACCATCCATCAATCACCAATAGTTCTCATTAAACCACGTCCCTCAACACAACGTCCAAATGTTCCTTGGACACCTCGTTGGTGGGTGACTCCACCACCTCCCTGGGCAGCCCATTCCAGTGCCTGATCACTCTTTCAGAGAAGTAGTATTTCCTAACATCCAGCCTGAATTTCCCCTGGTGCAGCTTGAAGCCATTCCCTCTAGTCCTATTACTAGTTACATGAGAGAAGAGGCTGACCCCCAGCTCACTACAACCTCCCTCCAGGTAGTTACAGAGAGCAGTAAGGTCTCCCCTAAGCCTCCTCTTCTCCAGACAAAACAATCCCAGTTCCTCCAGCCACTCCTCATAAGACTTGTGCTCCAGATCCCTCACCAGCTTTGTTGCCCTTCTTTGAACCCACTCCAGGGCCTCAGTGTCTTTCTTGTAGTGAGGGGCCCAAAACTGGACAGAGTACTCAAGGTGCAGCCTCACCAGTGCTGAATACAGGGGGGACAATCACTTCCCTGTTCCAGCTGGCAACACTGTTTCTGATGCAAGCCAGGATGCCTTTGGCCTTCTTGGCCACCTGGGCACACTGCTGGCTCATGTTCAGTTGAGCATCAATCTATAACCCCAGATTCATTTCCTCTACACAATCTTCCAGCCACTCTGACCCAAGCCTGTAGTGTTGCCTGAGGTTGTTGTGGCCAAAGTGCAGGACCCAACATTTGGTTGTGTTGAACTTCATTGTTGAACTTCATCCCATTGGCTTCAGCCCAGCTATCCAGCCTGTCCAGATCCCTCTATAGGGCCTCGTTACCGCCAGGCAGATTGACACCTCCAGCTAACTTGGTTCATCTGTAAACTTACTGAGGGTGTGTTCAATGCCCTCATCCAGGTCATCAATAAAGATATTGAAGAGGATAGGCCCCAGCACCGATCCTTGGGGAATCACAGAATCACAGAATGGCCAGGGTTGGAAGGGACCTCAAGGATCATGAAACTCCAGCCTCCCTGCCACATGCACACCACTCATGACTGGTCACCAGCTGGATTTAACTCCATTCACCATCACTCTCTGGGCCCAGCCCTCCAGCTAGTTCCTTACTCAGCAAGAGTGTACCTGTCCAAGCTATGGGCTGCCAGCTTCTGAAGGAGAATACTGTGAGAAACAGTGTCAAAGGCTTTGCTGAAGTCTATGTAGACTACCTCAACAGCCTTTCCCTTGTCCATCAGACAGGTCACTAGATGATAGAAGGAGATCAGGTTGGTCAAGTAGGACCTGCCCTTCATGAACCCATGCTGGCTAGGCCTGATCCCTCGGTTTTCCCACACATGCCACGTGATCTCCCTCAAGACAATCTGCTCCATAATCTTCCCCAGCACTGAGGTCAGGCTAACAGACCTGTAGTTCCCTGAATCCTCCTTACAACCCTTCTTGTAGAAGGGACTCACGCTGGCAAGCCTCCAGTCTTCTGGGACCTCACCAGTCAACAAGGAGCATTGACAGATGATGGAAAGTAGCTTGGCTATCACCTCTGCCAGTTTCCTCAGCACTCTCGGGTGAATCTCATCTGGCCCAATGGACTTGGGGCAGTCCAGTTGGAGTAGTAGGTCTCTTACCATGCCCTCCTGAACAGAGGAAAGCATTAGCTTTCTGTGCCGCTTCTGCAGCCCTGTGCCTTCACAGGCATCTATTTTTAAATTAAACAAAACCTTGAAAATGTAGGATCAGGAAAATCTACCTTTATACACTTTGATTTGGGGATTTAATGATCATTTATTATTTTATTTTGTTTAAATTAAATGCACACAACTGAAAAGCTTTCAAATAGTTCAGTTCAATTGTATTTACTTTCCTGTGTTTTCAGATGTGAAGGGTAAAGATGATTTTCTACTTGGTACGATAAATCATTTTAAGAAGTCCTGTAATTCAAAAGAAGAAAAAGAGGAAGATTTACACGTTCCTTAAGTCATTGTAAAATATACTGTTAATTTCTTAAGGACTTCTGTTAAAAAATTTTAACTGAAGGAATAGTTTTAGACATCTCTGCTAATAGTTTCAAATATTCTGTGACATAGTATTAATCAAACTTCAGTGAGTGCCACTGGAGCTGGAGCTTGCTGCTAGCCCTGAAGTTCTCCATGTTTAAAGAGTATGCTGTAGCTCTTCCTCAATCCACATTCCTTAAGTGCATGTGGAGAACAGAGCGATTACACATGCAGTGCTATACTGTGCATTAGAAGAGAATCGGTTCTTTCAGCCTCTGACATGGTCCCCCATCACACTCTTCGCTCCAAATTGGAGGGATATGGATTTGATGGGTGGACCACTTGATGGATAAGAAATTGGTTGAAAGGCCGCAGAGAGGGTGATGATTAATAGTTCTATGTTCAGGTGGAGGCTGGTAATGAGTGGTGTCCCCCAGGGGTCTGTCTTGGGACTGGTGCTCTTTAACATCTGTATCAATGACATCGATGATGGAATTGAGTGCACCCTCAGCAAGTTTGCTGATGACACCAAGATGAGTGGTGCAGTTGACATGTGGAAGGTTCAGAGGGACCTCAACAGACTTGAAAGGTGGGCCTGGGTGAACCTGATGAGGTTCAACACAGCAAAGTGCAGAGTTTTGCACCTGGGCCAGAGGAATCTTAGGCATCCATACAGACTGGAAGGAGTGGTCCTTGAGAGCAGCCGTGCAGAGAAGGACCTGGGGGTCTTGACTGATGAAAAACTTAACATGAGCCAGCAGTGTCCCCTTGCAGCTCAGAAAGCAAATGGTATCCTGGGCTCCATCAGAAGTGGGGCGGCCAGCAGGGGCAGGGAGGTGATTGTCCCCCTCTACTGTGCTCTTGTGAGGCCCCATCTGGAGTATTGTGTCCAGATGGAGCCCCCGGTACAAGAAAGACAGGGATCTGTTGGAGAGGGTCAAGAGGAGAGCCACGAAGATGAGTAGGAGACGGGAGCACCTCCCCTACAAAGACAGGCTGAGGGAGCTGAGCTTCTTCAGCCTGGAGAAAAGAAGGCTGTGCAGTGACCTCATTGCAGCCTTTTAGTACCTAAAGGGAGCCTACAAACAGAAGGGGAGTCAAATCTTTGAAAGGGCAGATAACAGCAGGACAAGGGGAAAAGTTTTTAAGTTGAGGGAGGGAAGATTTAGGTTGGATGTCAGGGGGAAGTTCTTTACTATGAGAGTGGTAAGGTACTGGAACAGGCTGCCCAGAGAAGCTGTGGATGCCCCATTCCTGGAGGCTCAAGGCCAGGTTGGACGGGGCCCTGGGCAACCTGATCTAGTTTTAAATGGTGAGGTTGGTGGCCCTGCATGTGGCGGGGGGGGGTTGGAGCTTGATGATCCTTGAAGCCCCTTCCAACCAGGGCCATTCTGTGATTCTGTGATTCTGTTTCCAGCATGGTTACATGGTTCCTTAAAAGAAGTTCTCTAAGACATGTCAATGTATATATGTCTGCTAAGACTACTTACGATAAAAAAACTGGTCTGTAAGAACAAACAAATCTGACTTGACAAGATACTGACCTTGGCCAAAGATATGCCTACCAGAATGCTCTATTTTATTAATTGCAGGGCAGGCTGGCAAATTTTTTTCTGTGTTCCTTAACCTGCTATTTGAAAAATCCTCCTTCAGAGAACCAGTCTAAAGACGTTTAAGGAGGAGACTGACCTCCAACAAATCAATTAGATCTTAAAAAATGAACGCTCTTTTGTAGCCTTTTTTTTAAGGGAAAAAAAAAGTTTGTAAAATACAGTTTACCTTTAATAAAACTGCTACAAAGTAATTGTACTGTATAACAAAGGATACATCAATGTCCATATATATAGATTTTCTATAATAGCTAAAGTCATGATGATCCATGCGCTTTCACCCAGATTAGTTATTTCCTATTTTAGAAGAGTAAAAAGAATAATTTAAATTTAATTATCCTTTTAAACTGTCATAAAAAAAGAATTTAGCCTTTCAAGAAATCACCTTCCTTAAACTTACCTCTGAACACAGTGATAAGACTGCTAAAAGAAGGCAAATTATTTCCAAACATAGTATCTCCATTAGCTGACTGTGTTCAGTAATCAGTCCATCACAATGGAGAGCTTTTTGAGTTTGATCGATTCAAGGAACATATATCTGTGTAATAAATCCTGTCCTTCAGTTCTGCAACTCCCATAACTGTTGGTTCACTCTGTGGGTAGTTGCAGAATTTCATTTTCCAAACTTTAATTACTGAACAACCTTCAGTATGACCCACTAACAAGAAGTATGGAGAGACAAGTTAAAATAAGATCCACTAAGTACAACCTGAACTTATACTACATCCCTAAGGTTCAAAGCCTTTGGCTAACTTTCCTTTGAATTATTTTGACATGTTTCAGCTCTTATAGCTCTGGAGATAAAAGTGTCAAAATCTCACAAGTCAGCTTCCTCGTATGAGATTTTCCATGGAATTTTGCAGACACAAGTTGTTCACAAAGTTTAGGAAACTTCCAATTAAGAGTCCATGGCTCATCTGAGTTTACCCTACAGCAGTTTTTAGATTTGAGCTATGCATGTATACAAACACAAACTTCTTAGGTATTTAGTGACATCAAAAATATTCCTTGTCTCACCTGGATAACAAATAGCATTTTTAACTACCTGGGAGGAAAAAAAGACAGTTATATCTGAAGAAAATAGTTGGATAAATTTCAGGTCAAAATGCAGTGTAGGTTGGGTTTTTTGTTTGGTTTTTGGCCTCTTCAACCACCAATTTGAAATGCAAACACTCCTTTTACTAAAGATTTTACCTAAACAGAATGAAATTACAATACTGTATGAATTTTAAGAAGCCTTTTCTAAGGCAAAACACACAGAATATGCAGAATGGATATCTGAGTTGGTTAATAAATAAATAAATAAATAAATGAACACACAGAGTCCCACTGAAAACACCTTACTTTGCACCACCTTTCATAATGAATGAGTTTGCTCGGAAACAATGAATAACAGCTTGGCTTCAACACAGTCGATGAAATATCTGTATCTATTTCAGTACAGCCAAAATATAATTCATATATAATGAATATATTTAATGCCTGTACTTTCATGCATTGTCTACCTTGAAAATGGCTCATTCATATGTAGCTCACTGGAAGTCTGTTTTCTTCCACAGATCACTCCTCAAAGTTAAAACTAGCTTCCAAGTTTTAAGCAAAATATTCCTGATAATTTGTACATACTAGATGATCACTGAATAAGACTGTGAAATGGGATTATGAATTGACTGCCTGACATGTAAGAGGGGAGCCTTTGAGGTCTAAGGAGTTCCCTCTCAACTGCAAGCAGTCAGTGCAAGTGTAATTCATTATCAAAAGGCAACAAAACACATATTTTAGCAATTTTTGTACTTTTCCACTTTTCCAGCACAAAAAAATGACTTCTGATATGATTTTTTCCTGTGATTCTGAACAGGATTTTAAAGCCTACATATTATGTGTGTGCACTGTAAACAAATTTGTGCCAATGAGCACGATTCCTGGTTTGCTGTTGCATATTCTCTTCTCCACTTGTAAACCTGAAATAACATTTCCTTAACCCAACTAGTGTTCCTGAGATTCATGATGCTATGATGATTATGATTGTGTAGGAAAGTAGAAAAGGAATGTTGCTTTCACAGTACTTTCAACATAAATTTCAGGCAGAAAGAGACATTAAAGTTTAGGGCTAAGTCCTCTCATCTGTTTATTGCTTTTTGCTATGACCTTAGGGTCCACACATCTAAGCAGCATAGTAGGAGGCAACTTCAAGGCTGTTCCAAAAGTAATGCCTTCAATTTTATTTTGTTGGCCCATGACTTCAGTGGAACATGTTGGTGGCCGGTAGGAGAGGTTGAACCTTCCCGACAATACTACATTCAATTTTGTTGCCGTGGGACAGATGGCAGCAGAGGGGCAGCCTGAAAAAATGGTGTCTGGCATGGAAGTGTGCATGAAGCAAAGGTGTGGAACTGACACAAAAATGGCACCCACGAACATTCATTGGCACTTGGTGAATGTTTATGGAAACCAAACTGTGAATGTGAGCACAGTGAGGTGGTAGCTGATGCGTTTCAGCAATGATGCCATCATAGCAGCTGTGAAACAGTGGGTGAGTTCCACTGGCGCAGATTTTTACAAGGACAAGAGTCCTGTTGATTGCTGATGAAAACACATATCTAATGGTGGTGACTATGTTGAAAAATAATGTTTTGTAGATGAGAATTTGCTCTCTGAAACAGTGCAATTGTGCTCTTTGTGACTGTTGAATTTCCCATGGAAATTAGTAGAAGGCATTACTTTCTGAGTGAACTGCATTTCTTGAACTCCTTTCAAGATATAACCCATCACAGCTATTACACACAGAACTGTACTCATGTCTGAGGTGCAGTGAGAATTTGGGAACAGGTTCACAGGAGTATGTATTTATTTTCAGAGATATTTCCTCCTTTACAACTTCTAAAACTCCAAGCATTAAGCAATAAAGTTTTCTCCACATTATCTTACTAATAGACTCATAAGTATTTTGCAGTCTTGAGAGACTAAGCAAGAGAAATAGAGCAAAGCAGGTTTTTAGAAGAGATCTTGTTGAGGGAATTTCCTTCACATACTCAAAATCTTTTTACAACTTGAGATTGTTAACCTACTTAAAAACCTAAGTGCCAAGATTTTTTGCAGATATTTTTAGTTCTAAGCATAAAATATGACTGGACTGTAAGGATACCTTAGATCATTAGTAGCAATATATAAATCTGTTTTGTCTTCTATCACTGTCCGAGGCCACAAACCTCTTTTCAAAAGGGAAAATGCTTTTAAAAAGAACTCTAAAAGCAGTAACTGAAGAAAAGCCATATTACAGAGTATTTTCAGCAAGTTGCCTCCAACACCTGTTTTGGAGTTGTGTATCTGTATGTTCTGATAAAATGAAACAGACTGCAGATTAGAGAACTTCTATTTGCAGGCGCTTAGTATCACACTAAACTGCTACATTTTTCCTAAAAGTAAGAAATAGAGCATTAGACACCCTGAATCAACTGTCACTCCAGAAGACTTCTGTGTCATCATGCCAGATCTTGAAATATAGTAATTACCTGTATACCATTAAGACTGTTGACTTACCACATATGTTCTTACTGTAAAAGATGTAATAGAGTAAGGACTAAGAAAGATATGTTCCTTAACGAGGAATTAGAAGGGAAGAAGACAATCATTAGTGGGTTCTTTTTGTTGTTTTTGTTTTGTTTTGTTTTGTTTTAATTTGGTGGTAAGCTAGACTATCTCCCACAAAGATAAAACAGAAAGCACTGCATTAAGAGAATGCAATACAATACATATTAGAAGCTAGTCAGTGACTGATAGTCAGACAGAAATCAGAACAAATGGATTTTTCAAGAACATAATATCACTGGTGATATGTCGTAGGTTTCTTTTGTGTCAATTACAGATTTCAATTAGTTTCTAGTGAAAACTGCACTGTAACACATGAAATACGTGACCCAAGCTGAGAAATTCTAAAACCAGAAGAAAACATTAAGATATTGTAGTCAGTTTTCACAGAGGAAGATTTCATGGAGATACACTGGTATTAATACAATCTCCTTAGCTCACATTCCTACTTCAAACAGTAGAAAAATTCAGCAAAACTTTGCTACAGTACTGACAAATTCCAAAGATTTGAGAATCATAAGTTAAGCACGGAAATTATGACCTTAAGTTAAAAACCTTGTGGATTTTAAAAAAAACATTTGGATGCAATTATTTGCCTTTTCAGTATGGAGACATCAAGCTTCTCTTGGATCATGAGTTAATCTGCATGACCAGTAGACTAGAAATGTGTCTTTCGGAGATGAAATATGAGAGTTTCAAGTAAACTCAGGAGCTGGCTCACTACAGAATCCACCAAGCATCACAAGACACATCATAAAAATTACAGGCAGAAGCAAACATGATTTTTAAACAGTCTTTTTTAAATGGGGATTCCAGGAATAGATGAATTCCCTCCTTCCCTTGATAGTGTGTTCCAGTGGTTAATTACTCTAGCTGTAAAACTCAGTGATTTGGTTTTTTTTTACTTTTTAATTCACCTCTTTTCTGAACTAATGTACCTGCTAATGGCGGTCACCTTAGATTCCTAGGATGTTGATATCTACTTCTATTTTGAAGGATAAAACAAACATTAAAATTGTGTTCCATGTTTTTGTGAGCTTTTCACTTCTACTTACCAGTCTAGCTCTTTCTAGTAGTTGACAAGGAGATGTGTGCTGTGTTCTATAGATCCTGAGGTATTCATTCTTTTCTCCTGGTGAATAAGACAGCTGAAGATCACTGGTCTGCCTGACCACAGTGCACCACTATTATTAAACTGAGTTACCAATATGAATAAGCAACATCTAGACTTCTGAACTGCAAGTAGTTTGAGCAGTGAATAAGACAGGATACGAAATCCTCTTTCTTGCATGGATTAAACTCTTATGTCATAAAAGCAGTTGCAGTGTTCAGTTTCATAGAAATACTTATCCTACCTCTTCTGGAAAACAAGCTATGCAAACCTCAGGAAATCAAGTTACTGCTATGCCATTTACATGCATTTAGATATTAACATAAACTAATCAATCATAATGTCTATCATGCATATTTGAATTTTTTAATTAACTTAATACACTTCCTTCCAAAAATCCAGAGAATATGGAGGAAAACAGTCAAAATTGGATTGGCTTGTCAGGATTTGTATTGGATGTCAGGAGAAGTTCTTCACAGAGAGAGTGGTACAGTGCTGGAACAGGCTGCCCAGAGAAGCTGTGGAGGCCCATCGCATCAAGACTCTGGGCAACCTGGTCTAGTACAAGATCTAGAGGTTGGTGGCTGTGCCTGTGGCTGGGGTGTTGGAACCTGATGATCCTTGGGCTCTTTTCCAACCCAACCCATTCCATGATTCTATGATTCAAAAAAAAAAAAAAAATAAAAAATAAAAATAAAAATAATAATAAAAAAATCTCAATGACCTTCACAAAAGATTATATGAAACAACTGTTCTCTTTTTTTCAATCTATTCCAACACCTAAGAAAATGAACACTGAAAAAAAATGGAAAGGGGTGTGTATTATTACTATTATGATTATGATTATGATTATGATTATTAACCCAGACATCTACATAAGGATTTAGAAGATATCTGACGTATTTTGTATTCAGATTTGTTCTGTGGTTACTACTTTATCAGGACTTCAAAACATGTCAGTGAAAGACAAAGTTACTTGTCAAGAAGATGACTAAAGGAACAGTACGAAAATAAATCCAATAAAAGATTTTTACTAGCACATTTTGTTTCGCCTATGAATAAAATGTGAAACTAAGTATTTCACTTTGTTTATTTGAAGAATAGCAGTTCTGCAGCTATGGATTCTAAAAGACACATGTAGTTTCTAAAATGTTTGCTGTATGAAAAATAAGAGGATGAATTTACACAGAAGATGGCATGCATCTGAGTTTTGGTATACTTTGGGGGTTTTTTTGGTTGATTGCTTTTTTTTTTTTTTTAAATTTGTTAGTGAGTTCTTCATGTAACAAGATTTTTTGATGTGTACATGTTGGGAATATAATGTGTGACCTACAAGAGCAAAATAAAATCTTTCAACTATTATAATACAATTTAAAATAAAGGGGGAACCATGTCGCTGAGAAAAGCAAGATGTTTTTACAGTATCTTTGCCATTGCTTTCCAGAGGGTAAAATATACTGTAGAGTGAAGAAAATGTCTTCCAGAGATTAAACAGAAATGTAGTTTTAAAAAAATAGCTAATCATACTAAAATAATACTAAGAATCCTGAAAGTATAATTCAGTAGATGCTCCTTATTAAGTACAAATATTTTCTAGGCTACATAAATTTAGCTATTGCTTTTGTCTCTTTCAGTTGGCTTGTTTGTTACTTGGGACACAAAGGCTAAAGAACAAAATTTCTAATCCAATTTGTAGAGAATAAGTTCATTGTTTCTGGTTCTATTTTAATTAGGAGATAGATATACAGAGTTTATGGCCTTGATACATTTTTCCTGAAAGCCACAAAAACTGAAGCCATAAAAAGTAACAGACTTGAATGCTTTGATCCATTAAAATCTAACACATTGACATTTGTCATCTTGTATAGTTTTGTATAAGTTCTTATGTCTTATGAAACTACCTAATTTTTCTCTCTTGTGCTATATTCAGATTTTTCAGGTTCATAAGTCTATAAATCTGTCTCCTTGAAAAATATCTAATATAGAAGTTCTCCTGTGCAAGAATTATGTGCTCGACAGTGGGCCCCAGTGGTGACAGATCTGCCTATAGCTAAATGAACAAATCATCAAATAGCAGACAAAGAGAAAAGAAAGAAAAGAATAATCTGAGGGGTAACATTGTGGTTAAGTATAGAGACATCATTCAGTGTCACTAGTTTCAGTTTTCTTTCCAAAGGCCACTACACATTCCTCTGTAATTATGAAAACATTATTATGGCAGATTTAAATCCCATATGATTTGGCACTGATGCCGTGTATTTACTATTCTGGCAGTTCATAACACTGTCATTACATGTACAAGCAGCTGACAATACAAGAAGAAATTCCAAAATTTGTTTTCCTTCAGTGCAGTGACCCATTCAAGCCTTTGAAGAATTTAATCTTGCCTGCATTCTTTGGGAAAATGTAAAATAATGACATAACAGATAGAAAATAAGCTATTATTCTCTTCTTTCAACTTTTATTTTGGTAATTATCTCTCCTTAAAATACTTTTATTTAAAAAAAGTCTTACGTTAGAAACATATTTCAATTGAAAACTTACCATGTTTAGATTTTAAAGGAGGAATGCACATGTTCCAAGCTCTGGAGGTTGTTATGCATTTATAGTCAAAAATGTTTAAGAGTCAAAGTGTTTTTTTTTTTAATTTATTATTCAACATCCTTGCTTCAGAAAATATAACAGCTGAAAGAGCAGAGAATCTTGCATAACATGATATGTACAGCTATTTGTCTTTTATTGATATATCTATGATCAAACAGTCTACCAGTCTTGCACTTCTGGGATTTATATGAGCTTCTTACAGTCTTAATAGCTGTCAGGACTTTGTGCACTGTTGATCTGTTTTATTATTAATTGTATCCAGTAGATATTTGTTAGATCCGTTAATGCAATTTGAAGGGGTTATTTTCTTTTAGTGTTAAGATTACCAAGAAACACATACTGCCCATTCAGTATTTATGGTTTTGAAAGATGCTTCTTGTTATAATTGTATATTGAAAGACTATGCATGTTTTCATATGGATAATCCAGTAGGGATATAGAATAAAGTGCAATTATATTTATATTTGATCCTACAGGAACAATGAAGAATATGTTGAACTGGGGCAAGTGAATATTCTACTCTCCCAAGTTTACACAAGTTATTTCAGACTAGGAGCACAATACCTATATATATATAAGAAATATATATTTCTTCCAGTATGAACAGTCATAAAGGCTGCATGCATGGGAATGGAGGATAAGAATGTATTATGCAGTGCAGCACCAAAGCTACCAAAACAGCTTTGAAAACTGTGGCATATATATACAACATGGTCTCCCTGTGAAGACTTCTCTGACAGCTAAAGCTACATATATAGTTCAAAGCGAAGCCAGGTGAGCTTTTATTTCAGCATACTGGAGCAAGGAAGAGACAACCAGAACATCACCATAAATATTCCTCTTTGCTAGTTCTATAATGTAATATCACATAGAGATACTAGTTGATATCCCAGAGGAAGGATAGTTATGATAGCAATGTTCTTGGAAATTAGTCCTGCTTTGCTGAAGCGTCTTAACTACATTACAGTCAGATTGCTTAATGCTGCAGCCTTTCTACAATGTCTTCATTAGTTATGCTCATACATCCTTGCCAAACAGCAGCCTGTTCTGTTGCTTCCTGCATTACTGGTCTGGTTTATGTGTTAGAGTAACCCCTCATTCAAATCAGCTCCAAATAAATTCAAAATTAGGTCAGGATATGAATTCTAAAAAGCCATACAAGCCACATCTATCTGCAGCAATGCAGTGGGTTTCTTTTTTTTTTCAAAAAAATAAAAAATAAAAATCTCTTTCTTTCTTTCTTTAGGTACCTAGTCACTTTAAATGCAGTAAGAAAGGGAATAGTACAGAATGTATGACCTCTATCACAATAAAGAATGATTGGCAATGCAATGTAATATACACTCCCTTCTATTTCCTACAGAGGTTATGTCAAAAATTGTACAAAAGCATAAAAAAAGCATCTTATGTTATTTACCTTGCAAAATTCAATTTCAAATTTTTCTGTTTTTTTCTTCCTTAATGGATAGAAGTTACCATTAAGAAAATTTATTGGGCATTTCCTTTGTCAGAACTTGTCTAGTACAGCTGAAGTTACATTTTGCCAAGCATCATGATCCATTGTGGCAATCACCCAATAGTTTCTTAGTGACAGATTTTAGAAGGTCTGCTTTAACTGAAAGTTTTGAGACAGTTGTCCCACCTTTCAGTTGTCCATCTGCCCTCTGCAAAATGTTCCCTCTATCTGTCATAGTACATGTAATCCCAAAGAAGTTTGATTTGTCATCCTTAAATGATTGAAGATCTCTTCACAAGCCTGCTGCCTGATTGACTTTCAGGTTGAGATAAGCTTCTAACTTCAGTTTACATAGAGCAATCAACATTTTCATCAGACACAGTTTCAGAAAGAGGTTATTCTCTGTGAGTGCTAAGACCCTGACAAGAACTGCATAATGACAAATACCCAGCTGAGTGGGATTTCTCATGACTGTCTCCTCCTTTAGCAGATGCTTAAACCTGCTTTGCCTCTTTTCTAGAACTTAATCTCTAATGTATTGATCATTTTCTTTCTTTCTGTTTCATATTTGATGAGGTAATGTCTCTGATATAAGTTGATGTCCAAAAATATTTAATTTCTTTAGTGTTTGGTATGTTCAGTACTGGCTGTTTCAAATCATAAATCTTGTTCAGTACAGGCAACAATACATTGTTCAGAGTGGAGAACCTTCTGGAATTCAAGTAGGAAATTAAAACAGTGTCTTTTTTTGTAGATAGGATATTGCTCTGTTTCTGATCACTGCAATATTGATCACAATATGATATATAAAAAATCACACACATTGCTTAGTCAAACTTATTAGTTCAGTAGCCACTCTGTTTTCCCAAGCCTTAAATTTACATGGAGGGCAAGGTACACAGTAAATATCACTATAGAATCACAGAATCATAGAATCATAGAATGGCCTGGGTTGAAAACGATCTCAAAAATAATCTAGATTCAACCCCCCTGCCATATGCAGAGTCACCAACCACCAGACCAGGCTGCCCAGAGCCACATCCAGCCTGGCCCTGAATGCCTCCAGGGATGGGGATCCACAACCTCCTTGGGCAACCTGTTCCAATGCGTCACCACACTCTGTGAGAAGAACTTCCTCCTAATCTCTAGCCTAAACCTCCCCTGTCTCAGTTTAAAACCATTCCCCCTTGTCCTATCACTATCCACCCTCGTAAACAGCCGTTCCTCCTCCTTGCTCCCTTCAAGTACTGGAAGACCACAATGAGATCTCCCCAGAGCCTTCTCTTCTCCAAGCTAAACAAGCCCAATTCCCTCAACCTTTATTCACAGGAGAGGTTTTCCATCCCTCTGACCATCTTAGTGGCCCTGCTCTGAGGGCCACTATTCATTCTCACTCACTATTCATTCTCTTTCACTTCTCACTTTTCATGACCTTGCTAATCACGACTTAAGAGTTGTTTGAGGCATGGGCAAAGCTGGTAATCACTCTGGGCAATGGAAAGAGTTAGAAAAACTAAAACCTCAGCCGTGGTGGGTTGTAGCCACCCATCCCAGGACAGTGGACTTTGTGCCTAGTCCCTTCGCTGGCTGCTGGAACTGAGAAGGGCCTCACAATCCCACCCTCAGCTCTCCAAAACACATAGTTCCCATGATTCTGTGAAAGCTAGACAAAATGCACAGCTCTAAGCCTCAATGGACATACAGAGAGGACAGGAGCAAAAAGGTCCTGGAGGAGGAGGTTTATACCGCTCCATATGTCTAATCGTATTTTACTGCCCTGGAAGGGATGGGCCCAGGCACAGGAAATCCTTCATTCCAAGGATTTTAATGAGCTGTAGAAATGGGGCAATAAATTATTCCGTCCTACCAGGTCTGAGACACTTATTTAATACTTGAATATAAAATCCCTTAAAAAGAATATTCAGTTGTCCCACTGGACAATCACAGGCTGTCTATGGAGCCAAAAGAACAGAGCTCTGCCATGAACATAAATGCCATTTATCAGTGCCCAAATACAGCATTATTTCAGCTCATTCTAACAACAGGAAAATTGAATTTCATTTTGCTTCTCAGACATCTTAGGCTGATCTTGGATGGTCCTGACTGGATTAACTAGTCACAACCAGATTTATCCCACTTAACTTCAAGCACTTTACTGTGTCAAATAAATTGAGGGTAGCTTGACCCCCCTATGTTTCCTCGCTAATCAATGGAGAGAGAAAAACGGGCTAAAATTGACTTCTGGTAGTAATGTTGTTTTTGTTGACTGCTAAGTGAGTTTGACCCTGAATTAGGCACCTCTATTACAACTCTGAAGCTAACAGGGAATGAATCACTGCTTAGCAACTTCAGATACAAGGTCTGCAGTCTTGCAGTTTTAATGTCTACTTAAGTTAGTTGTTGTCTCAGTGTGATGTTCAACAAAATCCCAGACAGGACTGCATGTGTTGAATCATATCACTTATGCTACAGAGAAGGAGGGTTTCACAAAGGCTGCATAATTCCCAAATCTGCACCACTGGCAGATTTGCAAACAGTGGGGTTTAATTTATGGATGCCTTTAGCTTCTGAGTGCCTGGCATGGAACCTGTTTTTAGAAACTTGAAGTAATTCTGAAGAAAAAGTACTTCCTGAAAAAGTGCTTCTGCCATTCACCTCCCAGAGCTCTGTCCCTCGATGAATTTTCCCTTTTGTTATTTTATACTATATTTGTATTCGGAGTTTTTCCTGCTCACCTGACATATTGAATATATTCACCGTTCCTCCTTGCATCAGTGGAACTCTGATGAAAAAGTGCTTTTCAGCTCAGTTAGAAAGATCATCACTTCTGTTTGCTCTACTGCTTTACTGAGGGATATATAACTCCTCTTCATCCAAGTGTGGTTTACTCAGAGTAAACATAATAATGAAAAATCATGAGAATGGAGTAAAAGACGAGATAGAACATATTACACCAACTGATTAGAATCCAAAGATTGATTTTTATGTGTTAGTGTTATTCTAGTTGGTTTTTAACACTGCAGTGAATAGGAATATCACTATCCACAAAGTAGTATTAAATGAACCTTTACTTTTTTAATTCCTTTTCAAGTTCCTCACTTCCGTAGTATGTGCAGTAGCACCTTACAAGTCCAAGAGACAAAGTTCTAGATAATGAAGTCTTTTAGACTTCATAGTAAATCTTACAGTACTAGTAATTATTTGTAGCTTCTAAGGAAAATTATCTAAAACAAACTTAATAATTACATTTCCTCAGGAAAATTAAGTTTTACCTTGCTTTGCTGGCTACCCACCAATCACTGGTAGGTGATGTTGTGGGTTTGTTCCAAGAAAGAATGAAAAGATATGAAGTATATGTTTGCAAGTATGCTGTTCATCTTGGGTAGTCACAATTTATGCCTTATACAAATCAGAATTTCACTACAGTGTGAGGGGGTAAGGCAGTGAGCTTATCCTCACCACTTACAGAGTACTGTTTCTAGAAAACGTTTCTCTTAAACTAAGGAAACTAGAATATTAATACAGAAAGTAAATAAAATTCTATTGTCTGAAGAAAGCAGAAGGTCAGGCTTGTTGATAAGAATGGTACTTTACTGATCTATTTAAACAGTTTATCAGTTTAGAGATCACCAGTGATCAAAATCTAGGTTTGCTCTTTACCTCTGAGACAAATTTACAACACGTTACTAATTTTGGATAAGATTAAGATAATCACAAAAAAGAAAAGAGAATTAAAACTTGTAAACATTTCCATTTTCACTGAAGCTTCCCATCCAAATATCACTTTCTGCAGTTCACGTAGAACTCCAGATCTTTACTAGTGATGTTCACATCTTAGAATACTAGCAGCAGGGAAAAACTTCAGTATCTCTGCAAGTAGGCAAACAACCCAGCACTTAGAAAAAGAAATGTACAAAATATCAATTTCCATGTGACAAAAAGGACAAGAAGCTAGTTTAATTTGCAGAGAAATGATAAATATGTTTTCTCCACCTGTAACACATTTAGAAAGATGAAATCCTATGGCAATAAAAAATGACTTCTGAAAACAACACAGTTAGATTTCAAAAATAGTGTATAGCTTAAGGAAATGTTACATAAATAGGGAATAGGTTTGTATATATACTGTCCCATAATTTAACATTAGTATGATATCATGACAGTGACAATTTTAGCATATTTGAACAAGACAATTAATATTTCAGATATTGATAATTACCATATACTTGAGACAGCTTACTATTTTTCAAATTATAAAAGTGATAAGGACAAATCATATGATATTAATCTGAGAATAATCAGATAATCAAAGGAGATCATGTCAAATTTCAATTGAAAAGCTGATAACAATGGCAGATACTTAATTCTTTATGACATTTGTCACAATGCATTTATATCCAAAAATAGAAGAATGATCTTTCTTTCATAGTGCAGTCTGTGAAATTCAGTCTGGTACAATTCTATATACTTCACTTTTGTCACAGATATCTACTCACTAGTGGGGTTCCCCAGGACAGCCTTTTAGGACCAGTTCTCTTTGTTGCTTTCATAAATAACATGGATGTAGGACTAGAAGGAATTTTGAACAAGTTTGCTGACAGTACTAAATCTGGAGGAGCTGTTGATTCTTTTGAGGATGGAGAAACCTTGCAGAGAGATCTAGACAAATTAGAGAGCTGGGCAATATTTAACCACAGGAAGTCTAACAAGTGCAAGTGCCACATTTTGTACCTGGGAAGGAGCAATCCTGGCTGAGTGATGAGACACTGGAAAGCAGCCCACTGAAAGAGATTTGGGACTCTTGGAAAGTAGTAGTTGAACAGTGTGCTCAGATAGCCAGGAAAGCCCACTGTATGCTGGAGTGTGGCAAGCATTGCCTTGCTAACAGGTTGAGGGAACTGACTGGCCCACTCAGCACTGCACTGGTGTGGCCTCACCTTGAGTATTTGACTACTGTATGCAGTTTTGGATACCACAGTACAAAAGGCATAAAGCTATTAGAGAATGTCCAAAGGAGGGCTACAAAGATGATGAATTGTCCCACTGAGAAGACATCTGATGAGCAGCTGAAGTCCCTTGGTATGTTAGACGACTGAAAACTCATCATAGCCTACAGCTTCCTCATGATGGCAGCAGAGGGACAGTACTGATTTCAGCTCTCTGATGACAGTGACAGGACCCAAGGGAATGGCATGGAGTTATGCCCGGAGGACATTCAGGTTGGGGGTTAGGAACACTGAGAGGTTGGTCAGGCACTGGAACACATTCCTCAGGACGATAGTTATGGCCTCAAGCTGCCAGAGTTCAAGGAGTGTCTGGACAACACTCTAAGTCATATAGTCTCATTTTTGGATAGTGCTATGTAGAGCCAGAAGCTGGACTTGATGAATCTTATAGGTCCTTTCCCACTTGGAATATCCTATGATTCTATGAATTTGGTCTACTAGGAGATAAAACAATTTCTTGTCATGATATCTTGAGGCACCAGTAGAAGTAGTAGCTATCTATATCTAAATGTATCCATTCTGGAAAATCCACCTTGTTTAAATAAAAATATTTAAAATAGAAGTGTCACCTTTCATTCTCTCAGTTCAGTGCTACTCAGAAGTCACACATTAAAAATTCTCACATTAGCATTGTAAGATCTGGGAGAAATTTGAGCTGTACCTATGGATGTAATAGAAATTGGCACTACCCATAGGAAGGGGAATGGAGGCACATGACTTTCCAGAACTCAGTAGTTTGTTATAACTTGTCAAATATGAGCAATTTTAATATTTTCCTTGCAGATTCACTAATGGTCACTCAAGCTGTCATGACACTCCCCATCCATTCTGCCTATATAATTTTAATGACTTACTGTTAGAAGGTTGGCCAATTTGAACATAGAAAGAAAAACTGACTGGCTACTTGTGGAATATCTCTAGCTTTTAGTTGTTTTCACAGTCCTCTTTAACTATAAAAAGAATGCCTAAGCTAAGCTACAAAAAACAAAACACTCAAAACAGCCCAAACAAGCTGAGATCTAAGTTTCAATTTTCATATAGCTCATGCTCTAGGGATTTAAATTCCTTGGGAATACTGATGACACTTCAGTAGTTAAACAAATTTTGAAAATACAGTATAACTTCTCTTTTTTAAATAAGGAGGACTTGATCACAAGGTGATGGCATTTCTCTTCCCAAGTAACCATTAGCCTGATATGTCCTGGATATGGCTGACCATCTGCCTGCTGCTGGGAAGTAGTGACTTAATTCCCTGTTTTTCTTTGCTTCATGCACACATCTTGCTTTACCTATTAAAGTTTATGTCAGCCCACAAGTTCTTGTATTTTTACCTTTCCATTTAACTTCCCCATCCAACTGGAGGGGACTGACTGAGTAGCTGTGTGGTGCAGAACTGCCTGCAAGGGTTAAAGCACAACAGATCTATAGAGGGAGTCAGAAAGAAATATTTTACTTCTGCCTCTAAGACCTTCTACTCAGACACAAGTTTCTGGACCTGATAGGTTTACCCAGGCTGGGAGGGTAACTGTCTCAGTCTCATATAAAGTGGTATTGGCAGATTATGTGTTTCCATAGTTATGGAAACAATATCTCTTTTGCACTGTGGTGACTTGGAGAGACTAATGTCAGAACTGGGCAGTTGCTCACTGTGAAGATGAAAGACAGTTTACTGTCAGGGTTCAGATACGTTGAGAGAGTTGAAAATGCATTTTTGCTTCACTGGTGATGGATCCATGTATTTGGATCCATGTATTTGTGGAAAGAGTAGGAAACTGGCTCTGAAAAGTATGTAATCCTCCTTAGAGATCAGTATGAATGTGAACAAAACCATAGTCTGCTCCCATGGTGTAGTATGTTGATCTTCATAGGGTACTCAGGAAAAATTTTTCACCCTTCACACTGGGTCTTCAATCTTTTTATATTTCCCTTTCTAAACTCATAGACAAGACACATTCTGAGCAGTCACACTAATTTTTATGAGGCCAGCATGCAGGCTCCTGTTCATACATAGCTAATGGTGGTGGCTATGTTGAAAAGTAATATTTTGTAACTGAGAATTTACTATATCAAAGGGTGTTATTGTGCTCTTTGTATCTATTGCAGTTTCCATGGGAAAAAATTAGGAGATATTACTTTCGGAGCAACCTACATAGAAAAGACCTGTAAATACTTGTGCTGTTATATATTGTATATTGTTTTACAACCAATGTTTCAAGTTGTACCTTTTTTCAAAACACTATCATTCATACAAGAGGTATCTTTTCCTTTCAACACTTAGTTTTCATTTCCTTCCAACTAATGCCAGCAATAACTAGTGCTTCGGCAGCTTATTATTCATTAAATACTCATTTAAAACACCTTTTCTTCTGTGTACCTTGGACTCTACATAGTGTTTTGATACCTAGTGCCTTTTGCAGTATGTCTTTTTTTTTTTTTTCTTCCCAAATCTAGCTTGATTTCTTTCAAATAAGATATTTTTTTCTGTACTGTATTTTATTTGTCAAATTTCCAGGTTTAGCTTTAGTTAAAGTGTTCAATGTAAATTATAAAAATATTGCTCCCAAATCCAAAAAAAAGTAGATAAAAATATGATCCTATAAAACAAAGTTTGTAAGTACAGTATTCCAGTGAATTTTCACTAGATATTGAGTCTGCCAGAAATAAAAAGCAAAAATATTGCTGATCTGAAGTTATAACCCCTATTCTCTAAAATCTTGCAGCTGTACTTGATATATAATCAGACTACATTTTAAAATAAAATATTATTTTAATTTTACTAATCTATTTCATTTCAATGATCTATGACATTTCAACAATGTCATGAAGTCTGGTTAATCAATCACATAGATGAAGTACCTATCTTCATTTTCTGGGTTAACCAGGGTTTCTGCAGGAGCATTCTTTATACTGGAGAGGCTCTTCTGAAGGCAAGTTTAGAGCAGGAGCCTCTCTCTAGGAAGAGGCAGAGGATGCTGCCTGCATAATTAGCATGCTGACTTAATAACCTAAACCTGAGAGAGATGAAGTCAGCCTATTCCTCTCACTATGTATTTTTTCTGCTGCATGCAGAAAAGTAGACAGAAACCATCTTTTCAAAAAAGGCCTCGAGTGTTCTAGGTGGACAGTACTGAACAGGAGCCAGCAGAGCGCCCTTTGCAGCAAGGAAAGACATCAGTCTTCTGGGCTGGATTAGTAAATGTATGTTGTTGCACGTCACTAAATCAGGGGAGTATGTGCAGAGACGGAGCCAAATACTTCTAGAAGGTGCACTGGAACATACTTCTGCACCCCCAGAAATTCTGATTGGAGATCAGGAAAAAAGTCACCACTGACAGTGATCAAACACTGGACCAGTTTGCCTACAGAAACTGCAGGACCTCAAAACACTTAAATTTAACCTGGGAAATAGCACTGAGAAGCCTGGTCTAACTTTTAAATTTAATCTAACTTCAAAATCAGTCCTGTTTTGATCAAGAGGTTGGGTTAGTTGACCTTCAGGGATCTATTCCAACATAAATTATTCTATTATTCTGTCAGAATGATGGAGAATTTAAAACAGACATTTGCTATATAGGCTATTTTTTCATGTCAAGCTACTACCAAATTATAGGCTAAGAACATTCACAGAAAAAAATAGAACTAAAAAGAATCTTTTTTCTGAAATTCTTTTGATCACAAAATAATATAATTATGTTCAGTGTAGAGAACAATAATGACTCTAAGAGATTTTTCAGACTCAGAATAATGTGCCTAGGGAAATATTCACGTTCCTCTCCATTTTTAGCCTGGATGTATTTCCAATCAAAACTCTTTTGCGTGCATTAAGCAAATATGAAACAGACTGAAAAGGTCAATGAAGATCTGCCTGTGAATCCATTTTTGTGGCCAGAGGAATGTGGATGTGGCTGTGGCACACCATCAGTTAAGTCTGCTTTAATTACTTTTACACTGTTGTCACTTTAACTTTTTTAGAAGTGTCTGAGTCGCTAACCAACTTCAGAATGATACGCATAACAGATGCAAATTTGTACCCTGTAACACATGTTGCTGGTGATTAAAAAACACAATACAGCAACTAATGTTAATGAATTCTGCATACCATAAATAGCGAATTACCCCTGCCAGTACAAACATCCACAAAGATAAATCTTGATAGAAAAGAGCATCAAAGAGAAACAATCAGAATCTTCTTTATAAAAAGGCATTACTAAAGGTTACTCACACAAATTTGTCAGTTATTCTTGACTTTTAACTGCACCCCATGGCACCAAGCTGCATTTGAGATACCGGCTCCTGTTGAATTTTTGTCTGAAATTTACAGTGCTCACTAAAGCACTACAAGCATTATGTGACTCATCCTTTCCACCAACCTATTTTCTTGTCCAGGTCTGCAAAGTGAAGCACTTCAGTCATATGCTGCATTATCAGGATGTGAATAAGCTTTCTGAAAAACATGCAACCTCTTGTCACTGCAAATCACTCAAAGAAAATAGAGCAGATTGGCGTTTGGTATTTAAATATTTGCAGCCATTGTAAACTCAAAATGCAGGATAAACAAAATCAGTAAACTAAAAATATCCCCCTCTTTGCAAAATATTATACAATAATCATTCTAATTTGTCTAAGGTTACTAATTTCATTAAGTTCGTATCAGTAAGTTAAGAGGTTTGGATTTGTTTCTGTTCATGTATTTAATCACAGTCCCAAAGTTAGATCTGCTCGCTGTATGACTGTTGTTGATAACTTTACAAACTTTTTGAATGCTTGCATCAATGTTTGAAAATATGTATGTATTTTTTCATTTAAGTTAAGTGATCATCAAGGCTGAGGTTTTCAAAATGCAAAAGAACTAAGTATCTGGCGATTACTGTAGAATGCTATTGATTTGAGAACCGTGCTTAAGTCTTTCACATGTTCATAAAAGTAAAGTCAAAATTAGTGAAAAAACTTACAAGGTTCTTAGTATCAAAATCACAGAGTGACTTGGGTTAGAACTCAAGCTCTCAAATTATATACTCAAGAGAAAAGCTATAAGATTAAATTTTTATATCCACACAATAAACTTAATCATGACACTAAATTCTCACTTCAAAAGTGATGATAGACTTCTACAAAGTTTATGCATCCTGGATGTTTAAACACCTGATAAATATCTGTGATCTGTATCTACTATGATTTTAGACAAATTATAAAGACACAAACGGAGCTCTGGGAAGCAGTTCCAAACAGTGCATGAAGATCTTTTAAAAATATCCCAAAATGTTCATAATAATTTTAGTCGCATTCAGAGAATTTTTATATTGTCACAAGACTTTGCATTCTTCACAAACATCTCAGACAAATGTTGGTATAAGAGAGCACGGGAATAATATAGATATGTTCTCATGACGTATTTACAGAAATTTGTGGAGAACATATGGTTGATATTATCTCAAATGTTATGAGAAAAAAGCATTGTGCACCCCAACATCCATTTCTAATGGGAACTTCAAATAAAAGCAACATGGATGGAATATACCAAGTGACAAATCAGGTACTGATGAGTCAGAAGATAGCATGACAACTATCATTCACCCAGTTGCTTCTCAGAAGTTTTTTAATGCACAATTAGGAAAAACAAAATTTATCTATCTACTATGCGATTATGCATTCTTTTTTTTTTTTTTTCCTAGATAAACAATTGACTGAGTTAGAGATACCTCTCCTTTGTTCCATAATACTTCAATAATCAGATAGTCAACAATATTTTTGTAGTTCTTTAAGTTGAAATCTGTCCTCAGTTCCAATCAGGAAATTCACTGAAATTAAATCAAGTAAACTATTCTAAATTTATGCAATGTTTAGTAAGAATACTTTAGAAACTAATTAGTCTCTAGAAACTCTATGTAACTACTAATGTTTTAGTATACTAAAACTTTAACTGTTGTTGTTCATTTCTTTAATAGTCTTCATTACTCCTTAGAAGACTGTGAATGTCCTACAAAGATCTGAGGTGAGTACGTTTCCAATTTGTCAACAAAAATATGTAAATACAAAGAAAAACTGTGCTATCTTTCTACTAAAACTGAAATTTTGAAAATAAATAGCCCATCTCAAATTGTCTTCGATATTGGAGGTTGGGGAAGAAGAAACAAGAATTCTGATCAAAAAAGGCAAATCTTCTGTTTTTCTAAATGATCCAAGCTACAGTGACTTAGAAAAATTACAGTCATGAACAAACACTAAATGATGTAATGGTAACTAACATTTTACAGGATACGCTACAGGTATGCTTCCTCTGTAATCCAGTATAAAAATGCTGATATGTTTTCAAAGACCAAAAAAGAAAAAAACAACAATCTATAGCCATAAATTAATCACTGTATCTTGCTACTATAAACAAATCAGAAGTACTTGAGACAATACACACACACACACACACAAAAAAAAAAAAAAAAGCAAGTAAAAAAAACAACTGAAAGTACAGCTATACATATTTTCTATGTAAAATATGAATACTCTGTGTTGCTGAGAAGAAAACCAGAACTATCCTGAGGTCACTGCTATGTACTCTTTTGAGTTGACCAGAGCTGCAAGCTAATTGTGCTGTTATGCCAGTTTTATTGTAAAATTGGTATTAATGTCTGTATTGCTGTATTTGCTAAAAGCAAACCAGAATTTGCTTTTAGAAACTTAAGCAATATGGAAACTTTGGGCTTGTGGTATATTCATATCCAACAACCACACAGAGAAGCAAAACTACCTTTATGAAAACTGACATATGGCTTTCACTGTGACAGATATTTTCCTGCTCCAAAATAGTTGGCAACACTATAAACAGATAATTATTTCTAAAATAACATGTTTTCTACCATTCTAAATTTTGGAATATAATCAGTATAATTTTGTTTTTATTATTATTATCACATAAAAATGAAAGGTTTTTATACTGTTTGAAATACTTCTGTTTGTTCTTCTCAGACATTTAGGCTGCATATGGAGAACACAACCTGCCCAATCAGCTATGGCAACCAAAGCTTGTTTTATTCCTCAGATTTCTACTATCATTATCATAAGAAATAAAATTAATTACCCCATTAATAGAAGCAAAATAGAATATGATATAACTTACTCAAGAGCTATATCACTTACTGGAATGAAAGTAGGAAAGAACTGGTAGCTCCAAATTTTGTCCCAGTTAAATATCTTTGGTTCAGGAACTGTCAACAGCAAGCAAAAATGGCACAAACAAAGCAGCCACAGCTTAGAAACAGAGACATTGAGGTTTTTCTGGTTTTCTAGCAATTCTTTAAACTCATTGCAATGAAAAAAGTTGACAAACACCTTCATAAATGCACACTGCTGCCTAACCAATTTAAATTTAATATTCTGTTAATCTACTCCATTGAACAGCTGAAAGTTGTGGATGTTTCCACATGTCTCTAGCACACACATGCTCACCACAACAACACATGCACTGCTATGGGGAAACCTTATTTATATGTGACACAGAAGCTGCAAAGTCTGTACTTATTCCTGAGCATCAGCTGGAGCTTTTAAGATCTGAGGTTAACACGACACTTGGAGAGGATGCTGGCCACGCTTCATGGGCTAGAACTCCAATACCGTAATGACTGCTAAGGATAGGAGCTCTGCATCAGGCAGGCAGCTGAGTGCCTCCTTGTCTCACAGCTACTCTAAATATTGGGTCAGCACAGGCACTGGTTTGAAAAGACACCGTGCATACTTTTCCTCACATTCCTCAGAAATCAGGTCTCAGATGAAAGAATTGGTGCTGACAAAGCAGTGCACATCATTTGGCTGCTCTGGTGGTCTCCTCCACTCCTTTCCTACTTTGTCTTTCCATGGTTATCCTTGAAAAGTTAAAGACTGTTTAAAAGCCATTATGACCTAGAAGAGGAATGGTTATTAGCTTCTACATTCCTTCCTCAGGCTATACTGCTTAGCATTTCTTCTGAAGCTGTCCAGGAACATAGCACCATATTCATCTGCTATACTTTCTTGCCCTCTGCTGGAAAAACCATCAACTGAATTTACAGAACTGAACCTTTTAAACTAATTTTCCAAACAATCATGAAAATAACTGATTTTTGTTAAACAGTTTTCCATTAAAGCCTTTATAAGAAATGCTAAAAAAATTACTTATAACTAAGCCACTCGATCTCTAAAGATTAATTCTGACCTTACTTTAGAATCAGACCAAGGCACTGTCTCCAAAGTATTCTTATTTCAAAATGCAAGGGAAAACTGGTGGGGGAGGGGAGACTGAACATGCAAGTGAAAGTTGGGGAACAATGTACATCCGCCCTTCTCTTTTACACGAATGAAAGGTAGATTATTGCATTAAGTGGAAATAAAGGGCAAGAATATTATCTATTTTAATAAACTATATTGTTGTTTTTTTTTTTTTTTTAATATAAGTGAATAAGTGGGTAGCAAGTGTTATTCCTTTGTCAAGTAACAGCACGTATGTGTTTTCCTATTAAAAACAGTAAAAGAATTAGTCATAATAGAAACTAAATTACTTCTCTACTATTATTATGCGTGTGTATTTGGTAGCTTTTTGATAATTTCTTTGAGTTTTATGCCTTCAAAACCTAAAGCCTCTAACTTCCTCTAAACACATACAGTTTCTTCTGAATAGCAGTTGGAAAAGCAGTCAGGTTCATTGGCTGTATTGTCACCATTCTCCTTTTCATCAAAAAGCAGTTATGGTGGATTAAAAAAGTAATGTCACCATGTCACAAAGAAGGAAGGATGGCTCTTTGTTAAGCATGCCTCTGGGAAGAACCTCTCTCATTTTTAATGCCTCTTCAGGCCTTTCAGGCAATCAGTAGTTCCCTCCTGTGAGCCATGAACCTTTGCAGAAAGTCTTTCTGTCATAAGTAACCTTCTGCTTTCTACTTAGTGACCTTAATCTTCAAAATGACAGGGAATTTCCATGGCATGGAGAATTTCCCTTACATACCCCTACCCAGTGTGGAATGACTCACATGAATAAGCGTACCATATTTAGGGAAATAGAAATTTTCTTTCAGCTGTTCTTCTTTCAGTGAATACTTTTGAAGACCAAGTCTTAGCTTGACATAACATAAAATAGCCACCTCTGCTGGGATAAAACAGCTGGAAAATAGATGTGAACAGGACTCCTGTTTTTTCTTTTTCCGTTGCTGTCTGATTCTCTCTCTCTTTTTTTCTTTTTTTTTAATAGTGATTGCTTCCATTCACAGTGCTGTATTCCACTACTATCTACAAGTTCTCAGATCTTTTTACTAATGTGAAGCAGATTTTAGAGAATTTGTTTTGAGATCTACCATGTTTCCACTGGCAACACAGAGAGCATCTTCACTCCTGTTGCTCACCACCTAATAACCTTACTTTTATTCACAGTGAGGTTATGTTCTCTCATATTTTTGAAACAATTTGGAAGCTGTAAACAGAAAATATATCTAGCAAAATTTGGTCAGCAAAATCCTCTGCTGTCTTTTTGAGAACTGCAAGCAATGAACGGAAATAAATTGATTCAAACCATATGTCTATAGATTTATATAGAGAGATATTTTATAGACACAGCCATCGAAATGCAGCAGCCATGACATCATCTTCTGTCAATGTGAGCTCCCAAAAGAGAGTTGCAGAAGCACAATTTCTTTTTGCCTAAAGTTCTTCCCAAAAACAAAAACATCAGAGACAATATACTAAAAACATGGTATGGCTCAGGGAATAAGTAATGACATGGATTGCTTTCATTTCAAGAACATAAATTCAAGCTCAGCTAGAGTCACTAGAGGCCTGAAAACCCTGATGTGACTCCTCTACCTACTGAAAATGAGTTCATTTTCCAAATCCAATTACTTTGGTTTTATATTTACAAATCCAGAGGATATGCTACATTACATATAAACGTCTGCAATCTCTTAAAGTTTTTAATAGAAGGATCAGTGATTAGATGAGACTGATACTGATGTATCCTCATTCACTTCAAATGTTTCCCCTTTGCTGAGATACCAGCAGACAAGTCCTCTGTCCAGTTCCTCCCAAGAGGTTACCTCATTAAGGTTTCCCATTACTGGAGAGGCAAACCAAGGCTCTCAGTGAAGGATCAGAATTTGAATTTTCAGATCAGTTTAGAAATAAGTTGGTGTGGAGAACAAGCCAAACTGTGCCAAAACAATTTCTGATGTTCAGAATACTGAGCTGCTACCTGGTCCTCAGTGATGATACTGAAATTATCAGTATTTTACTGGGAAAGGAACTCAAGAATATTCGTTAGATTTTGTACCTATCTATTCATTCAAACCAGAATTACATAGCACTGATTCCATGAACAGGTCCTGCTCAGGAATCACAGACTAACTAGACTGCTGTGATTAGAAACAACACAGTGTGTGTACACAATATTATGCACATTTCAGAATGTGAGCAGGAGTTCCTGTGCTTAGCGTTTAATGCAGTTTCTATCAGGGATGATCAAATGTGATTTTAAGAAGGAAAACCTAAGGTATCCAGAAAAAGATACTACAGGAAAGAGGAAAAGACACTCTTGAAGTCAGACTCTAGATTTAACCTTAATTTCTCATCTCTATTATTTCCACCAAAATAAATAAATAGATAAATATTTTTTTAATAGCTTATATGTAAAACAGTTTATGTGAGCATAAAATGATGACACTATGACACAATGACAGCATCAGTATTGAATATGAAGCAAAAATATGGCACTTCAGAACCAAGCTGCCGACTGAAATTCACAACTTTTGGTGTATAGCAATGGTACTAGTACCAACTTTGTTTAAGTCGTTTATTCAGTAAGGGCATACCCTTAGTGACATACTGGTACACCCTTCAAACTGACTTGTACCAACTTTTTCATTTTATAGAAATTTACTCAAAAACTGCATGGTGAATTCAATTCAATTTTTTAGAAGTTTAGCACACTTTTAGTACTCACTTTCCTGCAGTTCTCTACTGTAGCAGGGATACCCTCTGGCCAGATGGTTCAGTATGGTTAGGTCTAGTTACCTGCAGTTGCTCCTGTATTAGGACACTGTGATAGATTTACATTTCCTCTGATGTTTCTGATGTATCTTCTACAACTCCATGGGCTTGGCATTGATACAACTTGCCCCTATACCAAGCAGTAGCAGATTGTGTTTCCTGTACTTTTTATTTTGTCAAAGAAGTGCATTTTCCACCATGCTTTAGAGTCCTATTCTATCAAGCAGGAGTGGAAAACAGTGATTCCCAAGCATAATCTAAATTCCCTAAATTCCTAAATGAGGAGTTGGCTTACAATTTTAGTAATATCTACCATCCAAGAAAGAAAGAAAGAAAGAAAGAAAGAAAGAAAGAAAGAAAGAAAGAAAGAAAGAAAGAAAGAAAGAAAGAAAGAAAGGAAGGAAGGAAGAAAGAAAGAAAGAGAAGAGAGTGACAAAGTTAAATTCAGTTTTAATACAGATTGGTAATTCTCTTTAAAGCATTAGTACAAGGGTTAACCGTGATTACTGGAATTCAAAATCAAGTGAAGAAAGAGCCTTGGCTTGCTGTGCAAGGTATGCTCACATTCTCAGAATATCCTTCTTTAATGCATTTTTTCCCTTAAGGTCAGATAGCAGAAATGGGGAGAATGTGCCCGTTAAAAGCATCTCACCAAATACAGATGGTCTGAAAGCATCATCTGGGAATCACCTCCATTTTCTAAGGGCAATCTTCAATACCAAGAACCTTTAAGGTATCAAAGGAAAGTGCTTTCACTACATTATACAGTCAAGAACTCTTCAGATATTGTTTCTGCCTTGCATCTTTAATCCTTTCTCTAATTTTAGTTACTTCTAATGGGCAAATCGTAAAGTTTGTCAAAATATGCTGTTCTAAAAAAGTTTTTCCATCAAAAGTCCTTCAGTCAGCATCAAGGGACATCACCAACACATTGTTTCAAGTTCTTCAAATAAACCTATTTGATGGTTTTCTACCAAGTTTCCTACTACTATTTCTACCAAGAAAAAGAATTTCTGCAATAGTAATGTTCTATGAGACTAGACAGAGACATTGTGCTTATTGCAATGAGCCAGGAGCTAAAGAATTGGTGCCAGTAGGGCACACTCCCACAGCATCCATTCAGGGCTAGGGCAGTAATGGGGAAGGCTCAGTTGACTGTCTTGGCAATTAGCCATGTCTGGAGTCCATCCAAGGAGACAGTTGAAATAGTTAGACACAGAAAAACAGCCTGGTCCCCTTAATGCTTTATGTCAGATTAGGAGCCATAGGTCCATGTAGGTAAGAAATAGTGCCCCATCTCTCTGAAATAACATACTCCCCATCTGGAGTACTGCATCCAGGTCTGGGGCCTCCAGTATAGGAAGGATGTAGAGCTCTTGTAGCAGGTCCAGAGGAGGGCCACTAAGATGATCAGAGGGCTGGAGCGCCTCTCCTATGAGGAATGGTTGAGGGAACTGTGATTGTTTAGCTTGGAGAAGAGAAGGCTCTGGGGAGACCTCATTGTGGTCTTCCAGTACTTGAAGGGAAGAACATATAAACAGGAGGGGGAATGGCTGTTTACGAGGGTGGATAGTGATAGGACAAGGGGAAATGGTTTTAAACTGAGACATGGGAGGTTTAGGTTAGGTATTAGGAGAAAGTTTTTCACTCAGAGGGTGGCGAAGCATTGGAACAGGTTGCCCAAGGAGGTTGTGGATCCCCATCCCTGGAGGCATTCAGGGCCAGGCTGGATGTGGCTCTGGGCAGCCTGGTCTGGTGGTTGGTGACTCTGCATACGGCAGGGGGGTTGAATCTAGATTATTTTTGAGATCGTTTTCAACCCAGGCCATTCTGTGATTCTGTGATTCTATGAAGACAAAAGCATACAGCTTCAAGATTGTTATTTCTCTTTGCTGTCCATCTGACACAAGAACAAACCATTTTCCAGAAAAAAATATAGATACCTTATACCCTTCAGTGGACAGAGACAGAGGGGGACCACTGAATATGAGAGCACTAACTCGAACTAGTAAGAAAGAGCTACGTATTTTAAAGATTTGAGTATCCATTTACTTTTCTTTTTTTGTATTCCATCTAGAAGCACATTAACTTTATTCTCATTATACTTTGATTCTAATTTTACCCTCAGCAGTCTAACCCCAATGTAAGATCCTTATCTGTAAAGTAAATGCAGCAGAATGCGACCACACAGACTTTTGGCTGCTGTCTAATCCCAGCCTGAAGCAAATTGTCCAGACTTTGCAGCCACATCAGGGAAATTCCAGGGCAGGCACTTAGTATAAGAGGAGGGGCAATGGAGGAAGAAAGGGTGGAAGGAGAACCATCCTTCATTCAAAAATGAAGGACTGATCTCAGATAGAAACCAATGCATTCTTTCTGCCATGCCTACTATAAACAGAAGCAATTAATATCTGTCATCTGTATGGTGGCTTATGGTATAAGAAACCTTTTTTGCTGTGACCTTCGAGGAGTTGCCTGTTTGTCTTCATCGTCTTGAGAATTGTTTTCTGAAGAGTATTTAACTGGAAACCGCAGTTAATACCAACGTAGGATCAAATCAATATGATGATTTCACACCACTGTTCCCTCAGTACTTTTATGGATTGATATACAGTAAAATGTCTGTAACTGTTGGACATGGTTATTTTTATTGGAAACAAAATTTGAGCATGGATCGTTATGACTTATGTTTAAAATAGAATGTTGAGTCACTTCCAAATTATCATGATTGTTTAAAAATATATGAAGTGCTTCACTGAATTTTAATCTCTTACTGCAAAAACAATTTTGAAAGATTACAGCTTTGCACATTTTTAGAAGGATGTAATCACACTAGCTAAAACATAAATTTCATACACCACAATAATTTTTAATCATTTTGCACTGCACATATCCAGCATTCAAATATCTCTTTCAAGTGTCAAAATAAAATTAATATTTATAACCACACCTCTGAACTAACACATTTACAAAACTGAAACTCAGGACATTTTCTACTAAGCCATCTAAGCCGTTTCATACTTTCTCAGTTAAATGCATTTTCTAGAGCTACTTCTCTGCCTCAGGGGCTCCCAGAATTTCTGAAGCACTTTATGGTTTGTTTCACTAAATTCTTCAGCAATAATTGCTCAGAGCAAGTCAAGAAAGGGACCCTAGGTCCAGTGGTAGTGTTTCTGTGTGTATAGCTTACTGTAAAATAAGCTATAAGAATAATTGACATTTCTGAACCTTACTCATACCAAAGGTAGCAATTGAGCAAGTACATAAAATTAAAAAGAATTTGTCATGCTCAAACCAAAATCTTTGCTTTTGACATCTGCAGGGCACCAGGGAAGTTCACAGGAGCAGGATCCATAACAAAAGCAGCTCTCCAACAGGGCAAAATATAGGCCATGGTACTTAATATCTTCTTGTTTGGAAGGAGTAATATAGCTCCAGGTGAGAACTTCATGATTTTAAGCCCACCTGGAAACAGACTAAAAAGGAGTGTGGGCTCTTGTCAGAGGGAGAAGGTATTGTTCGCAGCTGCTACTTCAAACTATGCACTGTAGTGCTTCAACTCCATCATTTAGCTGCAACACCTGACACAGAGCATGAGGAGAGAGGATGTCCCTATGCTCTTATTTCTGCAACTCCTTTGTGTGATATCCTCCTTGTTACACAGGTTCTAGCAAATCAGGTTTCTCTAGAGAAATGTACACAGGATTTCATGTACTCACCATGACCTCACGACCTGCATGCTGAGTTTCTCAGGCGTCTCAACATTTCATTGATTGTCTTCACACGCTGCAGTTGAACTTCAAGCACATAGAAGAGTTTGATGGCAGAAAGCAATATTCATACCCAAATGTTTTTTTGATGCTAGTCCTATGTGATCTGGCAGCACAAAACAGACTTACTAGAATCTGCATTCCTAAATCACCTCTTCACCTTTGAAAAATCTCAGGCTTCCCTCCTCACCCGATAAAGATCATTTAGTTAAGCAGTTCAGACCTAACAAATATCCAAGCAGATACAATATAATTGTTTGCTGCTGTCCATACAATAATTAATCTGTCGTTAAATCTCTGAGATAACAAACAATTCATTCAGTGAGCTAAACTATATGTACTCCTGCAACGCTGCAGCAGGGATAAGAGGGAGAAAGAAGCTCCTTTTACTATGGTGCGTTGAAGGCATTGGCAACTATTTTTGTTGATTCATGCTGAGCACCACCAGCAGTTTTTAGTGGCCAGTGTTTTACAGCAGAACTCCCAACTCTGCTTAGCACCAGTACTTGGGGGTGATGGCTGCCTCTTATTGATGTAGCAGCATGTTGGCATTTATTATACTTTTATTCTCTGTGCCACTGAGGTTGTTATACTTTGTTCTGTCAAGGAGGCAGGCAGAGTCTGTGCTAAAAATGTGAATTAATAATCATCTAACTGCACTTGTGGCCCTTCTGAGTTTATCTTCTGCGAACAGTTTAAACAAATGAGTGTGACTGGAGGGAATGTTCTCAGAAACTGTGACACTTATAAACACCGGCTGTCCCGCTGGAAGCAGAGTTACTGCTCCTTCAGTGAGGTGGCAGAAACAAATAGCATTGCTCGACATGTGTGGCTGGGCTGGAAAACTCTCAACAGTGCCTCCATAAATGCTCACAACATAATGATTGCAAATGCTTTCAGGGCAAGAGTAGTCCTCTGAAATAAATGTAGCAATGATTCTTTATAGCTAACACGTTCAAGAAAGTCTCTCTCCATCTGCAGACAAGATACAGAGCTAACCCTGCTCTCGTGACATGACATTGTTCATACAGGTCACAGCAACCAAACAGCACTTCTGCACGATAATTACAGGACTACATAAAACCACCTCACCGAGCTTCCCAGAAATCTCTGCTGCTCTGCTGATGTCAGCACAAGTAGCCAAAAGCCCTAATTAACTTCTGATCGAACTTTGTTCAATCTGAATGGATACAGCCTGTGGGTAGTGTCTTGGCTGGGAAGTCTGCCAAACCTGCAAGTTCCTACTGGGAAGAGAATCATTACTTTTTGTCCTCATTCTCATGTCTTTTCCCCAGGTGCTTGCTACTCTCCCCTCTCGAGGACAGGAAGCTGAGCCATGTGGGTCTTTCGCTTGGTTTGGTGTGTATTCTCTTGCTTTCTAGGCATGTTAAGAATTTATTGTGAATCCTGACAGTATGTGAAAAAAATGGCTCAAAGCTTTGGTAAGTCACAAGAGGGAACGAGAAACCCTTTCTTCCACTCAAAGCTGATCAGTAATCAAATCTGTCCTGCTTTTTTGGGTTAACTCTAGAAGAATTCAAGGTTGATCCTATCCCCAACAACACAGACACAAGCTGCCTCAAGAGGGGCAGAGGCTGGAAACAACTGCTCCTAGTCTATTGCACTGACCCTATAACTGCAGCAGGAAACTGAAACAGAAACCTGATGGGGAAAAACTTTAGCCTGTTCTTTTTTATGCCCTTTTCTTCTGTTAAATGTGGTCTACTATTTCTGCTTTGCTAATATGGGACATCTAAATGGGCTTTGAGGAATTTAATAAATGTAACGAATTACTTAATAAAACTGAGTTTGGCTGGGTGACAATCAGCTCATTCAACAGTGATTGACTGAAACAGCACTCTCTAGAGTGGACAAGCCATGATGTGGTTTATAAAGTTCTTGTTGCTTTGTTAGACAAAGATGGGTCTTTTGGCAACAGACATTCATGGTTTCACGTGCAGGGTTCTAAGTTCAGTCTGTGTGCTCAGTGATCTTCCCTAGGGTGTACTGTTACAAGGAAATTCATGAGCCGCATAAATTATTAAATAAAAAACATTAGTTCAGCTCTACGCAGATGCAATGCCTCTCTTCCCTAGGGCAAACATCTTACTCTCAAATCAATCCAACGTGCCAGGAGAAACAGCCACTAGTTTCATTTACCTCTAGTCTGCTTCAACAAGAGTCAGTGTGGCCAGTGAAATGTGCATGTCTCCAAAAGAGAAAGCTAAGAGAAAGCCAGTCTCACTGACATTTACTTGAAACAGAAAAACAAACAAACAAACAGACAAACAACAATAACAAAAAAACATATTAAGGCACAAACTTTTTCAAAAATTTTCAACTCCAGATGCCCACCTTGTCTACGTTTTTTTCACTTGACTATATAGAAAGCTTGCCATCAAAGAACAGTTGTGACAATTGTATACCTTTAAATATATGTATATATCTCCATCAATTTAGTAGCAAAATCATGCACAAAAAAAGAACCGTTATTTTGCTTAGGGTTGTCTTCTTCAGCATATCTTGTAAATTGTTCTCTTTGTGTAGATAATCCTTTATACACAAAAACATCGGATTTTGTGACCAAAGCCTGTTGGCAGCACTATATCAGTGGTCAACAGTATGTCAGAAAATATGTCATTTCTATGCAGTAATAATTTCTGTTCTTCAACTGGTATTCAACACTGCTTCATTTCTGGGATTTGTTTCTTTCAACCAAATGTAGACATTTTTATCTGTGCTGGTCCTCCTAAGCTTCTTTTAAGCTTACTGAAAAGTAAAGGTCACTTTCAGGGCTCTTCAGATCCATTTTACATTTGGGCAGATCCATGACAGATCTGTTTAGATTTATTGGTGAGTCACCATGTCCCCATCTAAAGACAGGGAGAGGCGTATCTTCATAATGGGATTACAGCCATGTACTATCTGGATCACCCCTAGGAAATGCTTTTTTCTCTCTTCACAGATTTGAGTGAATGATAAATTATAACTGTGTCTATGTAATGTTCTTCCTATACTCCTGTTTTTTGACAGTGTTTACAAGAATAATTGTCAAATTCTTCTCTCAAAAGAACTAAGGTCGTGCTCCTGAACTGCTCTGTCCTGTTAACAGAGGAATGCCTTACATTCCATTACATGGACTAATAAAAATCCATTTTTCTTACAATAGAAAAATTGAAAATTTGTATTTGTCATTTTACTTTGATTTGGAATAAAAATAAATTTGGGCCTTATTGCGAAATATTCTCTTTTTTCTTTTGTTATAGATGTTATAAGTGTCAGTTTCTGAGATTCTTATTTTATTTTTAATATAACTTCACAACTTTACCTCAGGTCTAACCATGTCAACAGAAGTCCATGTCAGCAGCACTGAGACTGAAGTAGATAACCTTTAGATGCTCCTTCCAACCTACGTTTTCCTGTGATCTCAGTAGTATATAGTAGGCACTACTTCTTTTTAATACCTCAAGCTCTAAATGTTGTTCTAGTCTGACATGAGCAACATTAAAGTTTATTTAATATTACGATTCCTAAACAGCACTTCATTATTGCCTAGGATGACAGAAACATCACACATGAGCAACTTTAAAATCAGGGGCCTCTGTTATCTCCTGTCATTCTACCATACCCATGAGAAAGAAGAGACAGAGCTGACTAACTGGCTGTATGACTAATTGAAAAGTTTTATTTGCCTCTTTTTGTTCATGCTTGATCTACTTTTTTACTCTTGTTTCTTTCTAAACATATTCCTGCTTAATATATTTGAAATAGGCTAAAGATTCTCACGGATAATCACCTGAAGAATGTCCACATTGCCTTTGTACAAGTCACCTCAACACTTTTTCTGGAAGAAATAATAACCTTTAAGGAAATCTTTCACACACTGCAACTGCTTTAGACGTTGTTTGCTCATTTTGCTGTGGCCTAAGGTCTTTTAAGAACATTTAATATTTCTAAGAGCAGTGCTCACTAAAAAGTCCCATATTATAACATCTGTACAGTGACAACCTTTAAAATGGAAACTTCTACAACGGCTGCTCCAAAAGTAATGCCTCCTATTTTATGTCAGCCCACAAAATCAGAGGTGAATGTTACTGGATGTCAGTAGACAGTGAAACTTCCCAACAGTATTCCATTACATTTTGTTGCCGTGTGACAGATGGAAGTAGAGGGGCAGTCTGACAAAATGCCATTTGACACGGAAAAGTGTATGAAGCAAAGATGTGGAATTTAATTCTTCAGTACAGAAAACGGTGCCCACTGACATTCATTGACACTTGCTGAATGTTTATGGACACCATATAGTGAATATGAGTACAGTGAGGTGGTGGGTGGTGCATTTCAGCAGAGGCGACAGTGACAGGTCACCTTCAGTGGTGCTGATTTTTACAAATGAGGCATGCAGGCTCTTGTTCATCACTCATGAAAATGCCAAGCTAATGGTGGTGACTATATTGAAAAATAGTGTGTTGTAACTGAGAATTTTTTTATGAAACAGCATTATTGTGCTCTTTGTATCTGTTGCATTTTCAATGGAGATAAATTCTTTCTGGAGGGAGCTACATAGATTACTCCAAATACAACTGGTAATAATCTGAATTTCATTCTCAGCTTACAAAGTTTCTCTTCCTTGACTACATTACAGGAATGATCACTAAATTAAAAGTTTTGAATCATCTTTAATATTAATAGGAAGTTAGGCAGAAACCTGTAAAATTAGATGAGGACATATTGAAGAAAGCTGTGACTACCTTTCACCTTTGCAGACATTTTAAAACCTTTCTAGAAAATATGAAGTAATATTCTTAAAATGGTAAATTGTGAAGAATACCTATAAAATTGTAGGATGAAAGCTTCTAGCATGAAACTAAAAAAATTAATATCATCTTGAACTTGAATGCTCATAGAGAACTTTTCACAGACACTGAAGTACGAGTGAAAGCACTGAAGTGAAAGATAAACCATGTTTCTCTAAAAGCAAATATGAAAAGCAAATTGTCAGTAAAAAAAAAACAAGCAAGGATGAAAAAAAAATAATATACAGAAAGAAGACAAACATATGCTTCTTTCCTCAACTGATAATTTTGCTATTCTTCATTTTTATACTGGCGTCCCTCTGGGCCTTCAACAAGAGGCTTGCTGATTACCCAGTTTGAGACAAAACAGGAGAGGAAGTCAATTGTGTTACATCTGGACTACACAGAATATTTTATTTGTGGTTATGCAGCTGGCTAACAAAGGAGTCAGAAGCATTATACAGGCCATCTCATCTTCCATAAAATTCTGTCCATAATACCTTTATATTTCCCAGGAAATTTCAGATCATCTGTTTACTCTATAATAATAAAACATAATACAAGATTCTTGTCATCTGAAATATTTTTGCCTGACATCAGAAGAATTTTTTCTTCGTGGATAACTATGCAAAAATATTTTAAAACCACAAATCTTTAGGAACTAATACACCTTGAAAGACTAAAGGTTTACTTCCAGATTCTACTACTGCAGAATTCATCTGGGGACATTTGTTGGCAAGCTTTACAAGATTTCCTTGAAACTTTTTTTATCTGCGGGTAATAAGAATATGACAATATCTAAACATTTTTTCTCTTAATAATTGGATGAAAGCCTGAAATAAACTGGAAGAGCCACTGGAATACAACATGTAATAATTCTCACTCACAGACTGTAACACAACAGACAGGATAGTATATTTGGATGTAGTAATTGGTAATGTTTAATTAAGAATTCTCTCTGGTAATATCCCTAAATACAATTGTTTCTTGCATAAGCTTTTCAGCAAATTCAATAGATCGTTTAAGCAACATCTGAACCATATAAATAGATGACATATTCTTGTATGCATCCTTAGCACCAATAACATAAAGCTAATGCATCATATTCAATAAAAATGGCTGTAAGTGATAACAGGTGTTCAATGTAATGGAAACTGCTGATAGTTGGTCAACATGTAAATTAATTTTGTTACTTACTGAACCAGATGGTCAATTTTGGAGCACCAGCATGGGTAAAATTAATGTCTACTCACTGCAGAACATCTCATCTGTAGCTTCACCAGTTTCTAATTCCAGCTACAATGTGAATTGTTAAAATACCCCTCTGACAGAAAGATTAACTGACTTACTCTCTGCTCAAGAATACTGTGCTATATATTATCAAAGAAAAGTAGCTAGAGGTCATACAAATGAGCTTCGTGAGAGATTAAGAGAAGTGGTAAGAAACAATAATTATGTGCTTTTTCATCCTTGTACTCTGAGCTAGTTACCACGTCAGTATGATTTGCTATTATTTTCTTCTTGCTTTATTTCTTGTAGCAACGAATTGCTATTGCAGAAAATGCAATTTAGCCATACAGCTTGGCTGTTAAGCTATTTATGATTGTTTTATTACAATTTAATCTTTAGTTTTGCTTCAGAAGCCCTACAAACTCCTGAGCTGACTTATTCTGTGATTCAGAACAAAACTTGTCTCCAGCTTGAGTGTAAACTGACCCAGATGAAATCAAATTTAGACAAGCACGTGAGACTACGAAATCTTGCTTGTCTAGATTTGTTGACCCAAAAGGTACAGCACAAAACCCTGGTACTACAACCAGGCTTCTCAAGGTAACACACTGTGCCCATGCTCTCTCTCACTGCACAGGAAATGCACATCAGTGAGATGCAGCTGGTGTGGTACGCACCTGACCCAATGTGCTCCAGCTGCAAAATTTGCATGCACGTGCCATAAACACCCACATCTGACCACACTGCCAGGCACTCAGAAGTACAGACTTATCCTCAAACTGCATGCGGTCAAAATCTTAAAAAATCAAATGAAGGCAATTCGGGAAAGCTCAGGCACAGAGTAGCCCTGCACACACAGAATAAAACAGTTGCCTAGGGAAGCACTGTATCTCCCACTTCCAGATGCCTCTCTGCTCTCCTGTGGCTCCCTGCCTATGTGTCTGTCTGCCCAGAGATGAGGCAGCAAGGTGGCAGAGAGGAAGACCGAGTGTGATCCACTGACAGAACCTATACAACCCTTAAAACTGCAGAGAATCTTCTCAACCCACGCCTACCACTGCAGTCTCTTCTCCCAAGTGCACAGTGCATTCCTCTCACATGTTTTGAAGTGGTATTAATTTATACATGCTACAAATAGATAATAATAGATAATTTTGTGCCGTAAATTTTCTCTGAAGCAAGTGGATTTGGTTTTTTTTTTTTTTTTTTGACAATTGCAGACAAAAGTACAAACACAGCATACTGTGCACCTTGAACACTTCTTTTATTCAGTTTAACTGGCTTAAATGGGAGGAAAACAGTAATTGTGCATATAGATTCAGTTCTCTTTTACAACTATGAATGTTCAGACATTATCCAGAACTTCAATCTCCTGTTTCCTTTTCTGAGTGTATCAAGAATGCATTTTTAAATCCTCCTTACTACTAGAAGACTGTGTTTTAAAAATGCAAAACCATCAGTGACTTACTGAGCATTATCATTCAGATATGAACTAGTTTCAGAATTTGGGTTGCATATCTGACAGCTACATGTCACACTGAATTATTCAAGGAAAGAGTACTATACTCAAAATCAGTAGAATCCAGTGAGTCCTGCCTGATATTTTAAGAAATCTCATCTATTTCAGAAGCATTTTGTTCTGTTAAGAAAATAAAAGTGCATATCAAGATAAAGTAACAGACATTCCTAACGTGCTCTTTAGATCAGTCGATTGCATGCTTTGGTCCTTTACTCACAGCTATGGTCTTGAAATGCTTTGAACAATGTACCTGTGCTACATGAAACCTTACTGCTGTTAGCCTGCTGTGCAGTGTTTGAGACAGGTAGAATAAGTCAGGGAGGAGTACTGCATTCTTTTTAAGTATGTATCCCTCTGCAGACATTTGCAAAGCACTGTGCACTTACTCCGCCCTCAGAGTAGTGAGTTCAAAGGCCTCGACTGGCCTGATTAATAAAAGATGAAATACTGCAAAAAAACAAGAAATTCACAGATATTTAAGTCACTAGTATACAAATGGAAGTTAGTCACTAAATTCAAATCAATAACAATTAAATGCCCTGACAGAACTATCAAGCTTCTTAACCCACAAAGCAGTAATATGGACCTGGGGGGTAGTAAGTGCTTTCATCCTTCCAGCTGGAGTTATTGACTGTGGCCACAAAACTCCGGGGCAAGGTTAGAATTAAGGATCCAGCCCTGCAGTTAAGAAGGTAACATTTTCCAGCACAGTCTTGTTGCTATTAAATTGATTACTGCGTGACCATAAGGATGCTACATAGATCTTGAGAGACAAAACAGGGAAGCAAAAGAAATACTACAAAGGGAGGAAAGGTGAGAGATACTCTGATCAGGAAGAGACACAGCAAATCTCATGAAGCTCCTTAGACCAGTGATTAGCAGAACTAAGCAATCTGGGAACTGAGTCCATAGAATCATGGAACCACAGTATCAATGAATATCCCAAGTTGGAAGGGACTTATAGGGATCACTGAGTCCAACTCCTGGCTTCACACAGGACCACAAAAAATTCAAACTTAACATCTGAGTGCATTGTCCAAATGCTTCTTAAACTTCAGCAGCTTGGGGCCATGACTACTGCCCTGGGGAGCCTGTTCCACAAAGAATTATAGGTTAAACTCAACCTGATAGAAATGTCAGATAACCATCCTGAAACATTTCTTTAAAGCCTGTGCCTCTTGAAGTGATCCAATTTGCAGCATGGGTCTATGAATTGTCCTGCGGATTGTGTTTTATTCCTGCTGTTAAAATTGAACTGTGCTTACAAATATGTGAATAGTGACTTATGAAACCATTCTGACCACAGACAAGCAAACACACAGTCTGCAGCCACTGAGCTCAACAGTGTCTGACGGTGCATCCCACTTCATGGAAGTGAATAGACATACCCATTGCCTCAGGAGTGCCCTCCCGCAACAGCACTGGTGGGACTGCAGTCTCCCAGTGTCAGTGACCCCTCACACAATGCCCACCAATTCCCTGTCTGGTTCAGGGCATGTGCGATTGATTTACAAAGCTCAGTCTATGGAGGAAGTTAATTCATCCTCAAGAGAGCAAGAGGCACGTTGTCTGATATCTGCTGAGCCATTCCCCAGCACTCCATTGAAGGAACTGAAACACAGGGTGTTACATATGTGAGACAACCCAGAGTCACAGCATCTATATGGGAGAAAAGTATGTTTGCAGTACATCAGTACAAATTTGTGTCGATAATGCTGCATAACTTCCTCCAAAATGTGTCCCTGACTTCTGTCCTGCAGCTGGCAATTTGTTTCTATTATTTAATACCAACAGTGATATGCTTGAATAACAATGCAGAGTAGTTTAATTAAAGTATTAGATAAACAAAAAGTGCATTTCTCTTGGAATCCAAACAGAACAGTCTGAGAATAAAAATTAAGAAGAAAAAAAAAAAAGCCAAGAAACAATTAACAGACACCAAACCTCTGATAAACCATTCAAGCAAAACAAGCTTCTCCCAAATCATAATGATGGCTCATTATAGAAAAATCTAACGCTGCACAAACCACAGGGCTTTCAGTAATTGCGATCATCTTATTTACCTGCAACTCAGCAACAAGAGAACAAGAGGAAGGTGAAACTGTATAATAAATCAGGTAAAATATACATTGTTCCCCATCACTTACAGGAAACGTGCAGCCAAATTTTCCCCAGCTGAAATGCCTAGCTAAAATGAACAACATAAGACGGATGTGAGGGGATGGAAGCAGCCAATGCAGCCAGAACTCCCTGGCTGTTCCTTAGTGGCTGTGCATGCACTGCAAAGCTGAGCACAGTGTCCTGAGAATACTGCACATACACTGGACACAGAACTTGCAAAAGGAGAGTTAAGGGTATCCACGTGATGTCAGACAGAGTACCATTTATAAAAGAATATCTAATATGAAGATGACCTTTAAGCACTCAGTAGGGACTGGAATAAGGACCTGTGTGCAACTGCATAGCACAAGGAGCAAGCTCACAAAGTACTTTAAACAAGTCTAAACTAAGCACTTTTCCTACTGCTGCCTCAGGACTGCATGAGGTCTAGTATTAAGAAGAAAAAGGGATTTAGTTCACTCAGAAGCTCATAAAGACAATCATTTTAAAAAGCAAGTAGTGTAAACATTCCATTTGGGTAATCAGAGCACAGCACTGCTGCCATTCCAGTATCTCAACCACGGTGCAGAATTAAGTCCTTTAACATGCTAGAAACAGACAAATCAACACCTTTCTACATCTCAGAAATTGGCAGCCAAAATAAAAACAGGCACATTCATAAGCTTGTAGAATATGCATGAAAATGTGGCAGGAGTTCAAAGCCAGTTAGAAGAGGCTGAATGGTATTCCCACAGAGATCAACAAAACTAAAAATATAAGTATATATTCTGTGGTATCTAAAGAAGTTTACTGCCTGATAACTGGTTAAAATCTGTAGTTCCACTGCACTAAGAAGTTACAAAATCAGGCAATTCTATTAGAGAGAACTAAAGTTGAAAGCCAAATAAACCGCAGATAAAAGGGAAATTTGGAGGAAGAACTATCTGTATCTTTCATAACATAAAATTGCAGGTTTATTGCATTTTTCTCCATGGACTTCAAAGCAGTATACAAGCAAAGTTTTATGGCATTACTGCATTACAGGATGCCAAGACCTTTTTGTTCTTTCCATAGATTTTTGTTTTTCTTAAAAAAACTTTCTGTCCTTTAAGACTGTCATGTAAATTGGTAAAATAATATCTAGTTGAAACAGACAGTCAAGCACCAAAGTTAATTATCTCTTCTCTGTCTCTGTGGATCCCTAACAATCAAATTGTGACAGTAGTTCTAGGATAAATCTGATATCTTCATACTGCATGCACTGCATATTTCAGCTCCTCAAGGAATTTTATCTAACATAGACCTCTGAGAGAAAGAATAGGAGAAAACTGAGGAATTCACACGTTCATGCCTTGGTAGGATGCTTCCTGCCTTCTACTCAAGAATCATAAAACAAACTAAAATGGAAGACATGTTCCAGCTCAGTGCCCGTTTAAGAGGGTTTAGACTCCTGGCCTGGGAAGATGTCCTGGCCCTGAGGATATAAAGGTATCTGAACCATAATATCCCCACTCCATGTGCTGCATCTAGAAGGCACAATTCTTAAGTCCAGAGAGGATTATTTTAAAAAACCCATAACTTTGAACAGAGAATATTTACAAAGGAGTTTTTAGGGGGGTGGGGGGGCTCTTCGGGGGGGGAGTGGACTCTTCCAAAGGCGCTTCCATGGTTTCAGTGTCTAATTTCAGAGTTTATTCAAGCATTAAGGGCAGGTTCTTTTCATTGGTTTCTATTGATACTGTTAAGCTAGTACAGGGTGTATGGGGTTATTAGATTTGACTGACATGCCACATCAGTAGCATTAACTGCTTGACAAACATATCAGATGTTCAAGCAATATAGCTTGTTCCACTCAGAGGGTCATTTAATGCAGTGGTGCTGACTTAATATGTATCACTTTACAGATCCTACCACATTTCCTCTGGGGAAATTGATCTGAGTTAGAACATTGATATTTCCAGGAAAGCACTAGCAGTGCACATTAACCTACATACCAATTAAGTGTAATGGGACTTGAGTTCTCAGAACTATGTTTTAGCAACATTTAGGCACTTAACAATGAAACTAGCTACCAAAATACTTCTGAAAAACTCAGTATTACCTATGCTTCCTAGATGACACCTATCCTACGTCATCTAATTTCTTTCCAATTCAAGGCGTACATGAGTTACTTAGAGTACGATTATCAAATTACATAGCTCAGGATTTCTCTAGATGAGATGAGAAATTTGTTGTATATCCAGCATTGTGATTCAGGAAAAGTAACTAAGAAGTCTGTACAACAATAAACACAGAACAGCCTTTCTTCCTTCCAGTTATTTACTTCATTCCTCGAATAAATATTAATTAAGTACCATTCTTTGCAAATAAAATTTTATTTAAAAAAATAAGAAAACCATCTGTAAATTCTGGTTAGAAACACCAGCCATATGTTTTTTATAACCTTCATAACTTTAATTATATTTTCATGCCACCTATTCTTTTCTATATTCTAGCCAACTATTAGTAGTACTAGTTCACTGGATGTGTATGTGCACTGATTTCCATTTACATGGCAAGTTTTGTAACTTATTATTTCCAATTTAGGACTCTTCAGTTTAGCATTATATAATGGTAATGTCTTTTTTTAATGGATAAGAAATTTGAAGCACATAATGATATATGCTCCCAAAGGACAAGCAGAATTTTCATAAGATACTGAGCGAGATAAAATAATTCTTTACACAAGCTACATTTTGCTCACAAATCTATACTTTGTTCAATATTTCAAATTGTGAGCTTTATTTAATGCCTCTTCTAAATATAATTACACAACTCAGTATTCATTATACTGAAGGGGAAAAAAAGATTGTAATGATACAGCAAATCTAAGAATTAAGTTTCAGGAGCAATTTTTTTTCTTAATTGATCAAAAGGAAAATGGAGCAATGTACAACTGCAGTAGCCATAGGTCTAAATTTACATGTCAGTCTGTCTGGTCTGCAAATGGCAGGAAAGTCACTGTAAAATAAAGCTAGCCAGAGGGGTAAATTCCGCCACCACTTTGGTCTGTGTGGTTACACTGAAATAGATGGTGTTGTCCAACTGTGTTTAAGAGCAGAATTTGACCCATTGACTTTAGTAGAAATTGTGCTAAAAGAAAAAAATGGACCCTATTGGCTTAAATATAGCAGATTGAGAGCCAGAATTATTATCTCATTTACACTGGTAGGGCCATTTGAAGTAATGCTGTTGTTTTAATGCAAACTGACATTCTTTCTGTCTTCCCAGCAATTTATCAGTCTGGCGCTGCATGTTGTATATAATGTATATTGCTTTAGTGAGTAAAAATGTTCATTTTAAATACATAATGTCATGCATCTGTCTTTATTACAGCCAAAACAATGAAAATCTACCATCTCACTCTACAATCAAAACTCTATTTTTTATTAAAGACAATTCCATTATTTTGCAATAAGGGACACAATACATGCCCTCATTTTGGTGAAACTGCTAATGTAGATTGAGTTTCCTAAAAGAATTACTGAACTTCTGTACTTTTTGAGATTCTAACTTAATTCATGCACTTATCATGATAATGTGCTTTATTATTTGTTACACTAGTCTGATGAATTCTCCCTAGGCAATGTGTAATTATTAGACAGTATCTATTACAAGAACACTGAAAATTGCTATTATATGGTGACTCCATGCAGTTTACACTATCCTTTCTCTATTTCATCTCTTGGCTCAGAGCTGTCATTGCAATCTATCTGTAATAATTCAAGGACAAAGTTCTATTACATTTTCAAATTACCTAATTATAGTGCTGATTTCACATTAAGATATAGATAATAAAATAAGATGACTTGGCATTATTTTATCATTGTAACATTCCTTAGGTATGGGTATATGCTATCCCAAATCCAATCCACTAAATGCAGCACAACCAAAGCTGAAAGTTTTAGGAAGCTTTTGGTGAAAATGGGTTATGATATTTTTATGGAAGAATAAGCAAAAAAGTAACTTGAAATCACTTTCCTGCCCCGACCAACTTATACAATGCCCACATTTCTCATCCAGACAAAAGTCACAGAGTCCTTGAGTTTTACTGGGCAAATATTTCTGAGTATTCATTGTTCTGCCTGCTATTTCATTCCACTTCTGTATCTGGAGTTCTATAATATGGGAACACGTTAGCTACAACAAACAAACGAACAAATAATTTTGGTCTTACCTCATTAAAAAATACAGAGAAAAGCTTAAAGTTAATAAAGCTAGAAGAATCGAAATAACTTAAAAGGAATGCAGAAAAGAACACTCCATACCTTTGCTTGTATTTAGTTTTCAGTATTTTATATCTTTTAATGATGATTTTGTAAACCTCATTTTCACGATTCTGTGCCAGTAATAATTAAATCAACTCCTTTTGACACACGGTGAGCCAGCCAGCCACCATGAGGGACGACAGAATTAATCCTCTAGCCCAGTCCTAGACCACACATCCCATTTTAGCCAGCCCAACTTGTCACTGACATGATAACTTTCTACCAGCACAAAATTGTCTTTAAGTCTCAATTACATAGCACTAATTTTCAGTACAGTCAGTTTTCAAGTTGCTATTATCCAAGTATGGGAAGATTTCTTCTAGATACTTTTAATCAAATATGGAACACTTAACAGCAATATAGATGTTTGGAAAACTAACGGAGATCTTCCACTTAGAGTCGGTTCAATATCAAATTGCACTTTGTGCATTTTGTGCTTCATGAATCTCAGAGTTTTAGAGCATAGTGCCTGAAGCCCAGAAGAGATAACTTACTTGGCCTTCTGGTTTGCTGTATGGAGAATGTTCTCAATAACTTGTGAGTGCAGAAACTTTCAACAAATTAAGGAGGCTGCCTGCTCATGAGAGAAATTGCATTTAATCTTTAGGAAAAAACAGTGCTAATGTGTTCATTACACTGATTTTACCGTTAAGAATTATTCTGCCCAGCTTGTTGGAGCTGCAAGAGCCAATTAGCCAAGCAAAAAATGGTTGCTGCATTTAATGCATTTCTAAGCTTAAAAAAGAGAACTTCTAGGGCATAACAGGCCACCATGAATATTTTACATTCTGTAGCTGTTACTGTAATGTGGTTCTGGTTTTGTTTTTCACCAATAGAGGAAGATGTGTCTGCAGTGTACACTTGTTGTGCCAGTGTGCAGTATTTTCAGTTTACATTTCACTGATGAGGCACATAAGCAGCAGCAGATGGTATTTGGAGCACAGTGAAGATACAAAGATACCAGGGGAACTGGAAGAGAGGATCTGTGCATAACAAGCTGCTTTATTAGACCTCCCTGAAGAAAGTATGCACTTCTAAACATGTTTACTTGCTAACATTGTTTTCAATTAGTTCTATAAAAGCATAACATCAAAATATGCTAAATATTCCTTCAGAATGTTTTAATAAAGCTTAAAAGGAAACTCCAAATTATGTTTTTCTCATGTTTTTCATTCTTTATAGTTTACCCTCTATATGTATATTGTATTCCTTCAACAGAAAAATGTATTACACTAGTTTGGGGAATGTGGAACAGAGTTGCAGAGAGGCAGTGGGAGATTCACAATAAGTCTATGGTATTGCTAAAAATTCAACAGCTACAACTGGAAGCGGCTTAAGTTTTTAAGAGAGTTAAGAGAGATCTCAAGTGGTGACCAAAGCAACCCATACCAAATAACTTATAATTAGCTTGGATAGGTGACTGGAGTCTTGAATTGCTCCAGAGAGCTCAGTTCTCTTGAGACCAAAGTGTTGGCAATGCTACTCTCATGATATTTGTCACCCAAGTGCAGAGTTAAAGAACATGTGGGTGGCCCAGCTGTTGTAGAGAAAAAAACAGCTCAAATTCTGCACGTGAAGAGGTGGCAGATAACTGGGTGCATGGGAAAGGTGGATATCTGAGCTTTCAAGGCCTCAAGCAGATTCCTGCTACTTGCCAGCTGCAACCAATATGGATTGCTTGTAAACTTTGATAATACCTGACTAAATAGAAGTGGCACGCCCAGAATTCTCCAGTTAATAAAGTGGCATGAGCCAGAAACAGGAGCTAGTCTGATGCATTGTGATTCCACACATAGAGCATTTATATTGGAAAAATGAGGTTTGGGGGGCTGAAAAAGAGGTGAAGATCTTGCTTGAAGGAAATGTCCTAGCAATAGGGGAATCTTCTGAAGAAAAAAGATGCATACAGAGAGCTGCTGGGGTGGGGAGTTCCCAGTGACATTGGCCCGTAGCACCCAAAGTATGTCACAGTGAGCAGCAGCACAGCAGGAACCAAATCAAACCTCTTCCTGCCTGACCCAGTGGTGGCTGCCCTGACAGGAAGAGAGGGAAATATCTAGTGACCATAACACTGTGGGCAGTGAAAAAGAATGTGCCTTAAATAAACAAGTAGGCTAGAACTGGTCTTTCTTCTTCTTAAATAAATCCCAGAATCCAGACGCCACATGGATTGTTATTCATTTTGTCTCATCCATGGCAATAGGGTTTTAGAAATATTCTCAGATCACATCTAAACATGGACATGAAGACTTAGGAATATTTTAGGGCAGATGATGTTTTCAAATCTTCACTCAGCTCAGAGTGATAAGGGAGACCAGGAGGTTCTCAGACTACAAAAGCTCAGATATAGCCAGTACCTATAATGCTGTACCTCCAATAAAGGTTTTGGATAACAGTTTAAAACAATTACACATTTCAGCTGTAAGTTTTAGGTTCACCTCCTAAATTCTTTACAATCTCTTTATATGAATAAGATTCAAGAAAGAATCCTTGAGATTGCAAGACTCCATTTCAAAAAAACATCTGAAAAACAGAACTCTCCTTGACCTCCTACTTGCCGTTGCAAGTTTAAAAAGGAAGTAATTTCTCTCTGTCTGGACATGGGATTAAATAGACTGATTGTTCTCATTTTTTTATTCCGACTCTGAAGCAAGAATTATGAGACAGCTTATTTGAAACTGTTAGCATGTCCTTACATAAACAAGCAACAATAATTGAGATCAGTGATAGACAAATATTGCCTGGGGGAAAACTTGGAGTTGATAAGAAAGGTTTTAAGTTTTTGTTAATCTGACAATTAAACAAAAATTAGGAAGAATCATTTGAACTCAGTAAGGGGCTGCATATTTTGAAGGATCCTTTTTCAAGTAGGTGAAATATACAGGAGTTTATTTTAATTCACAGGGAGTAATCAGAGTAGCTCACCTCCCTGTAGCCCTGTAGAATGTTACAGAGAAAACACTTTAATTGACAGAAGATGATGATTACCATTTCCTTTGCATACCATACCTAGAAGAGGTTCATGCATTGAGGAAAATCATGCTACTACAGTGGAGATAACTTAGCTGCTAGTGAAGCAATTAAACAGATATGGTTAACAGTTGGTATACTTTTAAAGGTAGAAACTTATATCACTAAGAAGTTAAAAACACTTAACTGTTCAGTGTAAACCTGCTGAGTGATTACTTTAAATATCTCTGGATGCATGGCAACCTCCCTAACAAGAGTAGGACAAATATTTGGGGGAGCTGGAGCCACAAAAACGTCACAGTTTGGTCTCAACTGTTTGAAGATAATCACTCTAACATGTATTTCAAGAGCATATACAATGAACAAAGATTCATTTTTAGAGTACAGATTTTTACCGGGCTTTTTTTTTATTTATTTATTTTTTCCTTTGTGTAATTTGTTTGTATTATTTCAGCACCCAGGAAACATAACCAAGATGAGGATCCCAATGCCTAAACATGAACATTTGGGAGCACAGATGGAGCAGATGAACACTTGTTTAACAGATAATGCACTGAAGTTCTCCAATTATTGGGGTTGCTCTGTAATTCTTCAACAAAGATCATTTGGTTAAATCCTGATAGGATCTTAATGGCACTCTGTGAGGTCTCTCAACCTCTAGGTAATACAAAAATTGCCCTATTGTGTTTTCATTCATAATTTCCAGTATGACTGTCCAGATCACTGAAAATCTGATTATACTGTGATTTAACTATAAATTTATGGCAAAATTGAAATTGTTATTAGCAGGTAAACATGCAGTTTATAATAATTTTTCCATCTTAAAAACATGCTGTCTGTGAATATGAACTTGCAAAATAGCAGATGTTGTTGCTGTAATTTTGTCTTTTTTAAGCATGAATTGAATTCTTATTTTGACATTTTATGTAATTAATCAGGAAATTCAAAGCATTTCAACCACAAATTTTCTGATCCCCTGCTTTTACTTTATGTGTTCCAGGTGATAAGCAGATAGATTGCAACTGTTAAGTTTACAATATAGATGTAAACTATATTTAGACAAATTAATGCATGGTCTAATGCTAATTAAATCAAGAGAGTTAGACCAAGAATAAATTGAATCCTTTTGGGTTCTGTGCATATTTACATTGTACACTGAAATAAGGTGACTTTTTTCATTACTTCACACTCCAGAAAATTCAACTTGATTCATATTTATAGTGTCATAACTCTCATTTTTTATATATTATTTAACAGAGCACAACAAAATATCTGCTGTTCCAGTGTATTCAAAATTCTTTCAGGAACCACCAGTCTCTCTTCAGTGTCAGACAAAAAAGACAGGTGTCCACAAGGTGTATGTCCAGCAATGCACATTTTCTTTCTTTCCCCCAAAAAAGATCATTGAAAAAGGATATTGAAAGCAGAAGGGCAAATCTGGAGGGGATCTAAAGCCTGCAATACAGAGAAGAAAGGAAATATATCTCTGTGAAAATTAATCTTAGTTCAAATCTCTATATTACTAACCCTTCTGTCAAACCTCTTCAAATTAAAGCCTGGAATTTCTCTCAGCCATGTTGATATATGCATTATGCGTTGTTCTTCTGAATGCTCAGTGTTAAGCAGTTAGGAAAGTGCCATTTTCTACAAAGTAAATATAATGCACAGTATGTGCTTACATGTATGTACGCATGCCTGGACAAAACCTACAATGTATGCAGTGGAAGATGTAATTTTCTGGTGTGACACTCAAAGTACAGCCTCTCCACGGAGTTTGAAAATTGCTGATTACGCAGTTCTCCAAACTTTATAAGAAGAAAAGCCTATCTACCAATTTTTTGTATTAATGTCATAAATATAAAATTGTAATCTTAAATGTGGTGATAACAACCAAAAAAAACCCCACAATCCCATTTATATACCAAGTGTCCGTGAATTTTGTTTGCTGCTTGATCTTGACAGGAACTTCCTAATAGGAAACACAGCAGATGTTTTTCTGTCCAACCAGGAAAACTGTTGTACTTTAAAAAGAAACATATTCTTTAATTAAAGCTAGCACTCGAGGACTTGATCTGCCTAGTATTCATTCACAATATTATTTTATGCTAAAAGACCTGCTAGAAAAAGACCTAAAAATGGGTATATTCCAGTACTTCAGAGCACCACAAATATCTAATTCTGTCCAAAATGACTTGTGGCAGTATTCCTCAAAGGGAAGATCCTTGAGTGGGAGGGCATTTGCCCCAGTCCATGATCATTCCAAAAGGGATGACTGCCTTTGATGTTAGTGTCATTCATAGTTCTGTTTGTACAGTTATTAAAGTAGTGACAAATAACAACAGTCATAGATTTATGTGAGAAGTAATTCCCAGACATTGAAAAATTCCTTGAGGAACAATTCTGTACTTTGCAAAGAAGGAAGTTGCCTGTATCTCTCCTCCAGTGATCCTAATACCTCAAAAGCAGATCAGAAATAGCAAGAGGCAGTTAGTACCCTGGTATTTGATGAAGAAAATCTTAAATATCTCTGAACTAATAAGGTCTTAACAAACTCACATTATGACTTGATGTAGTGGTCAAAATCTCCAACAATGTGATTCTTTCAGACTCAGCTCCTCTTTCTGAACTCTTGTCCACATTCTTATAATGGTTATATAGCCAACAAGCTAGAGATGTTGAGACAAAGAGCTTGCGTCTTGCAATAAGTAAATTAAGTAGATCTTTCCTTGTGCCTTTATAAGCACTTGTTATTCTCTTAGATGTATTGGATATTGAAAATAAGTCCTTCCATCCTTTTCTGGCTGCCTGTGATTTATATTAGATATGATTACAACATAATTAGCTAACCTCAGATTATTCCATCCTTACAGTATGGCCATCCTTAAATAAAACAAGCTAGTAGAATAAGTTTATGTTAGAGAACATAGCAATGTACACACTGCAAAGTGTATGCCTGTACTTTCATTTAAAAATTTAGGGTGTTCTAAGTGGTGGTAATGCAAAGATGAGAAGAAAACAGCCAGAAAACTGCTCCGATAAATGCAGTACAGATTGTGCTTGGGAGTTGGGAGAATTTTTAACAATTCTTTGATGATTCAGGCTGGCATATAATTGGACCCCCATCAGGACATAATCTAGTAAGAGAGTAATCGCATCTGTATGTTCAAATCATCAGCTTTCTAAATTCTTCAACAGAAATGATCTTATCACTTAAGTTGAAATAAGTAGTGACTTTTTCAATACTAAAGATTAATTAAGTTTTCAACATATTCGTGTGTATTTTTACAGCAATCTTTGGAAATAATGCATAATCTTATACATTTTCATCTTGATATATATTACTATACATTGAATTTCAATATGTACAGCAGCAGAACATGGATTTCATTACATTCTAAGACTCCAGAAGAAAAAAATAAACAGAAGAAAATATGCTTAAGTTTAAAAACAGTTCATTTCATTCATCTCAGAACACTGATGTTTTCTCTCTACCATACTTTGTATTCATTGCCTGAGTAGAAACATTCAAGGCAAGAAAGCCTGTATATGTCTGAACTCTGTGCTGATCTGGATGGACAGTGTTAGAGTGGAAACTGATCAGTGTTCAAAGCAATAGTTGGAGACCTCTTTACTGGATAGAAGCTGCCATTACTGTCACTGTAACCAACAAAAATAATGGAACAAAGTGACAATCATTCTCTATCAGACTGTAGTTTGATCTCCTTCAACTCAAGCTGAAGAATAATTTTGCAAAGCTCGTGTAAAGCTTTTTTGTTCTGTGTATTTTATTTAAGTGTACATTTAATTGCTGAAGCTTTGCTCAGTTTTGGTTTACATATTAATAAGAAGTTACTGACTAATTTTCATGTAATCATCTGGGTTTCTGTGCTTTTTTGATAGTAGAGAAGCAGGTATTATTTCACATAAAACTCACTTCAAAATAAGACATTTAGAAGAGACGCAATTTTAATTACAATACCTATTTTCAAATATGTGGAAATTAACATTTAATATTGTCTGAAAATGTAAACACCTCACATCTTTTGAGTCGAATTATCCATATTTTTTTGCCTTCTTTTATTTTAGAAAGATAGCATCAGGTATGCTCTATTCACCATAATTAAGGCAAGCAGTAAATGAAAAACAAGTTTGTGGAAGGCTCATTTAGAGAAAAAAAAATGCATGAAGTAATTAGGAAGGAATTTTTCATGTAGCATTATCAAAACAAAATAGTAAGTAGCAAGTCTGTCATTAAGCTTAACTACACTTCAGGAGCACATACCTACTTTCTTCTTCTGATTTTAAAATGCAGCCAAAATCAAACTTTGAATTCATAAAAAATCTAATTTAAAAAAAAAAAAAAAGGCCTGCTAAGTATACCACCACTGAAAACAAGAAGATCCTGAGCAAAAAGTCATAAGAGACTTCTTTAAACAGCTACTGAAACAAAAAATAATCACTAGAAAATGTTTTATAATACTTACTTGAAATGATTCACTTAAGCCATTTATTACTTACTGCAGAAATACTGCTTGAGACAAACAAGGCAACAGAATCCAAGACTTAAAGACAGATGTTCATTCACATCTACATTTTAGTTGACTAGTTATTCCTCACACAGACTGTGACTTTGTAAACAGTTATAAAAGTATCCTTCTTGCTATATCTAAAAAGAGTTTTGGAAGCATTTAAACCACTGCAGATCTGCAGCCCTGCTGTATGTGAGAATTTTTTTCTTCCAGACGTGTTTTTCAGTTTAAATTTAATTTTAGTCTGTGAGAGGCATTTGTTTATTAATGTTGAATTCATAAAAAGAAATACAAACAGAGATTCAAAACTGATATATTTTTATAAAATAGTAAAACAGTTAAAATGAAAAAATGAATCTTTTTTTTTCCAACACCCTGCAAATAATTTAGGCTTCATTTCAGTCTATAAAACTAAAGATGTATTTTAGTTTCTCTCTTACTTTCAATGAGTTTCTTCTTGTTTTTTGTTCATCCAGCAAAACCAAAATGTTCTTACAAGGCAGAAACTAGTGCTAGCTTTGCAAATTTTGTCTAGGTTTGATTACAGGAGAGCAATTTCTACTGTATGTGCAGCTAATGGATTACAACACTGAAATGAATTCCAGCACAGACTTACTTCTGTAGTGGGGCACAGGCTAAAACAAGTTAACATCTGAGCAATTCTAGTTCTCTTCACCTCTCACTTTTTTAAAAGCAAGAGGGAAAAGTATCACAGCAAATATTTACTCCATAGAACTTTGCAAAAGGTGTTTATCGTAGGTTCTAAACATATTTTATTATAAGTATATACTAAAAGCATTATTATAAGCACATATTAAAAATGTTCTGTAATGATTTTAGTGTTTATATTTTCTGTATATAGAGTAGTATTGCTATATGCTATCAGCTATATGATTGTTGTTAGAAGAAAAATGAAACATAGCATGTCTTTCCTTTGTTCTGCCTTACTCCTACAGGCACGAACAGCAAAATGTATTAAAATTAATATCTTTTGATTTTATAGTGCTTATTCCCTTACTTTTCACAACATGAACCAACCTTATCTTCTGCTGTATCATTTAGGCTTTGCTTACCTGAGTGTGTTGCAATGGAGATAAATTAAAAATGATATTAATTCCCACAAATCTTCAGTTTAAATTCACTATTTTCATTTTAATTGCTAGGACATAATATTCTAAATTTCAGTGATTAGTTTTTGAATGTTTACAGACATTATGGTAACAATAATTTAGTCACCTTTGCTAAGCAGCCATGGCCATTATTTCTTTCACCTATCTTAAGAGAAAAGCAGAAAATTATGCACCTCGCTGAGAAAATCCATTTGTCATTGATGTTAGGGGAGGATGAAGTTAACCTATATCATTTAAGGGCTTCCACAGACCTTGAAAAGTGTTTTCATAAAAATGCTAGCAGTTCTGAACTAGGTCTAGAAAATTAGGGAGTCAATATACTGTTTTTTGTTTCAATTCAGAAGGAAAATATTCAGCTAATTTACTTGCACTCTGAACATCAGTTTTCAGAATTGCCTATAGGCAAAATATAGCTAGAACATTAAGCCTAAAGTGCTTAAGAAACATTTTTTGCCTCAGTTATACTCTGCTTTAATGATTCTGTTCCTGTAGTGAGAGCTGCAAAACACAATTAGGTCATTGAAGAAGTAGGATGACTGCTTGTACAAAAGCTAAGACCTTTTCATATAATAAGAGCTTTGATTCTTTTCTACTCTACCAGAACATTTTGAGTTAGTCAATCTTTAATTTGCCTGCAAATCTCTCATTAAATCCAACCTGTTAATAATAATTTATAAGATCTGTTACATAACTCACCTTGAATGATTCCAAGAAGCAACACTTGCATGAGATTGCATGCTTCAGTGACCGCCAACAGAAATTTGTAACATCTGGGCCATCTTGGATCCTCACTACTTAATTCTTTGAACAGACTGATAACATAACGTCCATATGTCTCTGAGCACACTTCAAATCTGTAATTGATGTCTTGCTGTCTATCAAAACACCTTTTTGTACCCGTGAGATATTAAGATAAATGCTACAATCATCTCTCAGGGAAAAAAAAATAAATAAAAATCAGAAGCCTATAATTTCTCCAAAACCAAGCAAATAGTTAATAATGTTATGCTCCAGCACAGTCTGGTACACTGCAGACTTAGTTCCAACATTATTTTTAAATTTAAGTAGGAAAGAGAACCACTGAAAACATATCAGTAATTGTGATCAAAACCTTATGGACATCACAAAAGTTAAATAAGAGGTAATAAAGAATTTTTTCCAAAACTCTAGTTTTCTGTATATAGAAAGTTGTGTGTTTTCAATGCAATTCTCTTCCAGTCGTGATAGTATCATACTTTCCAATAACAAAGTAAATTATAAGAGAAATTGATTTCAAAATGTCTAAACTTGTTCTTCCACCAGGTGAAAAACTGATCCTATTACAGCAGGACAGATTTGCATGCACAGATTTCTCTGGTTGTGGATGCAGAAAAATGACAGGAAAAAGCCTTGAGACTCAAGCTTATCTTCATTGTCTTTGTTTCCTAGAATACTGTTTACAGAATTATTTAATTAAATTTTTATATTCACTTCCACACAAAGACACTATTTTTTCAGCAATGTGAAATAAAAAGTATTTTTAAAACTTCTGTAGAGACCACTGAATGTGTAGTATATTCTTCTTATTCTTCCTCCCCCTGCAGGTAAATCAAGAAATATTTACAGGTCCCCTGTTAAGCATGAAAAATTAGTAAAACACAGACAGCAAAACCAAGCAGTGGATACAGTGAAATTTATGAAGAGCATTTGTGAACATCATTGAACTTCATTTATGACAAAGACTGAACAGGAGACCAGTTACCTTATTTACAAATGATCCTTTGAAATTAATCTTGGGAACCTATTAAATTTGAATTCTGAATCCATATTTATAAGAACCTAAGAACAACGGGAGTATATCTAATTCAGTGGGCAGTGTGTACATACAGGTTCATATTTCACTGTAGAAAATACATAGTAACAAAAGCAAATAATTTACTTTCTACATATTTATCTTCCCATTTTACCCACCTGCTAATCAAAGCTTAATAAAGCCACTAAACCATTCTAAAGACATAAAGATAAAGAACATTAAACTCCAAACATGTTGGAGGTATGGTCCTTTCGATACTTTAATGATAAGAGACCTATTTAAAATTAATGTGTTAAATATATTTTAACCAAATGATGTCAGAATCCATCCATCTAATTTTACACATCCAGCTTTGGAACACATTTTAGTAGCCAGCTTGCCTCAGGGTTTTAAACAGCCCTGTTAAAATGTGAGAAGCATGTGTCTTGGAGTCACTCCATCCAACTCCAGATTCCTGAGAGATGCACCAAAGCTAAAAATATAGTCATTTTATCTTCCCTCCAGTGTCCATGGTGAAAGTTAGGTTTTTCCAGAGGACTACACAGGTATTTTCTTCCCTAGTAATTTTGCCTCTTTCACTACTAACAAGAAAATAACCATAATTTTAAAAAGCCTTTATGTCTGCAGCATCAAAAGTCACAGAATTGCAGAATGGCCAGGGTTGGAAGGGTCCTCGAGGATCATCAAGCTCCAACCCCCCTGCCACATGCAGGGCCACCAACCTCCCAGTTTAGTACTAGACCAGGCTGCCTAGGGCCCCATCCAATCTGGCCTTGAACACCTCCAGGGATGGGGCATTCACAACCTGTCTGGGCAGCCTGTTCCAGCACTTCACCACTCTCATAGTAAAGAACTTCCCCCTGACATCCAACCTAAATCTTCCCTCCCTCAACTTAAAAACTTTTCCCCTTGTCCTGCTGTTATCAAATCTTTCAAAGAGTTGATTCCCCTCCTGTTTGTAGGCTCCCTTTATCTACTAAAAAGCAGTCACTGAAGAAGGCTGAAGTCACTGCACAGCCTTCTTTTCTCCAGGCTGAACAAGCCCAGCTCCCTCAGCCTGTCTTCATAAGGGAGGTGCTCCAGTCCCCTGATCATCTTCATGGCTCTCCTCTGGACCCTCTCCAAAAGCTCTCTGTCTTGCTTGTACTGGGAGCTCCAGACCTGGACACAGTACTCCAGATGGGGCCTCACAGAGGGGGACAATCACCTCCCTGCCCCTGCTGGCCGCCCCAATTCTGATGGAGCCCAGGGTACCATTTGCTGGCTCATGTTAAGTTTTTCATCTATCAAGATCCCCAGGTCCTTCTCCACAAGGCTGCTCTCAAGGACTGCTTCTTCCAGTCTGTATAGATGCCCGGGATTCCTCTGGCCCAGGTGCAAAACTCTGCACTTTGCTGTGTTGAACCTCATCAGGTTCACCCAGGCCCACCTTTCTAGCCTGTTGAGGTCCCTCTGAATGACATCCCTTCCTTCCACATGTCAACCACATTACTCATCTTGGTGTCATCTGCAAACTTGCTGAGGGTGCACTCGATTCCATCATTGATGTCATTGATAGTCACACATCTGTATTCAAATAAAGTCACACATCTGTATTCAAAATAGTTGACACCGAAATGTTTGTAGCACCAAATACCTTTTAAAGTTCATCTCCTAAAAGAGAGACAATATCATTAAGCATAGAATCATAGAATCATAAAATCATAGAATCATAGAATAGTTTGTGTTGGAAGGGACCTCCAAGATCTAGTCTAGTTCCAACCCCCCTGCTAAAGGAAGGTACACCTCCCACTAGGCCAGATTGCTCAAAGCCACATTCAACCTCAAACACATTCAAGGAGGGAGCATCCACAACCTCTCTGGGCAGTCTGTTCCAGAGTCTCATCACCCTCACAGTAAAGAATTTCTTCCTAATATCTAGTCTAAATCTACCCTCCTTCAGTTTAAAACCATTGTTCCTTGTTCTGTTGCTATATGCCCTTATAAAATGTCCCTCTTCAGCTTTTCTGTAGGCTCCTTCAGAAACTGGAAGGCATCTGTAAGTTCCCTCAGGAGACTCTCTTCTCCAGGTTGAAGAGCCTCAGTCTGTTCCTGTAGGGGAGGTAGTCCAGCATTCTGAACTGATCAGCCTCTTCTCTGGACCCGCTATAACAGCTCCATGTCCTTCTTGTGCTGGGGGCCCCAGAAGTGGATGCAGTACTCCAGGTGGAGTCTCACAAAAGCAGAATAGAGGGGAAGAATCACCTCTCTTGACCTGCTGTCACAACATGATTGATTCTCAGTTGTAATAAAACATTCATATACAGTCCATTAGTAGAAGAATCATAGCTGATGTCCAAATAACCTTGCTCATATGTAGGGCACTTGGAACAGGAGCATATTCTCCTAGAAGAAGAAGAAAGACACCTGGGTCTTTTAAACCACAGAGATAGCTATGGACACCTCAGTAGAGAAGTAGAGCTTGAGGCTAAAAGCCTGAAGCACAGTGGCACTGAAAGCTATATCCAAACCTTGTGCTTCTGAGAGCACAAGTGAGCATACTGTGCATCAAAAGGAAGAGTACATTCAAGCATGACAAATTTAGCTGCCATTTCTTCAGAAGTCAGATGGCTACTGCTGCAGCAAGGGTAAATTACTTCTGAAGGTATCCGTACCTCTTTTAAATAAGAAGAGTTAGGCTTGTTGTAGATTAACTCATTGTATGTGCATATATACTGAAAAGCTTGAGAAACAGGTCAAGAAGCTCAGAGACAGGTAGTTAGTGCACAGAAGAAGTCTTTGTGATTTGCTTTGCTTTGCTGGCAAATGAATCCCATTTCATGTCTGCATGTAGAGGCTGAAACAAACAGCATAAATTCTGTGAGATGGAGATCACTAGTAAGGGAGAAAACTGAAACCACCCAAAAGAAAATGAAAAAATCTTAAGGTTTTTTAAGCCTTCAAAATGATGGGAAAAGAGCACTCAGTAAGATTTACTTCTATAAAGTGCTCATAAGATTGGAGCTCTAGCAAATGAGACACAGCCCACCAGGGTTTCTGAGAATTGTAGAATCGTAGAGAATCATAGAATCATAGAGAAGGTAGAACTGGATCTTAAGGCAAAGTTTGTTAGATCACAAGTGTCATTCCTCTAGCACATCATGCTCAAATCCTGCTTGCCCAAGTGATCAGGGTTGCCTGAAGCAACTGATGTCTTTGCCTATAGCAGGGGAGGTTGAAACTAGATGATCTTAAAGGTCTCTTCTAATCCAAACCATTCTGTGATTCTATGATTCCATGTAAGGAAACATTAATGCAACCACCTGGTTAGCTCCCTGAAAAGAGCACATCCTCCAGAGCTGCACGGGGAAAGAAAATAAATCTAAATATATTTGATTGAATTTTAAAGATGCAGAATTGAACAGGGAGGAGGAAAAAAAAAAAAAAAAGCAAAAGCCCAACAGATAATAGGTGACCCAAAATTAAACATAAAGGACTTCTCTTGGTTAAAAGACACAAAATATGAACATAAAAACACAATTATTCAATCACAAATTCTCCCCTAGGTTTAAGTTTGTATAGCTTCCCAGACTCCAGTAACTCCATAACTTTTCTAAAAGCAGAACCGTAGAGAAATATTAAGTACACATGTATTCACATATGTATTATAAGGTATTAAGTGCATTTTCAAGTTCATCCCTAAAAATGCCCGCAGGATTTTGATCAAACTTCAAAATATACACAGTTTTCAGGCAAGATGGAATCAAAATCAAACTAAAAAAGTTCACGTGGCTATCATTTGAGATGTATTAACTCAAAAATCTGTGATTCTGTGTGAAAACATCTTCAAAATGAAAGCACTTAGGTAATCATAAGTATGTGCATCACTCCCCAGTCCACAGAAATAATTACACTAAACTGCTTGAACTAAGATGAACAACCTATAAAGACCTTCAAGGTAGGTCAGCTTTTAAGATATGTAGTTTCAGTGTTACTTCCCAAAGGTTGTGTATTCAGTATTGTTCTTGCTGTAGTAAAAGACAGATATCTCTTAAAGGGATTGTAATAGCAGGTTGCCTCTTTTCCAAACAATGTACTGAAATAATGTGAAATCAGCAAGGAAAAAACAAGAAATATTAAATATAAAATAATGAGCTCATCATTTATTCTTCTATTTAGGTTACAGGCTATCATAAATTAAACTATTTTAATCTAAAAATCACAAGGATTCCTAGGGCTTCCAATAGACAAATCAGGTTTCATGTTAATTATATAAAATTACATAGTTTACTAATTGGTGTTAGTAAAAGCCCTAAGCCAGGAAGAATCATGCCCTAACCTTTAACTAATGAATAAAAATAAAATCAGATATGAATTACGAATGAGTAAGCTACAAACATTAAACATCTTTCAAATTCTGTATTTAAATTTTCTTCCCTCTTTAAACAAAACTTTCCACACAGATATGTCTAAAACTTGTGAAGAAGTTACAGATCAGAGCAACAGCAACCCAATAAGTGCATTTTGATCAAGAACAGGCGTCTGGGTTTCTTCTTTGGTTTTCTTTGTTTTCTTAAACTGAATTTACAGTGTCATTGCACATGTCATTTAGTTTAATATATATTATTAACCTCATTAGGTAACATCTGAATGCTTTTTTATATTCATATGAGAGATGTGCACATTTAAGGGTTTTTTCTCTACCTATTATCTTTTTCAGTTTTTTTTTTTTTTTCAAGTTAGAAATGCTAATGCAAAAAGACCTTGGGATAGTTATGATCAAAGATCAAAACCTTAACATAGAACAGAAAGGAGCAGAGAAAAGCCAGGTGTCCTCCAGGAGACGTTTTCTGAAGGATATTCACATGTCAGCAGCTCATCTTCCACCAGAGGAAGCACTTTGCAACTCCCAATGTATAGCAATATTCCTGGGGAAACTGCAGGATGTAGGGCACCCTGGGGACACTTGCTATTTTTATACCTGAGGACATTTCTAGGTTACCCTGAGGAACTCCAAAATAACCTCAATTTGGGGAACAGAAGCACATCAGTGCCTTCATAAACATGCAAAAATATTTTCCCCTTAAATGTAAAATAACGCAGGGAAGTAAACTGATCTTTTATGTGCTGACTTGCAAAGGCAGCTGCCAGATATTGTCTGTTTTGCTACTGAATTAAAGAAGATATAATTATTCTGTATTTGGTCATCTGAACTTTATTCTTCCACAACAACCTTTCAAACATTAATGAATTTTTTTTTATGACTACAGACAGTGTGTCTTGTGGCAATGAAAAATGTTAACAAGACACTGGACAGGATCTACTTAACCCAAAACAGATCAAGAATACCATTCCTTCCTTTATAAAGTCTATCATAAAAGTGCTGGTAATTGTCCATGCCTTCCTTGGTGCCCTCAAATCAGGAGGTAAAGGTTAGAAATTAAAGAGACTCAGAAAATCAGGATTTAATGAATCTCCACTGTTGGTGTTGTAGCTGACTGCCTCCTATAGACAGAGAAGTCCTGTCTGGGATAAACTTCTAAAACAGACCAGCAATGAATAGCTTCTTCCCCAGCTGCCATCTCAAAAGCTTTGGCTCTCCTGATGAGTAACTTGGGTTTCAGCAAGAGACTGTGAATGATAAATTTACAGTAAAGTGCTAGACACTTACTTTTGTCACAGTTAGCTTAATCTACAAGCTGTGTATGACAAAAAGAACAAAAACAGTCATTGTAGTTAATGTGATTAATTACTATTTAAATCAGCAGGCCAGTGGCAGTGGTGTTCCCACTACTTCACTTATAATGGGCTAGAATCTTGTCACTGGAGTGCAACTAATGAATGTGATTAATGGTGTAAGGTAGTGACATACTGGGCATTCATTTTTCCTTAACTTTACAGTGTTAAGCAGTTTTGGCCACATCCTCAAAATGATAGATACGCTTAATCAGTACTAGTAGAAGTCCCATTAAGTTCTCATTAAACTTCTATATCCTGTGTGTAACCTTGAACAATACATTAGACACTAATGAGCATCTTCTCCTTTCACTGTGCACACAACTTATTAAAGCACTCCACTACCACAGCAACTAGTAGGATGTAAATACACAGATAAAGATTCTTGAACTGGGATTTTTATATGAGCTTTGGAAGAATTTCTTATAACTTGTTAAAGAAACATGGTTTTAACAATAGCAGTGCAGACAGTCTGTGTGTATTTATTTGTATTAAACTTGAATGCTAAACATGACCCAGGAGCTCACTATACTACATGTTGCAGAAACAGTACATACACAAGATGCCAGAGCTGGGTATGATCTAAAAATAGCAGTGTTACAATACTCAAACTCCAGCTCTGTTCTTCTTTGATTAACAGGATAGGTGAAATGTTAAAAGATGGCACGCAGACATCTTTTAAGCTGTTCATCTTTAAATTAGTATTGCTGTTTAGGGTATAATTAGTTATACAGTGCAATTTTAAGCGGCAACACGCCAGCAGGCAAATAAAAATAAGTATTTCACAAGCTGTTTCTCATCCAAATATCTTAGTGTTAATGTTATAAAGCATAAAGGACTACTGAAAAATCTCAGCACTCTCCAAAATAATGAGGTCAAGCTGATAGTATAGGGTTTTCAACAGTGTTCAGACAAGTTATGTGCTCAAGAGTTCACACAAAGCCTTACTGGTTTCATTAAGTCATTGAGTTTGGTTTCATTGAGACACTGAATGCTTGAGAAAACAGCAACACTGCTTTCATACTTTATTCAACGTAGAATTTCATTTTCATGTAGGTAGCAAGAGACATTATCTTTGTTTTTCTATTTCCTTGAAAATTTATTTCACAATTTAAGAAGTACCAACAATGGAGTAAGATATGTTAACAGCTATCATTTAACTCAGTTCAACAACGTGTTAACTTTGTTATTTGGATCAAATTTATCCTGTTTATAGAAGCATTTTGAAATCTTACGAAAGATTAGCAGTGTGCACTCTTCTCAATCAAACCTGAGAGGAATGTAGTGATACATATCATGCACTGGGTAACCTGTTAATTTTCAGAGGATAAAAGGGAGCTTAGATCAACAGCTAAGTTAAGAAAATTTAAAAATATATATTCAAAACAGATCTGGAAAGCACATGAGGAAGGATGGCAAAATTTCAGTTTATTAAATTAGAAGGTTCTAATTTAGGTTAGGAAGGTGCTATTATTTCAGCTACAACGCCCTTAGCTGGGCCATGAGAACTGGTTGTATTCAGTTTCTGGCATTAAAGTCATCTTCGTAACTGAGAGTAATTTCTACAATTCTATCAGTTGAATTATTTTGACTACTTTCAGTATGACATTTGTCATTGTAGAAGAACTATGTATAGTGTATATTAAAGCAGAAGAAATTATTGGAGAAGCCAAAAGTACAAAGGGCAATGTTAAACAAGTGAACTAAAATTCAGCTTCATATGGGACTATGTTATGATCTGATTCTGCAATGCCTTTATTTCTGATTGTTAGCAAACCTATAAGTTTCCTTCTTTTTTCTAAAGAAAATCTCTTCCCTAAAAGTCAGTCACATGTAAATCTGTTGAAGGTGATCCTTTTACACCAAAGAAAAAGAAAAAAAAAAAGTATTATTTTGTCGAGTCTAAGAACATAATACATTTTTTAAATAATACATTTTAACCTCATATTTGATTTTCACAGTGAACAGTATGTACATTTGGACAAGGATCTGTGATAATGATTTTCAGTTTAATATAGCTACTTCATAATATGACCTTCACTGAGCTTATAGAGTTAGAGGTAATTTCAGTTTATATAATTCAACTTACAGTGCAGATGAGGGACTGAGAGACTGTATGTTTCATATTTTTCTAATGCTTTTTTCTGTCTTTACTTTTGAACATTTCTACTTTGACCATAGATTCTATATGATTTTTGATGTTATATACAATTTTGAGGTGTCATAATTAAGCAGTAGATCTAAAAGGGCAACAAAGCTGATGAGGGGTCTGGAGCACAAGTATTATGAGAAGCAGCTGAAGGAAATGGAATTGTTAAGTCTGGAGAAAAGGATGCTCAAGGGAGATCTTATTGCTCTCTACAAGTACCTGAAGGGAGGTTGTGTCAAGGCAATGGTTGACCTGTTTTCCAATGTAAGTAGCAATAGGACTCGAGGAAATGGCCTCAAGTTGCTCCAGAGGAGGTTCAGATTGGATATTAGGAATGGTGCTGGAACGGGCTTCTCAGGGAGATGGTGGAGTCACTGTCCCTGGAGGTGTTCAAGAAACATTTAGATGTTGTACTGAAGGAATTGGTTTAGTGGGAAGATATTGATGGTAGGTGGTCGGTTGGAACAGATGATCTTCGAGGTCTTTTCCAACCGCGATGATTTTATAGTATTTTCAGTTTGATTTGTAAATTGTTCCAGTATTTTCAACAGTCCTGTAATGTTTACATTACTTTATGTCTTTCTTCAACATTGATAGAAAAATGTTCTCACTTTTCCACATTTCATTGGAGAAACAACACAATCGTGCTTCTGTAAAAACTACTGATTGCCCTACTCAGTTTTATTTTCTTATTCAAATCAAAATCTGTTATTTGTTTTCTGAAGTCTGAATGCACAGTGGAGAAATTTATATTTTACAGGAGCTAATTCAGTCTTAAGCTAACCAAAGCTTAACCTTTGCCATCTCCAAAATTCTGGGCTTCAAAATTAAAGAGCAGCTGTAGATAAAAGTGATGTTGATGCATTTTGCCCCTAAAAATTTTAGCTTGTAGACTTCTAGATTTAACAATTTATGTTATATTTAAGATTCCAATAACAATAAATAAGCTAAGTTACAGTTATGAGCTATATAAAATAAATTCTATCACAAGAGTGCAAGTTATCCCCTATTCAACCCAAATTTCATTTTTCTTTAAAGTAGCCAATGCTGTTGAAGTTAAAATGCAAGAACATGAGCCACAAGCCTCTAGCTTAAATTATACATAAAGAGAAAGTATCCCACCTGAATCCTCTATTTCCCTTTCCTACTGCCCGGCATGAGCAGTCTGATGAGATGTAGTCATAACTGCAGAAATGAATATCCAGATACTCTCTTCAGGTAATTCTCTAAAATTTATATCTTATTTTACTTTCAATATCTCCTGTCTGTGATGTTATTATTGCTCACAGCAAAGGACAACAGAAAAAACATAAATAACAATTGCCTAGTTCCATGTCTTGAGCAGTCCTCACAAAGTGTCAGTGCCATTTTAATAGATCATAACCAGGGAAATAAAAAGGCGTGAATTATACACAGTAGTTGTGACTTGAAGTGAAAAATTAAAATAAGATTGGGTCCATTCAATGAGGACAATTCTCTCATTTGCACTTTTTTTTAAGATTACATAGTATTTAACTAAAGTCACAAAACACAAAGTATTGTCTTAATGGACTGCTTAGACACCTATAGGGCAGAAAATTTGTCTTTGTATTGATAAACTGTTGATTGCAGAAGCATGAGAAACCATTCAGTGTTGATTATGTTAATATTCAACTGTAAAAACCACTGCATACATCAGTTTTAAGCTGTTTTAAGTATCTATTTGAAGAATGAAGCAGACACACTTGAGCTGTGATCTAGTGATCTGTGATCTGCTTTTGTACATTCAGAAAATAGAGCTGAGGAAGTAGTAGCTATGATTTCCTAAATGCATACTCACTCTTAATTCTATTACATGGAGATCTCATGGACAAATAAAACCTTTTCTAAGGAGAAGCATTGTCTAGGACTTATTTCATCCTAGAACAAAGAACTAAATAAGATAAGTGCAACTTGCTCAGAAGCTTCTTAATTTCTGTTAATTTCTGTTTATAAAATAAGCCAATAATTACAGTTCATTCACAGCAGTGTAGAGGGTCCTATTGCACTGGCATTTGAATTCAGACCAAATGTATCTTACACACATTCAGGAATGTTATACCAATGACAAACAGCTAGAATGTCAGGAAACTCTGGCAGAAGGCCATGAGGTAGCTTGCAGTCAAAAGGAAATATACTTTATTTCTAAAAAAAAGGGAAACGGTCTCCAAACCTTGGATGGAGAAAGGCTCTATGTTTTTCTGAGAAGATGTAAGTACAAACTATAACCATAGCAAGAGGAGTCTTGTCTATAAGCAGATTTTGGACAAGATAGTTTATAGGTATTTTCATCTCCAGTAGAATGTCACTGGTTTGGCTTGTTAGCTATTTATGGTGTTGTATAAATCATTTGAGATTAAAATCAATAGAGGTACATAAATGAAAATGCACTAGCAATTAAGTGGATGGTTGAATAGTTCTCCCTGGGTTGGAATCCAAAAGAGATTGTGTTTCAGTTCACTCAGCAATATAGCTGATTCATACAGACTGCTCACCAAAAATTACCTAAATTCAAACTTGAACCCATTCATATTAGTTTTCGAAGCTTATGTTCAATTAGAGCCTTTTGAATGTTACCTGGAAGGCATTCTGAAAGCTGATGTGTTATTGTACTGAATCAGTAAAGAAGTAAAACAAGAGCTTTTGCGTGGAAGTGTTTCCAGATCCAGGTATCTCACCCTTCCACAGAGGGAAGTTTTAGCATTACATAGTGGTTATGCAAAATTTAAAATAAGGCATCTAAAAAAATAGTCTTCGTGTTTTTTCTAAATTATAATAAAACAATTAAAAAAAAAAATTCCTGGCCTTTAAATTTATATTAAGAAAGCAGAGAGTTGTGAACAATTTTTTTTCAAGATATGGATTACTTCCATGGCTGTTGGCCATAAGCAAAACATCCTGAAAAATGAGGCCTCAAATTGTAGATAAGCAGTATAGATTCAAATAGTTTGAAACTGTGCCAGCCACACCTCTATGAATTGTGGGAGAATGAGAGGTTAGTTACTACTTGAATATAATTCACATGTATCACAATATAATTCACAGGCATTAAGTAACTATATAGGAAGAAATATATATGTTTTAACTCCTAATTTTTTTTTTTTCTTTTTTGGGGGGGTGAGAGATTGATGGCTATTGGGATGGCTACTGATTTCAGATGGAAATCAGATAGTGTAATTACTAAGGAATCAGAAAAGAAATGTATCAGAAATAGTAATTCTATATTAATGACGAATTAAGAAGGAAAAAGGAAAGGGGGAAAAAGGAAAAATGAGAGGAGGGTAGATTTTGAAATCATGTTTTCTGCAATCAGATGCTGTTTCCATGATTGATTGTTTCAAGATTTTATAGAGATTCAAGGGCTTAAGTTTACATTTTTGAGAGTAGAAAAGCAATTTAGCAATTCCAGAAAAGATATAAACTTGTATTAGTTTTCTCTTTTTGTCATCATAACAAAAAACAGAATACTTTGTAGAGCCCAACAAAATTGTTAATAGAGCTAAATTGTCATATGCCAGATTACTTTATGTTTTTGATTTCACTTTCAGGTGTTTTTTTTTTTTCCTTCTAGCTATCTGCTGCATAATAAGCTCCACTGAGAACAAGGTTGCTGTCTTTATTTGTAATGACTAACAGTTGTTTAATAATCTTTCAATATACTGTTGAATAACAGAATAGAAACCAAAAGTAAAATTTGTAGATTCTGTGAAAATAAATTCCCTTTCCCGTGTTCTTCAATTCCTAAATCACCCTCCACCATTTTATCTTTGAAGTGAAGTTAAATATGTAGGACAATATCATCATTTTTTAATTATAAACTGTGAAAATATCAAGGAAATGTTCTTGTCAGTTGTTCTTGATCTTTCATGTAGAAAAATAAAAACATCTATGACATAATTAACAGCAGAACAAAAGACATGACCAACTATCTAGTCACTATGCGGGTTTTGCCACAATTACAAAATTATCATGCTAAGGAAACAGGAATGATGGAATTCATCATTTGAAGAAGAGATTGAAAAGCACTCCTGAAACTCTTCTATAGCATGGGGAATCAAAATTATTATACATAGAAAATATGACTAGCTTTCACTATTGCCTGAACTTCAATCAAAATATATTCTCCCAGAATCCCTATTTCATCTCTATGTAGAACAAACATGTTTCTCTAAAACTTTAGACTTCATCAGAAGTTAGAACAAAAGAAGAGGATTGTAGAGAGGATGAATACAATTCAGGAAAAATGAGAGAAGATAGGGATGCCATTTTTCACTTGGATTTAGGACAGCTTTACCCTCCATAATCAGTTGTTGATTTGGTATCAGAAGGCACACAAACAACAGTCAGCTTCTGTGAAGGTTTATATCCAAGCAATGAGAGAATTCTTGTTTCTGCTCACAGGAGGGAACATTTTCCTCTTCCAATCCCCAGCGGCTCTGTGACATAGAGATGACAGGAGTTGTCCACATAGAGTGCTGCTTTAATGTCTCTCAAGAAAAGCAGCCAAGCTTCATAGAATCCACAGTAGTGTTCTCCTTCTCAGACGTGCTGAGGGGAACTGCATCAGCTGGAAAAATGTGAGTCTGTGTTTCTCTCAGGAGGCAAAATGCTATGAGACACAGACAAATTTCCTACAGAGCAGTAGTTTTTAATCTGTCAATCTCTGACCCTGAAGAGTCCTCAGACTGCTTCAAAGAGATTCAAAGAAGCTGCTTTAAATCAAACAAACCCAGAGATAATGTCATCGTTACCTTTTTATGACAAGTGAGTTTGAAAAGGAAATGCTCAACAGTTTATCCTTTCCAACCTAACCATTTGCTGATGATGTAGTCATTCTGCTTGATGTTTTCCTTGCTACTTCTGATTTTCTAAATTTTATCACAAATAAAGCTGGTGGGCTCTTTTTGCCCTCAGTTTCACATCTTTTACAATAAGCTGTGCACGTGGTATGTTCAAGTGGTCCAGACCCCAGAGTGATTCCAGTCACAGAAGACAGAGAACTGCCATGCAGATGTAGAAGAAATTGTTTTAAATAAATGAGTGTGTCATGGCTTTATGATTTTTTGTTATCGGTACTCTCATCATAACATCAAGCAGTGCTCTGGGAGTTAATGCTCTAGTTCCAGGTACCTGTCCCAGAAAAGAACTACATACCCTAGAGGGCTTTGTGTTCAGAGAGGAGATAAAATGCTTCGCAAAGTCACGAGACCTCTCTCTCTTCCCTTTTGCTAACCCTGGCTGCACATCTCACCTCAGCATTAGAGTAAGGCCTTTGGCTTTCGGACACTCTCTCTCATTTAATTTACTATCTTCAATTCTAATTATATTGTATTATAATGTGTTCTCTTGCATTCTAATATCTTATTTAGTAATATCTTATTTATTCTCCTCAGATCATTACTGCTTTGTTGTTTTTAGGCCCATCTCCCTGCCCTTTTCCCCCTTTTTTTTTTTTTTTTTTTTTTTCCCCTTTCCCCCCTATCCTGCTAGTCACGGAACCAGGCCAAACCAGCCCATAAACTGTTGACAGAGTGCTACCTTGAAGACTATAATGCAGTCTGAAAGTTATGCATGTGGATGCCATGCCCACAATTCTTACCAAGGTAACTTGGTGTTACTAAACTAAAATTTGGAATTTCTTCGTGTTTTATGCACCAAGTTTCCTCTGAGTGAATGCAGTATGAACAGAGTGTAAGGGTTTTGGGACAGTCTGAAGTCTTCAGAACTGAACAGTATCTCTCATCACCACGATATTTGATTTCTAATTGCGTTCTCCACTTCTTGCTGTCCAGTGTTGTTCACCGTGAAGTATAAACATCAAGGTGCTTACAGCGAGAGCGGGGTTCATCTCTTCTCACTGGTGACAGGACAAGGGGAAATGGCTTCAAGTTGCACCAGGGTAAGTTGAGGTTGGATATCAGGAAAAACTTCTTTACAGAAAGAGTTGTTAAGCACTGGAATAGGCTTCCCAGGGAGGTGGTTGAGTCACCATCCCTGGATGTGTTTAAAAATCATTTGGATGTGGTGCCCAGGAACATGATTTAGCAGAGGGTTGTTAGTTAGGGTAGTATGGTTAGGTCATGGTTGAACTCAATGATCTTTAAGGTCTTTTTCAACCTGAGTGATTCTATGATTCTACAATCAAGTTATCGCTGTTAATCAACCTTCAGGTTTCATGGGCTGTTATTTGCATGACATGGGTCTTAAATTAAACATCATTTAGTCAGGACTTTTATGTCATTTACAATAATTACAGTGACCACTAATAACTATATATCAAAGAGCTAAAGATGAGAATTTTGCATATTTTAGAAGTAATTAAGTTCTACACCGCCCAGTTTTAAATAAGTAATGGATAGGTAATGCTATTTGCTTCTCCATTCCTACAATTCAGGAGATTGCATTTGAGTCTCCAAAGCTTGACTGTGCCATTATGTTAACAAATATTTTTATTTTCTTTCCCTAGCTTTGGAACGTTTCCACTCTCCATATCACTTCCTTATACAGCTTTGAGTGAAGTAGTTTTCCATACAGCAAAAGTCTGATCATACCCATGATATGAGCTGAACAGAACAATCAGTTATTAACAGCTCTTTATTCTCTTCTGTACACTTCTATATGCTTGCTACAGCATTTTGAGAAATTTAAAGTCTATTTCTTTCTTCAATGTTAACAGAGATAAGCTGAAGGCATGAGGCCATCACAGTTTTTGAAAGTGTAGCAACTTTGAAAAAGCAATAGGAGCTGCGAGTATGAGTTTTGTTAAATGAACTAACATTACTACAGAAATGAGAACAACAACTGTTTCATGGGTCTGAATAAAGCATATGAGAGAGTAATAAGCATCAGGAGTTATGGATGATGACAGACTAATAGGTAGCTTTTCACTGTATTTCATTCTTTCACCTGAGGTAAAAAGGACTCTTCATGGTGACATATTGCTGAATAATGACAGCATGAAGAGACATACCCATTCCAACTTAACTGCTGAAGAATTGACGAATGTCATATGAACTAGCTGTTCATATTTCAGTGTCTGAGATGGAAAAGGCAGCCTCAAAACAGAAGAAAGAGCTAAATGAATTAGGTTTACAATTTAAAAAATAAAAATAAAAAATAGAAATTGTTATTTATGTGGATAGTAAAAAGTATTTTCTAAAGGAAATTCTAAGCATAATCAATTTATTTATCGTGCTCATTTTTATGCTACTTCTTCAGCCTGAGAAGGAAAGCTTCCAAGTCTCTCCAGAAAACCCTTCCACAACTAACTTCCCTGGATACATTAATTTTTACCAATATATTTCACACCTAGCCCTCACTTACACGCATCACTTACAGCTTGTTTTTGCCAATGCCAGAGATCCTCCTGTTTTGTAAAAAGAGTAAAAAAAATGAGAGAGAGACAAATAACCAGCCACCCTTCTCATCAAACAAAAAAAAACAAATGGCTCCTTATAATAGTTTATAGTAATGAACTGGGAGGTCTCCCATGATGAACTGAAAAGCATCCAGAAGAGAAATGACCACCAGCTCAGAGAGTCTCAATTCGTGCAGTAGTTCTTGAAAGCTGGGTTAACCAGGTGTGAAGCTGCAGCTACTCAGACCTGGAGGTCAGAAAGGTAAAATATTTCATGGCGATGAAGTTACTGTTTCCTATCTTACTCCTCCTCTCTCCACTGTGCTAAAGCATCCTCAGCCAAAGACAAGAAAGGACTTCAGGGGAAGAGAGGGCTCAGGGATTGAGGCATTATCATCTCTCTATCTTTGCCACTAATGTCACACCAAAAACAAAGGGCAACACTAGGGCCATTGCATTCCTGGAAAGTTTTGCCTATTAAACATCTCACCTAGCCTTTGTCCAGGTGTGTTCAGTGCTGATAACACAAGTGCAAGGAATTCTGAAAATAAAAAGAGACCCTAAGACTTCTCATTCACTCAGTCACATAATCAAGACAAAATGAATGGAATGCCTAGGAATCACTGAAAGCCAGCAGAACATACTACTTGTTGATGAAGAAAGGAGATTTCAGTGGTTGGCAACCCTGCCCACAGCAAGGGATTAAAAACAGATGATCTTTAAGGTCACCTCCAACCTAAGCCATTCTTTGATTCTGCTACATAGTATTTCATCTTTCAGTTGAATATAGATTTTATGTTTTCTATGTAGTGCTAGCAGGTCTGGTTTTTGGCATGTCATGGCTTCTCAACTACTCAGGCCAACTTAGCTGAACGTAGGAAATATTAAACAGACATAAATCCCTGAAGTTCTCAATTCCTGTTGTTAGCATTATCAGAATACACAACATTTGCAGGCACAGGTACACCCGGAACCTAACAGAATTCACAACATAGCACTGAAAATTCTAGTTTGCAAGAAAGGATACTATTTTTTTTTTTTTTCCACTGTACTATTTTTACTTCATAAACATGAATTTAACAACACCCAGAGAAGGACTTGTAGGGGAATGGGGGGAGAGGGTACTGGTGGAAAAAAAGCTTGACACAAGCTGACAACATGCACTTGGAGCCCAGAAAGCCAGATGTAACCTAGGCTACATTAAAAAATGCAGAGCGAGGAAGCAGACTGCTCCCTCATTGCAGCCCTCCAATACTTAAACAGTGTCTCTGGGAAGGTGGGGTGAGACACTTTTTCCGAGTATATAGATAGGACAAGACAAGAAGTAACAGTTTTAAAATTATTTAAAAAAAAAAAAAAAAAAAAAAAAGGTAAGTTTAGATTAGATAACAAAGAAATTCTTCATTATGAGTGTGGTGAGGTACCAGAAGAGGTTACCCAAAGAAGCTGTAGATACCCCATTCCTGGAAGCATTCAAGGCCAGGTTCAATGGGGCTTTGGACTGCCTGGTCTAGTGGAACATGTCTCTAGCTGTGGCATGGTAGCTGGGATTAAATAATCTTTAAAGTCCTTTCCAACCCAAACCATTCTATGATCACTTCCTTCTGGAAGAGGCTGTTTTTTGCAAACTTGCATCAAGGAACCTACAGAACTAGTAAGGGGCTTTCTTAGCTTATATTAGTAAGGAGAGAAGGAGTTAAATATCTAAGAAAACATGGAAGATACAAGGACAATAAGGCATGTTAAAGAAATAAACAAGTATCTGCCCAATATTCTCTTTGTACATCAACTCTCAAGGTCAACATGTAGCTACAGAAAGTACAAGCAGAACATCAGCCCACACCAAAGAAAAGTTTTGAGTGAGCTACAAGAGTTTTGCATTATTTTGATGATCTTCTCATCACCATCTCTCTCAGAGTGTAGCCTAGCTGCCTTGACATTGCAGCCTGGAATACCATCAATATATGTTACCAGAGTCTGGCCAAGAGCATATATCCCTTCAGAGGTGCCAGAGCCACACGTCTTCTGCAGGGAACACAAACACAGCATAGCAAATTGGTCACTTGACAGGACTGTTCCTCCACATAAAAGCTAAAGAAATGGCAGCTTTACTGCAGAAAGTAGAAGTAAGAGAAGCTAGTTCAGGTGCTGGCTCTGAACTAGCTTTCATCTTCTTTTTCCTAACTATATTCTGGCATGACCCCAAAAAATTAGTCTTTTTTGCTTTTTGCAGGGTTTTTTTTTCCCTGTTTAAAAAAATATGTACTTCTGACAAATATTTTATAATGTAAATGGACTTCACCAGACTGCACATCTAAATTGGACCTGCTTTTTTTTATTTTAGTTTGTTCACTAATGCTATTACTTCAGTCTCTAAGGATATACTTTTTACTCTTAAGTCTTTCATTTTTTTCAATATTTTTATTTCCACTGCAAGATACCTTCAGGTCACACTGGTTTAAAAAAAGGATAAGAAAGTTAAACCCACACATTTAGATATTTAAAGATACAGATGAAAAAAAAAAAAAACTGGATTGCAACTTCATTATTTGACATAGCACTGCACAGAATGTTTTAAAAGAGGTTTAATTCAATATTTAAATTTTAACATATCTGTTAATATGGTGCTGTCCTATTTTTTATAATGACTCCCACTCATCAATTTTGTATTCCTCACAGTTGCAGAAGTCACATCCACATTTGCATTTTGTGTCTGTACACTTCTATTTAAAACTTCTTTAAAAGGTTTCTTTGCAGATAATACAGATAACTTTGGGCTTGGTGGGTTTTTTTTTTTTTTTTTTTTTGTCATAAAATTTTTAATTTTATTGGAGTGCCACAGTATTATTTTTTCCATGTGTTAGCATTCCAACTTTCATTTTAAGATCACTTCCAGACTTCATGAGGCAGAGTACAGAAATAGACTAAAGCATGTTCTAAGTGTGCAGGAATCAGAAAACCAAGCAAGTTCCTCCATTTACTATCTCACATTTTTAAAAAGGTCAAGTATATTTCAAACATTTTTAACTAGAAGACTGTATGTAAATAATCATACATTTAGAGCTGTAAACTGAGGCATAGAATGCAGAGGGATAAATAAACTGTACTGAATCATGCAAATATCATTAGGAGGATAAAAAATATGGTTTAGAGTGTTCCCATTTTTGTTAAATGCCTTCAAAATGAAACAAATTTTCTTCTTCCTAAAAAAAAAATGCCACTTTACAGTAGGCCACCAGTTTTTTTTTAACAATCACAAAATCCTGTTGAAGAAAAAATAGATATCAGTGAAGACCTTAAGTCTTCTCAATGCATGGAAGTTTATAGTGTCTATGCTTATTTCAGTAACAATAGCAAAAATGTCATTTTGTAAGCATGTCATTATTTACCAAAGGAACACTGAAGACTTTAGAAGAATCATTTCAATCAGATACAAATTTTCAGAAAGCACAATTTTCCTCTGAAAAAAAAAAACAAAAACAAAGAAAAACACTTTCTCTGCCTATGTTCAATCATTTTTCACACTGCATGTAATTTATATATAAATGTGTATATATGTTTCTTTACATATAACTTCATTCATATTCATATGCAAATTCATTTTATTATAAAGATGGAATAAAGTCACTTTCTTGATACATTACACTCTAAACAGAAGATGCTCAACTCTGTCAGAAATGCAAGTAACAAGAAATAGTGTATATTCTGATGGAAATAAGCACTGAAAATAATTTCAAAACAGAACTGGTGGAAATTAAGCAATTTCAAAATGGATACCCATGCAGGCAACCACCCATGAAGAGCTGTGGATACTGTACAACAAGATGCTACTGCAGGAGTCTGATTCCAGATGAGCTCCTCAGGCTTTCACTGAGCTGCCATTTACTGCTGACTATGCCCCAGCACAACCAAAACTATCAGTGGAGGTAACGTACAGGCAAGGCACACTAACATGCAGACAGTACCACTGACATATCTCCTATTTTCCTATCCCCAAAGCCCACTGGTTGAAACATTCACGCAAGTTGCAAGGAAAGCAGAATTAAAAAGGGCAATCTCTGCCTGAAGGGACCTGAGCTCACATCATCCAGTTCCCGGTGAGCTGCCTACAAAGTGCCTTGGGCAGAGCCAGCAGGCTACTGCAGGCAAGTACTCCCTCAGACCTCCTGCTGTAATGGTCCCTCTCAGAGTGGTGTAATCAAATACTCACTAGAGCAGAGAGGCATGAACCTACAGGACTTGTAGAAAAAGACACTCAGGACCTATTCCAGCTCTCATACTGCAGGAGTCAGTGAAGAAAGAGATAACTGGAGGTCAAAGTGCAATTCCTCAGCATTTTGAACTGATTAATCCTGCCTTACTGTACAACTTTTGTGAGACTGCCTATTTTGATGAACACTGCATGGAAGATGTCAAGTATCCAAGCACGGATTCTCTTAGGTCTCAGAATCTGCAAGTTCAACATCATTAAGCTTTTGAATCCTTTTGTATCCTTTTCCCAAAATGGGAAGACAAATGGCTAACTTAAGGCCCCAAATGTTATTCGAGTTCTATTAAATAATACAACTTTATTATTACCACCTAATTGTATTGCTCCAGTCATCAGTAAGAATTATACAGTTTAACATATGTACAACACAGACGCTTACACAGAGAGCGACCAATCCTATCAATTACACAAGCACTACAATACATCAAATCAAGACCACCACATCTTCCATACTTTCAATATAAGCTCCAATATCCAGACAGAACTGTTAAAATTTCCAAACTGTTGAGACTTAATCAACTCCCAGATAAGGTTGCATGTTGCATTGTTGAAGGTTTAAAGATTATCTTTGTAGATACGGATCCAATATTTAAACAGTGCTCTCATTGTGATAAGAGGCTTTCTGAAAAGAAATAGTCAAGTATAATCACTGAAGCCATTTTAAAAACAGAATTTAAAGGCCTAGAATAATAATGCAGTCCCTGCCAGTGTTTTCCATAATGAAGATGGGTGTCATAGGCAAATTAAAATTCAATTAAGATGATGGACATGAAGATCAAAAGGCTTTCCCCCAGAAGAAAAGGGCAAAAGCTTTAGATTGGCTTTTCAGAAGAACAGGTGTCTTTGTCACATACCATTTATATGTGCAATGAGCACCTTTTTGCATTTGTTTTTCTTTCGCTTCTGTGCCAGCTGTACTAGCATTTTCTATTTATCAAAATAAGATGAGTAATATTAGAAGAAAAGCCAGAAATGATAGAGAATCATGCTTACTGGTCCTGCACAGCATCTAGCACAAAAGGAATCTTAACCTTGTAACAGCTGCCATTATCTGATTCCCCTCATTATTAGAATTCTAAAGCTCTAGAGTCAGGTAAATCTTACATGCCTTTTACCACACATTGATCCAGTTTTAATGAAAAGACAATTCTTTTATATTTACCAGAAAAAAAAAAATCATTTTCAGTTGACCCAGAACTTTGTACAAAGCCATAGGATGAAAGAATAATCAGTGGTAAATAGGCCTTCCCACAGAGCAGTAAAGGTAAAGCTGCTACTCTTTATATAGCCTGTGTCCAGAACCTCCAAAAACAGTACGTAGAAGACCTGAGCTGAAATCCCTGCTATAAATCTGAAAAAGAACTACTAAGCTTCCTCTCTCTTATTGAGAAAGTCCAATTTTTGAGAGGCTTCTCATTTGATGAATCGGCTTGTTTTCATTAATAAAGCTTTAAATCAGAGTAAACATCTGTGCAACAGCATAAAACAGTTTTACGTAGAGGCCTTTCCATTGCATCTTCTTCACTTCTTTCTCCTATTCCTGGAAGTTCTGATCAGTTCTTACATGACACAATTCCTGTTCAAAGGCTTTCTTCTTCCATTTAGCTCTAAATGGGAAAACTAAGGGCAGAAACTGGCTAAGTAACTGAAGTTCATATTTTCTGTCATAACTTACATTGGCGCTGCTGAAATGTATCAGAGAATACAAATGCCCTATATAGATCTCCTCACACACGCAGCTTTTGGAGTTTTGGCAAATTTTAGCAGAATCACATCCCTCAAACCAACTATTTGGTGTACGCAGCAGCTCAGTCATGGGCCTAAGATGCATCTCTCAAAACTAGTACACCTGCAGAACACATTTGCCTGTAATCCCAGCCCTTCACACATCAGGTTGTTTGCCAGCTGAATTCATCAGCAGCCAACTGCAAGAGAGCCCCTGCCACAGATGTTTCCTTTCAGACATAGCTCAGGAATCTAACAGGCAGGCAGAATTCATATGTATGCAACCAACGCTGAAATGTAAATGTGTAAAAGCAAAGAGTCAGTAAGACTACTTCACAGTTACTTTTCAGTATTTCTTGGGAAGCTAATCTTAGCTACATACATTTTAACGTCAAGAATTTTCTCTCCTTCCATCCCATACAGATTTCCTTTTCATAATGCCCTCTATAAACTCAATTATGTAGTACCACTTTTTCCAGACAAACAAAAAAGAACTCTTCCATCTATATTTATACTAAAGTTTAAAGTTACAAACAAAATCACTGACATTAGATATAACTGCTGTCTCTTTTTTCTTAGGTGCTATAAAGAAGCAGGTAATTGCCTTTAGGAAATTAATTGTCTGAAATAAAAGATTCTTCTAACCAAAGCATAAATATACTAAGAAGTATCTCAGAATCTGAATTAAGCAGACAGGAAAGATTCATAAGTCTCATTAGGAGAAATATTACAGAAATAAGCACTAGACAGCCATAAAAGACAAACTGTTAAATTGTTTCTCTCCCAGTGTAGAGCTTAGTATGCACTTACTGCTATTCATGTTTTATAACTGCTTGAGTTAATGGATAAATCAATTATATAATTGTCGGCAGAGGGACAGATCTGTACAGGCTTAATCTGCCTAGATATGTTTGCTGAAGTGCCACTAAAGTAACTTGCACAAGCTGGCAGCCTCATCAATCCATCACAGAATTCAAGAAGGCAATTAAGAATAAAGCAATTTGGTAGTTCTACATCACAAACATACATCTGGGCTGATATTTCTCTATTTAAGTGTTGTTTATTTCCACGCCTGAGGTATGCCAGGAGATAGCGTCCACAATCAAATGAGTTATGTTAATCATCACTGAAATGCCATCACATTCACTGTTGCTTTCTTCCTGGACACCAAATTCTTAAAATAACTGAATAACATGTTCAACAGGAATAGGTAAAAGCTGCCAGTTGTGTTCACAGGGTACATAGTCCATCTCAGCAGCTAAGAACCAGAACCTAAGTAGAAAACAGGCAGCAAAACAGAAGCTGTGTTTCTGACAGCCACTGCTGAAATATTGCTTTCCCTGTCAGTGTAAGGAAAACTTGCAAGGAGCAGACAAATTTGCGTTTTTTGATCCATTTCCAATCTCAAAAGTACACTGTAAAAAACAAAATAAACTAGAGGGCTGTTTGAAATCCAGCACTCCTGAAACAGATAACCTCCTACTTGATAATACTGTACCCCCTACAACGTACCAAATTTTAACCATGACTGTAAATATTTCAATGTCTGTGGATATAGTTCCAGTACCCTAACAACACACGAGGAATACTGGAAATAAGTACTAGCATCAGTGCTAAATCGATGTTTTCAGCCTAAGAATGCACTGAGTTCAGAATGGTTCCATTCTTTTTCCAGAAAGGATGTTTTGTGATCTAAGATTTTATGCAATGAGTTGATGAATTAGCAAACCTAGGAGAGAAAGTGCTGGTATTCATATCTTTCAGCTGAGGCTGGAGACCAACAGCTGGGACACCCCCACCATGCTGGTTCTGGGGGGTGGGAGCATCCAGCGACTGTAGGGTTCAGATACATGCTTGGCAGGAGAAGGTAGCAGAAGAAAGCTCATGTAATGAGCTCCATCTGAGTAATAGCAAGTGATATCCCACTAGCTCCTCTCCTAAACCACTGACCATTGTTCCCACAAGATAACAAGTATTAATACATTTAGGAAAGCCACCCTGAGCCTTGAGTCTTGCTGGAGATTTCAAGGTGGACTGATCAAGAAGTTTAGTTTCAACAAGAAGCAAATTCAAATGCATGTACAGATGTAGATGCAGAATAAAAAAGGTAAAAATTAAAAAATATTTGTTACTTTGTTACATACTTTTAAAAGCTAACAAGCCCTTTAAGAGACTTGGTTTGAAAAAATAAAACATTCTGTTTGGAAGAGAGTGTAAGAAGGAGAATGAGTTTTCTGCCTATCTGAGATCTTGAAGCCTTCTTTTCCTTTAATCTACTCCTTATTATTTTGCTTTTTGTCCTATAAAACATATCATAGTCACACAGATGTGGCACTAATCACAGGGCAGGGCTTGCCAGCTGCCACCTAGTCTGACATTATCCCATCAGGCATCCAGCTGTGACTTAGGAGATACAGCCATGTAACTGATCCACTTTTAAAGAAACAGGTGCATGCGGGCATGCTGGGAAACCCTTTCTATTATTTCCCCTCAATGATTCACTATTAAAAGTAAAAAAATAAATAAAATAAGGTAATACCTATCATTTTGCACACTGTGTTTAGGCATAAAATGTTGAGACTTTTAGTGGCAGTCTTGTTTATTGAAGATAATTATGGCTTAGCTTATTAGTCTAGCAAAAAAAAGTTAAGTATGGAAAACTAAAGATGTTTGGGAGTCATCTGCTGTACTTTACATTTTGGATTAGATTTTAATATAAGATCTACATGTATATATCTTGGATATAGATAAAGAAGCATCATAATTCCTCCCTTTAAAATATTCCTAGTTTTGGAGAAGCTCGAGGGTGTAAAACAAGAAAGAGACCAGTGGCGAGATCAATTCATGTATGCTACACAGTCAGAAGAACTGTAAAATATCCCAGCTTCCCAGTGTTTTATTCCTGTTGCTACTGTTACTGCTGTTGTTTTGGCATGAAGAACCCATCTAACATCTAACTTTTCTAGTGGATTTTTTTTTTTTTTTTTTTTTTTTGCTTGTATGGTATATTAATTTCACAATGTTACTGTGTTGTTTATTGCATGAATATTCACACAGCATCCACCCAACAGGATGATAGCCACAATTCTATTGCACTTACATGGCAGGGTTTTAGTAGCAGGGGGCTGTATGGGTGGCCTCTGTGAGCAGAGCCCAGCACTGCCCTATGTCAGAGCAAAGCCAGCTCCAGCTACTTCAAAAGGACACACTGCTGCCAGAGCTGAGCTATGGACGACACTATTGGTGTCTCCGGGAGGGCAGATTAAAGGAAAACTGCTGCACAACAGCAGCTGGGAGAGAGCAGTGAGAAATATGAGAAAACAGCCCTGCAGCCATCCAGGTCATTGCAGAAGGAGGGCAGGAGGTGCTCCAGGCACAGAGCAGAAGCTCCCTGAATCACAGGAGAGGCCCACTGAGGAGCAGGCTGTCCCCTGCAGCCGACAGGCACCACATGGAGCAGATCTTCCTATGCAGTCATGGAGGACCCCATGGGGCAGCAATTAATGCGGTCTGAAGGAGCTCACAGCTCCTGGAGAACCCTCACAGGAGCAGGCCTCAGACCAGGGATCACATCATAGGGGACATGTTCTGCTTCAGCTTGGCCAGAGCTGACTCAAGCAAGCTTCAAAGCAACATGCCAGCCCACAGTCCCACTCCCTGTGCCCAGCCCAGCAAACAAATCTCCATTCTCCTCTGTTCTCACCTCCCAGTGCTCTTCCTCTCAATATCCAACATTTCCAGCATAAGCTGGAGCAAGGCATGAGAGTGCCAGTTGCAACTGGCAAAAGGTGGCTAGGCGAACCATAAATCTCCTGCTGCCCCAGCAAGCCCAGCCCATGCCACCTCCCCTCCCTTCCCCAAGTGACAGGTTCAGCACAGGGGTAGATATGGCCAGGAGTGAGGTGAGACATAGATGCCTGGTCACGGGATACATAGGCTTATGGGACATGAAGATGTCAGGGTGTCAGGTGTCAGCTCCTACAGTTGTGCTGCATGAGCCAAAGCCAAAAATACAGGCAACCTTTTAACAGACTGCAGGAAAATTCAAGGCTAGGATCCTAACCCTTTTAAGAACTACGTGGAAACTGAGAAAGAATGACAGATAGTGCAACTAAACACAATTAGAATGTTGTCACTGTACACCAGTCATAACTTCTATTACACCAGAGATACAGTCAAACTTGGATCACATCCCATTCAGTATGACTCCCTGCATCCAGTAGATCCTTGCACCTGAATGCTGTGGCACGTAGCATGATGTGACACTTCACAGCTCTGCCTGCAGCACACACTGGACAGGACTGAGGTTTTGACTGCTCTGCTGCGGTTGCAGAGTTCTTACAATTTCCTAAAATGCAGCCTTGTGCAGTATTTTGAAGGTGAATCTTTTATCCTTGCTCAGGGTCTCTACCCAGGTTACTCCTTTCAGCCCTGCACATCCTTGTAACACACACATTGTTCACACACGAGCAGCTTTTCTGGAGGCATGCAAGAAATTCAAAGAATGAAATCTAAACTTTCTTTTCCTCCTGTGATTTTCATTTTGTGTCTTAGCTATTCCACAAACCTCCTTTACACCCTTAAATATTAACAGAGACGTTCTCTCGATGTGGGATTCCTCATTATCATATGAATAAATGATTGATTACCACCGTATCAAGCAAGCACAACTTTTATAACCATATGAATCAGCACTGTGCCAAACCCTTAAGGAATAGTAACAGTGTACAGGTATTTATTGAACTTTATTGCTTCCTGGATCATTTAAAAAGAGTGGCTGACAAACAATCATTTGCACAGGCTTGAAAATTTGCCTCGGATACTCTGAGCAGTTCTGCTTTTCAAAATGCAGCCTTACTTACTTTCTCAGCATTTTAACACCAAGTTGCTGGACAACTCCACAGCTTGTCCAGCTGTGGACAACTCCACAGCTTGTCCAGAAAATGCTACTATTTGCAGTGGTACATCTTGTGTGTTACCAGAAGATAATTTTAACCAGACTTTGAGTGTAGTTTTAAGTACTGTTCTAACAATCATGCTGGCTTTGGTGATGTTCTCCATGGGTTGCAATGTGGAAATTAAAAAATTTTTGCACCACATAAAAAGACCCTGGGGTATTTTTGTGGGTTTCCTCTGTCAGTTTGGAATTATGCCTCTCACAGCCTTCTTGCTGTCACTGGCCTTTAATGTGCTTCCTATTCAAGCTGTTGTGGTGATGATCATGGGATGCTGTCCAGGAGGCACAGCCTCTAATATCATCGCCTACTGGGTGGACGGTGACATGGACCTAAGGTAAGAGCAACTGTTTTCTAAAATGTTCACATGTTTTTTTGTAAATTTTGTGTTGAAAAGGACTGTCTGATTTTTTTCTTGTCTTGGTTGATGTGTGGTGAAACTTTCTTCTTGTAGAGATATTTAGTTACTATTGTACTAGTAAATATAAGCAGACTAGAATTATCATTAGTTCTTGATAACTCATTAGGAAGATATCATAACAGAATTGTGAATAATAGAGAATGTCTTTGCTGTAAGATCTCAAATTCTTCATAAAATAGCATACTAGGGATTATGAACTCGTTGACTAAGTTAGACTTATATTTGTGATTTTATTTCTCCAAGACCTCAGGCAGTAAAAAAATATAATAAAGATTTTTTCATACATAGTCCAATGTATGAAAGAGCAGCTATGCAACATTTTTTTGAAAAAATGTTTCTTAAAAGAAACAACCTGTGGAAAAACATCTTTCCTCCTTTTGTGTTCTGCACAATGAACAGACAGGCGTAGCCTTTCTCTTTGGGAATTAATACAAAAGAAAATTACTTATGACAATTTTACGTGTTCCTGGCACCTTCTGCAAAGTCTTCAAACTGAAGGAAATTTTTTACAGGCAAAAAGCTACTGATTAATGCAGCCCTGCACGTGAGCTGCTATGGAAAAACTCCGTTGTGACTAAGTGTGATGGTCTCTGACTGGGTGCTCCAAACTCAGAAACAAATATGTAGGATACGTAGTGAGGTCTTGGACATCAAACACACTGTAGAAATGCACTGTACTCCTGATGAAAATTTCTTGGGGTGTTCATTAACTCTAACAGCTTTTAAAAATGAGCCATCTTTTTTTCTTTTCATATCCTGATTACTCTGCTCTAAAATAAACAAGATAATTTCTCCATTTCCTGCAGAGAAACATAAATTGGAGCATTCATCCAATTTATCATATGCCAGTCTGAACTAGAAGTGGAAAAAATAATAGAAGTAAGAAAGATGTGGAGTCAGAGTAAATTGACTAAGAATGTTAATATTTGTGGCTTTAATAAGACATTTTTTCCATCCTTTGAAAACAGTGAACTTTTCTGTTACACACAGGTGTTAATGTAATGCCTGCGTTCGAATTATGTATGAAGTCAGCCCCCGCTAATCACCAGTTTCCTCGCTGTGGAGGAAAAACCTATGATAGTAGAAGCTATAAGACAATTTATTTCAATGAATGCGGGTCTGAGAAAACATAGATAAAAAGACATCCAGAACAAGTCTTAAATTCCATCCTAATCTTTCCTTGGAAGAATACACTGAGCTAAGCTGTTCTTTGTCAGGTCTGTATAATCAGAATCCTAATTGATGATGCTATAAATATGAGTAGAATTTATAACTCATGATGATGGCAGAGAGTGAGGTAAATTGGAAACACATACTAAATATTATTCTTCAGGTAAAAGCCTTTACTTTATGATTTCAAAGGCTTTTGATCACTACATTTTTACAATAATTCAAGGACTAGAGGAAACAGGAGGTACAGCAAGTGATGCAAGTATCATTAGTCTTGATAAAATAGCAGTACAAGTAGCTTGACTGGTTTCTGTAGCCAGCACAGCATATCAGACTAAGTTTTGCTTTTAACTGATATTTTATCTTTGTATATAATAAGCCATCGGCATTATCTACAGTCCTGCTTCAACACTTCCTAGTGCAATTAAACCATAAGCTAGAGCAAGAATTAATATTCTACTATTTGTGTAATCACTGAAAGGTGAAGTATGAGGTTTTTCTTAGTAGTTCAGACCCAGATGATATCCCCTGAAACTTCCCATAGGGACACCTGTTTTAGACATTTCTTGCTAACTCAGAAGAACAACTGCTTCTGCATTACCGTTTCCTCTCCTCCATAGCTCCTCCGGGAGCTGCTGGAAGAACAGGGATTGGGGTTAGAAAAGGAGCAGCCTTTGTAGCAGAATGTAGATATACAAACTGTAAGAATACGTAGGAAATATAGACACATGAGCTCTTTATCAACTTGGGTCTTTATCAGACCTGAGTAAAAGACCATTGCTCTTTTTCCTTTGTGTGTAAGAATTCTCTTTCCAGAGTCTCTGACCTAATTATATCCAACAACATTGAATTAGAGAGTCAAAGGAACCAAAACTAAAGCAGATATTTTTGTTGTTTCTGTATGAATTCTTCCAGATATCTCTGAATGTATCCAGTTTGTGTATCTGTAGCTTCTGTTATGAGGTTAAACTACATCAGAGAGCTGTCAGAAGGAAGGCTCATGAGGAAGTTTCCAGTCTCCCATGCAAAGCCTTCTGGCATTTTTTTTACCTCATAGGAGAATGATTTGAAGGCAACATTTTACTTACACTACTCAGAAAAATCTGACTATATCCTCCATTTCGATCTGTCTTTTTCGCTGTCTTACTCTGTCTTCCATTGTCCAGGAAAATGCTCATTTTTCTACAAAGTACCAGGCTCAACAGATTCAAGACTTGGAACAGGTTGCCCAGCAAGGTGCTCCAACCCTGGAAGCATTCAAGGCCAGGCTGGATGAGACTTTAAGCAACTGGATCTAGAGGGAGATGTCCCTGCCTATAGCAGGGGGTTGGAACTAAATGATGTTAAATGTCCCTTCCAACCCAAACCATTCTATGATTCTATGATTCTGAGACTTTATATTTTAACACAGAAACATCTTTGAAAAAACCAAGGAAGCAACAATACTTACGCTCAGCTTCAAAGTGTAATTATCAGTTCCTGCTCTTTGGCCTAGGGCAAGAAAAGTCAGAAAAGGGAAAATTATTATGTTGTACTTCCTAGATGATCAATGTGTTTTTGGGTGGTGGTGTTTTTTTTTTCATTTTGACTTTGGATCAAAATTCTAAAATACTCCAGAACTGACAGTGAAATGGAAAGTGGCAGTTGATTCAGGTTGCTTTCAGAGGCCAGCCAGTCAGCACATGTGCAGACTTGCCAACAGTCCTTCCTGATGGTTGCCACTCTGCTTCTTTCTTTGTACTGAAATTTACTGTTCTGTGCTTTGCACTGAAACTTATTTTTTAATGTCTGCAGAACATGTTGGTATTTATGTGTTTTTTTTTTTTTTAATTTTATTTTATTTTTTCAGCAGGAACCATTCTTTGCATTTAGCTTTTTTTCTAATTTGACATATGGATAAATTGACTGTAGCCAGCAGCATTTCTTGCATATCTTTTCATAAGCTGCTAAGTCATAATAAGGAAATGAAGAGAGTATAGACTAGCATGAGACAAATTGTCATTTAAACCAATTTCTTTGCAGCATCAGCATGACAACATGCTCCACACTTCTTGCAATGGGGATGATGCCACTCTGTCTTTTTATTTATACTAAGATGTGGACTGATTCTGATGCAATTGTACTCCCCTATGACAGCATTGGTAAGTCAAGTGAACCACACTTTTCCTTCTAACTCTCCTTTATTTTCCTTCTAGTAACAACTACTCTTACATTATCTCCATCCTGCAGAAGCACAAAGAAATTACCTCAGACATTTTAAAAATATGTATTTTCCTACTTTTCAGTGATTTTGGAGGGAATTAGGTACCTAGATCACTTTAAATTATCCATAGCTCTTCAGATCAAATATTTTATGTCATAATAAATACAGTACAGTTATTTTTCGCAAGTTTGTGAATTCTTTTCTTTTTAAATGGTTTAGAAACCTGTGTGGTATTGGGATAAGAATAATTCACACAGAAATAGCTGCTTTCCCTGGATGAAAGCATCGGTAACAGCTTTAAGGCACAATCCTGCAAAGAACTAAGAGCTGAGGCCATATCTGGCAAAGTACTTAAGCACATGTGGATAATTAAGCAAGCGATTAAAACTGCTGAGTCTCATTGAAAAGCTGCAATCTACACCACCAGGAGTGGCTTCATTTGACTTCCTGTCAGAAATCTCATCCAGCTACAAAGAGAAAATAGTCAAAGTATTTAGAAATATATGCTCCAGTGCTTTGCAGAACGTAGCCCTGGTGCTTATCACAGTCAGTTCCATGTTGTGGTTATCTTACAAAGCCAGCAGAGTCACTTTCATATTCTTCAATTTCAATTCCCATTGTCCTGGAAAAAAAAAAAATCACATATATTGCTCACATTTCAAAAAACATGCTAGAAAGAAGGCCAGAACAAAAGAAGCTCTAAACCATTTGTTGATTTGATACAGTAGTGAAACACCTGCAGACAAAGTGAACATTTAATATAGCTACACACATCACAGGATAGTGGTGATTAGTGCACTCAAATTTCTGTCTGCCTTTTTGATTCAGGTGAATGAACGTGTAGCTCAGCTGAATGGCAATTACTTCAACAGGTTGCCAAAGATAACAGACTGTAGAAAAGCAAATGGGCAGGTGCAGGTACAGTGTGTGCATGTGTTGGGGTGTGCATACCAGAAGCATCCACCATAGGCTTGTTCTATACCTCTGGCTGCTCCACACAGTGCATGCTCCCATCATGAACTTCTACATAATATCTGGGTTTATCTTTTCTCTTTTCTTTTTTACAGGAATTTCACTGGTAGCTCTTGTAGTTCCTGTTTCAGTTGGAGTATTTGTTAACCACAAATGGCCCAGTAAAGCAAAAATAATACTTAAGGTAGGATTTGTACTGCTGAAGCATTGGTAATGATAGACAAATTATGAAATTTGTAGCACCACTGAAGCAGCATATTACTATTCATAGTGTTCGTATCTGACAGTCTTGGAGTTTTCAGTAGAAAATAAATGAAATACTGCAGAAATGTATTGCTTTCCCCCTGCACAAACGTGCATTAGTCGTACATGTTATTAGAAGCCATCGTCAAAGAGCCTACTTTTGTTTTTGGCTAGAACTATGCTAGCAACTGAGTTCAGTTTATAATGTAAACTGAAAATTGGAAGGAAAATCATTCAGGTCAAATGGAATTTTTCCTTCTAAATAGTATAAAATGAAGACATTCTGGGTCAAACAAAAACATTTCCACTTTTAAACCAATTTATCATTTTTTGGCAATTTTGAGTGTGAAGTTTATTTAAATATGCATATATATATGTGTGTGTGTTGAAAATGTTCCAATATTTAAAAAATATAAGAAAACTATTCAGAAAGTTTAACTACATTTGCAAGATAGATTCAGAAGCATTGAATCTATGTTTTTTGGCAAAAACAGACCTTACAAAAATAGTGATAGTAATAGCTTATCTGCATTCTATGTTAACAGAAAATTAATCATTCTGAATATTTTCCTGCTCAGTTCAAAGTGATTCTCAGATGTGCCAAGTATTTTTGGCCTTTGTTGACCACCCTAAGTTAATATAAACATTTTCTTAAACAAAAGTAACCTGAGAAGTGGTTACCTATATTTTATTATTCCTTTTCTGTTATCAGCTCAGAAATTACAGAATGCAAATAAGATCCTTTTAAGTCCAAGTAATTTTCATGAAATTTTTATTTATCCTGTTATGTTTCTAAATATATCCATAGTTTACTTAAGAACATGAATAGTATTGAGAGATGATTTCAAAATAGTGCTGTTCCTGCATGCTCAGTTAAGGGAAAGTCATGGACTTGAGCTCACATGAGAAGATACTCACTCTTTCAGCAAAACACGGTTTTATCATCGTTTATACTGAGTGGGTGAGCAACCCACAGTAGATTTCCACTGCCAGTTTGCTTGATATTGGACAATGAAGCATCAAGAGAAGACTGAACTGTAGCTGTCAGATTAAGGTCCAGATAGTGAGAAATGGAGATAAGAGCACAAAGACGATGTGAAACAAAATAGCTTGTCATGGCTAGACCGTGTTTCTTTTTCCTAGGTGCATGTGGTTAATCTCTCAGTCAAACAAAAGCACTTGTTGACTCAGTGCCCTTAAAAAGATTCAGTCAAAGATTGATGAAGCCAGTTCAATGAGAATACACCTTTTAGCTGAGAAATGGATTTCTCCTTCACTTAACCATAGATATCTGCTGGTGAGATCTCTTGCAACATATACCATAATTGAGATATTGAGATAAATTGAATATTTACAAGAGAATGTGTTATCCTTTACCTTGGCAAGAAGTGGTGGGGATCTCAGTATGTTCAGCCACAGAAAATAAGATTAACTCAGTGACTATGTCCATATAGAAATGCATATGAGCTCACAGCCAGTTTTCATACACAATATTTTCAGCCACAATAAATATTTATTCCTTCACTTCACAAATAATTTCCTAGCGCCAACAATCTAGCATCTAATTAGCATATAATATACTAAGCCCCAAAGTGTGACTGTTCAGAGTGGGAAGGAAAAGTGCATTATTCTAGCTATTAGACTACTATTTTCCCAATAATTCTGGGAAAAAATCTAATATCTGAGTTGTTCCTCATCTATGTTACAGCTCTGAAATTTTTAATGTTTAGTTTTAGCTGAGCTTTGATCTGTCTGTAGTCACACTTTGAAGTACATTTTACAGCTCTATTTTTGGGAAAATAGCAGTGATTTTAATCTGTGTGATTCCCATGAATTAGATGGCAGTAAACATTTAGCTTTATATTTAATAAGATGTTTCATTGGCTCAGTTAAAGACATTCAAAGGTGTGTTTGACTTTGTGTTTGTGTCACAAAATTTCACTGAAGTTTCTTATTCACACCATCTTTCCTCTTTTTTCTCACAGGTTGGTTCCATAGCGGGAGCAGTTCTCATTGTCATCATTGCTGTGGTTGGGGGAATACTCTACAAAGGCTCGTGGATTATCACACCTAAACTATGGATCATTGGTACCATATTTCCAGCAGCTGGCTATTCTTTGGGATTCTTTCTGGCTCGTCTTGCTGGTCTGTCTTGGAGCAGGTATAGATTTCTCTGACACAGACTTACAGTCTTATTTCATCTATGAAGGAAGCTTTTATTTAAGGAATAATCAATGCTGAGAATGCTTCCTAAATTTTCGTTTTGCAACAGATCACTCATTCCCGAACCATGTTTCTAGTGTACAGCACGTAAATAAAACTTATAATGTTTACATTTTTATCTATGGATTATGACTAAGTATTGCCTCCTGTCTTTCTCATGTGTGCCCATTGTCTTGCACTTCAAAGGAAGTGAGCAGAATAGACCTCACAAACTAATGGGTTGTGGCAAGTAAAAATTCTCATGAAAAAACAGCAGCCTGCAATTAGAGTATTGTTTCAAAAGAGAGGGAGAATAAAGTTTCAGACTGGATACTAGGACAAGGTTCTTTAATGAGAAGGTGGCTGGGCACTGGAACAGGCTCCCCAGAGTAGTGGTCACAGCCCCAAGCTGACAGAGTTCAAGGAGCATTTCACATGTATGGTTTGAATTTTGGGTGGTCCTTTGTGGAGCCAGGAGTTGAACTTAATCACCTTTGTGGATCCCTTCCAACTCGGGATATTCTGTGATTCTACAATCAGTAGTGTTGACTGTAGCATATAATATTCCCCTGCAATTGCTTAATTGGCATAAATTGCACATGTTCTGGTTCTAAAAACTCTATCATTTGTAAGCTGAGGAATGCTATTTTTTCTTTTATCTATGTGGATCCTGACTTTGCAGATACCTACTAAATAAGAGGAATGCACAGGATGCTATTTCACAGTTGTCATTGTATTATTCCTTTTAGATGTCGTACGGTCTCTCTGGAAACAGGCATGCAAAACACTCAGCTATGTTCAACAATTGTACAGCTCTCCTTCAGCCCTGAACAACTTGAACTGATGTTTACTTTCCCACTCATCTACAGCATTTTCCAGCTGTTGTTTGCACTAATGATTTTAGCAGGTAAAGTAGATATTTTCTGTTAGAACATTATTATTATTGCTATCATCATTTTCTGTCAATATGGAGAAAACAGGAACATACAATTGAGAGAGAATAATAATCAAATGAAAAACAGTTAACTTAATAATGACTCGAATTATTATTGTTCATCACCACTGTGCTGTGTCCTGTATGTAACTGGGACAATATAAGGATCAGTTTAAGATTTGGAAGGCCCTTTACTTTTCAGAACAAGGGAAGCAATCTCTGTCACCTACAACTGACTACAGAAGTCAGTAGCATTTATCCAAGCATACCTTGGGCAGAGATTTGTTATTACCCTTTCCTGAAGAAAGGCAAATGTGTCTTCCTCTAGAGCCCTCTACCACTCCAAAGTGCCTGAGCTTACAGTTTCACACCAGGACCATCCTGAAAAGCATGCATCTTGACATATATCAAGAGAAAGATTAGCTTCACAGCTAATATGAGAAAGGAAATCTTCTGTTATATGGTTCCTTTTTACTTCTACATACACCTCATATGCATTGCACTACAAGTACACATCTAACCTACTGAGGATTGAGACTTTATCCTTTTTGTTCATCCCCAAAACTAGCTGGGAGTTTTTAGCTCCCAGTCACAAATGAGCCATCTTATCAGGCATCTGGAGCACTGTCCCAGGAACACAACCTGGGAGCTATATCCCCAGTTCTTTCCAAGGTGGCAATTGCATGAGAATGGAAGAACTGTTTTTCCTCACTTTGGCTTAGTTTCTGCCAAACAGGATTTGTGTAGAAGACTGAGTCCTACAGATCCAGCCAATTGCCCAAAGGCTTCCCAATAAAGATAGGCAGTACTTTTAACAGGAACAAAAAGCACTCATGCATTTATATATATATATATATATATTAAACATTTTCCTTATTATTTTCTAAACATATTTCTTTAGTGATAAGCATTGCTGATATAGAATAGTTAAACCTGACTTTAAATACATTGTATTGAGCTATTTGAATATTTTAGCAACATAAGGTAATAAAGTGTTGTATACTTATATGCGAATGCAGTGTTTTTCAGGTCATTGTTATAATGTTTTCATTTAATATTAATTTTCCAGGCTACCGTGTTTACATAAAACACTGTGTCAAAACTAATACGGACGTTGAGAAAACAGAAGAAAGAGATGATTCTAAATCAATTTCGTCACGTGCTAAAGAAAATGGAGGATTTGTATCAGACGAGACAAAATAGTCAATGCCCTCTCTGTTTCAACCAGCTGAAAAGATGAAAGATATATGGTTTACTTAAAACTTGTTTTCAGATGCTATTGCTTTATATTTTTGCTAAATATTTAGCAAAAGACGGAGTTTTGCTGATACTGGACAGTGAGACTTCAAAATGATTAACTTATGAAAAAATTCTATTTTGATTTTCAACATGGTTTCTACCACAGTTTTAACATTTCTTCTTAAATATAATTCCCTAAAATATTTAATGTATTATTGTGGTTTCTGTAAAGAAGGAAAGAATAAAAAAAAAGCAGATAAGTGTTTTACAGATTCTGGATCATGATCCAGCAAATCAGTCTACTAGTCTCAGCCCCTGACCCAAACAAAGATAAACCTTCTATAAGTGCCTGAGCAGCAATAGGAGTTGATGTGGAAGATCTGATAAAACTGGGGGACTTCCACTGAACATGAATCAACCATGAAATTGAAACAAGCTAGTAATGAAATAAAGTTTCATTTAGGTCAGTCTGGGCAGGCTAAAGTTATTCCACTGTACTAATTGCTTGAAGCATTAATTTCTTCTAAAGCTATAAGTTTCACAAATGTATAGTACGTCAAGACTTTTTTTTTTTTCCCCTTGGATTAATGAAAACTAAAAGCTTTGCATCTTCAGTCTGGATCTTTAGGTGCTAGAAACATGAGCAGAGAGGTAAAGCTTAGGAGATAAGTCTAAGGCCATTTGAATGACATCTACATGCAGAAAAGCAAGCTGAGTTTTGGGAAATGTGCTATGAAATGTAGTTGTGAGTTGTAAATTTCTGTGGTTGTACAAACGCAGTAAGTTTGGACTTACTGCATGTTCATGATTTTAAGACATAGTTTAAGATATAGTTAATGACTGTGATATTTTAATTATATAAACCGCAAACCAACGTAATTGGGTGTAAATATACATTATTTGTCCCTGAAAATTCAAGGGCACATATGGAAAACTGTCCTAAGTATGTGAAGAAATAGCATAATTTCAAGAGAAATAGTACAGTAAATTTTTTGCAGCTGTAACTTTTTGTGAATACATTCAGTAACATTAGTCCTTGTAGCTCTTATGCAAAGAAAACATCCAGAGAACTTCAGATGAAATAAGTGAGAGCTTGGCTGACCAAAAACTTCAAGAGTGAGCCAACTGTCAACACATGGAAACTATACACTTCTTTGTCATATTCAAGTGGACCTTCTGAGGTGTTATGAGGTGAAATGGCAGCTTTTCTACAAACACAACTGAAATTGTGGAATTTAAGTTCCAGACATGTAGCTTTCCACTGCTGCAGAAACGTGCCCAATATTAAACAAAAGATAAATTATTTTTATATACCATATGTGAGAGAAAGGATCTTAAAATGTTCCTGAGTTCGGAGAGGCTTGAAGCTGTTTTGCCTTCAGGTTAAGTTCAGAATGGTCATACCTCCAAGGAGGATTTCAACCCTTAGTAGAAGATAGCATATAGCTAGGTGTGGTGTTTTTTTTTTTTTTTTAATAGAATAAAGAATAAACAGAAAAATGTTGTGAATTCTTCTATGGAGGAATCACAAATGTGAAACACCACTTTCAATGACAAAAGAATAAGCTGCTACTTGTAATATCTGCGATAAGATGTCTTTATCCTTTATCCTATTTCCATCTAAAAATGAGCAGCAGATGTTAGTTGAGGTACAGTCATTCTTAGAACAAACTGCTACTCTTTCCCTGTGCTGAACTCCAATACTTCTGTGTATTTTTAAGGGAGAATTTGAAATTGTATTGAAGAATAGTAGTCTGTCTTGCTTATACTATGTATGTGTATGTATTTAAAGCAACTGTATAAACACTGAACTGAATAAAGTCAGAAACTATTTATAATTTTGCCCACTGGAATAATTTGTGGTGGAAAGAACTGAGACTAAATCTTAACATACAGACAAAGTTTATGGCTGTGAGATGTAACAAAAATATCTCAGATTATGTGTAAAATGACTATGAGACATCTGATGCCATATTTGATTTTTTTTTTTTTTAATGTACATGTTGTATGTGTGGTACCAGATGAAGCCTGCAGGTTGTAGTTCCTACAGTCATTACAATGAATTCTAGTGAGAGTTGGATGTTCCAAGTTTTGTGTGAAGTAAAGCCAGCTTAAATGTTTTGGCCAACCTAGAGTCTAGCTGGCTCTAGAGTACAACATACTTTAAAAAAAAAAATCACCATGGCTTGCTAATCTTGCCAGAGGCAGTGTTGTGTTGACATGGCAGCTCCTAAATATACAGCTGCATGAGGCTGGGAAGCATCAATGTCCATCAATGATGCAACTGGTCTGGGTTGTCTCACAAGAACTTTTGGAGGAGCTGTGTTACTCCATCCAAAAGATGTTACTTCTTTTGCTGTCATCCCTACAAATGTTGAGATGTGAATTTCTCGATTGAAGGATGCTGGTGGCCTCCAGCCTTGCAGCTGCAGGGTTTTTTACATCATCAAAAGTAAGAGCCCAGTTTACAAAGGTCAACTGGTTTAATCCACTCTGCATCATCTCCTTTCAAAGAAAGGCAGTACCATTTTCGCAACATTATTTCTATTCATTGAAACAGCCTGTTGATGAGACAACACACGATGTGCAATTAGGAAGCATCTAGCAGTGATGTTCAGTCTAACAGATCCAGTTAACACTTAAACATGCTGATAATCATGTATCAATTCAGGTTGAAAAGTTATACTGATGTCTTAGCAGGTTCTAGGTTAACACGATGAGTCTACTTTTACATAGTCATGTTCTAACTATGCTGCAATTCAGGATCTCAAGCCATTGCAGGAAAAATGAACTGAAGTATATCTAAGGATACGCTTACCCCAAAATTCAAAGGGTGTTTGAATTAATTGTCTATCTCATCCTATGATTGGTGGTATAAGGTTTGCAAAGAGTCAATGATTATACATTCCAAGCCAAAGTTTATAGCTATAAATCTGAAAACAAAGATGTGTTCTCTAGCCAGCAAAGAAAAGGAAGGACCACCAAAATTAATCAAACCATCTGTCTCCCATATCTGTTATAGGATGAATTATTCACTGGTACTGTCTCTGTCTCTCTCTCTATAAGGCACATTTGAATGGTCTGACTAAATGCGTCATTTTTTGACTATCAGATTTTACAAGAAAGATGAAATTAAATGCATCTGTTTTCTGCATAAAATCTGTAGGCATCCAGTACATTTCGTTTAACCAGGAAAAAAAGAAAAAAAGAAAAAAAAAAAATAGAAGAATATAATGATTTTAATCATACAACTAATTTTTCACCTGACCAAAAGACAGCTAGAAGTGATTCTATTACAAATTGTTCTGTCTTAGTCATAAGAGAGTACAATTTGAATAGAACTAACGAGTAAATTGATTTGCAATTTAAGTTAAATGAGTTTGTTGCTGCAGACTAATCGGGTTATGATGTTCAAGAAACATAATTATAAACTCTGCTAATCATTATTGTTTTTGTCAGTCTATGAAAAGACAGGTGAACTTATTTTTTTGTGGTCCAGCCAATCAATATACTGTACATTTGATGCAAACCTAAAACAGTAATCAATATTCAGAGGGACCTCGAGAGGCTAGAAAGGTGGGCCCGGATGAACCTGATGAGGTTCAACACAGCAAAGTGCAGAGTTTTGCACTTGGGCCGGAGGAATCCCAGGCATCCATACAGACTGGAAGGAGCGGTCCTTGAGAGCAGCCCTGTGGAGAAGGACCTCGGGGTCTTGATAGATGAAAAGCTTAACATGAGCCAGCAGTGTGCCCTTGCGGCTCGGAAGGCAAATGGTATCCTGGGCTCCATCAAAAGAGGGGTAGCCAGCAGGGACAGGGAGGTGATTGTTCCCCTCTACTCTGCTCTTGTGAGGCCCCATCTGGAGTACTGCATCCAACTCTGGAGCCTCCAGTACAAGAAAGACAGGGAGCTGTTGGAGAGGGTCTAGAGGAGGGCCACAAAGATGATCAGGGGACTGGAGCACCTCCCCTATGAAGACAGGCTGAAGGAGCTGGACTTGTTCAGCCTGGAGAAAAGAAGGCTGTGGGGTGACCTCATTGCAGCCTTTCAGTACCTAAAGGGAGCCTACAAAGAGGAGGGAAATCAACTCTTTGAAAGGGTGAGTGGCAGCAGGACGAGGGGAAATGGTTTGAAGTTGAGGGAAGGGAGATTTAGGTTGGACGTCAGGGGGAAATTCTTTACAGAGAGAGTGGTGAGGTACTGGAACAGGCTGCCCAGAGAGGTTGTGGATGTCCCATCCCTGGAGGTGTTCAAGGCCAGATTGGATGGGGCCCTGGGCAGCCTGGTCTAGCATTAGGTGGGATGATTGGTGGCCCTGCATGTGGCAGGAGATTCATGATCCTTGAGGTCCCTTCCAACCCTGGCAATTCTGTGATTCTGTGATTCCATATCTCTGAAAGCACAGACCTTTGTTACTCAATACTTTACAATAACGTTCTTGTTCTTCCCAGGTTAACCGTATTAGTTGTTCACATCCAGAACTAAAACAAGCATCGTGCAAAAGTACAGTGCAGAAGTACAACCAAATTGCAACTGAGCAAGACTGTCTAGATGTTCTGAGCCAGAACTGATGAGCAACACAAGAAAAACTGCTTCTGTTTGCTAAGGAATATATATTTTGTTTCAGAAGCACTAATATCTCAGTTAAGCTGAACACTAAATTAACTGACAGCATAAAATCAAAACCTAACAGTTAGTTGCCATGATATTTGTCAGTCTTCAAACTGGAATGTAGATGATGGATAGTTGAAAGCCTTGAAGAAGTTTGAATATGTCTTCATGAGTAGCTATGTGCTGTGGAATGATATTACTATCTCATTTCAGTTTCCATTAGATTTAGCTGTATACAAGTAATTTTCCATTGTCAACTTTCATTCTTCCCTGAAAATATGAGTCAGTACTGTCAGTAGAAAAAGATAAGCATATGTGGAAAGAAAGGCCATTACACCTTTCAGGCACTCAGCTTAGTATGGGAGGAATTCTGGACGCAAAGGCATTACACAGAATCAGCTATGAAATTAAGTTTCCTGAACAAAGGCATCCAGCATAATGTAATAGCCTGGACAATTACATAAAACTTTGTGAGAATGTTTGGAAGAATAGCAACTCAGCACCACAAAGTCATTCTCTCATTCCCCCATCCCAGTGGGATGGGGAAGGGAACTGGGAAGGAAAAAAAAAAACCACAAAGTAGAACTCATGGATTGAGATAAAAGCTACTAAGACAGAGAAGGGAGAGAAAATGAAAATAATAATAGAAATGATAATAATACACCAACTTAACAACGTATGCACTGTGCAATTACTCACCACCAGCTGATAGACATACAGCCAGTCCTTGAGCAGCACCCCTCTCCCCAACCAACTCCCCAAGTTTTTTTCAAATTATGTCTTATGGTATGAAATTATCCCTTTGGCCAGTTTAGCTCATATGTTCTGGTTCTGTCCCCCCCCAGCTCCTTGTGTCCCCTCATCCCCCTTCACTGACAGGACAGTACAAGAAGCTGAAACGTCCTTGGCTTTGTGCAGAACAGCTCAGCAACAATGAAAGCATCGATGTGTTATCAACGTTGTTTTTCCCCCGGAGCCAAAACACGGCAACATACCTGACACTGTGAAGAAAGTCAACTCTGTCCCACGTGAAACCAGTACAAAGGGCTGGGAATAAAATTCTGTGAGGACACTCAAAGCTACGTGTGTGTGTACAAATAATATATAAAAATGTATTACTGATATCTCTACTTGCTCATAAAAGACTTAAAATGAATCACTACAAAACTGTGTTGCCAATAACATTCAAAAGGACATAAATCAACCTCCTCCCTCAAATAATGATTTAAGAACACACAACTATAGAAATAGTAAATTGAGACTAAGATCTTTGTCCTTTTGACATCAACTTTATGGAGATTTAGCTATGAAGACTGGACTTTTGCCTTTCTAAAACTATTCAGTTGAGAAATTTATTGCAATAACAGCAAACAGCTCTAAACTGCCAAAAGAGATAAAAAATCTCAGTAATGAAGAAAAATCTTACTGATCAAAACAGGGAGCTAATCAGTTCCTTTAAGTGGTGTATCTATACCCAAGTTATGACACATCTTAGATCTTCTTATGGAAAAGTACAGTATTTTCCAGGCAATCAGAGCAGTTCCCTTTCCTTAGAGCACACACACAGCTAGTACACACATTTTTATTCACTGCAAATGTTCATAACAGTGCAAAATATTTATAATCACGTACTTGCTGTATCTATCTTACACAAATTTAACTTTGCCTGATATTATACAGAGGTAATTTAATTGCTTCAGATATACTGATTACATATGCTGATCAGATATCATTTAGGTAATCTGATATATTATTTTAAATATGACTGCAGACCTTCTGTCTCCTTCTTTTGCAATGAGTTTATGTATTACTCATTTGGGAGATTTCATCACAGTTTTTAAAAGCCACTTTCCTCCATCTGAATTCCAAATAAATGTAAAGAGGTCAAACTAAGATGGTAAGTCCCTGTTTAAATAATTTGATGGTACAATTAATTCCCCACAAGTGGAATTAACTACAAGGGATTAATGAAAATGTCAGGGTTACAGGCTGTGCTGCTGATGTGTTTCTAATGTCAGTAGTAAATCTGCTGTAGGTAGAACACAAATTCTTTCCACATAGGCTCTTTCTTTAAAAATATACCCAGAACTCATAAAATAGCCCACAGCTGATATGGACCAATTTTCCATAAAAGCACACCCACTGTGGAAACACAGCAAAACACACAGCTTATGGAGGTGAAGACATATTTCAGGTTTCAGAATGTCCAGGGATCAATTTAAAAATGAACAAAATTCAAGTGCAAAAAATAGACATGAAAGAAGGGAAGAAAAACTAATTCATGGACCAGAATTTCATTGCTGGCAATTTAATATGACGCTTGATGTACAAGTCACAGCTTAGAATATCCTTAAATAACTTCTGGAAGCTGTGGAGATACAAGCCCTTGTCTCTTACACCCTTTTTTCCCAGCACCTGCTTCTGCCATTACAGAGCTAGCTGTAGCTCTGCAGTTCTTGTGTCTGTGCAATCATTTCCAGAAACTGTTACATCTGAGGAAAAGTACAATCTGCTTACAGATATTTTGCCTATTGAAATGAAAGGAAAAATCACTCAGTCTAGAAATAACAGCTGAGTAGAGGGATTCACTAGAATAGCATCTAGTGAAATGAATAATGTATTAGGAGGAGTAACAGGAGAAAGCTCGGAGAAAACTATTTTATGAAGACATACCTAGTTGTCTGCAGAAGTCATCACCCTGATGACCTTTCCATTCTATATCACCTCACTCACTCCATTTCATTTTCCAGAATTTTTTCACAGCATCCATTTGGTATACAAACTACAATTACAGTGAGAAGACATAGGACAGTTGGACCATTTGCAATACCAGAATGAGTGATGTCATTTAGAGCACCACTGGAATATGATTAGACTGTCCATTAGAGATCATTCACTCAGAGATAACAAATATTCCTCATGGTCTTTGCAGACACCTACCAGAAATATGTCAGGTAATCACACAGAGTGGGTGGTGAGGAGTCAGATAGACCTGGTCAAGGAAGACCAGCCAATCCTGCACTTTTCACTTAGTTTTCCACACTTAGCTTTCTCCAGATGAGAAGCAGATTTCCATCCATCACTTCAGCTTTTGTGGAAAGAGTAGGCTGGGCTCAGGCACAAATCTGTGCTAACACAACAGCAGAAATGAAATTTTAGGCTGCACCTCTGCTAAATAAAAAAAATAAATAAATAAAATAAATAAGCCAGAAAGCAGTCTCTGACCCCAAAGTCAAGTGGCATTGCTCCTCTCATGTGCACAGACCTAAACACTCTTTGCAGACAAACAGGATGATCACATTTCAGTCTGCCTCCTACCACATGCTCTTCATAGCCTGACCCCAACCGCATGAGGCTGTGCCATGAAGGATTCAAGCAGGCAAACACCACTGGCAGTCATAGAAAAATAGAATGGCTTAGATTGGAGGGGACCTTAAACATCATCTAGTTCCAACACCCTTGCCAAGGGCAGCATTGTTAACTACTAGATCAGACTGCCTAGAATCCCATTCAACCTGGCTTTGAACTTCTCCAGAGATGTGGCATCCACAGTTTCTCTGGGCAGTCTGTGCCAGTGCCTCACCACCCTCTGAGTAGAATATTTCCTCCTAATTTCTAAAATAAATCTCCCCTCTTTTAATTTAAAACCATTCCCTCTTGTCCTTCCACAATCAAATGACATGAAATGTTGGTCTTTCTCCTGCTTGTAAGCTCCCTTCAAGTATTGGAAGGTCTTCTCAGAGCCTTTTCTTCTTCAAGCTGAACAAGTCCAGCTTGAAAGACTTCAAAGGAAAGGCAGTCCTCTGATCATCTCTGTAGCCCTCCTTATGACCATCTTTTATGGATCCACATCCTTCCTTTACTAAGGTCTCAGACCTGGTCACAGTGATCCTGATGGGGCCTCACAAAAGCAGAAGGGAACAATCACCTCCTTGTCCCTGCTGGCCACCCTTATTTTCATAGAATCATAGAATTATAGAATCCTTAGAGTTGGAAGGGATATTTAAAGGTCATCTAGTCTGACTCCTCTGCAATGAACAGGAACATCCACAGCTAGATCAGGTTGCCCAGGAGCTGAATCAGCCTTGCCATGAAAGTCTTCAGGGATGGGGCATCCACCATATCTCTAGGCAACCTATTCCAGTGCTTCACCACCCTCACTATAAAAAACATCTCCCTTATATCCAACAAGGATATAGGAAAAAAAATTGATGCAGCCCAGGATACTGTTCATTTTCTGGGCTGGAAGAGGGCACTGCTGGCTCATGTCCAGTTTTTGTCCATCAGGACCTCCAAGTTCTCACAGGGCTGCTCTCAATGAGTTTTTCTCCCAGTCTGTAGTCATATCTGGGATCACCTCAATCCAATTGCAACACTTTGCACTTGGCCTTGTTAAACCTCATTAGGTTCTTGTATGCCCGCTTTTCAAGTCTGTCCAGGTCCCTGCAAATAGTGTCCCTTCTTTCTATTGTGTCAACTGTACCACTCAGTTTAGCATCATCAGCAAACTTGCTTAGGTTGCACTTGATCCCGTCATCTATGTTGTTGATAAAGATATTAAAGAGCACAGGTCCCAAGTTGTACACCTGGGGGATACCAATCTTGACCATACTTCATCTGGACGTAGAGCCATTAACAACAACTCTGTGGCTATTACCATCCAACCAATTCTTTCTCCACTGAATAGTCCAGATTTCAAATCCATATTTCTCCAATTTTGAGAGAAGGATGTACTGCAGGATCATATAAAAGGCCTTGCACAAGTCCATGTAGACAACATAAGTTGCCCTTCCTTTGTCCAACAATGTCATTATTACACAATAGAAAGCCACCAGATTGGTCAGATACGATCTGCCCTGTGACAGTCCTCAAGACTTGCCTTGCTCTTGTCTTATTTACCTATAAATGTAGTAGTACTTGCTCAATCTCTTTTTTTTTTTTCTTTAAATACCCAAAACAATCTACTTTAGTGGGATCAAAGAATTCTAGGTAAAGATCATGAATTTTCTGCTATTATTTCCTTGTAGATCTATAGTAGCTCTGACTCATGTTAATGGCAAATTAAGCTTTAATGAAATGAATACTTTAGTTTAAACAGTTTCTCTCTCTGTGGAACCCAGACTCCATTTATTAAAAAAATGAGTAAATCCCATAATATTATATCTTTGATGTAATCTTCATTTTTTCATCTATTTCATCCTGGTACAATTTATGTTGCTGTTTGAATGTTACATATTTTTACTTTTAAATAAGTTAATGTCTATGAACAAGAATGAAAGTGATCCTTGGTATTAAGTTTTCAAAGGCAGATTTCTGATTTTTACTATGTTACAAAGGCTAATTGTATCGCATGACTCATTTGGGCTTAACTACAGAGGACTACAAGGGTTTAGAGGTGATGTCCTGCCTTCAGGCATGCTTCTCAAAAATGTGTAACTCAAACATATAAGATGATATGGAATCACATCTTTACAAAATTAGAAAGGACATCTTGGCTACACAAAGAGGTGAGGAATATTGATGTGTGAGGCTACTCAGTTAGATCCATAAACTTCTTTGCAAATGTGCCAAACTTTATGTACTCTTTGTACTTAATGCAAAACTGTTCAGCAAAAATATCTGAACTCCAGTAACAACTTACAGTTTTACCAAAGAATTCATCAGGCATTTCAAGAAACAGATACATGCAGACTTTGATAGTATGTTCTTTATAATGCCATTCAGATTGGAAACAAGTTTACTCCAGCAACCACTCAGGTCCTAGAAATAAGGTGTCCTGACATCTGCTTTTCCTGAGGACCTCAATCTAATGGTGATTTACTCAGAAAATCTAGCAGAGTTCTAGATGAACAGGTAGATTCTGGCTGGTTGGTGTTTTTTTTCTATCCAGCTCTTGTTGATGACCCATTTTCTATTTCTTTGCCCTCTCCTTTTCAATGTACATTAGCCAATCGACCTTTGCTGTACAGTGAGCAGAGTTCCATTTTTCCTTCTGTCTAAGGAGATTTAAGCCATATTTCTTAATTCCCCGTATAAAATTCACACTCTTCATACTTTTCATTCCATTTGTGCTCAGTGTATTTCAACATTCTCAGCACATAGACTGTGCTGCAAATGGTCCTTACAGCTCCACTCTTGACTGGATTTCCCATGTCACACCTTTGATGGCTGTTTCAAAAGCCTCCAAACAGGATATCTTTCCCTGTAACTGGTGCAGCTTCTTACATCTGTGCCTTTCAGTTGAAGCTTGAAATGAATGTGATCCAAGAGCACTATGAATAGTGTGTAGACCACAGGCGAAGTGTACAGAACACTGTACAGAAGACTGCTTCCAGGCTACCCCCAAAGTAACTGATCTTAGCCAGAAGAACATGTAGGTTTTGACTTTAATAACTAAATTTAGTTTAGACTTTAATAACAAAATTTAGAATAAAACACAGGGATATGTGTTTTATTCATATAGAAGAGCACTTTGGTATCAGTGGTGCAGTATTGCAGGATTTCAAGATTCTTAAGAGACAGAACAGACACCATTTTCTGCTCCTAGGGCTGCCACAGAAGAAGCAGGAGAAGTAATGATGAGTACAGCTTGACTGGCAGATGGATGGAAAAAGTCTGACTGACAGTGAGCACAAAACATCCCAGAGCAACGTGTATCAGCAACAACCCCAGACCTGACACTTCTACTACTCAAATGCTCAGTTGTGTCAGTGGATGTTACCTATCACACAAGAGTATGCTGCAAAATGGAAAGGTGGCCTGGAAGCAAGTCATCCATACGGCTGTCTAGTTTTCTGATACCCATCCATAATGGCAGAGGCCAGTCCCTGGTAACAGAGACAAGAATCAGACCCTAGTCCTCTTTCCTTTAGCAGTATACATACAATGGGAGAATCTTCCTTGTCGTTGCATATTTTTTTTTTTTTTTTTAATCAGATCGAGATGTTCCTGGACATCTGGTAGTCCCATTACAGACGATGTTTACTTGGGTTTCTACAAAACATACTGCATCCAGAAAGGCACCATTGTACATACCAACCCTTTGTCAGCATTTGATAGATAACACCACATATTATGCAACATGCAACAGCAGATGATAAGTCTAGATATGGGCAGAGGGGTGTACGCTTCTCACAGGAGTACTCCTCTGTTCTAAGTACATGTAGATTGGGTAGATCACTGCCAGTGTTCTGTCATGAAAAGGTTTTATCTCTTCCAGGAATACACATTTCAGTGCGTAAGTAGATACTTGCATGCAGGACACTGTAAAGAAAGAAAATAAATGAGAAAGAGATAACAGAAGGGTGGGTAACAGCTGAGCAACTGCTGTAAATGTTGACTGGAGCAGGAACACGAGTAGTCAGAGAAAAAAGTGGATGTAACACTAAAGAAAAAAAGAAATGTAAATTGAAACTATGCATTCTGGCACAGAAGAGGTCTGAAATGACTGAGAGATCAGATCTAGTAGCAGGAAAAGGTTTTGTAATGCTCTGTCTTACTGATATCAATAACTGTAGAAGGAATATTTTTTAGTCTGCCTCTACATGACTTTTCTTCTTGAAGGAGTACTCTTTAAAAATAGAGATCAACTTGGATCTTAATGTTCCTTCTGTCTTTAAGTGCATACTGAAATCAAATAGGGTGTGGCATACACTTTTACCAAAGAGTCTCATCTTTACGACTCTGAAGATAAAAGTGGGTTTTCTTATCAGATTAATTTCAGGAGATAAGAAAGAGCAGTTCAGCCAGAAGATATGCACTTTGGATGAGCAAGTGAGCAATGGGCAGGTACTAAACTGTAAAGAAAAAAAGGAAAATAATTTATTTTCCCTTTCTTTCTGTACCCCCTCAACTATACTAAGATTTGTCTAATTTTGTTCTTTCAAACAAACATTTCAATCAGGTTTGTTATTTTCAAGCAGAATATGTTTTAACTGACTGCAGTACTGTGCTCAGATGGTATTAGTTTGATTGGTTAATTTGAGTCAGAAGAGGTGAGATATACATTAAACAGTTGTAACTAATGCACTCTTTTACCAAACTTATGCAGCAGACTGAACATCCGCAGGAATAGACTTGTCAAAAAGGATGAATAATTTTGTTTTCCACTGTCACTGTGTTATTAAGCAGCAATGTAATACAATTGCTTCAAATGTAATCAGTGTATTTGTAGGGCAACACTTATAAAGCAACCTAAGCAAATATAAAGTATTTTAATAACATCTTACTGTTTTCTCACAGGTTATAGACTGCACAAATTGATTTTTTCTTTCATCCCTAATGATGATATTGAACCTACACAGATATTATATTGGTGTAGGGAAAGCTCTGCTTAGATGACGGCAATTTGTAAATTCATATTTTAGACTCGTTTTAGATCTTAAAAGCTAACTAATATCTTGAAATACTGGCCTCAGTGGGAGTAAGTACTCTGTTGCTTGAAGTGTTGTAATAAAAGTTTAATTTCTTTTTAGGACAGGATTTTTTTGGCTTTTGAATTTCCATATTCTACCCCTTATTACCAAACTAAAAGAATTTAGTAATCTTATTAAAAAAAAAAAAAAAAGACAGAGAGAGAGAGAGAACTGTGGACTTAAACTGATATCAAACCTTTCCAAGAGAGAAAGCTTCCCATCCTACTGCATTTATTCTTTCTTCCTCCTGAGAAGCCCAAACTATTTTGTATTGCCTCTGTTTTTCACTCTATATCCTGAAACTAAACTTCTGACATTATGTGAAATGTTTACAAAGAAACATGAAAATATCGTCATTTAACCTTATGTATGATGGGAGCATAGAAGGAGAACTGAGCTCCAAAATTTAATTTAGCATAATTTGCCCCAGAGATCACAGTTTCATTGCACAGCAGCACGTACAAGCACATAGTTCAAAAAAAAAAAAAAAAAGATCAGAAATATTACCTACCAAAGAGTGTGTGAAAAAGTTATTGCTTCTTTGTGTATCTTGTTCTCAAAATCTGACATCAGAGATATGAAGGTGGAGTTTAAGACCAGAATTTAATTGGTTTAATTTTTAGCTCTCAACAACATAGCTACGGGTATGCTGATGGCATATTGTCTGACTGTATGTGCTTCTATTAAAAGATCTTTATTTATCTTCCCCAATAAAAAACTCTAGCTCAAAAACCAAGGGGATACAAGCATTCAGAGTGTTACTAGTCTCCTGGACATGTCCTTGGCAATCCATTATGTTGGTTATTTTGAACAAAAACACCCAGCCCTTGTAAGAAGTCACAGCCTGAGGCTGCTCACCCTGTGCAGCAGGGTGTCCTGACGGGTGGTGACACCCTTGGCATCAAGGAAGAACTTCCTTGTCCTCCTTATAGGAAGCATCATTAGACAACACTTCCTAGGGTTCCGCTGGAAACGAAATCATTACCTGACTATAAAGGGGCAATTTTTGGACTTCACACAGAGCACTTAGCAGCCCATGCTCACACTACTAATATTTCTCTTCTCTGAAATGCAGTGTGTAGATCATAACTACCTGTCTGTTCACTTAAAAAATTCCATTTCAAACCTGAAGCCCAGGTTTCCAGCTTATGGGCAGTATGTACACAAGGGAAACTCCTATCTGTATTTGATCTAATCTCCTTTGTAATCAAGGGAAAGAAATGAAGACTTTTAAAACATAGTTCATCTGATTTATTATAAGCATCTTTAAGCCGAGAATACTGGGGTCTCCGTATCTCTCCCTTGACCACAGAAGGGAGTCAAGGCTATTTAGCTCAGGTGTAGTACTTTTAAACAGTAGACATCCTTATTTGATCAGTGATCATGTTTTCAGATCCTCCTTAGATCAAGAACTGAATGTTTTCTATGTCTTCTTGACAGTACAGCTTCAAATGAACTAATAACTGTTGTAGGAATTTTTTCTTCTGCATTTTTTTTCATCTATTGTAGCTAAAAAGATATTGTAGAATTGAATCTTCTTAATACTTGTTGGTATTGACCTTATTTACCTGTTAGTCTTTACATCTTCATTTTTCAGAGCTAAAGATTTGAGGATAGATTATTTCTCTCTCAACCCCAGATAAGATTGGAAGGAGTTGCTGGACTTTTTGTCTCACCTTGAAGTGCTCAGAGTATCTGCTCAGTACTTCTGGAAGTTTGATTAGCTGATTTTCCTCTATAACAGGGACTTAAAGCACTAGTAGTACTCTCATCTCTTCAGCTTGCTGCTGTGATGTATTATATGTGCAATAAAACATTCTGACAAGTCAAGCTGATATTCTTCAAGTGCTTCACAAAGCACCTCTTTTTAGAACACAAGAGACATTAATCAGAGGATAGTCTATTCTCACCCTATGCTCTTATAACTTATTATCAGTAAAAAATTTGTTTGATTACAGGGAAGAAAACAGAAGAGGGTAAGAGGAGACAGAGGTGAACAGTACTAGTTGCTTTTTCCTATTATAGTCCTTGTGTTTTTAATGAATTTTTGAACTGTACCCAGTTATTAACAACCTTGCAATTGTGAAAGGGAATGAGATTTTAACACAAATTACACCCAGCATATTTAAAAAACAGAGATAACCCTCAAAGCCTTAGGACCATAGCTAGCTGCGCAGTGGAGCAAGTCATCAACAAAGCCTAAATTAACACAAGAGGCTTGGAGAAAGCAGAATTTATTTCCATGTAATGTAAGTTACATGTCCTTGCTGGCTGACCTTATTCCACGTTTGTTTTCCCAGCCATCCTATTACAGGAAGAGGTGCTGCAATACAGGCATAAGGACATTCAGTGCACTGATCGTGTTGGATAGCCAAGAAGTGGATGACGCACATGCTCCCTTCTCCTCCCACACACACAAAAAAATCTACCTTTATCCACTACAGTGCTCTTGGGGGCCATATTTTCCTACTTTTCCTTTGCTCCTCAGGCAGCTCTATCCACACTTCATCTTAAATGGAGTCTCTTGCAGAGATTTTATTGCATAGGTTAGAATCTCACGCTAGGTCAGTAGTTGGCATGAGTCCATGTATATGATGACATAAGCACCTCAGGGAAGTAATTTTATGTTCTTTCTATCTAATCTGTCCAAACCTTTATACAGCTGTCATTACTATGAGTTCTGAGCATTTAATTCTCATAGGTAATAATCTACAAAGATTGCAACACAAAATTTCTATCTAATTCCATTGTCATTGATTCTGATTTTGCTGACTCAAACAATGGGAGTCTACATTTCTTGTGTCTTGTACAGCAACAGCAATTTGTTGTTAAAAAAAAAAAAAATCATTTTCAAAAATCTTTCTTCAAATTAGCAGCATCCATGTGTATCCATGGATACACAGCATCCGTGGGATATGCATACTCTAATTTAGTCTCATTCCGGCATGGATTTACCAGAAAGAGAAGAGCCTGAACCTCTTCACTTCTTTAACAGTATCATATGCCTGTACCACATGCATGTCCTGACATATGACAGCAGAAATCTTCAGTGACACACTGGCTGCCTGCTCACTCTGCACAGAGCACACATCTTCTCCCAAAGCAGAGGGAGGATTCTCCTTTTAGAACAGAGTACAAGCCCTGCATAAGAGCACTGTCAGGCTTTGAGGAAAGCTCCTTGGGGTGGCACTGGGAGCAGGCAAAAAAAGACGGCTAGCACTTAATGCTGAGCTAAGGCAAAAAGAATGTGAACAGGTCCACTTCAATCTAATTATATTTTATGTTCAGACATGCTCTTTGGAGATCTTGTTTTTGTCTTTTATACTAATTGGCCAAAATAACGTAAATCAAATCTGATCAAAAACATTCAGTGTGCACTAAACGAGGGAAAGTTGAGAGGGGAAGGTCAGTCATTTAAAGGTGTGATAAGGTCAATGTGAGCCAAGTTGTTAAGGAGTTAGTCTTTCAAATGGCCAAGCTAAATAAGATACAACTGGTGCTAAGTTCACTTCTAAGAGCTCCCAGGCGCGGGCTCGTGAATGCCTAGAGGGACAGGTTTGCTTCAATTGTGCTCTATTTACCTTGGCAATTTAAATGGCAAAAACCTTTTCTAATTTGGCTCTGGATTTATATGTTGCACCTTTATAAGACTTAACATCTTTACTAAAGAGTTCTTCATGTTAATTAGATATTACCATAAATGTGTACATAATATTCAGATATATAGACATACAGGCACTCACATAAAATATATGCATTATTTAGATGTCACTAGAAATTCACATTGGCTAAGTAAAATCTGCCTGCTTCAGACATGTAATGTATACTCAGATTTTTAGTCCTGAAGGAGCTAGTTTTCTTAGGGAAAGACCCTCATGCCACAGGTAGTTCAGAGAGGGAGAAAGGGGTACAAAGAAAGCTTCCAGAAAGAGATATTGTCTAGTTAGTCATAAAATAAACATGTTTTTGATTTATGGCTTTTGTTAATTGGTAATTCTTTTAAATTTTGTCCACTTAAGTATCAAATGAATCATTAAATAATAAGAACATGGGTTTCCAGTGATATTCCACTTCCTGATACCTCACTCACAAATAGATGGGAGTCTGTATTAAGAATTAGATGAGGTCATATTTTGGGGCTAAACTGGTCATTATACAACTACTCCCCATAAGAGAAACAGCAACAAAAGTGGTTAAAGAATAAGAAAGGTAGTGGGGTTAAATCCTTCTTAGCAAATCCTTTTCTAGAACTGACATGACTGAGACTGGAAGCTATCTTTTCTTTTGCTTATCTCTTAATTTTTCCTGTGGTATGCAGCGAACTTCCTCTGCTATTTGCTATTTTGGTAACCCAGGTATTCTTCTCTAGAGTGACAATAAGAAAATAACTGAACCCAAGATTATCTGCATTGAGTTTTTCTTGCATGCCAGCCTCATTTACCCTCAAATTTTAAATTGTGCATCCTTAATCATGAATTTAAATTAAAGCACTTCAACCATTTGATTTCAAAAGTATCACTTTTATCTCTTAACAGCCATCTTTTTCAGGATGAAAAAGAAAAAAACATAGACAAGAGATATACTTTTTTGTTGTTGCTCTGCATTGATTTAAATGAAGGAGATACAGGAAAGCAGAAATGGATGAAAGGGCAGAAAAGATACGTATTTTCTTGAAGAAAATAATCTGCTTGTACACTTCTTATCTGGAAAGTGTTCGGCCCCAATATGGTCTGTTCTTTTATTTTTTTATCAGATTAGAAAGCTAAATTTAACTTCCTCATCTTCTTCCAACTAAAACATTGCAGTTAGAAATTGGGATTACCGGTTGATAACTCTTCTGCAGGCCTCTATTACTGCAGGATTTTATTACTGTAAAAGGAACTACTTTGAAATGAACTTCCTTACTGCAATGAAAGCATCATCAAAAAACTTTTTCCCCATACAGCATCAACAGGATTCTTTAGAACTGGATTGATACTTTTCTGCCTGGTTTTAAGATGCCACATATTTGAGTAATACCACAATTTACAAATATCAGACTGGGCAGCTTATTCTTCTAGTCCTGCTGAAGACATCACAAGAAAGTGAGCAAGTAAATCTAGTAAGACAAAGTGCAGGATTTCACTACCTTTCATCATGTTTTATTGCATTGCTTATATCATCACTTATAATCCTTACTATCAGTAGAAGAATACTCAATTACAGGAAGCTTGAGATATCAATTATTTGTTTAGGTGGGCACATAAGGCCATGGTGTCCCTCATTCTAATGCACAGTCCTTCAGACAGAAACATATATTTCAAAGAAGATCATGTGATATATCAAGTTAATTCATGTGCCATCATCCCTATCCCAGTGACATTCATTACTTCCTTGCAAAAAAAAAAAAAAAGAAAGACATGCAATATGATCTGCCTAGACATTTTATACAACAACAAGAAAACATTAGAAAAATATTTTGGCTGGTTTCGGAACTGGCTTCATCTCCCATTTAGTCAAATGTTTCCTTTGTCTACACAACAAATCATTTAGGACTACACCCACAAACAAACCAAAGATGGCTCAGGAAGATGAGCATGCCAAGGTCACTACCTGACCTCCACATGTGACAAAGAGGAAAAGTAAGGCAACAGAGCATGGGATTCCTAGCAACAATCTTCTGGATTGTAGAAGGAAGTGGCAAGTTAAAATTAGCTAACCAACTGTAAATCACGGCAGAAAGGAATATACCTAATATTAATGCTGTGTGGAAATATGATTCCCAGACATAAAAAACAGCTTACAGGTAGACTTCAAAGTTATTTATTTTCCTATTAATTTACTTCTCTTCTCTGTACTTTTAAAACATAGCTCAAGAAGGTGATGGTAGTAGTGCTGATATTTATCTTTTGCACAGTAGCTGAAATAATTGCTTCCTTCAGTATTTTGTTCAATTGCCCATGAAGTAATGGACGAAGAAAAGTCTCTGAAGGAAAAGGAAATAAATAAAAAGCACTCCAAAAGTCTTATTGTTTCTAATTTTTGCATCTCAAAACCATAACAGTGACCCATAATGATTCTGCATTTCTTTCTGAGTTTTGATATACGGCAGTATTTTGTTGCTGGAAACCTCAAATTTGTGTTGCAATTACAAATCACTTCCATAATAATTCTCTTTCTGACTTAGGATGCTGAATATTGCCATTTAAGTTGTGTCGGGACAATAACTTATTCAGGATGAAGAGTCAGTAACATAGATTCCTTAATAAAATGCTGGGAAAATCTTTCAGCATTATATTAATTTAAAAGAAGAAATGCTACTAGACACTTTTCATTTTTTGAAATTCCACTCTGTAGGAAAAACAAACTTAATTGCTGAAAACAATTAGATGCACTAAGCATTATTTGCAGTGCTCAAGATCTCTCAGTCAACGGTCTACATCCATTAAGAAGCTCCAAACAAAGATTAAAAAACATAGCTTCAGATGTGAGTAGAAAGTAAAGAAATGGCAAATCCAAAAAGTAAAAAACTGTTTTTTAGGCTCATGAGTCCAAAGCTGATTGTTCCAAATTTTCTGTTTTGTTTTAGACTAAAATATGTTGTAGTATAATTCAGTAAAAACAGATAAACAGGAACTTTAAATTGTAAACCTGCATTGTCTGGAGCTGTCTACAGATATCTGGAGAAGAATCAGGGTTTCCTACATAGTTTTACTCTAGCTAGCAAAATAGGGTCATGAGTCTGGGTGCTTCTCTGATCTGTTTAAGCAAGAAAGATGAAATAGAAATGAATCTTCCTTTTAGACAGTAACTTTCCGTGAATTAGCAGCCACATGATACAGATGTATAACTGGCCTTAGGCAAAGTATTTTCTGTAGTGACAACTGATCATTTTTTTCTTTTAACAGTGATTGCACCATAGGGTTACCACAGCCTAAGGAACTGCTCAGAACTAGTGTCTTGTAGCATCCCTAGATATCTCCAAGATATGAAAACCTTGTTAAAGCAGAGAGCAGTTCTCCTGTATATGTCAGATTCAAATGCTTAAGATAATTCACATAAAGTGCAAAGAGTCATGAAGCATGGAGAGAGCCATCTGTCGTTAGTGTTTTGAAAGAAGCATTCAAAAGGGAGCACTTTTTCATTTTGCTATGGACACAATTTTCATGCAACCACCCTATGTCCAAAGCAAGGGAAAACTAAGCTCAATGTCTGTGTTCATTTGAACTCTAACATTTCTGTAATAGAAACAGATTTAAAAGAATATAGGTAGGTGAAACTAAGTGCCTGAGTGCCATAGTTTTGTTTCACAGAGTAGGTGTGGGCTCTTTTGTTAATCCCTAGATCCCTGCCATCCGGTGTTTGTGGGAAATGTGCAGATTGGAGCACTGCCACAGTCCTGTGGTGACAGTGAGAGACTGCTGATGCCAGGCCATGAAGGAGTGCTAGAAATAACACCTGCTCTCCTTCAAATGGAGATAACTTGGTGAGAAAACTGTGACAGCTATTACAGATATGGGACATGGTCTGATGGATAAGAGCATTCAGAGGGCAAATTTTGTTCTATCAGCCCTGAGAACAGTTGATAACTTCCACTGCACTGTATGGCAGGAGATCAAAGGCAAGCATCTTCTGGAAATCCACTTCTGTCAACAATGCACTTAGACAGTTTCAGCTTTCTGTGAAGAAATTAAAAATAAAGCAGACCTAAATTATCTGTTCCCATTGCTTGGCAAAGTCCTCATGGGAAATGCATGCAGATCTTAAATAAATGTTTGCTATACGCCATTCTACCTTCCTGACAGAAAGACAGAGTCAGCACTGCTGGTTTCTTGCTTCAGTAGAAATAATTTCTTTATAAATATATTACAATGAAACGCTCACAAAGGAATTTAAAGATTAAAAAAAAAGTAAGCGGATCTTTAGGGGCATGAATTCCACAATCAGATATATCTGTATATAACTATACATAAGGCCTTACACAACTTCCAAATGGAAAGAAATTCTTGCTCTCACATAGCCTTACAGCCTTGATTAATTCTTAGCTATGAAGAACCAAGTTAATATAAAATGAGTAGCTATATATTTTAATATAGACATTTTTCCCAAAGTCTTGCATTGGCAGAAATTTTGCTGGCCATGTCTTTGCAGTATGCAGTAGATAAGGCAGTATTCGTTTCTGAAAGAAATAATATTTTGCAAATATTCTTACCTTGGTAATAATGTGCAAGTAACTGTTAATAGTACCTTTTGAATTTCCCAAGTAATTAAAGATAATGCCTTAATGAAAACTCAGAATGCATTCTTAATATCAGCCAAACCAATTTTCCATTTCTCTCTCCACTTTGCAGGAAATGAATATCTAATCTGATAACCTCTAAGGTTAAAGACATCAGAAGGCATGTTAAATATTAAGCAGCTGATGGCATTTGAAAACTATCATCACCAGTAAGAGCTGTAAAAGTATTCCATAAAACTACATTTGAAAGGAAAATAGTATCAGGTGCAACATAGAAGGATTCTGTGACTATCACAAATAAAAGCAAATTCTGATATCAAAAGAAAAATGTATTTAACCCTAAGGAACTACATTTCCACACTGATTTCAAATGTAGTCACTCACTGTCATAGAAATTTTAGTTATTTTCACCTCTGAAGTTCTGTATGCTCATAAAATATACATATTTCATTTCATGTTATGATATTACTACCTTAATGTAAAAATGCAGCCACTTGAATTGTTTCGGACACACTGAAATGAAAATTCAAACAAATGTTTGAATGATGATGATGATGATAATAGCATAAGACCATAAAGCCTGTTGAATACCTGGGGTTAAGTTCAAGCAGTGAAAAATGCAATACAGAAATCTTGGGTTGGGCCAGCCTTGAGGCACAGGAACGTGAGTCATTTTGTACCATATGGCATGAAGCCTGTATCACTCTACAAGGTTGATGCAGATGTATCTACAGAAACTGCAAAGCAAAATGCTGGCTGTCTATATAATTCTGTAAACATAATGCTTGGAATTTATTACCCAATAAACTCTGAACAAAAGGTTACTATCTGAAGGACAATATTGTAGAAGGAATACTTGCATCTGATATAGAAGTTGTAGCCTTTATTTACAGAAGTTTAGTCTTGTTGATGTTACAGGATTATATGAAGTAAATGAATGTTCTCAGCACAGCTCATAACATAAAAATAATCACTTCCATAAAATACTACCATGTCTGGCATGAACTCCCACTCCTGTTTTGTTTTTTTGCAGCTAGTTCATTGCACTGTTGGCCATTACTCACAGTTTATGCTTTTTATGTTATGTTATGTGATGTTAAAGTCAGGAATTAAGACACGTAAGTTGCAGAAATATAGATGTGGTAATTGTTCACTACCTGAAAAGCTCTCTCTGCTGAGAGCATTCCACACATCCTTAGATGGGATTTGCTACTTGCTATATCCTGTAGAAAACCAAATACATAGTTATGATTAGTTCTCATGTTTCTACTCTATGAACTTAATTCTGCAAGAACTAAACATCCTTTTTTACATTAGGGTAGTGCATGGGACAGAAGAGATTCAATATGTGGTCATTAAATGGAAAATCTTGATACAGTGTGAAAAAGGAGAAAAGAAAAAAAATAGTATTCTGTAAGGACAATAGAAGCAAAAGAAAGTCCAGGGAGATTGTGATCCTAACCTTTGCTCAGTGGGACAGAGGTCCCACTGACAAGTGACAGGGAAAAGCATGACTTCCTCAAACCCTCTCTTACCTCAGTTTTCACTGCCAAGGCTTGTCTGCAGACCTCATAGTTCCCTGAGCCTCCTAAGAGCCTGTGGCAATGAAACAGCAGGGAGAAAAAGAGGCAGGGAGTACTTATCTCACTTAGATGTTCACAAGTCAGTGGGACCAGATGGGAATCATCCAATTGACATCTCTTTAATGCCTTCATGAGGCTCCAGCAATCAAGCCGTTCTGTTCCCAATGAGTGCAAACAGCCAAGTGGCTCACATTTAGGGTGAGAAATAGGATCCAGGAATTAGAGGCAGTCAGTTTCACCTCAGCTCCTGCAATGAGGATGGACCAATTCCTCTTAGAAAAAACTTGCAATCGTACAAAGGGTAAAGTGACTGCAAACAGCCAACGTGAATGTACCAAGAGAAAGTCACGCCTGATCAGCCTGATTGTATTCTGTGATAAGTGGCTGTATCTACAGAAAAAGGTGGGTAAGGGATGCTACGTATCTTGACTTTAGCAAGGCTTTGTATGCACGCTTCATATTATCAGTAAGATTTGATGATATGGATCAACTCTTTTAAAGGGTAGATAACAGCAGAACAAGGGGAAATGGTTTTAAGTTGATGGAGGGAAGATTTAGATTGGATGTCAGGGTGAAGTTCTTTACTATGAGAGTGGTAAGGTGCTGGAACAGGCCAGAGAGGTTGTGAATGCCCCATCCCTGGAGGTGTTCAAGGCCAGGTTGGATGGGGACCTGGGCAACCTGATCTAGTATTAAATGGGGAAGTTGGTGGCCCTGCATGTGGCAGGGGGTTTGAATACTCATGATCCTTGAGATCCCTTCCAACCCAGGCCATTCTGTGAAGATATGAGCTGGATAAATGAACAATAAAGTGGGCGGGAAGTTGGCTGAACTGCTGGGCTCAGAGTTGTGATCAGTTGTGCAAAGTTCAGCTGGCAGACTAAAAAGTGGCATCGCTCAGGGACAAAACCTGCTTAATGCCTTCATTAACTACCAGGATGGCAGTATAGGCTCTGCAGCTTTGCACATGAAGCCAAGTTGACAGGGACAGTTAATATGTGGCAATCCAGAAGAACCTGGACAAGCTGGAGAAACAGGCTAACAGAGACCTTATGAAGTTCTGAATCTCACATGGAAAAACTTCATGCAACAATACAGTGGTTGCAAGAAGGCAACCATTTAGGAAGCAGTTGTGCAAGATAGGGCTTTTTGACACTTGTGACCACAGTAGGAAAATAGTGCTCAATCTGAGGATCCCTGTTACAAGAAAGAGAGGGACAAACATTCTATAGTGAGTCTGGTGTTGTCTGGGCGGGAAAGTTGTAACAGGAGACATTTACACAGTCACAATATGATATTTTTATTAATACTGTATTCTATTTTATGTTAATATTTTAATGGATGCAGTTCACCACAGCTTTTTTGGTGGTTTTTTTTTTTTTTTTTTTTTTTTTTTTTTTTTTTTTTGAGCCGTATGGGATTAACATACGCAAATATGAGCTCCAAAATCCCCTAAACTTTTGCAGATTTAGTTCTGTATTGGACAGATCAGACATGAGGACTTGTAGGACTTGTAGGACTGTAGCATCCAGGTTTTCCTGTATTTTTGTGGTGAGACACAGTGAGGCTTTGCACTGCTTGTGAGTTCTATGAGCCTATATTATTTCCTTAGTCTCCTTGAATCACGAGTTTCTAAAATAGCTATGTATCAAGGTATTTTATACGTGTCTAACTCAATAGGACAACAACTGTCAGGACTCTGTCTGAAGCTCCCAGAAGATGCTGGCTGTCTCATATAAGCACTTACAGTGGATTTTGTCTCATCATTCCTCACTTGTCAGAAATACTTATGTCATTCTCCTTAGTGCTCAGACAGAGCCTGTGTTCAGCTATAACTGTGTGCAGTTGATACTGCTGCAATGTTACAGGTGCAAAGCTTGGGAAATGGCAGGCTGAGGGCTTATATATTGATACTGGCTCCCAAACACCAGCTTAACTGTGGAACTGGGGACATCTTAGTGAACATCTTCCAAGAAAAGGGACTTCGGTTAGGTTCAGAACAGTTGTTCAAAGCTGAAGTTGTTTAAATAACAAGATGCTTTTTCTTTATATACATCTGATTTAACTTTTTTCTCTATCTGAAGACATTCATGGTATACATTATAGTCTATGCATGCATGGAAAAATAATAATATAAATTATAGTAAGTCTAGGACCAATGGCCTCTCAATAGAAACACCAAGAGCTCTGAGCTTTTTCAAAATCGCCTGCAACTGATTGCATACAAGACAAAAATTTTTTGCTCTTAATCTCTCTAAAAAGCAGAGAACAAAAATTTGTTAGACAGATAAAGAGATGTATTTTTTATCTCAGTCACATCCTTACAATAAGTTTTCATACATGCAATTAACAGAAGAACTTGGTCCATTGACTTCTGCCAGTTTTAATGATGATCCTTGACCTGTAGCATTCCTAATGAAATTATCATACAAATTATGTAAGTATATTCCCGAGAACAAAGCAGTAAAACATTGCTAGACATACTTTATTGTATGCTGTAAAATGAGTGAGAAAGAATTTACTAAACTACTGCAGCTCATCATAATCTTAACTGCTTAGAGAGATAGCTGGCACTGCTTTCCTTTAGCAACAGCAATGAAAGGCAGTGAGGAGTAGAGAGAAATTCTTTCTTGGCTGCTTTGTATTGTAAATATTAATAAGCTCAAAATTTTTAAATCTGGATATCTGAAGTCAAGGATCCACATCAATACATAAGCACCCTTGAAAAAGTGTCATAGTTTTTAATTGACACTGAGTACCCACAGCTTCCATTGGTTTCTCTGAACAGAAGTTTGGCATTTATCACTGATTTTGGTGCAAGGTGCTATCTGAAAATCAGATCATTTATGAATAAATTGTTGCCCTGAGATAACATTCATTCACAGGTAGACAGTATCATTTCTACCACATTGTTAGGAGTCTGCAAGCATGAATACTGATAGAATCATTTAGATTGGAAAAGACCTCTAAGGTCATCAAACCCAACCATTACAAGCCTCAGCCAGCCTGTGAACGAATTATTCCTACTTTATTCCTTCAAAGCTTGCCCTATAACCAGTTAACAAAACTCTCTTTTTTGTTGTTGTTCATTGTTGCTGCGGTTGTTGTTATTGTTTCCCACTGGACATAATATAAAAATATACATCTTGTACAGAAGACATCGTCATTTTTTTGATATGATATTTATTGTGTTTGGGGTTTTATTTACCTTTTAAATGAAAATTAAGTCTACCAGTAAGTGAGATAGAGGAGATGTAAAAATGAACACAGCAATAAAAGAATAAATAAATAACTGTGGAATGTCCAGGTAAAGAACTCCAATAGTGTTGGTTTCTGCTTCAATTGATTTTTATGAAAATTCACCTGTCTGCCACTGAAAAACTATGGTTTTCATACTTCTCTCCTTGCCTCCTTACTGAATTCTTCCTTCTAACTGTAAAATTCCCAAATAAAGCACTGTGCAAGTGCTTTCTGGATCATGTATTCCCAGTAGCCAAAAGGATAACTTGTTACCTTTGCCAAAAGCGTTCCCACTGACCTCAAGGGAAAAACAAACAATGTCATTCCTGGATAAGTTCAGCTGTTTCCCCGACTTTGTGCTATGGTGTCCTTTAGCACAGCTATAACATAACCCTAAGGCAGAGGAAATAATAGTTTTTCTTAGGAGATGTCAGCACATTCATTTTCAGAGACCACATTTTCTCTCTCCAAAAGAAGATGACTGTGTAGCATTCTTGCCATTTCTGACCTATTTTCTTTTTTCTTTTCTTTTTTTTTCCCAATTTCTACACAGCTAATTGTGTGTCTCTCAGAAAGCTTTCATTGTGCCAGTTCTGCAGTTTTTATCATTCTGCACGTAAGCCTTAAAATCTGTGATCCTAATAAATCATCCTGAATTGTGCTACAGTACTCTCACAGTGCCACAAATAGGTCTTTTAAATCTTCCAGGACAATTTTTAAGTCAAGTGCATTGTACTGAATTGTTTAATAGCCATTCTGATTGTTCACATTGCACCCTTGAAATAATGAGCCTAAACTATATTTTAAAATATTTTTCCCAAATGAGTTACCCAGATATTACAAAATCACCAGATATTTCCTACCAGGCACAGTGCAATGTATAGCAGCAAACATATACTCCTCAATGCACTGGAAAACATTTGATTCTATATGACACTGCAGATGATCATTCTTTAGTTCTGGAAGATTTGTACCAGTCTTGAACTAAGAACAGATTTCCCAAATTATTAAATTCACCATTGTATTTTCTTTTACTTATTAAAAAATAATCAGTTTCAGCTGATTTCTATCTTTATATACAACTTGAATGAAACATCTTTCCTTTTATCTTCAGGTGAAAAATAGAAGATATGCTCATACTTTGTGACCATATGCTCAACGCTTTCCAAAGAATCTTCTCCTCATTTTACCTGTGTGGTCCAAAAAATTTGCAAGCTGTAAAACAATTGAGACTTATCTGCTGGTCATTCATTTGGGATAACTCTCCTAAGCATTAACACAATGAGATCATTCTTCATCTTCAGCTTAAAACTTTGAAAACCTTTTCTAGGAATTAATATTACCTTTGTCTTACTTTCTTCAAATCATTTTTCTATAGCTCCTGAATTTCACTATTAGCACATATTTTTAAAAGATTGGGTTCACTGCAAGAAGATACTCACTTGTATTGCTAATTTAATGAAGAAACAGTTGTTGAAGTGTAGAAGGCTTGGAGATAGTTTAGAGTAATGTGAATTGCGAGATAATATGCTCTTTTTCTGCTCCAGCTCCTTCTTCACTTCTCACCTGTGACTAGTTTAAAAAGCTAACTCACAACAAAAACTACAAAAGTAAAAACAAGTATCAAAACAATTTCCAAAAATTATTCAAGTCTAATTCCACAATTCTTCTGTTGCTAAAAATATTTATCACTCCACTGCTGGCACTAACATGGCATGTTGTTGCCATGAAAATTACTAGCAAATTTTAAAAATAAGCTGATCACGAAAGCAGATATTTACACATGTAAATGCAAGATGGATATTCAAACAGCAACAATTAAAAGCATTCATTTATACAATTTAGATAACAAATTCATGGCCATAAGTCTAAAAAATTATGCTGGGATAAGAGGAGGAGGAAGGAGGTTAAAAAAAAAAAAAAAAAAAAGGAAAAAGCTTACAAGGAAAACTCCTCTAGTTGCTACTCTCAGAGTGAAACTTCTTATCTGAAGGAAAGGCCATAATTACTTCCCCGCAAGGAGTAGGTAAGGCTGTGCACCTGCTCTGGGCAGAGCTGATGGCCCTGTGGCTTCCAGGGTCTCCATGCCTTCCTGGATCCCATCTGGATGTATCCCCACCAGGCATTCATGCAGGACTTCTGCATTACAGCATTGCTCAACAATTTGGAACAGGATAAGAGGAGCCCAGGGGGTTTCAGCATTAGGATCTTGCTCCAGCATTACAGAGCAATGGGATGCCTGTGTCGCTCTGCCTCTTGCTGTCTCAAATGAAATCATTTGATGTTTCTAAGTGAATCTTGTACACAGCACCTTTTAAGATTCTTGTCAGGAAAGAAAAGGATTGTTTTTTCATGGTACAATGATGATATATGCAACCTGTTTTTGAAAGAAGCAAAGGTATCTGTCACCATAGATTCCCACCTTGTGACAAGAAGATGAAATTGCATATGTATAAATTAGCACACACCTACCCCACTAATTGCCAGCATTTTATCTCACTTTGATTCCTGGTCTTACATAATCTTTCCACTATCTCCAGATAATATAAGAGTGTTCTGTCACTCACGCCTTAAAATTTGCTTACGTCACATCAGGTGTGATCGAAAGATGTTTCCATGTGACTCAGTGCAACCTGCTGGCTTTTCCATAAATACTCTTCCTCCATACTTTTCCCCAAAACTGAATATAAAGATCCTTTTTAAATAAGAAAGTGTCCGACAGCCATTCAAGTAATTAATTCTAGTACTTTAAAGAGGTTATAGTAGTAAATAGTTTTTAACTTGATAATACTTTTTGAGAAAGAATATTCACTTTCAAATAAAATGCACAAAAGATGAAGTCTAACATTTAATGTACAACTAGTACACGCCTTGGTATCAAAAAAATAGTATTAACACAGAGAAAATACGCCAGATTCAACCTAGATTTTCCACTGTTATGAAGAAGAAACCAAAGTGACTTTGTTCAGATCCAAACCCCCATCTGCTGCACTAGTCTATGCCTCTGCCTCACTTTAATACCCTACGTGACAAAGATGGACCTTCTTATGTAGCCATCTAGTTTTCAACAAAAAAGAGAGCTGCATGACTAAACAGCTGCAGATTCATTCTGCAGATTTTGTCACTTGTTTTAAAACTTGCATAAGGGTGCATGAAACATTAGACAGGAGAAAAACGGACGTGGTACAAACTCCTCCTCATTCTGGAAAATCACTTCCAAAATATGAAAATGATGGAAAGATTTCCTACCACCTACTTTGAGGCGCTCACTTGGAGTTTATACCCAAACCTGGTTTTCCTAAGCTCCCTGTGCACACAATGGGGAGGTAGTGATATTGACACACTGAAGTTCTGCCAGTTTCACTCCAGAGCCCAAATATGCAGGAGTAACACCATGAGACAATCAAACTCTAGTATATGACCTCAGAGCACTGAAAATTGTATTTCTGCTTTAAATTACCCTCTGCAGCAGCCTGTTTCTCTCTAAATGGAGTCTATATTTAGTCTGAGAGGAGAGGCTGCCTGCTCACTTAGGCTGAGTACCTGAAGCTTCAATATCCAGTTAGAAAGCATGAATCCACCCTCCAGTTTCAAGAGATGTTTTCATGTTGCCTTCTCAGAAATTACACCGAGAAAGTGCAGCATAAATTTTAAACTTAATTTAACAAAATTATTCTGTACTTCTTCTTCTTACTTGTTCCTCTCACAAATGCATGAAAAGAAGGAATAGATTTTGTAGCAGATTTCTGCTGTTCACTTTAAGGATATGTTGTTAAGCTAATCATTACATGAGTTCCAGCAATACTGCCTACACTGTACAATCCTGATTTCATCAACTGTTAACTCTATAAAATCTAGAAGGGATAAAGTTCAAGATAATCACTGATAAATGAGTACTGCATCATGAAATAAAATAGTCCTGTAGCTACTGTTCATTGGAATTTAGAGAATTTGCAAGTCAGAACTGCCCAAGGTTTACATTCTCAGATACATTATAGGCATTGCCTTTTTGAGCTAAATAAGATCCTAAGGACTGTATCAGTTCATACCACTCACAGTTTTGAGTATTTAAAGAACATATATGAATATTATTTGAACTTTAATACACATCATATAGTTACAAGCACCACAACCCAACTGTCTTCCTCACAAAATGCTTTAAACAAGCTGCAGAAACAAGAGCAGATCCTCCTTATTTGTTGTCAGTGCATGGCTTCCATTCGTATGGGATCTAGAGCTTGACTTATCAGTCCCAGGGACAAGAACTATCAGTTTGTTATGTGAATTAGCTTTGTCCCATGTGACACCTAGGTCAGCTTGGTACATGGCAAGAAAAAAGGAGACAGACTGTTGATTCTAGGGTAACCACAGTGCAGGGTGTTCATCTAATTGCAGGCACGATGGTATATATAAAGAGCAGCTAAAACAGTATTAAAAAATCAGTGAGAAGGTCACTATTGTGTAAGGGTCATATAAGATGATATGGCAGTTCTAGAGACTTTGCCTATTGACTCTGGTCCTTAGCAGAGAAGCTGGTAGGTATAGAAGTAAGTTTCAAAACACCTTCAAAATGAAAAATCAGACTTTGGTTTACATTTCAGATTTCACAGAGAGCTCTACATTACAGAGTATCCAATTCATTCTGATTTGCTTCTGAGACAGGACTTTGAGTTTTCCTTTGCACTAGTATGAACAACAGCTTCAATGTATTTCAGAAACGTCTCTCTTCCTCAGAGGTCTTAATATATGGGCTGTCTTCCTGTGCTTCTCTTGACATTTACTTTGAACCCAGATGCTCAGACAGTAGTTTTAAGCAATAAGACATATTTCTCTGTACTTCAGCTCTGAATCTCCTTCAAATCTCTTTGAAGACTTTTAAAAGCATAATAAGGATCTCCAACTGTAATGAATGCCTATCAGATACTCCTTGTTAGCCAGTACAGAGACCTGTGGTCCCTACAAATTATACATGTACTCATCTGGGTACTATGAATATTTATTTGCTTTTATCATGCGAAACATTGGAATGGGAAGCCTAGGAAAGTGACTGTGTCTTCATCTCCAGAAATGTTTAAAAAATTGCTTGATATGGTGCTTAGGGACATGGCTTAGTGCTAGAGTTAGCAGTTAATGGTTAGACTTGATGAACTCAAACACTTTTTCGACCTAAACTCTTCTATGATTCTATTCTGTGTTATGTAAATGTAATGAACAACAGTACTTAAATGTTTTGTAACGTGATGAAGGCAGCCAGACACAATGTGCAACCATCTAACCTTAAATATATAAGCAAGGAGATCACTGCAGAGACAAGGAAAGATGGCTCTTGCTCTATGTAGGATGGATGTAAGTGACAAAAGGCTGCTAGATAAAGGACAAGAAAAACGCAAGGGATCACAGCTGGCAAATGCACAAGAAGGACAACTGGCAAAATCAAAACCCAGATGAACAGACTAAGGAACAGAGGAGGCGCCTTCATGGAGAGAGGAAGAGGGGCAATAGCAGAACAAAAAGATAAAGAAATAAAGAAAAGAAGAAGAAGAAGAAGAAGCAAGGTAAAATGAAATAAAAAGCCCTCAACAGTCACAACGTCTCTTATGGGTGAGTTTTCAAACCACTTCACTTCAGCCTTTTTGACAGAGGACCATCAGCAACTGCAGCAATCTGTGCTATCTGGCATCAGCTCCATGGTACTGCATACTCACAGCTAATTAAGAATACGTGTTAAAGACTAACAGGTTTGTATATGCAGTGGTGATGATTAATACTGTGTAAGTTTTGGCCAATGTCAAAAAGCGTGCTGTTAATGAATGAGTTTAGTAAGGTTACATTTTAAAGTTAAAATCTGATGTTTCTAAACACTCCTGTCACAGTGACTGTTAATTCCCTAATGGATATGTGTTCATTTGCAATGTTGTCTTTGGCTTTGCCCTATCCCATGAAGTGTGCAGGAATTATACCATTAAATTAAATGAAAGCAGATCCAGACAGAGATTGTGCTTTTGGATACTAAGCAATATTCAGTTCTTCCACACTGTCACCATTTTTTTTCTCTTTCTCTGTCTATCTCTTATATATCATTATGAGAGATTTCTCATGCTTTTTTCTTCTCCCTTTTAAAAAAGATGTGCTTTTTCTACTACTCAACCAAAGTTATCCTCTATTTCTCCTTTTTTTTTTTCTTTTTCTTGTGATAATATATTCTACATGAAAGGCTACAGAAGAGTCACCCCATACACATGTGTGCACCAGTATCTTTTATTTAATCACAAATCCCATAGGGAACAGGCAGGTGAAGTACAAGCCCCACTCAAGATGTTTAAAGCAGCTGAGAGACGAATCACGCTGTGAAGGTGGCTATTTCTCTTCATCAACAGGAAAGGGATTCCAGGCATTTAACTCTGAGGTGATTCAAGTTAGTGAAACAAGCATTGTTCAGAGAAAAGACCTGATGAGCACTGTGTCATAATGCTGTTAGGAGTTCAAGGTTCTTGTTTAAGTGCAGAATAAAGCAGGAATTGAAGCAAGCTGCATAGGCTCACAATGGATCTCTTTATTTCCTCCCCAAGCTTCTTGTCAAGAAATGCTCGAGACTTGAGCTTTGGAGTCCTGACATAATAGGTGATGGAAAATATGAGATGAGGAAAATTATAGATTGCATGGTGTAGATGAATCAACATTTTTTCTTATTGGGTGAAACGGTATTAATATCTTTTATGTGACAGAAGCTGGCTGGTCCACATAATTTTTCTCTCACTGCTACATAAATTCATCTGAATTGCTTTCATATTTCTCTGCTTTTGTAACAAAGACATTGGTGTACTCCAGCAGAATGGCATTTCTTTGTACCAGAAGGATTCAAACTTCCTAGTGGGGTAGTGTATTGCCTCATCTAATTATATTTTTGTAGCTTGCTGTAAGCTCACGTTCCACCTGACCTAACAACGATGTTTCACAAGATTCAACTCTTCCTTTCCTCTAAGGATGTGAAAACATACGCCTAGTTCAGAAAAGCAGGTCACAGCACAACATTTATGTACCTGATAAACAAGAAAAAGATGAACTAATTTATCTTATTCTCCTTTAACATAGTGATTTTGGTATATGTTTTTCACTGAAATTCTAAACCATCTCATATACCATGACCCTCAGTTTTGCATAAAGGATGCTATATAAAGCAAGCTTTTGCTGATAAACACTTCTGGAAACATAATGAAATGAAATTCTGTACTGTATGTTCAGTTCTCTCCTCAAGAAAAGTGACAAATGTTAGTCACTTCTTTGAATTCATTAAGGGACATCAGTGGAGCTGTACATTTGTTTAGTTGAAGCATATTCAGAACAGGATAGCTACATGCCTGCTTACCTCTGCAGAAAGTAAAGGGCCAGAAGCAAATAACTTTGAGGACTGATTAAAAATGCCTAGTGCAACAAGAATTGCTGTAATGTACATACTCTGAAAAATGAGAATTCATCTACAGAGACACCTGAGCTACAACCTTCCCAGATTTTCCAGCATCTGCTATTCACAACTAAGCTGGTCATTTCAAGTGTCTAGTTAGTGGATGCATTTTCAGACTTGGTTTGCCTGGCCTGTGTTTGACACCTCAGTTAGGATGAGTCGACTTGCAGCCTGGCCATGCTTGTACCTTCCCCTTGGCTGGATAAGGAATTTGACTCAAGACTCAACCCAGGCTTAGAAGTCTTCATGGTCCACATGTATACTTCATTCTCTCTTGGTAGAGAGTTTAAGATAGCCTATACATTTTGGTTTGTAATTCTTGCCTTCTTACAGACAGCATTCTTAAAATCATAAAATCATAAAGCCACAAGGTTGGAAAGGACCTACAAGATCATCTAGTCCAACCATCCTCCCAACACCATTACTACCACTACAATAATTTGGGAGGGCATTTTGTTTTGGATCATGAATAGTAATTTGCCAGTGATACATTCACAGGATTGTAGACCTTATCTTTATATATACTGCTCTCCAAGGACAGTGGGGGATCCGGAGCTCAATGACTCTTACCATATGTTCATTCATTGTAAAGTTCAGAATAACCATAAAACTGTCCATCCCTCTTAGGTATTAACACAGTGCTGAAATTAGTGCTGAAATTTGTCTTCTTAGCAAACATGTAAATATTTATACATACTTCATCAGCATTTTTATCTAACTGAAATTTTCTCTAAATGGCTTTTAGGTGACTTTTAAATAAGATGTTCCATTTCAAGGGCTGTCTCATATTAGTAACACATTAGCAAACAATCCGAATGCTGTCTCTGTTTCATGTGTACTAGGTGAGAATTGATTTATTAATACACAATCCATGAACTCTAATTTGACATTTAATTTGCTTTGTTCCTTAACAGGTAGGAGAGGAGAACTCTGAAAGTGCTTGCTAATCGATGTATTTTATGTTCACTGACAAAAACAGGAGTGTATGTGAATGAGAAATTCTTCAGTCTCTAGAATCAGTGCCAAAATCTGCAAGTCTCTGGGCTCTGACTGAGAGTTGGTTTGTAGACCCAAAACTCAAGATTTACTTTGATCATCTGTCATTACCTCTTTCCTTTTATGTACTCCAGGTGGCCTTTTCCTCAGTTCACTTTTATTTATTTTTTTAATGAAGAGACTTATGAACTGAAGCTTCTCGCTCTATTTTGCATAAGTTACAGTGTCTAAAGTCCCAAGAGAGAATGGAATGACAAAAGTTAATTTACGGGAGTTCATTGGCCCAAGGTTTCTTCCTCTCTTTTATGGACTACTGACATTTCCTGGAGCTGGCTTAATGCCCACCTGGCCTCCTGTCACTACCTCCTTGATTTTCTGGGTTTTCATGCTGCAGCTGTTTTTTTCTCTGTGTTTCTGATTCTAAAAGCAGTCTCACCTCCTGCATTAAATTCACAAGCAGTGTCTTAGCACTAAAGGGTAAAGCATGAACACTGGGTTGTCAAGTCAAGTCAATAACTGCTTGCAGTTCTGCAGCAGAAGCCAAATGTGTAGGTAGCAGGTAAGACCTATTACTCTTTATTTTGAGATCATTTCAGGTGAGGACAAGGCTTTGACTCCTGAACACTGCAGTCACAAGGAACCTGCTTGCTAGAGAATAGCAAGGGGTTTCCTTTCTCAGAAGACAGTGATAAAGAAGCATTAATTTACTTGTGTCTCTTGATTATTGCGCAGACATGTTACAACCCTGGTTTACATTCATGATGGCCAATGACACTGTAGTTAAAGACACTTTTAACTTAGGGACAACAACATTACAAAAGTGCTCAAATTCCTGAAGGAAGGATGCAAAGAGGATGGAGCCAGGCTCTTCTCAGTGGTGTCCAGTGCCAGGACAAGAGGCAGCAGACACAAACTGCAACCTAGAAGGTTCCCTCTGTACACCAGGAGCAGTGCTGTGCTGTGCGGGTGCCGGAGCACTGGCACAGGCTGCCCAGAGGCTGTGGGGTCTCCTCCCTGCAGCTCTCCAGAAGCCGCCTGGTCGTGGGCCTGGGCACCCTGCTCTGGGTGGTGCTGCTGGAGCAGGGGCTGGGACGCAGGGACACAGAGGGCCCTGCCCGCCTCAGCCAGATTGGGGTGCTGTGAAATAAAAGTATGTTTATACCATGAGTCACAAAGAAACAGCTTACAACTGGAATGCATCAACTCTGCATATCTGTGGCAACATATAGCTTCAGGGCTTCACTAAGCGAGCTTGCAGTAGCTCAAGGTTCACTAGAAAGGCTGTTGTTCTGGTGGTAATTTATCCCAGGCATATCCTTAAAGACAAGGATGTAAAATTTTTAAAAGCTAGGATACTCGAAAGGTGGCATCCTAGACCTGCTCCATGTAAAGGAATCCTTATACAGTTTTGCAAGGGATTTTTCTGTGAATCCATATAGAGATTTTCCATAGTTCAGTAGATAGGGGGGGAAAAAAAGAGGCAGAAGTTCCTTGGTAAAAAGAAAATTTAAAAAATGACAACAGTGCATGATAGGGATGTTTTTCTCTTCACACTCCATTCCCTCTTTCACACCAATTTCTCACACATGCTTATCAATTTATGTCTAAAGTTATATAGTAAATGGTGCATATCATAACTTTCCATACTTTTAAGTACCTGACTCTGAACTCGTGTCAGTAGTTGCAAATAGTGCTGTGTAACTGATAATGAGCAAATGAACAACTTTCTCGTATTTTCTTTTTATTGAAATATTGATATTTAAATATCTGATTATTCTTTAATTAGAACAACCTCCAGATAGCTATTTTAACATTCCACCAAAGTGAAATCTAGTATCCATAACTTTGAATATAAATGTCCGCATTTTATAATTAAAGTTATTTTTATCCATTAATAATGAAAATAGCACAAACATAATTCAAAACATAGAAAAATTTCACAAGTACTGGTAAGGTGTTTCTTAGTGATAATATATAATTCACATCAAAATTAATAAGGAAATTGTTAATATATAGTTTTAAACAGATATGTACATCAAAGTTAGCAGCTAATAGACTAGAAATTATTGAACATCTAAAATTAAAATGCCAAAGCTGGATCAGCTAAATAATGAGAAACTGATTGCCTCAATTACCTCCAAGGAAATGAGTTCAGCACTATAGAAACAAGCAACTGGGTCGATGGGTATCAAACAGAATATTTTATAGATTTTTGAAGAGAGCCAGCCGTCTTTCAGATGAGAAGTATATTGCGGAGCAATGCATGGCCAATGAGATGAACACCTACAGCTGTGATTCCTGAAATGATTAAGATAGAACTTCATTCAGAGTGGCAACGTTTGTCTTGTTTAATTAATTAATTGTGCTTCAAAATCCTATCAGGTAGCTTAAAACAGGTCACAGATAAACTAATTCATAGAGATCAGGTTGATTTACTCCATGGCAAATTTATGCTGGTAATTTGTGTAAATTATCTAATTTAATATGGCAAGTAAATAAATTAAACATCCCCTCTACAGCAATCCCAGATGACACAAAGAAAATCTGTAAAAGCAATTTAGTCACATTCCCCAGTGAACTGATTCCCTAAGGTCTCTTACTAATATTTTATTACTGTATTTTAATGTCACTATCTGCCTTTTGCTAGCATTTACCTATGTATGTATTAAAGGTGGGGGAAGAGTATCTGGCCCTCCCTCCCCAGATGTTAATCTTGTATGTAGACAGGATCAGCACTGATGGAAGCAGTCCTTCTGCCCCAGAGAAACTCTTTATTCCCTGAGTAGTTAATGGAGATCACTAGGTGCTTCTGAAAGCCCCAGCAGCACTGGCTGCTTAGTCTGAGATACCTTGGGTTACCTCTGCCTTCTGTGAGTGCAGCTTGAAAGCTCTGCAATGAATGCTACTCATTATTTCACACACACAGTAACATTGCTGGGGATGGAGCCATGCAATGAGCCAATTTTTGTCAAAACAAACCAGCAAAACAATACCCCTGAAAAAATGTGCTGTCACCCTGACATTTGCTTTCCAGAGGAAAACAGGAAAAGGAAATGAAAACAAGCGGTCAGGCTAGCAAGCCTGCTGAAGGAGAGAGCAGGCCTTCTGTCTGACGGGCACACGGCCCACACAAGGGCTACATCCCCAGGAGGGATTGACAGGAGAGCTTCCTAGTAAGTGAGCTATTGACTGTTCTTGGTAGGCTACAACCATTCTTGCTGATGTCACTTTGTTTTTTGTAATATTCTGATACTCAAAGTTGAACTAGAACTGACCTTATGGCTCAGTAAGAGAAAAGTTCCAACCTCGATTTAGCAAGTCTTCCTTGGCTGAACTGCACAAAGGCGTCAGCTTCAGCAGAGGAGGCTAAGGAAACACAGTCAGATGATCTTTGTGTATATCGCAGAACCCAGGGAGAAGAGTAACAATCTTTAGGCAGAGAAAGAAGGTGTACCTTAGCTGGCAATATCCTACAAGATTCAGAGATGCAGACCCAGCTCGGAGGCCAGCCCCACCTCCATTGAGCAACATCGTCTCCAAGGCAGCAAGAATAAAAACAAACCAGAAGTAGAAACAGCATTAAGTTGCAAAATGTACTGCAGCTTTGGTAACTCACCACTGCGTAGGACTAGGAAGCTTTGCATCAGGATTTGAAGGAGAATAAAGAGAATAAGATGTTAAATGATTAGGAGATAGCAAGCTGAAGAGGTACGAGGAAGAAGAGGCAGCACATCTCTTCTGGAAATCTGGTGGTAGTCCTTTTTTTGCTCCGATCAATGTGGGAACCTCACACAGTCAACAAACGTGAGAAACAACCATTTTGAAAATAAGTCTGACTAAACTCTGCCTTTCCTCTACAGCTTGCTGTCACTTTTATGTAAGCTAGTCTCTCAGCAAAACTGAGACAAATGCCATGAATTATTTTCAGCCAGCTTGAATCTCTAGGTTGTTTTTTTTGTTTTTTTTTTTTTTTCTTTTTGTAAATACGTTATTCAGAGAGAAACACTTTGCCTCGGTCTAATCAGAAACTAATTAAAATCAGCATATGCTTTTCTGCACAGTTACTGTGTCATCTGCAGCAGCTAGATATACAAACCCAGACCTAATCAAACTGAAATGCTTAGCATTAGGAGCATTATCAGCTGAAGAGTCTTCTACAGTTGACAGAAAAAGAAATAGCAGCATGACTCAACTTACTCAAAATCTGAACCATCCTCTAACAGTGATTATTGGTCCCCCTTGACTATTGAGGAGTCTGAGAGTGTCATTTAGCTGCCTGAGCATTGGTAGTCAGGGCTATTTTGGGTGCCCCAGAGTACCCACCTGGCCTCCACCTGATCCTTTGGAAGAGCATTGATCTATCATAAGTCCTGTGCCATATCTGCCAGGTGTCTCAAGCATCCTGTAGAGTCCCAGAAGGCTTCAGACATGTATGTGCTGCACCTGAACAAGTTTTGTGTGCTTCAGATAGGGCCTGAAACTGTAAAAGACAAGCCTGGGTCTCTGGGGTACTGCTGTAGCCATGAGTGAAGGATAACAGAAGTGGCAAATGCTAAAGCCATGAAAGAGAGCCAAACACTCAAACACTCAGTATGGAGCTCAGTTTGATCTTAAATGATGCACTTTAATGCTAGCAGGTAATTGTTCAGATATTGGAGCTACAAAACCTGTATTTCAAATTATTTGCCTGAAATTGTTCCCAACATATATGAAGTCATAAAGCATTGCACTTGTACACAAAATCTCTTTTCTACAGCATTTTTCTTTCTATACCTATTGACATTGGTAGTTATACAGTTTACATTTAATGGGAGACATTTAATGTAACCAAAACAAAAAAGCAGTGTTTGCAAAACTATCATTTTTGGTCACTACAAAATTCTTCTGTCTCAAATTTTTCTATCCATTTGATGAACTTCTCTCTTGTACTTCTGGTGTTTTCTTTTGAATAGAGCTAAATGTTTTCCTGTAGCATAAAAGATTCTTCATTTTTATCATTAATCATAGAACTAAGACATTCACATGAAATAATTCATTTCATGGCAACATACAAGGCTTTTAAAAGGAGATATGAGAGGTTTTTCATCTTACAAGGATCAATGTCATTGTACAAAAAAGAGCAATTTCTGTCCATTTTTCAAGCCACCTGAAATCTCATGTATTGAAGAAAAATCATTCAGCAAATATAGTTTCAACTCAAGTAGCAATTTACGATTCTATATGACTGTAATGACATTTGTAACAGTGGCCACCAAGTTTATCAGCAAGACTTTGCCAAGAAAAATGCAACAGTCTGTCACTACAATTGCAGGTTTTCATTTAAACGAATGTGTGAGATTAGACAGATTATTTTCATGACTGATCACTGTTCATCTGATTTACACTCAGTAGATAATGACATATCTTTAAGCACGTTTAACAACTGAATAATTCCAAAGCATACAGTCAGCTGCTCCATCCTGCTGCAGCACAATCCTCTTTAAGGAACTGAGGGCAGATTCCTGAGCTGGAAACCAAGTACATCTGCACAGATAAGCTGTGTCTTACCTTTACAGGCTGCCTAACTTACTCACCTACATTAAATATCTAAAGTTAGATCTCGGGTTAACCCCTTGCCACGTGGAATTGGGAGGCTGAGTAAGACTGGATGGAAGTGTTAATATTGAAAGACCTGTAGAAAATGGCTGGGTAGCTCTAAGCAAGCAAGGATAAAAATAATTTGAAAGCATGTACTGTGTCAGGATACCTCAGGATACCAGATTGTAAAATCTCAAGATGAAGAGATATGTGCTGATAACCTTCAAACCCTTTTTTGAGACCAACCCGACTAGGATTCAAGACAATAGAAGTTTAATTTATTTAATTAATATACCTAATGCAAACATACTATTCTTTCTTCTGTGTTCAGCAATACCAAAATATCACCCACGTGTAGTGTGTTTAAATCAGCTCAATTAATCGGCATATGCTCCAGCATGTTTTACTTGCTACAATCATTATGTAGCTGGCGAAGGTGAAGGTGCTTTGTTTATAAGCTGCACGGAAGATCACTTGTGCACGATATTGAACAAGTGGAAAGAAGATCGTTTGTGCATTGACCAGATGCAATCTATGGAATCAGCCAAAGTACAATGGGTCTGTAGAGGTCCGGTCACTCCAACCTTCAGCATGTGGTACAAGAAACAGCTGCAGTGCATGACTGGTCTTAAAAAAAGACGTCATAGATGGAGCTAAGAAAAAGCTTTGCCCTTTATGAAGATGAGAGGGAGAAATTGCTGAGAAGTCTCAGAATGAGCAGCGCAGTTGGAGGCCAAAAAAGAAGACATGATGTAAATGTCCAAAGATATCAGACTGTATAATCTGAAAAAAAAAAGAAGAGTATTCACAAGTATTCTCTGCATTTGCATCAAAAATCATACAGACATATTGGACAGAAGCCCAGCTTCACACCCCAGGACTTTGGCTGGCCACCAAGAAGTGTTGTGGGCAACTGCTGAGGTTAACTGCTGAGACCAAGAGAAAGTATGAAAGAATGCATAAGTATTTGCCCACAAAGAAATTTCAGCTAATGAGAAAACTGTACTCTTCCCCTTGTAGCAGCCACACGTGAGTAAAACAAAATAGCTACTAAGAAATAGCATTCTAATAAATATTTATACATATATACATATGTATGTGTATATATATTTATATATGTATAAAACTGTCTAATGTATCTTAACTCTACTGAATATTTGTGCATATGAGATATTCTGACCAGATTTTCTTTTTAAATGCTCATAAATTTATTCTAAAACTTGTCCCTTAAACAAACAGAAACTGAACAGAAATAAAGCAAGGTCAATCCAAAGCTAACAAGATCAGGAAAAAAAAAATCCTTTGACTAGACCTTGAAGCAGAGTGATATGCTGGAGCTACTTACTAGTGAGATATGCACTGCGTGCACTTGGTGGCAATAATAATGCTGCTATCAACGTGGAAATGCTGGATTTAAACTTAATCTTTTCCCTGATAAACTCTCCCTTCATCCAGCCCAAGGATTTATAGCCTCGACTTCTAAAATCATTTCAGAGTCAAACTGAGGACCAAATTGTGCATCTGTTTGTCCCAGTTTCTGCAGGGATTGGAAGACACCACATTTTAAAGACAAATACTTAAATTCCAGAAGCCAAGAAGAGAGCAGCACAGCCAAAAGAGCTGAGGAAGTCTTTAGGGAGACATGCCGTCTGCACAAAACAAATGCAGCCGCCTGTGTTGAGATCTGGCCCAGGGCTGAGCTCCAGGAAGCTCAGGCTACCAGAGAGGGAGGGGAGGTCGCAAAGGTAGGGACAGCAGGATCCACCCAGCTGCAGCAAAACAGGGGAAATAAAGACAATAAGCAGGCACTTGATGGCCTCACAGTGTTTATATGCCTGTAAGGAAAATAAAATCCTTAGATTAAAAATGCCAAACATAGACTTTTAATTTTTATTTTTTCAGAAATATGAGAAAGGTGTCTTCTCTCTTCCCGATGCTCTAAGATTCATATTAATTTTGAAAAGTACATGTAATAAATATATTCATGTTTCAAATGTTTACAGTGCTGGGAACACTTTTGTTCAAGAACTATTACTGCAATCAGTTATAGACAGATCATTCTATTTTTATTGATACAGGATATATTCAAAATAGCTGAAAAACAAAAAGGTGATTTTTGTACACATCACTTTGGGAGATTTTCCATCATTTCAGAGTATTCCTGTGCTCACCAAAGTGACAGACTCATGTGGCAAAAAGAGTTATTGGCATGGGGTGACAGAAGTCTCAGAGGTGAGTCAGAGCTACAGGAGACACAGGGATAGACACAGTTCTGCTTTCTACAAATTGAGAGATTCAGTCACTGAGGGATCTGTTAATTATGTGCAGTGAGCATCAACGCCTCAGTATATGCTTTTCACATAAGTATGTAGATACACAGAGATTTGTCCAATGCCCTGGAAAAGCAATGGCAATGCCTTTCTTGTTGCTCTTGATTAGCATGCAATGAGGGGGAAATTTAGTATGAAGCATTTAAAGAGCAAAATTTGTATTCTTATGGGAATAGCAGAATGTAAAAATCATTGCTTGAGTTTTGTGGTTGGTTTCCTAGTAGTAACATTTGGGTTGCGACATAAAGCTTTATAATACAATAAACTTTACTTTGTTTAATATCTTTTATTAAAAACTGTCTCCCACGTTGCTTTACTAAATAATGGGCTCGTTTCAGTTAAACAATAAATGCAGTAGCAGAAGAGAGCAGTGCAGAGCTGTAGGCAAGGAAAACAGTATTTCAGTGCCGTTTGAGCACCAAGGAGGATTTTTATTCTTCATATTTTATAAGTGAGGTCTCTTTTCAGTACTTTCATGGCCACTGGCAAGCAATTAGAATATATTCATTGGAATAAAAAGAGTTTTCCAAGGAGACTTTTGCTCTCTATGACATTTAATTTGCTTTTCTTCAAAACAGCAGCTGTCATGTGTCATCTTCCACATTACCTGGTGCAGGATAGTCCAAGGAGGACAAGGAGGAATTGGAACCCCATGGCAGAGGACAGTAAACCCTAGACTGCGCATTCCTTGCTCACAGTGCAACAGGGCAAGGGGGAAGGACTGTTGCTCTCACTTTGTAGTGCTTCTTAGTAGTCTCACCAAGTGCCCATGATCTGGGATATTTGGTCTTTAGGCCAGAAAGTTCAAATCTGTATCTTCTCTGCTCTTCTATCTAGAAGGGGAAAAACTGAATGCAGTCCCTTATCTGTGCTTATGGAAACAGAACTTTACCCCACAAGCATAAGTAACACATCTCTTAAAAAAAAAAAAAAACACCTCTCCCTGAAGCACACAGTATGTGTTTCTACAAGTAAAAAATATAGAAATATAAAACGTACTCATGGACAGGTTTGCAGATTATCATCATATAAATCAAAGACTTTCACTCTTACTCCCAAATTTATTTTACAATATATCCAGATAGATACACATGTAAAATTTCACTATGCATTTTCAAATTAAAGTAGAATCCCTGCTACCACCAGTGCCAGTCATCTCAATATTAATTACTGCTGTGCTAACACAGAAAACATCACACCCCTCTCTGCTTATGTGCATAAGAAACACATCTACACAAGAAGGCAGTCATTGTCACTAGGAGCTCATTATCAAGGTAGTGAAAGACAAATGTAGGCAGCAAATAGAAGGGACTGAGAAATGCAACAAAAGCAAGAGGCCCTCTTTTGATGAGTATAAAGTTCTACTCCCAGAGCCTTAGAGTAACCATTTTTGCTTTAAAACCACATCCTCCTATGTGTACTTCCTCCCTACATCCTCCCTCAGGGAAAAGAGACCTTCTTCCCCATTTGCTTGTGTTTCCTTATAGGGGCCCTTTGCCATGCTCCTAGCCATGAACATACTTGTAAGCATGTTCTCAGAAGAGATTTGGCATCAAGAGTTAAAAGGTAATATTCAAAAGAGACAGCATGGGAGGAAAAAAATAAAGAATGTCATGTCTGTCACAGAATGATACATTTTCAATGAGCTTAGGGAAATACAGGCAATTTTTCCATTCAAGGCCATTCTTTTTAAGAGATTCTAACCTGTGGTTTTCGTGTATGTTTGTGTGTGTCTGTGTCTGTGTGTTTTGGTTTAGTTCTTTTTTTCCTTGGAGACAGAGCCAAGACAAAATGTAATAGAGCATAGCTTAGTTTTATTTGCAGTGTGTACTGCTAACAGGAGCCCATAACAAGCACTTCTTGTTCCATTTCCCCTTATAGGAATGCTCTTGACACATCCTATAGAACTGCATTAAAAACAAACTGTAAACAGTATGTATGTCATCGACAGAGTACTGTTTCTACATTATAGGACACCAAGGAATTCTTTATAACCAGGCTCAATATTTGAGACTGTTTACTAGCATTTCTCATTTTTCCCTTTTTAATAAAAATAATATAAGTTAATGTACTGATTGGGCTAAGGTGAATGAAATTAAGCATTTGCACTAACAGTCAAAAAAGCAAGACCTTAGACTGCGAAGTCCTTGGGTGCATGCTGAGCTCTGAGAAGTCAAATATTACTGACAACCAAGCTGCTCGTGATTCCCTCCACTAAAGCTAGTCTGCGTTTTCTGATGCCAACCACAGCAAAATAAGAACTTATAGTAATAATAAATGGCTAACATTGGGGGATGGATTAATAGCTCTGTGGCACTTTGAAGTCTCGATCCAAGAGTGAAAATGAAGTGCAGTCAGACTCTGAGTATCATGGAAGTCACCAAACATAATTCTTTCCCAGTTCTCTTCAAAAGCGAGTTTAAAAGTTGAAGCAGGGAATTAGCTTCAGACTGGAGGCCTGTATTTAGACCTAGCAAGAAATCACTTAAAAGAAAGAATGGCAGCCCTGAGACACAAGTGAAATGAACTGCCAAGCAAATTTTTCACAGTCATGATAATTATTTTTGAAATCTCACAGCTTCCTTTTCTCCAAGTATAAAGCAATTCTCCTCACCATTCTCTTTCATGACAACTTGGGCATCAGCTCTCTCAAAACTGATTTTCACATGCAGTGGTATTGTTAATTATTATAATAAGATATGCAAGAATCTAAGGCTTTAAAAAAAAACAAAAAAAAAACCTACAAAAACACAGATACGGTACCTTATTGTCTATTTAATTAGAACACAATGAAGTATAGAATTTATCCTTTTTAATGTTTTGCAGACAATTTTCACACATGTAGTAAGTCTGTTCGAAATTTCATGCATAGTTAGCTTTAAGGCTTCCCTGATGTTTGTCAGATACAGCTGAAGCAGTGATTTTGTGTTGTAGATATAATTAGGTGGCATATTGCCATGAGCTCCCTTTTTTTCCCCTCTTCTTTTCACAGCTCAGATGTCAAAGCAAATTATTGATCAGCTGTGAGATGTGAGGGGGGGGAGGAGGCTGATTGTAGGAAAGAAAAAATAAGGTTACATTTTATTCTGTTTTTCATTGAATACTGAATGTTTCTGAAGCATGTTCTTATCTAGATGGACAATGTCCCCTGCTCTGCCCCTGTCATTCTCTAATTCGAACACAGCTTGTCATTGAAATGTTCTCACCTGGGAAATGATTATTTGTTTCAAGTCAAGTTCTCAGGACTGTGTGTCCTCACAAGAACAATCACCCTGGTTGTTCTTTTTGGATTCCCTTGACAACAGAAAAGCCAAGAATTGAAAGAACAAGAAATATTCCTGCACTGTTTTTGTGAGCTGGCTTACAGCCATGTGAAACCAAGAGCCAAAGTTCCTGCAGGCAGAAGCTGCCTAGGGACAAGTGAAGGGCACCCCAATGAGCAGAGCAAACCCATCTGAGGGCAGCTCAGCACCAGGACCCAACCACACGGAGTCTGCAGCCTATAAGCCAGAAAGCCAATTGGAAGGCCAAGGCGCATACTGTGCTAGCAAATGCTCTCAGAGCCACTTGTCAAAGACTATGCAAACGTGGCTGGAGAAATTATCCCAGAACACCAGTCTGACTGAGCTGTGCAGGACCCTCTGTGTCCCTGTGTCCCAGCCCCTGCTCCAGCAGCACCACCCAGAGCAGGGTGCCCGGGCCCATGGCCAGGCGGCTTCTGGAGAGCTGCAGGGAGGAGACCCCACAGCCTCTGGGCAGCCTGTGCCAGTGCTCCGGCACCTGAACTGCACAGAAGTGCTTCCTGAAAAATTAACCTCCCTCTTCTTTCCTTTTGCACAGCTTTTAGAAACAAAGGGCAAGAGAAAATGGTAGGGTACTTTGGGAAATGCTGCGCTGTCATTTTCAACTGTATCTGCTGTGTGGGGACTCAGAAGATAGAAAGAGTGGGTTTGCCTGAGCCTGCTGTATCAGTTCCCTCTGCAGTCAAGAGAAAGAAGCAGACACTTCTGGATCATGGTTCCCGTCATCCACAGATGGGCAGTTAAAGCAAGATCATTGAATTACGTTTCCAAGCATCTATTTTAAGGAACTTGGGAAGTCTGCTCCCTAACAGAAAATGTAGAAAATGATAATGTAAAAGTGTGAAATTCAGCAAGATAAATCCCAGTCCAGGTCCACAGTTAGTAATCTAATCGTTTCCTGCAGAGCATTCCATAATGGCAGACATTAAATGGAAGTGAAAGATAATTTACCCTTGTTTTTGTTTTAAATCCATTTCTTGTGCTGCTTAAAACTTTGGTTCTTTCATGAAGAAGGTGAATTTCCCTGATGGTACTGTCTCGCTCCAATTTATAGGAGGGAGATGAGGTTCTTTTAATATCCATATACCCGGCGTGAGAGTAAGAAACAGCAGTTCAAATGTTGGTCCAACCAGTTTATTATAAATCCTAATCAGGGGGACGGAGAAGGGAAGGAGGGCAATAGAAAAGATAGGAAAAAAGCAAGAATCACATAAAGCAGGGATAGCCACAACCAGGATCCAGCAGCGGTCTCGTTGCACGATGTTTCAAAGGTCCAAGGCAAAGGCAGCAGGGGGAGAGCAGCAGCAGCGTGGCCGGCCTTGGGCAGCAAGCAGGTAGCAGGAAGAAGTCACAGAGCCAATCTGGGAGGAAGCAGCAGGACTCAGGTAGCAGGCCCAGGAGAGTCCATCAGCATGCAGGAATTCCGTAGTGAGGAATCTGATGGCAGACACCTTTGTTCTTCTTCAGTATCATGGTAGAGAGCAGAGCAAGTCCAGGAGGGAGAGAGGCAGGTCGTGAGGCTTCTCATGTCAGAAACCTCTTCTTCTTCATGAGGAATCTCGCCAGAAAACCTCTGTTCTTTTTCATGAGGAATCTGTTGCCAGAAAACCTAAACCTCATGGTTGTAGGTTTCTTTTTTATCCTTCTATTTCTGCCTACCTGACATCCCTGGGTGCTTGGGTAAGAGTCATGTGCAGCACCTCCAGAGATGGCCATCTTCCTCTAGATAAGCCCACACAAAAGACCACTTCAAGGCCATTAAGCTGCAGCTTATCTCTCTCTCATTGCCCCTGGCTTTGTCCATCTGTGTCCCTCAAAGGATTTCTCAACCCTTGTCCAGGACTTGCTTGGACTTGTTCATCTGTGTCCCCAGCAAGCTTTGAGACAGTGATGTAAAAGAATAATCTCTTACAGGTACAATCAGTGTGATTCTTTACACTGTAATTCAACACAGGAATTTTGCATTTCTTTTAATACTTAAATATGAAAATCCAAGTGTTGCTCAATATCTAAATGATATTGCATACTGTAAAAGATTTATTCCTATATTAAGATCACATATAATGTTGAATAATAACAATTCCCTTAGTAACACGTGCATTTCTGATTTCCTGCTCGGAGTACAAATTCTTAAGCTATTCTGCTTGCATCTCCATTATTTGAACAGTTACAGTATGGATAATTTGAAGATTTCTGCAGTGCTAAATCAAGTCACAGAATCCTAAGACTCGTCTGATAAACAAGAACAGTGGCTCTTCTTGTTTCCTGTTTTTGAGTATATCAACTCAGATTTGAGCTGTTTCAAGCTGCACTGAGCCAAAGTGATCCTGATGTCCTTGCAGAACCCTATCTCCCAGTGCAACTGCACCAACCAAATGTCATGCCCATTTTGCAAGGTGAAGAGCAGTGGTGAATAAATCCTAAAGGAAAATCTAATCACAGAGTTATATGATATTTAAGCAGAGTGGTGTTGCAGAGTGACAACACCACCTCCCTGAGCTGCAGCTGTTATTCCTTGCTCTGAACACCAAGTAATGATTTTTCTCCTTACCTATTTCTTCATACATCTGCAGCTTTCCAGTGAATCCTGTAATGTTTCTTACATTACAGCCTTCTTGCCCTCGGTCTCCTGCCGAACATCATGTCAGTAGCTGGCAGCCTATGGCTCATTAAGGCAATTCTATGGTGTTAAATTCAGAGCAGAGTCTGGATTTACGGCTTTTTCAGTGGACGATTCATTATTTGAATGCCTTTTTCCATTGTCTGTTATACTGGTAATGATGGAGTCTAGCAGAAATGTGTCTAAATCCAAATTTTACTGCAAATTGCCCAACTGTATGTTTTCTAAACTGTGGACCAGAGTCAGACAATATTGCTCACCACGTACAGTGTGTAGTAAAAGATGGGCTGGATATGTATAACCATGTGTTTCTGTAGTATCTGCTGTGGACAAATGAGCATAGCAGTCCAGAATACAGCCCTCGGCAATCTTTTTTAACCAAACAGAAAGATTTGTTTGTTTTTTTTTGAGAAAAATCAGAACAAAAGATGAAATTCTACTGGGGCCTTTTAATGCCAAGAGAGAGTATTTTGGAAGCACATCCAAAATCACGCATGCTACAACCAAAGTTCCAACCACTAGAAATAAGCCCTGTTAATTGCCCACCCTCTATGCTTTGAGCACACACACTATAAGCCACCAGAGAGTATCTCCACTGCTCTCAGAAGATGTGCAAACCAGAGAAGTGAGTTTGCTATCAGAGCAATGAGCTAGACACAGCATAGGTATATGAATGACTGAAAGTATTTTTCTGTTTGTACCCTCTTTCTAAGCCTTTGTAACATTTGTGATTGAATCCTGCTAAATTGAGGGAGTAGAGATCATATGTCAACTGATGGCAAGATCAGAAGTAACAGTTGTCCATTTGGAGATGGTTTTGTTTTGCTGTAATTTGATAGTGTTAAAGATAAGAAAGGGCAACTTTTACAATGGAAAATGGCTGCATCTTCAAGATTCTGACAGAAAAAAAGTTACCAGCAGAGCAATGTCCAAGTACAAAAGAGCATTTGCTGGCTGAGAAAAATCCCAGCCATTCAGGACAGCCCTATCGGGCAGGAAAAAAGTCTGAGAATCTATCCCAGCAGAAAGGGAGCCAGGCTTGGAGGCACTTTTTTTCCTTCTCTGTCTTGTACAGGGATTCTCTAATAGAAAGCCAGGACAGTCTTTCCACCTTTGCATGAAACATGGAAACAACTCCACTCCTCACAGAAGCATCCTGGTAAAGACTATTACAATGTTCCTGCAGTTGCTGACAATGTTTTGGGCGTCTGCAGCAGTCATCAGGTCACCCAAGAAGAGAACATCACATAGCCTTGTGTGGCAGAGGTGTCTGAGATCTGGAGCCAAGTTGGGATCTGACCATCACCTCTTCTACAGAACAGAGAAACCCTCCTCAACCTGCTTGTATTTCAGGGTTGTCCTGGTGGAGACAGCAAGCCCTCATAAGGTTAGAAAGGAATAAAAGGTAATAACAAAGCAAGGACTGAATCTACTAAAGGGGAAAGCCTGAGAAAGCCTGAGACCAGTTTGTTCTTCTGAAAGCAGCCTCACATTAAGGAGCTAAGACAGAACTTAGTGACACTGAAGACATGAGTTGACACATCCAGTCTGCACCATCAACCTGTCTCTTATGTCTCATGGTCCATAAAACTTCAAGCTTTTTCCTGAACAGGGCTCATGAGTGTATGCAAAGATTGCTTGCTTTAATCTGCTCATCTCCATCAGCTAAAGGTTGGGTAGAGGTTACAGCTACTATTTCAATAGGATTTGTATTGACAGAAAGTGCAGAAGAACACGAGCAGCTTGAAAATACAGATCAGGAAGTTTGGGTTTTGCTCTCAGATGTGCCACCATGGTGAACATAGGGCCATGTAAAACAGGAGGTGCATAGAATGAGACTTGTAATAGGCTCCTTAGGACAGTATACAAGGGGAAGGCAGCTTATGCCATGGCTGTCAGATAACCCAAACACATGGTAACAGCTCAAGCAACGGTCCTTCGAAAAAAAAAAGGGAAGAACTGGTAAAAAAGACTGGAAATACTGGAATGCTTTAGAAAATTTAGCACTCAGCAGGAAAACAATATTTGATCAGAAAACAGATGCAGGAATGAAGACATTTGCTCAGAATCAATCAGTTACAAATAATAAGCAAAGTCAAGCTCAAGGTATGACACTCTGCATTTGGCCCTGCTTCTCCTGGAGAGGCTGATGTGGTGTTAAAGACAGACTGATTGACAATGTCTTTAAGGTGTTAGAGCTCCTGTTTAAAGCAAGGCTGCTCTTTTTACAGGAGTCAGCCACACTTCCTAATCAGCAGCTACAGAACTGGTTTTCCAAATTATACTGGGGGTCAAGATCAAATGTTAGCCATTATAAAAATTTTTCCCTTAACACATTGTTCTACAGTGAAATACTTTTAGTGAATCCCTTGAAAACTATCCTCTCTTCTTCCAAAATCTTTTTTTTTTTTTTTTTTTTTCCTGATATACAAATCGATTTGTAGGAAAAGAATGTATGCACAAAGCATTCTGAAAACAGCCAATTTGGCTGCTGAGTTGTTAAGTGCATGAATCTCATATTGTCTCTGAAGAAGAATGAATGTGGTTCCTCAATATTGAGAAAGCAGCCACCTTTCCTCAGGACTTTCTTAAATGCCTGGTACTGCCCTTCTGCTGTCTGGTGCTGCCTCATGGCTTCATTGTCCTTTTTTCTCCAGGTCTGACCTAGAAACTCAAGTACAGCATCCAAGCTCACTCCACATTCAACTCAGACTCCTCCTCCTGAAAACCTGGTGTCACTGCCCCTCTGCTTGACTTTTATAGGATTCAAATGTAGGTAAGGGAATTGCAGCCTCAAATAAGTTTCCATGTTTGATTTTCAAAAAGACAAGCTCAGAAAGCTAGAAAATCAGATCAGCCTTCAAAGTCAGCATTTAAGCCTCCAGTTATTGCCAGCTGGAAGCAGCAGAGCTCATACCTTGACCCTCACATGGTGTCCTTTGCACCAGCCTCTCCCTTCTGTCTATAATCCTGTCGAGGCAAGACTTGCAACAGGGAGGAATTTGTGCCTCCTCCTTTGAGCCAAAGGATTCTTATGGCTTGTGGTACCATTGCCCAGCAATGATACCAGTCTTAAGCTCATTCCTCTATTTTTCCATTTTCACCTGATGCCTTCTAAAGCATTTTTACACTATCTTTTGTGCAGGGGACACATGCAATGAACTGTCTATCTTCCTTCAAGTTCTAGCTCAGGACTCAATTCTAATGATGTATTGATCACATTTAAGCACATTGTGAAGTCAAGTATGTCAGTTTTAATGTTGTAACAGATTCTTAGATGAAGTGAGAAATGCTGTGCAAGTTCATGAAGACACCGAAAAACTCTAGCAGATAACTTCAGCCGTAAAAATGTGTAGTCTACAGGGCAGTACTCTTAAGGGAAAGGTCAATGAAACACTCATGAAATCCCCATTAATAATCATTCTGAGTGTATCTAAATAGAAACAAAGAGGCTTAATCACTTTGTGGACATTCTTTCACCAGGAAAAATCAGACAATGCATGTTTTAAAAGGAAATGTCAAAATCTCAAGCTCAAGTTCTTTGCCTCTTTGTTGGGATATACTGTGTCGCAGACATAAAACTAGCAGCTGCAGTATAGTAATAGAGTACACACCTACACTAGCTATCTTGAAGGGCTGTTGTGCTTTGCACGAGGCCATTACAACTCTGACTTGCATTGTCTGCATGAAGGCTAAATATCTATGCAGACAGATGAACTTACACACTTTCACTCTAGCATTTGATTGCCTTTTATCTTAACTCAGAGCACACACATCTTCAAAACTTATAAGCCACAACTTGTAATATCAGTGCCCGGAGATGGGCATGAGGGTTATTTGCATAGATTATCAAGCAGATGTCAATGTATGTATAAACAGCAGATCTTAAAGCTCACATGGATTTTTTCTCTATTAAACTGTCTTGTTATGACTTCCCTCAGAAGAAGGTAATTGAGGACCCTGGCTTCTCTCTGAAACATACCACATTTGTGACCTTTCCTGCCTTTTTTTGTTTGTTTGTTTGTTTGTTTTGTTTGTTTGTTTGTTTTGGGTTTTTTTTTGCCACCTTATGAAAGAAAATGAAAGCAACCAGGCTTGTAGCTTAGGTAGGGTGAGCCCCCAGACCTCAGTGCTTTCCATGTAAGTGTATCAGTAGATAGAGATGTACGTCAGTCTCTCTGCATTTTTCCTCACTTGTACTTTTCATATGCTGTTTATCTTTAGCTGAAGGCTTTTTGGAGGCAAGATCTGTGCCTTACTGTGAAACAGCTCTAAGGAACAGCTATTAGAGTACAAGAGATGGGATATTTCGTAAGCACTCTGCTGCTTAACTTAACAGATTCTACATCTTTTAAAAAGTTTTTATGTCCTCCAATTCTTATGCTCCATTTGATGTCAGGGACACATAGCTAAGTCTGAGCATGAGCATATGTTAAAGTGTTCTGCAGCAGAAAAGCACTTTATGTATTACCACCAACACTTTAGCATTCCTGAGCTGGCGTCAAGCTGGCAGCTCAACTGCTGACAGCACTGCCACTGCAGCAACAGCCACTGCATGGGTGTCAGAACAGTGTGAAGGCCAGACAGTCTAACCATCTATTCAGGCAGGTTTTTGCAGCCTTACCTGGTGCTCCTGTTATACACGCAGATAACAAATTTAAGGCAGTTTAGTGACAGAATAGCTATAGCCAGTTACTCTCATGTTTATGCGTCAGTGACCAAGAGTAGCAAAAGCTGCTTTTTGGTCTTGCCCCAGGAGGGTGGGTGCCCCAGGGAGTGTTCAGCTGTGAGCTGAGCACATTGTATGTCTTCTGAAGGGCAGATGGTGCACTTCACTGTAGAGAAGGAAAAAGGTCAGAAAATCCCCCCAATACCTATTTTCCTACATCCTCAACTGTACATCTCCCAGAGAGGTGGTCAGCTAAGAGAAGCAGAGCAGTCACAAATACTGCAAATACTCCTTGATAGGAAATTTCCTTCTTTACGCAAAGATGAGAAAATGGGCTCTAGCATACAGCCACCTCCTGCACACCAAGTACTTGAAATTTCCATAGCACGTAGGAAAGGAACATGTGGGAAGTGGACTCCTACACTACTTGCTCAAAATAAATATGCACAATTTGGGAAGGAAAAAAAAAAAAAGTCTGCAATAGGATTTTATTGTTTTTATCACACGATTTTCACACCGTAAACATACATATTCCAGAACACTCTGTCTCCAAATCCTTTCCTAGTCAGTCGTTAATTAGTGGTTCTCTCCTTTTTGTAGAGCTACAGTGACCTCCAGAGGCCAGTATGAGATTTTTACTTTTCTAAATTTGTAGGAATGCAATAACTGTCCCTGAATACAGCCCATATGTGACAGGTCGGTCTGGAAATGGAGACAGATCCATGTACTCTTGGATAAAAACTGAGGATTAACTATGTTATCTCGTATTAAGAAGCAAGAAAGAAGTAATGAAGTCATAATGTTGCCATTTCTTTAGCAGGTAAGCCTTTAACCTGACAAAGTTTATTTAACTATAATCTATAAATCTCCCTTGTAGCATCTCATAGAGTTTTGTGAGACAAATTTCATATTTCCTTATCAAAGATGAAAAACATCAAAAGTTATCAAATAAATCTTGAAACTTTAAAATAGGGAAAAGAAAAATTCAAGTTATAAGAATGCACAGCTAATACGTGCCAAAAGAATAATGCTGACATGTCTATGTTAGTACATATTCAGTATTTAGATTTAGAAAGTATTTTAAAAAGTATTTTGTATTTCAACTTCTGATGAGTGCAGCAGATTTACTCAGATGCTGAAACTTTCCTATGTGGGATTGAAGAGCTTTTGTGGGAGAACTATAGGAACAACACAGCCCATTATAAAGACCACAGTATGACAAATCCTATTCTACTAATAGCCTCTGCCATTTAGAGTCACATAGCTGAACACACACTGCCAAGACAGCAGGTTCAGCCTCCTCAGATTTGGCCTGAGATAGGAGCTTTAGGATGTCTAAGCCAACATCCATTTTTCTAGGTAGCACTCGTCATGGTTTCCACATCACTCAAATACTACTGTCAGGCTAGTGGTTTCTAAGGAGATTTATTAACACAGATATTAAACTAATTGTTGACAGGCATTAATGAAAAAAAAATGTAGTTTTAAGAAGATATCAAGCCATAGAAAAGCAGTTCTACCTGATTTTTATTTATGTATATTTATGTATATGCTATGGAGTTCCCAAGCACGATCACAAGAAGTGAGAGGAATGTTTCTCTTTTGCAATACATACAGGGACATACAAAGGCTCTAACTCCCCTCCACAGACTTACATGCCATGCAGTCAGGAGAGTGTTATTTCATGTCCCTCCATCTCAACCTCATATTTCCAGGATATCTTACTAGGCCTCAGTAAGACAGATAGGACAAGTTGCAGAGTATCTGTGGAGAAAACATAGACTCTTTAAAAGGGATAAATATTATTTCTTTCTGCTTGCTGACAGGTGCATCCATTGTGCAGGTGACTCCCAGCAGCACACACACTTGAGAAATGAAAGACATCCTGGATGAATAAAGTACTAAAGGACAAATGTAAGAGAGGCAGCATCAAACAGAAGTTTTGATGTTACCACAAAGCTCCAAGTAGTAGTTTGTAAATCCCCAAAAGGTAAGCAGCAAAGTTGTTCAAATTGTGACAGAATCCACCTCTGAATCTCACAGCTGGTTCTGTTCTTCATAATTTCCAAAGGATTTTATCCAACCTTTGTGCCAAAATGGCAAATCCTCTAGATCATTCAGCTGTAGAGTAGTACAAGCAGGGTCTTCCTGGACAGCCTTGTTCTCCCATTATTAAAAACCCATGTTACATTCAATATATATTAGATGCTCTGACATTCTTTGCCTTCATGGGTCCCTTCCAACCCAGGCCATTCTATGATTCCATGATTCATCACTGAAGTAACTCTCACCAGTCAGTACTGTGCCTCACAGCTTTGGGAAAGTGTACTAAGGGCAGATATACACATGATGTCTGACCTCTACGAGAGAAGTGTTTTGTCCCAGGTTTCAAGAGAGGGAATATTTTGTCTCCTGAGATGTGCCTCTCCTAGTCAGCAAGGGGTGGCTACCATGAGGATGAAATTCAAGACTCAGAGGAATACTACACAGCAATTTATCGAGAGCTTTCTTAATAACTAATAACTACTACTTGGAGGTAAAAATGTGTAATTGGCTAATTAAGACTAATAAGCATTAAAGGTAAGACAACTTTAGGCATCAACAACTACAAAGAGTAAAAGAATAGAAGAAGATAAAGAGAAAAGATAGAAAACGGGCAAAGAGAGACAGACAGACAGACACAAACACAGCAAAGCAAAGTGGTTCACCACTTCCTGATCCAGCAATGTCTTGGAATCAGGTGCTGATCTTTAGTAGTGGCGGGTCATCTTAGCTTGTGTTGTTCAGTTGAAAATGACTAATGATGACAGCACAATTACTTATAGTCTGAAGAGGCCAAGCCAGCTGTTTTGGAGTGACAGCTTCCAGCTTTGGAATCTCAGCAGGAACTTCTTTGTTCCCATCTTCCAGGCCTTGCAAATCTAAGTTCGTAGATAAGAGAAAGAAGGGAGACGCCAACTTGCATCTTGCTTTCAAAGGATACAGCAGTATCATCTCCCAGTCTCCTCTAGCAAGCTGTTTTCACTTGCTCCCAGGCCAATTCTTCAGCCAATAAACATTCCTGAGCCCTTAAAGATCATCTAGTCCCAAATGCTGCCGTGGTCAGGATTGCCACCCAGTAGATCAGGCTGCCCAGGGCCCCATCCAAACTTGAAGACCTCCAGGGAGGGGGCATCCACAGCTTCTCTGCACTGCTTGTGCCAGTGCTTCATCACCTTTTGAGTAAAAAGTTTCATAAGGGCAGGGTAGAGAGGGACAGTCACGTCCCTCTCCCTGCTGGCAATACCTTTTTGATGCAGTCCAGGACACTGTTGGCCTTCCAAACAACAGTTTCAAGCTTAAAGAGAGTAGATTTAGGTTAGATATAAAAATCTAACTAATCTTCTACAGAGAGAGAGGTGAGGCACTGGAACAGGTTGCCCAGAGATGTGGTGGGTGCCCCATCTCTGGAGATTTTCAAGGTGAGGCTGTATCAGGCCCTGGACAAACTGATCCAGCTGTGGATTTCCCTGTTCATTTCCAGGGGAGTTGTAGTAGGCCTTCAGAAGGCCCTTCCAACTCTATAATTCAGTGACTGCAAGTGCACACTGTTGGCTCATGTTCAGCTTTTTGTCCACCAGAACTCCTAAGTTCTTCTCTGCTGGGCTGTTCACTGGGAGTTCTTCTCCCAGTTTATATAGCTCACAGCATGCTGGTATCTCTGTGTATCTCTGTTGACATAAATTGGTCCTGAACATTCAAAAAGATGACCCAGCTCCCATCTTTTATTTCCCAGTGTTTCAGCACATTTATGTGGGGATTATACCTCATTGGAAAGTAGAAGCCATTAGCTGTCTGGAAGCAACTTTCTGGCTGAAGAGAAAGAGGAATCTACCACTGTCAGCCTAGATAGCAAGGAACAGCAGAAGAGTGGCATGAAGTCCAAATACTGAGACAAGATTGCATGAGGTTTTTTACGCACCAAGGGACACATTGCTCTCTTGTTGGAGGGAACTCTCAGAAGAAGAATCGCTATAAGACAGTGAGGAATAAGGTTTGGGGTTCAGAAGAGACACACATAGTGCTGTGCAACTATGAGATTCTACACCAACTGTAGCTTTTGTCTATGATAAATAACTTTCAGGCAAAGGAAAACATAGACATTTGCGCTTTGAAAAAATGTATCATAGAGGTTTCTGTTGTCAGGAAGGAGGTGAGAAGATAATATTCACAGCTCATGATATGTTGAAGTGTTTTATTTGATTCAGATTACTTGTTGCTCAGGCAACACACCAGTTTGAGTTTCTGTGGGAACTTCATAGTTTGAGGAAGATAAACATTAGGAATCATAAAGAAAAAAGATGGTCAAGGAATCAGGTCAGCTGGAATGAAATAATTGGAGATACAGACATTGAGTGGAAGTTTTCTGTGTACCACAAGCCTTATTTATGTGAAAATTCAACGAATCTCTTCATGAAAAAGGAGTGGTTAGCCTCACACTTTTCTTTGGAAGACATGAAGTACCCAGCTAAGAAATTTCTTAACTATCACAGTAGGAGAAAATATGCGTACTGAAGGTGTTGGCTGCATTTATGGAGCTTGTAACACTGCATGTGATACTAGTTAATCAGCAGTTGACAAACATACAAAGCCTATATGCCATGCAGTGAAAGACTGACAAACACTGTTTAGTAGTCAAAACAATTGTCTGTATGCTAAGAAAAAAAAAAGAACTGTGTTGATATGAGGAGCATTAGCTGCCAAATGTAAATCAGGTTTCAAACATGATTTAACAGCAGAGTTGTTGGTATCTGTATCTTTCTAGAATAGCCACAGCTTCAAGTGTTGATGCTTATCTGCATAAGGAATCTGCATCTTCTGTGGTAAACTGGTTTAGAGGTTGCAGTGCTTCCTTGAGAAGATAAAGGATGGAAGTTCAAGTTCTCTTCTCATCCTGGAGCTAATTAGTGGGAACAATCTCCACTTTCTTTTTGAGGTTGGAATGCTCCAGGTTCAGGAACATAGGAGTCACAGGATCAGTGATCCCACAGACCTAAGAGTAAGCTTAACCTTGAATGGATTAAAATAAAAGAGGCTCCAGATCACTCTTCAAGTGCATATACATTTTACATCAAACTATTTTGAAATGGAGGAAAATGGACAATGCCACATGCATGACAAAGAATCCCAGACCTATTTGTTCCCCCTTTCCTAAATTCTGTCAACCCTATTTGCCACAACTGTTACAGCATGTGAGGAAGAAAGTGGAGGGAAAAAGGGTAGAAGCAGAATTTCTGTTCTTGGTATTGATGTGAGAACAATGATGAAAGACACACAGAAGATATTTTTGTTTTCCATGACTAAATCATAGTGACACTGTGGATAGCCTATACCTTTTCCATACAAGTAGCATTGAAATTACAAATGGGGATTCTTACATACTTATTAAAAGGCAGATTTCTCTTCACAAGCTGTATCAGACAGTTTTTCTTATATGATCTTTCTCCTGCCTGTATTATTCAGTTGTTTATGGCTGGCATACAGACTACCTACTGGGAGTTTACTGAAAACTGGGCAGTAGGCTGAAAACAAACAGTGAATACTGTTGTGTTATTTTACATGACTTAGCAATAATTTCCATGTGATTTCTTATCTCTCCAGACTCTTGCACAATTTGTTCAACAGTTTCCTTCCCATTGCAATTTCCTAACTAGAATTAGACAAACATATTTTGCAGTACAAAACATAGCTTTTATAGAATATCCCAGTTACAATGAGTGTACTTTGAAATTATTTATTTACCTATTGTGCTGCAAGGAAAACCAGATTTCAAAAGTTAACAATTCCCCATCCAGTGTGTATGAAGTTTTTCAGGCTACAGCACCGGGTACAGGGCTCCTCAGGCATTCACTATCATCACCCAGACTCCAAATGATTTGGGTGAACCTGGAAGACTTTTCATCTTAATTCAGATTAAAACGCTTCCCAAAAGTTTCCTTTCTTTGATGAAGCGCTTCAGTCTGGAAGGGAGCAGACTGTCTTGAAGGTGTGCACTTTGAAATATTTTGAAGCCATCCATATCAGGTAAAAATAGGCAAGACAGTGCTGTGTCAGTTTACAGTTGCTTTGATCTTCTAAATCAGATTTACCATCTACCTCTATCTGTGTTCTCACGTTGTAAATCAAAGCAGTGCTGTTCAAAGTTCAATAAACTGGAAGGGAGAGGTGTGATTTTCTTATTTTTTACAGCAGCATGACTGCAGAGCCTTTTGGGATTTCACTTTCAGGGCATTGAGAGCAACTTCTGTGATTGCTCACAATTGTTCCCCAGTTGAAGAATATTGCTAATATTTTTATTTTGATAGATCAGTAGAATAAATCATGAGAAACCATGTGTTCCTAATAAAAATGGTATCATCCACTGTCAAAAAAAATCCTTTTTGTTACCCTGAGTGTCCATGCATTTCTAATGCTACTATAATCTGATGAACTTCTAGCAGGAACACAGCCAATATCTAATGATACTTCTACTCTGCTGCCAAGGCTGAAAGAAGCAGTCATTGCTTCTCACGCAGGGGTGTAATAATCACAGGCATCATGAGAGCAACAGCCTCTTCTGATTTCATGAACTGTCTTCAAGCCTGAAAGGAATGTGAGTGGAGTCAATAGCATAGAGGACAGATGACCTATGGCTAATAATAACAATCTGATAATATATAATCTGGATAATCCAATAATGCAATAATCTGACAATAGAGATTAATCATCTGTAATAGTCAGTGAGTAATGTTCTGTAGAAAAGTCCTGTAATTACAGACCTCTTGGGACATGAGAGCTCAGGATTTCAGAGCATTCAAACCTTATGTCTGGGTAGCAATAAAAAGTCTCTGGGATTTCATGCCTTGATTTTCTTGTCTCTCAATTTCCAACTAATATTCTTCCCCTGAGATAGAAAAAGGGTCATGCAGATATATTTTAGAGCCTTTTCTCCCAGATAAACGGAATAAATGCAATGCTTTGGCTAATAGATCTTAAAGGACAGAAAGAGAGGACGAGGGATTATATTCTAACTCTGTACGAGACAGTGAACCTGTAATGGGGTTTGAAAATTCAGAGAAGAGTGAGGAAGACACACAGTGGGATAAAAACATTAGCTGAAGACTACAGTCCAGTCTGCTTCATCTCAGTCCCTGGAAAGACTGCAATGAACCCACCTGGAAGACATTTCCAGGTACGTACACCTGCAAACAACGAGATGACTTCCTACCTGGATGATTCCAGTATTTCGCTGTAGCTGCTGCATTCTATGTGTTGTATGGTTAGCTGGAATAATTACGTGACATCTGAGTGTTTATACTCCTTATGTTTTTCTTATTTACAGAGATGCATGGGGTCTTTTTTTAGGAAATAATGAATTTAGTTTAAATTCTCCATTGTCGCCATGTGAGCAAATGAACTAGAACAAGAAAAAAAAAAACACCACAGGAAATATTGTTTTTACTGTGAAAGAACTTTTTACTGTACTTCGTACTGTGACTATGGTTATATCACTCGACATTTAGCTCAGTTCCCTCTTTGCTCTACAACTGTGTCACCATATTTCCCTTACGTCACAGAGCTATTATAAGCATGAACATATCGATTTCTGAAGTACATCAATGGAGCAATGACATCTCAACAGCCACTATTTTCCTCTCACTGAATTTATTTCAGGTCACCTCATAGTTACCAGTGTAGTATCAGAAATTATGAACAGAAAAGTGTCTTATACCTTTCAGTTCTCCAAAATTTGAAGGGTTCAATGGGTTTCTAGACCCATCCTGTTCTCAGGATCCTCTGTTCTTTGCTTGTAAAATGCAGTATTTTTTCAGGTGATTGTCACATCTATCAACACACTCAATAGATCTTCAATATCAATCACCATTAAAGATACCCATGGCAGCTAGAGTCTTTGTTGCTCACCTAATACTGACAAGTGATAGTGCAATTAATCAACTGCCATTTATGCCATGGATAGTTATTTGGATATTTCCTGGCTGTTGTACTGCATAGTCTGAGCAACTCTTACTACTTCTAAATGAAAATGAGATTTCCTCAAACAATCTGTACTGTCACATGAATGATTTTTCAATGGCTATAGCTTTTTCTTACAGCTGTTATAAGAGGCAAAAGCACAAATCAGTGAATTTAATAATGAAAATGCAACCCAGTCACCCAGAGCTGCAATATCACAATTCAATAAGACAGAAACAAAAACTCAGTGTGGTCATATAGAAAAAATACAATGCTGAAAATTTTTGCTACTTTAATGTTTAGAAGCAAAAAGTATGACTTATGAAAGACTTAATTAACAGCAAAATAAAATTTTTTAATCTTTTTTATATATACACAGGTAATAATAGTAATAATAATGGTAATAATAAATATTAGCATGTACAAGTTGTGTAGTTAGTAAAACATTTGTGGAAAATGCTGTCAAGTTGCTTATGCATATTGTTGGTATTGTTGTTCAATAAGTTACTGATAGAGGAGAGTATGGAAAACCAAGGAATTGATTGAACCTATGCAGTACATGACTTATATCTTCAATTAGTATCGTTACCATAACATTCCATAATATACTGTAAAAGCCTGTAAGTCTACACAGTCTCTCCAGCATTCATATAGTTGGAATTCTTTCACCCACAGTTTTAACTACAGATGAGAATGCCATGTGCATTCGCAACATGGTGCACTGCATAACAACTTGAGTTTTGTTTGAAGTTTTAGACCAAAGGGTAAGTGATTACTAAAACTATAACCGACTTTAGGAAACTGCAATATCTGACAGTCATCTGAGAGATCTGTTCTCAAAGAGCAGAAATAAACTCCACAGGCAAATGCCACATATAACCTCCACCACCCGTTGGTCATGGCTAATAACCTGCCTATCATAGCAGAGGACAAAAGGCCTTCGTACAATAGAGCAGCCAGGCTCTGGAGCTTTCCCAGGAAGCTTCACACAGTGTTGCTTAGACAGACTTGTGAGAAAGGGGAGCAGTGTTAGATTACACTAAACATTACCATGCTGTTAGGCCTAAAGAGCCCAATTCTGAATCTGCTCTACAAACACAGCTCCTGTTGACTTCAGCAGGAGCTCAGTGGGGGACAGCCTCAGACAAAATAGAAGGGCTCGTTGGTATTAAAAGTGATCCCACTTTACTACTTTGCTGGACTCTCTCTTTTCATCCTTAGCCTGCATTGCTTTGTAGTTCACAGGATATTTTCACTGGAGGATTTTGGTGCAAGCAGAGCCATCTTGCACGTTATCCAGTGCCAATCCATTTATCTGTGAAATATTGGTAAACAGAGATGCTCTTTGGGATGAAAGGATTTTAGTTTCAATTACAGTGGATTGGATGGTTGCAAGTAATTGCTATTACAGAGAATGTCCCCTTTCAGTCAGTGGATCCAACATTTTGAAGTTAGTGTCACTGTTGCAACCACTTCTCTTTCTTCACCTCACCTTCTTCTTATATCTACCTTTTTTCCACAGCCCTCCTTCTACATCCAGATCCCTCCTGCCAAATACTGATCTATCCTCCCACTAGTTCCTTTCAGCTTTGGGGTCCTCAAATCCCACTGGAAAATTTTGTCAGCTTGGATTCTCCTGTCTGCACCACTTCATGTCTAATGGTAGAAAGTTTTATCTCAGAAAAATGGTGGGAGTAGGAACAAAGGAAAAAATTCTGTCTTTAAGTACACTAATCTGATCACTAAAATTGGGAACACACGTTAGCTAGGAGAGGCTAGGAGAAAAATGCTCCATTTGCCCTTGTAAAAACTCTAGTCTGTCCATGTCTCAGCCACATGTGGCAAGCAGGTTTCATTTTCTACCTCCAGCCGCCACCAGCTGACACTGCAAAACACTTATCCTGATGCCACTGTTGTTTTTCCATTGTTCCCTGAGGTGCACATACCAGTCTATTTCTGAAGGGGCAGATATCCAAAAATTTAAGGTCTTTGCAATGGGGACCTGTGGATGTGATGTACTATTCTTATTCCAGACCTTTGTTCAAGTAACAAAATATTTAACTCCCTGTTGCCTCACATGTGCAGCTGTTTGTTGAAGAATCCCTGAATCTAAATAAAAAGTGAAAGGGAAAGAAATGGCTTTAAACTGGAAGAGGGTAGATTTAGACTAGATATTAGAAAGAAATTCACTACTGTGAGGGTGGTGAGACACTGGAACAGGTTGCCCAGAGAGGGTGTGGATGCTTCCATGCTGGAGGCATTCAAGGCCAGGCTGGATGGGGCTTTGAGCAACCTGGTCTGGAGGGAAGTGTCTCTGCTACAGCAGGGGGAGTTGGAACTAGATGATCATAAAGGTCCCTTCCAACCCAAACCGTTCTATGTTTCTATGAAAGCATAATCATTAAATCAAGGAGTAACTAATAGTCTCTCTCCCTTTACTATGATACTATATCTCCCATTTTTCCTTTCAGTTAATGTCATGTAAAGGCCATTTGAAGGAAGGATTTAAACACTATGGTGGGAATGAAGAAAGATAAATTTAACATCACACCTGTTAAATACAAAATATAAGACTGTTGTAAATCTTTGAAAGATTGGTTAATCTCATCAGACTCTGTTTAAAAACTGCATTTGAAAGTCAGTGGAAATATTCATTGCACATCCCATAAAAATAATATTGAGAATTGTGAAAGTTATTAGTTTTGTCAATTTAGCACATAAAAGTCAAGAAAACATCAGAAATACATTTCTTCTACATATAAAACTTTCAGCAAATTGAATTCAGGAATTATGTAGGGATGCACTGGAAAACCAATGTTTTGTTCTAACTTGCTTCAAAAATGTCATTCATACAGATGCAGGCAACTACTTATGTAGAAATTATTAAAAAGAGAGCTAGCTACAAAGCATCCGAGATAATCACTCCTAGATATCTCTTTTTCAGACAGACAATTTGGAAGGTCTGACTTTCATCCTTCCTTTCCTCATTGCCTTATACAGGGTTATGTTCAAACTAGGGAAATTAGAAATCACCTCTAAATCAAAGAGTGTCTGAAATCTGTCCACAAATTTGTTCTCATTGTCCAGCCTAAACTTCATAGCCCACATAATGACAGTATCATTCTTGCACAAGTGGTCAAAAGTTAGTAGGAGCTCATCCAGGAAAGGATGGTGGTAAACTACATCAGCAGCCATAATGTAGTCAAAGTGACATGAAGCTCTGGGAAAGTTTTTTTCCAGATCAATTCCCCAAGACAACTCCTTGACACAGGGCTGGTGCTTGCATTTCAGTTTTGTATTTTGGAGAACATTGTGCTGAAGGTTTCCCAGCAGTTCTGGCAAATCAGTGGCAGTCACAAGTGCACCTGTGACAGGAAGAAAACAAAAGAAATCTTTCAATATACTTCCAGACTTGAGTAAAAGCCCACTTACAAAAGCCACTGCACAAGGAACCGATTTTAGCAAATTTTCTGTCTAGGGGAATAGAACACTGTTATTGCTCCCAGTAGTTATTACTCATTGTACTTAAAATAAATATTTGGTTCCCAGCAGTTCTGCTGCACAGACTGCAATCTAAAGACAGCTGGGCTTGGGTGGGGATAAATCAAATACCGTATCTTGATGTCATTTTCAATGAAAGTACAGTGAGAGATTGGGAATTGAAGAATAACAGTTACTAACTGCTGAAAATCAACACTAGATTTAGGCATGGCCTCAGGTTCTTTCCTTTTAACCTATCAAGAAGCTTCCTCAGACTGTAGAAAGCTAAAATTCTGTTAAAATACAGGAGTTACTGATTTGAATTATTCTTGAGGAAGAGGAGGCTACCGTGAGAGAAAACAAGTTTCTGTAGCAGAAAAGTCAAGGATCAGTTGCTGAAAGAAAAGGCTGAATTCAAGTTTGAAGGAAGTGAGCTGGCATCCAAGAGGTATTTATTTGATCAGTAGAAGATAATTGGTTGTTGGTCATGCCTCTGTCTGACTTTACCCTATTGCCACTGACTTTCTCTTAGACACTAATTTCTTATTTGTTGGTCCCCTGTTTAACACTGCTAATGGTAACAACATCCACAGGAACCTTCTTTATTGCATCTACACCTTTGTGTTTACGGTTTTAGACGGAGAGAAAAACCAACACAAGTTTTTAAGAAACCCTGTTAAGAAACCCTTCTTCTTTCTCTTAGAAAATGCCAAATAACTGTGTTTTAGAAGTACTAAGGTACTTCCTTTGTTTTCCAGTATTCATCTGAGAGACGTTTCCAAGAATATAAGAGCAGTGGTATGTACTCACCCAGTAAACTGGCTACTATAGAGACCAATCCAGTTCCAGCTCCAATTTCAATCACATTTTTGTCAACCAAATTGTACTGTTTAGAATTGGTTTCCAAAAAATAACACAAAACGAGAGCCTGCAGGAGAGGGAATCCATGAATATACTGAATAAATAAATTAAATAAAAACCTTCACTCAATACACATTGTCATTTACAAGCATGCAAAAAAAAAAAAAAAAGTTTTATAATTTCATGTCTGTTTAAATGAGCAATATCCATTCAAACACTGTCCTGAAAGGATCATGACTCACTATCTTTGAGCTCTATAGGCTGACAAAACAAATGTCACCACATGCTTCGATATGGGCTTGCAAAGCATTGCAGCCAGAAGGAATGACTGCAATTATCTAATCTGTCACACTGCATAACATGAGCTGTAAAATTCCAGTCAGCAATTCCCACACTTACTTCTGGTTGAGTTAAAACATGTCTGTCACAAAGACATCTTGATATACAGACTGCATGTGAGAGAAAATCCACAACTCTTGCTAGTCTCTTGCAATAATTATTTAAAACAAGAATTAATGATCATAATGTTTCAAAAAGGGCCAATAAATTCACCCCTTTACTTTTAGTTCAGTTTCTTTCTAGTTTTAATGTACATACCTTGTTAAGTGTAAAAACCATTTTAGTACACAAAATCACATAGCCCTCTACAATTGATCCTTACATATACATTTGTAAACTGTGACTAAAAAACTTCTCCAGCTTTTCTGTCCTATCTCACACTGACCAGTGTTCTTTAGATCAATCTAGAAATACAAATGGCTATTTTTACTCCTCTCACAAAGACAGTTTCCAGCCTGTCTCCTGTATTATTTCCCATACTTAGAAAATTATGTAGTCTACACTGACAAATGCATACATAGGTTGCTACATTATCTTGCAGTACAGATTACCTTTTGGGAAAATAATTAGAAGTGATTTGGCTTGGCTCTGCAAAATTTTATTCTTGGTTTTACTTTAATAGATTAAAATATAGAAGGAATGGAGAAGGAGGACTGTTGGCTTAGTAAGAGATAGAAAGTCAGTGTTTTTGCTTTCAACCTCTTAAATCAGAGCAAAAAGAAGAAGGTCTTCTATATGAACATACAGATGTCTCAATCAACAAAACTTAAAAATAGAAAGTTTGTGCACACTATATTAATAAAAGCCAGGTTCTTTAAGACTGCGCGTGATATTGGACTGACTTTCTAAAACAAGTCCTATCAAGATTTCCTTTTAGCTCCATTCATCCCCATCTTCTCTTCCCTTGGTTTCTAGACATGTTCTGCTGTTGAAACCAGCTGGCAGGATCAAAACTTCTGTGACTTAACTTAGGGAACCTTTGAAACTCAGCTTCCTTTCCATGCAGAAACTTAACTTCTCCTAAATTTTCTGCATTCTTGACAAATGTGACTGACATTTTTCAGAAGATTTTAAATATTGCAGGTTGGAGCAGAAGGGAGAATATAGAGACACAGTGGGGTTTCCTTCCTTTTACAGAAAAATTGACTAAACCCTCACAGAAAAAATGTGCATTTCAGTGTAGCCCTTGATTTGTGAGAATAATTAGCAGCCAGCCAACCTTGCCTTGAAGACATTCAGTGAGGCTGCTAAGAGATATAGTGTAAACAACTTCTCCAGTTCTGCTAAGGAAAAGTGTTTGGCATCCAAAGCAGAAGGGTACACTAACCCTCCTCAGCTGGATTATGGTCATGCTTCTTAAAAACAGCGCAGTCTTAGGAAGCTGATATTGGGACAACAATGGAGCCTCTTGGCTTTTAGTCCTCTCGATTCTATAGGAGCTCTTGGAGATCCATCTGTTTTAGAGATATTCTTTGAGCAATGCAAGTGTCAGAGGTTCATTGTGGCACCTGCCCATCTGCAGCAGTGTTTTTTCACTCTTAATCATTTAAAAACAGTCTATTAGCTGCATTGCACAAACTCAGAATACTGAAGAAAGTTCTTTGTATGGTGAATACATTGATAGTTCTTATATTTTTGAGATCCTTTCCAATCCAAACCATCCTGCAATTCTGTGATATCAAGAGCCAAGAATGATGGTTCCTGAGAGCATGGATTCACTTACACACGTTTCTTGCTTTTTAAGAAACTAGAAGTCCTGTGTGAATCTTCTCCCGTGACTGCATATTTACATGCTAAATTTTTCTCATGAGTAGCTTAAGCAGCTTCTGTGAGTGTCAGCACCTTATGAGCTCTTTCTGAATCTGCTTTCTCTAGGGTCATTTATTTATAACATGTACAGTAACGTAATTATCATATAAGACCCGCATTTCCTTTAAAATTTGCTTCTAATTGGCCAATAGGACCAGAAAGTTTTGACAGGAGAGGAGAAGGCATCACATCATACATGCTGTGTGAAGGGGCACAAACAAGAAATACGAGGGCTGCTCCAAAAGTAATGCCTTCTGTTTTATTATGTTGGTCCAGGATATCAGAGATGGATTTTGGTGGTACGGCAGTAAAAGTTGAACCTTTTGCCAATACTCTGTTACATTTTGCTGCTGTGTGATGATTGGCAGCAGAGGGACAGTTTGACAAAATGACCTCTGACATGGAAGTGCATATGAAGCAATGATGAATTGAATTTCTCCATGCACAAAAAATTGCATTCGTTGACATTCGTTGATGCTTCCTAACGTTTATAGAGACCAACCAGTGGATGTGGGCACAGTGAGGTGGTAGGTAGTGTGTTGCAACAGTGGCAACAACAACATGAAAGACAAGCTGATTTCCAGACAGCCATGCACAGCTGCCACATCACAGAAGAGTGTCTCAATCAGCTCATCCACACAAATCAGCAGATAATAACCACAGAACTGTGTATGGAGCTGAATATCAGCTTCAGTATGTTGGAAACGGTAGCAACGCTTGAATATCACAAGATTTATGGCAGGTGGTTCCCACAAATGCTCACACATGAAAAGAAAGAGCACCATATGCAATTTTATCAAGACCTATTGAAATAATATGAGGCTGAAAGTGACAGTTTTCTGGATCACATCATTAGCAGTGATAAGATGTGGTGTCATCACTACGAGCCAGTTAAACAGTAGTTCACAGAGTGGTGACATATGAATTCTCCTTCAAACAAAAAGTTTCAGAATGTAGCCCTCAGCAGACAGAGTGATATGCAGTCTTTTGGCATAAGTGGTGATTTTCAGGATTTCCTGGAAACCTCACAAACCATTAAATCTGACTGCTACATCACGACACTGACTGAGCTGAAGGTTCAAGCTTCCAGATAAACATCAGAGAAGAAGACAGCCTTTCTCTTGCATCACAATAGCGCCAGGTCCCATACCAGTTTGAAGACTGTGGAGCACACTGCCAATCTTGGATGGTCTGTCCTACCATACCCACCATATAGTTCTGGATTTAGCACTTTCTGAATTCCATTTATTTGTGCTGATGAAAGATGGACTGCATAGGCAATGTTTTCCTAACATCAACACTGTCATGGCAGTTGTGAAACAGTAGGTCACCTCTGCTGCTGCAGATTTTTTCTGAGCTCATCATGCAGGCTCTTGTTCATCACTGGCAAAAATGCATAGCTAATAGAGGTGACTATATTGAAAAAGTGTTTTTAGCTGAGAATGTGCTCTATCAAACAGTGTCATTTACTCTTTGTATCTGTTGTGGATTGCATGGAAATAAATAAGAGGCAATATCTTTGGAGTGACCTGCATATCATTTAAGCTTTGAGAACCAGGAAGACATAGGAAAACCAGGCTAAATTCAGGTTTGGAAACTGTAGAATGAAGAAAGCATAGAATATTATCCTTAATTTTACAACACACAATAAAAAAAAATATTTATCACTAAAAACCAAACTAAATGTGTTAAAAGACTTCAAAACTAAAAGTAACAATATTATGTAAATATTGTACCGATGGCCAGACAACTGCCCCATAACAATCAGTGGCTTCTGTAATCCTTATCTCATGTCCAGCAAAGTGAAAGCCTTCCCAAGCCTTATAAGTTATAACATCAGGAAAAAAACGTCTTCTCATGATTTCAGTAACTATTTGTTCATCTTCTTTTTGCCCTGGAAGTAAAAATATAAAAGGTCAAATAAGCTGAGAGGCCAGACAATGAAATCACCAATTTATGTTGAAATGCTGATTTGAAGCAGGAATTGGAATGATGTTTGTGAACTAAAATGCATTTTACCATTAATGGTTAGCATGATATATGGGAAGTCTCCTAAATTCTAATAGAAGTTTTCAGTTTATGGCTATATAAAGTAATTTTTTCCACTTTACTGAAAAAATGAAGTTCAGAAAAAGTGGAATGTTACCATATATTACTTTTCATTTCATCAAACAACAGAAAATTCTTTTTCATTTCAAGAACAGCTGCTCTGGTATTTATTCTTATGGTCTTTTGTGCCTGGACATTTTATTATTTTCCATGTCCTTTTACTGTTAGCTTTCCCCATGTAAATAAAAGGAATCACAATATCATATATAAGTCTGTCACAAAACTTGTGAAACAGATCCTAGCAACGCAAATTATGACAGACAGGAGAGAAAGCACTACTGTTGTCAAGAAAGCTTATCCACCCACACCAACAGAGCCTTGTAAAAGGGATTCTTTCCAGCTGGCTTGATATCCTGAATGCCATCCTTGCTGCTATGTTAAGGATATTTATGATAGCTAACATAATCCAGGGCAACCCTTCTACAAGGGAGGATTCATTCGTTTAACTGAATACCAAGCCAGTGTCACTTTTGCAATCATCACACAAAGCTGCACCACAGTGTTGCAGATAACATGTAAATGAAGCTTTCCAGAGCGTTCTCTTTGCAACATCAAGAATCATTCCAAGTTTGCATGGTAAATTTGCTTTCACAGCCAGACACGATCTCTTGGCAAATTAGCTAAAGCAAAACATGTTTACAAGCTATACCTCCTAAAAAGCATGTTAAAGTTGTGGTAACTGGGTTACCATCTTTTCCAAAGCAGAATTCCTCTATCAGGCCTGCAGTTGCCATCCAAATCACAGACAGAAACATCGAGATGACACAGAATGACACACAACTGGATGACACAGCACAGCACAGAAACTGCAGTGGTCATTAGAAATGAATACACTTGACTACCATCCTTCAGTAAATCTATATAAAGAAAACAGCAGCTGTTGGCATTATAGAAGTTCTTTACTATGAGAGTGGTGAGGCACTGGAACAGGCTGCCCAGAGAGGTTGTGGATGCCCCATCCCTGGAGGTGTTCAAGGCCAGTTTGGATGGGGCCCTGAGCAGCCTGGTCTAGAATTAGATATGGAGGTTGGCAGCCCTGTCTGAGGCAGGGAGGGTGGAGTTTCATGATCCTTGAGGTCCTTTCCAACCCAAGTCATTCTATAATTATATGACACAACTAAATTAAAAATAAAATAATGTATATATCACTGGAAAGAAAGTTAAATAGTATAATTTTTTAAAGGTAACATAAATAGAATAATCTTAACTTTAAATTATGATATTTTAAAACATCAGATGCTAAGTCATAGTGTACAGTCAGCACATAACATTAGAGGCTTGCAGGAGTTGTAAAGTTAAGAGAAGGCACATATGTCACTGAGCCTACAAGCAGGAAACTCTAAACAAACAGGAGTTAAGTATGATAGAAATGCTGCTTTGGGGCCATAGTAATTTTTTCTTATGAAAAAGCAATATGAGGATTTCTCATTACAGATATTGTAAAGTGTATTTAATTTATCATCCTGTGTCTAAGTATACTAGATCTAGACTGCTTTTAATCTTCTCAGACTGCTTACAGCAGTCTGATCTCATTCTGTGATTAGCACTAACTGTCAAAATAAAAAGCTATTCCTTCTATTACTTCTCAATTACAGCCATTTTTCTTTTCTTCTTCTTCTTTTGATTTCTGCTTTGGATCCAATTTTGATGAAAAGCCCTAACTTATAAAGTCTTAACTTACAAAGCTTTAGCCAAAAGATCTATAAAACTCCAGAAGTATTACAGCTACCCCTCTAGTGTTCAATAAACATTTCCCATTTATTTTTTATATTGTCAGTAATCTTTCTACTCAAGGTTTGTGTTGTACCTACGCTATTAAAGTCTGTAGGCCAATGCTCCCTGCCTAGGATAAATTGTCCACATTCCTGAAAGAAGAGATCCAAATCTACTAGTTAATACCACTTAAATCACTGGCCCTCTTACTCCTTCAGTAATCCCATAGGTGGGATGCATGGAGAAGATGACATAACACTTACAGTCTTCTCTTTTTTTCACTATATGTCTATGAAAGACAGACTTCAAAACTCACCTTAGTGAGAAATTTAATCAGGACCAAGAAACTAATGACAAGTAAAGACCACAAACCTTTAGCCAGGCATGCTTACTTCCACATAAATCTTCCCTTACAATCCAAAAAGCACTCTTCTATTTTCTACTTTATATTGTTCAGAATAACTAAACTCCGCCTGTGACTGAGATACACACAAAAACAAAAATAAACAAAAATCTTTTTTTTTTCTGCTACAGCCTTCAGAGCCGTCAGAACAGAAAAATAACAAACAAGTAGAAAATCTGTAATGCAAGAAGAATATTGTTATCTGTGTAAGAAAAATCCAAGTGAAATAAAGTCTTCAAATACCTGCAGTGATAAAGTTCTGCTAGTTATGCTTTGATTAAAGTCTAGTTTCTTGATACCAGATGTAAAAAGCTGATAGGAAGTTATTCTCCTATAAGTGTTCATCTCTGTGTTAGTCCTTATTCAAGTTGCAAAATTGAGTTACAACTCAGTGAAAGAATTTCAGTGAGATATTTAAAGATAGAAAGACTCATCACTAATAAAGGGTCAGACAAGGGAAGAAGAGGCTTCACTGACCTGAATCAATTCTTGCAAGAATGGAATTTCATATTGGGTATTTCCAGCAATATTACTCAAGCACACACAACAAACCATCAGAATATAAAGGTCTGCTAGAACTGGTTCCTCCCTTCTTCATTTACCTGAGTTTAATGAAGTGGGCTAGCACTTTCTCTTCCTTCATGTTTTGGAGAGACATAGAAGTATATCTACATACATAGACATAATATACATAGATGTATGTACAGTTTATTCATCTCTTTGCATTTGAATGCAACCACAGAAACTACTGGAATTTTATGTGCTAAAAAATATTTACATCAACAAGGGATAGTTTGACCCTATTCAGTTAGCATATAGAGACTGAGATCATTTTTGTTAATAAAACAGCACTCCTTTGGCCTTGAACTGTTGATCTTGATCACAAAGAAATTTCTGTCTATAGAAGTCATAAATTCTTCCTGAAATAGAATTTGAATTTATGTAACTTTCTTAAGATTTTAACAGGATAATGACTTAGAGAGTCCTTTGAAATAAAAATTCTTCTCTGGAGGGCTGCTGGGCACTGGAACAGGTTCCCCACAGCAGTGGTCAGAGCACTGAGCTGCATTTGGACAATGCTCTCAGACAGAGGGTTTGAATTTTGGGGAGGTCCTGTGTGGAGACTCGAGTTGGATTCAATCAGTGATCCTCTTGGGTCTTTTCCATATCAGGATATTCTGTGTTTCTGTGATGCCAGGAAAAGTTTCATTTATTATAAAAACCTAATGTTGTTGGAACATACTCTTTGAATTCCTTTGATTTTCAGTTAATACGAGGGCAGAAGGACAGTCTTGTATGTTGATACAATTTTGCACTATATCAAAGACATAATTAATACAGCAATGAAAACATGAAAACATCACTCTTACAGACAAAGCAATTACAATTATTATTATTAAAACAAACAAACAAACAAAAAAAACCCAAGAACATAGTTTCCCAAAGAGAGATAATAAATCATGTGGAAGACTGGTGTTCTGAAGTTAGTGGCAAGCTGATTATAGAAATGAATGACAAGCTGCAGAATCTCATGTAGAGAACTAGAGGTTTTTGCTGACGCGTTTAAACATCAAGCAGAATGTTTTATACAAGAACAAAACCTTAAGAAAGAAAAGGACCTGAGTGCTTCTGAGACAGAGCTAGAGAAGTGAGTAGGGGAAGGCAGAGCAAGATAATACGTCGATTAGTTTAGGATGAAACAAGCTACAAATTACAACGTCTTTAACAATAAAAGAAATTACATAAATGGGCCTTAGGCTAACATTGCCTGCATGGAGTCTTTTTGCTAGGGAAGAAATAGAATAGTATGTTTTGAAATATTCTACATGATCGTTTGTTCTGTTTACACCAGGAGTTACATAAAAATTGTACTTGGGTAGTACACAGCTCCACCAGGAAAGAGTAACCTTAAAATTCACTTGAGTACTGTGCATCAATAATTAGCATGCTAAATATCTGAACATATTAATGCATTCTTCACTGAACTGATAAAGAACGAGCACTGTTAAACAGCACTTAAAATGCAGGAAAAGTGTCAAAGGCAAGGGTTGTGAATTAAAATTAAAATACACTGATAATGTATCCAGATAACTGAATTAGAACGTGACTAAGATAAAGGAAGAAAACAATCCCTGCACATGGAATCTATGAAGAATATACTTGTAGTCAATATCTTCATTTTCTGACTCACCCACAAACAGCAGATTGAGTAACAAAGCATCCTTCAGGTACTTTGTTAATGCATTTGCGGTTGGACTTGGTGATCTTTAAAGTCTTCTCCAATCTGAGCGATTCTATGATTCTATGATTAATACAGCATTAATCCATAAAAATGTAGTTTCACCCAGTGATTTATGGGGAGGAGTGGGGGGAGAAGGGGAAGCATAGATTAGCCTCTTTCAAGTGCTGGGCTAACTCTATTTAATTTTCTAAGGTCAAATGGTGTCGCAGAACAAGGTGATAAGGGAGCAAAAGAAATAAGACCCAATCATCTTCTGTGTCTCTCCTGCATTCATGGATTTTCTCCAATTGGCAAAAAGAATGAAATCCAAGCCTTCAGCATGAACTTGACCTGACGAAGTTCAACCCTACAGCAAACACATTCTTTCTTCTTCAGAAGCAACATACTCTCACCTGAAGAGTTTAGTTATGAGACATATACAGGGGGTGGCAGAGACCTCTGGAGATCATCTAGTCCAAACCCCTTTCTAAAGCAGGTTCCCTGCTTTACAGTAGGCTACAAAGGGAAGTCTCCAGGCAAGTTCTGAATATCTTCATAAAAGGAGATTCCACAACCTCTTTGGGCAGCTTGTTTCAGTGCTCTGCAAACCTCACAATAAAGAATCACAGAAGGCTTACAATTTTGATCTGCACTTAGAAATATTTTTACAACTACACATGAGATAGATATTATAGATGTAATAGCAATGTATATCCATGCACATCAATGCCAAGAAGAAACGCACGGAAAGATCTGTAAGGGAGCAGATTTGCAACTAGTTCTGTAATTGTAAAAGCTTACTGGATAAAAGTTACATCACAATTCCGATGGGAAACCTCAAAATGTAGCCCTGCAAATTCATCTGGGTATTTCTAAGGGCCCAGAAGAACTTCATCCCAGATCTACATTAGCGTGTATTTCTAAGGGACACTGAAGCCTCATAATTTTTACTGAGCTACTGATGTCTCGCAATCAGAGTCCTCGTCTTGTAAACAGTACAGATAGCTCCATGGAAACAGATTCAATCTTGAATCACAGAACAGTCCCCAAATTCCAGGTGACATCACTTCAGTATTTCATTTCCATCCATCTATTTCTATTTCATTCCAATCCATTGCAGCCTAACGACCCTGAAAGGAAGGGAACAGGAGGGAAATTTAACCATCCCCTTGACCTTCCAGAACCTGCACCTTTCTAAGAACATAAATCAAAATATCAATCAAGAAAATTCACTAATCTAAACTACCCAGTTAATTTTACCTGTCTTCATGCCTACCTATGAGGGTGGTGATGATCATTCACTCCAGGTTCTACCTGCTGAAGTGATGGCAAGGACAAGGTATATTATATAGATTAATCTGATGTATTACATCAGTGTAATATAATACTTGAAACTTCATACTTGGAAATGTAGAAATACAAAACTGTAACCCACGAGCAGCCTAATCTCAGCCAAGAGACAAAATGCCCTTAGTACAGAGTGCAAGGAGATGAGAACAGGCTATGCTCTACAGTAGTGGATTTATCCAGGTTTTAGAGGTGCATTCTCAACATGAAACTCATGTCACTGATATCGCAGCCTCATAGAAGTCACGGATCATCTAAAACCATTAGAAAGCTGAAAATAGAAGTACTGTGGTCAGACTATCTCATGAACATATAATAAATTCAAATGTACCCATTACTTATTATGTAACCATGTTTATTTGTCATTGAAAGCATCTGCAGGCCTGTGCTCAGCATCTATATGATTGCTAATAATAACTAAATGATTTTCCTTTGACTGTAAAAGTAGGCTATTTTCTATGTTACATGCTCTACTATGCATTATAAAAGGGTGACTGAACATTTTCTGATAGATAGGAATAATCTGGATGAGTAACTTAGACACTACTGTCTAACATCATCTTCCACATCTCTTATCTTCCCTGGTCAAAAAGGCTTTGTGTCATTGGAAGTTCATATTTTCTTCTAATAGTACGCTAGAAGAATCCATGTACCAGTGCAACAGAAGGGACTCCAACATAATGTCTGCCAATTTTCCCTATCAATATTTCTGGGTTTCTAAAATATTTCTTTGAAGAAAGGACCTGAAAGTTACCCAGCAACATCAATCCATGACAATACTTGAGCTTTTCGTGAGGTCACAGAGAAATAGTTCACTAATCGTTGAAATGTAGCTATGTCAGCTATGAGGAATAAAGTTTGAGTTCTGATCTTTCAGGTTGATCCTGCAGCAAAGCCGAAGAATATTGTTAACTATTGACATGACTTCCAAACATACTGCTTTTATATCTCTTTAAAACATTTTTGAGCTAACAATTAATGGAAAAAGTTTTTTTGTTTCTGTTTGTGTTTTTTTTTTATTGTTGTTGGTTTGGGGGTTTGTTTTTGTTTGTTTGTTTGTTTGTTTTTTAATATAGAAACATAATTCAAACTAAAGGAAAAAAAAAATCACAGAATCACAGAATTAAAGGGGTTAGAAAGGATCTCTGGGGATCATCAACCCCTCTGCTAAAGCAGGCTCCCTACAGTATGTTGCATAGGAAAGTTTTCAGGTGAGTCTTGAGTATCTCCAGAGACTACCCAGACTCTCTGGTTAGCTTTTTTTTTAAGTGTTTTGTAAGCTTCAAAGTAAAGAAGCTTTTCCTCATGCTCATATGGAACTTTCTATGTTTGTCACGTCCCATCTGATCCTTAACAGTTCCAGTTTGTGCCTGTTCCCCCTTGTTCAGAAGTTCCCTGTCTTTCTTGAACTGAGAGGCTCAGAACTGGACAGAGTACTCCAGATGTGGCTTCACCAGGGCAGTGCAGAGTGGGAGGATCACCTCCTTTGACCTGCTGGACACACTCTTTGTAATGCACCTCAGGATACCACTGATCATCTTGGTCACAAGGACACACTGCTGGCTCACGGCCAATGTGTAGCCCACCTGAACACCCAGGCTCTTCTCTACAGAGGTCCTCTCCATCAATACCTGTACTGATGTGTGTAGTTATTCCTCCCCAGGTGTAGGATTTTACACTTGCCTTCATAAGGTTCCTCTCTACACAGCTTTCCAGCCTGCCCAGGTCAAAGATGAGAGAAGGGAAGGCAAGTGGCAGTAAATGAGTCACTTATACGTAGTATAAGTATGTTGACTTTTTAACCAGCACTGTTAATTACAAAGTCCACTATACAGAATCTTTTAGCATTTGAAGCACTCAGAGTGCAGAGAAATTGAGTTTTGGGCCTTCTTTAGAAAAAGTCAAATTCACTCCTTGCACACATCTGTCAATTCTACAGAATTAAGTGGATCCCCTCCTTTGCACCAGCATTGAAGATGGGCCATAAGGAAATAAGGATTATGAGATTTGTGTCCAGAAAAACAACAAGCAAGGAAAAGCCAAGCTAGAAACTGGGCACTCAGTTGTGAATAGTCCAACTTGGGCTCTATAGTCTGGTCCAAGGATTTTTTTCCTATCTTGTAGAAAAGTCTTTGAAGTCAGGGGAAAAGGGTCTGCAGCAAAAGGAGATGAAGGTAAGAAGTGTCCTTAGAAGTGACCCAGGAAATGGAAATAAGACACTGAGTCACTCCCTCATCCCAGCTTAACTTCTTAACTTCTAAGTTACAGGGTTAGGCTGTTTCTCACTTGCCTCAATTCCAAACATGTCCCATTTAAGGTATCTTTTTGAACTTCACCCAGACTTGAAATGATGACAGGAATCACATCAGTGAGGACATCTGTTGAGCAGGGGAAGAGAAGGAGTGTGACTGTTATAAAGCTCTGGAAGATATGTGAAGGTTACCAGGTCAGCATTTTCTCAGATATTTCTGGATTAAAAACTGGGACCCAGCCAAGTAATGTGAGACGATGAAGTGTCAAGGACAAGTTGCAAACTTGCTCTTCTCCTTTTGTCTCAGAGATAAAATTATTGTGGGGTGAATGTAAATAATATAAATCTTGCAAAGTAATTTCAGGTCCTAAGAAACAAAGGAAGAGGTGGTACAGTCTGATTTCAGAAAAAGTTCAGTAGAGGAGAGTAAAAGCTAGTGAGAAAGAGAAGTCATGAGAGGAAAGAAAAGAGACATTAATGATGCAGATGTGCTGGAGAACTGATTGGATAAAGGGACCAGAAAAGATCAGACCAGGTGAGGATCTACCTGTAAATTGGAACCTGATAATAACGCTAACCACAAGCTATGATAAGAAGTTCTAATCTAGAGAACTTGTGACAAGTCAATTGAGAAAACAGAACCTTGTGAGGGAATGGCAGTGAATAAAAGGAGAATGGGGTGATGGAACAGCAAATACAAAGAGCTCAGACAGTGAACAGGAGCAAGAATCCTAAGAAACAGAGATTGAGTCTGGATGGGCGAAGTGAATAAAATGGGAATGGAGAATGTGGCAGAGGAAAAGGATGAGGACAAGAAAGGTACAGGCTGAGGGGACTGAAGCAGTAATTCTACATGCAGTAGGTTCAACACACTTCCCCCCAGAATCTGGAATGGAACTTGATATGCTAAAGCCTGATGTTGGATTAAACTGTGAAACTGTAAAGATGTGCCATTTTCCATTGGTGTCTCTTCATCCTCTTTAACAAGAGTTACTAGAAAGAGAAGTGAGCAACCTGCTACTGCTATCAAGTTTGTTGGCTAAAAGGAATACATTTCTGCATTTGATTTAAGGATTCTGTGGTACCTACTAATTTTGCATAAATCAATCTTATGTCCCAGAATTCAATTTATTTTAAAAATTCAAAAGCTTAAGTAATTACATGCAGACTCACTGCTCCTTGCCCTAAACCCTGCGTGAAGAAAGTATCAGTATTAGAAAGCCAAACTTACAGAAGCATAGCAATACCTGTGCAACTGGAACTCAGCCTTCTTGCGTACAGTGTAATAAGAGTCATCAATATTTCAGTCTTTAATGGCTTGGTCTTTAATATTAATACTTCTAAATATTTCTTACCCCAATCATGCCTCATCACACGTAGGATCAACTTGAGCTTTTCATTCAAGTCAGGATTACACAATAGGAAAGGGAAATGTATTAAAGAAATTCTCCAGATAAGGATATGCAAAACAGTAACTACCAAACTCTATCAGCCACTTTCTTGCATGATATCAGCTTTCCAGAGAAGATCGTGATTTTGGGTGCTTAATTTTCTCAGCCCTTCAGTTGTAATGTATATGATGACTTAGAAAAAGGTTACAAAAAACTTACAAAAAGCCCCTCCAGACAATAACAGAAAGCTTCTGGAAGAAAGGGATTCCCCTCTCACTTCTCTGCCCTTCCCAGCCTTTCCAGACTTAATACAAGAAATTTAAAAGCAATGTGTATGCGAAGTAGTTGTTCTGGCAACACTAATGTTTTGGGGGCATTTTTGCTTTAAATCTCAGTTCAATCAAATCTCTTCTATTCCCGATGTTTCAGGCTCTTGAAAATGATCTACTTAAGAAAAAAATCTAAAGCTGCTAACAGTCCTTGTTAAGATGAGCTGTGAGGCTATCTACACAGAAACTGGACTTGTAATAACTGATCCTGCCTAACTGTCACTCCAGCAACAAACTTATTCTGAATAGCTCAATCATAGCCACAGCTTCATTCCCTGGAACTAGTCACAGGCAAATAGCTGCGGCAAGTTGCCAGACACTGGTAGGAAATCACCATACCAAAGACTGCTGGCATAGCAGATATTTACTACATAGCTAGAATATTACAACAGCGCTATCTATTGCATTTTCTCCACAAGTGCCATAAACACAATTCTTCAGGAGAAATAAGTAAGATAGCTCACTGTCAGCAAGGTGCCTTGTTCCTTCTACTTAACAAAATTCCTGAGCATAACAAGAAAAGATGGTGAAATAATAAACACTTTACCTGCATGTCTTTCTAATTTTCTTCTCTGTTCATTATGCAGATGATTGTGTTGTGACGGTGTCAAATCCATACTAAGCCAGAAGACCATGGACAGATAAGCACAAGCCTGCCTACCTGCTAAAAATGGATAAAATTGCTTTACATCCTCTTTCCCAATGCAACATCTAAACACACATACAGAGTATGCATTTGTTATGCTATATTACTTGTGTTAAGATGTACAAATATGAATATCAGAGCATTTAAGAGCTAGAAGTAGCAAGCAAGTTTGGCTATTCTACTCTCAAAGAGAGAAAAATGTATATCAGGGGAAGGGGAGGGGGGGAAAGAATGCTTTGATAAATGTTTAAAACTATTTTATGAGTGGTTAAAAATTAGAATCAATTCAAATCAAGATTAGAAGGCTTACAATTGTTTGAATGGGAAGGTAGAGACAAATGTCTGAAGGGAAAAAAAAAAATTGCACCAGCCAGGAAAGGACCAATTACCAATTAGTAAAAGTGGTACACAAGAATAAGTAGGAAGCAGGGCCTATTAACAATGCACAAAACTGAACATGTATGTGCAAATGTACAGATACAGAACATACACAGAAAAATGTAATAGGGAAAGCATGACAGGGCAAAATTTAAACAAGGAGCTGCAGCATAGTGGCATAGTGTGATATAAAAAGAACAATGCAATGTTCAGCATCTGCAGAAAATAGACAACCAGTGTTCTCAAATTCTTGGTGCTTTATTATCAAAAAAGCACCAAGTTTAAAGGGGAAGAAAAAAAAAAATCAGTGCTCTGATAATTTTTAAAGGTGTTACAATCCAGTGTGGAAATTTGACTGGTTATTTTGTTTTGCTTTGCTTTTTTTTTTTTTTTTTTTTTTTGGCAGAAATGGTTGCAGGGACAATACAATTAATAGCACACAGATGCCAAAACACCCAGGAGGGATAAACAAGGCAAAAGAGGAAGGAATCTGTTAATTTTATAAATAAATAAATTGTAAAACTGTAGGGGCTGAATATCAAGGAAACATTCTCTCCATGCAAAGTTTCAGCCAGACTTCCCTCTCCAGACATGGGATGAAAGTGAACAGCACAGAACAACCCTGTCTTGTTAGAGAGGATACATGATACACTGTTAACGTTACTCTACAAAAGACAGAGGGGTTAAAATTTATCAGAGCAGTGCCAGCAGCCATTAACCTATCTCAAGGTGAAAAGTAAGTTAGCTGGCTTTTATACAGTACTGTAGCACGTTAAACAAAAATACTGCTACTGCATTTATGTCCATCTATGAACTTTGCAATAGTAACAACATTATGTGGGAAACAGAGAAGGTAGACTGAGTAGAATTGAAAGTCATCAAGTCTATATAAAGAACACCAAGGAGCATTAGAAACAAGTGTGAAGCAGTGTTACAGACATTCATCAGCTTATCATCTACTTCAGAAGTATAAAAAAGACAAGTTTCCTTCCTATTAGAAGATGAAAGTAATGGGTTGATTATCAATCCTTCAGTATTCTGAAGTACAAGCAATGCTGTGCTGTAAGATCAATCAGTTTTAAATGAAAATTTTTATTTATTTATTTATTTTAGTTCTGTGCACTCTTTTCCCCTTCTAAAAATACTCTTTAAGTTATACAGAACTACACATCCCATCTGACTTCAGCATATTAATTCAGTAGTACTACCAGCAGCTAAAAACATATAGGTGCAGCACAGTTCAGTTACTGACTTACATAGTGAAAGGCAAATGATAGAAAATAATTGGAGTAAAACACACAGCAAGTCACATCGACTGTGTTTCAGTTAACATTACCTGAATCTCTGCTTGTATCTTCCCAATGACCACACTCAAACAAAAATCCTTATTTGTCAAATTGTTTGCTTCGCAGTTAGCTGCCAGGCAGTTCCAGATAGAAAAGTTCTGAAGTGTGCATTACATATTGCCAACATCCCCACACCAGCAGCAGTAATAAATCCTGACAGCTGCAGCAGGAACCAAAAGTAGGCACAAGGCACCATGGCTATTTTATGTAAGGGTACAGATCTCATAACAGTAGGTTAAGCAGTAGGTACCTAGTCAGGGGAGCTCCAACCAAAAAAGTAACCAACTTCCAAACAGTTTTGGCAGTAACAAGACAGTAGCAATGTTTTAGTAACCTCTCATTGTCACTAAAAAGGAACTGAAGAACAAAAAGTAATTCTTCACAGACAAAGGCTTCTTCCAAGCGCAAAGGGCCAATTTACAAAGCAGGAGGAGTGCATTTTGTGCATATGCAAACACATACTCATTAAAAAAAATGCAGAGCAGCAGCAAGGTACAAAACCTACAGCTGAATATTCAATTCAGATAGCTGTCAATGGACATAAATATAAATGCATCACTCTTCTTTTCGCATATACAAGATGTAGATTTGCTCAACAGATTGCAACCACTTACTGCCACTAGAACAAATAGACCTCTTGTAAGACCTTTCTTCATTTAGAATACAATTTATTCAGGATAGAAACTACCTCTTTACCACTTTTCAGCCAAACTGGATTCCAACCTCAGCTGATGTTTCTAGGTGACACAGAATAATAATTTATTGTACAAGAATACTGAACAAGCCTGACAGAAATCAAAGATGTATTTTATCATATTTCTACATCTAGAAGCTATTAAACAAGGCCTGACCTACCCTTTAAAGTTAAAACAGCAACACTCAAGTGATCGGCAAAATAAAGCTATAAACTGGCTGTCCAGACTGAGAATACTCTTACTATATGACAATTTTTTACTAAAGTACTATCAAAAGGGATATTTTTCACCCAGCAAACACTGTCCATTATACATTAGACTCCTTGCAGCTAGAAGGACCAAATCCTAACTAGTTCACCTCAACCCTTCATCCTTTCAGGAAAGGCTGATGTTTCACAACTCTGCTGCATGAAATTTGACTTTCAGGCAAGGAAACAGTGAGAAATTACAAAGAAATAATAACTAAGAGATCAAAAAGCAAAAAGGACTAAAATGTAATCTAAGAACATGCGTGTGATTGGCAGCAATCCCTGTTTTTCCATCTTAACCCACAGGAGCTATAAATAAGTTCTATAATCAGAGAGAGAGGCGAGAGAAAAAGAAAGTCTGCATCTAACAAATTATCTCATAAAATAACCAGACAAGACTGCTGCAACCAGTGGATCTGTACGCTGGGTTGTTGAAGCACTAGCAAGAAAATAGTTTTCCAGGAAGAAGCCCTGCACTTTTAAAAAAAACCTCCCTGAAGCAAGGGTGTGCAGGGAAGGGAAGTGCTGAGTACATGGTGGGGTGCAGGCTGACAGAATCCTGCTGTGTGGAAATACAAGAATAAAGAAAAAAATCTGGCTTGAATTAAGACAGTTACAGAGAAGACCAACAGAAAGAGCAACTGCTATGGCAAAGGGTTTGGGCAGGAAAGCAAATGGAAATATTTCACACACACCCACATAAATGCTCTAAGGTGAAATCTAAGGGGCTTGTAAGAAAAACTCCATACTACCTCTGAGCATCACTTTTAGAAACAAATGCTATCTGTGGCTATGCTCAAATAATTCCATGCCAAGTTACATGTAATTTACATTCAGAACGTATAATCTATAACTGCTTATCAGTATTTACTCTACTGTACTATTTTCCATGACATATTATGAGGGTTTATGTTGTACCACAAACGATTCAATAATCAACATTACATTGAGCAGGCATGATGCAGAGAATAAGGGAAACAAAACTAATTGAACTTATTTCCTTTCTCTCACTACCTAGAAATAAACCAAGTCATTTACAAGGTTTTATGTAAGTTTGAAGTTCAGGGAGCAACAGGTTGCATGTGACTTTAATAGCTATTTTATCTCAGTGAGAATGCAAATGAATAGATACAATTTTGGGCCTAAACTTAAATGACATCTAGCGTACAGCTTTTTCGAGCAATTGTGAAGAAAATATTTTTTTTTCTTGTTTAAAATCCCTATTTAAATTCTGGACACAAAGACAATTCATGACAAATGCATGATTAATAAGGATAATTTATTGTTTTTGTACCAAAAAATCATTAGAATATTTACAGAGTTTAAGTAATAAAGCCCAGTTACATAGTCTGCCTTTTTATGACTTCTTTCCTTTAAGACCTCCTCTTTTTTCTTCCTCCCTTACTCTGTGATTTTTGTTTTCTGCCCTTAAATACAGGTTTGGCAGTCACCAAAATCATGTTACCCAGTTCTTCATCCTCACCACTTGAGCTACTGTAGCTCTTTCTGTGATCTGCTGTCTCTGTTTTAGAGGCAATTTTCCTTCTTTTGCTCTTGTCTAAATCTCTGCTTTCTGATTCTTCTGCTGAGGAGTCACTAGAAGTTTCTGAAAGATGCAAACTCCCAACAAAACCACCTCCAAATAAATGTACTTTTTTGGAATCTGAATGCCTTTTTTTCTTTCCACTTTGGATTTCTGTCACCACGGCTTGATGACCTGTGGAGCCTGAAGCACATTCCCCTTTCTTTTCCTTGTGCTGAGAAAGTTCTTTCTCCATAACAGCAGTAGCCTCTGAAATTTCATCATTTTCCTTTCTCTTTAGACAACTCACAGCTCTACGTAGTCTCTGACTTTTAATAGCTTGTTTTTCATGTTGTTCTAATCTGAAGAACGAATCAATTCGAAGCTGAGTCTATTAAAAAAAAGAAAAAAACAGTGAAACAGCTTTGGATGTTTTTGTGACAGAAAGTCTGTTGTTATCTAAGTTATAGTACAAAGCATTATAAATTGAAACAGGATAAAGACTAACGAAATCAGAATTCACGTAGATAATCAGATGCGTGATTCCAGTAATAACTGCACTTTATTATAAATTATGCAATGAGAACTTTGATAGAAACTAAATAATGGGCAAAATGAGTGAACTTTTTATTAACAATGCATGCATGATTTTACTTAGAAACACAATTTTATTTTAAACCCTGATACAGAGAATCTCTGTAGTGCTCTTAAGTATACCCTTGCAAAAAAGTGCTTAGCTGCAAGCTGTTAAAACAACAGAATGTTTATTAAGAAGATACTGTTAGTGCACTTTGTATCTGCATATACTACTGCAACAAAATACTCATTTGAATGGAGTTATTGTATCACATGCTGCAACAGATTTGAGAGTAGAACTAGAAGTAGTCAAACACAATGGATCTGTGTTAACTACAGCTAGGCTTGCTGTACAGACTATGCTAGTCCTCTATATTATCCCTAAAATTGGCTAAGAGACAGATGCTTTCAGAGATTGCTCTAGTCAGCCTGAAAGTATATGGATTTAACCTGTTTTGTGGTACTTTTCACTCCTTTGGCTGACAGAGAGAGCCTAGAAGACTGGTGTAGACTGCATCTCATTGATAGCAAAAGAAAAGAATATGAGCTGAAGAAAACCATTCTACCACTGACTTTCAGAGTATCACAGTATGCATCACTATTCACTTTTAAGTTGCATGAAAGTTCACAGCACATTTATTGGTGAAGAACAATAATATTATAAACAGGCTCTTGATAAATGGTTTATTCTGCACTTCTCCTTAAAGAATGAGTGTGGTACCCAATAGTCCATTTCACTTTACTAAAATCTTAAGGGCATTCTTATGAATTATTTTAAGAGACAACATAGTGTCTTTTAAAAGCACTAAATGTACTGGAGGTACTTGTAGTTCTACTTATGTCCAGCACAGAAAACAAACTGCAACCAGGATTTGAGGTAGCTACGTGATAAAGCTTTATATCAACTATTAAAATTACAACCACTGAAATTAAGTAGAATGCCTCACAATAAACCCAATCATAAAGAAATAAAATCTAGAGAATCATTTAAAGATTTTAAAATATAAATATACATTAAGATAAAAAATGTCCAAATCCCAGTTTCTGAGAAATATATAGCCTTGCTGTTCATTTCAAAATGATTCTTACATTTTTCCAGCTAGCCTTAAGATATACATTGCTCTGTACCATACCTGTTGCAAGTTCAGCTGTTTTATCACAGGCAAAAGGATGTCATCTGTCTTTGTCCTAGTCCATCCAAAGTGATCTTTACAGAATATGCAGAAAGCTAAGGAACATTACAAAATGGCTATTGCTACTATTCTGTAAGCACAAAATAGAAATTCCTCAAATAACCAATGCCTAGAGGAAAGTTTCTTCAGAGATTTTACTACTACAAAAACAGAAAATATCTTAAGTTATTAAAGCCAACTTATGTGCATGATTCTAGCATTATGCCATGTATTTTCATCATGACATTACATCTCTGTTAGTTACAGAACTCTAACATCAGCATTTCCAAAAGCATGTCTTCATAAAGAAAAAGTGCATTTTGGTTATGCAGCACTGTCATAAAACACAACATCTATAAATAAACCTTATTTTTACACTTACAAACAGTGGAACTTTGGTTTACTGTTTAAAACACTATTAACTCTGTATTACGTTGCCATCTACTTTTCAACAACTCACTGCAGCTCAAGCTACAATCGTTGCAAGAAATGGCATTATTGCAGAGAATATGGTGAATAAACAGGTTTTGAAATCTACTTGTGACAGTACAGTTACAGAATTATAATGTCACAAGTCAGTCAGTTCAGCTGTAAGACCCTGCATTCAGAGTGAAGCAGAAGGGCAACAATGCCTCAAATGCCAAGCACATATATCTACATTTTTTTCTATTCCAGAGTTAGTATCAGTGTAGGAAAGTACATTCAGATGGGGTAAGGAGGTCCCTCACACCAGTGAGATACTAAGAATTTGTCACTCTGTTACTGAGGCACTAGTTAGCCTTATGAACTTTAACCTGAGTATTTTTAGCTAGCGATTCCTGTTTTATAGTAAAAGGATATTCTCTAATCTGCTCTACATCAGGCTTCCCCCAGGTGAATGAGCCCCTTGTCTCATCCACCACAGGCTTCAGGTATGCTTCTGCCACTGCTGGATTTGGGAAACCGGAAGAAAGCTGCAGCTCCCGCAATTTCTTCTTGACTTTGGTATCATGTGGATTGGGTCTGATTTTCTTATTCTTCTGAGCCTCGTTCCACCACTCACTGAAAAACAGAGAAAAGTATTCACTTGTTCCCATAAAATGTAACTTTAAATGCCAAGAGCCACTGTGCTATCTTAAATGGCTTTAATCAGACTCCCTACTTCAGCTACTGCAAGATATGAGGTAGGAGATTTTCAAATAAAAATGGTCAAACGGGCATAAGAATCTGAAAGTAAAAAGGACAAAACATACAGTAAACACAGCCATTGTCAGCCAAGGTAGCAAATATCACCTGGATTCCACCTAAGAAGCTAAATGGAAAGATACTACACATGCAACAATTATTCTTTGGAGTTTTTTTGGTATAAAAACCAGAGATCAAACAAACTTCTAACCACTCTGAGCAACCTGGTTTAGTGGCATTACAGATTCATAGAATGGGCTGGGTTGAAAAGGACCTCAAAGATCATCTAGTTTCAACCCCCCTGCTATGTGCAGGGCCACCAACGACTAGACCAGGCTGCCCAGAGCCACATCCAGCTTGGCCCTGAATGTCTCCAGGGATGGAAGGTACCCCTGTGCACAGCAGGGGAGTTGGATCTAGATTATCTTTAAGGTCCCTACCAACAAAAAGATTCTATGAGTCTGTAATCCTCACAATTACCAATACAATTGGCTTGGCACACTTCAAACTTTGTTCTTCCCCACAGCCTACCTGTCTGTCTCTTTCCAGGTCATCAAGTCTCTTTTTCTCTATGGGCAAGCTACAGCACCTTCTCACATACTCAGGGAGAAACAACCTTGACTCCACTAGGGATCCAGCTCTGCAATGAACTCAGAGGCAGTTGCACAGTTTTAAAGCTGTTCTACTGTCTTCACTAGTCTTGCTGTAGTTGCTGCATCAACACACCGTTTTGATTACCTGCCATTTCAAGTACCGATACAACGGAGTTACATATTTTATAGTTAAGTTAGCCTCCTTGGTGATGGTCATACATTTTGTTGTATACTTAAGTAGCAGAAAGTATATTCACTAACATTGATATTACAGACAAATACGAAAGAAAATCAACAAAATCCAGCAAAGCTTACGCGAATTTTAGGAGAGGTTCCAATCCATGTCCAGGAAATTCATTTAAGATCTCCATCGCTGTTACAAAGCCAACATTTGGGATTCCCTCAGTGTAGTCACTTCCAAGCAAGTATGCCAAATTAATTAACTTGCTTCGATCTAACCCTGTAAAAGAAAGTGTGTAAACCAAATACAGCCACTGGATTCCTCATATGTTCTCTTACAAATTAAAAATACTGTATTTTCTGAAAGACAAACAACAGAAGAAATATACATGCATTAACATCCGGATTTGCTAAATTATATTCTAGAGCAGTGTTAATACACTACTGCTACCTCAAGCACCATAGCTGCATTTGCTACTTAAGCACAGTTTAGCATATCTTGCCAAAATTAAATTGTTATAACGTAGAAACTCAGATTTCCCCAATGGCTTTCAAGAAGAGAGATTATTTTACATATTTTTCTCATGTATTTATATGCATACATTTTGCCATCCTTTTCTCATCTAATGCTGACCTGAATTTAATAACTCCTAAATCAGAAATAAAAATATTCAAGTCCTCAGTTCCATAATATGAATGCCTCTACTTCTTGAAAGAGTTCCCAAACTGGACCAACAGACTAAAAGAGCCTCTGAAACAGCTAGAAAGAAGAAGTGACTAGACCATTTGTACATGGTAATTAGCAAGATCTTCCAAAGCCAGAGTGATTTTTAATGATTAGCTTCGGGAGTTTAGATAAAAAAAGAAATATTTCTGTGGAGAAAAGGAGGGATGTGTGTCTTAGCAGACATCAGAATGCTAGTCATGATATTCAACAACTGTCAAGAAAGAATTATACTACTTTTACACTTTATACTACTTTTCAATGCATTAAACTGCAGAGGAATGTGTCATGAAGATAGATGATGGCTATTTTTTCCAACAAATAATCTGTTTATTACATTATTACTGATTAAAAATCACACGTGTGCTTTTATAGAACTTCTTTCCAAGTAAACTACAGTGGCATACCTAAAATAAGTAATAATAAGTAAAATAGCCTTCTCAAAAACAGAGATACATTTTCCACTGCATGCTGAATTTCACATACTAGCACAACAACACATCATCAGTAGGGTAAAACTAATCTGTCTCAAGATGGTCTAATTTCAAAGACCATATCCTAAAAGTGTCAGAGTGACTTTAAAAAGAGTTATAGGTTGTTTTTTTATTATTGTCTTGCTTATGCAGAATTAGCTCATATTTTCTTCAATATACTACATAACACTAAAGCTCAACAGTTCAACATAATTAGCAATAATCTGATTAGGAAGTTCAAGAACAATCAGAAGAAAAAGTTGTCAACTATTAACTGAAAAAGCTTTTTACATATTACATTGGATCCCTTTTTAATCATTACGTGTCAATATATCCAAAATAAATTTCATCTGGCAATAAAAACAGCAATCCAACTGAATGTCTTTAGAGACTTTCCAAAGAACGTTGCATTTTATGCATATGTTATCTGTTTCTGTAGGAAATCCAACTTCAGAAAGATACATGGCAAAAGTGTCTTATCAAAGACTGTATCTACAATCACTGGCCCTTACCCAGCTGGTTTTGAAAATCAACATACTGGTAATATTCCACATATTTGTTTTGACTGAAGAAATTTTTATAAACATGCCGTGCACCAAATAACCAAACATCACTATCATCAGTGATTGTTCCAGAGGTCTGATCAGTGAGGTCCAATATAGCACACTGTGCCTCTGCTTCCATAGGAGCTTCAATGTACGGAATGCCGAATAGGCGGAGAAGCTCCTGTAGGATGAAGACAAAACAGTTAATACTTTATTTGAAAAACGGATTGTAATATACTAATACGTGACTCAAAAAAACTAAATTCACAGTTAGGAGGTATTTAATATTTCCACTAAAAAGTACTAGGCACAGTTAAGGCAAAAGTCCTACTTACTCATCAGGCAGATAGTACCAAGCAAGTCAAGCACTGCTGGTTCACACTGTTACTACAGAGACTGAGAATCTCCTATTTTAATTATAAAAAAAAATTAAGTAGCGTTCTTTCTATAACTGCTACTTTCAGATGGACAAAAGTCCATACATTACAAATACATTTATGTGGTGTCCATGAAAAAAAAGAGATGCAGGTTTAAAAAAGAAAAAATTAGTCATCAACTTAGCTCACAGAAGTAGTAGAAGGTATATGAGAAATATGTGTATCAGGCAACTAATAGTAAGCAGACTACTCATTCTGTGAGGATAATGTTTTGGTATACATGTATTTTGATATATTTTACACTATCTGCTTTTATATAATATATTATTCATCCTCAGTTAAATAATCCACACACCAGGTTTACAGGCAAGTGCTAGTTACACAGTTACGGACTATTTCATCTCTACGAATTATACTTTCCATTTATACCACTGCTCCCAGTTTAGATGTAATAATCACAGCAAAACCTAAGATATAAATTATTCAGTATATATTTGGTAAATGTATATATATATATATATATATATATAAAATACATGCATCTATGTGCTGCATATATTGTGCAATACCATTATATGACATGTAATACTACAAAGCACAATCCATTAACCCTTAAAAAATCTGAAGAAACATTATGAGTAAATACACAGGAAAGAAAAATTTCCATCACTTTATAACCATACAAATTATCCCTTTTATACAAAGGGTGATTTTTATACAAAAGAAAATACAAGTGTTTGTGTATGTTTCAGAAATTATTCTAATCATTTTATTACATCATAGATACCATTACTAGTCTGCTATATTGTATCATCTCAGACACACTGTATTCAAGCAGTCCTTGCATTATGCTGGATTATCCTTTCAATGTGAATAATCAAACAGAAGCTGCAGGCTTATGCAAATATTATTGGTGAGATTTCTTAAAAAGATCTAATTGATCCATACTTAAAAATCTGGTGCTTTAAAAATGTTGATTTACTCGTAATTTTATTATTATTTTATAGTGTTATACCATTTACTTAAAATTCCTGGACTTGAAGATTCATCTCAGTACTTTAAATATTTAAAAATCAAGCAGACTGAAGAAAATAAACTCCTAAGAGGAAGAAAAGGAAAACATTTGACTGCGAGGGTGGGAGGGCATGCCTTATATTGTGTCAAATGATTCAGTGAATTACCTGGCTTTCCAAGAACATCTGCCCTGTTACAGAAGAAGCAACACGCTCCTGCTGCTGTTTTTGAGACTGAAGTATTTCCTGCTCAGCAGAAAGGTCATTTTCTAATTCTTCTAGTTCTTCCTGAAAAATAAAACAAGTGTTTGGTCACTTCAACCATTTTATACCTTACCTAATAATATCTATGTCCACAACTAGTAGTATAAGCTCCATTAATTCATGTCAGGAAACTGTCATAGCTTCTCTTATGCGGTAAATTATAAGATCATACCCAAGTCTCCTCACGAGAGTGCTAAAAGCTTACACTTCCCCCAATTTCAGATACTGTTTAACTGTCATCTTTAAAAAAAAACCCTACAGAATTTAAATAAATATATTAAAGTTATGAAAAAGTTCCCTAATGGTTTTCCTTGAAAAGTATTTTGAGACAGAGCATTTCACTATCAGCTTAAGACAAGCATCAAAGTTACCAAACTGATGTCTTGCCACTCATTTTCTGCATCTTTATTGTTATCTTCTTTTTCAGCATCCTGACTGCTCATCAGCTGCCCTTCATCAGACTCATGCAGCAAGTTCTGTGTCATTATATCAAGTCCATCTTCCTCGTTTTCTGAAAGTGCTGTTTTATCACCCAGTCTCTCCTCATATTTAGTAGAAAATTCATCCTCATTACTGATTACAGTGTCCACTTCAATAAAGCTTCCTATAAAGGGAGAACAAAGAACTCAGTTTCTTGCTGTTTGCTTAAAAAAAGACGTGTTTCAACTTATTTTTTAGTTGGGTGTTGGGTTGGTTTGTTTTTTGTTTGTTTTGTTTTGAGGTTGGCTTTGCTGGCTTGGTTGTTCTTTTGCTTTTGCTATATGAAATAAAGAGATACAAGAACTGTGAAACAAACAACAAACAAACAAAAAAACAAGTAGTTAAACATTCATATACAAGTTAATTGAGTTCAAGGTATAGAAAAACAATCTTTCCTGTTTTTCCATATTGTGTACCCAGGCACAGCACTATAGGGAAAATATAGCTCAAATTTTCTTCCCAATTCCAGTGTATGTAGGAATAGATCTGTTTAAAAGCATTTCTTACAAGGAAAGAAAGGTTAAATTCAATTGATTTCAAATACAGTAAGGCTTTATCTTTTTATCTTTTTACTCAATTAAAATGCACATACCATCAGAATCACTGTCTTCAGACTGTAATGTCCCTTCTCTTTCCTCCTTAGGACCTCCTGTTGCTGGAAGAATTTCAGTTTCCTTTTGTACCTCAGATACATTCTCTTCTGTTTGTGAATGAACTTCCTCTATACTTTCACAAATTTTCAAGTTTTCCTCGGTTTTAGAAAATCCTGCTGTTTCACTGTGAATCAAAGGCCCTATACTAGCTTGTGAAGTGGAGCAGCTTGGCTTCTGAATGCACAAGTTCACATCCTTGTCTTCCAAATAAGTTGACTCTACTTTTGAACCATTTAATTCTGTGTCTACAACTTCTTTCCCTTTTTCAGTATCATCAACACAAGAGTAATTTTTATCTGTGGACATACTGGTGCCCTCGGGTGTAATACGATTTTTTCCCAACTCCTGACTCTTTTGTCCAAATTCAACGTCCTGCACAATTGCTTGGTTTGATGAATGAATTGTAGATATAAGTATTTCTTTATCCTCTTTAACTTCAGGAATCTGATCTTCCTCATCTGAGCTACTAAGAAAATCCTTCGCTTTTGACCTTTCTGTTTGCACTCTATCAGTTCTAACAGTAACAACTTCCTCCTTTTCATCATCACTATTCAGAGCTTGCTGAATTGCCCGCAGTGTTCTTGGAGACACACTGCCTTCTTCCATTACAGATCGAGTCAGGTTTAGTCGTTCTTTATCTTCATCTCCCAGTTCTTCTTCTGAGCTGCTTTCCACCATTGCTGCCTGGATAGCAAGCAATGTTTGGGGAGAGGGCGGTGCTGTTTCTACACTGTTATCTTTCTCTGTCTGCAACTTGTCAGATGCAATTAACTCTGCATTAGCTGGAGACTCATTTATTTTATTCAATTCAGATCTCTCTGATGAGGGTCCTGCAGTAGCTTCCAAGTCTTTACTAGTATCTTCTTTTGCTTGAAAACCTGAAAAAAACAGGTTTATTTAAGATAAAATGCTATTTTATACTAGCATTCCACACTACGTAAGAAAAAAAAAAAAACCATCATTTGAAGATTAATAAGCCAGTTTTCTACATTTGTTAATCACAGTTAATTATGTCTAACAGTACAGTAAAATTCACTACATACACCTGTAAACAACATTCAGGTCTTTTCTTAAAATTAAAAGCTGCAGACTGCACACAATGAATAAAAGGTTTTATAAAGTGAAGACCTGACATACCTTTTATTAAGATATAGTGAGAAGAGTCTTCAGAGATTATCCTTCTAGATTCCATTTCTTTCACAAAACCACCTTCATTCTCATACTGTGTTTGGATTTGACCCGAGTGCTGCTGATTCAACTCTTTTTCTACATTTTCTATGCACCGGCTGAGGTGACTTTTCTTAAGCAAACCCCTAAGCTGGTACTGGGAAAAGTCACTGGAGTCCTTAGTTAAAAAAAAAAAAAAAAAAAAGAATCCAAGTCATTTTTTCAAAAAATGACACTAACTGCACCTTTAAAGCAAGTATAATTACCATGCTCTGGAAAGCCTTTTAGAAGAAGTATTTTCTTATTTCCTTTAAGTAGGTAACATTTGGCATTTACTGACTGCTGCATTCACAAGTGACAATGCTATTATTGCTGCAATACACAATAGAATTCTAAAAGATACCATTAAGAAGTTCTGAATGCTGGTTAAACGCAATGAGATCTAAATGATGCGATCAACAAAAGCGAGCTGGCTAACAGAACTAGTCCCCATCTTAACAACAATGCAATTATAATAGAATCCACATGTGGGTGGTTTTAAGATGCTGTTCACCACAAAATGGTGCTTAGCTTGCACTGAGGCATAAGCTATCATTCCATCTGATACTGTACTTCAAAAATATTTATGCTCCAGAAAGCTATTCTATAAGTAGCACTGTAGGATTCCCCACTCATCTCTGAATGACTTTAGTATCACATCTAAGTTACAGACGTGCAGGTCTTTTCCCAGTTGTGAGCTTCCCTAACAATCCGGGGGTTTATAATCCAAGCTGCACTCATTCTGCCTGACTTATCCGCATTAGCAGCATGTTCCTTGTAACTGAAACATTGTGCATGCTGCTAAGGGATGAGACACAGCATGCTTTTTTCATTCTTGCCAAACTGAATTAACTCTGGCAATTTTAGTAGAAATCAAGAGATAGGACACTGAAAGCACACATGGGAAGGATCTGTTAGGAGTCATTACTTGCTTGCTTTTCCTTCCCCCCTATTATAACATTTCTCATTAAATAGAATACATGAGTAAAACTCTCCAGATGTTATACATCTGCAATAGAACCACCCCAATGGCTTGACACTATTTTAAATATTACCTCTGGCATTGCTTCAAATAATGTTCTATTTCGTTTAGTGAGTTCCTTCATATCAGACAAGATCTCATGCTTTACTTCTGGAGGCAGCTTGTTAAAATCTTCTGAATCTATATCTATAGCATGAGGGTTTTCAAATAATTGTTCCTATTAAAAAAACGGGAAAAATATATACATTTATTTTGTATGACAGCCTAAAAACAGTGAAATATTTTCATCATCCTTTCAAATTAAAAAAACAAAAACAAAAAAAACCTATAAAATCTTTGTTAATATTTCCTATACTGTTTGATGCACACTATTTAAACTACAAGTTTAAAACTTGGTTTCATTCTTTTCATAAAAAAATATTTAGCATGAATCACAGAAGACAGTCTTACAGCTTTAGCAAGTCTGATTTTATCCTTCCAAAGAGGTTTTGTTTTGTTTTTGTTTGTTTGTTTTTTTTTTTTGCAAACTACTTCTAACACTGACAGTATTTCTAAGAGAGTTTATTTAATGTTGGTTTTTTTTCCTGCTTGAAAAGAATAAATAATTTTACAATTCATTACACATTCTGCTTAGCTGATGTGTTTCTTTTCTCCTCTTCCTCTAAGATCAGTGCATCAGAAAGGAATACAGAGTTTGTCTGTGAAAACTCAAGGACCAACGCATTTCAATGTCAATCGGTACTCAGATAAGTATGCAAGTTCTGTTCAGTATGCTGTCTTACCTGTGCATACACGTGAAAAAATGCACACATTTCATTTTTTGATATTATAAAAGAAACACTTTTATTCCAGAGAAAGTAGTCTAAAAGGAAACCATAAAAATTCCTATTCTGCTGTGTTCAAGTGAAGAAAATTCCACTTATATTTTTAGATTTGTAGGAAATCATGGCATTCTTAAAATCAACTTGCTTACTTGGTCAGTAATGCTATAGTAACACCTATATCTTCAAGCCCAAACTTTTTTTTTTATTTAAAAAAAACATAGCACTTAAATGACAGGATAGTTCACAATAACAAGGGAATTAGGATGCATTTACCCGGAGAAGTTTTTTCTGGGTCATTCTTACTTCCCATTCCTTTTCTTCTTCCTCCTCTGAGCTAAAAATCATAACAAGAAAAAAGACATTTCCTTGGGTAAATTAAATTTGTATTTTAAGCAAAAGGATATTAGCCTTCCCTCCCTGACACTTAGGAAAAAAAAAAAAAATAACATACAACAGCAAAGTACACACACACAAATAAAATAGCTTAGACTAAAGAGGACTTCAGAGACCATCTAGTTACAACTCCACAGCTGTGGGCAGGGTTGCCACCCACTAGATCAGGCTGCCCAGGATCCCATCCAACCTGGTCTTGAACATCTCCACAGATAAGACAACCTCTCCAGGCATCCTGTTCCTGTACATCACCATCCTCTGAATAAAAAATTTCTTCCTAACATCTTGAATTAAAGCCATGCCTCTTATCCTGTCACTATCAGATCATATAAAAAGTCAATCCACCTCCTGCTTGTAAGCTCTCTTCAAGTACTGGAAGGCCACAATTAGGTGTCTCCAGAGCCTTCTCCAAGCTAAAGAAGCCCAGCTCCTTCAAACCTTCTTCACAGGATAGGTGCTCCAGCCTTCTGATCATCTTTGTGGCCCTCCTCCAGATCCACTCCAACAGCTCCACATCCCTCCTGTACTGGGGACTCCAGGCCTGGACACAGTTCTGCAGATGGGGCTTTACACAGGCAGAGCAGTGGTGGTCAATCACTTCCCTTGCCCTTATTTAAGATGTCACATATTTGACAAATGTGTCTACTTCTGCTCAGTGTATCTACACCTCTGGATGAGGGGACAAGAACCAGCATCCAGCTGACACACAACAGCCACCCACTTGAAAAGTCAGGTTCATTTACTCTCATAGAGGTAGCCACAGAAAGTGAGGGAGCACTTTTAGCCCTCAACAAGTGTTCGGGGTAGAAATCTAATCTACAGGCTGAAAGCTTGTTCTATTAGTTACTCTAAAATAAATAACTAGAAGGCCTCTGGATCCAAGCTACAATCCAATCTGTCCAAAAAGAAATTGAAATAAAACACAAACTGAAGATATGTTACATATTAAGGAATCATATGGATCAAAAATCTTCCAACAACTTCAAAAACAGTATCTTATATTCTTAACTGAGTTCATTATAATCATTTAAACTATTTTTCTTAGCTCTACCTACCTGTTCTTCTCTTCATCCTCTAAAGAGGGCAATACATAAATATCATCAATTTCTTCTCTTCGAACTTGTGAAATACTGGGATAGACTTCACTGCTTATGGAAAAAAAAAAAAAAGACAACAATGATTTTTAGCTACATAAAACTTATCTGCCAACATAAACAAAGGCAAAATAATTTTTATTCCTGCCTTTTGCCTGTAAGAGCAGCTTTGATAGCTTGTCTCTTCAGAAATGTTTTCAAGAGTTTCTCTGCAGTTTTCCTGGAATCACTGATGGCCAATTCTTTTCTGTGTCTTCGCTTTGCCTGTGAACAAAAAACACCAGTTAATTTTGCCGGATGTTGAAGACATGCATCGAGTGAACAACACTTAGAATTCTGCATGCTGAGCCTATGAGCAACTCCTAACTCATTCTACAAAGACATAGCCTTCAAATCCTCTAAACCTGGGTCAGTGTCCTCCATGGGATTCAACAGTGGTTTTCAGCGAGTGGGTACAAATGCTTGCAATAGTCATGTGCAGATCCATTCTGAAGTAGAAGTCAGCCTTTTGCCATCATCCACCTCTCTACAATCTGGTAGGTATGAAAATCAAACCTGAAAATATATCAGACAAAAGGGAGAAGCTGCATGCTCCAAGAGCTGACAAAGACTGGGATTAGAAAGAACATCTGCACAACAGTTTGCTTCAAGCCCTCCACCCTCATGGCTGAGAGGTATAAACAGAATCCAAGGAATTTTAAAATGGCTACTCAGTATCAACAGACATGCATCATATTTTATATTGCAGTGACTCAGAAAAGGTACATACCAAAGTCTGTCTCTTCAGAAGTGGTGCCTCCCCATCAAAAACAAAGACAGGCCGAATTCGAAAGAACAGCAACTTGCAGAGTCGATTAAAAAGAGTGAGGAGATGAGCATTTTGTATAGTATTACCATGACGATCTCTGACTCCCTTTATTGCCTGGTTCAACCAAATACTGATATCTTAAAGAATGGTTAAGAGAAGATAATATGATATAGATGTGAGATTGCATGTTAACAGTTTCTACAAAGTGCAAATTTGACTGAGTGGCTTACTGTTCCATGCTTGGCCTATTGAACCCACTGTTATCCATATATTTGTGAACTTCAGAGAAGAATAAACCCTTGTTTCTCTTGCCCTGGACAAAAAGTAAAATTGAAACTGCTGTGAAGCAAGCATTATCTCCCCAGTAATGTTTATAAATAAAAGAAGGGTAACCTATTTCCACATCTTTCTAACATTTTTCCAGTATTTAACCAAGTTTATACGATAGGAAAGTTCATATAAAGGTTACAAACAATTATCACAGAATCACATGAGTTGGAAGGAACCTTTAAAGGTCATCTAGTCCAATTCCCTGCAAGAAACAGGGACACTTACAGTAGATCAGACTGTCAGAGCCCTTTCCAGACTGATTTGGAATGTCTCCAGGGATGCCACCTCTCTGGACAGCCTGTTCCACTGCTTCACTACCCTTATCATAAAAACCTTTTTCTTTATTTCCGATCTAAATCCCACTAAAAATGGTTTTAGTTTGAAACCATTTCCCCTTGTCCTGTCACAGGAGACACTGCTAAAGTCTATCTCCTTCCTTCTTACAGCCCCCCTAAAAAGCTGCTTTCAGGTCTCCCTGGAGCCTTCTTTTCACTAACATGAACAGCTCCAGCTCTCTCAGCCTGTCCTGGTAGTAGAGGTGTTCCACCCCTTGGTTCATTTTTATGGTGTTCCTCAGGATGCACTCGAGCAGGTCCACATCTCTCCTGTGCTGAGGACTCCAGATTTGGACAGAGTACTCCAGGTGAGGTCTCAACAGCACATAGTAGAAAGGCAAAATATCAAAGTATTGTCACAATTTAAAATATTTTTTCTTTAAAAAAAAAAAAAAAGCCGTTCATGTAGAATTAAGTGAAGTGGCTTGAATAAATTCTCTAACAAATTTGGTTCCTCAGCCTTACTTTAAAGGATACCAACAGCAAGAATTTTTCCTTCCAGTATTTCTGGGTTTATAGGTCTTCCAGTGCACTCCAGCAGTTTCCAAAGTCCCTGAACTCCCATTGTCCTTCCTTAGCTACCACGAGAAACAAGAGTCCGTGAGGCACAAAATACAACCCCAGAACCGTGTGAACCGCTGAAGTTTTAAAAGCGAAAACTTAAGAGCATTATTACCACAAACAACCCAAAGCCGCTAACACCGCCCCATCGCTTCGGACGGCTCCCTCAGGGTTTAACACACGAGAACCCCCAGATGTCGGTCAAGCGTCACACGGCTCTGCGCTCCCCGCGGCCGTCCGGTGCCGCCTAACCGGTCTGACCCCAGCGAAGGACCGACCGGCTTATAGACGATCCTCAGCGTGCGCAGCACCGCTCACCTGGCGGCGCGGGAAGAGCCTGGGGGCGGAGTCCGACGCCAGAGGGGGACGCGCGATCCAAGCCGAGAAACCCCTCACCCTCTCGCGGCCTCCCGCTGCGCTGTGCGCATGCGTGCTCACAGCCCTGCCGCGCTGCGCGCCGGGAAGGGCAGCCAGCGGGGTGGAGCCGGGCGCCATGATGGGCGGGGCGGTACCGCCCTATACGGCTCTCTCTAGGGAAGGGAATTCAACCATTTAAAGAGTTAAATTCCCAGTCCAAATTCAGCTTGCAGAAGTAAAGGTTCACCTGGAAAGTCCCTACGTTTTCAAGAGCTTTGTTCAACCACCAGCTTGAAAGGTGGATACTACTTAGCATTGTAGGATGCTAAGTAGTAGAAGGGTATTCAGCCTTCTGAGCAAAGCTGTCCTGACCCCAGGGTTAGTCAGCTAAACAGGCTGGATAGAAGGAAGAAATTCTTAGAAGAAAGAGTGGTGAAGCACTGACACAGGCTGCCCTGGGAGGTGGTGGAGTCACCAGCCCTGGAGGTGCTCAAGAACTGTGTGTGTCCCTGAGCATGCAGGCAATGGGCATGGACTAGTTGTTAGACTTCAAGATCTTACAAATCCTTTCCAACCTTAATCGTTCTATATGCTAATCCAGTCCTTCATTTACCTATTTTCCTGAAAGTCTTCCAAAAATATTTCTTCCCAAGAAACAAGACAAAATAGAAAACAAATTTTATTGAATGAACAGAAGTCCGAAAGTCTCCCTCCCATTTTTGGTTAACAATAGCATCAACCTACAAAAACCCTGCATTACATGACAAATCATTTTATGTAAAAAATAAAAATCCTTGAGCAGGTATGAACGTCTGCACACAAAGTTACAACAGTCGAGATGCATTTGGGCAAACAACTGAATAAACAAAAAGAAAAAAAAAAAGACTGCACGTGGACACCTGAAAAGACTTGGATTGTTTGCTGGCATAGAGGTATATCATAAGGGCTGCCAGCAGTTTTCGGCACTTGCATCACCTTCATAGAAAATTAAGAGAGCAGCACAAAAACAGCAGCAGTTTTAAGACTGAACAAGGAAAAGAATTGCCAGCAGAACACTCTGTTCAGCCAGCTCATTGGGCTCAGGTTAAATGCAGCTTTATAAAACTGATTTTCACAAGTTTGTGTTATGCAGTCACTGCTCACCAGAGCTCACAGGATAGGAAATCTGCTACTGTATCCACAGAGCAAATGCAGTAAGTGTCCCTCTTCAAACCTTCCTTACCACCAGCAATTCTTCTCAGTCTAAACCAGGTATCTCACTATGGGAAAAGTAACTGGGATCTACCTACAAAACAGGATTATCTGACTCACAGATTTCTACTGACAACTAGATTGAGAATATACATTCATTTTGTTAATCTGACAAGGTTTTCTAACCTATGCAATTTCTTTCTTTTCACTGCATATCAGCAGCCTTAACAAAATGGAATGCTAAAAAGGAAGGCAAATGTTTACTTTTATCCTTATACCATATGCAGTATAAGCCTTTTTATAAAGTCATATAATACATTTTCATGCTTCTGAATATCAAGTATTTTCAATGAAATCTGTTTGTTACATTGGCTAATTTCAATCTGCTGTTTTATTCTCACAGATCAGGATATAGTATAGTCATTTCAAAATAAGTGATTGATTTAGCTGTCATATCTGCTTTTGATTACAAAAGTACAATAATCTGTGCTTATCTGTCAGTTCATGTATCAGATGTCATCCACTGCAACCATATAATTCATAAATGATTTAAGGATTACAAAGCTGTATCTTATACCATATTTTCTATTCATATGTATCCTAGGACTAATAAACCCCTACTCTGTGTTGATTAAAACTAGCTTTGATGTATAAACTCTATTACCTAAAGTTCACTCTAATCATCTCCATCATAATCATTATAGCTCTGATACCCGCTGTTCCTCCTCTCACGAAGACTAGATTTTTTCCACGTTGATTCTGGATGGAAACCAGCACTGAAAGATCGACCCAGTCGTCCATGTTGTTTTTTAGAGATATTGTCTTCACTTTCAGATTTGGCAATACCTTGTCCTTGTGTTAGGGATTGTTTATCCTGTTTGACACTTCCAAATGGAATATTCCAAGGACCAAATCTTTGCCAGTTAAGTCTCTGAAAGGCGATGATGCAATGAAGATTTCCTCCAACCTAATAAAATTTAAAAAGTTCTTTGTTACAAATTACAAATGTGCTTTCATGCTTAAGTAGACACTTGAAATAAAGATCTTTCCAGGTAACAGAATTCTTAAAACAAAACAAAACATCAGCAACAAACAAACCAACAACTACAGCAATACAAAACCATACCCACAAAACAAAAAACATTGCTCAATCAATTTGGATAATTTCCCAGAGGTGCTGGAATGGGTGGTTGAGTCTCCATCCCTGGAGGTGTTCAAGGAATGTTTAGATGTACTACTGAGGGACATGTTTTAGTGCCAAAATATTGGTGGTAGGTGGACAGTTGAATACTGGAGGTCTCTTCCAACCTTCGCCAGTCTATGATTCATCTGTCTTCTTTCTTATCTTTTTAAATAATCCATTTTAATCCTCATGGTTTAGTACAATCTATCGCTAATATAACCTATGTTCTGCTAGTCTTTTTACTCTCCAGCCATCTTCACACAAATTGTCTGTTCTGGTCTCTTGTCATCATGCTGACATCATCTTCCATATGATCTCCATATTTCAAATACTCCCTCCAGCATATTATCTCAGACTTCCAACCTGCAAATTAAAAATAGAGTCCCCTCCCCCACACACAAGATAGAAATGTATTTATAGGAAAGAAATACAGTAATATATATAGTTATAATGATACATAAATAATACATAACGATATATAAAGTTAACAGACGCACATGCATTCTTCTGTCTGATACTCTACTGTATTTTCTTTCCAGACTACATGTAGCATCAAGAGGATCCAGATGATCAGTCTATAATTTATCTGTAGAATATTTCCATACTTGCTGCAGCTGCATTTTAAGCCAACAAGGTTAAATGTTTTTACCAAATATATAGTATAGGCAGACAGCCCTGCACATGCCAGGCTACTGTTAAATCATGTCTTGTTCTGCAAGTAAACATTCATGACTGCATGCAAGTACACACACTTGACTTTTTCCTTCTGCAATCACTTCATAAAAAATTTTTAACTGTTTAAGTATGAATAGGTTTACCAAAATTTATCACAAATTTTCTTCCTTCTAAATAGCATTTACATTACCTTCTTTGTTTTCCGATGTTGCAGTCCTCTCTCTAGGTGTCGAATATCTAGGTACTCTGGATTTTGGGTGTTTAGGTCAGTGACAATATCTGCCCACCTACAAAATAAGATTACTACTCAGCTGAGAATTTGAAGCTTCAAAACCATGCACCTCCCTTACATACAGAAGAATAGAAATCTGAGGTTTTAAACAGTCTTAAGAGGAATTTAAAGATAAACAAGTGTGTAAAAACATAAACACCTCTGTATTGGAGACATCAAGTTAGATATAAAAACCTAGCTTTTTAAATTGAAGCATTCACAGATATTGTGCTGCTCTTAGTTAACAGCTTCCAAAATGAATAATTGCATCACAAGTCATTTGTTGTGTTACTTGCCAACTCACCAACTTTTGAAAGGAAGAAGTTAGATGTGCTTTTGGCAAAGAGAAAAGTTCCTTTTATTGTATTATACCTTTTGCTGTTGTATTGCATTTCAATCAAATCCTTGTTTTCCTTATCCACTAACTGTTTCTACTAGACAATTTTACCCATAACCCACTCTTCCATTCTGTTCAAGTCCCACCTCTAATAAACTATCAATTCAATCATTCCCCATCTACTCAGCTCTTCAGTTTCATAGCTCTCTCTAGACCAGTGCAAATAAATATTCCTGCATTTTACATATCTTTATGTCTATATATCACTTTTTGAGTTCTTCAAATGTCAAATTACACATTTCTCTTTTATATCACCTTCCAAGTTCAGAAAACAGATTTCTGTCCCAACCTTTTTCCCATCCTACCTAATACACAGAACTTTTTGCTAGCTCTTGGAGGGACTGAGGAATGACTGTTATTACCATAGCGACATCTGTTGTATTACACAAGTTTGCATTTCCCACTTCTAATTCATACACCACAGGACAATGTTTGTCAGCAGGATGCATAGTATTATGCTTCTCAATACAGGAAACACATACATAGTGTGATTTTTTGTTTTGTTGCACTTAATCTCAGCAGTCCAAAACATGCAGCTATTCACAGTTGTGGACAGTCACATCACAAACCAAGAAAAAGACAAATTGAGTTTCAGGTACTGAGATCAATCTGTCTGTCTATATCAGATAAGCTCTTTCAAATAATCTTTCAAAATAGTTGAGAGAATAAAGAAAAGAAAAAGTAGTTCTATGACTTCCTCACCCTCCCAGCAGTTCTTTTCTTAATTTATTTAAAAAAACCTACTGCATAATAAACTGGCCTGCATGGCAGAGCATATTTGTTAAAATTTTTGTTTTGGCTAAGGAACGTCTTTCCTGAGAAATATTATTCTTTTGCACTGTTCTCTCCTTCTAGATATTAATACTAAGCTCTACCAAATAGAACATCAAATAAAGCTGAGAAAACTGTTTAACAGTTACATTTGCCATGATAAATTATATCCGTGAAACTTCAGTACAGAACCCTCTAGCTGTCCTAGTCTATGCATCTAGTTTACTCACCAACTTCTTACGAACCAGACCTCATCATGAATATATTGGTTTTATGCATGTATAAACTAATGATGCAGCAGATTACAGGCTGTACCTACATCTAAACTAGATCTTGAGATATCCAGTGCTCAGTCAAGGTTCACACAGCCTATAAATCACAACTGATATGATTGCAGGTACATTACGTGCCTTCTCTGCCTGACTAATATAAGCTGTCACATCTAAGAGAAACAGGCTTTGGTTTTCCTCTGTCCTGCCACATCTAAAATTGCAAAGCTAGCCCTGAAGTCAAAATGAAGCTTCCTATTAAAGCAACTGCTTCTCTTAAAACTACAGTATATTCATTCAGTAGAAATGAATTCAGTAGAAAAGTCCGTAGGTGGCCCTTAGGAAATACATACAAATTGTTTGCTTTTTAAAAATGCCTAACTTAAAAATTCTTATGAAATAACATACCTTTTACAGTGTATCGTTGGATGTTTTCTGCTCGGCTCTCCAATTAAGATCCAATACTCTACTTCTTGCTGCAAAACACGACCTCTGTTCAATAGAAGATTGATAATGCTAGTAAGACTTATTGTGCATACTAAAAAGAAAGAAAGATTAAAATCTCCATATAAATTACAGAGATGTTATGTATATCTAAGCAAGACAGAAGTACTACTGCTTACTATTCAGAGAAAAGACAGATCTTCAAAATAGCTTTAGTTGAAAGGCAATCTAGTATAAGATCTAAATATAAGCATACTTATAAGAATACAAACAGGAGTTGTGAAAAGCCATGTGAGAGGGGAACAAACACTTTATACCTCAGTTTTGACAAAGCCATCAATTAGCTCCTTCCACTATTTTTAAACTACAGCCCACCTAACAGTTATTATTAAAAGAAATAGGATAACGTATAGGAAAATACTAACTTCAGTCACTTCCTCCTGAGCACCTGATGTATAAAAATGAAGCAAATCAACTCTTCAACTGATACTAATTCACATTTGCGAGCAACTTTCCAGAAATTCAAGGCCTGTAGTAACTGCTTCAGGGAAAGTTTGTGACAGACATTAGGGCAGACAGATGAGATACATAGGCCCGTGACTTCCTGTGTGTAATTATCCAATGAAAAGCTACTTCAGTTTCAACAGTAACAAAAGCTTTTTTTCCTGCCTAGATAATAAACAGTATATGGCTTGCAACCATTTGCTTATTTATTCCTAACATTCCCTGTAAAGTAACAATGTACTCCATCATCCCACACCTGTTAAACTGAGACACAGGATAGATTGACTTACCTAAAATCACAACGGAAGTCTGTGGTTGAACTGGGAACTGAACCCAGGTCTCCCGAGTCCAAATCCAGCAACCTAAGATCATAGGAAGTCTATGGTTGACCTAAGAACTGTCTACTAAGCTCAGCCTAGCAACCTATCTACCCATTTCTCTTGAAGCTTAAATGTCTTTTAGTATTACAGTTAATCAAAAGCTTTTCTATAATTAGAATGCAAAAAGTATACACGAATTACTACGAAATCTAATGTTGCGCCTCTGGAGCACTAACATGATTTTTCAGAGCAAGACATTAGAAGACAGAAAGAAAACAGGATGCTCCTATGGTTTGAGCCCCAGCCTAAAATAAGGCTGTAGAAGCTCCTTGAACTCATTACTTCATATTACACCTTTAGGAGAGATCTGTTGTTAAGAAATTCAATATTGACTTAAAAATAATAATGGTAGTGACCGAGAATCCATTTCAATCATGGGTAAAATACTATAATCACTGCTTTTGTTCACTACTAAGCAACATAAAGTCAAACTGGATTTATAAGGCATCAGAAATTTCCACACACTGGATCACACTACTTTTTTTCTAACTGCACTTTCAATCTAATTTGCACATTTTATTTATTACTTTAACTCCTTTGCTCTTCCAGTGCATATTCTTAGTAAGTGATGGAGTAAGCAAGTCATTAACTGTTCAGTAATCTTAAGTAGATTGATGTGCTGAACTTCTATCTGGGCCACCTTTTTCACCCACATTGCATGTCAGTGAATGAAACCTCAATTTAAAAAAAAAAAAAAAAAAAAAAAAAAAGGAAAAGGAAAAAACCTCACAACCACCTTATATACTCTTTTGTTCATATACTGATGAGGAAATTGAATGCACCCTCAGTAAGTTTGCAAATAGCAGCAAGCTGGGAGGAAGGCCTACCTGAGAGTAGGAAGGCCCTACAGAGGGATCTAGAAATGCAGGATCAACAGGCTGAGGCCAATTGTATGAGCTTCAACATGACCATGTGCTGGGTCCTGCACTTTGTGCACCCAACAACCCCATCCAATGCTATAGGCTTGGGGCAGAGTGGCTGGAAGGCTGTGTGGAAGAAATGGACCTGGGGGTGTTAGTTGATAGCCAGATGAACACGAGCCAGAAGTGTTCCCAGGTGGCCAAGAAGGCCTATGGCATCCTGGCTTGCATCAGAAATAGTTAAGCCAGCAGGACTAGGGAGGTGACTGTCCCTCTGTACTCAGCACTACTGAAGCCACACCTTAAGTGCTATGTTCAGTTTTGGGTCCCTCACTACAAGGAAGAGATTTGAGACCCTGGAGCATGACCAGAGAGGGCAATGAAGCTGTGAAGGGTACAGAGACCAAGACTTGAAAGGAACATATGAGGGAATTGGGATTGTTTAGCCTGGAGGAGGCTCAAGGGAGACACCATCACTCTGTAAAGTTACCTGAAAGGAGGCTGTAGCAATATGGGGATTGGTCTCTTCTCCTAGGTAACAGTGATAGAACGAGAAGTAATGGCCTCAAATTGCACCAAGGAAGTTTCAGGTTGGATATTAGGAGAAATTTATTCTCCAAAGAAGTGGTGAGCCATTGGAACAGGCTGCCCTGGGTAGTGGTGGAATCACCATCCCTTGAGGTTTTTTTTTTTTTTTTAAAAAAAAAAAAGAGTAGATGTGGCACTGAGGGACATGGTTTAGTGGGCATGGTGATGATGGGTCATCAGCTGAACTAGATGATCTCAGTGGTCTTTTTCAGCCTTAATGATTCTGTGAGTCTACAGAAATTTTCATTAATCCCTTGGTTACAGCCTTATACTGGGAACAGATTAGATTCAGGTTGTTATGCTTTATTGCACCCATATAGCTACCACTCTAAATTCTAGAAGCAGAGTTAACATTTCTTCATTTCCTGATGTGACACTACATATTTCAACACAACCAAATCACAGACTGGTTGGTAAGCAAAGTGCAAGACTGAGGCTCACCTCACACCAGTGACTTACACTCTTCATTACATCTTATTTCCTGCTATTGGGATCTGCTAGTTTTGTCAGAGATTGTTTTCTTACGGTATCTTATTGATACCATTACTAAATACTGATCAGCAGATAAACCTTGAGAAAGTGCAACAGAAAACCTCTGACACATACTGTTCACAACCACTTAGAGACAGGAAAAACAATTTGAGTATGATTCTGTAGATGATGCACAAAGAAGAAAAACTACTCTCAGTATATCATATAGTAGCAAGTTAGTAACATTACAAAGTCTCAGATGAAGTTTGCTAGGGCTGAAAAATGTCAGTCTTGAGGAAATTTGTAGTTTTACGCAGAATTTAACCTAATATAAGTATGAATATCAATGCCATCATTTTCCATTTAAACCTATAATTAATTGAAACTTGTATTGATTGTTCCACTATTTTATCCCGAGTAATGTCAAATTACTGACAAATCTGAAATTCAAATCATATTTTTATTCTAAAACAACTGTCATATTACATTTTCCCTGGTCTTCAAGAAGTGTTTACAATACATTCAATACAATACAAAGCATTACAATAGTCGTTTATAAAAGCCAAACATACTATGACAGAAATCTCTTCAAACTTCTCACCATCCCTCTTTTCAAGATTCCTGGTAACAAATTATTCAGATAGTTTTACTTGTTTTTCTAAGCCTTACACTCCAATTTTGTCATCATTCTTAGTCAACACTGCAAACATACGTAATCACAATAATGCAGAACTACAAGATCCCTTGTTCTCACCGTATACAAATAGTTCTTTCAGCATTTGCAGTGTTCATCATGTCTACTTCACAATGGATTAGTACCACTGCAAAGCTTTTTACTTCTAGTCCCTAAATCATACATGCACTTTCACCTTGTTTTTTGGTGTTTTTTTTGTTTGTTTGTTTTTAAGTCTATGGGCTTTTTTTTTTCAGACTTGCTACTTGTCCTTCATGTAAGTAACTACTCCATACAAATACACATCTTTAAGCAACTTCTAACTACCACTGATGGTTTTCTGTTTAAGTACTCTCAGTCTAGCTTGCTCAGTTGTTTTTACCTTCAACTCATTTCTTTAAGAATAAAGAGTGCTTTGCTAGTTCAGACATAAATGCTTTCCCAACATATGCTAAAACATTATTAAAGGAGAAAAATGGTATCAACTTGCAGTAAGTTTTTCTGTACTCCGCTAAAATAAGCACAAGCATCCAATCTTACCTATATGCTTTACTAGCTTTTACTGGGGTTGCTTCAAATCCAATTGGACAAAAATAATGGTTTTGGCAATGGTAGATGTAGGCCATTGATTCATCTTTCAGTCCACGTGTTAGCTTTGCAAGGGCCCCCACAGCTACAAAAGAAAATTGATGTTACAGCTCAGAGTGCTTTTGATCCAGCATAACATATTCAACAACAACAAAGTTGTACTTCCTACTATAAAATAGTTACATCACTTATTTTTTTAAATTAGAGTATGTGCTCTGACAGGAACATGCAAAATAGTGTTGATTCAAAACTTTTGACCTGGTGTTTTATTTATGTCTTTGTACAAAAAAGTTAGCACCTTCCACAGACTGTGCTAAGGAAATAAAGTATGTAAATACATCAAAATCATACCACTCTCAGAGTGAAAAACCTCTTCAGAATATCTAAGCTAAATCTCCACTGTCTTAGTTTAAAACAATTCGCCCTTGTCCTATCATTATCATGGTATACAACCATCACTATCAATGAGTACAACTTCAGAAAATTATTTTTAGAAGTACAAAATAATTAATTTAGTTATTATATTAATACTCTGATGCTGTACACTCTAAATTTTTATACAGAGATTTCCAAATTGTTGAAATAATAATAAAAAAAAAAATTGCTGCTTCTCCAGTATTACAGCAAACACAGCCAGGAAACCTGGCTACCTTAAAATTCTACAACACAGGATATCTTAATTTTTTTTTTAAATTTCAAATGAAACTGTTCACAAAATACGAGAAAAAAATGAAATCAGAAAAAAATCAGGCAATTCAGAGCTATTTGATAGCTTACCTAAAACAGAAGCAATAAATAATTTGCCCTGCCAAATGCAGTACATTGCAGATTTTTTTCAATTTATATACAGCAAGGTGAAAGCTTTAGGATTAGCTTCTTACCAGTTTCTCCAGCTGTCTTGTTCTTTCCATGAGGTTTATACAGAACATACGAGCACCCCTTGATATGGAAGTGATCATTTATTTGCCTAAACCATCTGAAAGAATAAGATTAAAGATTGCAGTAACTCAAAAGTTATTAAATGCAATTTTATTTTTTCTAACTTCCCTGCTTGCCAGTTTAGAAAAGAAGTTACAGTGTGCTACTAAGTACCCATAACACTAGTATATGGACTACAAATTACAACACTAACAAATCATTCTAGGAAGGTAAATAAATACTCAAAGCTTTTCCCTTTGCTTTTTCAGATCTCTTATGGAATGCATAATTAGCAAAGTATTGGATTTAGAAATGTTAGCCCTATTCTGTTCATCCCGGTTGCATCTAATTTTCAGTTATTCAGCCTTCAGAAAGGCCCAAGCTCTGTATTGCCAAGTTCCAGCCATGATTTGTAAGGCACACAGTGAGAATCTTCTAAAACATTAGAAGGCAAGAGGCTTCAATAGGACTTTCTGCATATCACACTGGAATTCTGTCATATACTTCATGTTCCCAAAGCATTACATGAGTCCAGTGCCAGAACTCCTCACAACAGCAAGTAACAGCAGGTCTGTCTCAGATACTCACTTCATCTTGCAGTGCTAGAAGATTCAAATTCATATTCCCTCAAGATAATATCTCAATCATAAAATTATGTTAGGATGGGTTTGTCTCTCAGCCCTCCTGTTTTCCAGTCAGCCATATGTTTAAACATTATTTGACTAGGAAAAAAAAAACACTAAAAAAGTGCTTTTCTGTAGTACTTTGGGCACTCACAGGAAAAAGAAAGAAGAATGCCAAGTTACACTTTCTGCTGTACAGACTGTTACCACAAAGTGGCAAAATATCCTATAAGCTTGTTCTGTAAGGGTTGACATATTCCTAAGAGATTAAAAAAAAAAAAAACAAAAAAAACTGGGTCTGAGTCTTTTCAGGCAGAGAAGGAAGTTCTCACGACACTTCAATGATCTAGACAGTATGCCACTATTTAAGAACAGACCGCTGCCACGTTTTCAAATCCAGCACCCACATTCTGTTGCAAATCACATACATTGCCCTTAAAGAATATCAACTAGATGAAATATGATTCACAGAGCTATTAAGAAAACTGCAAAATTTTTCAATCTTGCACGAAAATTTTTCAGTCTTTGGCATGTGGGTAACACACCAAGGCCTTTTCAAGGCGTTCAAATCTCATAGCCTTATTTAATTCTAAAAGTTTTTATGAGTTCCATAAAACAAAGAAGGGCATAGATATTAGACCTTACTCCTCAAGATCAGAAAGCAGCAGAGCAGAAATAAGAGAACTTAAAAGTCCAGGGCTTCTGCGACTCCAGCCCTATCTTTCCCCTCAAACTCATCCTGAAGAGTTCTGTTGCAGCAAAGGAACAAACTAACTCATCTCATTTTCAATGCTCAATTTTATTTTTTACATAAAGCTACTGCTAAAACAAGTGCCATTTCAGGCTGTTCTAATGATACCAATAAGTACTTAACAAGCATTTTCAAAAACAGGAAAATGAGAGTCAATAATTTTCCTAACCAGGAAATTATATTCGCTGAAGTGTATCCACTAATCAAACTGAATTAAAAAAATTAAACATTTTAATTTATGTTCTCATAATCTGTGTAACATCGCATCATACATAACAGCTAGCATAAAAACTCTTCACACGTTCTCAGAGCACACACGTATTCTCTGCTGCCCTCAAATCTAACACGTGCCAGTCACAACTTCTTTCCTTTCTTAATAACTGAATTGCTGCTGTATCTTTAGATGTTTTATGATTTAGTTTATATCATATTAGTTTTCCATGCAATAACTATTTGGCTGCATCAAAAGAACTGAGCATACCTCATTAGAGTTGTATTTCCAGTGAAGGGACCAAACCTAATCTCCTCAAATGGGGGTTGGAAACCCAATATATGCAAAGCTTCTTCTTGAGTAATAGGTGGTAAACTGGAAAAAAAAAAAAAAAAAAAGTTTTACTTGTTTTACTTAATAAAGTAATTGACACCACATTTTAGATTCTTTAGAGGCAAATGGGTGTCCATGTGCGACTCACCTGCCAGCCCCCAGCGTACTATATAAGAAATTCCAGCAAGATACTAATGAAGAAATTCCACAAGAAGTCTTGTACTGAGGTCGACTAATACAATACCTAAATCAACAGCAACAACAAATGCATCAGTAAACATTCTTGATCCACTTACACATATGAGCAATGTGAACTTCTTTGTTTTGTGCCACGCCAATGAGGGACCAGGCTATACTAAATCTCTTACTTCACTTCTACAGAAAAGCACATCCTTTCAGAAAAAAAAAAAAAGAAGCAAAAATACTAATAAATTCACTAATGCTTGTCAGATATTACTACCCTATCTCATAAAAAGCAGCTAAATTTCTAACAGCGCTACAGAAGTTCCGTACAAATGATCCTGTAAGAATATACAACAGGTTCAACACATATGTTTTCTAAAGATATGAATTTTTAGTAAACTGCATTTCCAACTATTTACTAGTAAATGACATTCTGGGTTGCAGATTCTCTAGTCTAACTCCAACTCCCTGATGTAAGAGACATATGGGAAGAACCAGATGAATTCACTAAATTAACTGTGTTCATACAGTATACAAAGACTGTATAGAATTGACAGATTTTTACCTAGCATTTCAAACTTAAAAGAAAAATCAGGAGTAAAATATATCAGTACTACACTTCAAGTTAGTTTTTGCCTGACCCTCCCAGCAAACTTGCATTGTTTTAAGCACTTAACTTCCACATAAATTGATTTCATATTAAAACAAAAAGTTGTTTACAAAAATAAGGAAAGGTTTTAGGATTTCTGCAGATGAGAAGCTCTCATTCTTTCCTTCTTTTAGAAAGCATGAGATTTAGAGTACATACTCTTAGTGTACACAGTCCATATAGTCTTTCTAGTAAAATACAATTAAGATATTTTTAAGAAGTTTTAGATAATAAGCAACAGTGTTTACCAACAAACTGCATGGGGATAATCTTAAATACATGTCATAAATACTACCATCTTCGGAGGTCCAACACTTTCCTTTCCTTCACATCTTCAAGAGCAGAGAGCTGAGGACACTCCTTGTACTGTTTGCTTTTTTTGTCCGAGGACTTTTTCTTTGCCACTTGTTTTTTCATGTTACCTGTGAAAAAGATTCCAGAAACAAATTAATACCTTGCTTACCTTTTATATCTTATTCCTTAAGTACTGTTAGAAATAGTATGCACCTCAAACAACAGATGCTGGCTGTGTAATTGCAAACTGAGACTAAACACTTTGATGAAAGGTCAAATAATCAATCAAGACTTTCAAAGGGTTTGTAAATACTGTAAATACTGAAGAACCCATTTGCTATATAAGAAACTTCCTTTTTTTTTTTTTTTAAGAGAATTAAAAATTATCTGCTCAACTAATCTGAGAAAGCAGTCAATCTGATTACTCTCTGCCTGAGTTACATCAGCTGTCCCAGAAATACATTCTCTGAAAGCTGAAAATATGTTGCCAGACTAAACAGACAGTCTAACACAAACTTCCCATCTCATAACATTAAATGTATAGGAAAATATAATTAAGCATTTGCTTTCCACAGCCAACCTACTTTTTTTTTTTTTTTTTTTTTAAACTTTACTTTTCACAACCAGCTACTCTTTCTGATGAAACTTATGGGCAAAGTCAGAGAGAATAATACACCCTGTTTAAGCCACTAAGATAGTGGAACAGCAAAAAATAGTTGAAGTATTTAACCTATTTTGAAGCCACCATATCCAAATAAAACATACTACATATATTTTATTTTTGGCTAAATTGGCCATCCGGCAAGATGTAATCATTGCTTCTTAATTTTATTTGATGACACTACTTGTACATATTAAAATACAACAGAAACTTCTTAAAAATGTTCACGTTTTGCTAAACTTGTTTCACAATGAGGTGGATAACACAGCTATTTGACTAGCTAGTCAATAGAAAAAAAAAAAAAAGAAGCTACAGGCAGCCGTAGGTAAGCAGAGGGATTACAAAACAAAGAAAACCATGCAGATATGGGTGCTTAATTCACAGCTGCAATCTGACAAAAAGAACACAGGTGGCAGTAAAGCCAGTTGTAATGGAACTGGCTCCTTAACACTGTATACATATAGAGAATAAAACATATACAATTTTGAAACAGAAACTGCTTTCCTAGATACCTATAATGATCTCATTTACTTCTTGTAATGAATAAAGCACACCTTTATTTTTAAAGCACACCAAACATACCTCTGAAGTACCAGGCAACAATTCAAGTTACAAAACTGTATTTAACATGCAAAAATAAACACTGCAAAATTCATCAGATTCTATTAACCAGAGCCACCAAAGCCACCACACACAGTTAAGTACAAAGCAGTCTTGTTTGATGGCCACCTACATTTGGCTTTCACCCCTATCTCACTCTCTCTTTTGCTGATGAGCAAGTTGTTTGAAATGACGTACGGCTCTCCCGCAGCACTCCATCAAGAAATACATATCTTAACCATGCCCCTTCACAAGCAAGTTCTGAAAAGTAACCCTTTCTCTACCACATCACACATCACCATCTCACCTGCTTTGTTTTTATGATTTGCAGTCACGCTGTTGAATTCTGATTTGTCAATTTCCCATGCCAGCGGAAGCTTTCCAAGGCTGCCAGACAAGGTTTCCAAGTTAGCATCTTCGCTGTAGATTATCTCTGAAGCACCAGTTTGAATGCCCAGCAAGCTAGGTGTGTTATTTCCAACATTTAAGGCAGCACTGCCTGACAGACAGGCACTAACTGAAGCACTTGGGCTTTTACAAATAGATGTTACTCTGTTTAAAAAAGCATAGTCTGAGCAAATGGTATAAAATTTCTCTCGTGTATGAGTCACAGGACATCCCCATGGGTAATGTCCATCTCCCCTGGACACCAAAGAAACAGTGGAGGCATCTGAGATGCAGTACGACTTTATAGGATCACGAAGAGAAACTTCTGAGGATTCTTTCCCAGGTTTCTTTTCAGTGTTTCCATTGTTTCCAGAACCATTCTCCTTTTCATCTTCTGAGATGTGAGGCATTGAATAATATTGGAAGTGTCTTGTACTGCAAGGAATGGTTTTGTTTATTTTTAATTACCACATAGTTTGCATCGCTGCCTCCATTGCTACCGCAAGCTGAGGTACCTGAAAGAAAACAAGAGGTCTCAGTCAACTTAAAAAATGCACACCAGGCTTATTTCTGAACACACATCCCAAGAAACCTGAAACATCTTTCAAGACACACCTAAACACACATCATGTCTTCTCCTAAACATCTCCAGAATTCTAGAAATGGTACTTTTTTAATCACTGCTGAAGCATCAACTGCACATGCTATAGTGATGCTACGATGATGACGACATCATGAGTAAATACACATATAATTGTGCCTGATCATTTCCGCTCCTTTAAGGTCACAATATCTCTCATGGATATAGCACAAAACAACTTAAACAAATGGACAAATCACAAACATAAGGTCACTGAATTTGGAAGAATTCTGCATAGTTCTCAGGCAAGCAAAGCTTAAGCTTACATGGCCGATTACCTCTGCTTATTGCAAACTGCCAGCACTGGAACCAGCCTGCTCACTCCTTTCCTTGTACAACTACTGAGGGCTCCCTTTTATTTTCATCGTGCCTCTCATTCTTCAAAAAGCGCAAAAGAAGAATTGCCTGGCTTTGTTGATAGCAGCCAAGAATTATCAAAACCTAATTTATCAGGCTGGATCGCTTTTGATTATCTGTCTTTAACAAGCAAGTCGGTTGTATTTGCTACGCATCATGTCAGCAACTCGCACGTATGAGCACAAACCCGGCACCCAGCAGGCAGGAGCTGCACTCCGCACCCCCACGTCTGCTCACGGAGCGCAGCCGACAGCGCCCGAGCCCTCCCCTGCCGCAAACGCGCCCGCAAACAACCGCCGGCGGTGCCCCGCAGAAGGCAGCGACACAACCGCAGCGAGGCCGCGCCGCCTCCGCTCGGCTCCAGAGCTAACAGCCGCGGGGCCGGGGCTCGCCGGAAAGGCCTGCTGCACAGAGCGGAGAGGGCCAAAGAGGGGGAAGGCCGCGTGGCTGCGGCAGCGCGGCCCCGGCCCGTTACCTGCGCGGCGCCGGCCGGAAACAAACGCAGTGCGCGACGCGGAGGAGGGGGGAGAAACCACGGCGCGCGCTCACCTGCGCCCCCGCCGCCCCACGCCTCCTCGCGCCGCCGCCGCCGCCGTCGGGCGGCACCACCTGCCGCATCGCGCCGGGGGGGCGGATGGCGGCGTCCTCACTGCTGGCGCCGCGAGCTCTCCAGGCTGCCACGGCGGAGCCGCGTGTTTCCCGGCGGGGCGTCGGCAGAGCCTCGGAGCCGGAGAGAGGCGCCTCCGCTGCTCCCGTGTCCCCCCCCCCTCCCCCGCCTCTGCGCCCTCGTGGTTTCGTCCGGCGGAGGCCGCTCGCCTGTGCTTGAGCTCGGAGCTTGGGTTGCGGCCTTCAGCTGCCCTAAGCCAGCATCGGTTTGAAGATGGCAAGCCCTTGTCTCAGTCTTACAAAGCAGCCACATCTTCGCATCTCAAAGTGTAGGAGCATAGACCAACCGTCTATGCTGTGGGATCCTGCTGTGAACCAGGTGAAGACATCCGAGTCTGTCCTTTTGTTCCGAGCTCCTGATAGATGGCTCTGGCTGCAGATCAGCGCAGCACAAGTGTGACTGCAGCACCTCGAGAAAACTGTACAAAAGATTGTTTCAGAAAGTGGTGTCTGGAGGTGCTGGGAATATTTCACATAATCACAGAATTGTAGGGGTAAAAGGGACATATGGAGATCATCAAGTCCAACCCAATGCTAAAGCAGTTCCCTACAGCAGATCACACAGGAAAGCATCCGGGTGGGTCTTGAATTATCTGCAGGGAAGGAGACTGCATCACCTCTCTGGGCAGCCTGTTCCAGTGCTCTATCATCCTCACAGTAAAGTTTTTCCCCGTATTCTTATCGAAACTCCCATATTTCAATTTGTGCCTATTGCCCCTTGTTCTGTTGCTGCACACCACTGAAGAGTCCAGCCCTGTCCACTTGACTGCTGCACTTCAGATATTTATCAACAGTGATAAGATCCCCTCTCAGTCTTCTACAGGCTGAACAGGTCCCAGGTCTTTCAGCCTTTCCTCATAAGAGAGATATTTAAGGCCCCTAACCATCTTTGTGACCCTCCACTGGACTCTCTCCATAAGTTCCCTATCTTTCTTTCACTGAGGAGCTCGGAACTGGACACAGCACTCTGGATGTGGAGTCACCAGGGCTGTGTAGAGGGGGAGAATCACCTCCCTTAACTTGCTGGCCACACTCTTTTTCATGCAATCCAGGATACCTCTGGTCTTCTTGGCAATTACTGTATTTTCAACATACAGTGACTCTGAAGATGTGAATTCAGGGGGAGGGAAGCAGACACTTGGGGCACTGCCACAACTACTTAAAAATTGTCTATATTAAAATAATGTTATTTGTACCATTAAATGATCACTTACATGGCTTACTATGAACTAGAATAATTAAAAAACAAAACAGAACAAACAAACAAACAAACAAAAACCCAGAAAGATCATAAGTTACAGCATTTTGCTGAGACAAGATTCAGTGCTACTACAGCATAGTGCCCCCAGACCACAGATCCCTAACACATGCAGTAGCTTCTGTGAGCAATGCTGCAAATAACTGAACTAAGAATCAAATCTCCAACATTAGAGTTAATTGGTAGTTTTCAGTGATTAATTAGAGCAAAGTGGCAGAAGTCTTATAATGTTTGCTGGCAGATCCAAGTTTGCAACAAAATCCATATCAAATTCAGGATTTCATGTGGCTCCATCCAGAAGCGATGTACCTCAATTGGAGAACAGAATCCCTTGTGCCCTTGCCAGCTGGAAGCCTGTTGAGCCCCAGTCGGCCAACTGCTTTTGAAGGAGTTAAACAATTCTGCCTCCAAAACATTTTTCTCTGAGCCAAATTACAGGCATTAGGATAGCAGCAGTGTTGGCTTTGCCAGCCAGAACTAAAATTAGCTTGTGTGATTTTATTTTACAGCTTGTTTGGGTGCTGACAAATAGTGCCAGATCTGTACACAGACTCCCTGAGCTGTATTTGTATGGAGGAAGAAAAACTGGAGGAGAGAAAGATGGGGGGGGGGGGGGGGGGGGGGGAGAAAGGGTAAAGTGTGTCTGTTTTGCTTTCCTTAATGTGCCAGTAACTCCTTACAAGAAGAGGCAGTACATCCTTTGATTTCTACAGTTATGAAATTTATTTTAAAATAAACATAAGGCTGTTAGCTTCTTTCACACAGCAAAGTGTAAGCTGAGGAGGAGTGTGATTTCTGTCTGCAAAATACATCAAGAAGGTAAAGATAGGTAAGAGAGGAGCTAAATGGCTGCGGACATAAAATGCAACCTGGGTCAATTTTTAGATTAGGGGTTGGAAGTCTTTAAGTGCTGATGGAATGCAATATGAAAAGTCACGCCAACAGGAACAGCAAGAAGTAAAAATTGTATTTTTAAAGCTTGACAATTTTTCTAACGCATCTTTTGATGAAAATGCTCATTAAAAATTATTAAAATCATGACCTGTGATTTCCTCAAAGCAATTGATTTATTGTGTGTTTTTTTTTTAATATACAAGCATATTTGCAGTATTTCAAAATGTAAAATTTCTTCAAAATTCAAGACTCTTTAATAATGAGGTTCAATGTTCCGTATTGCTTGCCTTAAGTCAAGAAAAACCATGAAGAGAAATTGTAAGTATCTCATGCGACTGAAGCTCTTCCACAAAGCTTTCATTTTGAGAATATTACCATGGTTAGATGACCAAAAAAAAAAAAAAAGTGTTTTGGTATATGTGTACACATATGCAGTTATATATGTATATATAAAATGACAGTGTCTCGTGCTCTCTGTACTTGCTCTTTTGTGCAAATGGAGCTGCTCTGCTTTCGGTCTGGTATTAGCTATGAGCATTTTCAAGAAACAGAGGATTCTTTTAAAACTTCTTGAGCCTCATTTCAAGCCCTAAAAAACAAACAAACAAACAAACAAACAAAAACTTCTCTGATAGATTAAATACCCTGTTAACCTTTTCCATGGTGTCTTCCTAATTTGGAAATCCAGGTTTTTCATACTCAGTATTTGTTAAGAACTATTCTAAAGAATCAAAGGATCATAGAATGACTTGGGTTGGAAGGGACTTTAAAGAACATGCAGCTTCATCCCTCTACTGTGGGCGGGGTTGCCACCCTCTGAATCAGGATGACCATGATCCCAGCGAGGCAGGCCTTAAACACTCCAGGGGCAAAAATGGAGAAGCAACTCTTGGTACTGTTCAGACACAGAGAATGTGTCAAGCCCTCTCTGTTTAGCTGTTCATACTGATAAACTTGTCATCGAGGACACAGTCAGCAGTCAGGTAAGCAGTACATGCCACACCTACAATTCCTATGAAATCCAGATATGAGATCCACTGGGATCTCATTTGTTCCAGTCCCACCTGTGGCTCATTACTGTGTTATGAAGTATGGGGTAAGGTCTAGTACTAAATATGGAGGTTGGTGGCCCTGCCTGTAGTGGGAGGGCTGGAGATTCGTGATCCTTGAGGTCCCTTCTGTGCCGTTCCGTGATTATGTGACTTTCTCTGGCACAGCTGTCCTTATACACAGTGGACATACGCAGTCTGCACACCTGGATGCCTGGTGCCTTAGCAGTGCTTACACCTTTGTACTACCATCTCACCAATGCATGTCTTGTCTGATCCACCAGCTCATCCATTTGGAGAAATTTCAGCTTTTTCCTCTGTAGCTCGGTCTTCATTGACCAGTTTAAGTCAGACTCAATGATCTCCAGCGTGGCCTCCAACCCCTACAATCCTGCGTGATTCTGTGACTCCATAACCATATGGCCCTTAGCTGCGCCCGGTTATAGGACGCTAAACTCTTTCACTTCTCACACCACAGTTAAATAGCCAGCACAGACCCTGGGTGACTTCGATGTGTAATGCCGAGAACCTAGAGACAGCACAGAAAGCAGAGACAAAGCCGGCTCGTTCCGCCGAGACGACCCTTGGGGTCACAGCAGAGCTGCTCAGCCGCTCGGGGCGCTGCGGGTCTGCGGGAGCTCCGGGCCATCCCGGCTCGGTCCGCCGCCGGCCCGCAGGACTACATCTCCCAGCAGCGCCGCTCAGGGAAGTGCTGCCCGCCCGCGGCTCGGGTGGCCGCCGGAGGAGGCGGGAGTCCGCCCCCCTCCCTCTCTGCTTCGCTCGCTGCGGGATGCTGCGCTGAGCAGAGCCGGCCGGCCGCTCTCGCAGCCACCCGCGCGGGGACAAGGCGCCGCGCGTCCCGCTCCCTCCCCGCCCCCCATGCGGAACGCCCCGGTGCGGCGGTGAGGGAAGGACGAGGGTCCCGGCCTTCCCGGCTGCTTCCCAGCCTCGCTGCGCTCCCCCGGCTCCTCGGCGGTGCGGCTCGGTCGGGGGTAGCCCTGTAAATGTGTAGCATTTGGCGGTGGTGCGTGGCGCTGGGGGTCCTCGCGCTGGGCGCTGCCGGGGGCGGCGGGGGCCGGCTGAGCGCCGAGCGCAGCGCCGTATGGGGGCCGGGGCTGCGCGCCGAGGCCGTGCTGCCCGCGCGCTACTTCTACCTGCAGGCCGTGGACACCGAGGGGCGGAGGTAAGTGCGGCAGCTGTTCCCCGCAGACTTTGCTCTTCGCCGATGGGAAGAAAAGCGCGAGAGATTGGTCGAAAAGTTACTTTGTTACCTCGGAGGAGCCGTCCGCCTTCCCGCTGCCGGTCGAGATGATGAAATAAATTACGAGGAGGGAAAAACAGGGCTTTCTGTTTGCCCTCCTCCAGCATTTACCTCCCCACAGCAGGCGTGTGGCGGTGTGACCTTCCTCGAGCAGCTTCTGATGTGTTTGCATGTATACTAGCAATGGGATGAGATGAAAAAACCTAAAATGCTAAACAATGTATCGTTGGTCCAGGCAACAATTTATGATTTAATCAGCTTTATCAAATACATAGCAAATACAAGTACGTGGGGTGTTTAATTTACAGTTTAGCTATATGACTGTCCTGCTTATTTCCACTGTTATAAACATGAGTGTTTCTCTCACACAAGGTGGCTCCAGATGAGTAAAGTTATTTTAGGGTGTATGCTGTAGACCATTAGGTGACTGCATGGTGGTGGATGCTCCGTCCTTGGAGACATTCAAAGTTAGGCTGGAACAGGCTCTGAGCAACCTGATCAAGCTCTATGTGTCCCTGTGCATTGCAGGGGAGGTGGACTAGATGGCGTTTAAGACTGTCTCCAACTCGAACAATTCAATAATTTGTAGGAATGTAGTAGGTAAACTTAGTGTTCAGAAGAAATATGTGGCTTTCCATTTCATCAGTGTACCTTCTCATTTCCTCCCTAAGCAGGGCTGCGTGGCTTTATCCAGGTATCCTTACAGGAATGGACTCCACATTAGTCTGATTCCATAGTGATTGCTCCAAGACTTCGCAATTCCTAGGTCTAGAGAGATGCCTCAGCCACATCTCAGCCCAGTATTGGGATGTGACAAGGTTCTCCATACCTCTTCTGCAGCTTCCTACAGGAGATAAGTCCTGACCTCACAAGCCTGGCAGCTGCCAATTCAACTTATCTTGGACAGCAAATATTTCCAATTGAACTGGCAGCTCTCTTGTAGGTCTGGACAAGTACATAGTTGAATGATCTGCTATAGTTGAATGTGGTCCTGCTACAGTATTTTTTCCCTACCAAAAACACCAGCATTTGTGATATCCCTTTTTTCCCCTCACAACCTTCCATAAAGATTAAGGATTGCAAACTTCATTAGAAGTTTAACTTCAGTCTTTACTTCTCTAAGTATTATCTGGAAAAGGATTAAATTGGAATTATTTTGCTTCCAAGTATGAAAACAAACAAACAAACAAAAAAACAAAACAAACAAAAAAAAAAAAACAACAAAAAAAACCAGTATTGCTAAGCTGGTAAAATGAAGCTTGTTCTGATATATATTATATATATATATATATTTATATTTACCGAGATTCATTTATTTCTGTGCTTTCTACCTTCTTATTTTACATCTGAGTTATTACTAACCAAGAGCTCCACTCTCGACTGGATTTTTAAAGGTACTCTGTTCCCAAGTATTCAAAGCAAAAAACATATTTCCAACACTGTTCAGTATGTAGAGCACCAAGTAGTTTTCAAGATACGTTCATGAATATCTGAGTGGAAATGTTTTGATACCTAGTGTTTCTAAGAGCATGACTCATTTGAGGTAACCTGACAAAAATTATCTTCAGGAAAATCATGCTTGCTTTGTGAACATTAGGATGTGCTGATAAAGACTTAGTACTGCTCAGTGAAGTCGCTGGAAACCCATCGACTTTAAAAATAATGGAAAAAAATAAGAAAACTGTTGTGGGTTTGTTTCTTATTTAAGCTCTTGCTTATTCTCTTGGTAGGTTCACTTCATCACCAGGTGAAAATGCATTCCAGGTGAAGATCACTGCTCCTGATGAACAGTTCACTCGGGTTGGTGTGCAAGTTTTGGACAGGAAAGATGGTTCCTTCATTGTGAGGTATAGGATGTATGCAAGCTACAAAAGCCTGAAGATAGAAGTCAAAACCAAAGATAAACATGTAGCGAAGTCTCCATATATTTTAAAAGGTAAGAAGCAGCACACTGCATAGACTTCATATTGTGGCTTTTTCTCAGAAACTGTCTCCTGGAGTGTCTTCAAGGATTAGCATAGAATTCTGCAGGGCCTTAGCACTTCTCTGGAAATGTTGAGGACTATCAAATCCCTTTGGAATTATGGACTATTTGTAAGTGTCCTATGTGTACTGTTCACTATAGTAAAAAGGAACAAATGCTGTGAATCTAATTCCAAGCAAGTATATATGGAGGGTTCACAAAGAAGCTGATGTAGATAGGCATGATTCCATTGAAGTAAAAAAAAAAGCCAACAGCCCATATCTCTTTGGAGTTGCTGAAGATTTGGCCCTCAAGTACTAGCACCTAGTGCCTGACTCTCTTTTCTGATCTCAGTGATCAGTGGCTTTATACTGTGACTTACTGAAAAAAACAACTGTTAAATATGTTCTTAACAGGACCGGTTTACCATGAAAACTGTGACTGCCCTCAGGAGGAGAGCAGTGTATGGCTGGAAGAGATGAACTGTCCTCAGGTCTTTCCACAGATTCAAAGAGACCTAGCAAATTTTCCTGTTGTTGATCCAGATAAGATTGCAATAGAAATCCCACAGAGGTTTGGACAAAGACAGAGCTTGTGTCATTACACCATCAAAGACAATGAGGTACAGTATGGGTTGATCTGAAGTACTTGTGGGGATTTGGTGGCAAGCGATACAATTAGGCTTCTTGGTTGTTTCCAGCTGAAAGGCCCCTTGTTATCTGTTCTTTAATAAACTTCTTTTTCTGGCTTCTCTGTCCTTGTAACTGAATTCTTTGCAGTTTGTATATAAGCTATTAATATCTGTTCTGCTTTGTAAAACGCTTTTAGTCAATGTTACAGCTAAAGCAATTGAAGCACAGTGAAGGCAAATTACTTTCTGAGCAATCAGTATGAGTACTAGGAACAGAACTAAGTCTCTTGAATAGTAGTTCTGTTTTCTGTTCTCTGAAATACTACCGTGGAGTGTTATGATCATCCATCAGTGAACTACATTGTGCATAACTCAAGTGAAGACATACCACCTAGCTCAACTGAGATCAGAGCTACAATTCTCTGTAATAAAACTGTACTTACTTCAGTAGTTTGTTATGGATGTGAGAACAATAAAATACAATAGAAACCAACAACCAGTTTCTGTTTCCATGAGACAGATCTAAAATGTCTACAAAAACAAGCAAAACATGTCTTCCACCCCACTCCTTTCCCATCATAAATTAGAGAGAGATTTGTAAAGTGTCCCAGCTGATTAATAAATCTATAAAATCCATACAGTCTGACTAGTTACTAAGTTATTAAAAAAAGCTACAAATTGTGTCAGCCATTCTCTGATGTTGAAAATACCAGACCAGTAAAATATTTGGGTTATTTTCAGGTTTATATAAAGACGTATGGGGAACATGTTGGCTTCAGAATTTTCATGGATGCTATACTTCTTTCTTTGACAAGAAAAGTGAGTATATTGATATAGTCCTTTATTCTGTATGTTCTGATTTATTAGACTTTTGCTTAACAAGTATACTTCAATATATAATTTGTTGCTGTTTCTCTTAAAAAGCTCTTATTTTCTTGATAATGGAAAGATCAGATTAATTTTCCTTTAAGTTGGAAAGCACTAAAGTCCCATCAGGGCATGTGGGGAAACTCAAGCAAAAAGCACTGCACAGACTCTTTTCTAGGAAATATCTGAAAAAAAAAAAAAAATTGTGTACATACTAACAGAATATAGCAGAGCTGAAGTTTCAGCATACAGAAATGTCGGTAGCAACAGCAATATCAAGATATCGGAGTTGAGCAGTATCTATTATTTTTGACTGTAAAAAGACAAAGCACTTGTCTTTAAAAGGAAAGAAAGAGACAGGAGCTACTGAAGTATGGAGTTGTTCACCTAAAATTAATCATTACAAATATATTCAGAAGTAATAAACACATTTTTAAAAGCATCTTGAAAGATAAGGCAATTGGTATGGAACAACTTGGGTTTATCATCCAAAAATCAAGTATGTTTCTTTCAAGTTGTATAATTTTCTTTTATGACAAATATACACATTAGCAGACTAAATAAATGAAAGAAATGTAATTTTTTCTATATGCTCACAATTAGTATTCTATTAGATAGTGCCACTGAAAGGCAATAAATCTATTGTGCTAAAGAAGCAAATTTAGCCTGTTGAATGGTTCTGTCACTGAGCATTCCTCAGGGATCGGTGCTGGGACTGGTGCTACTGAACATCTTTGTAGGCAACATGGACAGTGGGATTGAGTGCACTCTCAGCAAGTTTGCAGATGACACCAAGCTGAGTGGTGCAGTTGACACGCTAGAGGGAAGGTATGCTATCCAGAGAGACCTGAACAGGCTTGAAAGATGGACCCATACCAATCTCATAAAGTTCAACAAGGCCAAGTGCAAGGTTGTGCATTTGAGTCGGGGCAATCCCAAGCGCAGGTACAGCCTGGGAGGAGAATGGGTTGAGAGCAGCACTGAGGAGAAGGATTTGGAGGTGTTGGTTGATGAAAGATTCAATGATTTCATGATGTAGATGAAATATAACACATCGCTTTTCTATGCCTGTTATAACCATTAGATGGCACTGTACTAATGAAGTTAAGTGCTGAAAATTAGAAAGTGTAGCCAACCACGTTTGAAATGAAGGCATGCAAAACCTTTTCTGTCAGGGTGTGTATTGAACACAAGAAGTATTGTTTTGGGTTTTTGTCTTTGGAATTTCAGGATGTCTCTGCTAAGTCATTAGAGAAAAATACTGTCAATCATTTGGAGGGTTTTTATATTCAACACATGATTAATTTCTCTGTAAATTTAATAAGAAAATTAATGAAACTTATTCTAGTCAAAGAACAATTTTGAAATGTTAGACTGTAACCAGCCATTGTGCATTGAAGAATAAGGGTGTTTTTTTGAGGAGAAATGCTTTGAGATATTTATATGTGGTAGGGACTCAGCAGTAGGTTTTAATTCTATTTTTACATGTATATGTATATTTTGAGAATTTGTACCTCTTTTACTTCTGTCTAGGTGAAAATGCCAGATGTAGAATTTTTTGTTAACTTGGGGGATTGGCCTCTGGAGAAAAAGAAACCCCCTCAGAACCTGCACCCTATATTTTCATGGTGTGGGTCCAGTGAATCAAAAGACATTGTCATGCCAACATATGACTTAACAGATTCAGTTTTGGAGACTATGGGACGGTAAGAAATCTTTTAAGTTGTTTTCAAAGCTCATAGTGAATGATCTTCCAAAAAGATCTTTTCAGTAAATTAACTGTTTTATTTATTCATTGAGACATTGGCACACTGTCGTTAGGCAGTAGCTATGTAGTCAGTACCTTAGCATTAATCGATTTGTCCATTATATAACATATAAATTACATGGATGAAACCATACTCTTTTATTCAAAAAATGTTATTACACTTTTTATTTCAAAAATAACCATTTGTCTAGATGTGTTCAAGTCACTGAAAACAGCACTTAGAGTGTATTTTTAAGCATAGATACTTTGTTTGCTTCCTTTGTTTCACCTCAGTGAACATGCTGACCAGTGGACAGGATTCTTTCCCCCTGATTTTTCTAGAACACCGTGTCTTTTATAGTTCTTTGTAGCCAGAATTCTCAACCAGCAATCTGCCATCTCCTGCTCTGATTTCTGATGGTAACTGGCCATCATAACAATCCTGTTGTTGTCTTGGAACACGACAAAGTCAGTTTCTAAGATATCTTCATTAGTCATTTTTAGCCTTTTTATCACTACAGTGCATTAAGTTTGGATTTCTAACCTTTGCTTACTCCCCACTCCCACAGTTTTTGTGCTTTAATTCAGCGGGGTTTTTAAGTAATTTAATTATATTCTATTTAGCTAGTTACATACAAACTTTGCTTTGGACTAATCATAGCTGCCTCGTCACCATTATCAGTTACTGCATTACCCTGCCTCACCCATCTGTCTGGCAATCATATCCACTTCTAGCCACTTTTTTCCTTGGCAGCTGATGGGTCCTCTTTCCACACACAGTGCTGTCATTGGTGTTGTCTTGGATGCCATCTTGGGACAAAGCTGTGAATTTGGTGGCCAGCAGGGAGAGGGAAGTGATTGTGCCCCTCTAATCAGCTCTTGTGAGACTCCATCTGGAGTACTGCATCCAGGCCTAGGGTCCCCAGCAAAAGAAAGATGCCAAGCTCTTAGAACAAGTCCAGAGGAGGGCCACTAAGATGATCAGAAGGCTGGAGCACCTCTCCTGTGAGGAAAGGTTGAGGGAAGTGGTCTTGTTTAGCTTGGAGAGTAGAAGGCTCCAGGGAGACCTCATTGTGGCCTTGAAGGGAGTATATAAACAGGAGGGGGAACAGCTATAGCTGGGGGGTTTGAAAACTAGGTGATCACTGTGGTCCTTTTCAACCCAGGACATTCTATGACGATTCTATGAACTTTACATTCCTTACCTTTTTTATCACTGTAAGAATTACTGATACAATACACATATGGGTGTACTTACGACTTACTTTTATCCTTGGTATTTTCCTATTAGTACTCCTAAGTTATTTCAAGTAACTGCATTTAATTAATTAAAATCACATGTAAAATAATTCCAGAGGCATCACTATCAAATCATTTCTTTCTCCTTCAGAGTCAGTCTGGATATGATGTCAGTTCAAGCAAATACTGGCCCATCATGGGAAGACAAGAATACCACAGCATTCTGGAGAGGACGTGACAGCCGCAAAGAGAGGCTTGAACTTGTAAAGCTTAGTAGAAAATATCCAGAGATTATAGATGCTGCTTTCACAAACTTCTTTTTTTTTAAACATGATGAGAACCTTTATGGCCCCATTGTCAAGCACATTTCATTTTTTGATTTTTTTAAGGTAAGCTACTAATCATTTTTGTAGAATGTTTCCCACTATCAAATAACTTTGTAAATATTAGTTATAATAAAATTATTTTAGTTTTTCAGCACAACACCAGTGACAAGCATGAATAGGCATCCCTCCACTGGGATTAGCTGCAGCGTAGCTCTTAAGATTGAGAATAATGATATTTGATTTACATCTGAAGGTTCTGTAGAACCTTTTGTAATCTAATAACTCCAAGTTCCTTTTTATTTCTTTTTCCTGATTCAGCGATCAGGACTACTAACATAACTAACATAGTGGGAAAATCAGTGGATGAAGTGGCACATCTACCCTCACATCCAAGGATGAGCGTCTAAAAATTCCGGAGAACTTAACTGATGAAGAGGGCATCTCTGTGTACCCTGCACTGTGATGAATTCCAAACTAAATAACAAAAGCTACTTAAAAACTGCTGCTTGCCTAGCCAATCCTACATTTCTCAATATCGGCAAGTCAGTAATACCAGTGCCCTCAGATTAATACACTCTAACCAAGCTATTTGCATCTTGTCTGTTAATAACATATGGTCATTTTTTTTCCAGTATAAATACCAAATTAATATTGATGGCACAGTGGCAGCATATAGATTGCCTTATCTACTAGCAGGAAACAGTGTAGTGCTAAAGCAAGACTCCATCTACTATGAGCATTTTTATAATGAGCTGCAGCCATGGAAACACTACATTCCATTCAAAAGTGACCTGAGTGATCTACTAGAAAAACTACAGTGGGCGAAAGAGCATGATGAAGAGGTAAAATACACGTTTAGAAGTACTCAGCAATGTTTCTTGACAAAACAAAGGAAGTAAAAGTGCGTTTATTTTTTTAAAAACCCTATTGTTTCCTTCTGAAAGGACATCAAAATAAATGTCATCAACTGCATAAAAGTACTTTTTAAAAGTACATAATACTGCCCTTAGTTTGGAAACTATATTGTATTTTGGAGACTGCCTTACTTATAAAGTTAAGAATGCATTAATTTCTGATCCTTTCCATTCATCAGTAAGAGATTTACATTTATCATTTCATGGACAATTCAGAGCAGGGACTTTTAAACACTAGATAAATATCAATGATAAGTTATCCTAAACTGCCAATGCTATACATGACTCTGGAATCAATATAAGCATCCTGAAAGAACTATTTTTACAGAACTGTTAAAAACAAACAAACAAAAAAAAAACAAAAAAAAACCAAAACAAACAAAACAAAACTTTGTTATCTTTGACAGGCAAAAAAGATTGCAAAATCTGGACAAGAATTTGCAAGAAACAATCTCATGGGCGATCACATCTTTTGCTACTATTTCAAACTTTTCCAGGTAAGTATATTTTTAACTGCTACTGCTACAAAAATAGAAATCATAGAAAGAGAATTCACACAACACAGCTGCTGGAAATTGGCCAATGCAGTACTTGAAACCATAAAGCATGCAGCAACAATTAAGAACTTCAGTTGGTATATAAACATTGTTTGCAGTTGTTTCCTATGAAGCTCCTTAAGACTATGCTGGTGGTGTGAGAGAAGCAATCAGATCCTATAAATCTTGATGTAATCTACAATAATATGTTGCTCACAATGATCAAAGAATTCCACATCAGACACACACTCCATGAACCACAGCTGAAAATATCTGTGCATTAGCACCAAGATATTGAAACTGCAGTGAGGCACCCGAAGGGGTTCCTGTCAACAGTTAAGTATCTGCTTACTCTTTCTGTGTCACAGTGTGGATGGAGTAACAGACTGTGTAGCTCTAGAATTTTTATGAAATTATTCACTGGAGTTGTTGCATTATTTACAACTGAGTATACAATGTAGTAAGTTTATGAATTGATGTCACCTTCCTTTCTAAAACCTAGGAATACTCCAGTTTGCAAGTGAGTGAGCCAAAAATCAGAGACGGCATGGAGAAAGTGCAGCAGCCTGAGGATGACCTTTTTCCATGCACTTGCCACAGAAAAAAGGTACAACACATAAAGTGTTAAATGTACAGTGTTGAATGTATTTAGTTCAGATTCAACCAGATTGGAACAATTATTGCTCGATACCGCATAGTATCTTATCAGTTTCCAGACTGTTATTATGTGTTAGAAACATTTATTACTGTATTTTCAGGACTAGACAGTTGAAATTTGGGTTTTCAATTAACTGAAAAATGTTTATTCTTTTTTGATTGCAGACCAAAGATGAACTCTGACAGAAAGATTTTTTTTTTTTTTTTTTTGTATTTACCTACATTCAAAATCACTTCTTAAGGAAAGAAGGAAAAATTTAATTAAAACCTCAGTGGATATTATGAAGTTTACTCTGTCATGATCTACATACGGAAGAAAACCAGCCACCACCTATTTCCTTTTTATCATGCAATAGTGACGGAGCCTTGTTCAAAAAACACTATAATTTTTATATTTTTTTTAAATAAAAACCATGTTTATAACAGCCATTTGTTACGTTTCTGAGATACTTTTCAAGTAGATACTCTCAATAAACTGAGACAGAATATTCAGTATACTGAGATTAGTTACAAATATGTTCTGCAAAAATGTCCAGATGAAACCTGCAAATCTATTCCCCAGTGTATGTATCCAAAGTGGTCTTTCTCAGACCATCATTTTGTTCCTTCTAGAGAGAGGCAATATTCCCAAAGACAGTGATTGTGGGGTTTGTAATGTATTTTTCAATCTGAAGGAAAAATACATCACTTTAGAACACTATAGGCATATTAGATACAAAAATTAAGTTCCATGATTTTTCAAAGATGCTTCCACAATGTAAAAAAAAAAAAAAAAAAGTAACATGGAGCACTGACTAGCAAAAATAAACCAGAGTCCCCACAGGAGCAGCCTCAGACTGGAGCTACAGCCTATGGAGAGGATCCTGCAGTGGGGAAGGAGTGCTGTGGGAGCTGCCATCTGTGGGGACTCACGCTGAAGCAGATCACTCCTGCAGGGTGGGCCCCATGCTATAGAGCCGTGTTGGAACAGTGCCTGGAGAGCTGCAGCCTGTGGGAAACCCACTCAGGATGAGTTTGGGAAGGATGGCATTTCATGGGAGGGACTCTATATGGAGTAAGGGCAGAGAAACACCGTGGTAGAGTTGAAGGAACAAAACGTTAGGGTCTAATGATAGTCTCCATAACATGCTCAGCTGCATCACCTGGAAGAGGATGGAGAAGGGGGTGAGTGGGAGATAGATGCTTAGATTCAGCTCTGGGGCCCCCAACATAAGGACAAGGAGCTGTCTGAGCAAGTGCAGAGGACGACCACGAAGATGATCAAAAGGCTGGAGCACCCCTCCTACGGAAAAAGGCCGAGGGAGCTGTTTTTCCACAGATATTAAGGAGCTCAACTTACAAACATACCAACTTCATCTCCAAATTCTGTTCTGACAGACGTCAAGTTGAGTTTAAATTCATCCAGTCCTCAAGTTTGAGGACTCCATCAAACTCCCCCATCAAAAGTGAGGATTTATTTTCCTTGTAACACTGCCACCTTCAAACCTGTAAGGCTATTTTGTGTTCCTTTAGAAATTGGCTGTAAATATTCAGATATGTACCACGCTTACTGCATGTTATTGTTGGGATTATCAGCATTCTTGAGGCATCTTGTGATGAAAGACTATTATATCTGATTCACATGCTTAACTTTTCAAAACCAAAAGAGGTTTAGAGAACTCTTGGCAATAGGGATGAGACAATCACCTCAGAAGACAGCATCAAGATGCTTTTCTCAGGACCAACCCAGCCATTTCAGCTCACACGTATTAATTCAGCTGATAAATGCATCAAAAGATTTGGTATCAAAATAATATTTGAATATATAAAAGACACCAACGATATTTACTTGGTAATGCGGAACATTAAATATTACATACCTTTCAAATGGAGTTACTAAAAACACTACTGTTCAGACTAATTTGATAGATTTTCCATCTTTCCTTTAAAATGTTCTTTATTGTCTTGTATATTTTTTATATTCATAAAAAAATATTTACATTTTAGTCCTTGGAAAACACTTGCTTTCAAAAACACATCTCCAGCTGATGTGTTGCATTTCGGAAAAGCCAACTGAAGATATTACTCAACCACTGCAAGTCATTGGTGCTCCAGTTCAATATTCTCTCTAAGCCAAGAAAAAACTTGTACATTTATTTCTTCCATGACATCATCTTCTGTTCGGCCTTTAACTGCCATCCCATGGTTTGCCTTATCAATCCAATGGATTTTTTTAGGGGCTTTCATTTTGCTTGCCACGCGTTCTAACAATTGCTACAGGCAAATAAGAATGAGAAATTTAGAAAATTAGCTGCTATTAATTGTAGAATGCACACATCCCTCACTTTGCCTATGCAAAACATAATAGGCAGCTTTTAAAAACAAAATGGTTTTGCATGTACATTACACACTGTCCCAAATTCAAGCTGAAGTATTCAAGAACAAAAGATATCTACCTCGCAAGAAATCAAGACAGAAAAACACTGCATTCTGATTACTGCACACCTGTTCTCAACAAAAATAATACTATCATAAATGGCTGACTTGCAGGTAGAACTGCTTTGCTAGAAGAATGTCACGAAAATGTGACGAAGATAGATTAGTACAAGAGCAGCACTCAGTTGTTGTGACTTGAAATGGTAGAAATAGAATAGCAAATAACTCGCCCCTTCCACGTGCTGCTTAATTTGTAAAATCTATCATACTAAAAAAGGACAATACATTAAAATTAGAATTATTTATTTACAAAAAGATAAATTTCCTAAAGCAGATGATCAAACATGATCCAGACATGCTAAAGTGTAAAAGAAATCAGCTCAGGTTTCTCTAAATCCAATGAAGTTTTCTACCTAAATCTTCCATCAGAGATCTATATTTAGAGAAGACTGCTAATCAAAGTTACAGCTGTGGATATCACTACAAACATCACTCAGACTCATTCCTGTTCCTCCACACTATGCTGTCACAGAGAGATTTACAAGGATACTCACTTTTTCACACATCTCATCTGCTGATCCTGAGACAAACAGCACCGGGCACCTGATAAATAATAAATCTTCATCCCGGAGCTTGGACTGCAGTTTTGGTCGATGCAAAGGGTATGATAAGCAAATCAGACCCTGAATGAAGTCATCATTATTACCATCCTGGGTCAGCAGATGTATCACAGAGGCAGCAGCTCGTGAGCCCATAGAACGGCCTTTCTCCCATGTTGAAATAAAGGAAAAAAGTATATTCACTATCACCTCATCTGCATTCTTAGTGTTAACAACTTATAAAACCAATCAAAATGAATGTATTTTAGTGAACTGGTAGTACAAAATGCTAGATATATTTACCTACTCTATGAAAAGTACAAATTATAAATTTAACATATTTCTGCTAAAGATAATTGTCTGGTTGTAGTATGATTTCATTTAAAAAAGAAAGAAAAAGAAGATAAATGGACAGGGATCCTTTGTAATACTGAGAATAGCAACCCTTCCTATTGGTGGAGGAGAGGGAGAGACAGACAGGTCCTACACTACAGACCCCTGGAATTTCAAACAACAATGCAATTACCTTCCATTGATTTTTTTCAAACAGCCTTAAATATCATAGAACAAAACAAAGTTTTATGCTCCTTACTAGCAAAATTCATCCAACAACCGTTTATGCACACAACAAATTTCAACTTAAATGCAAAAAAGGTTAAAAAAAAAAAAAAAGAATGAACCTGTAAACATGAGGTCAGTTAATAACACTGAGTAGATATCAAAATATCTCCTCAAAGAAGCATACGAGCTGACAATGCTCTATAATTGAGTGTCAGAAGTGGTTGAATTCCAGTGGGATTAACTTGCATCAGGGCAGATTTGGTTTCGCTTAGTCGGACAACATTCTAAGTTTCCAGTATCAAGTTATTCCTAGTTACTCCCATCTACTTCCCTTTTTCACACAATGCAGTTGATATTCTATCTGCCACTAGAATTATATATCAAAATCTGCTTTGGGAAAATAGCTGTTTACCAGTTAACTAGGATTCTTCAAGAAGTTTAATTGGGAAAGTCCATGGGGACCATCAGAGAACTCAGAGTTCTATCAGAGAACAGCCTTGCAAGTTACAAGTGATAAGCAAGTTTTCTCCACACTATCTGCAAAACAAAGTCTTCTGAACTTTTCCTCATCCTTCTAAGAGATCTCCAGTATCATGAGGACAGTGAATAGATCCAGATGATCACACTTAAAAAAAAATTCTGGGAAAATATCAGGCTAGATATTCCCACCTGTGATCCAAGAAGCAGTGTTGTTCAAGCCAGCCATGAGACAGCTAAGCTGTACACCCACTGGGCTCATCCATCAGTTAAAGAGCTTGTAGGACACCCAAATCCAGATCTCTAAATGAGCTTGGCATCTATGTTCCCACTGCAATCAGTGGACTTGTAGTCAATTTACAAAGATTACAGGGCATTCAGTTCTCTGTGAAGAAGATGCTCCTAGCTGAACTGCTCTGCCTAAGCAATACTGACCAGAGAGTTTTTTCAGCTTGTGCCTATGTTAGACACCAAGCTTTTAGTGCCTCCTGAAAACTGAAAACTGTCACCCACATCTGTTCTTTCACTTCTTACCAAAGCAGGACAGACTCCAAGAATGGAGGAATTACAGATCATTTTCATTACAGTCAGTATACCAGAAAATTATGGATAACAAAAACCATACCTGCAAGGAAGACACCTGAAAGCTTATAATCATCAGAAAGCTTCAAGTATTCCTAAAAAAATGTAAGAAGAAAGAAATATTACATTAAAAATTAAGACAGCTAAGTGGTTGAGCATCTTTGTTTGTTTGCAGACACTAAAACACAAAATGGGAAGCACTTTCAGCAATGCAGATTAAACAAGGAACAGTTATTAGAAGTTACTTGTTTTTTTTCCCATAAAAATCACCTCATTATATTTTGCAGTAAAAATATAACAAGCAAGTTCACACTAGCTCTCAGCAAAAGATTTCAAACAGCTCTCAGCAAAATTTCACATCAAGTTAACAAAATGTTGAGTGATTCAAGTATTAAGTGTATCAGCTTACCTACCTACATACTCTTAGTCCAGCAAAATGCAAAAAAAAGAGGTAATACAAATATCCAACCCTAAGGCTTAAAGTAACTTTTTTCCAACCAAAAAAAACATTTAAGATACAGTCAGACAGAACAGAAAAAATTCAGCAACAATTTTTTTCTGTTTTCAAGTGCTAACTAATTGGATGTTATCTTAACAGAGGTCCTTAAATTACCTTTACACATCAGCATTAAACTCAACAACACCGTGTTTACACACACACACACAAAAGAAAACAGACCCACATTAAAGCTAGCAAAGTCCAACTTCAAGGTAACATACAACTATGTAATATAATTACAATGACATCATGCAAATTAATTCCTTAACTGAACTTAGTTCTACAATGGAAGTGTCTGATGCCAATACAAAGTGCCCAAGCTACCTTCTTATGCCCTAGCAAAAGTAGCAAGATAATCAGGGGAGCATTTCCACTCCTTCCTCCACACTCCAAGAACAAGAGACTCCAGGCTGATATAACTACAGAAAAACATTGTTCATTTTAACAAAATCTAGGTATAGAAAAACATTTTAAATAACATAGTAGCAGCAGAAATAGATGAATGTATAGAATAGCAGCATAGATGAACATGGCCATGTAACAATTTAAATTGATTTTGAAATCAAAACTACTTAGATTTTAGGGATTTCATATGCTACGCTCAACTACACCCAACCTCAACTACCACCCAAGCCTCAAATTCTCCTGCATCTGTTCCCTACACATCCGTCGTCCTGCATCTGTCACCTTGATGTCTTCTTCTCTCATTTCCAAACCTTCAGAGATCCAGAATACCCAGCTCAGCTTCCTTCTTCTGAAAAACCTCTCCTAAAGCCATATATTTTCATTTACTCTCCTCCTCAACCAAACCTTTCTGTAATATCTACCTCCCATTTTCACCCTAATCAATTTTTTTCATTTTTCCCACCTACAGATTTCCCTACAGAACATCCTCGCTCTCTTCAAATACTTTTCTCAAGCTTGTCTTTCTCTCCTTGAGCTCATATGAGAACTGTCCCTGCTCTTTTTGCACTGTGGCACTGCTCCATTTAGCTATCACTTCTCATCTTCCCATTGTTGCTTGAATAATCTCTGCTGGTAAATTAAGAAACTCAGAATCAGAAAGAATGTAAATACATTTATATATTTAAATATATATGTAAATTCTTTACATCTATGGGTCTAAGCTTTAGCAGCATTTGGTCACTTCTTACCACAACTGTTTTGTAAGCTTTAGTTCTATAAGCAATGTTAAGGCCTTTACAAGTAAACCGCAGGCACAGAATTCCCTGTGATGCAAGGTAGGCTGCCAAAGAAACTAACTGAGGGAAATTCATATCTCCTCCAGCTCCATGGGTAAGAATCACTCCATATCTTAATTTCTTCTCTGGGACATTAAAGATAGCATCCAGTTGTTTGTTTCCAAAAGGTATTTTCACTTTAACCTACAAATGAGAAAAAAAAAAAGTCAATAAGAAGTAAAAATTATTTTTCCAGTCTGCACGTTGTGATGACACACTGGAACAGGTTGCCCAAGGAGGCTGTGGATGCCCCATCCCTGGAGGCATTCAAGGTCAGGCTGGAGGTGGCTCTGGGCAACCTGGTCTGGTGGTTGGTGACCCTGCATATAGCAGGGGGTTGAAACTAGATGATCATTGTGGTCCTTTTCAACTCAGATTATTCTCTGATTCTGTGATTTGAAAGGCCAGCTGACAAAAAGGGGACTGGAGAGCATGCATGCCACCATATACACTAAAACTCTCAAAAGTAAAGGAAAGCAAACTGGGGCTGGGATGAAAAGCCTGTTCTGCACCACAGAACCCTACTGGCACTGCTGCCCACTGCTCCCTTGGCAAAGAGCGACAGAGGGACCACAACTGAAGGTGACCACCTGCTGCTTCACAGTGCTGTGACCCACGTGGCTTCCCCATCACCTGAACGCATAAACAGGACGCCACGCGGAGGGCAAGCCGCACGAACTGCATGGTTGTCAGTGGTCACGTTTGTATATACAGACAGCGACAGAGGTCTGAACGCCCAGCGCTTCTGCTGGGACGCTGCTCCCAAAGCTCCTGCACACGCGAGCCTCACACTGCTCTTTTCAATTTTTTCCACTAATTTCAAAGGCTCAAGGCAAAAGCCACAACTCCGGGCCTTAGGCGCTGGAAAGGAGAGGGAGGAGGGCCTGCCATACCTCTGCGTGCCCGCTCATTCCTTTCCGATGGGGGGAAGGAGGGGATCCAAGCTACAGCAGACACACGAGCCCGCAGCCAGCAGCACAACGGCACTGCGCAGCACGAGCATGCGCCAACGGCCGCACGCCTGAAGCGGGAAGAGCGCATGCGCGCGCGCAGCAGTCCCTGAGGTGATCCCGCCCCACGTTGAGTGACAGCTCGTCTCCCCCATCACCGTCCCCATCGGTGGTTCTGTGGTGTTTGATTGGCCCGCGGGCAGGAACGGCCCCTCCTCCCCCCCCGTAGTTTTTTCGTGTTGAAAGAAAGCGCCAATACTTTTAACGCGATGCTTTATGTATTAAGTGTTTCACGGATATATTCAAAATAGTGTTCTAAAATTGCCTGGCAAGTTAGAGATGATTGGTCAGTTTGTTTCCATTAGCACTGTACAAAATGCATGTAGGTTAGGACACCTTCTCAGCTGTTCAGGGGTGCCAGCCCAAATGGGTCCACGTTCACCTGTTAGAAAACAAACGTGCCGTGCCTTGTGTGCTGAGTATTTCTTCTCAGAAAGAGCTGCGAGGCAGACGCATGGGCTGTCCAGGGAGGTGGTGCAGTCACCGTCCCTGCAGGAACTCAAGAAATGTGTGTGTGGTGCTGAGGGACACGGCCACTAGGCATGAGCTGATGGTTGGATTTCATTATCTTAGAGGGCTTTTCCAGCCTTAACACTTCTGTGATTCTACACCGCTGCCATGCTGCCAGCTGGGCGTTACTATACATTGACCCAGGTATTTAGTCCTCCTGAGAAGTCCATCTGTAACTGCAGGCAGGAAGCCTTCTTCATTATAGTACTTAAAACTCTTCTCTGCACATACACAATGTTCAAGGTAGGCTAGCTTAATATCCAGTACAGTCTCGAGCTGAGGAAGGAGGGCTGCTGCCATTCTGTAGCCTCTGACCTTTGGGAGTACAGTCATCCTGACCTGGTTTTGCTGCACTTTTTCCGTAATTGCTTTCCTTCTGAGAGATAAGGATCCTTCACTGTCACAAGAGTTGATAGTATTTCAGAGGATAGGAACTCGAATCAGAAGCATGTATATTAGATTCAAATTTGGGAATATGTATTTATAATGGATGCTTTCTGTTTTCACGAATTTCTGTATATTTAATGAATACATCGATGAGAATTGCATTCACATGTAAGGATTTTAAGGGTTTTTTTGTTTGTTTGTTTGTTTGTTTTTTAATTAAATTTTGTGCCATAGGGCAACTCTTCCTTATCTAGCTACTCAAGGTTAGGTTCCAGTGTTTTTAGGGGAACATGTAAGCAGATTCTGATTGATTTTCAAGTATGCTGAGTAACTCCTCTGAAATCTGAGTATTCACAACCAGGGGTCTTTAAAATTAGACTATTTTTCTTTACATGCTTAAATATGAATTTCATTTCATAACTTTAACCTTACATCACTTCTGGAAATAGAAGTTTATTCTCAAAACAATATATGATGCACAATAATATAAGTTTATCATCAAATATGAAAATTATTTCAGATACGTGGTTTGACATGTGTCACTGAGAATATATGTTGGGTGTTATAATAACATATGCATTGCTGTAGGCACCTGTGACAAATTTGATATGCCAAGGACAGCTGGGTTTGAAAAAACAGTGGCTGTTTATCAAAGAATGACATTATCCAGAATCTAAACCTGGGACTTGTTAAATTTTGGGACTGCATCACACAGATGCTCATCTTCTGCAGTTAGTAATGTCATCTGCCAACAGAGTCAGTAAGCTTCTTGATTAGAGCTTCATTTGGGATGAATCAGAAGGTGAATTACTCAAGCTGAACTTAAATCTTTTCTACTAGTGGTAATTTTGTGAGTAAAAAAAAAAGTAAGCAATAAACAAGCTGTTGTGCTTATTGGATGATTTGTTCATTTAACACTGATACATCACTGTTTTATTGTTTTAGTTTTTATTGTGATCTCAGCTTACTCATTGCATCCATCATTAATTAGCCGCACCAAACTCTTGGGGAAGACTTTTGGCTTTGTAAGTGTAGTGCTAAACAGAGGGTCTATGCTTTGAGTAGAGATGTGCCATCAAAATATGTGCTTCTGGAATCGCAAACTTTGGACCCTATACCTTTCTTTTGGTCTTTTTGAGGGATTTTGTGTTCTTTTTTTGATATTATTTTTTGATAAATGCAACCACTTCATTTTCGAGTAGCAGCTGCTACAATTCATTAGTACACTGAGCTGGGGATTGCTGGCAGGAGGTAGTCCTGGCTATTCTTTCCTTGGCTGTCAGTAAACTGACCTGGCTAGGAAACAGTGGAACAAACTTATCTGCTTCCACTGCTGCATCAGAAGAATTAATACTTTTGGCATGCTCATGTAATCTGCAAATGCTAAACTCTGTTCCATACATGTTTTCATTCTGAAATTTCACTCCATTTCTTAATCAGGTAAATAAGCACATTTAGGAATGGTAACAAACACTATTGTCACTGCTAGGATTACCTTTATTTGAACATTATAAGAGCATTACAAGAAAATTATAAGATATGAGACCTTTTTAGCATTTAATTCTCAAAAAAAAAACACAAAAAAACAAAACAAAAAAAAACCTAATACCCCCTGCAGTCTTGTTATCAGCAATTTAAATGAGTTACCTATTTAGATGTTATTGCTACTTATAATTTTTAACACTGTGTTACAGGCCCTAAACATGAGAACTCAGTACATTTTCCTTCTCACTATAAGTTCTTAGGCCATTTTCATTTCCATTAATAAACTGATTCATTCTAAGATACAGAAAATGACAGTATGACTCTCTACCTTTAACTCGCACAAAATCACTTGGATTAGAAAATAAAGCCTTTTATTTATTCCTCAACTGTCAGAGCATAGGCAACGGCTGTGTAATCCTGAGCATGCTACAGATGTCTATCATATCTTCCACAGTTACCATTTCTCCAGATCATTTATTTCATTTATGAAAACCATTGAATTCCAACCCTGTTATCCAAAATACTCCATCAACCCCTCTCAGTATCATGTCACCTGTCAACTCTACCATCAGCTTGGTTCTTACAAGTGTGCTTCATGTTTTTCAACAGCTACTTGCAAAGCAATAGTATGGCGTCAATGATTACTACTCCACTTCTTTGTGTTCTGTAGTTTTAGTTGCAAAATTTATGAAAGAGGTCAGTAGAAATTTGAATAATATATGGTGACCAGACAAAGATGCTCTTTGAGTAAGGCTGAAACGCCTCATCACTGTTTCTATCTTGTACTGACATCAATCAGCTAGAGCTCAGCTGAGATTAATAGGTCAAAGCAGATATAAAATCGTATAGAAATGGCTTTTAAAGCAACTTCAAGGTCTTTGGTAGTCTGGAAGAGGATATTTGGGAATGCTGCAGATAGTAATACATTGTAGATGTGGATCATTTAAAATCAATAGGTTTGAAGAGGGAAGGGTAGAGAGCAGAAGAGAAAGTAGAATATGACTACTGTCTCCAACAGTATTCTCATAGTGTCATGAACCACGGGATCACTCAGACTGAAAGGGACTCCAGGAGGTCCAACCTCCTGCTCAAAGCAGGGCCAGCTGCAAGATCAGGCCAGGTTGCTCAAGACTTTGTCCAGCCAGATCTTGAAAACCCCCAGGGACGGAACTTGCACAACCTCCCTGACCAACTTTTCCAGTACTTAATTATTCTCCCTGTGAAATTGCCTCCCCATATATCTGTAGTCTTATAACCCTGAAATTGCACTGTGATTTGTCTCAGGCCACAGGCTATGTGTTAATTTACTGGCACAGGACTCAAGACTTGTCAGGGCTTTGTCTAGACTTCTCTTCACCTCCTAGACATTTGTTTTAGCTTGTAGCAACAAGCATAAAACAAATAAGTGATCATTCACCTACTTTGTTTTAGCTTTTTATAAGCTTTGTAAGTCTGTGTTGTGTAAATTTGTTGCCACAAAGCTTTGTGCTAATATAACAATGATGAACAATTGTTTTGCATAGGTTGAGGTGTGATTTTATTAAAGTGCAGTGTATGGGAGTGCAGAACTGACAGCAGGGGCCTTCAGAACACAGACAGGAGAATACTGGAGGTGCCAGGGCTATAAACAACTCACAGATGGCAATTACTGGGCATCAGAGAAATGCAGTTATATCAAACTTAGAGATATCAAAGGCAGCAAAGGCATAGATAAAACACACCATAAGTGGTAAATGTAGGTGTACCAGGCCTTATGAAGAGAGTGTACAGTGTGTTAGCAAACCTATAAAAATAACTTTGAGTGGATCCCAAAGTGAGAAAGGAGGCATCAACAACACTCTGAAAGATTTGAGATAGTGACCTCTCATGATATCACTCTCGACTGAGCAAATGCTTTCAATTTAATAAACAAACTTTGCCTCTTTTTAAGATCTGTATACTTCTGTTTGCTGGCACAAGTGCAGTTTGGGGCACTATCTCATAGCAAGAAAGGTTTTATATCTCTATTGTATTAAGTTACTCTTGCAGGCTTTGCTGCTGAAGTGGTCACATAGAACTGCAGCAAAAATACATCTTGCAAAAATGTTTCATCGGATTCTGGAGTGCTATTCGCGGATGCTATTTGTCTCCCTACAAAGTTCAAAATAGCAAAAAAAAAAGACCATCTTTGGCTCTCAGAAAACTGCTCAATGGCCTCTCACATGTCATTACTGTCATTTTCCAATATCCTTATTCCCATGGGTATCCTTTTGGAATCAATTTTTCAACCTGAATATCATTTTGTTGCTTTTAGACTATTTTACTATCCCTTCTAAGTCCTCTTTATCATTTCCTACTGTGCGTTCTTTTTTTTACCCATATTCTCCATCTCAGCAAACCACAGATACAATGTGCAATGTATATTATCTCATCTTCCAAGTAGGGAAAGACTCTACATAAAGCTAAGCCTGATAACAGTTTCTCTGATACAACACTGAATGTGTCTTGACCTATTTATTTTTAAGCTTATTGCTCTGTGAAGTTAATCGTGTCAGGTATTCTGACTTCTACTTTAAGTAATAGGATGCATGTCAAAAAATCTGCCTTCCTTTTACAAGGCTTAGTGCCAAGTGGTATTAATCGCTTCCATGAAATTCTGCAGGGGCAGAATCCACATGACAACTTTCAGCTTCAGAAATGTTTGGCACTTCTTTTCCTCAGCACTTATAAATCATTAGATTATATGACATGAATGCTTAGAAGAAAGACAAAACAGGACTTCATCCACAGTGAATACTTCAAAGATCCGAGAAGTATCGCACAGGTTTTATATATGAGGGATCAGTCGTCCCAGTTTTAACCTCTGAAGTGGACAAGCAGCCTTGCCTTGTTCACCTTGTTACTTTAGCTAAGCCCAATCTTTGGAGACTGTATCAAAGATCACAGGCCCCTCATGTCTGTTCTGCAATTAATCTCATTAGATGAAAAACAACTCAAAAAAAGTTCATTGCACTTTAGCCTTTTGTGAAAATGCTAAGGATAGTAACATTACACTTTGAAGTTAAGAGAACATATTGCCATAGGAAATTTGTATGTCTTTGCCAATGGCAGCAAATCAGAGGATGCCTGAGCAATGACATCAGGCACAATGACCCTGAAGTCAAGAGGCAAGCTTGATAAAATCAGAAGGAGGCAGGCTTGGCAAACTGCATCATGCCTGTGCCAACTTGGTCTGGTGCACGCAGCAAGGCTTTGGCCTTCTGCTTTATAGCATGATGGACAGGAGCAGAACTGATGAAAGGGGTGGTGAAAAGGGGACCTGGAAAAAGATCGTCTACAGGTTGGAATTTATAGTGCTATTTATTTTGTAGTTTAATTGCTGCTTTCAGTCATTCCATTTTTATATACTCCAGAGGGAGTATTTTCTCCCCGTGTTTTTATTTTTTATTTTTATTTTTATTTTTCTCATTTTCCAAAGTGAATAACTGAAAAGTTTCTAGGAACTGAGTTTAGAATTTTGCCCCTTAAGATAGCAAGTCCCTTCCAGATTTAGGGAGACCTATCAGTCCTCAGTTTGGACTGAGATCAGGTAGACCAGTGTTGTACTATTTCAAAATTGGTCTTAGGATCCAGCAGTGTCAGATTGTGCTTGAAATTTTTTATTCTTTTGTATGCTGGGTTTTCTTTGAGCTCTTGACCCCATACAAATGCTGGGCTGAGATTATGGGCCCTCACATGGATTGTACTCAATCCAAACCAGAAATCATATAACAATTTTTATCAGCACAGGATGAGATCAGACTAGTGAACTGGTAAGATCTGTCAGCTATGTTGTCAAAGAAGAGTTGAAAAAAACTAATGCTTTTCTGTCACTTTTGCACCAGTGCATCATTCTGTTAAAACTCTTACAATTTTTATTTCAGTTTATTTTAGTGGGAACCATGCAAGGAGATGCAGATAAAGCAGAGCTTTATCTCAATAGATGCTTTGACACACCAAAAGACTGTGCTGCCATTCAGCAAGATCTGGACAGGCTGAAGAGATGGACAGAGATGAACTCTATGGAGTTTGAGAATATGTTAAGTTCTACACCTGGGGAGGAATAACCGCATGCAGCAGGTTAGGGGCTGATGTGCTGGAAAGAAGCTCTACAGAGAAGGACCTGAGTGTTCTGATAGGCAATAAATTGGCCACAAGCCAGAAGTGTGCCCTTGTTGCCAGGAAGGCCAATGGCATCTTGGAGTGCATTAAAATGAGCATGGGCAGCAGCAGACTGAGGGAGGTGATCTTCACCCTCTCACTGTCCTGATGGCGTCTCATCTGGAATACTGTGTCCAGTTCAAGAAAGATAGGGAATTTCTAGAGAGGGGCCTGGAGAGCATATCCCTAATGGAGAAAGACTCAGGGAACTGGGTTTGTTCAGCCTGGAGAAGACTGAGAGGGAATCTTATCAGTGCTTACAAATATCTAATGGGTGAGAGTCAAGTGGGAAGTGGACACAAACAGGAACATAGGAAATTTCATCTGAATGTGAGGCAAAGCTTCTTTACTTTGGGGGTTATAGAGCACTGGAACAAGCTGCCCAGAGATGTTGTGGAGTCTCCTCTGGAGATAATGAAAATCCACCTGGATGCTTTTGTCTGTAACCTACTCCAGGGAACCTGCTTCAGCAGTGGGATTGGACTAGATATTCTCCAGAGGTCCTTCCAGTCACTATGATTCTGTGATTCTGTGACATCACTGAGGCTGTGACCTTGTAAGAAGTAGGGCATTTTTTAGAACCTCAGAATCAGAAACCACTTAGGTAATCTTCTTATCTACTGCAAGTGCAGCATTGGCCCATTTCAAGTCTGAATATTTTGAAGCCTTGTATCTCCAGCACTAACTTCAAATGATCCTCCATCATATTTGAAAAGTTGTGGTTGTCAGGTGAGGTCCCGGATGACTGGAGGAAGTGCCACTCCCATTTACAAGAAAGGGAGCAAGGAGGACCCAGAGAACTACAGGCAGGTGAATCTCACCTCTGTGCCTGGGAAGATCATGGAACAGATCCTCCTGGACGACATGCTTGATCCCATGAAGAATGAGCATTCGATCTGAGACAGCCAGCATGGCTTCCCGAGGGGAAGGTCATGCTTAACGAATCTGGTGTCCTTCTATGGTGGAGTGACGGCATTGGTGGACAAGGGAAAGGTGACATTTATCATGTCATTTTTCTGGACTTGAGCAAGGCCTTTGACATGGTCCCCCACCACATCCCTATCTCCAAATTGAAGGGATGTGGATTTGATGGGTGGACCACTCAATGGATAAGAAATTGGTTAAAGACTGCAGTCAGAGGGTGGTCATCAATGGTTCTATGTCCAGGTGGAGGCCGGTAACGAGTGGTATCTCCCAGGGGTCTGTCTTGGGACTGGTGCTCTTTAACATCTTTATCAATGACATTGATGATGAAATCGAGTGCACCCTCAGCAAGTTTGCTGATAACATCAAGCTGAGTGGTGCAGTTGACACGGTGGAGGGAAGGGATGCCATTCAGAGGGACCTCAACAGGCTTGAAAGATGGGCCCGGGTGAACCTAATGAGGTTCAACATGACAAAGTGCAAGGTGTTGTACTTGAGCCAGGGGAATCCCAGGCATCTATACAGACTGGAAGAAGTGGTCCTTGAGAGCAGCCCTGTGGAGAAGGACCTGGGGGTCTTGATGGATGAAAAGCTTAACATGGGTCAGCAATGTGCCCTTGTAGCTTGAAAAGCAAATGGTATCCTGGGCTCCATCAGAAGAGGGGTGGCCAGCAGGGACAGGGAGGTGATTGTCCCCCTCTATTCTGCTCTTGTGAGGCCCCATCTGGAGTACTGTGTCCAAGTCTGAAGCCTCCAGTACAAGAAAGACAGGGAGCTGTTGGAAAGGGTCCAGAGGAGAGCCACAAAGATGATCAGGGGGCTAGAGCACCTCCCCTATGAAGACAGGCTGGAGAAAAGAAGGCTGCAGGGTGACCTCACTGCAGCCTTTCAGTACCTAAAGGGATCCTACAAACAGGATGGGAATCAACTCTTTGAAAGTGTAGATAGAATCATAGAATCACAAGGTTGGAAACGACCTATAAGATCATCTAGTCCAACCGTCTTCTCATTACCACTGCTACCACAAGCTACTAAACCATACCTCGCAGCTCCTCATCCAGACGCCTCTTGAACACTGCCAGGGACAGCGACTCCACCACCTCCCTGGGCAGGCCATTCCAGTGCCTGACCACTCTCTGAGAGAAAAAGTTCTTCCTTATGTTTAACCTAAACCTCCTCTGATACAACTTGTGACCATTTCCCTGGGTAACAGCATAACAGCAGGACAAGGGGAAATGGTTTTAAGTTGAGGGAGGGAAGATTTAGGTTGGGGGGGGAAGTTTTTTACTATGAGAGTGGTGAGGTGCTGGAACTGGCTGCCCATAGAGGTTGTGGATGCCCCATCCCTGGAGGTGTTCAAAGCTGTTGGATGGGGCCCTGAACAGCCTGGTCTAGTATTAAATGTGGAGGTTGGTGGCTCTGCATGTGGCAGAGTGTTGGAGATTCATGATCCTTGAGGTCCCTTCCAACCCTTGTCATTCTGTGATTCTGTGATGATGCCATTTCTACAGCATATTACCAGATTTTGTGTGTGATAATCAGGTATCTTGATAATTATTCTTTGCTGCAGTGCTCTTCTGACATCTCTGTTTTTTCAGAGGTTTAAAACCACACTTTCACACCTCCGGAGCTCTCATTAGAGAGCTGTGACATTATTAGCTATGAACATCTTGTGGACTACACATCATCTAAATCCTAAATAGGATTTTTTTTTTCCACCCACTGCTAAACATAACAGCATATCAGATGTGGCACATTCCATGGCTGCTTCCTTTGTACCATTTACTGTTTCCATAGTCAAACTGGGTACAGCACTTCTCTCTGGAAAGTATTTGCATGCCCCTCTTTGTACCAGGTGTATTGAGATCTATGAGATGCCTTCCTGAGCAGCAGAGGCCCACCACACTTCCTAGTGCATGGCACTAGGAAGAAGTGGGAGTGGAGAATCACCTTTAAACAATGCCAGCAAGAATGTGGAGAGGGCCCCAGGAGAAAAGCAGGGATCATGTTCTTTTATCTTACAGAATGCATCAGCCCTAGCCCTGCTGCATGCATTTTAGCTGCATCCACTGTGAGTTTCCAGTGTTATGAAGACTTCATGAGTTTTCTCCTTCATCACACAGAAGATGACAAATACTGACAAGGTCCTTACATGACCATAGTTTAACTCTCTCTAGTAACAGGAGTATCTGCTGCTGTCATGGCACTTGTCTTCAACTGAAGGAAAGTTTGGTGCTCCACACTAACTTCAAATCACGCTGTACCACAGCATGCTTGTTCACTCTTGCACTGATCAGGTCAACTTGTTATTTTTACATATTTCATGTAAAAATATGTAAGAACAAGGGCTGTAAACTGAAATGTTGTAAATATACTCTTTCCCAAATAAAGTCATCAAAGAATTACATCTCTTTTGAAATAAAATGACTATTTAAATACTTTGACCACAACACATTGTATCATGGTAACACGGAGAATCTTAGAAACTCACACAATAGGTCTATTTAAATAATTCCTTATATCCTGAGCTATATCTGTATCAGTGAATGAGGCAATACCAGTGTGTACCCTCAAGCTGACAATCATTCTCACTGTTTAACTGTTGGTATGAGCCTTGGCACAGTTCTGGCTAATGCCAACTAGCCATCTTCCAGTCATAACCTGGGACATAGCATGATGATGAGGTTACCTTGCTTTTTGCAGAGAAAGAGATGAATGTCATAGTTGCTTTCCATATAATTTCATCTATCTTTTGAACCAAAGCCCAAGCCTCTTATTTACCAGAATGGACATAATCACTGATGAGGTAATTTGTCATTTCTGTTCTGTTGATGTCTGACATGCATTCTAGTATCTGTGGAGAACTTCATTATGACAGCAGTAGTCATGCTTGCAGAAACACATCTCCAAACAGGGGAAGGGATTGTGCCAGTACAAACAAACTATGTAATCTGTTAAGTCCTTTCAGCCCTCTCCCTCCCTGTAAGCTTTAAGAACATCATTAATACGATGTTCGTTTCCCCTTGCCAAGGGGAAATGTGCAACTTTGTATCTTCTTTTGAAATTGATTGGTTTTTAGTTGCACATACAGTGCAGCTAATTACATATTTATTTTTGTATTTGTATGCTGAAGCATTTATGGGCCAAGTTCCAGTCACAGGGCTTGTCTGCATAGTACTGAATAATGTCTAATAAAGTTTAATACTGGCTTATACTTAAGTTCCATTCTGAGTTCAGGAAATGTCCCAAGGAAATTAATTGCAGTGAGTCAGCAACCAAACTATCTGGCAGCCCTCTTTATTGGGTACACTGACAACTGTGTAGAACCAGCAATGACTTGCAGGCCTTCCCAAGAGGTTTCTCTAGCCCTTTGGTCAAACACCAAAGACTCTGGGAAGATGAAAGTTTCACAGCCTTATGGAGATTTACTCCTTTAAGTTCTTGTGCTTATTGCTCCTTTGTTCTGGCCACCTTTTATAATAATACTTCAAGTATGCCACCAAAGTGGCAGCCATGCTACTAAAGCAAATAAATGTTACAAGTTTTGTGTTCGTATGGAAAGCCTATTGCTGGCTTTGGACACAGGAGCACATGGTCTTCCTAGATCCTATGGAGTTATTGTGTTAGCCAGAACTGCAGGAGTGTAATATGTGTAGTCTGCATCTTAGAGAGGAGGAGAAACTGCTGATTAAAGCAAAGGAACAAAATGACTGAAATGTTAATAAAAAGGTTTTCCCTTTACCAGTTTACTTTTCCCAATTTCATGGGAGCTGTAAAAATAAGATCACATGTTTGGAGGAAGCATACATTTATATATCAGCAGATCTCTCAGCGAATGATAGAAGGATTTTCCAAGATACAAGGATTAGTTAGAACAACTTGAGTATCGCAGCACCACAGGCATCATTGGAAATGTTTTCTACACTGTCCAATGTGTGAGTACAGATGGAGGCTTGCAATGCATGCCCATTGATGGGCTATGTTTGCATTCAGGGAGCTTCCTGTTCTTCACTTGCTGTGCTGATATCATGTTTATTGGAGACGATAAAATATAGCAGAAAAGGAAAAGAAAACAACAACAACAACAAAACAAACACCTCCTTTCATGCTTATATTTCTACCATTTATTTTTGGCCAAAAATTTTATGGGGTGCATTTTCAAATATCAGGACATGGGTGTATCCACAGGTATATGCACATACACTTACACACATATAAAAATAAATTTTTAGAGTTTTAAGAAACATTTTTAAAAAACAAACAAAAAAACTTATACAACTGTTGCTTTCTAATTCATGATGTGAAGCCTGTAGAAATATATTAACTTCCCCCTGAACCATTAATGCCCTATTTTGAGAGTTTAAATAGCACTAGAAGTTGCAAGGGGAGGAGGTAGAGTTCATTCACTGTGAAGTAATGCTGGTGTTAATAGTTACAGGTGGAGTGACCAGGAATCCATGCCTGGAAGTGTGTGATCTTGCTGATTTTGGTGCCCTCTCTGGAATGCTTTGAAAAATCTCACATGACAGCTTTGAGGATTGCTGTATCTCCTGCTGATCAGCTGCTCATTTTAGAAAATTATTCTTTGGGTACTCCCAAAAGAGGGAGGGCAGAAAACTCTATCAAAATAGCATTTAGAAGGGAAGGAGCAGAGGTGCTGCAAAACCAGACAGAATTGTGTCTGTAGCACCCTCATTTCAGATCAACCCATAAGAAGCACCTCCAGGTTAGTAGCATAAAAACAGCAATATGCTTCATGGGACATGGAGCTCAGCTTGAGTTGTTTTGTTCATCTGTGGGGTAGGTTTTGAAGCCCAAGCTGAACCCATGATGCCATGGGTAGCTAGCCAACAGTGCTTAGTGTAATGAGCTTGAATGTGTGTTCACAGGATGGAGACACAGATCCAATATCTCCCTGGTATCCCCGTCCTTTGGGATCAATCAGTCAGTAATATATAAATAGATGTCTTTGTGCACGGGACACCACTTTTACAAAAGGCATCTAAGTATGTGACTTAGTCAAAATGTGTATTCCAAATCCCAAGAATGCAACCACAGCACATCCTCTCATGCACTGCAAGTTTTCCAAGTAACCTCAGAAAATGCCTGCATTTTGGCAGGGCTGCATGTGACAGTAGTTGTGTCCTAGGTTTGAGCATTCAGAAGTTGCAAGTTGTGTGTTCACTGGGGAATATGCTTTTTTAGATATACTCCTCAGATCACTCTTAATATACATAGCATTGGTAGGCAGCCTTGTGACAGAAGGTAGACAGACTAAAGAATTTGCAATGTTGATGTCAAATAATATCTGAAGCTATATTTGAGATAACAGCAGTCTAGATGTAGCACAACTCTCTTCTGTGCCCTCAAGGCCCACTTCCCTAATTGCTTGTAATGTCTAGATGTAATGTCTAGAGGAGCCTCCTACACTGTCAAAATCCCAAATCATAGTTTGATGGTACCTGGCCCAGTAGAATAGTGAATTTTGAAATGATGCCAGACTATGATCAAGAAATTGCAGAAAGGGCAAGCAAAGCAGTGCTGAGTACAGTTGCAGAAGAGAAGGAAGGTCAAGAGCACAAGATGACCTCTATCATAGCTATGTCTAAGCGTACCCCAGGCAGCTGAGGTATCCATAGAAGCCCAACTGGATCGTGTCCCATATCTCTGGTTCCCTGTCTGGATCCTTCTTTCCTTGTTGAATAAGCATGCATCATCATGTCCACATCAGCTTTAAGTGTTGTTACCAGTAGATCAGGACCATAGCCAGGCACTTTTCGCTTGTCAAGTAATTTTAAGGAATGGTGCAGCAGCTGCCCCTTCTTTCTTTATCCTTTCTTCTGTGTTTGGAAACAGTTCTCTTCTGTGTGTTGAATCTAAATTGGTTCACAGGGCTTCCAGGTGGCCCCAGCTATCAAGATTTTTCCTAATCACACTAAGACTTAAGTGAGACTTTGTGCTTACGTGAAGGTCTGACAGAACAAGAAGAACAAGACAGAACGAGTTGTTGGTGGAACAAGTCTTTGAAATTTCAGTTTCCATTTTCTTCTGACTTTTTTGCCCCTGATGAAACAAGATGCCTGTATCATATTGTAAGGTGGAAATGTAAGGTTATCATCCCTTCAGTTTGCCTGCCTATGTGAATGCCTATTTGAGCCTATTCCTGCTTTCTTCTGTATTTCTAAAATGTGTTGCTCTGAGGTGTTTCTGTAGGAAGTCTTGCTGAATTCAGGAAACCAAATGGCCAAAAAGCTAGAGAAGAGTATGACTTTTTCTGCCCCATGGGACTAGTTTTCTGCCTAGTCTGTTTTCTGCATCAGCTCACTGTGGTGTCACAGAAGCAGATGGGAGCAGTGGGAGCAGCCTAGCCTCACAGGTGACAGTTCCCAAATGGACAGCATAGCTTCCATCACCCTTGGGATGCACATGGGAACACAACACAAGGCACAACATCTCCCACTTTCTCCCAGGGTAAAGGAAGGAACTGCAGCTCAGCTGACTTCTCAGCGAGGCAGAGACCCCAGACTTCTATTAGACAGTGAAGAAAGCAGCTATGTTTGCATGTGCCCATAGCAGATTTTGTTTCATTGCTGCTTATTTTGGAAAGTTGGGAAGTGGACTGTCCCCAGGATATTTTTGACCATGGAGGCTTTCTAACTCACCAGTAACTTAATCCCCACAGAGGCAGGGAGATCCTAAATACCAGTCTGCAAATCTGATGCCATTCTTTACTCAGCCATTTTAGCTCACGTAACGTAGCTCACTATGAATCCTGAAAACTGCAAGTAGAAAAAAACTTGCCAAAAATATGTTAAATGAACACAGTAAAAAATGGAATAAGAGAAATTTTGTTGTCAAACCTTAGTGAGTCACAGATATTGATTAAGATAATTTTAGTTTTTTTCATAAGTATCGAACAGTCTAATTTCCTCATTCTCATTCATTAGCAAAACCTTCCCATGCACAATATCCCTTGATCTTTGGAAGAATATCTGCACAATGAAAAAAAAAAAAACAAAAACCAAACAAACAGTTTTCAATTTAATGGAAAACACATCACATCTCACAGTAATTTTATTTATAGTATAGTTAACAAAACCACCCTTCTCCCAGGAGCAAATATGTCTCATAATGATGGAAAGGCAGTCTTCACTTTTTCTTTAGTTGCAAACCTCATTTTTTCCTGTAATCAGATGTTAGCTTCTGTGACACTGTGACAGATATCACAGACGACGTCCTGGCACCATTCTGACTGATCTCCAGTGCAGTCTACGGCAATGCTTTAACTTGTGCTTCTAACTTCAGGTGTCAGTTTCCTGAGGAAGGACCATGCCAGAGTATTTCCTCTTTGATCTAAGGTGTGGGGAGAAAAATCAGATGAGAGTTGGCCTGATGGTCTCTGACCAGGTCAGGTAGCTGAATTCTGCGTTCTTCCTGCTGCTGTGGGGTCTCTGCTGCAGAATTAAAAATCTAGATCGGTTTTGAGGCTGCCTGAGCTGAGCCTGAATATTCACCTGCATTCAAAAATCACTGCACAATTTTAAATAGATATGTGTTTTATATATATATTTTTAATATTGTTTGTGCTTGCATATATTTGTGTAGACTCCAAGTGCACACATAAGCATACACATATTTCAACCTAAACTTCTTTTAAACATATGTAGAAACAGGAAGGTTAACTATGATGTCAGGGCTATTCCAGGAATATGATACATCTTAAGTGCATTAGCATAAGGAAGAAGATTAACCCCAATGCTTTCAAGACCCTTCTGTACAATGAAGTCAAAGGATTTTAGAAAAAGCTGTTTAAGAAGGCAAAATAATCAGATGAAAACTTCTGAAATGCTGCATTCTGATGAACATAAGTATTCCCACATTCTTCTAAAACAAGAAGTAATGTGGAGACCTTCCATAACAGAATTTGCAGCTAGTAAACAGCTGTTTTCTACGTGATACTGAAACTGAAGAAGGGATTTCTTACAATTAGGTCATATCCACTTCAGATCTCAAGGAGTTTGCTTCTAGGGATTAAGGTCAAACACAAGCTTTTAAGCTCTTGCATCACTTCAGCATACCACATGTTGCTTGATTCTTACTACTATACATGCCCAAATGGTAAGTCATACCTGTATCACCATGAATTTTGCTGAATTAAAATTTGGGGTGCAGGTTTAGTGAAATGAAACCATTGACTTAATAGGCTTGGTTTTTGTAGTAAACTTTATTCTATCAGGATTGTGTTTCCATTCCAAGATGAATGGGTCCCATTACACTGGGCTACGTTGAATCAGAAAGATGATGCTGCCTGTATATTGAATTCTGGCATTTAGAGGGTTTATCACCTCCCTGTCCTCCTTCCCCGGGTCTGAAGGAGGAGAGGAAATCCTCATCCTGATAGGACATCTGCAACTGCATGAGATGAAAAGACACCCTGCCAAACTTCCTGACACAAATGGGAAGGATAACTGTTCACGAAGGCCCCTCTCCATCATGGTGACACTTCTCCTAATGTTTTCTGGATTAAGGGGAAACCACTTTTCTATTTCAGATGCCTATAGTAGCTAAAAAGCAAGATGATCTGAGATACACAGGGATGCATACCTGCGGTATTATGGTAGCAATATGCACTGCAGCCTGAGCATACTCATCTGCTGTTTTTTGTTTGTTTTGTTTTCACTGTAGGATTAAAAAGGTCTCTTGCAAACTAATGCACAAGGGATGGGCTCAACAAGTGACTGCAAACACAAAAGCTTTTCAAAGAGCAGTGCATGTACTTAGATGATAGTGTTACACAGTGATACCTTGTGTTGAATAAGGATTTCCATCCATAAAATCCATGATTTCTAACATTTGAATCTGCTCTCTTGGAAGCATAGATGAAGGCACCTTTAGCCCTCATTTTATGTTTCCAGGACTCTTTCCAGAAAATATTTGAGGGATTAAAAAAACAAACAAACAACAAAACCTACTATAAACTAGTGTGCAATAGAGCATGTTGGTAAATAGCAACAGCTCCACAAACATGCTTATAAAGTAAAGTTTCTGTATGTTCGTTTCTGGCTACCAATTATCAGAAGTGAAACTGGAGCTCACTAACTTGTCTGAGGGGATGAGGTGGAAGTAGTCCCAGTTTTCATCTAAGCAGTTGCACAAAGCTGGAGTTAGGTAGATTTCTTATGCTGTCTAAGCACAAGCTCCTGTGCAGGTAGAGGCCAGGAAACTTGTAAATCTTCCTTGAGATAGCAGCTGCATCTGTGAATTACTGCAGGAATAGCCATTATGGTATAATAGCATTAATATATTTTTCCTATCCAGTGCCTTAGCACAATAGCATATTTGTCTGTTAACTGCTTTTTGTTCGTAGATGATGCATAGTGAGTTGTCTTATTAAGTTTTGTTGGAAAGGTTTCTTCACATGTATACATGATGTGGTAGTCATCTCCAGCTCTTGATTCATATCCAGTCTGATGCCCATAATGCCTCCTGGCATTGCTTGTGAGGACAAAAATGGAAAAAACTTAAAACCAGAGCCAAGTGAGGAGTAGAGTATGTGAAGTATTACTGATATTGTCAACCATGGAAAGATCACTGTACTAAGTGTTAGCAGGCAAACAGATGTGGTCCCACACTGGGAAACTCAACAGTAGACTTGAGTCAATAAGAAAAAGTAACTGACAGTAGAAAGATGAACATAAATAAAGAAATTGCTTAGGTACCAATTCAGCAAGCTTAGAAGGGCCAAAGTCTGCTCTCAGCTGCTGAGGCCATGCTGAATTTTATGTGCAGTGAGAAGTGCAGTTGGGCATCTTGTAGGCATTCTTATGTTAAATTGTGACTAGTTCTTGGCTGGGGCTTTCCAGCATTGACTCCCCGTTCAAAATAGGGAAAACTGACTGTGGTGGCTGCATTCTCCAATTTTTTGACATGGTCAAAACACGGCACCAAGGTTGGGTGTCGTGTCTGCATCTCTGAACGGATTATGTCTTCTTGGTCCAGCAGTCCAGAAGAAAAGACAGTGTGCGTTATTTGCTGTCCTAGAAATCCAGTAACAGCCATAACTAACTGGGCACTTAGTCAGAGGTATAGGTGCAAGTCTCTAAAGCAGGAAGAAGACAAGATTAGGTAATATGTTTCTGTGAAGTAAGTGTTTAAAAATGCATAATTATGCCAATGAACTTCTTTAGCCAAGAAGTAAGGAATGTGTTCTGAAAACACAACAGAGTAAGGGGGATGATGGGGAAAAATGGATGAGAGAGATGACTTCCTAACATCCCTATTGCTTTCCATGTACATTAATGTGTTGGATCCATGTACTCCTGAATCCAGGAGAAAAGCCTGCTGCAGCATTTCTGCAAAACACAAATAGGGCCTTCAAAACAGAGGGTTCATTTCCAGTGCATGAGTGTCCCATTTAATTGATTTAAATGAGTCAGCTGCAGGGCTCTTGGCAAGACTGGAGCCTGTATGCCAGCACAGGATGGTAAATGGAAGCAACAGTCAGTTGCGGAAAACAAGAGAGGGCAGATGTGCCTTTTCTTCCTGCTTTACTTCTGCTCCTCTTCACTCTGTTTCCCACCACACAGTCCTGCTTTTTGCTTGCCCACACTCAAGTGCCCACATGTGAACCTTCTCCTGTGGGGAGAGGGTTAGAAAGTTGGGCGATATCACAGGCAACCACATACTGGCCAGGAGCTGATTGGGGAGGCAGACTTAGATGTGGGCAGCCTAACCTCCTCTACGAGAAGGTTCTGAATGTGGTAGTGACTGGTGCTATGAGCCCTGGCCTGCTGACATACCCTCAACCTCCAGCGCCAAGCCACTGGTAACAAACTCAGTCATCTGTGGACGTTCTTTTCTCGTGTTCCATGATGGATTTAGCAGGCCAGATCTAGAAATGAGAGACTGAATCTGCTGCTCACTGAGCAAAAGCTGCTAAATTTGTGCTAATTTGCTCACAACTCATCCAGGTTTCTCCCTGCCTGAGCGAGCCTGGCTTAACTGCAAAAGAATCACAGAAACATACGCTGGGCACTGTTTGGTTTAATTCCATGTCCTGAGCTAAATTTAGCTGTGGAGATAAGGCCAGGCTGTGTTAGCATCATCCTTCCTATCACCAGCAGGAGCTGATGAGGTGGGGCAGCTCCTGGTCCTCCTGTCTTTGTTTCTGTATTGGTCTTGATCAATTCTACAGAGCTCAAGTTGAAATGAAAGGACCTAGCTGGAGATAGGTGTCACCAATCATTTAAATGCGTCCAGTAAATATATAGGAATTGGTTCTTTTAATGGAAATACTGAATACCACATTTGTATTCAGAGATCAGAGCAATGGAATGAGCACAAAACTCTTTTCTTAAACAGCCCATCAGACCAATGTTATAATTAGTATTATATACATGACATATAAAATACCTTATAGTGTATACTATATATTACAATAGAAAAATTATTAAAAACATAAATATTGGATATCATTATTATATTTCATTACACAAACATCAGTATTTTCCTCTCATACTCAAAAAGTAGGTTTTGATTTTTCTTCTTCTGGATGTGGCAAGCTGTTGCTATCATGCTATCTTTACAATTTCCAACTTGGCTTCTGCAATGAAATCAAAAACCAGTCGTCAGTTTGCAAACATGTGGTCATGCTTTTTAAATGAAACTGTGTGATGCTCGGAGTATCAGGGCTGTAATTCAAGTTGCTGATCACAATGTGTCCAAGTCATTTTTCTTTCAGGATATTGCTTTGCACTCAACCTGAAGATTAGCTTACAACTTGTTGGGCCACCCAGGATATCTGTTACAGTAAAGAAGAGTGATTAGCAAATATGAGCAAGGCATCCTCCTAAATAATGTTAGTTTTGGTGAGCTTAAATGAAAAGATATTACAGACAACAAACTCTGCTGTATGTGTGTTTTTCCTTTGCTGTTACTTAATTATTACTTAGAAGCAAATAAGAATTTGGATGTTTTGTAAGTGGTAATTTAAAACCAGCAAATCAAAGAAGCTGTTTCAAGGAGCTTCTGAGCACAGAAGCAAGTCTTCAGAGCAGTACAGAAGTAAACATTTAGAACTCTGTGACTTAAGTAGTATGTTTGTGAAAGTTATCCCCTTCGACTGAGGTTATATTTGTTTTTTCAGTCATTTAAAAAAAAAAAAAAAATTGAAAGTGGTATTCTCTGAAAGGATTTCATGTTCTTTTTGCTGCTTCCAGTTGACTCTGATCATCTACTCTTGCCATTCTGGTCCCAGATAACAGTGGCTGAAAAGATCTGTTCTGCAATGCTCCTAAAGTTGTGCCAGCACTGATCTTTGAAAATGTATTCCATCACCCTGGAACTTACTGCTCCCAATTTCTTCTGCCAGTGGAGCAGCAGGGAAACATTTTTCTGGTCAGGTAAGATACAAACCAGTGATATGGAGAAGGGATCTTTGCGACAGATGCCAGAGAATGCTCTCAGAGAAGTCTTTTTTTTTTCACATTTACAAGCACACTACAATACATCCCATGCTTTAGACTGTAGACTTCAGAAAAGAGTGCTTTGCAGTTTGTTATTGAAGGGGGAGGCTTGAAATGATGAAATAGCCTGAATGTGCCTGGGGGAGTTGATGTGAGGGAATGGGAGCAACCTTACCCTCATTAGCAACATCTTAAACCAGAGAGAATGTCCTTTCTCATGTTTCCTGCACAGATGCTGGAGATAATCCTGAGTCTATAAAACTTTGCTGGATATAGCACTGTTTGCAGAGTCTCCTTCCAAGACTGAAGAGTGAGCACATTCTTGTCCGGTCTTCAGAGCTGCAGTTTGGAAAAAAACACTTGCCAGTGTTTCCTGCCATGCGGTCTTCTGACAGCATAAATGTCTTCAATAGTAGGCAACATATACACTTTTTAGTTTAGAAATAGATTGCAGTTTTGAAACACAGTGGGAAATGTGAATAGAATAGTGTATCTGTCTATCCACGTCATTTGTTCTGTTTAAATGAATATTTTCTATATAATACTGCTAAGAAGCACTGTTCAACTCAGAGGACACTCAACACTTTTCATCCCCTGTGAAACTTGTTGGCTTATTAGGTGCTGGAAATACTTGCCACATCCTTTTGGATCTAGCAGTGCTAGATATCAAGGCTAGTGACATGATAAGGTGGCAAGCTGCCCCATGCTCAAACACGTCTGTAGCTGTCATTCAGCAAAGTACTAACACATATTTTTCAATTTAATTTTATTGACTTTAATTAGATTTGGAACGCCCTTAATTACTGTGTTACCGTTGAGTGATCTTCTGATGTAGAGCTTCAACCAGAGGCTGTACAAAACTTTCCAAATCGGATCTGACTCTTGCACCTGTAACCCACTGTTTATTGTAGACCCTAATAGAATGAAGACTAAGTCGTGTTTAAGAATGGTTGCTTCTGCCTTGGGCTGGAAGAATGTCTTTCTACATGCAACTGCAACCCAATTTGCTGTGGTTTCTAGGAAATTACACTAAATAATGGCCATATTGTTACATGAATGACAAATACAGCTACAACTTACTAGTCATAATTAAAAACAATGACATTTATTATGCAGATTTTTCTGAAGCTCTTCAGCCTTTCAAAGTTTCTCTAGATACCTTCTCCAAGAAGAGGAGACTGCAGGAATGAGAACTGTTTTTTCAACCTACCGATTGAGAAAACTTTCTGTCTCTTTTTACCTGTAATCTCTCCCAAGGGTTCTGTCTCCTAGACAGAAAAAATCTAAAGCAAAAATGGCAATTTTAAGTCCCGCTTGGGCAGCTAAATCCAAAATGTATATCCTGTGAGTTGTGCTCTAAGCTGCCTATTTCACTAAGCAAAATCTACCATGTAGCTCCATTTCCACATGTCTCTGTCTCATCAGTGCAGGCCATAGTTACAAATACAAATACTTCTGTCTGAACACAAGACCACAGGGTTTCCTAAAGAAATGCTTTCCCAGCTATTGCACATTTGAAGACCTATTTTTAAGCCTAACCTTTGCTTTATTTCATACTTCTCTCTGGCTGCCTGGTTGAACACGTGCTCTGGCACCTACCTCTGGCCCACAAGGGATGCTTGAACCTCTTCATACAAGGGCGTTGGTTACATCAGGGCAGACTATAAAAAACTGACTTAAAAATAATAATCAGCCTGAAAACTGGACAACCAGTTTGGAAGATAACAGAAAGGCAGTATAGAGACATTTCCTTAGCATAGGCTCCTTGATGCTATCTGGTACTCCAGGATAAGTGAGACATCTGCACAAGGTGGCAGTTATGGTGCTAGACTGAGGAATGTTTCACAATCCTGATTCTAGAGAGAGGAATTATTTCTAGGTTCACTGGTTTTACCTGAATGCCAGTGTTATCAGCTGGAATTCAATCCCCTCTTCTGGCAGGAATAAGTGGCTGAAATACAGTAGCAAGGGTATGCTGGGTGCCCCAACAGGATCCCAGCCACTGCTGAGAAGGCTGTGGGTCAGCATGCTCAGCATCAGAGCAGCCTGAATGTCTTTGGGGTGGGAAGGGCAGGTTTATCCTGCAGCAGTGTGCTGGTTTCATGCAGAAGTCTTTTGTCATGCCTGCTGTCTGGGGTGGCTTGACTGTCTCTCCATGCTGATTTTGTGCCATTTACACCACTGTCTACTTTAAAAAGCGTACTGGTAGCTGATACTGAAAATTCAATTTTCCATTTATTTATTTGTTTTGTTTAAACCTAGTGATCTTGTTAAAGTGGCTTTATTAACACTGTAACAAAAGAAACAGAGGATGTAAAAGTAACAGGGGTCAACCCTGGATGAGAAGGGAGAGCAGGAATGGCTCACCCTAGTTTACTGTTATTCACAGTATGTCTTCAGCAACTTTCCAGTGAGATTTACTTGGCAAATACACACAAGTTTCTGTGCATATAAGCACTCATACATACTCCTCCTTATGAGCATGTCTTTCCATTGTGATAGTAGCTCACACAGCTCTGATCCCTTATTTTATCTCACCAAGCAGGTGAGAGGATAACAAATTCACTCCAACAAAGCCCTTAATGCTGTGTTGCTGTTTCATGTCTGGCAAAGGGATAAAAGGCGATCTCAGTGCTGAGGTGATGAAAACTTTCCATTGACAGATCCAGGCACAACCATTTGAGCAATATGGGATTGTAAAGACAACAACTGAGCTGGGACCAGTGTGGAGAAACCTGTTACCTGAGAACCTTGGGCCCTATCCCAGTTGCTTCAAAAATGGAAGCTTTCAATTAACACTTTGCACTGTGACAGGCAATGGACGTGGGAAGTATTTTCCTATTTGCAGATAAAAGTGAACCTATCTTCTGTATCGCTACAATAATCAATTAACTAAAAGGAATAAATTCTGCCACTTTCAGCTGCAACATGACATTTAAATCAAAGGACTTTATGACATCAGAACTCAGATGCATCATTTAAAAACAAACAAAAAAAATACAACCAAAAAGAGAAGTTCTAGTGCAAACTAGGAGGATGCAAGCACAAAAACATCCTGTTTATACTCAGGGTTTCTGGGACAGCAGATTGTTTTTCCCTTTGCACTTGGTTCATTTAAACCAAACCACAATTTATCACTACCTGGGGGAAGAAAGAAGAAGCAACTCCTTCAGAAAGAAATTCCTTAATTTGGTGTTTCAGAAAATTTCAGCAGCCTCGGTCGGATTGTTTAAAGGATGCCTCCCCTAGAAGTTATGTTGGTGACTCTTCAGTACAGGCTTAGGAAATGAGAGCACCATATAGAGGCCAGACAAGGTGCTGGGGAAGCTTCAGCATCTGCCAGTGGGCAGCTTACTGCTGACCACAGGAGGATGCACTGAAAAAGGCAGAGCCTCCTCAGCCTGCATCAGTGCTGCATGAATCCTCAGTAGTTAATGAATCATAGAATCACTTGAGTTGGAAGGGACCCTTAGTAGTTACCTAGTCCAATTTCCTCCCCTCCCCTCCCCTCCCCTCCCCTCCCCTCCCCTCCCCTCCCCTCCCCTCCCCTCCCTCCCTCCCTCCCTCCCTCCCTCCCTCCCTCCCTTCCTTCCTTCCTTCCTTCCTTCCTTCCTTCCTTCCTTCCTTCCTTCCTTCCTTCCTTCCTTCCTTCCTTCCTTCCTTCCTTCCTTCCTTCCTTCCTTCCTTCCTTCCTTCCTTCCTTCCTTCCATTTATGATACAGCATCTGCAATGACTGTTTCCATATAAAATAGCTTAAGAGGGTTGCTTGCCATTCTAGTAACACATTTCAGTATTTGACCAATGGCTTACGTTGAATAGTTAAATGCCATTGCTTTTTGCCTGAATGCCCATCTACTGAGTGATTTATACGAAGCATGAGTGGATGAAAAAAATAATACCCTTCACCATCATCTCTATCTGGGACTGCCTTCTCTGGGGCTGAGCAGGCAAACAATTTGCTGGGCCTAAAATGAAGGAAGTGATTCCCTCTTCTTTGTGGCACTGCTGGTGGGAAGCAGCTTTAATCCTGTGGCAATAGCCATGTCAAAATAATGTCTCTGAATAACCTTACAAAAGCTGCCAGCAAATCTTTCACAGCTTTAAGTATTACTGGTACTCTCCAGATAACGTAATTCTGTTTTCTCCTGGCCAGAAAAAACAGCATTACTGCAGGGACAGCAACAGCTTTGCCAAGCCCAATGCACTCCTGAAGCTGTGCTGCTGGGACTTCTCACCTCACACCTGCACATACTGCAACAGGTCAAGCCAAGGAAACTCATCCAGATTAAAGGTTCCTGCTGATAGAAACCATGCCCAAACTCTCCCTTCCCTTCAAACACTCAGACCTTGCTGTATGTCCCCAAAAGGCAACATAGCCCAACTGGTGCTTCACAACATCTGTCTTGGTCCCCTGCTATTTGTTTCCATGAAAACCTCAACAGATACAAAGAGCACAGTAACACTGTTTGATAGAGCAAATTCCCAGCTACAAAACACTCCTTTTCAACACAGTCACCACCATTGCTGTGCATTTTCACCGGTGGTTAACAGAAGCATGCATGCTGCACTCATAAAAATCTGCACTAGTGGAGGTGACCCACTGTTGCTGCCTCTACTGCTGAAATGCACCACCCACCACTGCACTGTACTCACATCCACTGTTTGGTCTCCATTAACATTCAGAAAGCATCAGTGAATGTTAATGGGTGCAATTTTTTTTCCATGTGGAGGAATGGGGCTGAGGAACGTCAGACACCATTCTGTCAGACTGCCCCTCTGCTCCGTCTGTCACACAGCAACAAAACTGAATGGAATACTGATGGGAAGGTTCAATTTTTACTGCCATACCAACATCTACTTCTGACGTCATGGGCCGATACAATAAAATAGAAAACATCCTGGGGTCCTGAGAGGGATGGATGATGTGATTGCCAAGACACTCTCCATCATATTTGAGAAGTTGCAGCTGCCCAGAGTAGTCCCCAGGGACTGGTAAAATCACTCCCACTTTTAAAAAAGGGAGAAGGGAAGACCTGGGAAACTAGAGGCTATTGAGTCTCACGTATGTGCCTGGGGAGATCATGGAACAGATCCTCCTGGAAGAGTTGTTAAGCCACATAAGGAATGAGCAGGTTATCTGAGACAGCCAGCACTGTTTCATGACATTGTGCCTGACCAATCTGGTGGCCTTCTATGATGGAGTGGCAGCACTGGTGGACAAAGGAAGGGCAAATGATATAATCTACCTGGACTTCTGCAAGACTTTTGACATGGTCCCACAGCACATCCTTACATCCAAATGTAAGGATACAGGTTCAAAGAATGGACTATTCACTGCATAAGGAGGTGGTTGGATGGCCACAGCCAGACAGTTGTGGTAAATGGCTCTACGTTCAGGTGGAAATTGGTCATGAGTGGTGTCCTACCAGGGCTCTTCAACATCTTTATCGATGACCTAGACAATGGGACTGAGTGCATCCTATGCAAATTTGCTGATGACTCCAAGCTGAATGATGCACTTGATGCTATACAAGGAGGGGATGCCATCCCAAGGGGCCTTGAACAAGTTTGAAAAGTGAGCTCACATGAGGCAATCACAGGTGTGTGTACAAACAGAAAGAAAAACATCGTGAGAGCAGCCCTGTGGAGAAGGACCTGGGGGTTCTGGAAGACAAAAAAGTTGGAAATGAGCCACAAATGCACACTTGCAGCATAGAAGGCCAACTATATCCTGGGCTAAATCAAAAGAGGGGTGGCCAGCAGGGAGAGGGAGGGTTCTCCTTCCCTCCACTCTGCCCTTGTGAGGCTCCAACTGGAGAACTGCATCAGGGCCTGGGGCCCCCAGCACAAGAATGACATAGAGTTGTTGGAGTGGGTCCAGAGAAGGCCACGAGGATTATCAGAGGGTTGGAGCACCTCCCCGGGTGAAGACAGGCTGTGGGAGCTGGGCTTGCTCAGTCTTGAGAAGAGACAGTTCAGGCCTTTCAAGACTTAAAGGAAGCTTGTAAACACGAAGGAAATTCAATTTTTACATGTGTCAATAGTGACAGGAGAAGGGGGAACAGTTTAAAATGAAAAGAAAGGAGATTTAGATTAGAAATCAGGAAAAATTTTAACTAAGATGTTGGTGAGGTACTGGCATAGGTTGCCTGGAGATACTGTGGATGCCTCATCACTGGAGGTCTTCAAGGCCAGTTTAGATGGGACCCTGGGCAACTTGATCTAGTGCCTGATTTAGTGGCTGACAACACTGTGTCTGTGGCAGAGGAGTTGGAAATAGATGATCTTTGAGGTCCCTTCCAACCAAAGCCATTCTATGACTATGACTTTTGGAACAGCCCATGTACAAGTGAAAAACAACAGAAGCAAAGCAAAACAACAAGTAAAACAAAATACCAGATACACAAGAACCATCTTACAGCTGTGTCTGAGGTCTTACATTCCTTGAGTTCAAGGCAAAAGTCACACTGACTCTAAATGACACAATATTTTACCTCACAGTCACAGTACAACATTATCACTTCAGTATCAATACCATCATCAGGCTGGAGGACTAACTCAGGCACAGAGCTGATCTGACTTCCAGTTGATTTTTTATTTCAATGCACAGTATTTATGGAAAGAGATCTTCTATTGCTCTTGGAATTTGTAGTCGAGCTCATCCAAGGCTGGGTTTGTTAAAAAACACTGCACTCAGGTGGTTGTCAAGTCAATATAACTCCTTCCATCTGATTTGCTTTTTAATAAGGCCAAGTTACTCCTACTAGTATGCGGAAAACATAACTTCTAAACTTAACTCTTGTTGCAGAACTAATTGCTTAATTACAGTGTTGCTTGAGCTACTCATTAGTTGTTGTACTGAAACTACTTCAAATTCATTTTTGCCTTCCTTTCAAGGAAACCCCACATTTTTCACAAGTAGCAGTTAGGCAAGGAGTATCTTGGTTGGGTTCCACTAATGAACAATTCTATCAGCTCTTACCACAGCAAAACTCCCTGACTTCTGTAGCTTCTCCTGAATAAGGACTTGCTTAATCGCAGGCAAATACTATTACAACAGAATATAACCGTGCATCCCATGTCAAACAAAGATTGTTAAAACACCCTGCCAGCTTCATCTCCTTGTGGTGTTGGCTGCAGTTGACCAAAGCCTATAGTGCTGTGAATGGTGTGTTCACCCTTAATGTAACTAGCTCTATTTGGTTCCTCATCTGTGTATATAGTAACCAGCACCAAACAGATCAAATAAATCAGCCCTCTTGTAAAACTTCCAGTTCAGTAAATTAAGACCATCGCAATCTTTGTTCTATAAAAAGCCCTGTGGAATTAGTTCATGATCTCTTCCCTTGCCATAAGGAAAAAATAGCAGATGGCATTGGGTCTTTTTCTGAGACACCAGCTGAGAAATGGCAGAGGAGACCAAGAAAGTAAGGCAGTACTCTGCCCGCAGCAGGGCTGAGAGCTCCTTAGTGAAGGGGTAGAATTCTTCACTTAAAAATTGCAACAGGCAGTTCAGCTCTAGTGACTTCCTCCCCAGGGAGTGGTGTATCTTCAGACAAAGAGGCGAACAAACAATGAGAAGAAGGTGACCCTGGGGGAGAAAGATGTCCTGTGAGGGACAGGGCCACCCCAATAAATACAGAGGGAGCGTGATAGAGAACTGAGATCAATGAGGAAGTGCACACAGCTTTGAGTTTTGTAAAATTGCCTAGGCAAGAACTGGAGACATCACCATAACTCATTGCTAAGAGAAGCATGAGTATGTGGCTTTACACAGTAAATAGGACATCATCAGCTGCAACAAGCCCCACAGGCATCTTTCTTTTCTCCGCTGTCAATAGTGCCAATACAAACTTGAATGATCTGGTTCACCAGAAACTTCACACAGCCCACTGCACTCTGCACACCCAGCTGTACCAGGTATGTGACCTCTCTCCCCACATACTCACCACCACCTTCCCTCTCCAACCAACTCCTTAACATCAGTGTTCTACCAAATTAAACTGCTGCGATGCATTTAACGGGCCTTTGCCATGATAGGAGAGACTTACAGAAGCTGGTGTCAAAATATCAATAGCCTTTGAAGAAGCCATACCCTTGTCACTAAGGAAGGCACCCCCCTCTATTAGGTTCTCAATAGAAGGCCTGTGTCAAGGATAAGTTTTTTTTTTTTCATTTTAAAAACATAATAAAAATACTGGGGTTACTTTACGGATTCCCTCCATGCTGCTCCTGTGACTGTTGCTGATTTGGAAGGTACAGCTGGGTGCTGAGGGCTCATCCCACCGCCATGGGAATGGGGAGTGCGGCCCTCTGAGGATGTTAACCTGGAGTGAGCTTCAGCTGGCAGTTGGCTGCTTGTCAGCAGCTAAGGAGGCCCTGCAATTTGGAGAATAAAGACATGCTTCCCATCTCCAGAAGAACTCAGCAGGTGCCTACAGCAACAAAGATGAGAATCTGTTTTTGGGATGGTGTCTGCCGTTCTTCAGTAGTTCAGCCACTGCCCAGCGTAGCTTGGAGAAGGCTCCAGGGAGACCTCATTGTGGCCTTCCAGTACTTGAAAGGAGCATATAAACAGGAGGGGGAATGCCTGTTTATGAGGGTGGATAGTGATAGGACAAGGGGAAAACTGAGACAGGGGAGGTTTAGGTTAGATATTAGGAAGAAGTTTTTCGCACAGAGGGTGGTGAGGCACTGGAACAGGTTGCCCAAGGAGGTTGTGGATGCCCCATCCCTGGAGGCATTCAAGGCCAGGCTGGATGTGGCTCTGGGCAGCCTGGTCTGGTGGTTGGTGACCCTGCACATAGCAGGGGGTTTGAAACTAGATGATCATTGTGGTCCTTTTCAACCCAGGTCATTCTATGATTCTATGATTCTATGATTCTATGAAGGACTTCCAGCAAACCCTCAAAGGGAGCAAGACTCTGGATTCCTACAGTAGCACTGCAATGGTGGTGGGTTTTTTTTGTTTTTTTTTTTTCCAATATTCTTTTTTTAATCTTTTTTTTCCCTCCTTATAAGAACTGAACAGCTCCCTTATCTTTTTAACTATTGATATACTTTGGAAAGCAGTATAGCAGTTGCCAGTGCCACTAATATCTCTTTCCTAAGTGACACCAAGCTCAAGCCTGTCTGTATGCATTATGCTGTGCCTGTCAGCACAGAGACTGATTTATCATTTTCGCACCTCTCACAATGTATCAGAGATCCCTTTGCAATTCTTCAGCTTACTTTTAATTTCACTATCCTAAATAATTACATTACATCATCACCATGCCATCTCCTTCACACATCTCCTGGGCACCCTCAGCAGCACTGCTCCCCATGATGTACTGCACACCTGCCAACTTACTGCTTCCTCATTGTTAACAAATTATCAAACCAAAAGATAACTCTTTTCTCATCCCATCAAAGTTCAATTTCTTTAAGGATCTTTAGCGTGTATCTTTGCAAAAGCTTGTGAAAATTCACAGGCGTGATATTAAATACAGGATACTGAACTACCAGGTTGATGACCCTTTCACAGGACATTGTTAGGAAGAAATTCTTTACTGTGAGGGTGGTGAGACACTGGAACACGTTGCCCAGAAAGGCATGCCCCCTCCCTGGAAGCATTCAAGGCCAGGCTGGATGGAGTTTTGAGCAACCTGGTCTGGAGGGAAGTGTCCCTGCCTATAGCAGGGGGTTGGAACTAAGGGGTCTTAAAGGTCCCTTCCAACCCAAACTGTTCTATGATTCTATGACATTTTAAATCCTTTTCCCTTTCCACAGGAAGCCTTATCATTCATCAGCTCCCACCAGCACTGCTGCTCCTCAGTGCCAAGCCCTACTCCACGTGGCAGCTGGTAACATCCCTGCAACGTCCTGGCAGTTTGTGACCAATCTCCTTGATAAGCAGAAGGAAACTGCCTACATTGCTGGCAGTCTGAGAGCACAGCAAAGGGAAGAGACCCACACAACCAGCAGGGCTTCACATAAACAGAACTCAAACAAGCAAACAAACCTTAAGCCACACTTCTCCTCCTCTACTCTGCCCATTTAAGATCCACCTGAAGTACTGTACCCAGGGAAGGGGCTCCCAGCACAGGAGGGATGCAGATCTATTGGACTGAGTCCAGAGGAGGGCCATGAAGATGACCAGTATGCTGCAGCTCCTGTCCTATAGAGACAGGATGAGGGCTGGACTTGTTCAGACTGGAGAAGGCTCCAGGGAGACCCCATTGTGGCATTCCAGTACTTAAAGAGAGCTCATATGCAGAAGGAGGACCAAGTTTTTACACAGCCTGATAGTGATAGGACAAGGAGGAATGGTTTTAAATTCAGAGAGGGGAGATTAAGGCTAGATGTTAGGAAAAAACTTCTTACTGTGAGGGTGGTAAGGCGCTGGCACAGCTGCCCAGAGAAGCTTTGGTGCCCCATCCCTGAAGGCACTCAAGGCCAGGCCCTGCCCATGGCACGGAGTTGGGGCTGGGTGGCCTAAGGCCCCTTCCAATCCAAACCAGTCTGTGATTCTATATAATAGAAAGCAGTCCCCTCACAAGGCCTGAAGTGGTGGATTGCCCTCTGCCCACTCAAGCCCACAGAAATTTTAATGCCACGATGCTGCATCCCCAGATGAGACTCATTTGCAGCATTGAACAAGAAGTGCTTGGAGAAAGACTGCGGCACATGAAGCATTTGTAGAAATTATCTAAAAAGTATATTTGAACAACGCCTGTATTTCAAGCATCTAGTGTTGCTACTTGCATAACTTATAAGCAAGAAGTGAAGCCACACCTAAATTATTTCTAACCATGCTGTACCACTGATCCTGAAGCTGCTTTTCAACTGCCCTCACAAGACAGAACAAGGAGCTTGCCTTTTCCTTCGGTTTGATTTGAAAAATGCAGTGCCTGTGCTCAGCACTAATCCCAGTGCCAAAGCTGAAGGCAGAGCACTGGCAGCAGAACTGGCCTGAGCTACATCCATCTGCGGAGGCAGAACATTGGTACGAGAGCCAGGAACATGCCTGCTTGAAAGATCATGTCATAAAAAAACAACAACAAAACCCAGCTCAACAGGGACGAGAGTCACTCCAACAGTGATGACAGTCACTCCAACAGTGACAAACCTGCCTTCTTTCTGCTGTCAGCTTCTCACCCAGCTCAGGGCCACAGTGAGGGGAAATGGAGGGGGGCTGTGTAGTGCTCAAGGACCAGGCGCAGTATTTAAGACACAGTTTAGTTAAGTTGATGCTCTGTCTCTTGGATCCATAAATAAATAAATAGATATATTCTTTTCAGTATTCCAGAGAAAGGAGATCAGGGTGCCTTGGTACAAGCATCCAGGCATCTCCGGCACTCAGTGCAACTGTTGGAGCCTTCCCGTGGCTGAGGTGGGAAATGCACAGCCCCAAAGGGCTCATCTCAGGTCCCTACGTGGGAGAATGAGACCCAAATTCACGAGTTGTTCCCCCAGAAGGTGCACATCCTTACACGCTGAGCCGAATATGCGTTGCTGCCCTCCTCTCTCGCTCCATCCTGCAGCTGCCTTCCGTCCCTTTGGCTTTCACAGCTCCTTTTGAACTTTTTTACTCTGATTTGTTTTTCCTTAAAAATCCTTTCGGGGTAGGGGGGGACAGAAAGGCAGCCACGGAAAATGCACACAACTGCTCGATTCTTAACGTGTGCAAGGAATGCACATCTGGTGTACGTCTGACATCTATAACTCCCGTTAGTGCTGCAGAGCAACAAGAGCTCCCTGAGGGAGTGCAGTTCCCATTGCTGCTAGCAGGCACTGCCCGTGCAAATCGCTGCTGTTCCCGATTCCCGGCTGCATAAATTTTTGCAGGGAGGCCGCCAGGCCCTGACCTTCCCTCGGAGCCGCCTCCGACCCCTCACTTTCCTCCACACTTGGGCTGTGCCTCCCGCACGCAGCTGCTCCCTTGGGTCAAGACTGGAGATCCTAACAGGGCGCAGTCAGTCTGGAAAATGAGAGGCTGGAAAAGCCCCAGAGTTCTGCTTCTGAGGCTGCAGCAGACGGGACTATGAGGTTCAGGAGCATTTTTGTTTCGTGCCGCAAGTGGAAAAGATCTGAGCATGGGGCAGCGAGCCCTTCGCACGCTGCCTGGTCATGTTGCTGTAAATAGCCCACCAGCCCTGGCGGGCAGCGTGGCTGCTTCCAGGTGCGCGGCAGTATAAAAACCTCTGGAGCAGGCATTGGCCTGCGGGAGACTCCCAGCACCCTGCACCACAACAGGTAACGGCACCGCTCCACTGCCCTAACCCGAACCCTGACGTGGCTGCTTCCTGCTGACTAACAAAGGAACTCAGCTCTGCGCTCCTTGCCTGCTCTGCCCAAGCACACCTAACCCATTGGTTTTTTGCATTTGGATACATGTACCCTGTGGGCTCAAATATCATAAGGGCGTACAGCAGTGCTCTAGGCATATATATACATACACACACGTGCATATTAGGCAGTGTATGAGAACTTTGCACGAGAGCTCAGAAACAGAGTGCACGCCCAGTCCTAACTCACACTGCCGTGCAACTGCGCTTCCCTTTTGAGCAGATGGAAGTGACTTTTGCCTGGTAATTCTGACTACAACCAGCAACGCAGTGTGATCTTGTGCCAAGAAAAGGGAGAAGCCTTTCAGCAGAGCTGTGCTCGCAGCTAAGGACCGAGTGACACAGTACTACTGCTCAGTAACCTACTTTTTTTATTTCGGGCCATGCGGTCAGATCCGATAACTCTTTCCAAGCCATGAATCTCAGAAGTTGAGGCAGAAAATTTATTAGAGGGGATAAAGCTGAATAAAGCTAAAAGCTGAATAAAGCTAAAGCTGATAAACTAAAAGGAGGCTGAGGGGAGACCTTATTGCTCTCTTCCAATATCTGAAAGGTGCTTACAGCGACAGCGGGGTTGGTCTCTTCTCACTGGTGACAGGACGAGGGGAAATGGACTTAAGTTGAGCCAGGATAACTTTAGGTTGGATATCAGGAAACACTTCTTTACAGAAAGGGTTGTTAAGCACTGGAATAGGCTCCCCAGGGAAGCGGTTGAGTCACCATCCCTGGATGTGTTTAAAATCCGTTTGGATGTGGTGCTCAGGGACACGATTTAGCGGAGGGTTGTTAGACTAGTATGGTTATGTCATGGTTGGACTCGATGATCTTGAAGGTCTTTTCCAACCTGAGTGATTCTATGATTCTATGATTCTTTAAAGCGTTACCATAAGGTTTATTACCATCTTACAATTTAGTCTGAAGCATTTTATTACCTTGTCAGATAGATATAATTTTGTGACTTATTCCATCTTTTTAAAGTTCTGAAGAAATCAAATGTAGTGTTGCAACTTATTTTGTTGGCAACAAAGTCAAAGACTGTTAGTGTAGCCCCCATGAGTTTAAACTCTTTGGAAACCACAGAATTTAGGTGATGATACCCTTCAGAACCACTTTGCCAATAAACGAGCTGTTAACCACCACAAAGAGCCAGCAGTTTCTAAGGGAACAGATTTTGCTTGCCATACTGTCTTCCCCAAATTAAATGTTTATAAGAGATGTATCACTTTCAGTGAAATATGGATCAGAAAAACTGTCAAAACTGTATGAAATGTCCATTCTAGTAAGACAGCAGAACTTGACCTTCCTGCACATGATGATGCAGATACTGCCCACATGCAACAAGAGCACCCAGTAGTGACCTGTGCCCACAGCTCTCAGGTAGAGTTGGTCATTTACAGTAATAAATGAAAGCTGTTCATATATCAATATACTTGAATCCAGAGTAAATGTAGTTTGTAGCAAAAAAACCCCAAAAACCAAAAAACTTCAATTTATGAATCACTAATAGCTGTGGCATTAGGATGTATGAAATAATAACTTCCTATTATGCAAAAGCGACACCTACCAAAAGATATGAATGATGTTACTGTGGCATCCAGAAGCCCGGCATGATGTATCTATCACTATGAATAAATGCAGAGTGCATAATCTCTTCTCCCAGACTGCCATCTGAGAACTTGGGCACCTGAGGGACTTCAGGGCCAGACCAGGCCCACCAGTGTAATTGATGGTTATTTTTCAGATCTCTTGACCCTTTTAAGAAGGGCTTTAATAAAAACAGCAAAGCATCTTTATGAATATTTAAGCCGACTACTATTCCAGAGCATAGTGGAAATGCTAAGTGATGGCCTGAGCCAGTGATTGAGCACCTGGTGGGAAGGCAGGGCCAAACCAGGGGAGCACAGCTGCATGCAATGCACCTGAGTGACTGGATGGGGTGGAACCAGGATCCACCTCTTCCCAGACCTCATTTAAGGGTTGGCAGGGGAAGAGAGGCATTATTTGCTGGAGATCTCTGCCTATCTGAGATCTTCTAAAGATAAGCAGCTCTTTTCCTTCTTTTCTATATCTGTAGTTGCTGCATTTGGGCTTGTTTTCATTTGTTGTAGCTAACGATTTTGCCACTCTGCCATTATCATCCCACTGTAGCATTACACAGAGGATCTCAAAGAACAAAACAGGAGAAAACATAACAATTTTTAAGCGCAACAGAACATCTCTCATTTAGGTTAGAATTCAATATGCCTGTACTGAATGATACCAGAGAAGCTATTTATTACAAGTGCTTAACAGTGGAGCAGCAAATACACATTTACTAAGCTGCCTCAAATATGATCTGTGGTACTCATGTGGCCAACTGTAAGTCTGAACTACCACAGTAAGAACTTGTTTTTTTTTTCATATCTGGAGCTGGAATGAGAGCCACTGCTGAGAACAGGCAGTGTACTATTGAAAATGTGAGGTCGTATAGAAACTGCTACTGTTCTCTGAAGGGGCACAATGCCAAAAGTGGGGAAAAAAGTGTCCCAAATGCCAGGAACTGGCTGCTGTAGCTCCAGCATTACCTTCTATCTTCAATCTCCTATGCCTCCGCTGTATTTTGAATTATACACAAAAGGTGTGCAGCCAGAACTCGTTACCTGCCAGATAGAGGCCCGCTGTGGAGGAAAAACACAAAACAAAATCTGCAGAATTCCAATTACTTAGCATTCTCCGTTTTGAATTGGTAAAAAAAAAAAAAAAAAAAAAAAAAAAATCACCTGCCGTAACTGTGAACAAAGACTACTACAGGAGTCAGCACACAAGTCTTGTGCCTGTGAATAAAGGGAATAGTAAGGAATATATCAAGCATCAGTAGAACTGCAATGGTGTCAGTGTCGTGGGTGCAAATAAACCACCTCCACACATCAACTAAAACTACCTGCAGACACTGCCAAGCTTCTCCCTCAGGGACCAAAGGAGGTGCTTAGAGGAACCTCCAGCAGTATGAGGCCACCCAACTCAGTCATACGATCCTGGGAAGAGCCAGAGCAGGATGGGGAGATCCCACAGACAGCTCTCCAATCATCTTATACAAAGGAATTTCCCTCAACTTTCTATATATATATATTTCTATTTCAGTTCCATAATCTTTGCACAGCAGCTGCCATTTCCCAACACAATGCAAAGAGCAACAGACTGCCAAACAGTGGAAGGAGAAGCCTGTGAAGAGCTGTGCGACTCTGAGAACTGCACTTACAGCTCCAACTGCTCATCAACAGCAGAATCCAACTCCGGTATAATCCTTTCTAATACTGTAATTGCTGTGTCCTGCTGGCATTTCATCGCTTCGTTTTTCTGTCTTTGGATAGTAAATGTCAATCTGTCACTCTTCTCTTCGTGAGCTCTACTTTTCCCAGTTTTTTTTTTCCTCTGTTGTAATTTATTTTTGGAACAAATCTAGGAAAAGTATTCTAACTCCATAATTGACACTCATATTGTAAAAAGCCTCTGGATTTTATTTCGACATCAGAGAATTATGTCTCAAGCACCGCCAGAGAGCTGATTATAACATATATTAGTTGGGCTGGCACTGCTGAAGCTGTGGTATTACAAATTTTAACACAAGCTAAGCCACTTTGCGTGAACACCTACCAAGAACTGCAGGCAGGCATTGATCAAAATCCATGCATTCCAGAGCAAAATTGTCCTTTGCAGTTGAATGTTGTATCATCTATGCATATCCTGCCACTAGGCTTCCAATGGCTGTGCAGTCATTAAGTGCTCTGATTTCCAGTGAGTTTGGTCAGAGCAGTTAAGCTGAGCTATCCTGAACATCTACCCTACAAGCTATGATGAAACACATTAGCACTACACTACAGTAGGACTGACACTTGCTCAACAGCAGCATATGTTTCAACATACACTGAAAAAGTGTTTCAGAACCCTCTTTTTGTAGAAGGGTTAAAAATTCAAGAAACCCAGCTCCTTTATTGAGTGGCAGCGTAACAGGTAAAACATAAATGGCAGTTACTCTTCTTTTTGAAACATGAAGCTTAGCATTCTGTATCTGCTGGCCATCTTCTAGCAGGCATATCAAGTTCATTAAGTATATTACTATCTAAAAAGATTTGACTATTTGGTATCTGATTTCAAGAGTCAGTAGAAAAAAAAAAAAAACAAGGAAAAGAACTTAAATCCCAAGCATAACATGAGCTGCAGAAGGCAACTTCTCTGTATTTTATATTTTGGTATCTGTAAAGTGCCATGTAAACACTCAATCACAGAAACAACTTAAAAGCTTGTCCAGTTCCAGCCTGCTCCACCAGCTCAGGCTGCCCAGGGCCCAACCAAGCCTGAGTACCTCCAGGGATGGGGCATCTGTAAGTTCTACTGGACAGCCTGTTAAAAACACTGCTTTTGCTCCTTCAGCAGCCAGACAGCCCACATCTGGAGAGCAGATGGTCTTGAACCCCATCACTTGACAGCTTTTCCAGTGCATGTGCTCATATACAATATTCACAAACTCCTCTGCCTTTTAAAAAGCTGTGCATTAATACATGCATATAAAATACCCATTTCATCTTCTCTCTCTCACAGATTCACCAGTAATTCTTAAAATATTGCAGAACTGGGCTCCTACAGTTTCCCACTACTTTGACAAAGAGCATTATACTTATGCAGGCCAGCACATTGTCATCCAGGAATCTATAGAACACTTTGGAGCAGTGGTATGGCCTGGGGTAAGTACTCAGTGTGGCATCCAGGGAATTGACGTGACTGATAAATCAGAAATGACAATGGCAGACAAACTAGTATTTTTTTAGTTAACACCTATTTCTTGTGAGGAACTAAACTGTGAAACGCTAGAGCAGAAAGCTTTGCCTTACACCGATTTGGTAGTTTGCACCAAAAGAAATGGGGCATGGAAGTGGCATGTAGATAGTAAATTATTTCCACTGTAAGTAAGAATTCTGTAAGAAGAAGTAAGAAAAAAAAAACAATGTGCACACACCTTCCTTTCTATTTGTCAGCTGGATGAAGATATTGAGGAAAAAAATAAGTTAAAATTGTTTGGAAAAAATTGTTGCTTCTTCCACATTTCCAGTCACTCTTGGGAAGCAATCAATCAGCATTACAAAAAGGAGACTAAAGAAGAAAATTGTGAAAGATTAAATAAGGTATTTTAAAATAATGAAAATGTTTCTTTTAAAGAACAGCCTGGAAGTATTCCAGTGCAGTATGGAAAATCATACTTGCAAACAGGTTTTTTCCAATCTTCTTTCCTCTTGCTGCAAAAAAGAACTTTATGTAGACTCAAATATGGCTCTGGAGGAAAAAAGGGTGTTTCTTCCCTTTTCAGATCTACTTTTATTTACTTTTATTGGAAAAGCTCACCAATAATGTCTGACCAAAAAAAAAAAAAAGATAAAAATAAAGTGTATGGATAAATGAAATGGTATCTTAATCTGGAATGTCAGAACATCAGTTCTCAAATTAACCAGGTGTCAGAATGCAGATGGTAAAACTTTCCAAGAAAAGCGCGAGGTTGTGCAAATTGGGCTGGTGATTCATGAGTTGTCAGCCTGCCCAGAGCAGGTAGACAGCGCTGCATTATGAGAAAGCATGGGAGTTAAAACCCTAACACCAATCCAAAGACGACAAACAAAAGGGCAGTTAATTTCTTTGGCATCTGTTTATGTTACTTATCAGTAGAATGGTTCCCATCTGTACACTACCTATCTTGAGCTGTGAGAGGAATCATAAAAAGCATACGTCTGCTGCAAATCCATTACCTCATAAAACCTAAAATTAATAATAAATTAGTTTAGTTGGATTGCTTGACATAAAGAACAGGACACAGTTTTTCTTTCCATATTATGTTTATGTTACAGCCATCAGTGTTTTCCACTGTATAAAAAAATACAGTATAAAAACATCAAATTAATTTTTGTGCAACTTAATTGATACCATCTTATGAATACGTGGTAACTATTTCAGGCACTGGCTTTGTCTCAGTATCTGGAATCAAATCAAGAACGATTCAACCTCAAAGACAAGAAAGTTTTGGAAATTGGTGCTGGAACAGGCTTGGTTTCCATCGTGGCTTCTATCTTAGGTCAGTAAACTATTTCCTTTCAGATTTCTTATGAAACACAATCTAGACCTGTGACTGCCACTTGAAAGCAATGAAGCAACAGCTGAAATTAATACATTCGTCACTGCTTTTTAAAAAATGAAAGCAAGTTGAACACTGTTTTGTTAATAAAGATTCTAGTTATTTCTGAGGGGGGAGCAGGGGAAGTAATATCAAAAGTTTATATCTTTAGGTTTAACTATACAGCTCTGAATTAAAACAAATCTGTGTGTTCCTTAGGAGCTTATGTTACGGCTACTGATTTGCCTGAAGTTCTTGAAAATCTCTCATTTAACATTTCAAGAAATACACACAACATGAATACGCACAAACCTGAAGTGAGAAAACTGGTGTGGGGAGAAGACCTCAATGAAGACTTCCCTTTATCAACTTACCATTATGATTTTATACTGGCAAGTGATGTTGTATACCATCATACTGCTCTGGATGCCCTGCTAGCAACAATGGTGCACTTCTGCCAGCCAGGGACAGTATTACTGTGGGCAAATAAATTCAGATTCAGTACAGACTATGAATTTTTGGAACAACTTCGCAATATATTTGATACATCCATCCTAGCAGAATTTCCAGAATCAAATGTCAAGTTGCTTAAAGCCACGGTAAGAGAGAACTGAAGAAAAAAACAACTACTAATTTTAATTTCATGCCCACATCTTGCAGTTTGGAATGTTATGTGCAATTATGGTATGCCTCTGTGCATTTATGTCTGTGAAGTTGTAGCTGTAGCTGAACTCTGCACGTTTTGTTAAGAAATCTGGCAAGACAGCAATATAGCTCATTTGTCTTGGGTTCATACTTACAACCTATTCAAACAGACCAATTCGCTCCACTGGAGGAACAATGTCAGTAAGTAGTCAGATAGCAGGGGTACATTAACAGAAAGCATTGATCTTCTAGGCTGCACTGAACTTCTGCTGTTTGGAAGGTGTTCTCTTTCAGCAAATTTCATTTACGTACTCTCAAATGAACCAATATTTTTAGCTTTATTTGTTTTTATCACTTATAAAATAATCTTTTAAAGTATCAGAGCGCACATGGTGTTTTTTTGATCGTCAGTTTTGCACATTTATTCTGTTGTGTTTTACATTTTTAACATTATTAAACATATATGTATAGCTTTACAATACCTGGTCAAGATTTAACTGTCTGGCACTTTATACATGTATCAGCCTCTCCTGATACTCAGGTTCACATGGATTTTTGAGTTTGCCTGAAATCACTCCAAAATGAAGATTTACAGGAGCACCTATGCATCAGCAATTCGAGCTGCATGTATTAACAGTTTCAGAGGTTGAATTTTTCTTAAAAAAAAAAAAAAAAAAAAAAAAAAAAAAAAAAAAAAAAAAAAAAAAAAAGAACAAAACCACAAATGTAAACTCTTGCAAACAATACGGATAATTATGTCCCATTACTTTTGTCTAATAAATAAGATTTTAGCTACTCCTGAAGTAGCTTTAAGGCCTTCATACAATTGAAAATGAAATTAAGATCAAATGTGTTAAAAGTCATTTTACTGTAAAAAATACAGAGCTTTTACAGGTTTGCAGTTAAAATTAACAGTTAAGAACCTAACATGCATGCAGTAAGCTATATCAGCCTAATTCCAAATCTTTTGTGTTGGCAGTTCTGGCACATCCATTGCCAGCAATGGGATGCACAATAAGGTAACTCCCTGATGACTGGAGTCAGGTTAACAGGTATTAAGCTGTACCCAGGTGCCTTTACTGATAAATACACACAATTTAATGATCGACATTCAGTAATGAAAACATGCGTTCCTATAAAAAAAATCAAACTTATCTTTTCATATCCTGCCCTTATAGAATTACTTTAGGTTTACAATTTCCAGATTTCTAGAATACACAATAATCAGGGGGATACATAACAGGAAGCCAGTTTTCAGAGAAAGTTGCACAGTGAGTCCATCCCAGTAACTTCATTAGCTGAAGGAAGAAAGCAAACATGAAAAAAAAAGTGAGACACTCATGGATCATATTCTTCAATTTAAGTCCTTCCAACACACATTGGATTGACATTAACAACTCACTAAGGATATCTGTAATCAGAAAGATAAGTCTGGAGAACTTTAATTTATTTAGATCTGAAAGGCTTTCAATTAAACATACAAATATTTGATGTGATTAAACTTCGTAGGAGGTACAGTAATTCCCATTAATTCTCTACCTACATTATACTGGTATTATTTGTGATTACTAACAGTAATGATAACAGAGGTTAAACACCCATATAATGATTTCAATATGCAGAAGTGTTTTGGTAAATACTCTAGAAAAAAATGAAAGAAGAAACTGCATTAAAAAAAAATGGGACCAAACATCAAAAGCTTGAATAAGGTTAACATTTTGAGTTCCACAATATAAAATATAACAAAGATTACGCCTCCTATGTTTGAGGATTTACTCAGCATTAATACAGACCATCGTTTTACTAAACACAATTTACCTGAATGCAGTTTTTCAGGTTGTCTTTTGTTGGCTTTTCTTCTGCAAGTTTTGTTGCAAACTTGAGACCTCTCCCATACATTTTGTTCACCAATGCATGCTTATAGGCAAAAGTCAAAACCTACAATGTGAAAATAGAACAGTTTAGATATTAAAATACTTGGCTCTTACAAGGCTTAACAAATAATAGCAGATTCTCTTCAGGAAGTAGAAGTGATTTAAAGCAAAACATTTACATGAAACAGATTACATTTTTTTTTTGCAGGAAAACAGATGACACCTAGTAGCAGTTATAAACAAGAACATCCTAGAAACTACTTATGACTTCATGAACATATCTGATTTCAGAACATTTTACGCAATACAGACATCATTATTCAAATTCTTTAGTCATCACATTTCTAGGTTCTTTGATTTTTCATTTGCTAGAGGCAACTGCATAGTAAAAAGTAGTTTAAACAAAATAAAATCATCAAGAACCAGGCAGACGTATCTTTGATCCACAGAAACAAAGACCCCATTAAGAGCGTTGGTTCGCAGGAAATAAACTTACTGCAGAAACAAATATGAACATATATATTGAATGATATATGTGTGTATATATATATATATGTATACATACAGAGGTATGCACATAGTTATAAACAGGCAATGAAGACAGGTAAGCATGAAGACAAAACTCAGATTCTGGTCAACTCCTCAACACTATGAAGAATAGATTGTAAGAAAACTTCCTCTTGATACTACAAATTCCAAAGATAGAGTTCACAATACCTGACAATGCTGCAACTAGCATTTGTAAATGAATGTGTTTACTTCAGAGATAACGTGAAATAAATCAGGTTCTGAACACTATAACAGTGTTCAGTTTTGCAAGGTGGTTCATACTATTTCACCCATCATTAAGAACTAGTGATGAATCAGGACACTGTCATCTATTTCCTTTGGAATGCTCACAGTAAGTAATTTTTTTTTTTTTTTTTTAAGAGCGACAGCACCAAAGTTGGAGAACATGACATTGCATTAAAACTGTACTAAAAATAATAGTAATCTGGTATTAGAGTTCGCAATTCATTTTCCCCTCAGTGAGTGCAAAGATTTTCCTTTCCTCTGATTCCTCAAATGAAAGTCAGTTTTCCAACAATGTATACTTAAAATACACCATTGAGAAGCCAACTAAAAAAAATACCTCAAGGATGTTCAGAAATAAATATTTTGCGTTATAAAGATTTAAAATATTTTCTACTAATAAAATATTACGGAATCCAATATTCCTATCCTGCAAGGACTGAAGATCCTGCCTCATTTTAACTAACTGAACACTACTCCTGAAAGTTAACTGACATGCAATATTTTGCAGTATCTGTACCTGAAAGACTGAGCTAGAAAAGGAAGTGGCACACCTAATTATCATGGAAGTGAAGGTACAGTTTTCAAGCTCTGAAGAGCCAAGTACTTCATATGCCAAGCAGTCAAGCACTGTCCATTCTTCTGTCTCCCACTATTATTTGGTTATGTTGAAGTATTCACTTAAGCTGCAATAGCTTTTGAATACAATCTGTACTAGTTAAAGCACACACACATAAGCAACAATGAGCATAGAGCACCATTCACATACAAATCTTTCCAAATATTGCTATTGGAAAAGTACTTTGCATGCTGCATTCTCAATCCAAACACTTCTGAACAACTGCTCAGTGGATCCATCAGCAGACTCAATTGATTAAACTAAACTTAAAGAAGTAAAATGAAGAAAAAAAAATCCTTTCTGAAAGTATGATAGAACCACAAACCAAACCAAAAACAAAACAAAATTAAGTGAGAGATGCATTGGAGCTTTCAGCAAATATAACATATTAAAGGCTAACCAGAAATAATGTCACTGCTCTATTAAGAAAGCTCTTACCTGACCCTGTCAGTTTTGAATGGTTACTGAACATCAGTGATAAAGGCAGGATGAAAGCCACTTGACAGCATTTCTTTCGTAACAGGGCTTCCTAGAGTTTTTGTGGCAAGAAAACAAAGTATTTTACGAAACACCCTTACTCTAGCCAAATAAAAGTTTGGGTATTTCTAAATGAGAAAAAAAAAATCTCTCAAGGATCAAAAGGTTGAAACAATGCTCCAAGACCTTTTGATAAAAGATCATTTCTATGTGCTTGAAAAACAAACAAAAAAACCCCACAGTCAGCTGTAAACAAGTAAAAATACTAAAAGTTTGTTAGCACTTCAGAAGTTAAGAATAATGCATGAAATGCTTTAAAATCAGTTAGATTATCAAGCAAAGATTTAAGAAATAATACTTCATTACTTGTGCATATATTGATCAAATTAAGCCTTATAAATTATAATATTGCGAGCTTCACAGTATCACAGAACTGGAGGTCATTCCTCGATGTGTGTAAACAATAAAAACAGGAATGCTATTAAGATATAACCAACAGCTGCTATCAGATTGTATACAACAGCAAATAAACAAATCTATAGTGTACAAAACAGCTGCTAGATGTAAGAATAGGAATGAATTCTAAATGCTTGATATTATTTTGTAATTTCAAATAAATACAAGGCCAGCTTTTACAGAACAAATGATATAGATGAGAAATTGACCAAAGAACTGTATCAAGGAAAACAAAAAACAATATGCACTTTTAGGATGCTTTGGGGTGGGAAATAAATGTTAGCTCCTACGTTCCCAAGCTAATGGCCTGTAAATAATAAGTGTACTAAAAGCCAGACCCACAGAAATAGTTGATAACTGCCTAACTTGCTGACAGCTACAAAAAGATGCATATACTTTGGAGGATAAAGTTCTGAAATGATCTCTCAAGACATTTGCATGGCTACAGTATTTTCAAATCTGAAAATGCTCCTTAAAAACCAGCACACTTAAGATCCACCAATACTCAACAATTAACTAATGAAAACCTTTCTGGGATCTTAATACCAATATTTAGCAAAAAGAAAAGAGACTTGTATAATTAGTTACTTCATTATATGAACTGTTTTGATTAAAATGTACCTACAATAACAAATAATTAAAATGCTACATTATACAACACCTATAGACAACACAACTCACTGTAAGAATTACAAGCACGACAGCTTCAGTATTATCAGGGAGTGAGCTTCTTCAGGCTCAAATATAGCTATGGGAATAAACTAAGGTTTCTCAGCTTCTTACGTTGACTCACTGCTCAATCAAATATTACAAATAAAAGCAATATTCATACAAAAATTGACTTATCTTATTTTCAGAGAGGGAAGGGAGTTCATGGAATCAAGTGCACAGCAACAACCTTTTGGCAGTGACTGCGTATGATCTGCTGGAACAGACAGCTGCATCTGACAGTAATATGAAAAACACTCCAGGCCAAAGATGCTTAAAAGGCAGGATGGAAAGGTCTGGGTATTTTATCTGTTTGCTTATTTTTAAACATGACTTTTTGCTTAACCTTTGGATTAGCTGTTAGGGATAAGGGGAGTTAAATTCTATAGACGAGTCAATGTCAGCAAGAAATAGGTAAATCCTACTACTCTCCTGTAGAAGTTTTGTTTAACTCTGGTCATTTTGGCCTGGAAAGTGTACAGTTACGCTCAGGTAAATAAACAAACAAAGTTTATACTTCAATACTAAAAAAATACTAAAGCACCATCACAAATGTGCTTGTATAATCAAATACCTGCTGAACAGAGCTATCTCAACTGTGGTATATTCAAATTGCTTTTCTATATAGAATACATATTTTCTTTCATGCATCATTTAAAGTAAAACTTCAGAGAGAAGTGATCTAACTAGAACAGAGGAAGCAGAAGCAATGTACTTACTATCAACAGCAAACACCAGTCTTCCTACATACTTGCTATAACAAGACAAGCATGACACTTCAATGGAAAATAGGCAAGTAAGGGAACTTAACACTCTGTGGTAATGCACATACTTAACAGCAGAAGAGAGGTAGCATACAAATAGCACCTGATTTACTAGAGGGTGAGCAAAACCACACAGAAGTGATGATATTCTCAGTACATCTTATACACACAGAAGAAAGCATGCTCTCTCTCGGCTTGCAGAAATTCATTTAGCTTTTAAACACTGTCATCATCTGGAAGAACTCTGAGCCAAGTGAAGCTTTGAGGTAAAAACACTGTTTCTATCAATGCAATATTTCTATCTAAAGCTGTTAACATACTTGAAGCACTAAAGTACTGTACCGATTATTAACATCCATTCGTTCTCACCCTGTTGCTCTACCTTTTGAGCATCAATAACACAAAATCATGTTCAGTACAGTAAGAGCTCTACATTTTCAGTTCTAACCTCGTATTAGAATAACTTAGCTGCCTCTTGAGGATTATGAGGATGTTCAACACAAGGCCTACTCCTGCTCCTACATTACTATTCCAAACTTTACCTTTTCTCTTTCCACATTTCTATTCCCCAAAAAAGAAATTAGTCATCCAAGGCTAGGCAACACAATCAAGCCATAACACTTCATTTTCTTGGTCTCATTTAAGTCTTTCCAGAACACAGTCACAGAAATGCATTTTAGTCTTTTGTTTGTTTGTTTACTACCAATGGGAATTTTGTCAAGCCCAAGTCCACTGTACTGAAGATTATCATCAACAAAAAAGACACTTTTGCCCTTCGTTGCAACAATACTTGTCTGTTCCTTAGAATTTGTTTTGAAGGTTTAAATACTACTATGTCCTCAATGCTATTCTCAAACTTCCCTGCAGAAATCTTCATGGAAGATGGACAGTTGGACTAGGTGATCTTGGAAGTCTTTTACAACCCTGGTGATTCTATGACTCCTTGCTACACAAACATTAAGGCTTCTCTGAGATGCTCAAAACTTCAGATTTTCCCCTACCAGTCTTCAAAACAAAATTACATGCACTAGGCACATTGTTTCTAAAGTAGTAAAATAATCCAGTAGTAAAACAGTAAAACTGTATGCAACACTGAACCTGAAACTTATAGGAACAATTATTCTACATGGATAAAAAGTTAGAAAGAAAACTAAACACTAATGGTGATATTTAAAACAAGAAGACATTTGTGTTTATTCAAGCAGAAGGTTGAGAAAGTTTTAAACACAATCCCACCTCCTTGCCGTGATAAAAATAGATGAATATTGACCATCAGATGCAGTTTGGTAGAATTGAGTGGAAGGAAGGAACTGCAAATTGTTAAATTCATTTTTTTTGTAGAAAAGCAACACACGTATTGCTATTCTCACAGTACACAGCAATAGATAGTAGAACATAACTACGTTTTTCCTATCTATTTTCATGTCAGACTATACCATAATACAGATCTGTAGTCTAGGACATTAATTGAGCTAAATAAAGCATAATTGGATCATTGTTATATTTTTATGTTTTTGAATGACCACATGCAGTGGAATTGCCAGGTTATGGTCTCAACCAATGGTTGAGCAACAGGTGAGAAGGTGTAGCTAACCTGAGGAGCTCAGGTGCAAGCAATGCACCTGAGTGTCCAGAAGTAGTGGAGCCTGGGTCCACACCTCCTCACCTCCCATTTAAGGGTTAGCAGCCAAGGGAATAGCATCTCTCCAGATAGCTATCACTCTCCTGTCAAGCTGTTACTGTTTATGAGAAGGGATGAGCCAATTTTCCTTCTTTATTGTCTGCTATCGCTCTGTAGTGCATTTGATGGCACTGTCATTGCCTTCTTTTGTAATAGACTACACAAAGAGCACTTCTTTGCTGGCTGGAAAGCATAGTGCTAACAGCTCAAACAGCAGGTATGAGCTTACTAGTTAGTTCTAAAGGATTTTTAGGATGACTAAGAATTTTCAGAAGCCATTGGTCTAAAATACCCAGAGCATTCCACAACAGTTCTGCACTAAAAGTAGTATTCCTAATCAGTTTAGATTTGCTTGACTAGTAACTCCAAGAAGGAAAGCAAACAAACACATTGCATAACCGCAATGGAACTCACTTCCACATGAAATGCCACAACAGTGTTGGCCTTTTAGTTACTTATTTAACAATACAGAAGCATACATTTTCAGAGCAAAACCTGAACTTGCACAGGTCCCATGCTTGAATTGAAGAGAAGTTTAGATCCCTAATCTGCCCAAATCAAACCAGAGTTGCTCATTCCAGACCCAGAGCACTTTTCTTGATACGCTTCTAGTAGGACAACTGTGCTGATAGTTTTTCCATTGAAAACATTAACATCATGTTTATAATCCAAAGATTAAAGTAGAACAGGGTTCATTATTACTCGTATTTTAGTTACAGATGAGCAACAAGAAAATTCCGTCCTACACAGTATGATTAAAGCACAATCTGCTACCATGGGATACTACAATCAGATTAAGATCAGAAGAAAAATGCTTAAAATACATATGTGTACAAGAATACATGCACTAAAAGAAGCGAGAGCAGTCACCAACAACTTTCTTGTTGAAACCTCCTGCAAAAGCACAAGTTCTTACTAGGAAGACTATTTATTGTCAAGAAAATTAATTAATTTTATTATTTTCTTTTGTAACTATCTGAAGTGCTTCGGCAGCTTAACTGAAGAAGAAAAACACATTAGCCACTTTTGTCTTCCAAAGCCATATGTAGAGTAACATAGCTAATTAAATAACACACAGTAACTCAACCATTAAAAAGTTGAACTCAGTGAATTAGAAGCTACACAAGTATAATGACTCAAGTAATTTTTTTCTTCTGGAATAGCTGTTTCAAACTGAAACAGACAAAGTTAATTCTGGTCTTAGTAAACTTAAAATAACAGGAAATTTTCTGCTAATAAATTTTTCAGTGTAAACATTTCCAAGAATTTATTTTACTTCTATAGACATCACTTGACAGCAAAACACAAAACTTCTGTCTATTTTGTAGAAGAGGGAACAGAATGGAGGACTAAACAGAGTAGCTGTTTGTACTTCTGCGTACAGCTACAGCAGCTCACAAGTTAACCAAAAACATTGCCTGAAAGGTACAGAGAGAGGCAATTCAATAAAGCAAACACTTTTTTAAAGAAAACCTGGTACACTATACCCTTCCTTTGAACTCTATGTTAACATACAGAGAGATGGGCTTACCACAGATTTGCAAAATCTCTATGGAAAAAGGTCATTAGGGGAGCACAACTTATGGGGACAGCATGAAAATGCAGAAAGGAGGAACATACATGTGCACACAGAGGTGGTGCATAATTCCAAGAGGAGCATAAAGAAATACAATATGCAAAAGGAAGTCTGCTCTGCACTCTTACCTTGCTGTCAAATAGATCGGTCCATTTTGTCGTTTCCCAGAACGTCTCTGTCAAGGCTTCTGAGCAACTCTCATGATCTTCATCTTTGCCTTCAGCATCACTGGAAGCAGCCCCATCTTGGGTCTGCAGATGAAGAAGCTGGTCAGCCAGTGCGCTTCCTTTTCGACAAAGTGCATCCACTAAAGTAGTCTTCTGTTTTTCCATTTCACTAGAAAAAAAAACAGCATGAAAAATACTAAGGACTATTCATAGACACATCATTAAAAACAGAATCACTACTGACAATCAGCAGTTAGCACACACAGACTGAAAATAAGCACAAACATCATCTTGAAAACCGGGCTATTTACTATAAACAAAACTGAGAAAAAATATATATATTTCTGAGACATACTATACATTACAAAAACTTGATTGTTCTCCTCAGTTTAAAACATCTTTGGTGTCTTAAGGCAAGGGCAGCTCAGGATCTTAAAACTGGGTAAGCCAGCATCTAGAAATAAAGCTTTACAGCTCTTGGCATTATAAACAGAGTCAAATCCAGCACTAACATGAGCAGATACAATTCTGCTGACTTCAAAGGAATTGCACCCATTTAAAGCACCATTACATCTGGTGTTCAGTTTCAGATGTTAGATTCAAACACATGATCTAATGGTTCAACTTACCAAGAAATGTTTAGAATGAAATTTATTATAGCATAACTTTGTTTTTATGTCAGTAATTCTAGAATTACACACACACATTCAGGAAAGCTAAACTACTTTTACAACTGAAATCTGGTATATTATCTAACATAACAAATAAGTGTTCCTTCCTCCCCTTCTAAGGCCCTAATCTTCAAATCTGTAGCTCTTGTATTTGTGACTAAAACCACACCACAATAATTCTCCAGACTAGGGTATTAATTTGAACATACTGTCTTCCTAGAGATGAATACTGGTAATTCAGGGAAACATATCTAAAAGTAAAAAGAAACATAGGAAAAAAAAATTCTCAAGAATACTCAGAAGCAGAAGTATGGTCAATATATCTTAAACAAATGGGATCTTTGGCAAGCAGTTACTTCTAAGACTGCTGTCAATTCTAGCTTCTAACCCAGTTACAAAAGGTTGCAAAGTATTACGAAAAGGAAGTTAGCATTCCAAATGCAAGCCTCTACATCAATGTTATAATGGTTCCTCTGATGTTACATTAAGCTTGATACAACCTTAGTATCCCATTTTTTCAGATTCATTTACATCCTGAAAGCATCCTTACTTTATTTATCATTTCTAGGCAACAAATTGCAGACTTCAGTGTTCCTGTATTCTTGAAATATATTAGGGAAGAAAATCCTGCAAACAAGCTTGAAATCGTCTGTGCTTAAAACAACAACACAAACACTTCAAAACAATTACAGTCATTCCAATTCTTATATGCAGAGAAAGTACAGAGATTACAAAAATAGGATGCAAGAAAATTATTTACTGGTTAGGTACTTTTTTATAGTAGTTGCATCAGGTCTGGGATCAGTCTTCATAGCAAAATAAACTGCTAATGCTGTTTGATCAATATGAGAGATTACGATATTTGCGGCTTCAACAATTTCATCAAGTCTTTTCATGCGTTCCTAAAAGGAGAGGAAGAAATGTATTTAGTGATATGAAATCATGCTACTTGATTGCTGATTTTATTACCACTAGGATAATTGCAAAGGCATGCAGAAATAAGATTAAGTGATTCAATATGCCTTTTTCTACACCTCCAACTTCTCGCATGGAAAAACCTGATGATTAGTCTGCATTATCAAGCTACCCCATGTACGTAGTACATTTCACTCAAAACAGACTGTAAAAAAAAAAAAAAAGTAAACACACAGATGCAGATTTTACAGGAATAAAACACCTTCCAGAACAAACTGATGATCTCTCAAGGAATAACGGTAGCAGTTATTCACTTCTGACTCAAATGCAAAATCAGAATCAAATAGAAAAAAAAAATTAAAACTACTGACATAAACATGAAGGTGTCTATCCGCAAGATGAACAAAAATAACCCATGAACACAGGTACTTCTGTGTTATAGTTTGCAGTTCTCATTTTTGAGGACAATTACAGATGGTAAATATAGCTGTATTATTTCAAAGGGTTACTGTCCTCACTTGTCTGGGCAATTCTGCTATAACATACTGTCAGTTCATAAGAGGAGCAAAATGGGAAATATGCTCTGCTCAGATACCATCTGAGTAATACTTTGTAGCCTAAAACAGTAAGTAAGCTTACAATATGTTTAACTGAACAAGGAACAGATGAGAAGCCAACATACTACATGAAGGCTCACCTTCTTTCATTATGGATTAAATAATTCATGTTCAGTTAGCTTACATCACTGTCAATCTAATCTAATCAGGAATTTCTGCTTTATTGCACTGAGTACAGTTATGGTAACCAATTCAAGGCCAAACATGTATAAAGATTCAGTTGTTTAGGCTAAATAGATGTAGTGAAACAAAGTTTTAAAACGTTAAAATAACCTTTTCAGAATCCAGCTGATGAAGTCTCGCAACATATAGTGGAAGATGATTAGGAAAGGCTTCTTTCAACTCATTGTACACATCAGGGGTATCCAGCCTAGAAGAGAAGAGAACAAGAAAATACAGACTCTGAAGTTCAAAGCAATGGTTTTTGTATAGCTGCTTCAAGGTTCTGTAGTAACGACAGCAGACTTACTTGGTCATCCATTGTATTTTTAGATCTCGTAAAGCTTCAGCAAATTCTTCTTTTACATCTTTTTCTTTTTCCTGTTCTCTTTCTTTTTCTTTGCTGCCATTTTTACTCTTGGAAGGTGATGGTATCAGATGATAGTGAACTGTAAGAACATCCTGGAAGTGGGAGAAGAGGCACATACTGAGGGGGATACAAAAGTTAAATAAATCACTGCAAGCAACTACTTTGAGCTACACATACACTGAATAGGAATTCCAAGAACAAGAAGTATTATTAGTCTTTAAGAACCATTTTTTTTTTTTTAAGCGATATAAAGGTGCAAATAACAAAATAGCACACTTGGTACAAGACTAAGCTTAAAATTGAACAAGTTGACTTTTGTGTACTCAGATAATTTTATATAATATTAGTTAGGAAAACAGCAGTGGCTTTTTTTTTGTTTGTTTGTTTTTAAGGAGAGCAAATACCTTGGTTAAAAGGTAAAGAAGTCAGAGATCCTATCCTACAAATCTGACAATAAACAAGCAAACAAAGATGACTGAACTCTAGAAATATTACAATAATATACACATGAATTAGATCATACAATAAACAAGTTTATTTCTCCTGAATGAGCGTTTCTTCCCTTAACCAGCTACTGCACTCACAGTCAGCTATGTCCTAGCTTGCTGCTACAGATGTCCCAGTTTCACCTCTATTTGTGTTCAAAATAGATGGAAGATAACACAACTTATTTACTACTCTGAAAACTCTAAATGCTAGCACTGAAATATAACTACAGCTTGAGTTCATGATAGTCAACAATCAGCACAAGAAAATCAGCTACAAGATCTTCATTTTAAAAAGCTAACTAACCTAACACCATGCTCTGAAAGCCAATCCTGAGATAATTTATAGATAAGTTTTCAGTTAAGCCAATATTAGACTTCAGTCTCTGTCTCTAAAACATTACAGCTGCTGGGGAAGGTTATTTTGTTGTTTTTGTTGATGCCTTAAAAAAACCCACAAAAACAACACTAGAAACTGAACGCTGAGGGCACGTATCCAGCTATTCTCTATTTAAAATACTTCAGAAAGAAGATTACTTCAATTTAAATACTTCAGATACAGTTATCCTGTGGAAATATCATGTAAACTGTTGTGTTGCCTGAACAACTGCTCTGGCTGTTTATTTATTCAGACCAATTACCCCGAAACAGACTTCTGTAAATACATAAATGAAATCAGCACTGTGTAATGAAATGCAATCTTGTGCACAATATATTTCAGTCATTTAAACAGAAAGTGTAAAGGTGACTATAAGAAATGACTATGCATAACTTTGGAATAATGGATTTTAACATTACACTTCTGAATCTATTCAAGAATGCTGAGGCAGAACAATTTTATTTCAGATGACAGTTAATCAGACCAGCAGCTTGCTAAGTAACCAGCATAGTTTTCAGTATGCCTAAGACAAAATGACATTAATATTTCCTTCTGACAGTTATTCCTGCTACTTCTTACGCAGTTAAAGGTTGAATTACAGAAGTGACATTTACAAATATATTTTTTAAAGGTTGTTTAGAGCACTAGTATACATTGCAGTTTTCATAGGAACTACCCTACACCAGTATGAAGTGCATGACCTATGTACACACACCTAAACAAGACTTCAACAAGACCAAAGCATGACAAAACAATTCACAAAGGCAAACTCATGCAGAAGAGGATACAGAAGTCAGGAATGAGGTGCTGGGGCTTGCTACAGTAATTAGAAAGGTAGAAACTAATAATGTAGTTCATTAAAGCAAACCAAACATTTTAAGATGCCTAAGAAGTTAGTCCAGTAAGAAAATCTGAATCACTAGTTTGCAGTGCTTTTATGAGATACACTCTACGAACACTTGCCTGAGAAAGAAATCTGCTTTCCTGGAAGTATTCTAATATTTCAGGATTTCCTTACTTTGCTTAGCTAAAAAAAATTGAGGTTATCTATTCAAATGCTCTGGGCATTCTCAAGCCTCATCTGTATCAGAAGGCTTTGCTAGTCTGGCTGAAGGTCTCAAACCAAGTATAATTACATTAGCAAAATCCTAGTTATAAGAATGAACATTTTCATTTAAGAGACTGAGTCAATGTAGGTTGCTCTGAAAGTAATCCCTTCTATTTATTTCCAGGGAAGCTACATCAGATACAAAGAAACGATAACACTTTGGATAGAACAAATTCTCAGCTACAAAACATTATTTTTCAATGTATTCATCACCATTAGTTTGGCATTTTTACCAGCAATGAATAAGAACCATAACAATCTGCACCAACAGAAATAACCTACTGCTGCCACTGTTGAAATGCAGCAGCCACCACATCATTGTGCTCACATTCACTGTTTGGTCTTCATAAACATCCTGCAAGCATTGATGAATGCCAGTGGGCATGTTTTTTCCATCTTGAAGAATACAATGACACCTCTTTTCTTCACATGCACTTCGATGTCAGACATCACTTTGTCAGACTGTCCTTCTGCCCTGGCCGCATGGCAACAAAATGGAATGCAATAGTGGTGGAAGGTTCAGCCTCCATTACCATATCATCAACCATTTTCTTCTGACTTCATAGGCCAACGTAATAAAATAGGAGGCACTTACTTTCAGAGCAGCCCTTGTACATAGCTAAGCCATCAAAAAGGCAGTAAAATCACTGCTCTCAGCCAGCTGTTTTTAGTCTCATGAGATTCTACAAACACTACAAAGCTATGACCACTGAAAGAAAAAAAATAGGCCTCATCTCTTGGTATCTCTTGCAAGAGTTTACAGAAAAATATGCATGCTTCTCTGCAGAAATCAAATGCATTTCAAAGGGTAAATAAGGTGGTCTAATAAAACATGATAAGCGTAAAATAAACCAAAAGCATCTGCATTCTCTTATCTCTATTCCATGAATGAACACTAGCATTACTTAAAGCTTTGCATCCCCCTCAAGTTACCAGAATATCCCAGAATGACAATGTTGTTGCCTTTACAGAAACTCTTATTGGAGATTAAGGAGAAGGAAGGTAGCTCTTAATGAATCACAGAACCACAGAATTGCAGGCATTTGAAGAGACTTCAAGAGACCAAGAGTTCAACCCCCCTGCTAGAGCAGCTTCCCTACAATAGGTCATACAAGAGCTACAAACTGAATGGCAGCAAGCAAGAATATTTTACCTTGAAAGGATACCTTGAAGGACTTTAAGGCAACGTACAAATTAATGAGAAAGCTGTCCTTTGTTTATCCTCTAAAAAACATTAGCAGTATTAAAAACTTTGGAAGTATAGATGGTATGCACTTAGGTTAGCATACCCTGTGTACAATTTGGTAAGCCTCAGATGGTTTACTTTTAACTTGAACTATAACTTGTATATATACAACATGTACAATGCCCTCACAAGACCTATATTAATAGTTAACAATTTCATTGAAGTATTTTAATTTATACTTACATCTGGAACTTTATATGGAAATTCCATAAAAAATATTTTCACTTCAACACAGCATAACTAAAACCTCCTTGAAGAAAATCATCTTTGGTCTTATTTTCCATTTAATAAATGCCATGCACATGCAGATCTACATACATACAGTTGAATGTGTCTAAGGATTTGTATGTATTTTAAGATTCAGATAATTCTATACCGTTGTTTTTATGGCAATCATTTTGTTTAACTGAAAATGAAACTCACAAGCCAGACTTAAACAAATTGGGCAGGCACACTTCATTGTATTATTGAAAGCCTCCTGAAGACAAGGATAATGCCTAAAGCTGAAAGGAAGCAATCTGACACATGTACTCTTACAATTCATTTCAGGATTGTATTTATAACGCTTCTACTATTATTTGTTAATATCTGCATAGGAAATGATGGCAAGCTAGGGAGAAATGCACGAATTCTCTACCTCTCAGGCAGGCGAGGAGAGGGAGATGATTGTCCCCCTCTACTCTGCCCTTGTAAGGCCCTGTCTGGAGTACTGCATCCAGGCCTGCGGATTACAGCATAAGAAGGACGCACAGGTGTTTTTGAGTGGGTCCAAAAGAGGACCACAGAGGTGATCAGATGGCTGGAATACCTCTCCTATGAATAAAGGCCAAGGAGCTGAGCTTGTCCAGCCTGGAGAAGAGAAAGCTCCAGAAAGACCTCACTGAGGCCTGCAGAAGAGATCAGAAAAGACTATTTGGGACTGAAATGACAGGACAAGGTATCCAGTTTTACAGTTAAATAAATAAATAGCGATTTAGATTAGATGTAAGGGGAAAAAAAATTCTTTCCTCAGAGAGTGGCGATGAACTGGAACAAGTTGACCAGGGAAGTTGCAGATGCCCCATCCATGGAAATGTTCAAGGTCAGACTGGATGAGATCCTGGCCAGCCTGATCCAGTGGGAAGTGTCCCTGGCACTTGACTTAGAATCAGAAGACATTAAGCTCCCCTCCTACCCAAATCACTCTGTACACTGCTGTTTAAAATTTGCATTATGTAAAATAACAAAACTGTTTCTTATAAACCAGACACTAGTGCCGCTTCCGTTCTATATTAAAAACAAAAGCTGGAGACATGTCAGATTGTAAACATATAACAAAAGGTAGTTTGTGAAAGAAGAAATGCATATAGAACCAAATTTTTCATTATTATTATTTTTTAAACATCGCTGTTTAGCATGTGCTTATACACTGCAAACCAGGGATAAGTCAGCTTCCCATAGAGTTCTCTCTACTTCAACATGGTTCTCTCTACTCCAATGGAAATCGAGAGTACCAAGAAAAACATCACTGAATTCTGAACTTTATACTTATCAAGTGATTAGTAGTCAGAGAAAGAGAGAAAGATTTTTTTTTGTTTTTGTTTTAAGGTCTAGACACACTGAAGACAAGAAGACATTTCATAAAAACCAAACCCATGCCTAAGGGTTTTTATTTTTGTGTTCAGATAAAATTAACACCCTTGGCATTGCTTTTGAACCAGAAAATTAGGGATTAGGTGCATGCTTCCGGGCTATGCGTCCAGTAAGACAAAGACTCTTGCTTATACTGTGGAAAGAACCTACTGTCCTTTTGTCCAGTTACAAAAGAATTAACTACTTTCTTTGGAAAAATCAGGGTGCTATTTCTTGGCACAACCTCAAGCTGCTTTCATACAAAACAGAGGCACTTTCAAGCTGCAAGAAACAGCCATCCTGGATTTCTGACAGTGTTGAGCATACAGGGACAAGCTAACAATGCCCTTTCCCCATACATCCTCTCTACCCTACCACTCCCCCTCATCCCCCCCCAAAAGAATAAAAAACACACAAAACAAGCAAAAAAAAAAAAGTCTGCAGACTAATCACTGGTATCAGAATAAACTTATCCATAAAACTAAAACAGACACTGCTAATCCTATAAATTGGTCCTGGACTTACCTCTGCAAAAAATAAAATAAAACTCTACATATGTCCTTTTAACTGACCAGGCTACAAAAGAAATACAGTAGCAAGTTTTTGAGCATGGAAAAAAATATATATATATCTGCACTACACAGAGACTCAGAGTGACAGGGCAGGGTAAACATACAAAACTTGCCCAGAAGGATGTCGACAGACCTGTACTCTTGGAAAAAGCTGTTTATTAATGAAACTATTGTGGATCAGTGCAGTGAAATACAGTGAATTTCACATATCTGCTGTTAGTGTGCAGATGCATCTTGTAAATAACAGGAAGTACCCAGAAGAGGAACAGCTTTCATTTTGGCTTGGGCATATATACTGCTCAGGTGTGAAGACAAATCTGTTCTAAAAGTAAAAGAAAAAAAGAATAGCATAACATGCAACCTTGAGTTTGTTTTGTTAAATTAAATTACGATTGGAGATTAACTCCCTTTACAGATCTACTTAATGAGGACTTCATATCCTATCCACTGGAAATCATGCATTTAGAAGGATTTTTAAAATACCTTTCCAAAAAGTGATCTGCATAATTTTCAATCAAATTATGAAAATAAAATTGCAGCAAGTTAATTAAATTAAAATCTTTCTGAAGTCTAATCACACTCCCACAGTTACTAACTACAGCAATACCAAATTAAATTAGCAGGCCTAGTTACCAGCTCACTTAAAGAAACCAATCAAAAAAACCCCTAACCAAACTTATTATTGCCATCAGCTGTGGTATTCACAACTCTCATGCCCTATTTCTAAGAATCCTAACTAATCTGGATGCTGTTCCAGAAAACAGTACCTTGAAAACAAGGGAATGAAAATAGCCTTATAGCTTCAGAAGAACAAAACAAGAAATAAAGATAATCACAAACCTCTCCCCACAGACAGCAGCCCTATAGAGGTAGCCTATTAAAACAGACCTTATTAAAAAAAAAAGAAAAAGAAAAAGACAAGTTTCAGTCTCTGTCTGCTGAGAGACCACCATCAAAAGTATGAGAAAGTGTAAAACTGAACATCACTTAGTCACTTGCTTTGTCCCACTCCCCAAAATGCATCTTATTCCCCCCCAGTTCCACCACCTCCTACACCACTGTATGTACTCTAGACTATAGCAACTTATATTTGAATAACTGAATAAATATATTTGAATTGAATAAGTGAATAAATATATTGGAATTGAGATACTTCTCAATCAAGGTCATCCTCACTAACAGAAGCTGCTTTTTTTTTTTTTTTTTTTTTTACAACTATAACAAAGCCCTCATAAACAGACAGTTGTTCTGGTATGCAGTCTGGTATCCAATACTATGTAAACTGTAGGTTTGTATTCAATTCCTAATTCTGCAGGCAGAATACAATGGATAGAAACACTTGCCACAGAAAATCTTCACTACAAACACTGAAGATGCCTGTGTGTCTCACAGAAAGTTACAGACCACTAATCACATGCATTCTTACGGCACTTATTGCAGAGATATTCAGATGTTCACATGCCTCTCAGTTACAATGAGATGTATTTACAGTGCTGAAGCAAATAACCCAGAACTAAGGAGGTAGATGAGGGAGACAAATTAAAATTCAATACTGGCAGACAAATTCTTTAAGTCATATGCAAAAAGACTTATATAGATATATAGATATCTTTGTCAAAAACTAACATTCAGTACCTTTTTAAATTTTCCTTGTCGCTTTGCTGCAGACTGCCCCTGGGAGTTAGAATAACATACTGTAAGAAAACATGCACACACCACACAGGATGGAGACACCTTCTCTGTACAATTATGGTTATATTTTCAACCTACTTATTTTTAAACTGTTAGAGAGTCACATCTATGACCAAGCATGCTCTTAAAGCATGCTTTTTCATTTTAAAATTAATAAAACAGTACATTGTTGTGTGTAGTTCTTTATTCCTGTAAGACAAGCAAGTGTTGTTAACCACTTAGCTTATATTAATGACATTACAGAAATTCATTTTCCAAAGCACAGATCTGAGGTTTTAACTGTTTAGTGGCATTGTTCCATTTTCTAGAAAACGTATAGAAGACATTTCTCTGAAATTGCATCCCACTTGCTGAACTAGAGATAACTCCCCTGACTACTCATTCTTTTGTTTGCTATTACATATGGAGATCCACTAAACGCAATGGAAATAAGTTGATATTATTTGATATCATCATTTCTTCAGTGAAATATGAACATCTAAGCCTTAGAATATGATACACAACAGGCCTCAGCTAGAATTTCTCTGAATGTAAGCTCTTACGTATTTTTCACCATCAAGTAATGAAATTCAACAGGCAACACCTATTACCTCCTACTTCCCAGCCCAGAAATCCTTATATATAATCACTTAATCTAGTTATAAAATAAGAATTAGAACCAACAGCTCAAGAAAGTGCAGAATTCAAGTTGAGTCAAGTATACTACACTGTTACAATGGATTTATCATGGATTTCAAGGAAGTATGCTTGCAAACTTGCAGGAACCACAAATATAACTGAACCTTTATATTTTAAAGAGCTTAGCTACTTTTTTTTTTTTCCTACCTCTCATTCATTCATTAATACTCTTGGCAGATACCATCCAACTTGTAGTTACACATGAGATTAATATGTGCAATTTTCTTCAGAAGTTCTACCAGCAACGCATTAGACTGAATGAACTACACCTGTCTACTCAACAAGATCTAAAGGTATGTGTCAAACTCCTCACAGGGACTTACTTCTTTCAAAAAAACCCAAAAAAACTGTAGTTCTATCTAAGTTGATCAGTCACATTTAGTGATACATGAACATGGATTACTTCTAAATACTAACCATCAATCACCAAAACTGCTCAAAGTTTATTCTTCTCTTTGCCAACTATTTAAAAATACTTGAATAGCTAAAGGAATCACAAGATACACAGACGAGTGATCTAGTCACTTCTAAGCACTGCTGCACTACAGATTCATTCAAGTTAACAAGTAGCTTTTATAGGATACTACATCATGAGCAAAAATACCACATAGCTTTTTTTCCCACCACAACATAGAGATCTTATGTCATTCTGTTGGAGCATACAGTCATATTAGTGGTTGACAACATCAGTCTGCAGCAGGTAAAAATATCTGCTTAAGTATTTGAGTCAACAAAACGCCTTCTCTGTAAAAATAACACGTAGGTGTTAAAGAAGGACTTAGATTTTTTTCTGCAAACTGTATACATGCAAGGAAGAGTATGGTTTACTCGAGAACCAACATGCACAAAACACATACGCACATAGTTTTCATTCAAAAAAAAATGACACCACATAAGGCATTTTTAACAAAGTCACTTTCATAGGCTGCCACACCAAAAAAAGAAAAAGCAGTTGCTTCTAGAAATAAGGATTCAGAAACAAGGAATTAGAACTCAAAATTTAGAAGACGCAATTTGAAATTTTAAGATGAGAATAAAATTAAGAAGTTACTCTGACTTTATAATGAAACAACTGCTTCAAAAATGCGTTTTGTCACTAGAGGTGGTGCACTTCACAGTACTAAAACCATAACATACAGAGTGCTTCCTTGGCATGCCATTTACCCGCTTCAAAAATTTCCAAAAAAGAAGCTATCATCCATTAAAGATACTCACAGCTTTCTTTCCAAGTTCTGTTTTAGACAGTGTAAGAGCTCCTGCAAGATAACATCCTGGTCCTGCTCCTTTTGGTATTCTATTCAGAGAAAGAAGACTCAGTGTTAGAACTAGGTTCAGTAACGTTCTGTTTGGACTACAATAATTTGAACAGCGTGAGAAAAATATAAGAATACCAAACGTAAACAGGTAGACACTACCAAACAAAGCATGATTTTATTTAGGTGCAGAGGTTGTGGTTAGATGTAATTGAGAAAACAGAACTTCAGAAACTTACTTGTCATCAGGCAGAGATGTAACAAAGAATGGCTGACTGTGTTTTGGTGGTAATGTCAAACTGTTGGATTTCTTCTTTCCTAAGAGAGCAAGACTATGGTTTTCATAAATATCTAAGCTCAAGGTACTAGACAACCTGTGTGAAACAATAAATGGAAGGTCTTTGATGCGATCCAGCTCGCTGTTCTGTTCGTGACGAATTTGTAACCGAATAGTGTAATCTCCTTTTTCCAGTTTCACAGAATACTGAAAGAAAGAAGCACTTGTAAATGTCAAGATTAAATACTTCACAGTACTTAACAGCTAAACACATTCTTTGATCAACTGAAAATAATCAATCATTTTAAGACCAAAAAATGGGCTGACATAATGCATTCCCGTTCTAACACTGTATTAACTGCTCAAACAGAAATCAGACTTCTTGTTAAATGTTCAGTGCATAATCTCTGGCAGGTTTGCCTTAGTAAGCATTCTGTTTACTACACAACTTCGGGTGTTCAGTGGTTAAGATCACAGTACATTTTCTATTGTTCTATCAGTTTCACACTGCAGGGTTTAAGGTTGCACTTTAAAGAACTGGCAGACTCTTTAAGCTGATTGTACAAAGCCTTTTATACTTGCCATTAGGAAGAGGCAGATGACATTGATTTACAAAGCAAAGGAAAAAAAAATACATGGATTTTTAGTTATGAAAATGTTCTTTAATTTTTACCAACTTAAAAAGGCACCACAAAGATATTCTGAATAGCAGTATGCTAAGTTTCCTTTAGGATGTTTCTGGTGTTGTTGCTATAATCCAAAAAGGTAGTCCTGAGAGGGGTTAATTAAGGACTATCCTTCTCCCAGAATCTCCTTCTTCTGAATTAGAATCATGCTTCTTGTTAATATGACTTTCTGGATTAGAAAATTTTGAATTGCTTTGGTATTGTTCTATGACGCAGAATATCAGAAACGCAGTATGGTGGTGCACCAGATGCAAGTCACAGACTACTTTGGTACTTTTCAAGACACACTTCAGAAGCTATCTTTCATATGCTTCCAGAATGATCAACCTTCCTTTGAAACTCACATTGAAAGGCAGCAACAGAAAGTAACTGAGCTTTAGCAAGAGATCATGAGATAACTGCTTTTTGTAGAAATAGAACATGCCAGAGCTCTTACTCTTTTCTTGGAAAAGTGAATCAAACTCAAAGTTTGAGTTCACAGAAACAAATCTATCAATTATTATTTTTTTCATTCAAATATATTACCACTGAAAGGGAGAATGTACTTTTTCCTCATCTCTTCACAAGATGACATTATGCCTATGCATCAGGATCTGTTAGGAGTTAACAGCATGCATGGAAGGGGAAAAAAGTCCAAGTTTCACAGTGTGCAGAAAACAGAAGATATAATAAATATAGTACTCTGTACCTGGTGTGGATAGGCATCTCCTGACCCCATTTGTCTTTTGTTTTGGTCAAAAATAATCCACAGTTGGCTATCAAATTCAGATTCATATAATAATTCACAGAGAAGCGGACAGCTTGGAGTTACTTCTCCACTCTTAGGCTATTAAAAGAAAGTTCAAAACATTTCAGCCATTGTTGAATAAAACAAGTATAATTCCTATACACATTCAAGAAAAAAATTTGACCTGAAGCCATTTGAAATCACAGTAGCTCCTAAAGAGAACAAGATTAGAATTCTGAAAGTAGAGAATCTAAAACACTTGTTTCTGACAGAAAGGTAAAGTAAAACCTGTTTTTAAAAAACAGGCTATATCTATCAATGACTTACAAAAAACAACAAGCATAAACTCTACCTGATGGAAGTTGTAGGTCAAAATCATCTCATACAGTTGACGGTTATTTGGTAAAATATCTCTGGATCCCAAAGGTTTTATTTTTGCACTCACTGGTCTGCAGTTAAAATAAAAACAAACGAAAAAAGCACTGCTAAGAAACACATATCAGCTGTAAAGCCAACAGAACTCAGTAAGCACATCTAAGCTCAAAACTAAGTCATTTAAAAAAAAAGGAAAAATGAAAGAATTTATTATTAGGAAAAATTAAGTTGCCTTACTTCTCACCTGTGCTTCAATCAGCACCTTTAATCCACAGATTGGTTTACTGGCATAGTAACTAGAGGGCAGACTACACAGTTGATAACTGTTTGCTATAGAAATTTATGTTAGAAGAGAATTTGTAAGAGAAATTGGAGTAATACCACAAAGGAAGAATTTTAATGCATACTGCCTATGTAAAACTCAGAAACATGAACTCTTAGAGTCCAAGACACCACTACAGGGCCCAGAAAATGGAAAACATTAGATTACTGACCATTGTGAAACTGTCTGGCCAAAACCTTAGAAGTACTGCTTAAACTGTACAGCATCTTTTTCCTCTCCTGGAACTACCAATGTTAGTGACTGCTGCATTGATTAGTAATTTTTCCTCTACGTCAGCACGTGTCGAACTGACACAACCAACAACAAAAGAAATACAACTTTTCACAGAAAACATAGTACCAGATTCTACAGTAAAACATTTCCAACCAAGCAAAAGAGAGAAAATAATGTTTCCAGGTGAAAATTAGGCAGGATTTGAGGCAGCTGCTTCAAAAAAAAAAAAAAAAAAAAAAAAAAAAAAAGGTGGCACCAAATAACTCAGTAGAATTTATTTCTTTAGATATTAAAATGCCTTTTTACCTCTGCCTCCTTTGGAAGCACTGAGAAGTTTTTGTATTTTTTTTTCCTTTCAAATTTAAATTAAGAAAAATTTTTACGGAAGAAGTCACAATAATTGTCCAATTCTGTCAAAGCTAAATGGAACTAAAAAATAACATGCTAGCTAACAAATTTAACAGGATTTCTATATTCACGCCTCCAAACCCACTTAAAGTTTTACAAGAATACTTTTGTTACCCTAGATTTCACTGTTCATTTGCGACTATTTCAGACACATACTAATAGTCCTCTCACTCTCGCCATACAGCTTTTCAGAAGCAGTACCTGAGAGTTTGAATCCAGCTTTTCAGGTTTATGCATGGAGCAATATCCTCATACTTCAACATGGACTGAACATCAAACCGTACAATTCCTTCTGAAGCATGCTAAAGAGAGAATACATAACAATTATGCTTCTGTGCATTTGTAACATCAGACATGGACCATCTGATTTATCCCTCATAAATATAACAGCTGTAACTATCTACACGAGAAGTAATACTGTGAGTTTCGAAGCATCACAAGCTTATCTCTATTTGAGGAAGGCAGACATACTGGGACTCGAAACAACAACAAAAAAAACTACAACAAAAACACGAAAAGTTACTGATATGGCCAGAAGTCTTATATATTACTTATATTTATTTTTCCAAGACTATCCACTATTAATAACTTAAGGAATTTGTACAAAACTGTATAAATCACACATAGGGCATATGTGACAGTTTCCTCTGAATATGTAATTCAATAAATGCAAGTATTTTTCATCTAGAATCTTAAATAAAGAATTTTATAGTGTTTCTGCATAAGATTGTTATCTTAATGAAAGATTCTTTATCTTAATGAAAAAGAAATAACACTACACAAAAAGTTTAGCGATGGTTAAAGTTACTTTGGAAGTCTGCTTTTTCTAGCAGTGTTTCATGACAAAGCCACGGGTATATCAGTTTTATTAAAATATATCTTATTAAATTTTAAAATGTTCAAGAAAGGGTAAAAATGTATTATCTTGTTTTTAACTCCTCACTTTTCAGTTCATCTGACACCACTGGTGTGGCTTGAATCCACTTCAGTAGAGGCTGCCATGCACAACACCAACACTTCTTCCCCCTGCCTTACTGATTCAAGACCTGGTTCCTTAGCACAACACATCCTTTCTCCCAGGTTACTCAGCTCTTAGAGCCTGAACGCATTCAACTACAATTTGTTCTGGCCCTTAGATGAAAAAAAAAAGGGAGCAGCAAGGAGAAATCAGTATGGTACTGCTTCATTGCTTCCTGCAGAACCATCTCAGCCCTTGAAAAGGCAAAAATCAAGCCAAGGCAGGCTGCACAGGACAGCAAAGAACACTGTATCAAGCAAAGTACTGTAAATAAGATACTAATATTCTTAGTAACTTCCCAGTCCTTTGGTATCACAGAGTCGTGATGCTGCCCATCCATCATGCCTTCAATCAGCACATCTCAACAAAAGACTGAACAGAATAAAGTAAATTTTAATGATATTTTATTCTGAAAACGCTATTTGGAGTATTGCATTTCTGTAATTGTGGCCCTGCAAAGTTTCTTCACACAAAAACTCACAGTAGTTACAGTGTGAACCTTTCAATATGCCCTTTCTACTGGTGTTGTGGGTATTTTTTTCTGCTCATTTTTCCCTCACTGATTCATAATGAAAGCATAGAAAATTCAAAACGAATGGTATTTGTGCAGGACTAAGTTTCTATCTACCTATTTTTAAAGGAAAACACAAGCATCTCAGGTATAACCATGCTTTTAGTCTGGTTGAGTACAGAAAAGAACAGAGAACACTTTTTTTTTTCATCTGAGATGTCAGAGAATTTCAGAACAATTCTAGATAAAAAGCCAGGAAGACTTACCATGTTTAGCTGAGGAGTAGCACAGAGTACACCATGAAAAGAAACTGTGTAATTAATGCTAACGTCGCTAAGGCTTGCCCACCACCGAGCAACACAAAATTCAATTGTTTTTCCAGCCTGAATAATAAAAATGCAAAGTTAGACACAAACTCTCATCTTCTCTTTCTATTCAGCCCTGCCTTTCTTACCCCAAAGCCAAAAAAAAAAAAAAAAGGAAGAATATAGCTGGAAGTATACCCTATAATGTCCAGTTTACTCCAATTATATTGATTTGTATGGTAGCAAATAAGACACTACACTTGATTCCCATCAAAAAAAAAAGTGTGCCACAGGTATACACTACAAAGAAAGCTACAGCTTTTAAACATTACATATTCCTTTCCCATTCTAGGGTAGTTTTTAGAAGACATTAATCAGAATGCGTATCAGAAAATAAGATAGTGTTCTCTACCTCAAGAAGACATGAAGCTTGGGAGGTTTTTTGTTGGTACTGCTTTTTGGCTTGCTTTTTTTAAACTAACATGACAGAAGTTACAATCAAACCATGTATCTTACTGCCCCCACTTGACGTTTGCACACAGTGCAGGACTGAGCAGCACAGAAATCCCATAGGCAGGGAAAACTTGATTAGTGAATTCATTCACACACCTGAATATCCTGGCTCTGTTTTAGACTCTTGAACTAGAATTAACCAAAGTAAGTACAATTGTAAGCCAGACAGTATTACTTGGCTTCAACACTGAAGAGATTTCTCAGATTATCACATTAAGCATTAAAAGCAAAATGTGCTGAACTAAATATATTCAACAAGCCTTAGTCCCTGTATGAAAGGGAAACAAATCAGTCTGTATAAATAAGTACTAATAAATTGATGAAGCCATCTGAGACCTTTCCAAAGCAAGAAAAAGGTTTCATTCACTACCATAAGAAATAGGTTATTTATTTGGGTTGTTTTTTTTTAATTATTTATTTTTTCCCCTTAAAAAAGGGAAAAAAAAACAACAAAAACCAAAGATCAACAACAGCGAAAACCCAATGTTCTCTTTCTTCTACCCCCCAGCATAACTTACCAAGACGGGAAATGCTTCAGTCACTGATCCTTTTTCTGGTAAGGACAGAAATTTGTAGAATTCATGACTTCTATATGCTTTCTGTTTCACTAGCTGAACAGCATGAAGCACAAACTTGGCAGTCACATCAGAAGAACATGAACATATTGTCACTTCTAGACAAAAGAAGAAAGAAAGTTTAGTTACAACAGTGAAGAATTTTAGACATGAAATGGAGATTCAACAGAAGGAAACCATTTTCACAAGACAATCATAATTTTTAAAAGGTCAGACTCATATATGAACAATGCCTACATATCAGTTATTTATTAAGACCTTGTCAGATTAAGAAAAACTAAGCAGGTTCAGAGATCAAATAAGAAACATTACTCAACTGTATGGTAAAAACTAATAGGACAGTACACATTATATATATCTGGACAGCATAGATTACTGCTGAATTTCAAATCAAGAGTCCTATCCATAAATTTAAATACATATGAATGATTTTTATTTATTGATATCGCATACGTAGAAGAGGAATTCTCCTTTTAGGATTACAAGCTTCTTGCCCATCACATTTAAGTCATCATTCAAAGCTATGCCTACAAATGTTAAAAATTATGCACAATTCAGACAATAATACTTTTCTATGTGGGGGGTATGCCTCCACTAATTGGCCATCATTTCAGATTGTATTTGCTAGTTTCTAGAAGACATAATCAGTACTTCACTATAACAGAAGCCATAAGATAGCCCCTCCAAAAAACAAAAAAAGATCACTCTTATAAAAGCCTAGAATCAAATGAACATTTTACATATTCATGGATCAAATGTTTAAATTCTTACTCAGGCAGAAAAAAAAAGGAATATTTCAGAACAACTTGGTCAAGTTTGATAGATGTGATTTGTTATTTAATTAATATGCTCATGTTCCTTACCAGCCCACGTAGCTCCCTGGGGAACATCAATGAAGTGCCTTCGGATTTGGCCAGGTTTAAAGTGAACATCTGTATATGCAAGGTCGTAGCTTGATGATTCATCTACTCTGTACACCAAAAAGCAAATACAAGTAGTAATGGAACAAGTTGTGAAATTTTTTTAAAGACATTTTAAAATACAGAAATAATCTCCAAAAAGAATATAATGAAGATATTCAGTCCTCAGCACCAGAAGTATTTTGATCTGCAGATTTGCTTCTTACTTAATCACACTACTTGATATGACAGAAGTACTCACAAAAATAAGCAGACTTTAACCAAAATGGATTTATGAAGGTAAAAAAAAAAATGGAACCTAAGTTCAGTGTTAGATGAGGCTCTGAAATTGTTACTGACACTTACAGATATCCAGAATTGGAATGGACCCACAGTGGCCACTGAGTCTAACTCCTGGTGCCCCACAGGACCACCCAAAATCCAAACCGTATATCTGAAAGTGTTATCCAAACACTCCTTGAACTCTCTCAGCCTTAGGCCTTGACCACTACTCTGGTGAGCCTGTTCCAGTGCCTGATCACTCTGTAGTGAAAAAACTTTTCCAAACACCCATACTGATCCTCCCCTGACACAGCTTCATGCAATTCCTTTGAGTCCTGTCACTGTCACCAGAGAAAAGAGGTCAGTGGCTGCCCCTCTGCTACCTGTATAAGGAAGCTAACAATACTAACCGTAAATTCTCTGTACTTAAGTTGAAAAAGAACTCTGTTCCAAATTCCATCTGCCAAATAACACCCACTACCCTTAAGGACACTGGTACATCAGCTAGAAGTGGGGAAAAAAAAAAAAAAAAAACCAACCACCAAACTTCAGCTGTTCTACACTTAAAAATACATTGATATTTTGTTCAAGTCTGAAGTCATCTGTATTCTGATGGAACAGAAAAGCTCTGCCACTGCAGTCACGAATATTCTGCCTTTTGGCTTCCAGCACCAAGATGAAAAACAAAAGCTATTGCAGTCTAAGTGTTGCAAGAATCTTTTCAGAACTCTATTCTCCTATCAGTGCTAGTTCAAGAACTTGCAGAGAAAGAAGGTGAGACAAGTATGTCAACACAAACTGAGTATATGAAAATAAACATTAAAAAAAAAAGCCAATACAGTTTGAGTTTACTGACCTTGTTGGTATAACAACAGTTATTGGAACTCTGAAGAGTGGGCCTGCATTAGGCATTGCTATATCATATCCACAAACCTGAAAAAATAAAATATAGTTGCTTAAGACCTTTGATCAAAATGAAATTATAGAAGACAATGTTGAACTTGAACTAGTTGCAGAGTGCTTTCAATTGTTGTAAATGAATATATACAGAGAAGAAAAAACTTTGTATGTAGTTATTTCACTTATATTTTCAGATGCTTTTATTTTTCCAATAAAGATACTCAAAAATCCCTTGGAATCTACTGTACAAAATTGTACAGCATATTTGCTGCTGAGCCCTGGACTCAGCCTGTGTAGTACTGAGGGTGGCAGTATTTTCTCATTTGTACACCACACAGCTTTCATCACCTTAAAAATTAATTCCAAAAAATTTTTTGACAGAGGCAGTATGAAAAGGGAAGTGCATACAGTCTTGCATAGATTACCGATCCTTTAATACCTCTGTATAATGTACTCCTTCTCTCAGGCCACGTGGATCCACACGAACGTTAATGTGTCGACACTGGTTCATAAGCTCTAAATGACTAGGACACTGGACCCATGGTGCATTTGAAGTTAAAGCTAAATGAAGCTGAAGAGAGATCCTTTCAGTGTTTTCTGTCAAGAAACAACAACAGCAAAATTAATACCAGATCATGAACTTGCATTTCACTGTAACACAGAATGTACCATTAGAATTTGCCATCTCAATAAAAATTGGTTGTAGGAACCAATTCCTTAGAGTCCCTTGAAGTCAGACTCGCCACAAAAGGACACTGTTCTATATGACCTCTTTTAACTTCAGAAAACAGCAAAACAACAACATATAATACAATAAAGCCTATATCTAACTTCAATTTTTTAAGCACATAAAACAGGCAAACATAAAAGAGGCAAAGGTAATGTAGCTATCAATCCTTCAGTTGCCCATAACATAAGCCTGGAAGCAGGTAAAAATATTTTCATATAGATGCAGAGTCTTGTCTAATTGTGGTCTCCAAATACCCAGAGATTAGTTTCTCAGTAAAGTTCTTCTCCATTTAGAATAGCCTGCATTCTTTGTCAAGAGTTATCTGCAACAAATCCCTAGAAGATCTACAATTTCTTGAGATATTAAAAGATGTTTGATGATTTTTTCCTGGGAGCCACAACTTCACTTTAAAGCTGCTTAGAGCAAAAGGAAGCCTGAAGCAACAGAAAAAAATCAGAAAAGAAGTTCTGTAATTATAAATCTGAGAATAGAATGAACAAGCTGTTTAGATTCTTGCCTTCATTTACCAACAGCTTTGGAGTTGCATTTATTTCTTCTGTGGTACAAGACTTGTACTGCTCCACATTATCACAGCTTTTCCATTTAAAGTTTACTCTTCATTTTTAAATCATACAAAAGAAGCTTTCCTACCTGTATTCTCAGGAAAAACAGGCTCTATGCCAACTCCATGATCAGAAGGTGCAGATATCTGGGCAGGGTCTCTGAGGTAGATGCCACGATTGCTTCCAACAGTAATAGTAAAGCCTATGTTACTTGTGAATGATGAATTCTGAATGAGGTAGTCATAGGCTTTATCAACCTGTTAGAACACATTCTAAATTAACACAATTCAACTTCAATAGTCATTCATGCACATTATCCCTTCCATGAGGCATTCAGCAAATGCAGCAACAAGCACTGAAGTTACCAACATCCTAACTATTAGAGTCATACTAATTTTGAGGCAACTCTTCATGCAACAGCCATATAGAGCGATAAAATAATACAGAACATTTCAAAAAGAAAAAAAAAGGACAAATTCTCTTTGCAATAAATTTATCAGAAGACAAAAAACAAAGGTTTCCACAGACGACTTGGAAGTAAAAAGCCCAGGTCTACAATATTACTTCAGATTCCTTTCCCATAAACGGGGCTAACCTAGTCACAGATTTAAACCTTTTATACAGTAGCAGAAGTTAAGCAGTTCAAAACATATAAGCAAGATGAAATGTCAGTGCAAGTTTAACACATACAGATATAAAAGAAGGGCTTGCTTGTTTGTTCCCTTAAACTCTGATGATAATCCAACCTTTTGTTTCAAAAAGGCATCCTACTATTTCGCTTTTTTTTCCTACCAACCCCCAAAATCTTACATTCCCTTATATTTCAGCAAGCTACCTTCATCTATAAAAATTAAGACACCCCGTTCCAAAACAAGCAGATGCAGTATAGTGTCAATCTCCCAGCTCAGAATTTTAACCACATATTTTTTTATATACTCTTTAACCACAGAATATTAAATTCTATGATACAACTAGTACATTTCATTTCAGTTTTGGAAATGCTTTTATTTGATATGGTCACTACCCTGTTGCCTTCTGTATCAAACTCAGCATTACAGATGTATTCAGAAGACATCTGCTACTGGGTTCCAGAATCTCAAGAACAAGAGTTTAGAGCTAAGCATTTCATATGAAATGTCTTTAAGCAGGACAGCAAGATCTCGGTACCTCTTTCTGGCTAGGATGGGAGTGACCACAGGAAAAAAATTCAGTTAAATCTGTAACAGCTTAACGTTACTCAAAGGGATACTGTCATTCATGTTGCCTTTCTCATTAACAAAAAAAAAAAAATCACACTGGAGATCTCCAAGTTACTTAAAAGACAACACAATGAATGCTTAGACTTTTCAGTGCAGGCCCACCCACAGCAAAATCACCCCACTACTGCAGATGTACTGTTCTGTGAAGCAAAGGTGTCCTTTGCTCTAGCGTGGGTACCTCTGCATTTTCATTGTTCAGAATGTACTGTTCCAGCTTTTGTCTGCGAAGAACAAGTTCAGCTCTCTGACAACAGTATAAAAACATTTTCTGACATTAAGACAGAATTTACACATACAAATCCATATGTGGGTGACAAAATCCTACATCCTACTTTTATGTCCACACACCCTTTTCATCAGACAAGGAATGTGTCTAGTTAACACATATTCAAGAGAAACCAACTGCATGCTGAAGCAAAGAGAAATATTTCATTCTTCCTCCCCTCCCACTACATTCCCTTCTTTATCCTGAATCAGATCTGCTAATTAAGTAGCTTGGGAGCAAGCTGAGTGAGCTCATCCAGAAAACATTTTTAGGTAGTTTTCTACTGGCAGTTATTTAAGGGTTCTTTTTGTTTGTTTGTTTGCTTGTTTCACTGGCAATTACCTGAATAACACCATGTCCTTGTGCAAATACTTCTATATTTTCAGCTTTCACTGCTGTATTTTCTAAGGCTCTTCTGACAGAATGAACAGTGTAATGAATATCGTTAGCTTTGAGCCCTGAAATTAAAAGTAAGGAAAAAAAGTTAAAGTTGGAAAGCTACAGAAAAAGACTTTATCTTTTATACTGTGCACTGATGTTACCTGACAGTACTAATGCAATGCCTCCACATGCATTGGGAGAAGACATGGATGTGCCATTCATGAGTTGTGTTCCTCGCAGAGTCCAGTTTGGAACAGAAGCAATAGCACCTCCTGGGGCACTGATACTTACTCCAAGGGCTCCATCAGTGCTAGTGGAAAAAACAGAATTGTTGAAAAACAAGATTTTGTTTTCTGCACACTTTACCGTGAAGTTACTCCTGCACTTAAAAAGATAGTTTTATCTTTGGCACATTCTCAAACAGTACTTCACTAAATCATTAACCCATTAAATACAAGATAAAGCAGTACATTAAGTAGCAACTTAATGTCAAATTAATCATCAGCTATGCCTGTTTTCCACAGTGAAAGTTATCCAAACTTTCATTCCTTAAATACTATACAAAGGGCTACAGTTTAGTCAGCTGACTTATCTATCCAAATTTGAATTAGAAAATAAACAAGTGTACTAAAAACTTAACTATGTAAATATATATTTCACTGAGCCTACTTAACCACTGTTATTTTTAAAGAAAATATACTATATTTTAAAGCAAAATCAGTAAAAAAAAAAAAGAGGCTAGGAAAAAAAATGTAGAATCTAGAGATCTGGATTTTGCACAGCCATTGCACAAGAGGTCAGATTCTGAATTACAGTACAGAAGTTGATACATTTAATCCTCTTCCCTTGCTGTTCTTGTCTCAAGAAGTGGTTCAGAATCAGTTGGGCCCACATCACCTTCTTTTTTGCCCAAGCATTTTTAAAAACTCAGCGAGCATCTACAAAGCATTTAGTTTTCAACTGTATGAGGCAAATACACTAAGTATTCCTCACTCTGTATAGATGAAAAATGTATTACTAATAGGGACCAAACTGTGCTTGAACTATTAAGTCTTGCAGAGAGGCAAGGTGGATTTGTATCCTACACTAATAGCTTCATCTAAGATAAGTCTCAAAATCAGAGTACTCTACATTACAGAGTCATAATGAATTTAAGACATTTTATGACACTCTATAGAAATTAGTGTTTTTATCATACTTCCAGACAAGCAGTTCATGGCATATCTGCCTGAAAGCCTCTAGTCCTTACTCAGACTTCTTTTGGCTACCACATTACTACCAAATTCTGCTGAGACAAAATAATAATAAAAAGTTCTCTAAGCCCCTACGTTTTCTTTGAGATAGTTTCTATAATGATTTAGAAAAATATTTTTCTGTCCTCTCACACTTCCACTAGATTCAAGCAAAACCAATTATTAAGTTGTGCCATTATAATGTCATTGAACCCAGAAGTAACAATACCACAACAGTATTTTTTCTAGTCTTCAGCACCAACAGAATAGTTAGCAATACCACACTACTGAACGAAACAAATGCTAACGAAAAGAGCCTCAGAAAAAGAAGTCAGAAATAGTACACATCTCCAAACTACTTCAATCAGATTTTCATTTTCTAAATAGACTTTACTGAAATGTACAGATTGTGACAGACAGTTCAGTCATCCTCCCTCCCACTAAGAATTCTGGAGGCCTACAGACACAGACCTTCCAAGAACAGCAGACTACTTAAGTTCTTCCTGGGAAAAGAAATACTTTCATTTTGGGTATCAGTGACCAATTTTTAGACCTGCAATTACTTAATCAGAACTGCAAAGTAAGGAATTCCCTCCTTTTGTCATAACTTACCTTGGTCCCCTGGATGACCAAGTATATTGATTTGCTGGCAGTTTTTCTCTCAAAGAATATTCAGCAACCATCATATCAGGTGACACATAGGCACCAACACCTATTAAAAAACAAGCATCTTAGATGCACAATGAATTTGTAATAAAAAAAAAAAAACTGTTTTAAATACACTGCAGAATATTTTTTAAAAGTTTTAAATGGACTTGTTTTCTCTGCCTCAGTAAGTTCAAGTACTGTTAAAAAACAAGTGTAAAGAACATGCTACACAGTTACAATGCTGATAGTGCTACTATGTAATATGTAAGTCTCCCATAAAAAGGATAACTTCAAAGTGTCATTTGAGTTCAACTGGAACAATTTGTATCCACTATCTGCATTTATTTCACAACACATCACCCCGAAAACTCACTCCCAAAGGTGCTGCTAAAGCACCTTTCCCTTTCTGGGGAATTTTGTCTGTATTTACATTGACACAAACTACACTAAAGCTGCCGCAAAGGAATCTATGTGAATTGCTTCATGTTCCCATGACTCAGAGCTACACTACTTCAACAGATGGGCAAAACTACACTGCTCAACCACCACAATGATGAAAGTCTTTATTTTCCTGCTGATCAGTGCAGTTGGCCCAGAGCATATAAATTACTATGCCAAAGCCTGCTAAAGTTGTGTTTTTGGAATGTGGTGTCAAGGAAGCATCCTTCGAGTTTACCTTCCAGTTGTGCTGAGCTGCATATGGTCCCCAGGCAGCAAGTTGGACATGCCTGCAATAGCTAACGGTCTGAGAGGCGTGCTTAGATTGTTAGATTCGAAAAGAATGACCTCCTACTCTTTAAATAGATTTCTTCAGCAAATTTTACACAAACCCACATCAAACCTACATCAACCACCTCCAACACCAGTTTTCTGCATAGTTTTTGAATGGTAAGAAAATAACCTACATTTTCACAAGTAAGTGTACAGTAACTTCCTCCCATAAGATTAATCTCATAGGCCAGTAATCTTTGGAAATATTTTGAGTTTAGTATAGCAAACAACTTGTGATCTCAAATATAAAACAAAAGTACAAAGCCTGAAAAGAAAGAAGATGAATACTGACTTTCTGTTTTAGAGGTGAAAAAAAAAAAAAAACACCAAAAACATTCATACCTATTACACTAGATGTAGTGCCACCAGGACATCCTACTGTAGAAAGGCAAGGGCCATTATTTCCTGCACTTGAAACATAGATTACATTGTGTTTCCATACTGCTTCATTAATCACTTCACAAATTCTCCTGAAGTAAGGAAAAGAAGGAGTTATTTAATCAATGTGCTTTTTCTCTCTGTGTGGGAAAACTCCCGTTCATATAAGGACCAGTTACAGAGGAATATTATGCAGCCAGCCTTCCATATCAGGCCAGAGCTGGTCTCAGAACTGATGTTACTTATTTTGAAAGGGAGTAACAGCCACACACATCAACATTAAGTCTTAATACAAAATAAAAACCCAGAAAACAATAAAATACCCAGATTGCATGGCGTTTCAACTATGAGAATACTTCACTGCTCTAAAATATTCCTAGTATCACAATTAATAGCATTTTCAATATGTTTAGGTAGTTTTTGTAGATATTTAAAAAAATAAACTGCAATATTTTAATGCCATCGTTTGGGCCTGGACAATTCATTCTTACTGACAGTACGTTTACAGAAGACCAACAGCTGAAATTACACTTGTGTAATGTTGAAAAACTTTATGCTAAATGCAGTAGCACTTACCCAGAATTTGGCCAATGTGTTGCTTCTCCATAGCTATAGTTGACAAGATCACATTTGTATTTTATTGCTTCTATCATCTGAGAAAGCAAAAATAAAAGCCAACATAAGTAATTATGGAATGGGAAAAAACATCTGCTTAAAATGCTTTGCTACACATTTATAGAAAGAGGAAGCATTTTTTTTTTTCAATCCTACAGAGGAAATTGAATTAAGTAAGCTACATTAAAGTGGTATTTTCCTAGTAGCCCCGTTAAAAAAAACAAAACAAGCCATTAACATTCCAAATACCAAGCTATAAATTAATACATTAACATAATATAAAACCACCAATCTCATTAGTCTTAAATATACGTCCTTAATAAGACAAATTTCTCCTTTCCTGTGCGATTTGGTTAAATTTCAAAAAACAGTAGCATTAACACAAATCTTCATGTTACTATAGTAATATATTCTATGACCTACAAATAATCATTTTCTATTTTCATTGCTTCTCTTACATACATTTTCCTCAACCACTTGCTGTAGAGCAGAGGCATTGGGCCTTTGATCATGAGAAAGTTATATTTTTTTCTCACTCTTAAGAAACAGCCAAAATATGTTCAGCCACAAAGTTAGATACCAGTTGCTACTCTAAGTATTATAGTTACATAGCTAAGCATAAAAAAACATATTTATAAATATACTCATGACACAGAACAAATAAATTTAAATAAGCTTACAAGTCACTTCTCCTACGGGCTAAGTTAGACAAACACCGCAACACTATCATCTGAAAAAAATACAAGTCTTACTAAATGTTTATTCTTATAAAACAGAAGTCTTACAATAAGCTTGAAACTATCATTTCTTTTTATTCATTTTAAGGCTGATGGTATTACAGGACCATAAAACCATAGTGTATGAGTTATTGAAGCAGTCCTCATTATTCCATAATAAATGCAAACTGCTGAGATTAACATTTATCCAGTGAAATACCTACAGCTCTTATTAAACCAGTGCCAGTTTCCATTGTACTTAGTCTTGTATCACCAATCTTGATTGCAAGAATCTGAGCTCCAGGAGCCACACCATTTCGCTCTGGCTCTTCAGGAAAGTATCCCGCTGCAATACTAGCCACGTGTGTTCCATGTGCTCCTAGGCAAATGAAAATTCAAACCACTGTGTGGTTAGTGAACTACTTTTATACCAATTTAATACACTATATCCCTATTACTTTTCATTTAATGAACTACATTAGCTACCCCAGAATTTTACTACTTATTTAAATAAATGTTATATTATACTAAGAGATGAAAAGCCAGTAATTAGGAGCAATTTGCAAAACAAAACAGCTTTTGAGGGCAGGAAGCAGCAGAAGAGAAAGGAAGTAATGTCTGTTGATGAACTCCACTAACAGACATTATCAAAAAGGCTCAACGCTTCCCACTCAAAGTAACAAAAATTATACCAAAAATAACCAGACTGTGGAGATCAGGGGGAAGAAGAAAAAAAACTTCATGCAGCCATAAAAGGAATCCCAAAGTTATCACTGATTCAGAAGCCAGAACTATTCCTGTAGTTCTTTTGAGACAGGACAACTTCATGAGAAATCAAGAGCATTTAAAAAAAAAAAAAAAAAAAAAAATATCAAATACATTCATACCACCTTAACCACTCAGGATGTTTCCAAAACAAAACATCTTTATACTGAGAACACACAAAAATAGGATCAGAGTAGTCAGCGCTACAGCTATTATGAGACCTATCATCATTAAAGAGTGGGGATAAACCAAGACACTCTTTTGTTGACAGTTGTTTTAAAAAAAGATTCTTAAATTCTGAAAGCACAAAGAACAGCGACAAAATTCAATAGCCAACCTATATTCAAAAGCAAAATAAAAAAGCTGCTTTGAATTAAGGTTCATTGGCTAATGCCAGTAAGATGCAGGAACATCTTAAAGAGTAACTAAAGCGTACTATACACATATACACATGCATATAGATAAAAAGTTGACTGAATTTCAGACACAAAAATGTAAGCAAGTTCAGTGACAAGACGTTTTTATGAGTTTACTACAGGAAATACGAATAATGATTTTTTAATGCCTTTAATCCCAAGTAACAAAATTGAGAACCAAACTGCTACTTCTCATGATACCAACTGAGCAACGAAACTTTTCTTAACATTACTTTCACTTACCTCCACTTGTCACAATTGAAAGAAGGTTTCCTTCATCATATATATTAACAGAATAATTCAACATTTCAGATGTTCCAAAAGATCCATATTCCTGAGCCTCTTTGTAGGTTCTCAACACTGTACAGCTAGTTAAGTCACCACTCTCACTTGTATCTATGCAGGCTCTGTTGATGACAACAATTAAAAAAAAGATAATTTTTCAACTGCTATGCACTTCCAGTTATTGTTCCTCCCCCTACAGAGAAATACCACAAAGACCTCAACATGTCTGGCCCTGGGTTGACAGTTTCTTAGTTCATTACGTCAATACTTTAAAACTTGGTCATTTATAATTAGATTCAGAAACTACAAAGATCTTTAAGTTAAATGATTTTCAAGTGCTACTAAATTCAAGTAATGCTTGCTTTACAAAAAGAAATGTAAATTCAGGCAATTCCTTCAGAGAAGGAATTGTACTTAAGCTAGTAGCTCAGTACTTGTGCACAAACATCTGAAGTCTCAGCTACTGGTTTGTAAGATGCACATTAATAGTCAGGAAAAGTGACACATTACATTCCGAAGCAAGCAATTTCTATTTCCTCCCCTCTTCAGTTTCCTATTACCAATGCGTACTCAGAGCAATTTTATTCTTTGCCTTAGAAGAAAAATCTACAAGCTTAATAAAACCAGAGCGATACAAAGTGTAAGACTTCATTCTATGCCATCTTCATTTAGCATCAGAACTTTGTCATGATATAGGACCATTTCAAAGCAAGTAATATTTCAGAACTCTACAGAAAAGCAGATGTAAAAGTTAACATAGTACTTAATGCAAACTACTGTTTTATATGTTTAAAATATTTTGTTTCATAAGTTTGGGTACTTACCTCCAGGTCTCACCATCATACCATACTAGACAATCATATACTGGACCAGGATCACTGTATTTTTTCTCAAAAGAATTTAGCAGTTCCACTTGATTTTGAAGTTCCTCCTTCATTAGCTTATTTACCTGACACAGCAATAAAAATTAGAGTATTACTAAAACTATTACTAACTAGTTATGAATATAATATTAAGCCCTATTCCTTTCTGATGTTAAATATTTGCTCCATTACTTCACTGGAAACAAAGACTATGACAGAAGTCACAGACATCAACAGTCTTCAACAGTGTTCTATCTATTCTTGGCCTATTATGTATAGCTCTGACTTCTGTAATTATTATATTTCATATCTTTGTTTTTTCTACAGACAGTTAAATGACACCGAAGCATCCCAAGAAATTTCTGGTATTTCAATGAAATAGTATCTAGTTTACAAAAGAGAGGATATGTTTAAAAGATTCCAACTTTGAGCACAACAAAGATGATCGCCTCAAAAGTTAAAAATAAAACTTACTAAAAATACGGTATGAAGTATTTGAACTAATAGCCTTTTTATAATCAGCAACAGTTTAGAAAGTTAACAACATTTGGCAAATCAAGGAATCACCCACATACTGTGTCGTTTTTTTTTTTTTTAAATGAATCAGAAGACACAGTGATAAATTATCACAAACATCCTTCATTCACTCATATAATAAAAATATTTTAATCCTCTCAATCAGTATCAAATTGTTACAAGCTCACAAAAAAGTATACTAACTTGGGAGGGAGAGCTATGAGCAGCATCAAATTCTTCTTGTTTCCTACAGGCCTCTGCTAGAGCTAGTCTGTGAAGAGGATCCCAGAGCTTCTCCTTGCGTTCTTTCTGTAACATAAAACTTGGTTCTTCAATATATGTCATTTGCAAGTTATGATTTCAGACACAATGACCAAGAAGCTCAATACAATACTACAAATAAACAACTGCTACCCTGGAAAAGTAAATAGATACCAGTAGTATTAGACTTTCTGACTCAAAGAACCTGTGTAAGGAGGACCATTTGACCATCTTAATGGCTGTTTAAGAGGGCAGATAGTGATAGGACAAGGGGGAATGGTCTTAAACTGAGACAGGGAATGGTTAGGTTAGATATTAGGAGGAAGTTTTTCACATAGAGGATGGTGATGCACTGGAACAGGTTGCCCAAGGAGTTGTGGATGCCCCGTCCCTGGAGGCATTCAAGGCCAGGCTGGATGTGGCTCTGGGCAGCCTGGCCTAGTGGTTGGCAATCCTGCACACAGCAGGGGGGTTGAAACTCGATGATCTTTGTGGTCCTTTTCAACCCAGGCCATTCTATGATTCTATGATCTGCTGTGACTCTAAAAATTCACAGAAGAAATGGACTGTGTCAAAATTAAGCAACAATCAACATATGGCTAGCAGCCTACATGTGTTAGTAAAGCACATACCACAGTTTTCTAGAAAAACCTCTACATTAAAATAGTGCAATACCAACACACCAGAAGCAAAAATACGATTTCTCACCTGAATCCTCTCCTTCAGAGCTTTAGGATATATGTCATAGCCATTTTTTATCCCAATATGATATTTGCCAGAAGGATTTACCCAGTTTGCTGGAATCTACAGAAAAGTATATTCAAGAACAGGTTAATTAATAGCAACAAACAAAAAATTCAATACTGAGCAAGGGAGTTTAGCAGAACAGTCTTGAAAATATTAGAAATCAGTATGAATTCACGTGACGCTGCAGATGAATACTTTTCAGTATCCGTATTTTTAAAACACAGCCCCAGTAAGCTGTGCTTTTTGGTAGAGGTCTAAGGATATAACTACTATCAGTGAGGACAAATGTCCTATTGTGAAGAGTTAATAGGATGATAAGGACAAGTATCTGAATGTTTAGCTTCTTATCTTATTGTAATTTAAACCCTCAGTACAATAAATTCATTACTCTTAATAACAACAGGAAAAGAGAGCTGGTAGCTGCCCAGGGGTCTCCCTGTAGGACCACACAAATTCTCACCTTTAAAGTTCTTCCCGAGAGACCAATGATTTCTCCATCTTTAGCTTCTACAACAGTACATGTAGTTACATCACCACTGCCAGTTGTATCAATTATATCAATTATCTTGGGCTTCCCATCAGTTGTAATCTGAAAACATAAGTAGAGAAGAAAATTAAAGTGCAGTTGAATAGCCTCTAGCCATTTTTCATTTTTGTTAATTTAAAAAAAAAAAAAAAAAAATCTAGTAACTTTGTTAAGCTTTAACAGGACAACAGAAAAATACCTTGAAGTCAGTTTAACTTTCAGTGAACCAAGAAAAATACATCTATCTTCCTGGCTTATAAGTCTTTCCTAATTTCACAGAACTACTATTTGCAAAATCAAACGTTTATGTTTCAATGACTGGTAATGTTGCTTTCACTTTTTTTTTTTTTCCACTGTTCCAGCCCTATTTTGCAGTAATGACAGCACAAACCTAGAAAGATGAAAGGTGCTGAACTACATGCAGTTACAGGCTTAGTAAGTGAGTCTTAACTAAGCACAAATCTACAAGGAACACAAATTACCTCACCAATTATTTTTCTGTTACAGGGATTCTGTGTCATGTTTTAATAAACCTGAAGTGCTAGGAACAGTCCTCCAGTCCCCTGGTAAAAACAGGTTTAAATGGTTAAGTAAAAAAAAGTAGTAAGTATAAGCAGGACACTGATTCCTATATTCCAGAATGTAATAAATACTGCTTTTGGAGAGGCTAAGTAAGAGAACCCATTCCATAAACCAACACTGTTAATCCATCCATTGAAAAGTGCTAAGAAAACTGTTGTAACAGTCCTCCAGTGGTCAGCACTGGGAACGATACTCTTTGATATCTTCATCAATGACATCAACAGTGAGGTGAGTGCACCCTCGGCAAGTTTGCAGATGACACCACACTGTGGGGTGCAGCTGACATTCTTGAGAGATGGGATGCCATCTTAAGCCTAGACAGGCTTAAGCAGTGAGCCCAGGAGAACCTCAAGAGGTTCAACAAACCCAAGTGGAAGGTCTTGCATCCGGGTTATGGCAATTCCCACTATCAATACGAGCTAGGGGATGAAAGAATAGAGCACAGCCCTGCTGAAAAGGACTTGGGGTAATGGGGAACAGTAAGCTGGACATAAGCAAGCAACGTGCCCTCACAGCCCAGAAAGCCAACAGTATTGTTTCGTGATCAGTAGGTCAAGGGAGGTGATCCTGCCCCTCTGCCATTGAGTCAGGAGAAAGGAAGGCTCCTGGGAAACCTGAAAACAGCCTTCCAATATCTAAAGGAGGGCTATGTAAGAAAGGATACAGACCCTTTAGCAGGGTCTGCTGTGAGAAGACAAGGAGAAATGGTTTCAAACAAAAGATGACAGATTTAGATTGGATGTAAGGAACAAGTTTGCTTGCAATAAGGGTGGTGAGACACTGGTTATCCAGAGAGGCGGTGAATATCCTGCCCTTGGAGACATTCAAGCTCAGGTTGGATGTCCCTGTTCATTGCAAGGGAATTAGATGAGATGACCTTTAAAGGTCCCTTCGAACTCAAAGTCTATGATTTTAACCTGGTAATACACCTGCTGAAACATTTAAGGAGCAGTAAAAACTTACTTGAGAAACAGAGCGCCAAAGCACTCACACAATACAATTTTCTTGTGCTAATAATTAATTCTTTCAGATGCCAGTATCTACTGACAAAGAAATCAATAGTTACTCCAATCATAAAGCAAGTGAAAGTCAAAACTGAGACTATCGAAATCAGATACTTCAGTTGGAAGCACGTGGTAATCTGTGGTTATTTACTGATCACGAGAAAACAAGAAGGAAAAAATAATCCAAGGTGATGACCTGTTGGAAGCAGACAAATTGCACAACAACAGGTGGCCCAAACACCAATTTATGCTATGGTGAGCTTATGTAGCTTTGAAAGTTGTTCTCCAGCCAGTCCAGAAAAGCCGTGTGCAACTCCTGCACTACACAGCTCTTTGCCTTTTAGGTGAATAGTAGGTCTACACTCACACGTGAGTTTGTACGTACAATTGGACACAACAATTCAGAGATCTACATCAGACAAAAGAAACTCAGCATTTCACTTGCAAAGGTCCAAGGTTCAATTCCTAGTGGCAGAGATCCAGTCAGAGTCCGCCATTCAGTGCAAGTAACTGATATGGCTTCTGCTGCTGACACAAACTGTTTGGACTACTGCCCACCACTAATAGTGCTACAGTGAAACTCAGATTTCAGCTTGTTTTTCCCTTCTCAAGTCCTGCAATTCTGAGAAAAACAGAAGCATATGACCTTGGTTAATTTCCTTGTTTGATTAGAAGGTCCAGAACTAATTAATTTATTACAGACAGGAGGCATCTGCATTGAAATTCGAAAGTAGAGAATTTCTATACAGTGAAAAGTATCTTATAGAATTATTAAGGTTGGAAAAGACTTTTAAGATCAATCACCTAGTCCTACCAGTACTGCCCACTATGCCCACATCCCTTTGTACCACATCTATACATTTTGTGAACACCTCCAGGGATGGTGACTCCACCACCTCCCTGGGCAGCCTGTGCCAGGGCCTCAACACTCTTTTGGAAAAGTTTTTCCTTATCACAGAATCACTGAGGTTGCAGAAGACCTCCAAGATCACATAGCCCAACCGTACACCTACCATCAATATTTCCCCACTAAACCATGTCCCTTAGTACAAGACCTAGATGTTGTGATGTTATGATTTATTTACAAAAAAATATAATTCTACTTCTTTTTTTTCTTACAGTTGTTTGAAAAACTAGTTTACAGCAGAACTATATTATTGTTTATACATATCCACTGAAGTTTCAAAAACGTGCTTTTATGCTAACTCTGACTTTGCAAAACACAAAGTAGGTTATTTCTGAAATGCTCTATATATCAGCATAATCCTGGCAGTTGATACATATAGTAGTAGCAGAGAAGCACCACTATCCGTGACAACACTAACTAAAGAGCAAAGACAGGTGTATTTGAGTGTATTTTTGCGAGATCATATAACTGTACTTCACAGCAATGCAGAAATGGCAGTGTAGGGATGAACAAAGACAATACATAATATACAGCCATAACCTTATCAAATTTATGGGCCCTCTCGAAAGTTCATCAGGATTTCACAAATAACAACAGGAAATAGACTGTACCAAGAGGGCTGAGAAGGGAAGAAACCAGCATGAAAGAAGCAGACAAACTGAACTGTGAGTTGGGAGCACCAGATGGAGCATAAAGCAATGGTAGGCTAGGCAAAAAGAGTTCCCTAGAGAGCACTGGCTGCAAAAGGTTCAAAAAAGAAAGGAAAATTGTTAATGCTTTATCCAGAAAAGAAAGCAAACTGGCAGAAAAAAGCTACTGGCTTAAGTTCTGTTAAGCCCAGTAACTATTGTCTTTATAGCAACAAATGTTCAGGTAAGAATATAAACATGAAGGTACTTTGTTGTTATTCTGCCCCCCAGCAAATGATTGCACATCATATGTTTATGGTATCAGTGTTCAAAAATCAAAGCATAAAATAACAAACAAAGTAAATCCACCCCCAAAAAAATGAGACACCAGGGAGCAACAAAACACAAACTTCTTTGATTTGACTAAGATCCCCACTACACTCAAAACAGGGCAGGCTCACTTTGGCCTTTAAACAGTACCGACACTAACTTCAACTAAAAGTTGTAATGTTTATTAACCTTCCAGGATATACTGCCCTCTTCACTTTAAACAAGAGATTGAATTTGTGCCAGCTGAGAACTGATTGTAAGTCTGACAGCAAGAAAAAGCAGGAGTAAAGAAAAGTAGCAGAGAGGCTGGCATCTCAAAACTGGAAATTGCCTGTCCCAGTACAGCTACTCTTCCTGTACAGCATGCTGTTTATCTGCAAGACAGTCTTACTCTGGAGAGGCAAGACATAAACTGCCCACTTCACTGAAGAGTGAGGACATCCTCTTTCTGAAGCAATGTTTACAAAGCTATGCTACATTTTGTGTGTGGCCCACGCATCCTTTATAATTTCCTGCACTTGAAATTTCATCTTCCATACAATGAAAACAGGGCATCTCAGGCTCATATGGATTTTAAATCCTCTTTGTCTTAGTCCCAAGCATATTGATTTGCTTGAAATTTACACCAAAACAAAGCTTCCCCTGCTGCTCATGCTATTTTTGGTTCACCACTTCTTGTTTACAGCATCTAGAAATTTAAGTTTTTTTGCTTCCACATGGAAAACTTCAGAACTATGCACGTCCCCTTTATATTCCCGTCTACATAACTGCCTTTTTATAGGATGGTTTGGATTGAAAGGAATCTTAAACCTCATTCAGTCCCAACCCGTGCCATGGGCAGGGCTGCCAACCAGCAGCCCGGACTGCCCAGAGCCCATCCAACCTGGCCACGCGTGCCTCCAGGGATGGGGCACCAAAGCCTCTCTGGGCAGCTGTGCCAGCACCTCACCGCCCTCTAAGTGAAAAATTCCCTTCCAACACCTAACTCAAATCTCCCTTAATTTAAAACCATTCCCCCTTGTCCAATCACGATCAGACCACGTAAAAAGTCAGTCTTCATCTTATTCATAAGTCCCATTTAAGTATTGGGATGGTATTATCTTGCTTGGTTTTTGGCTAGGTTCATTCCAGCTTAACACAAGTGAAGTGACAGCTGCCCAGTGCCACCTTCCAGCCTATCTGTCCTCTTCAATTATCCCTTTACTTGCTTGAACAGTGTAAGGAGTCAGCGGGGAACGTTGGGCTAACAACCTGCCAAGGTGAATAACCTGAACTGGGTTATTCAAGAGTAAAACCTGTGCCAAGCAAAGGATAGAAATCAGCAGTGCTTATTTAACATACAGGACGCAGTACCCCAACAAGCTGCGTGCAACTTCCCCTAAATCTCTTCTCAAGGCTGCTACATGTGATGGTAAACATGCTGACAGGAAACTGGAAGTGATATAAGAAGTAATATACGAGCCACACGATAAAGAACTGCTAGCAGACGAATTGAAAACCACCAAGGAAACGCTGAGATGGGCCGACATTTAAATCACCCGCACAGATTTACAAAGCGTAGATCTCGCAGGAGCAGCCATTGTGTAACAGGAGGTGCAGACAAAGCCAGGCGGGCTGTAGTCCCGCAGGGAGCGTCGGGACCGGGCCGGCAGCAGCCAACCCCAGATGTCCCCTCAGTGCCCGCAGCCGCTCGTGTCGCCGCCCGGCCCGGTGCCCGCCCTCCGGCCGCGCAGCTGCCCGGCGCCCAGGTGCGGTGACTCAGGGCCTCTGCCCGTTACCTGCATGCCCGGAGCGCCCGGGTCCACGCCGGTGTCCAACACGGCCAACAGCACCCCCCGCCCGTCGAAATCGGGGAAGCGGGAGAGGAAGGCAGCGGCTCCGGTCTCCTTCTTGGGCAGGAGACCGTGGAAAGGGAAGGGCTCCTCAGCGGCGGCCGCCATGGCGGGAGGGCAGACGGGGCCGCGAGTCAACGGGCGTTAGGGATGGGGCACGGCGCATGCGCTTGCGCACTGGCCCGTGAGGGGAAGCATCCCCCGGAGGCACACGGCGGGGGCGGGATCGGGCTGAAGCAGCCAATCGGAGCGCGAGAGCTGGAGCGCTCAGGGAAACATAGCCAATCGGAAAGTCAGCCTTCCCCACGTGCCGGGGCCGCGGTCTTAAAGTGACAGGCAGGAATACTTCGGGGCCGTACGGCCGTGGAAGAGAGCAGTCGTAGGGTGGGGTGGGCGCGCTGCGTAAACACAGCGTAACGCTGCTGGATCGGGACGTTAATGGAGGGCTGGGGCCTCGCTGCCCCCAAGCGCCTCCCAAGGGACGTGGCTGTAACGCAGCGTTGGGCTGTGCCCGGTTATGCCGGTCGCAAACAAAGTGGATGTTTACTAGCGTGTCAGAAACCATACGTATATAATAGGGAAAAGCCGTCCTGCTTGAAGAACCCTAGCAGAAATGGCCTTCTTGTTGTTTGTGCGGCTCATTTTGTACCGCTGGCTGCATCTGTGGCCTTAGAAACCTACAGAGTACTGCACGATTCTTGTGCGTATAAAATACCAAAATAAACCTGAAAAGCGCTGCTTTAAAAATGCATATTGTGTATTTAAGAGAAGAAAAGAAAAAAAAAAAAAGAAAAAAAAAGAAAAAAGAGAGCGAAAGCTGTACCATATGTGGTGCTCACTGTCTCAGTCTGTTCCCTTCCCTCTTTGGCTTTTTGTCATAAATCAAAATTTCACATTTTGGTATCCTGTGCTTGATTTCCTTGGAATACTGCTGGTATCTGATAGTCAAGTTTGGTGTCTTTTGGGATTACATAGAAAATGGCCTGGTCTTACTTCAGGAGAGAGAATTACTCTGACAATGTCATTATTCACTGATGTATTATTTAAGTAATGTCCAACTCGCTGCCCATGTGAGGTTAGTTTTCTTCTGTGTATTGTTGCCAGTACGCCTGGGCTCCATCAAAAGAGGGGTGGCCAGCAGGGACAGGGAGGTGATTGTTCCCCTCTACTCTGCTCTTGTGAGGCCCCATCTGGAGTACTGCGTCCAAGTGTGGAGCCCCCAGTACAAGAAGGACAGGGAACTGTTGGAGAGGGTCCAGAGGAGGGCCACAAAGATGATCAGGGGACTGGAGCACCTCCCCTATGAGGACAGGCTGAAGGAGCTGGGCTTGTTCAGCCTGGAGAAAAGAAGGCTGCAGGCTGACCTCATTGCAGCCTTTCAGTACCTAAAGGGAGCCTACAAACAGGAGGGGAATCAACTCTTTGGAAGGGTTGATAACTGCAGAACGAGGGGAAATGGTTTTAAGTTGAGGGAAGGTTGGATGTCAGGGGGAAATTCTTTACAGAGAGAGTGGTGAGGTACTGGAACAGGCTGCCCAGAGCGGCTGTGGATGCCCCATCCCTGGAGGTGGTCAAGGCCAGATTGGATGGGGCCCTGCGCAGCCTGGTCTAGCATTAGGTGGGAAGGTTGGTGGCCCTGTATGTGGCAGGGGGGTTGGAGATTCATGATCCTTGAGGTCCCTTCCAACCCTGGCAATTCTGTGATTCTGTGATTCTGTCTCAATCGAAGATGCTGGTATTTCTGGCAGCGCTTTGAGATTGACAGAAGCCTAACACATCCTATTCCCAGTGCATTTTGAGACAATGAACAACGTCAAATTCTCTGAGTATTTTATATCCCATTCAATACACAAGCTGTGTGTTACAGACTGGAGATGTACTTGCTGCTAGCTGAAAATCTCTGTTCTGTTGCCTGGGTCCCAGAGGCAAACAAACTGTCTAATGAGCAGTTCCATTAGCTGTACCCTATAGCTCAGTGATGCGCACTGCCAAACAGCAGAACAGGTTCTGCAGGAAAAATCAGGCTCTGAGGAAGGTGTGCCAAACATCTTTTAACAGATTAAAACAATAACAAAGAGAAGAAAGAAAATTTAATTTAATTTACAGTCTTTAAAACTCATAACCCTATTTTAATATAATTACTGTGTGTGATGACACAGAGTTAAGGTTAAGTCTGTGCTTCTTACTGAACCTTTGTGGATCTGAACATGCAAAAATTTTTTTTTTTTATTTTTATATTTAATCCTAAGCTTCTCAAGTTTCTTATGTTTACTTTGGTTATATAGCTTGTTCCACTAATTCTGGAGTATATTTGTTTTTTAATGGTAATATCCACTCTCAGCACTTATTCACATTACTGCGTCTAAGTTTCTGAATTCTATGTAATAAATAGAGCTTTGTTTTATTATGAGTAATAATGTTGCTATTTCACAGAAGTAAAGGCTGCCATACTGAAAACTCAGAAGAAGAGTTTTTCACAAAGCTTCTTGATACAGTATGGTTTGGTCATTAAAATAATGATTTAACTTCCCTTGGGATCTAAGTATGTAGCAGTTCATCTGGATTTGCTGTATTAAGTAGGCTCACATCTCCATATTAGGAGCCATTTCAACTGTTTGTATGGGAATCTGGGGACTGAGCCAGAAGGAAGGAGTACACAACGAAGCTGTCACATCCCAGGACCCTGATTTTCAAAGTTGCACATGATTTGCAACTTTGCCTTTGAAATCAGTGAAAGCTGTAGCTTCTCATTTTCCCTAAATATTACTCTTCTATTTTGAAATAAGTTCTAGCTCTTGCAACATCTAAACATCTACAGGTAACTAGATTTCCGTAGGCAGGTGGTGCTCCATCCTCTTCAGTTCTGAGGATGTCAAACTTCATGCATGTTTTCCAGCTGCAGGGTGGCTTCCAGGATGCGATGATGATACGTGTGATAGATATTTCTCAGAACATTACTGAGTATGGTGTGCCATATGCTTCAGCCAAAATGTGCCACCAATGTCACAGCCACTGTTTATAGATTCACTGCTATGGCGGGACACTGGGATTCTGAGATTAACATTAAAGGTACTCCAAACAGTGCTGATGGTATTCTAGGTCTGATTCTGGGAATCAGCAAAGCTGCTTCAATCTCAAAAGTACAGAACCATTCTCTACCTTGCTTGTGTAGGCCTGCCAGGACAAACACCAAATCCCCTTTGATTTCATATGCAACCCTAACATTCTTCAGACAAGGATGTTGAGGATACTCGCCATCTCTTCCACCTGAAATTTAACCCAGAAGTTGGATGCTTGGATTCAAGTTTCATTTCTGTCTAAGCTTGAATCTTTCTGCAAACTAGAAAACTCCAGCTGCGGCTGGAGGCTCATCTATCTTGTGTGGAAGCATCCCAAAGTGAACAAGAGACAGCATGACCTAGTATCTTACTAGTGCAGGCACTGACATGGATAGAGTACTGGGATTTTCATTCTTTCTCTAATTAACGATGAATTATTCTATGCAAAGTATCAATTGGAGTTAGTTCAAGACCTCTTGCAAGCAATTACCTTGTTCTCTAATTGCAGATTTCACCCACTCATGTCTACTTTCAACCTTGCCTCAGTTACAACATGTTTAAAGGAGGAATGAGTATACTAGTTAGGCTGGGGGCAAAGGCTTTTATCAAATCATATTAGGCAGTGGAAGGACTTCGGTATTCTGAGTGAATCTATTAATTACCAAGGTGTTCAGTAAATGTTCCTTCTCATTTCAACTTAATGAGGGTGGTTTAGCTTTGGTATTTAACTCTTTAAGTTATAGTGGGGATAGATGGTAAGAGGTTGACAGCAAGATGTACCTGAGTCTGGTCGTTTTCCTTTTTATTGTCTTCAGTTGGCACTGGCTCTTGTTAGTCTCATGTGAGTGCAAATCAACGAAGGTCCTCCAGAAAGAGCAGTTTCCCACCTGCACATTCAAAGAACTGATTCATTGTGAAAGACTAAGAAGATAAAGTTCATTTGGCAAGACAATGAACTGATCAAAAACCTGAGACTGGTATTCAGTACCTGTTCAACCTCAAACATCTAGCAGTAACCTGAAGTGCCCTCTGGTACAAAATTGAAGTTATAGTTGATTTTTTGACCATTTATTTCCTTGAGAATAGAGACAGAAACATAAGGGAATGCTCACCTTCTGTCATAGAATCATAGAATCATTTGAGTTGGAAGGGACCTTTAAAGGTCCCTAATCCAACTCTCCTGTAATGAACAGGGATCAGGTTGCTCAGAACCTGATCAAGACTGACCCTGAATGTCTCCAATGATGGTGCATCTGCCACATTTCAGCATTCTCAGGCTATTATCAACTCTTTCAGCCTGTTCTCACAAGGGAGGTGCTCCATCCTTTGTATCATTTTTGTGACCCTACTCTGGATGCACTTCAACAGGTTTATTAAACTTCTGTACTGAGGACTCCAGGTCTGGATGCAGTACTCCAAGGGAGGTTTTACCATTGCAGAGTAGGAAGAAGGCTCAGAGGAGATGTGCATGGGTGATGAGCTCAAGGACAAATACAAGAAATAACCACCTGTTGTCATAAAGAAAGTTTAACAAGCTTAACTTGTCTCAGCTCGAAGAGTGTTGAGAAAGACCTTTATTTTAGATATCCAAGTGTACCAGTGGGTTTTGGAGTTGTGTAAACAGCCTTCCTTGAGATAGTTAGTGGAGAGAAGCAGCATGGGTGGAGAAGGGTGTTGTCAACTCAGAAAAACCTATGGTTTAAAAAGCTGGACAACCAATAAATAAAAATTGAAGAGAGCAACAGGCTTGATCTGGTTTCAACCCCCATATTCCTCCCCCGTGGTAGGGACACCCAGTGTTGTAATGATGACCATATAGAGACCAGTAATGGGAATTATGTTTGTGTTGTGATTCAACAGTATATTGCAAAAGCTATATTGCATTTGTGATTTCAGTAAAGTGCTGTGCCACTCTGCTAAATTCAAATCCTCTGTAACATGAAATATCTACAAATAAGGAAATGTGCTATTAAACATGAAGACCTCCTCATGTGGAACATCTTGAAGAATTGTTCCTAGAGTATTGGGCTTTGGCACAGCTCCAGCCATAGGAGCCTTGAAGGCCACTGCCAAGCACAGCTGGCAGTTGACACTATTGGTAGCATTCCTTCCCAGGAATTATTCAAGTCATTGGACATTGTAATTCTAATCACAAAGCGATTTCTTGAAATATATGTTCCCTAAGAAAATTAGAAATGCATTTAGTGAGAAACAATGCAAGCATTACAAGTAATCAGAGAAAATTATAAGTTTAACTTATGGCTGAGGTTTGCAATGGTGTTAAACAGAATAATGAGTATCTGGCAAATGTGGCTTCCATGATCAGTTTTCTAGCTGGAAAGCATTCAAAGCCAAGGTAACACATTCTATTTAAGAACATAAATGAAACTGAGACAGCCATGCCTTCATCAGTATAAGTCAGAGGTGACTGAGAGCTGTAGGGTTTTCTTTAACTTTGCTGTGCAGTTGAACAAAGAAATTGTTGGATAAAAAAATATGTACTTGCTATTTCTAAGTGCTCAGATTCATTTTTCATGTTTCTCTGAACCTTGAAACAAGACTTTTTATCAGATTTTGTCTTGCATAGGATGTAGAAATTTGTAGCAGAAATATAAAAAATAGTAGAACATATTTAAATGGAAATTTATGTATGTAAAAAAATCAACCAACCAACCAAACAAACAAAAAACAAACAGAAACAGCAGTGCTGACCAAAAGATGAAGAACTTTATATATTGATAGTAAAGCCCGTGACTAACGGCAGGCAATAGTGTAAATAGCAAGGAATGGGTCTGGGACCAAACAGCCAAAGCTCTGATGTGTCCACAGCATGATGACTCTTCAGAAGAAAACTCGAACTTGTAAGATGAGGATGACAGCAAGGTTGCAGCAAGGTTGTAGTCACAAAGATAGTCACACGAGGAAATCAATCATGGTTAGCAACCTTTCCTAAAGCTTATGGAGAAGGAAGTAAACAAGATTCTCAGGCAAAATTTGATACCGCTGTAACTAACTCATGAAGTGTATAAAATGACATCCAAAACCCACTGTCAGCAAGAAGAATCCAAGAGGTTTTGCTGGGAGTTGACAGCTGATGTCCCTTGTTCCTTGCGTCACTTATACATGAACTCAGCATAACCACTAGGGCACACGTGTTGCTGCAAGTGAATGTGTGGGTGTAAATTCTGAGGTAATTAATGTAATGATCAAAATTAGTTTTGTTTAATGTAAGTATCCCTTTCATCCATGCAATTTCACACTAATTTTTGTTATACTAAATATATGCAATCACAGGAATATTGTATTAACAGAGTGATTGCTAAAGCAGTTCAGCACTGCAGCTTATTGTTTTATATGAAAGCCATTTGGGTGTTCTTACGCTTTTAATTGGTTGGATTTTGTAAGACTTCACAGCTTTGTTTCATTTCAAATTTATGAAGGTAAATACTCTTGTGCAAGTTGCAATATTATAGACTTAAGTACAGCAATTCAAGCTTATTTGTGCTGGAATGTGAAGCATACATCCTTACAAGCTGCTTAAACACTAAAGCTCCTGAAGCTGAAAGATGTATAACGTATCTGTATGCATGTAAGAGATATATTTGTATTCCTTATGGTGAAACTCAGGAGCTTCTGTTTTAGAAATGATTCATTTGTTTAGAAGTAGATATACAAAGTATTTGAGACTGTGTTTTCTTAGTCAGAAACTATGCAGTAAGCCAACAAAGAATATGTGCAAACTTTCCTTCTTATCATAGATAAGCTTGATCTTATTAGATATATGATCTGAACTCTAAGGTTCTAGATTTTTTCTCCGTAAGTGGCAAATCTGATCATCAACTTATTTTTCTTTTGCTCGCACAAACAGGAAATGTGGAGCAACTATTGGGTTCCAGGAGGCTGGACTGAGGTATTTGCATATAGTAACAGGATGTCCTGAAAGAAAAAAGTACTCATCAAGGTAAGAGCTATAAGGAAATTCAGAGTCTTTTGTGATAAGTTTTTTCAAACAGGAGCAGCTCATACCTTTTAGACACTAGTGTCCACATCTCCCAATTAAATCTTTGGGTTTTGTTTTGTCATGTGTGGTGGCAGAAATATTTTGTGGAAGTTTACCTTAATTTTGAAATGGAAGAAACTGCAAACCTCACACAAACTAGTGGCAGCATGTAGAAACACTTTACATCTTGCATTCATAAAAAATATAGGGAAATTAACTGAGCATATTTGCCCTGAGTGGGAACTTCACTGTCTTCAAGGGAGATAGTCATGGCACATTATGGAGAAGAGGAAGCATAGGAGAAAACTACAGGTTCCTGTACAATGTAGTGTACTCTTTTCTGTTTTCCAATGAGTAACAAATTAACAACATAACCTATGACTTCTATGGTATTGTTTGTTTAATCTCCAGTGATTATACACAGATGCACATAGCTGGTACATTTTCAGTGGAGGTAAAGTTGTGTTTTTGGAATGTGGCATCAGGGAAGCATCCTTGCAGCATACGTATTGTAAATTATACAATCTATTTTCATTACAACTTAAGGACTAACCAGATGGTAAGAAACCACCTTACCGAGCTAGCTAAATTTGGCAACATCCACATTGTCTGAATCATATAATGGGTTGGAAGGAGCTTTAAAGACCACCCAGTTCCAACCCTCTGCCAAAGGTAGGGTTGTCACCCACTAGATCAGGCTGCCCAGAGCCCCATCCAACCCAGCCTTAGAACACCTCCAGGAGTGGGGCATTCACAGCTTCTCTGGGCGGCCTGGTTCTAGCTCCTCATTACTTCCTGAGTAATAAAAAATTCTTGTAACATCTAATCTAAACCTATTCTGTTTTTGTTTGAAACTGGACTTCTGTTGTCACAATCCCAGATAAAGAGGTCCCTCCCCATCCTTCCTGTAAGTCTCCCTTGAAAGGCCACAACGAGGTATGCTGGACCCTTCTCCTCTCCAGGCTGCAGTGGCACTGCAACTGAAGGAATTATTCCCCAAGAAGGATTTGTCTAGGTCATGTTACGTGATCATTTGATATCCAAATTAAAAATCCGTACTTCACTACAAATTTTTGATTTTTGATGAAATTTTACTCTTTCTGTACTTCATCTTTGGAAACAGTAGGAACGAACACTTCTCAAATGTATTGGTTCACAAATATATTTAAAAATTGATGAATTTTTGAAGAAATTTTGAAAGATCTTCTCAAACTCCTTTATCAAAACAGAAAGCAAGACTGTGTTTTTTTCACTGTTCATAGGACAGTGTTCAGCCAATGTATCAAAATGCATACAATTATTTGCCATAACTTGAATTGGCATTGCATTGCACCCTTTCTGTGTCATGGTTTCAGCTCAGGCAATGTTAACAGCACATTGATGGTTTGGCTGTTGTGAGCAATCAGTGGGTACCCATGGTTGGCCCAGGCCACTCAGTGGAGCAGAGCTGCTGTCATGATGATGTGAGACAGGGGGCAGCCTCAGGATGGGCTGGGCCGGGTACATGTGGGCCCTGGGTTTGACATGCCTGAAATATATCTACAGATGAGCTCAAGTCTTTAAATTAACTTTTCTTTGTTGGTGTTTTTTGCTTTTTTTTCTTAAGTTGCTCTCTAATTTCATTTTTTATTACTCTTCTACTTTCTCAGAAAGGCAAAAATACCCTTGAAATATCAATTTCAAAGAAATCTAGAAACCCAGTAGTAGAATACTGTTAGAAGAACAAGCTAGCAAGAATCTCCAGGAAGGTGTTTTGACTGCTTCTAGGAAATACCTTTTGGAAGAACTGCAAAACTACTTCCAGAAGATAGTGAGAATGATGGATTTCTCAGAGGTGTTCCGTGGGTAACTTAATGCCTGAAAAATGTATTTTAGAACAGAAGGCCAGTGGGTCCATCTGATTCTGTATCCTGTCTCCCAGGGAAGGCAAGTGACATCTAGGGAAGACCTGGGCAAACGTAAGCATTATTTGTAAATAGCCTCCTACCCTTTCACTATTTTCAGATCAGGCTATTTCCTGAAACTGATGAGGCTTGTATATGAGGTAAGCCTGCACAGACCTATCTTCCAAATATTTGTTTAGGCCCACTTGAAAGTTTGCAGTGGTGATGGTGGCATTTCAGCTACCTACCCAAGGATTTTCTTTTTATCTGATTTAAATATGAATAACTTCAAAGCTCTATGTTTCAGATTCTAAAACAAAACAAAACAAACAAACAAACAAACAAACAAACAAACATGTCTCTTGGAAGACATATTCTGACAGAGATATAGTGGGTAGGATGTGGTTGTGTTTTGCAGAATATAAAAACCACACCCCTAAGTCATTACTTCTAATGGGAGTAATGTCACAAATTAAATGTATGTTCAAATTCTCCTCTTGAGGGCAGCAAACATTCAGAACTAAATATTCATGTTAATGGTGTAATAAAGAATATCTGGAAATTGAGACAGTTCAGTGTTAGCCTGCCTATTGGCCCCAGTAGTTGAGAGGACAGCTGTTGTGGTTTAACCTCAGTGGGCAGCTTTACTACACAGATCTGCTTGCTCACTCCCTCCAGGTGATGGGCAAGGAAATCAGAAAGATAAAGGTGAGAGAACTTGTGGGCTGAGATAAAGACAGGTTAATAGGTAAGGCAAAAGCTCTATGCTCAAGCAAAACAAGACAAACAATTCACTTGCTACTTCCAAACAGCAGGCAAATGTTCTGTCTCTTCCAGGAAAGCAGGGCTCACATGTGTAATGGTTTCTTGGGAAGACAAATACCACCACTTGGAACATCTTTCCAGTTTTCTTACTCAGTATGATGCTATACATTACGGAATATCCCTTTGGCCATCTGGATCAGCTGTCCTGTCTGCATCCCCTCCTGGATTCTTGTGCACCTCCAGCTCCTCACTGGCAGGGCGGCATGAGAAATAAGAAAGTCTTTTGTCCAGTACAAACACTGCTCTGACACAACTGAAAACATCAGTGTGCTGTCACCACTGTTAACATCAAAAACCCAAAACATAGCACCATACAGGTCCTCTACAAAGAAAATTAAATCTATCCTAGCCAAAACCAGTAAAACAGCTCTACCCACTGCTTTACAGCTCTTGCACTAAAGGACAAAACCTGAAAGTTTAAGTGAAAAATACAGCGTCTGAAACCAAGGCCTAATGTTATAAACCAACAGAGTAACTAAGAAGTAGAAAAGTACCCATGGCTGTAAGGCAAGGTGAAAAAAATGTGGACATCCTCCAAAAATTACACAAGGAGTATGGTGTGTTCATTTTCTGTGCATTGCTGCAACTAATGTCAATAAAGTGTGGTGAAGTTTAACACCAGCTTTCAAAATGTGGCTCGAATGCTAAGAATATGCATTGGCATATCTAATTTTACTGTTACACTGATCTTATTGATAGGAACTGCAACTCAGAACTTTAATCCATGCTTTTGACCCAGAAAGTAAGCCTAACTTAGGAATGACCTGCTTCTCTGAAGATTTATTTCATATGCTAGAAAACATAATATCCTGAAACTTGGAGAGAGAGCCAGAGCTCATAGGAACAGTGGAAAAAGTTTGATTGCCCTCTGTTCATTTTGTGTTATTTCCAGATGCCAGAGAAGCTTATTTCCAGTGTGGTATAGCTGTTTTGTACTCAACTACATACTACAGGACTAGTAACAAAATTTGAGTAACAAAATGTAGTCCAGATCAATTATCTAAATCCTCTCTCAAATACTTAAGTAATATACATGTACTTCACTCTTGGTAATAATGATCTTAAGTTCTTCTTAAGGGAAAAGGGATTTAGATAAGTGATCCCCAAGGAGTATGATGCGTTCCAAAAGAATGAAGTTCATACTGCTGTGAAGGTTGAATGCCCTTCCTGGCAAAATTGTCCAGGGACTTACTTGTTAAGGAGACTTGACCATGCACGGATGTTCTGTATAGTGTATCAAGTGAGCTGCATTCAGGTTGGTGAAAGAGCACATGATGTGACACTCCAACCATCTGCATGGCTGGACTTACTTTCTGGGATGGGAGACTCCTATTAGCATCCACTTCAACTTGTTCCTTGCCTGTCTGTAAGACTCTGTTGTTAGATCACGGAGAGTCCTCTTCTGCTTAAGTCATCTCTTGAAAAAGTCCTTTGGATTGGTAGCCTAGCAGCCTGTCTGATCTAGGGAAAAGTTTCCTCTTTTCCCAGACAGATCTCTATTCCATTTGAAGAGTGACTTTTCCTGGCTAGACAAGAGGAAATGTATCATGTGGCAATCATACACAGCAAACCTAAGGATGGTGCTTCTGCTTTCAAGGGCATAAAACACACAAAACCTTTATATTTCTGCATGTTATCGTCTTACATGTCACATTTGGCAGGGTTCATAAATGTCATCACCCATTGTTCCCAAGAAAACACCAGAAGTTTTTTTGGCTCGTATGAACTTCTTTAAATCTTTTCTGAATGCTTATTCTCTCTTTTGCTATTGTAGTTTTTTGTAGTTGTAATATAACTTGGAATTTTGAAGTATATATTTTTGCACAGAAATATATGCACATTTCTGATGTGTATTTCCAATCTTATCAAGGGTCATACGACTCAAATAGGAAAAAATAGCTAATACTCGATATTCAGAATCTTTCAGATTAGCCATGCAAAATATATATAAATGATTAACTTTCTGGCCACTAGATGTGACTGTTGCTCTATGTAAACACAGCTGAATTTATTGCTATGAATTCTAGTTCTTTGGAAACATTATGTGTAGTAACTATAGCTTTCTAACATTGTCTCTAATTTTATAAATCAAATGTTCACTATTTACTTTAAAAATTACACCTTAGAAGTTTCAGAGCAATGAAAATGCATTATTTAATCATTCTGAAGTCTAACAATTAGGACACTGTATTAGAATGAAAAAATATTTTTCTATACAAAAATAAATCGGTAGTAGAAATGAATTAGTAGATCTTAGGACTGAAGTTCTGCTAGATGCTCTTTAACACTCAAAATATTTTACAGTGGGATATTAGCCTTTTCATTCACTAACTTCATAGAATCATAGAATGGTTTGGGTTGGATGGGACCTCCAGGGTCAACTATCTCCAACCCTCCTGCTATAGGCAGGGACGCCTGCCACTAGATAACGCTGCTCAAAGCTCCATCCAGCCTGGCTTGAACACCTCCAGCATGGGAGGATCCACACCCTCTCTGAGCAACATGTTCCAGTGTCTCAGCACCCTCACAGTAAAGAACTTCTCACTAATATCTAGTCTAAATCTACCCTCTTCCAGTTTAAAGCCATTTCCTCTCATCCTGTCACTACATGCCCTTATAAAAAATCCCTCCCCACCATTTCTGTAGGGCTCTTTAGGTGTTGGAAGGCTGCTATAAGTTTTCCCCCTGGAGCCTTCTCTTTTCCAGGCTGAAAGGTTCCAAGTTTCTCAGCCTGTTCCTGTAGGGAAGGTACTCCAGCCCTCGACATTACCAAAAATTCCAAAATTGCCATTACACTTGATTCAATAAATAATAAATTCAATAAAAATGGTGATTTTTTTCCCCCCCAATATAATATAAATGAAATACCTAATACTTGTATGTTCTCTTTAATTAAGTAGCTCTAAATGTCCCCTGGGATCAAAGCCCAGTACTTATCCTTGTTCATGAGTTTGTGAGGAATACAAAGAAAGTAGAATCACAGAGTAGAATCACAAGTCATTGTGAAGTGAAAAAATGAGTCCAGAATGGGACTCTAAGACTTTTGAATCCTCAAAAACAAAGTTCTTGTCTGTGAGCAGGAAGACACCATGAAGCATGAGCATAGCCATACATAGACAATCTGCAGGTTTTGAACTGGTTTGGATGACAGAAGAGACAAAAGTTCAGACAAGAATAAAATTATGCCTACTGTCCTATCCTCCCACCATACATCACTTTGGACAGCCAGACTCCCATCTCATTGATGACATCCCCATTGACAGCAAAGTGGCTGTGAGGTGCCCCTAATCTGTCTCACTCCACAATGGTCAAACACAAACCACACTGCTCTGGCTTCTTCTCTAGGACAACTGCTCCAGCCCTGAACCTGCTTCAGTTTATCAATGTCTTTCCTGTATTGGAAGGGGGCAACACTGGCCACAGTACCTACATGTGGTCTAGTGAGCACTGAGAAGGGGATAACCGCTGCCCCTGATGTCCTGGCTGTGCTCCTGCCGATGCAGCCCTGGATGTTGTTGGCCACTTCTGCTGCCAGGGGATGCTGGTGTCTTGTGCTCATGTAATGGTTTGAAATAGGAAACACAGCACAGAAACAAGTTTTCAGCTTGTTTTAAGTGGAAGAAGTTGCTAGTGAGTTCTACGTGGATCTCTGCTGGGACATATGCATGTGCCTGGAGAAGGGATCAAAGAGGTGAGTGCAAAAATAAGGGTGTTTGGATCTTACTATGCTATTCATGAAAATGAGAGTGAGGGAATATTGTGGAGAAGAATGTACGTATGCAGAGAAAACCCTTCGTATGTGCATATATAGGTTTTTCTTAATATGTGATGCATATTAATACGCATTATTATTGTGTATAACTTGATGAAAATATCAAATCAATTCCTGAGTGGAGTCAAAAAACAGATTAAATATAATTTTTTTTTTAATAAAAGTAGGAGAGAACAATACAGAACATCATTATGCTATGGCCCCATGTTTCATCTAGTTCTTCTTTCTTCATCTCAAAAAGGAAACAACGCAGAAGATGTTCAGACAGGAGAAATAAGAATGCAGTACAAGAAAAAGTTTAGAGAAGAGCTACAGGAATGAGGAGGTTCATGGATTTCTCAGTAAAATGGGACCCTGGAAGTGAAGTAGGCTAGAAAAAAGAGAAATGAGGGGGATAAGGAAGAAGCCTATGAGTGAGTGGGTGCTGAAGGTGAATAGGATTCAGTTTCCCTCTTTATCTTTCAGTATAAAGCCTAGCGTACAGTATAATTAATCTGCAGGACCCTTTTCATGAGATTTTATGACTACTGAAAATGCATAGGTTCACAGAAACCTTACAGTTCTCGGTCAAGTGATAATTATTAAATATACTTGCAGTGGAATTGTCCGGTCATAGCCTGAACCAATGGTTGAGCACTAGCACCTCCTCACCCTCATTTAAGGATTAACAGCTGTGGGAACAGCATCTCTCTGGGTAGAGATTGCACTCCTCTTGAGCTGTAGCTGGTTGTTGAAAGTGGGAAGCTAATTTGTCTTCTTTATCATCTTCTCTTGCTCTATAGTGCTTGTATCTCAGTAGAAGGCACTGTCATCACCTTCTTTTGCTGCACGATACTATTAATTAAATATGTGCTATTATTATGTATTAAATGTTCTAAGTCTGCAGGTCACAAATAGTTGGAGAGCTTATTATTTATATGAGTACTGAGAGCCCCAAAGAAAAAAATCATAAACAAATCAAAATTGTAAAATATAAATTTGTTTGGGAAGTGAGATATAATATAGCATCATAAACAGAATTAATTACTAATTTATTAAAAATACTATTTCTAAATAATCCCTAAAGAGCAATTGCAGATTGTGTAGGTTCATTGTCTATGAATGAGTTACCCTCGTTCCATGTGCCCAGGTGCTGTATTTTGATTTGCCAGGCTTCCAGCCAACAGCTTCAGCTGCTGTTATGCTGGTGCTCTTATAAGACACCTAAAAATGAAACCCTAACTTTCATGGGGTTAAATAGCCTATTGGCAGGAGCAGTAGGTTGTTACATCAGAACAGCCCCATCTGGAGGAGGCAGTGATCACTCCTTTCCACATCATATACGCTCCAGTATCCTTTGCTGTTCAGAAATGTGGGCAGAAAGAAAAGCCATTGTTATCTTTGCAGTGGTAACATCAATAATTTCTTTCTCCTTTTTATGAGCTCTCTTAATACTGCTTTTTCAAGAGTCACACTGAGGATCTCCCAGCCTTGTGTTCAGCAAAGTCTGCTCCGTTACCAGGTCAAGTCTTTCTCCTTTTCTTCTAGCAGGAGAAATATCTATAATCTCAGCACTTCCCATAGTATTTCTCAGTCCTTCAGACCAGGCCCATTGAAGCCGTACCAGAAATGAAGTGATTCACCACCCAGGGCAACTTTCCATCTGTGAACAATGCTTAAAGGCGTGAATGAATTTTTTAAGCACTGCTGGGTGTTTAAAATATCCAGAGATCATCATGTGGAGCACTGAAACCCAGGCTGTCAGTTGAAATGTAAGGCACAGCCAGCTGTGTAGAGGTTGGGTACCATCAACTTCTTCTAGAAGTACGCTCAGTTCGCAGCCCACTGCCTCGTGACTCTAAGATGATGCACAGGCACATGGCAGCTGTCCAGCTTGCACCATGCAGACAGGGCACTGCTTCATCAAATGTAGTCTGCCAGCAACCTGTAGGTGCATACTGCTTGCCTTTTCTCTGAGAAAAGACGTAAAATGAATTAGTAGTTACAAGTGCACATTTCTTAACCCTGAGATGTCATATAAGATTTCTTTCCATTCCATCTGGCCTATGTAAAATTCAATTTCTTGGCTTTAAATATTAAAATTATTATTTTTTTTAAATATTAACATTTATATTTTGAAAATGTTGGCAGTACTCATCACTCACAAGAGCCTAAGTAGCTTCATGTACAAATCAGTGACAGTTGTCCTGTCAGCTGTCAGTGACAGTACTCAAAGACCTACCCATCACCTTCACCTTATTTCATAGTCTATTTAAAATAAAACTGTGTCTAATGAATTCAAGCGAAGTTTCTTTATTTGTTTGATGAACCCTATTATCCCTTCTTCCTTGATTTTACTCAAAGTTACAGAGAGTGATAGCAGAGGAAAAAAAAAAAAAAGGCTGGAAAATAGCAACGAGATGCACACTAAAATAGATTTGTAGGTACTCATATTGAGTACATAAAGTTAGTTGTTTTATGTTCATTAAGCATAAACAGCCTGGTTTTGAGTATATTTAGCCAGTCAGAATTCCCATGGATCATGAAACCTTTGTGCTCACAGTATGGTGCAGTTACACATGCAGGAGTTGCTATCAACCACAATTTTCATGATAGACTCCAAGTGAGCAAAGAATCCATCCCATGAGAATCTCCATAGCTTTCTTAAGAATAAGGGTAACTTATAGGACTTACCTGTGTCTCCATGACTCCAAAAAATTACAGAAATCAACTATTTTTCAGAACTTGAAGATCACCAGGCCTCCAATCAAAATCAGCTAGGCTGGAAGGATTTCAAAGGAAGCGAGTTCATTAGAAAGAGTGAAGTTTCCAAACATTTATGGCTAAGCAGACTGCTGTAAGAAAGTACTTCTTTCCTGGCCTCAAGTTCTGCTTCTTCAAAATTACGTAGCCTAGTTTAGCAGAATAACTGTGGAGCACTAATTCTGGCAATATACACACTTATAAGTCTTCTGGATTCTTTCCTTCAGTGAGCTGTGGCCCACTGCTGAGCTTTATTTGCATAAGTTTGTAGAGTGATGGAAAGTTAAAAAAAAAATCCACCAAAAATTTCATGGAGTTCTCGCCACTCCCAGTCTTGAGTGCTTAGACAGATGAGAGATTAGATCCAACTGAAAAGCTTGTCAGAGAGGTTCCCTCTGGGTTTGGAATTTGTGAGATGCTCTGTGCATCGCATCAGAGTCAACATGAAAATGATCATACATGAAGAAGCCCAGCTTATTCGACCACTGTAGGAAAAGCGACTGGAATAGTACCAGCTAGGAGCTAGTAGCTAAAAATGTGCTGTATAGATTTATGTTAAAGAATGTGTGAGTAACAGAGAATTATACCTCTGAGCCATCCCAGTGACTGCTAATTGAGCCCATCTAGTGTGGCCAACTTCTCATGTTGCTGCACATGTCTAGGTGAATTTGCAGTTAATCTTTGAAGTCCTTTTCTGCCCGCACAACTCTCCTTTTGTCTAAACCAGACTAGCACCACTGCCTGCTCAGTGCTGCTGGATCCATTAGCTCTTCCCTAATTCATCTGAATCACTGTTAATAATACCTTGGTACTTACACAGTGCTTGTATATTCAATACACTTTACAAATATTCTCTAATTAACTTTGAAGTATTTCCTGGCAGCATCATAGAAAGTAGAGATGAGAAATGCTTAGAGATAGAAAAGTGCTCTACTCATCACAGTTTCCAAAATACTCAAAGATAGGGGCATCAGCTGCTTTCCCCAGAGACTTTTGGAAAAAAAGATTACCAATATCTGTTAGCATCCTACCTTCTTTTACTCTCTACCCCCACCTTCCAAAATTCTCTTCAGGATTTCACAAAATGTCAGCTAATTAGAGATCGGTGTATATCTAGACCAACCTCTATAATTCCTCTTCCTCCTTCTGGCTGATGGAGTGTCATCTGTGCTGTAATTTGACTGATAGTATTTTGTCTGATTATACAGTGTTAAAGAAAATGATTGGAGGAAAGAGGACGGTGAGCAAAGCGGATGAGATATCTTTAGAAAAGCTGCTTAAAGAAGCCGTGGGAACGACTCATTAAGTGAAATTATACATTGCTAATGATAACCAGAACAAATAAAGCTTTTCTTTTTTTTTTCTTTTTTTTTTCTTTTTTTTTTTTTTTTTTCAAAGGAAAAAAGGAAAAGGAAATTTAAAAACATCCTTTTCTGAGAAATGGATTTTAGGGTGTGGATGGATAGGATGCAGCACTGACAAAACAATCCTAAATCTTTGATTCACTTTGCCTTGAGGAATCTCAATAAATTTAGTATCTCTTTGCATTTAGTTTTTTAAATGAATGCACTGAATTGTTAGCTAAATTGGCTTGGATTGAAGTTAGGTTTTAAAACTGATAAGCTAGAAGTCACTCGGGTCTTTACATTCGCAACATAATTTTCACAGGATGGGGTGGATGTTTTTAAAATCCTTCACTGTGGAGTCTTTCTCTCTTTTCTGTCTGCCTTATTCTCTTCTTCAGCATGTATGCTCCTCCTACTGAGCTTTTGGAAACAAATTCAGCTTGCTAATCCAGCACAAAGTTAGCCATATTACTGAATTACGTTGTTTTTTTTTTTAATTAATTTCATTATTATTATTATTATTATTATTATTATTATTATTATTATTATTATTATTATTAATATGGGAAAGGAGCAGAACAGAGAAGTGAACTCTCTCCTTTCTGGTGGTGATAAGTTATTTAGCTAGAGCAACTGCCTGTGAAACTACAGCTTAGCATAAGGGATGAACTCTTAAAGCCAAGTGGGATATGGTGGTGGGATGTTCAGTGGGATAATATGGCAGGTGCTGATCAGAAGCCCTGGGACCTAAAACTCTTGACCCCTCTCATCAAAAGGAAAAAGAGAATTTTTGTTGCATAAGTGGCATTTCCCATGGTTCCCTCCAAAGCTTGTCTGTGATTGAGTCTCATGCTACTGTTCATTAAAAAATTGTTTAAAATTGCCAAATGAAGTATAACCCTGAGTTCATACTAAATGACAACATGAAGTCAATGTTGTGCTTAAGCACAGTCTCATGTCCTTTTGGCTGTGAGTACATCTGGTGTCTAAATTTGACCCAGTACATGACCAAGATTCTAGACATGAGGTTTTGAGGAAGTTTGGGGCAGGCTAAAGGAGCAGGCCTTAGCATTATTCCTATGCTCCTGGACATCAGTAAAGCAGTTGTAGTCTATGTCAGCAAACTGTCACTGCAGGTATGTGACGTGAGGAAAGCCAAATCTTACACTTGGAACAGCTTTAAATGATTAAGCACTTACATTCTATTAATGGGTCCATCTAGAAGATGTTATTATTAAGGGCAAGGACAGATGAATAACGAGTGGTGTTCTCCAGGGGTCAGTGCTGGGGCCTGTCCTGTTCAGTATCTTTATTGATGACCTGGATGAGAGCACTGAGTGAACTCTCAGTAAGTTCTCAGATGACACCAAGTTGGGAGGAAATTTCAATCTACCTGGAGGTAGGAAGGCTTACAGAGTGATCTGGACAGGCTGGATAGCTGGGCTGAGGCCAATGGAATGAAATTCAACAAGAATGAGTGCTGAGTCCTGCACTTTGGCCATAACAACCTCAGGCAATGCTGCAGGACTGGAGCAGAGTGGCTGGAAGACTGTGTTGAAGAAACAGACCTGGGGGTGTTGGTCAGTGCTTGGCTGAACATGAGCCAGCAATGTGCCCAGGTGACCAAAAAGAACAATATCATTCTGGTTTGTATCAGAAATGCTGTTACCATCAGGAGCAGAGAAGTGATCTTTCATCTGCACTCAGCAACGTTGATGGTGCACCTTGAGTATTTTGTTCAGTTTTGGGCCCCTCACTACAAGAAAGACACCAAGGCTCTGGAGTGTGTTCAGAAAAGGGCAACAAAGCTGGTGAGGGGTCTGGAGCACAAATCTTTTGAGGAATGGCTGAGGGAACTGGGATCATTTAGTCCGGAGAAGAGGAGGCTCAGAGGAGACCTTATTTCTATCTACAATGACCTGAAAAGTGAGGTGGGGGTCAGCCTCTTCTCTCACAAAACTGTTGATAGGACTAGAGGAAATGGCCTCAAGTTGTGCCAGGGGAGATTCAGATTGAATATTAGGAAAAATTTCCTCTCCGAAAGAGTAGTTAGGCACTGTAAAGGGCTGCCAAGGGAGATGTGGAGTCGCTGTCTCTGTAAGTATTCAAGAGATGTTTACATGTTGTTCTGAGGGACATGATTTAGTGGGAAATATTGGTGATAGGTAGATGATTGGACTAGATCATCTTGGAGGTCTTTTCCAACCTCGGTGATTCTATGATTCTGAATCAAACATATTATCTACAGTTTTCAATGTTTTCTAAAAACGAATGTTTTTCCTACCTGTGGACAGCTCATTGCCACTCACACTGATTAAGGGCTGACAGAGCACATAGCACAACAGTCTGGGTATCTGGTAAATCATCATGATTTAGTGGCTCACAAGACATTCTGAAATCTATTTTATCTTAAGAATGTCTTAGAGTAATGCTAACAAATGCTTTAGATTTTATTGGAATTTCTCTCAAGACTTGAGAAAGCTTTCCCTCTTCAAAATAAACCAAATATGAGCTCTGAACTCATACCCAGTCCCTGCTCTTCAGCATGTATAGACTGTTAATCCTGAACTGCAGGGAATGTAGCATATACCATCTCTGAACCGCTTTTAAGAGAATTCATACGTTATACAGTGTGCTTCTGCTGAAGCCAGTAGCAAAATAAATGACTGAATGAATAAATTCTCTTTACATCAGTGGAGACCAAATTATCTCACAAATTAACAACAAATACCTTGCTAAATTAAATCTTGTTTTCTTCAAATAGCCACAAGGAGTTAGAACGCAGAGCAGCAAGCTAATTGCATAGAAACAAAGACATCTTAGGCAAATGCCAGTTATAACAAGCAGAGTATTGTTTAACATCTTGATACTCAGATAGGAATTTATGAATACTATTCAGACTTTATATAAGCACTTTTTTTCTCTGTAAAGGAAATTAAAGGCAAGATTCAGGCCAAAACAATGCTTCAAGTCAAAATTATTGTATTATTAAAATAGGATTTTATTATGAAAGGCGATTATATCTTTCTCTTAAGTACCAGCTTCCTTTTAGTAAGATACAACCTACTTCTTCCAATGCTACAGTGCCTGTAGCTTTTTTCTCTCTTCCCTTATGTATACGCATATGCATGCATATGTGTATAAATGAATTCCTGATCATAGAGAGAAACAGTCTCACACACCACTTCCACACATCCTCTTGGGCTTTTTTAACTAATGGAGCACTCTAGCTTCTGTAGGCTGTGATGAAATATTCAACACCTTACAGAGGTTATGCAAGCCTTTTTTATATGTAATTAAACTATTGTGGTTTAGCTGGATTAAAAAATTCATAAACACTTCAGTCCTTTTGGTTAAGTCTTCTGCTGGTACAATGGAGGCACTCCGAGTAAGTCTTCTGTACAAAGTTTTTTGTGATTCTGAGGAGAACGTTCTTCCTTTCCTCTAGAATAAGTAATGTGAGGAGACTGACATGAAAATTGTAAGTCTTTTGTATTACTTTTCTTTATTATGAAGGCAACAGGTTCTGAAACATGTTGTCTGTAAGCAATAATACAACTAATTTGCTATATCCTTTCTCCTCTCCTTTGTTTTTCCTAGTATGCTTGAGCCCATGATATTTATTCACAAGAAGCAGCAAGTACTTTATTTCCTACATACGTGCTGACTGGCTCCCAGGCTGTTACAGATCTGAACACATTACAGCTGAATTCTACTAGCCCTTTTCTTAGTGGAAACATTAAAGTCCCATTCTTGAACCAGCAATTTTCATATGATTTATCATGTAATTGTCTTTCATAGACTTATTTTATTTTTTCAGATTTTGAGGAAAATGACCAGTAGGTTCAATGGTTGCTGGTGGGCAGGACAGATACCTAGACATGTGGGCAGGTAGGCAGAGCAATCACATAAATTCCTTTTTACCCTCAGAAAGCCAACACAGAAAAGAGAAGGGATACAAAACATCATGTTTCAGACAAATCTACAGCTATTAACTAAGATGGCATGGCATCTTGTTGTGGATGGGCCATTCTGTGCTGTACAAATGCTTTCTTTGTTCCATTTGTTGCTACAAGTAGAATATGGGCTAACAAATTTTATGGAATGATGGAAGGGAAGGGAAGGGAAGGGAAGGGAAGGGAAGGGAAGGGAAGGGAAGGGAAGGGAAGGGAAGGGAAGGGAAGGGAAGGGAAGGGAAGGGAAGGGAAGGGAAGGGAAGGGAAGGGAAGGGAAGGGAAGGGAAGGGAAGGGAAGGGAAGGGAAGGGAAGGGAAGGGAAGGGAAGGGAAGGGAAGGGGAGGGAAGGGGAGGGGAAACAGACCACTCTGTTCTGATCAACTGTCCTGCAGGTACTTACTGTTTGCTGGGGATGGCTGCTCCTGTGGATTGATAGAAAGCTGAGAAATCATACCTTTCCTTTCACACGAGAATTCAGTTGGGACCCCAGCTGGTGCTTTCCCTGGAGCCTATAATATTTAGTATTTAATATAATATTTAAGACATCAACCAGTCTGCCAGATTTGATCGAAATTGACTGATATGCCCAAAAATTATTAGGCATTGAACAGATGGAGACAAGAGAACACATGTGGATAGGCAAAACAGAAATATTCTCCTCTTGAATCTATACCTAATCAAAGTTTAATTAAAGTTTCTCCTGAAAGTCACCTGGATGAGTTTCCTAATTTATACTCCCATTATTTAATCATATCATCATCTGACTGAGAAATCTAAGCATTATTCTAAGAGTATATAAGCCCCACCATTTCTTTTTACCTAGGAATCAGAAGTCCTCGTGTGCTGGATTTCCAAACTCTGAATATTATGATAATACTAAATATACCATGAACTTTATTTTTCCCCTGGTGTTAATGTGTACTATTACAAAGTTATATGAACGAAAACACTCTGTTTTTATAAACAGTGTTATTCAGAGACCACAGGCAAAAAATCCATAATTCAGAATGAACTTCTGAATTCAGTTACTAGTAGCTGCTTCACTCTCATCTTTTTTTCCATTTATTTTTTACTCTTCAGATACCTTTTAAAATGATTTATTGGTCATTTGAACTCTTGCATAGTGTGTTTACAAGAAAAGAACTCTGCTCCCCAAGGGTGTTGATACGAGAACTTCTTGCAGCACATTGGGAGAAAGGCATGGCCAGGAAGGCAGCATGATCACCAAGAGAGATAGGAGCTGTCTGCATGCTCTTCTGTGACAGAGAGCTGCCTGAGCTTCTGCAGCCAAGAAGTGTAGGAAGAACTACATGGACCTCAAGATTATTTTAATACTATATGAGCTTCTTTAGATCTAAGTACCAGATCCAGTGTAGCAGACGTGGCCTAATCCAGGTCACTGACTCCCCAGTATGTCTTCCACAAGGTTCCCATTACAGACGTATGTTTTCTTTAGATCTTCTGTTTACAAATAAGCTGGTATGTAGAAATGTGCATGAATTATTTAAAAATGTCACCAAAGAGTAACACTCTTAAGTAAAAGGTAATGTAGCACACTATAGCAACTAGAAGTAAATCCCATTGCACTGAAAACCACTGTAATGTAGAACTGCAATTACGAGCAAACAAAAGGAAACAAGAAGATTCGTGAATCTTCTGGCTGTATCTCAGAGCCTAATTAGTATAGCCGTGTAGTACATTAATGTAATGTGAAGTACATTAATGAACCTCTGAATCATCTGTACTCCTCTGTGACTGATACCATGACTCAGTATTATCAGCTACCGGAGTCAGGTGGTTTGGTGATAAAGATTTGCCAGCTATCTCCATGTTCTGCCATGAACTTGCATGAGCAGACTGTCATTTCTACACCTCAGTTCTTCATTGGCACCATAACATTTGTTTCTCACAGAACGAATCATTCACTGCAATGAGCCTTGAGCCTAGCAGAGTCTTCCTGGAAGTTCTGAAGAGCTCAAGAAAGGAAAGACAGTGTTCACAAAGAGGAGTCATAAACACAGAATGACCTAACTTTCCAGAAATGTCCTAGTGAAGAAATTTTGGAAGTGACCAAGTTGTAGCAGATGGGAAAAGAGGAATGCAGTTTCAGGGAAATAGAGATAGAAGGCTCATGGGGGAATGATGGACAGAAGGAAAAGGGAAGAAACAATGAGCAGAGCTAAGTTTGGAGGAACGAAGAACAGACTCAGGTGATGCATGGAAGGAAAATGAAGTTACTATCATATTACATGGAGGGAAACTAATGAAAAAAGTGGATGCAGAAATCTTGATAGGGAAACATGATGAAGGAATGGAGGAAATATCTACCTAAGATAGTTATGTAAAACAGAAAACCTCTCGTAAGTTATTTTGTAAAACCAATATCCATGGATGCCATCATACTCTGATCGATCCTGATGACAAAGATACATTTTTGCTACCTTTTTCTTGCAGAGGCACATCAATAATGCATATCTTAATTACATTCAACTGCAGAACCTATGTATTAGAATGCTGCTGCTGCTTTGGTGATGAATAGAGAGGTCTGTGAATTTGTCATCTGGTGAGAAAAGCTTAGCTTGCCTGTATAAATCTACAAGGGTTAGTCTAGAAGAGAAGACTGGAAAATATGTACTAAAAAAAAACCCCAAACAACACTGTATTGAACAGTAGTAGGTCCCTGAAGTGAATACTGTACTGTATCCTAACCTTCTCATTATAGCTCAGCTATGTTGTTAGTTGTGACTGAAATATAAGCAGTTCAGAAAGGAACAACAAAGATGAGACTTATATCACACAGAACACTGCAAGGTCAAAGAGTGATTGACCTGAAAATTAGAAAACCTAAGAAAATAAATCATTTCAGGAAAAAAAAAGTTTTTTTTAGATAAAATCATTTTGATACTTTGAACAAGTTTACCTGATAAATCCAGAATACTAAGAAAAACTGAAACTGTCTTTATAGCATCTGTTTTTAGGTAGCATCAAAAATTCTGAACATATACCACTTACTGTACTCTACTGCTAACATACTTTTCATGATACAGGGATGGCAAGATTGTCTCCCTGAGAAGCTGTCAGTCAAAATCCTGTGCACTCTACTGTATCATAAAATCCAAATATAACAAACTTTTCTGTCGGTTTCAGGTTTTGACTACAGCTGAATCTCCCATCAGTTTAGATAGCATAAAATTTCCTTGTTTTGAAACAAAATTTCAGTAGAAATGTTGGGTTTTCACTTCTTTTAATTGTAAAATACAAGGTTGAAGCTCCTTCAACTGTAAGTACTGCAAATGGAGAGGAGTCACTGATTGCATGTTGACTTCAGAAACAACCTTGCATGACAGGAATCAAAACTGCTTGGTGTCATTTTCTCACTTGACTCTAGACAAAGACACATCCCTTGGAGACAATATGGAGCATCTTTTCAGAGGAACTGATCTGTGAGTATGGAAAAAAAATTCAGATACCTTAGCATTGCATCAAAATTCAAAATAACTTCGATGCTACCAGATTTAACTTCAGGGAAGAAAGTCTTTTATTTAAATACCAAGTGTATGGGCTGTGTATGTGTAAGTATATACGTGTATATATGTGTATGTGTAAGTATATAAGTATTACTTATACTATGAGTGTATGGGCTACATACATGATGTCTTGCAAGAGAATTTCCAAGAGCAACCTCAGCACATGAAAACATGTGCAGCCTGTTTTGGCCTTGAGGATATTTAACGGGGAGGAAGGAAGTACTGAAGGGAGTCTGCTTTTGTACCTTTGTGTATCTGGTCTCTGGGACTCCCTCAGGCACTCTGAACAACTTCACATCATGATGCTTACAAAGCCCACAGACTATCCCTACACCCCTCTTCATGGACAGTCACCATTTGATATTACAAGACTCCCTCCTCCTAACCTCTAAATCCTTGGCAGTCCCCATGGCATCCAGATCTCTGCTAGAGGACAGAGACTCCTCCAATACAAAAACCCAAGCTTCCACATATGTCTTAACCCCTGCATACTCAAAATCCTTAGGAGAGAGCCAGACTGACAGTCTCTTCAAGTATAGAATATTCTTGGAATTTAGGTGCTTCATGTGGGGTCAGAGGAATCCCATGGCAGAGTGACATAACAAAACAGGGCACCTATTTATTGACTACCAAAGGTTTTCCCTTTACCCTTCTAGATGTCTTCAAAGACGCCTTGCTCACAGTTAAGTGAAACATTTACAGGAATTGTAGAGTCATGTTGGAGCTATCTCTGAGAGTCTATGCCGAATTCCTTTTCCTTTTAGGCACACACGGAGTAGTTGTCCCTAAGAGATTTTTGTGTGCAAAGAGGTGTTTGGAGAGGGGACTACCTATGACTGTTGAGTCTCAGACATCTTGTTGAGGAACAGTTGCCTGGCTCCTAACACATACCGTATTCTCACCTTTATTTACATTGTCTTGGAAAGATATTCTAAGCATCACTCAAAGTCAGTACAGAAATACTGATGAAAACAGAACCAAATTTACTAGCTGTGCAGTTTCTACCACTAAAATGTCTCACGTGAGCAGGAGAAGCAGAAGAAACAATATGAGACACTATAAACTGTAGACTCCATTTCATGGGCCAAAACCTTTGACACCTGGTTTGGCTGGGGATGTAATAAAACTAGTGGAAGTTTCTATCTGAAGCTATCCTTGTAAAGGAAACTTCCAGTGCTGAGGAGATCTTAAGATAGCCCTTTTATGTCAGTCCTTTTATGTTAGTCTATTTACCAGAGATCTGACTGTCTAGCACTTAGGTTTACTCTAAATCAGTCCTCAGATAGCCTGATAGTCATGACTTTTCCATTCATTCCCAGGCTGTAAGAACCACTGATAAGACTCAAGTGAGGCATTGTTTTCTCTATCAGAATGCGGTAATTCTTATTTCACACTTCCGTTCTAATCTTTCCATGCTAATCCATGTCTGCTTTTGTTTTGTTTTTTGTTTTTTGTTTTTTTTTAAATTCCTTAGTCTCTGCTTTCTACAAGTCTGAGCTCAGAGCCTTTGAAGCATTTATCTTCATGTGAGATTGCACCAGATTGATGTGAGGTGTTATCTCTGAATAATTTTTCACTTTAAGTAATCCATCATATGAAGTCAGACAATGAAAACTTTACGAGTCTTTTTTTTTTTTTTTTTTTTTTTTTTTTTGTGGGATGACAAAAGTTCTGTTGTGGGCATGGAACAAGTCACAAGGATCATACAAGAAAGACCTCTTGTCCTTTTTTGACATCTGTAACCCTGAAGAAAAACACGGGATTGACCATTTGCTCCATATTGAGCTAATAATACCTGTCTGTGAAGAAAGAGTGATGATTGCTATGAAGACACAGATAAAGTATTTTATTGCTTTTTTTGTGTCAGTATTATACTAGATTCTGTGAGGTGAGAATTTTTAGTCAGTGGGAATAGATGCATGCAAGTGCAAAGGATTTCTGGGGAAAAATTCCTGATGATCTCACAGTATTTCATGTGGAATGGAAGTCCACTAGAACTGAAACATTCTAGAATTAATAGGTCTCTTCTGTCCTGTGTGACTCTCCCCTGGGAATTTGATGTATTACTAGGACAAGAGCAGTTTGTGGATAGGTATGTTATTAATTCACTTTTCAAGTGAGCAAGACAAAAAGTATATTTTGTAAAAATTATTTCATTGTCTGCAGCTCTTGTGCAGAAGCTCTCAGTAATATTTTCTCTGTCATTCAAGTTTAAGACAAATTGTTTAACTAAAATATTATCTCAAAGTAACTTAAACATAAAACCAAGGAAGGTTAATAACCATTTCATGACATTAATTGTTTGATTTTAAAAATAAATCTTACTTGTAGAAATTAAAGCTATAACAAAAAATACAATCTCAAACAGCACTCTCTGCACGAGAACATCTTGTACAACTGCCTTGTTACCAATAGCCTTCAAATTTAAAAAGGATAAATTCTTCTGCTTTCAATAGCAATCCAACATGAAGACGTTGCTTCTATCTACTGGGCAGTGACTCAAAGCATCATTATTGTCTTGGAAAGCTGAAAACAGACTTATAGGTTAGGATTGGAAAGAGTCATAGGGAGAAATGTTCCTTAATGGCCCACAGGAAAATCATGGAGCAGGGAGGAAAGTTTGGAAAAAAACATAGTGGATGATTTGCTCAATGGAGGCTTGCTCTTTGTATCCTTCTGTAGTCAACTTAGAGAGAAAAACGGTCCTGACATGGCAGCTGAGAGAAGGATCCTGCCATCACGTATTCTGCATTGCTCTCACCTCCGGCCCTTTAAGCTTATACGTGAAATCCTCAAAGATAAAAAGGAAAGAGAGAAAAAATGTAGAAAAATGGACAGAGAATTACAGAAACAGAGTGTGAGGGCAGATGGGCACTCATATGAGAAGTACCACAGTTATGCAACAACTTAGCAGAAGAGACCAGACTTAATCCTTTATATTAAGAATTTTGCTGATGATACAAAACTGTGAGGAATGACTGACACACAAGAAGGCTGTGCTGCCATTCAGTGAGACTTGGCCAAGTGGTGATGAAGTTCAACAAAAGCAAGTGTACAGTCCTACACCTGGGAAGGAATAACCAAACGCATCAGTACAGGTAAGGGACTGACCTGCTAGAGGGGTGCTCTGCAGAGAAGACCAGCGTGTCCTGTTGGGCAACAGGTTGAGCATTAGCCAGCAGTGCACCCATGTGGCCAAGAAGGCCAATGGCATCCCGGGGCGTGTTAAAAAGAGGGTGGCCTGCAGGTGAAGGGAGATTCTCCTTGCCTTCTACTCTGTTCTGGTGAGGCTGCATCTGGAGTAATGTGTCCAGCTCTGGGCTCCCCAGTTTTAAAAAAGACAGGGAACTACTGGAAAGACTCCAGTGAAGAGACACACAGATGATGAAGGGCCTGAAGCATCTCCCATATGAGGAAAGGCTGAGAGACCTGGAGCTGTTCAGCTTGGAGAAGAATGTGGGGGTATCTTATCAATGCTTATAAATATATAATGGGCAGGAATTAAGTGGGCGAGGCCAAGCTGTTTTCAGGGGTACCCAGTGACAGAACATGGAGCAATAGGCACAACCTGGAACATAGGAAGTTCCTTATGAATGTAAAGAAAATCTTTACTTTCAGGGTGACAGAGCACTGGAGTAAGTTGCCCAGAGGGGTGGTGGAGTCTCCTTCTCTGGAGATATTCAGAATCAAACTGGATGCTATCCTTTGCATCCTACTCTAGGAAACATGTTTCAGCACTGGGGTGGACTAGATGATCTCTAGACGTCTTTCCAACCCCCATGATTGTGTGATTCTGTGATTCTGTGATATTGCAAGGAACAGAGAACAAACTGAAGATCTTGAAAATCATGTCCCTTGTAATTTAGAGCAGAAATGAATGAACGTTACAAGTTGAACAAATGTAGGAAAGAAATGTTCCATAAGAGCAGCTGGAAGAGTAGGATTCTGTAACTTTGTAAAAAGCAAAAAAAAAAAAAAAAAAAAAAAAAGATTTTGCCACTGTAGATGTAAAGGAAAAGTTGGGTTTAGAAGGATGTATTAGAAAAGTAAAGCCTCCCAAGAGAAGTTTAAGAAGAGCCAGAGAACTGTACAGCTGGAAATTTGAATTACTGAAAGTACATCTGAAATGTCAATGACAATAACATAAAAGAAGAATAGGAGGAAAGAAAATTCAATTTTAGTAGTCTAAAGCTGAGTAAGTACAGGCCTTAACAGTGATTCCATCTCTGCTGCAAGAGTCACAGGACACACAGTGTGCCTAATTTAGCCTATTAACTTGCACTTAATATTTAGACTGATAATACCTCTTTCTGAAGGTGCTCAAAAGCACAATCTTCACTCCATTAGCTATACAGGAGAGTCATTCATTTTACAAAGACTGATGAACTAGGAATAGAAAATTGAGGTACAAGTCTGTTATCTAAGTTAGTTAGCCTGGATCCCATCCAGGAAAAAAAAAAAAAAAAAAAAGATATTTAGACAGAGGTTTAAGACGCTAAAAGTGTATTTACACAAGTTATCATAGTATTTACAGAGAATATGAAGCAAAAGCGGTTACTCTGGAAGTTGAATTCCAGAAAAATAGGAAAAATAAAAATATATGCCAGAAATATGTTGACTGAGGAATGGAAAGATTGAAGAGCAGGGGACAGGACATTGGAAAGAGCAGTGAGCCAGGGAGAACCTGATGGAAAGAGACAGAGACAAGTGCAGAGGAGATGATATTGTACCCCAATGACTGAGAAGGATGATGATTCCTTCAGAATCAAGTCAAAATTTGACTATAGCAGAGTTTAGGAGAGAATCTCAAATTTTCGTAATGCTCCAGCTATGACAGTAAATCAAGAAACAGCTTTAACTTGGTATTTCAATTGTGTTAAAGACAATTTCAGGTAATATAAACTTACGTCTGGTTCTAAATTTCTCTTGCCTACTTCTTGGTCATTTGCATTTGGCCTTGATCCAGTATTCTTACTACTTCCAATGAAACTCAGATGTATGTTGATATCTGGAAATATTTCAGTTTCAGTAGTGTTTGGCCTCAAATTTAATGTTTATTAAAGAAGGCAATATATAGTATTTATTTGATTATTATTATTATTATTTTTTAACCAATTTCAGCTATGGCATAGTGAAATTAAGTGAGATATTTTATATATATATATTTAAATACTCTGAATATAAATGAAAGCTGATAATATACACCTGAAAGTTAAATTTGACTGCAAATCAATAGATAATGTTATCCTTCTAAAAGGATTAAAGAGAACAGTGCTGGAAAAGATCATAGAGCAGATCGTCCTGGAAGCTATGCTGACACACATGGAGGACAGGGAGGTAATACAAGAGAACCAGCATGGCTTCACCAAAGGCAAATCTTGCTTGATCTAGCAGCCTTCTGTGATGGTATAACTGCATCGATGGACAAGGGAAAGGACAAGGGAAGAGCCACTGATGCAACCTATCTAGACTTCATTAAGGCCTGTGACACAGTACCCCATATATCCTTCTCTCCAAATTGGAAAGATATGGATTTGATGGGCAAACTGTTCGATAGACAAATAATTGGCTGCAGGATCGAGTCCACAGAGTGGTGGCCAATGGCTCCATGTCTGGATGGAGATCACTTATGAGTGGTATCCCTCAGTGATCAGTGCTGGCACCAATACTATTTAATACCTTCATCAATTACATTGACAGTGCACCCTCAGCAAGCTTGCAGATGACACCAAGCTATGCGGACAGGCTCTTTAGCAGAGTCTGTTGTGATAGCACAAGGGGAAATGGTTTCAAACTTAAAGAAGGTATATTTGGGTTGGATATAAGGAAAAAGTCTTTTACAGTGAGGGTGGTAAGGCACTGGAACAGATTGCTCAGAGATGTGGTAGACATCCTGACCCTGGAGACATCCAAGGCCAAGATGGACCAGGCTATGAACAACCTTGTCTACCCATGGATGACCCTGTTCATTCCAGGGGAGTTGGACTAGATGACCTTTAAAGGTCCCTTCCAACTCTATGATTCTATGATTCTATGAACTTTTGTAAAAATCGCTGCCCAGACAAATCAAAATTTTGTACATCATAAAACACAGTGACATAATAAAAAACACCCTGTTGGATTTGTAATGCACCAGAGGTGATTACTGTGAATATACAGTTTGGTTAAAATATGTTTAGAAACTCAGTGGAACATGTTTTCAAGGCACAGTCATTCACTATTCACCACTGTTATGATGAGCTGCAAATTAGCAGTGCATAATTACCTCCTGGTCTGATGTAAAAATGGGATTTTTTATTTTAAATAGCAGTTCTCACATTGCCTTCTCACCAGTACAGTATTTTAGGCACGACTGCTTACATATCATGGTGTTCTATAATGTGATCCATATTAAAATTCAAAGTGAAAGAAAGGAGATTTTTTCACATATCTCAGCTATAGAGGATGTGTCTTGCTATTGATTATCTGAGTCTAAAATCTTGACCTCCAGTGGGATGCCAGCATAAAAAATTACACATACTATCTTTGAAATTGTGTTTTACTAGTGGAAACCTTTTAGTTTCCAACTTGAAGAAAATATATGAGATGAACATGTCTTGAAAATTCTCCTGCCTATTCTACTTGTGTTTGCTTTAACATCACTTGGAAGTATCTGTGTGATACATCAATTTTTAATCAAAAATATTTTAGCAAAATAGATTTGTTTGGGAAGCTACAACAAAATGAATTATACTGTTCTTTCATTGTACAGCATAAAAGAGAATGCTTAATAACACCATGCAGCACAAATTGTGCTTACATAGTGATTTTCACAGAGTGTCTTAAGGAAAATTACATGTAAAGAATGCAAAACCACAAATTTTCTTCATTTTATGAAAGCTGAAGAGAACAAATAAAATTTATGTATAGATTTATATAAGAAATTGAATTAATGATGAAAACCACTGTGGGCAATATGCTCCAGTTGTGGGAAATACTGACACAGTACACTGACACAGTCTATAGCTTCCAACAAATGTTAGCATACCATTAAGACAACTGAGAAAAAGAATAGCAGAATTATTACCATAGTGATATTTTGCCACATACGTGAACAAAAGGCAGTGGGTTGCTCTAGGTTAAAATAGAATAAAAGATTAAAAGCAATATAGTGCTTTTCATAACAGGCCTACAGCCTGAAAAATGTAAGGATGAGAGACATACTAAACCATGGAAATCTGTGTGGATTAACATTTGTTTTAGGGATACTCCTAACAGACTATAAATTGACTAATAATAGTAATCCAGAGATGAGTAAAGCATAAGTTGGTGCTTATATATCATATGATTATGCAAAGTTGAATTTTAATCTCAGCAAGCCTTTGAGACAATGATTCACCACAGAGATCCATATGATACTCTATGGTTTTCTCACTAATTTGTATAAAACCATCATATACATGTAATGTTATCACTAACTGGTAACTGAGCAGTCCACCACAAGTAGTGCACCCATAAAATTCAGTGGTCAGTAATTCAATCATATTAAATTATGGCCTGGATTGAAAAGGACCTCAAAGATCATCTAATCAAACTATTCCATTGCTCTCCAAATCCCAAGAGTTGCTATTAGAAAAAAAAAAAAAAGAGAATAAATGAAACCAAACTACAACAAAACCCATCTCCATCCACAAAAATGTAGAACCAGAATGAAAGAAAAGAGAATGAAACTTCTTTTCCTTTGATTCTGAGTTGAGACTGGAAGGCTAAAGCAATGAGTGTTATGTAGTGCTGTATCATTCATGTGATGGGCAGTGCTTTTGTTTTCTTATTGTCTAACAGGAGACACTAAGTTGTTAAGTTAAGGTACAACAGGATCATATGGAAACTGGGCAATTCTTTTTACCAATCCTTAGCTTGGAAATAATTGATATTTCTTTGGAAGGGTGACTTGTGACAAAATAATGGAATAATGGTGCTTAAAGGAGAAATAATTGAAGTTCTACTACTTCCCTCATTCCTTCATGATGTTAGAAAGAAGACCTGCACGTTTCACTATTCACTTATTATATTACTTTGTCAATTTAACTACAGCTATATATACAAACAGTAGTATTAACCAAATTGCTGGCTATTAACAGCCAGTTAAACAATGTATTAAATTATTAGAAATCTGGTTACAAATAGCAGAACAAGCAGAATTTTTTAAGCATAGCACTGCTAATTAGCACTTTGGGAGAAATCAGAGTCTAAGATGACTGCTTCTTGTACAGTATCTTTCCTGATTTACTTGTGGAGACATGAAGCACAGCAATGACTCTTCAGAAATGTCTTTCATTCTCTGATTGGAGAGTGAAGACTTAATTTTTAGAGGTAAACACTGGGAGAGAAAAGTCTAGATATTTGGGGAAATTTCCTCAGATGTGAAAATAAATAATGGGAAAAATATCATTTTTTAAAAAAAATTCATTTTGTCTGATATTTGATTGGTTCACCTGCAATTCAGGATTAAAAAAAAAAAAAACAAAAAACAAAAAACACCTAAATTTTTCTGTTGCATGAAATTTCTTCCAGCCTTCCTCTTTTTCATCACACGCTTGACAAATGTTGTGCTAGTAAGATTTATAAGTTCATTAACATTCAGTTTAATTGTGATTTCATTAAAAATAGCAAGAAAATCTGGAAAAGTGTGGCCAACAGTACCTTAATATAAGTTTGCAGTCACAGTATCAAAATATAGAAGTCCTATGAGCTTAAAGAATTAAATGTAATCAATAGTCCTAATGCTCAAACTGAAACCTGACTTGATATCATCTACATTCTTTTCCAGATCAGGTCTTTCGTCCTTGGTTAAAAAAAAAACACCCACTCTTAAACAACTGATGGCAGGTCTTAATTAACTCACGGTGGTGTCACTGTCCTTTTTTTTTGTAAAAAGCTTTAAAAATCTAGAAGTTTAACATTAGATTAATAATAACAGCCCTTATTACAATAATTATTAACAGTTTACAGTTGTAATCAAGTTGCTGAAGGCCCTGCTCATTGCGATGAAACCGGAAAAAGCTCAATTTGTTGCATAATTAGCTATCTGCTCTTCAGAACACGAGATAAATATAGTAGAAGATGTCAGTTACTAAATATGGAAGACTTGATGAAACAGCTCATCTCTAACATCAATTCTTCCAAACAAGTGCTACCAAATTCTGTTGAATTTTAGCTTTATCTACATATCAATTCAGAAATAAACAGACTTGAGCCTGTGGGGTTCAGATGAAAACCCTCTGAATGCTAAGCAAGAATGATCAGTAAAATGCTGTCTTACTTTAGGGTAGGAGCACACAGTTGCCAGTGTTTTTGCTGCTGCTTCCAGCTTTCCCAAACATTAGCTGGATTAAGTCCTTGGCATTTTTATTTGTCCTTTATGCCTATTTTGGAAAAGAATGAATTGGTAACTCTGGGTTTCCTGTAAACGTGGTATTGCTGGGATCTCTGGGGACACTCGAGCAACTGATATAACTTGGGTCAGTCACCCACCATAAGCTTGGAAAAGCTCTGAAAAAGAGTTTTGGTGACAGCCAGGAACTATTTACAGCAGCATGAGATACAAAATAGGATGAGAAGAGAAAGATGTGCAGTGACTTCCGGCTGCTCAGTGTTTAAGGTGGGAGAAAATCAAAGGTGGGAGAAGCAGAAAGAGAACGCTCCATCTGGCTTGAAGAAATTGGAAGAGATGACAGGAAAGAAGGACTTTTTTCGTTTATCAGATTGTTACTTCTTGAAGAATGCAAGTGATGGGTTTCTCCAGCAGAAGCAGAAGCCAATGGCTTCAAAAGAATCCATGAATAGCATGTTGAGATGGTGAGATGCGATACTTCAGAGCAGTGAAGGTTTTAATTTTGATCAGTCTTCCAGAAAGAGATAAAAATGAGATTCTTGGACTGAATTAGAAGGAAATCACAAGTTCAAATTTTAATTCTTAATGACTGTTTTAAAATAAAAGTTGACCACGTTATGATTAAAGATAGCTCACAGATCCTTCTTTCTCTTAATGGTTTTGGTGTGGGATGACAGTATAGTTTTCAGACTCAGTACATAGAGTTGAGAGATGTGAATGAACAATTACACTTCTGTTTCTTCGAATGCTTAGGTTTGATTTTGCCTATTTTGAGTTTGGCCTCAGGATACCATCCTCCCTATTCTTGGAATGATAATAAAAATTTAAATACTAACTACATAAGAAAATGAAGAAAATTTTGAGAGTTGCTCGTGCTTCTCTCTCATTTATCTAATAGTGAGGTAATAGTGAACAGCTCAAATTATGTGGGATTTATTTCATGCAACTTCAGACGCTTAAAACCTAGATCTGTGCAGAAGTTATCACTCAAGAAGTAGTATAGGGTATCAAATTACAATGTCTCCTGGATTTACCTTAGAAAATGAGTGTCCAACCTTTTGGCTTGTCATACTCACCAAAACCTGCACCAGCGAAAGTGATCCACTGAGCTGTTGGAGCAGGTCCAGAGGAGGGCCATGAAGATGATCAGAGGGCTGAAGCACCTCTCCTATGAAGAAAGGCTGAGGGAGTTGGGCTTGTTCAGACTGAAGAAGAGAAGGCTCTGGGAAGACCACTTTGTGGCCTCCCAGTACTTGAAGGGAGCTTATTAATAGGAGGGATATCAACTTTTAACACAGGTAGATAGTGAAAGAACAAGGGGGAATCGTTTAAAACTAAAAGAGGGAAGATTTATATTAGACATTATAATGCAATTATTTCACTCTGAGGGTGATGAGGTACTGGAACATGTCACTCAGAGAATTTGTGGATGTCCCATACCTGGAAGTGTTCAAGGCCAGATTGGATGGGATCCTGAGCAATCCGATTTAGTGGGTGGTCATTGTGCCCATAGCAAGGAGTTTAGAACTAAATGATCTTTGAGGTCCCTTCAACCTCAAACCATACCATGATTCAGTGATTCTATGATTCTATGCTCCTAGACCATCAGGCACCCTAAAAAGAACTGCTACTTGATGTAAAACTTATCTGCAAATACAGCAAACCTGTGAAGAAGAGATACAATTCACTTCAGTAATGGTGATGTAATGGACAATTATCAGGCTCAAATAAGGAAAACTATTAGGAAGGGTGCAGTGCTCATACTAATCAAGTTTTAAGATTTTTATATAGTGCTATCTCCAATAGGAGATGAGTATAAAAAGTTGTAGGCACAGCTGACAGTCCCTCCTACAGCTCAATTTGCCTGACACATTCCATTAGAAGACTGTTTTCAGCTATTTAAAATGTTGCCACAGATCAACCAAAGTTCTGGGCTACATTTTTCCTAGACTGAGAATTTGTAATTTCTTTCAAGATTTCAGGTAAAAACGAAAACCTTTCTGCTGTGAAAGAAACTTTTTTTTTTTCTTTTCTTTTTTTTTTTTTTTTTTTTTTGTGAAGAGCACTAAATGCTCCCATACTTCAAAGCAGAACCTTGAAGTTTACAGGTAGAGTCCAGATGCCATAAGGAGCTGCGTAAATTCGAACAATGTGGAAAATGACCATATATGCTCACACTGAAATAGAGACAATAAAGTTTGATCCAGTAGAGCAAGGGAGATGATTGTTCCCCTAGGGCCCCAGCACAAGAAAGAGGTGGAGCTGTTACAGTGGGTCCAGAGGAGGAGCATAAAGACAATCAGAGGGCTGGAGCACCTCTGTTATGAAGACAGGCTGAGGAAGCTTAGGCTTGTTTAGGCTGATAAATATGATGGAGACTGACATTCCACACAGTTGGACAGTGATGGAACCACTGGCACCGTTGCCACTGCTGAAATGCACTACCCACCACCTCACTGTGATCACATCCACTGTTTGGTCTCCATAAATATTCAGCAAGGATCAGTGAATATCAGCTGGTGCAATGTTTTCCTCGTAGAGAAATTCAATGACACACCTTTGCTTCATATGCACTTCCACGTCAGACATCACTTTGTCAGACTGCCCCTCTGCTGCCATCTCATGCTGCCAACAAAGCTGAATATTGGTGGGAAGGCTCAACCTCTACTGCCATAACACCAACATCCACTTCTCATTTCATGGGCCAACATAATAAAATATAATTTTCTTTCTTTTGGAGCAGCCCTCATATATAATATAGTTAATCTATATGAGTAACAAAACATTTTAATTTTTTATATTCTTTATTAAACCATAAAAAATGCAAGCAACAAACCATAAAACTAGTGGGATAGTTGACCTTTATTTTGTGAAACTAATGCCTGCATCTGGTTCACTGGTGATGGATTCAGTTCTTAGTGCGTTCTCAAGCATTCATCAGAGATTTTTGATGAAATTTTATTTTTTCTGTTCTTCATCCTTGAAAATAGTTGTTCTCAATTGACTAAGAGTGATGACATGAATAAAGTGTGATTGTAAAGCAAGGGGTATTTCTATCAGCTAAGGTAGGGCTTATAAAAGTCCGGTAGAGAAACAAGATAACATTTTTGAGTTGAATATCCGATTACAACTCTATACATTCCATTTGAAAATTTGCAGGTAATGCATTTATGTTGACTGAAAATTGACTTGCAAATATTAAAAAAAAAAAAAAAAAAAGATAATTTTTTCTGCAATCTTGAAACCTGTTTTAAAATTCCTTTATCACAATAGAAAGCACAGCTGCACATTTTTTTACTATTCACAGGACTGTGTAAAGCCAGTGTATCAAAATGCATAACATTCCTTGCCATAACTTGAGCTGGCACTGCACTGTGCCCTGTGTCTTGGATACAGCCCAGATAGGGTGAATAGCACATTGATGTTTGGTTGGTGTACCACATAGGTCATGGTCCTTCTCCACTCTCACCAACTGCTCCTGGCTGCCCTAGCTGTTCTCTCAATAAAATGATCAAGAGACTGATATTTTTATAGAAATATGTATTAGGAAAAAAAAGGAAGTCGAGGAAGCCATCCATTATGTTTCCTATAGGCTTTGTCTTCTCACTGTGAGACATTTTGCAGAAATAGCATTTAGTTGTTACAAATTCTGCACAGGCTGGACCATTCTCATACTAAAATCAGGCTCTGCCATTCTACAAGAAATTCTTTTGGCACCAGTGTACTCCTGAGCAACGAACTGCACCTCAGAGTGACTGAACTCTGGCTGTCTGATAACCTCTGCATAATGTAAAAAAAAAGAGACAAGTAGAAATTTTATGAAGCTACTTAAAAGCTTATCTCCCGCAGAAGGCTTCGTTGTCTGTCAGTCAGTAGAAGTCAATCTAAACCCACCACTGATACTATTCTTACAGAAAAGATGCATTAATGCATTGGAAGCAAGGAGGAAGTCATGTCAAAGTCCAGCATGTGCTAGCAAAAAGAAACCCAAGCAACAGAAGGAGCTAAAGGCAGTTGCATTATTACTTGAAAATTTTCCATTTATTCTTCTAAATTTCATTGATCTACAACTAGAAAACCAGGGCAATCTCTCATACTCCTTCTTTCATTTGTTATGACTTTGCTTTCGTTACCTGTAGAATAGTCAGTGATTGCAGCAGTCTGGGAGACGGTGCTTAAATTTTGAATCAGATTCCTGTAGGTTCACAGGAAGGCAAAGGGTAATCCTCAACATTCCCCAAAATCTGACAGTCTGAAAAAATGTTGGCCTACATTTCTCTGAGCAAAGTATTTAAAAATCGCAGTAAGTTGATGTCCTTCTATGTTCTTTGTCTCTTTCCTTCCATTAGACAAAACTTGCTCCTTCTGTTTAACATTTTGACTACATCTGGTCCCTACAGCAATCGCTTGGAGGACAAACGTTTGATCCATTTTTGTTTGTTTCTTCAGCATCCAAATGCCAGATGAGGTAACTTCTTACATATGGGATACAGGGATTGTCTTTAAGACAGTACTAATCCCTGCTGCTGTACTTAAAACCTAAAAAAGATTGAGAAGTATTCACTAGAAGTTTAGAATGAATAAATGTGTCTGAAACACCTCTCAGCTGTTTCACTGGACTCAAGTGTAATGAAGAATCACAAAATCACAGAATCATAGAATGGTTTGGGTTAAAAGGGACCTTTAAGATCATCTAGTTCCAACCCCCTGCTGTAGGCAGGGACACCTCCCTCTAGACCAGGTTGCTCACAGCCCCATCCAGCCTGGCCTTGAATGCTTCCAAGGAGGGGGCATTCACAGCCTCTCAGGACAACCTGTTCCAGTGTCTCATCACCCTCACAGTAAATAATTTCTTCCTAATATCTAGTTTAAATCTACTCTCATCCAGTTTAAAAAGAAAGAAGATATTAAAGAGATATAAATCATGCATTGTTATAAGCAATAAATAAATATAAATAGGTAAGTACATCAAAATTAGTTATATACTTACAGATACAAAAATGAAAATATTTTAATTGTAACATGCAGTAATATTACTTAAATCTGTCATTTCAAGGGAGAAGTTATTTTTTCTTTTTCTCATTCCTAATTTATACCGAAGTAACAATCATCTTTATGCTCTGCACAATGCCTAGTACAACAGAATTCTGCTCTGCATGGACAGCAAAATTAGCCATTAAAATGATTTTGCATCCATAATAGCACAGAGAACCAAAATAAAGAACAGTAATTTATTCTACTGCATTTATAATTTCCTCCTGTTTTACATCACTACTGGAAATGGAAAAGGGGGGGAGTGAAACAGGAGTTCTGATTCTGAAAAAAAAACAGCTCTGCTTCTCTTCATTCAAAAGCTTAATGAGAAAGAGAAAGGGAGCAGCCTCAATTGAGTAAGACAGTTTTCATCACATGCTGCTTCACCAAACAGGGTTTTGACATAGTCATATTTTGTGTTCCCCAAAATAGCACTTCAGCACGCTTCAGTTTCTGAACTTGTTTTTTTTTAACTCCTTTGAATTTAATTAGGCTATTCATCAGCTTGGTAAATGCAAAGAACCTTTTAAAAGGGAACAGTGTTTGATTTTTTAAGTGATATAATCACTCCATCTAACTGTAAAAAGATATTTCACAGTGAGGTGTTTCAAAGGGTATTAATATTCACTTTACAAAATAAAATAAAATCCTCTGTCCTTATTTTAATTTTTAACCAGGAAGCCACCATAATATTACTGAGAGTGACTCCGCTTACCCAGGAAACCCCTATGTATGCTGTCCTTCGTGGGCATTTTCAAAGCCCTGAAAGCCCCATTTTTGAGCGGTCCTTTAAATAAATCAGAAACATGCAATTCCTGTTTAAAGTAGCAGTGTAAACCATGGCTGCTGTTGCTCTTTCTTTTTTCACTCCTCTTATCCTTTTTGTTTTCCTGATGAGCTGACAGTCCTGCATACCCCAAAGCCAGATCTTATACCTTGTTCTTCACATCCCATTGTAACTGTAAGTTTTGCCCTTCGCACAAGCACTCTTGCTCTTTCCCCTTTGCTTCTCTCTTAACAGAGATACAAAGAAACAGCTCAATTATCAGAAGCACTGCCTGTGTTGGAAGGCTGAATGACCTCAAAGAGCGTGACGACCACCACAGATTTGGCTGCTGAGACCTCTGACAAAGGCAATGAACACTTCTGTGCTGTGTGAAGCACTGGAGATCTGATCATTTCTGGAGTGGGGGCTGCTGCTTGCCCTCATGTGAGATGCTCCTCTGCAGCCAGCAAGTGCTTCCATGGAATGAAAAAGAAGAAAGCAGGATAGCTTTGGCCTCTCATTTCTTTACAGCTTATGTTTCAAAACACTTCCTCATCTCTTTTCTGCACCAAACTAAGTGGTTTTCTTGACTATTTATCACTTAACCTTCTATCATCCTCACTTATCTATCAGCTCAGTGTATTGGGTTTACATGGCAGGGTTTTGACAGTGGGGCTGCAGTGGTGGCCTCTGTGAGCAGAGCCCAGCACTGCTCGTGTCAGAGCAAACCCAGCTCCAGCTGCTCCAAAGGGACACACTGCTGCCAGAGCTGAGCCATGAGTGTGCATGGAGAGCGGACTGAAGGAAGTGAAAAACTGCACAACAGCACCTCGGAGAGAGGAGAGAGAAATATGAGAGAAGCAGCCATCCATGTCAGTGCAGAAGGAGGGCAGGAGGTGCTCCAGGCGCAGAGCAGCATCTCCCTGCAGTCCAGGAGAGGCCCACAGAGGAGCAGGCTATCCCCCTGCAGCCCACGGTTATCGCGCAGAGCAGATCTCCCCATTCAGCCATGGAGGATTCCATAGGGCAGCAGTGGATCGGGCCGGACAGAAGACACAGCCCATGGATACCCCACAGGAGCAGTCCAGGCCGGAGCAGCCCGCGGTAGGACAGGAGGGCCAGAAGGTGGTGGCTTTGCCACCCGTGGGGACCCGTGCAGAGCAGTGCATTCCTGGAGAGTGGCCCCGTTGTACAGAGCCATGTTGGAGCACTGCTTGGAGAGCTGCAGCCTGCGGAAAGCCAACTCGAGAATAATCATGGAGGAACAGCAGAGACCAAGTATTATGAACTGACCACAGCAGCCCATTCTCTATTCCCCTGAGTTGCTCGAGGGGCTGGAGAGGCAGAATGGGGTGGATGGAGGAGCGATGTTTGTAGTTTGCTTTTAGTTTCTCACTGCTCTAGTCCATTATCAGTAGGCAATAAATTAGGTTCATCTCCTTTATATTGTCTGTTTTGTTCATTATGGCAATTGGAGAGTGACCTCCCTGCTCTTGTTTCAACTCATGATCCTGACTTCATTGTTTCCTCCCCTTGTGTAGAGGAGTCAGGGAGTGGTATAGAATCGTAGAATCGTAGAATGACCTGGGTTGAAAAGGAACTCAAAGGTCATCTAGTTTCAACCCCCCTGCTACGTGCAGGGTCGCCAACCACCAGACCTGGCTGCCCAGAGCCACATCCAGCCTGGCCTTGAATGCCTCCAGGGATGGGGCATCCACAACTCCTTGGGCAACCTGTTCCAGTGCGTCACCACCCTCTGTGTGAAAAACTTCCTCCTAATATCTAACCTAAACCTAAACGTCTTAGTTTAAGATCATTCACCCCTCCCCCCCCCATCAGTATGAAACCACCACATCGTCTTCAATCTTAGCTCCAGCAACACGCACACATGTACTTGACCTTATTCCAGCTCCTGAACTCACTATGCCCTGGAGAGAGTGCAGCATGGTGGTGCACATCCGTGTACCGCTATGCCTTTAGAAAACAAGCATTCATTCTGTCCCGCCTTTGGAGATTAAAAATCACAAAAAGCGTGTGGGAGCATAATTGCTATTCCTGTCATCTTACCGTTGGCTATGAAGCATGTTAAATTGACCACAGGAAAAGTATTTCAATTATCCCATTAATGGCACAGAGAAATCCAGTCATGAGTCACACCAGTAAATGTTAGGGAAGACAAACAGATTCATACTGTGTGCCCACAATGCTCTTCTACTGATACAATGCTTTGTAATCCCCAAGGGCCTGACGCCACACTGCATGCATAGGGAAAGAGCCTACAGCAGTGTCTGGGAGAAGCAAAGCACAGAGCAAATCTCCCTCTCCCATGCCAGGAAAGGGGAAGGTGTCACTGCAGCCATCACAGTGCTGTGCGAGAGCATCCCTGTGCTTACTGCTGATGGCTTCACAGATACTGGCTTTACAAGAAGCAGCAGGCTTCAAGCAGAGAAAATGTTGGTTGCAGGAGAAAACAGTGTGCAAACAGGCACGTAACTGTAGCATTTCCTGAGCTTTGCTCTGGTCTGTCTGTCATGCGTCTGCGGGAAGTCTGCACTTTTGTTTTAGGACAGCTCCCTTCAATGGAGAGCACCAAAGAGCAAGTGAACCCTCTGCACTCTCCTCCATTTTATCTAGCAGATTTAAATAATTCATGTAATAGCTATGAAAAATACCAGAAAGCAAAAGCATTTTAAAATTTGCTTCCATTTGTGTACTTCAGGCTTCAGTGAAACAGCTTTAAAAATATAGGCCCATTCAAGCTGAAACTGCTTGATTTTCTCAGGACTCGTACACAAAATACTTTCGCAGACACTCTGCTCTGAGTGATCCTTTTTCTTTCCGAGTTCTGTTGTCACAAATAGAAAACCTGTCTGCCTCCAGGCTTTATCACCTTGAGCGAAGGAGTGCTACTTACAGGATTCGAAACACCATACATGTCATCAAAATATTACAATGCATCTCAAGTTTGGAGACAACGCCATAGAAATATGCATGAGAATGCCAGAGGTGATGAAGGGCTGATGAATAGAACATGAGATGGAGGTGGCCTGATTTACTTATTTATTTCCTGGGAAAGTTGATCGCTTTTCTTTTTTTTCAATGAATAAGCTGTTTTCATTTATTACAGTTCAGTCCCCCTGCCACGCGTCTGCTGCCCCTCATAGCTACAAGATGTCTGAGTGCTTAAAATGGGTTCTGGTTACAAAATTAATTCCTGCTTTTATTCAGATTACAGGAAGTTCTAGATGCAGCTTTTGTAAATGACTGACGCAGGTATCTTGATTAGTTTCTGAAATCATTAGATTCTATTCTTATATCGTAAAAATCACTTTTAGGGTTTAAATTTATTTTTCTCATCTGCTATTTCCACACTTAAAATAAACTAATCATTAATAAGCCCAGTATGCTACCAACTCAAGAGATAAAAGGGAGAACTGGATGCAAGTCTGCCCAATTTAACATTTTAACTGCGTGTTTGTTTCAGAGGCCTGACAAAGCCAGCCTTCTGAATTAAGGGTCGAACTTCCCGATACCAACAATTAAGATGTGTTGGTGACTTTGATGGCTTACAGAGAAAGAGAGAGATCTTCAGTCTCACAGATGAATGCCCTGAATCCTGAGTTATGGGGAACAGGAAGAGAGTTCCTTATCATCTAAGAACCATTATAATGAAACATTTCTGCTTGCAATTTTAACTAGGCAATTATCTATATTTAAAAGATTTTTAAAAGGATCAAGTTGGCAAGGTCTGGATTTTCTAATGCTTTTGTACATACTTTCAGTTTGTTGCCTTTAGACGCTGGAGAATTAAAAGAAGGTATTCCTTCAGCTTACTACATTTTGCAGAAAAGCACTTCAAGTCAAAGAGTCATCTGTAACATCCTACATTGTGCTTCTTGACATCCACTTACACCAGCCTTGTTGTATTCCATCCCATGACTGGGGATAATGAGGAGTGTGGCTGGTATGCCAGGGACTGACATGTTGCAACATGGCATTATCTGCCTTGGGAAATGTGACATGAAGGCATTGTCTGAAAAAAAAAAAAAAAGAAGTAATTAAGGAAAAGGTTTCTTAGCTCTTAACAGCAGAGCATGAATGCTACTAACGCCACTGCTCTTTTCTGAAAGTAAGTGGAATAACTATTGTCAAATTGAAGTGTTTTTATTCTTATTTCTTTGGCTGGGGGGAGCATTCTGGAGAATATGCCTTTCAAGCAAAAAGGAATGAACTGAAGCAATTGAATCAAGGCTATATAATGCTCTTGAAAACATAGCTTTGTGCTTGCATAATGTATTATTGTATTTTCACATCACCTGTACCCCATTAAAAGGAACTATTCCTTGAAAATAAGTATTCAGATCATTCACATCCTCACAAACAAGCCAAGTCATGGGGAAAAAAAAATTCAAAGGCTTTGCTTGATGATCAGGACTCAGGAGTGAATTTCTTCTTGTATTACCTGCACATGAAATCAGCCTACATTTGCTGCTGAAGTCATGATCATTTTCAATAGAAAAAATGGTTATGCAGCCCACTGCTACTTATACAAATTAAAATGCATCACTAATTGTATGTTCTTTTAACTGATTTTAGTACTGTTATTATCTGTGGTGCAGCAGCACATGTAAGGCGCCTAATATGGATCTGGGACCCATTGCACTGGGAATCCTGTAGCAAGTTGTTACGCGCAACGTCTGTTATACATAAGCACAAAAGATAGTGGTTTGTGCTTAGAAGAGCTTGCACTGTAATGACATAAATAATCAATGAAACACACTGGGACCAAACTGGAGAATAAACTACAGAGAATAAGTACATTCACTATGTAATGGAACAAGAGTGCTCATTGCTTTCATTTCCAGAGGACCAAACTACCTATACGTAAGGCTTCAAGGTTCATTCTGTGAGAGGATGTGAGAGCTACTCTTGCTCTCAGTATCTTCAAAAATAGTCTTCTGGCATAGATGCCGTGCTTTCTGTGAGGGATCACTGCGGCAAAACTCTAAGAAGAAGCTGGTGTGGAGGATGAGGAATACAGGGCAACAAATTAAATGAAATAATCAAAGCAAGAAAATATTTGTAGGATCATGGACCTAAATTTTTCATCCTCTACAGAGTCCTTTAAACTGAGTTCAATGAAATTTAAAATCAATCCTTTCCCATTTACTTATGGAATGAAACTGTAGAGATGATGAGGTTAGTCAGGCAAGCGAGGTGAATACTTTTGGCCTCACTGGCCCATCAGGGCAAAGATCTGGAAATTCCATTTTTGTGATATTTGACAGAGTATAAATAATAATAAGTGCCCCTGTACCTTTGTCATGCTCTGAAGCCCCAGTATTGGCAGCTAGGTCAGTGTGAGAAGCTCTTGCGGTAAATGAGAATTGGGCTGTGATTGTCTGCAGGCTTCTCCGGTACTTTCCTCAAAGATATGAAGCACACAGATGGCTCTGCCAGGGTATCTTTAGGCCCCACACTTCAAGAAGTCTGTTTGGCCCACTTCTGTTCAATTACAGAAACAGCTGCTTGAAATAGCAGAAATAAGAAAGTTTTACTCTGCTCCAATGCATGGATCATCAGTGCATTGGTAAAATGCAGGTTCCTCATCTTGTCTCTGCAATCCATCACACCATTAAGTTTTAAATGCATATTTTTTCTTTAAGAAGGCAGCAAAATACAACAGGCAAGTGCTGAATAGCGATGACAGCACAACTGAAAGAACGCTATGCCTAAGAAGAACTGCAGTTCTAATTTTGGCCTATCTTTGTCCTGCATGTGTTGGACAACCTGCAATCGTCAAAGCAGCCCAATGACAAATTCCAATAACGTGGAGTTGCTTTTTCAGAGGTTACAAAATGACGGTCACCCGGCTTTGGGTAAAATCACTGAAGATGACAACATAAATATACTGCAATCACACGCTGCAAAAAAGTCACTAATGTACAAAAAATGATTTCTGAAGTTGCCACACTTTCCTATCTGCTATCATATACAAAAGACACCTACTGTCCAATATCATAGTTGTTGAATAAATTGGCATCACTGCAAAATGTAGTTACCTATGTTAACAACAGTCACAAAACACCTTTTAGACTCTTGAAATATTTGCATCTGTTATATTTGCAGTTCTGAGGGTCACATAAGGAAATTTAACCAATAATACTGAATTCATACTGAATCTCTTCCTCTCAGAAGGGGTCTTTTACAGGAAGCTTTGAATGCTTTCATGCTATAGAGTCATATCACTGTAATTATATTGTTAGCAGAAATCAAATAGTAGCATTCAAATTCATGTCTGGGCTGGGGTCTGGAGTCTGTATTTTAGCGCTAAGCAAAGATTCAGTTCATGCTTGGCTTTGCTAAACAGAAATCCTCAGAGCTGACCCTACAAGAATGTGACTGTGCTTGGATCAGAGCGTGTTGATGCACTTCCTAGCTCAGGGGTCCATTCCTACTCCCTGGTGCCATCCCTCATGCCCATGTGAGCTCCATGTGTCCATCCTAGTGACACTCTGACTCCTTGTTCTGCACAAATCCTGTAACACAATGCCTTGAGCTTTCTGTCATTTAGATAAATGTCCTAGTGGAGTGGACATTTAATTACCTCACTCGATGTTTCATTCATTAATTGTTGGTGTTGGTCTATTGTTAGAAATGCCACATTGGTTCTGGTAGTTCCAGATATATATGTCTTTCTACATAAGCCTGTAGAGGTGAATGGTAAGTCCTGAAGGCTGTTTCATTACAATGTACTGCATTTATCCTGAGGAGTCAGGGAGAACAAAGAGCCACATCTATCTTCCAGCTTGGCACGTGCACATATATTTCATGCTACACCCTGAAGCTGCATGAAAAAGTTTCAGAGGACAAGCTGGAATGGATTGAAGGAGACTGACTGAAACTCCTCTCCGCAGAAAGTCTCAGAATATGGTTAAGATATTTTTTAAACTAGTTTTACCATTTCCACTCTTACCCTAGTGGTTCACTTTTTAACTGACAAAGTGATTTATTAGCTGTCTTTAAAATGTTCCATCTCACTGAACAAAATGATAAATATCAAAACCTAAAGCCTGACCCTACATCAATATCAAGCAGCTCAAATGTTTATGAACTTATTTTTCAAAGAATAAACAAAAGGCAAGTGAATGAATACTGAATATAAGAATGCTATAGAAAAGAGTAATTAGTGACTAGAAGATCCAACTCACTATGTTAATTCCACTAGAGACAGAATGTAATCACACTTGAAAATTGTGAATCAGTTACTTTTTCCTCCTCCTTCCCTGGAGAAAGAGGCTCTGTGAAGTAGAAAATGTAGTTTCATTAAGTAAAATAAAACAAAAATCTAAATTGTGTCTTTCTGGTTTGCCTTGTCCTCTCCATCATCCATCTTCTGAAGGTGGTCAATTCTGTTAAATTCATGGAAGAGCATGATTTGAACCTCCTGTGAGTAACAACAGAGATTATCTTACTCCCAAATACACACTCTACCTCTACACACAATGTAGAGGTAAAAACTGTGAAGCAGTCAGAAGTAATTCTTTCATTAGAAAATGTGATTTCCTGTTGTTCATGAATGCTATTAGTTTCACATCGGTGTGGTTTCATTTAAGCCATTTATAACTTGTTCGTTGTGTTCTGTTTAAGCTCGTCTTATTCAGTCAATTTTTTTTTTTTTTCCAATTCAAACAGTTTAAATACAGAATGTATAATAAATACTATAAAAATATTCGCAATTTTGGTGCAACTTGTTTTACATCCTGCTGATGCTTGTTGAACTGGCTGTCAGAGAAGTTAAGAATGGAAGGGCTCAAGCACTATGCTGATGCTGAAGTACCTGACAATTCTCTGTGCCTACCAGTGTTTGTCAGCTCAAATCCAGCATCCTGCAAAAGAAATCACATGAGAGCTTTTACAACAGAACCATTACCTCATTTGATCAACATGAGTTGTCACTCACTTCTTGGAAAAGGGTGAAAGGCTAGACAGACCTAAAACCTCCCCAAATGGACTCCAATTTTCTGAAGCTTGTTGATTCTTAAAACATTCTTCTGGACTGGCAGCAAAGGAAAAAATGGCTCATGAATTTCACCTTTAGGGACTGTAAATACAAATTTCTCCAGGGAAATGCATTACCTGAGAAATGATCAGTCATCATGGGCCAAATCAGAACACCTTAGGGTCATAGAATCATGGCTATTCAGCATATTCCCCGATATCTATATGGTACAGCAATGGGTACCAGAAGATAAGATTTTAGAAAGAATCTAGAAAGCTGCTTCAAACAAAAAAAATTTTGAATAGAGACATAAAGTGATGGGTTGAGAGCCCGCTCTGAAAGGAAGAGCAAGAAGCTGAAGGAGTCAGGGCAGATTCCTCCACTGGCATGCACGTTTCTTCAGAAGAAAGAAGACCTGGGGAAGACCATAAGGAAGGCAGGTTTAAACTGAAGGAATTACTAACTTTCTGTGTATAGAGATTGAGTTCAATGTACTTTAAAGGAGCTGTTGCACTGAAATACTCCTTTAAGGCAATTAAACATGAAAGGTGATCCTACATGACCTTGCAATTTCCAAAAAAAGTGAAAAATGTAATATTTGCAGCTCAGGAAAGATTGGAAATGCTTCTTTTCAGTCACTTTTATAAAGGTTCCTGTTGTGTTAAAACCTGCAGAGTGACAGAGAAGCCCCTGCATAAAAGTGGGGAAAGGACAAAAAGGAAGAGAATGGCATTCTCCTGCGAGACTAGAATAGAGCACAGACAAAAATGTGGAATTTCTGACCTATCTTTTCCTGCGCAGAATACCAGATCAGTAAACTGCAAGTGCTGCTTGTCTCCCTGGCACTAGCTGAAGAGCAAAGATAGCACATCGACCTTCTCCAGGGTCTGCTGGGAGAGAGGTAACCTTCAGGGTCGGGCTCGTCTGATTTGCTGATATCACAGCAGATTGTCTCCATGGCTGAAACGAAGTCTGTTGTGATATCTCTTTTCCCAACTCATCTAAATGACCATGAAGAAAAACAGACTTAGATTCTCTGAAGCAGAAAGGCACAAAACTTGTGTGTATGGAAAAAAGTGGGTCTGAATAGTGCAACAAGCACTCATAAGAATAAATTTATTTAATGATATGGCCCTAATCTCTCCCAATCTTTAGCTTTTTAGAAAATAATGAGAAACTAAATTTGTGTGGGTGGCTATAACATCAGGAAGTTCACAGAAAACTCTGTAACAAGTGTTTCAATGAAGGGCAAATCAAAAAGAATGAAGAATAATTTTCAGAATGGACTGGAAAATGTCAAAGGGAAAACCTTTATTTTAAGGCAGCAGCTCAACAAGCTCAAAATATCAAAGTCAAAAACTATATTCCTGTGCAATCTCGAGTGTCCTGTAAGTCCAGCTTAGGCACAACCAACTCTGAATGCTGTTTAGTCCCTCAGCATCCATAGCTGGATGCCTTCTCCACATTGTACATTACTTGGGTTACTCTGTTCACTGGATTTCTGCCTGTGCCTCTACAAAGAAAGCCAGAATACATTTAAAATATCTTATCTCCAAAAGTAGGCAGTAGCAACAACCTGCTTTTATTTGTTTTAGAGATCAAACTCAATCAAAATGCTTTGTTCCTATTCTGAGAGCTTCATGGTAGGGAGGTAGGGATCCATCCTTCAGGGCTAAAAACATTAGTGAAAATAAAAAATCCTGTGGAGCTTAAGTGTCATCAAGGAAGACACTTAAGGGTGGAAAAATCTGTTCGAGACCTAACTTCCATAGGAAGGTGGTGGAAAGTGTGTATTTAACTAGAATTTCTATCTTATGAAACCTTTCTCTTCAGTGAATACTCAGTTATTCGATTTGGAAGCATACATACACAATTTTCATGATCTACTTAGGCCAACTTATTGTACAGCACTATGAAATGGCTGTAAACTATTTATGTGTCTGTTTTTCTAATGGTGTAATACAATTTCTAAACCTTGAAATAATTATTTCTCTTAGTTGATTGAAAGAGACATGTTCTTCACACCTGATAAAGACGTCCATTAGGTCATGAGAAATTAGGTTAAGTATGATCTGAAATAAATATACATGGTTCTCTTTGACAATATATGTTTTTTCTTTTCTCTATTAATGTCCAATTGTTTTCTGTGTTTTCACCAAAGATAAATCGATTTTAGATTGATCAGAATAGATTTGCTTTGCTCACAGCTTACATTTCAAAATCTTTTTCTCTTTTCTATTCTGATATAATGTGATATTATAAGACTATGCATTCAAAAACTCTTCTAAGAAATACTTCTAGGAACATAAATCTTTTTCTTTTAATGGCTTTCAAACCATTTTGAAACAATATGTTTTGGATGTACCAGAAATTTTTTGACACTTGCATCTAAATTTCAATTTGTCTCCTTAATCAGCGAATTAAATACATTCTTGTGGGACTGTTCAGCCTAGAGAAGAGAAGGCTGGGAGTGGGGATCTTATCAGTGCTTATAAATGTCTAGTGCCCAGGAGTCATGTGGGTGGGGCCAGGCTATTTTTGATTTTACCCAGCAGCAGGACAAGGGTCAAAAGGCACAAAATGGAACACAGAAAGTTCCATGAGGCCAGTGTGGATGGGACTTGAAGCAACCTGCTCTAGTGGGAGGTGTCCTTGCCTATAGCAGGGGAGTTGGAACTAGATGACCTTAAAGATCCCTTCCAACCCAAACAATTCTGTGTTCTATGATTCTATGATTCTATGATTCTATGATTCTTTGATTCTATGATTCTATGATTCTATGATTCTGTTTGTTACTGTGATGGTAACAGAGCACTGGAACAGGTTGCCCAGAGAGTTTGTGGAGCTTTCTTCTCTGGAGATATTAAAAACACACCTGAACACTTACCTGTGTAACCTACTATAGGGAATCTGCTATAGCAGGGAGGTTGGACTCAATGATCTCCAGAGGTCCCTTCTAACATCTATGATTCTGTGATTCTGTGGTTCTGTATGTAGGTGCATTGTATAGCTTTAAAATGAGTTTTTAGAACTACTCTTGAACAAGTGTTTGCTACGAAATGTGGCACACAATCAACTTCGTTATCCCTTTTGGATTTGATCCTCACTGAAGTCAGAATACTTCTTTTCCATTTTTCCCCTTTCTACTTTCATAAAAAAATAAAATGTACTCTCCTTTTTCTTCTTTTCTTTTTCTTTTTTTTTTTTTTTCCCCAGAAATGTTTTTCCAGAATTCAGAAACCAGAACCAACTTTTTTTTTTCTTTTCTACAACCATCTTTAGCATCTTGCTGTCAGCTTTCAATGTTTTACTGTCCTCAGAGGTATCAGCATCACCCTTGATCAAGGAATAAAGAGGGAATATCAAAATGGAAGAATAATGCAACATTACTTTTTCATTTAGGAGCAACTCATCAGTGTAAGAACTCAACTTTTGCAATAGCTGTGCTACTGTTTTACAGTAATATGCTGTGCTACTCTGATATGCTGGGCTACTGTAGCTGTTCTGTTATCATCAATTCAAGAGGAAGTGACATAAAATCAAATACCTAAAAATAGCTCTTCAAAATGAGAATCTGTCCCTATTCAGCTTATGAAGAGGAGGCTGAGATAAAATCTTGCATAGCTACTCATACATATGGAGTAAAAAAGATCTTAAATGTGTAGTTCCGACTTCTAGGGAAGAAAGCAACAATGCAAGTGTTTCCTAATTCGGTCTTATATAACATAAGATAACCAGATCCAGTGGGGAAAAGTCAGACAAAATCACCTTGACATAAGATGCAGTTTTTGAGCAGGGAGGATGATAAATTAGTACTGATTTTGGAGGGAGGTGCAGTCACTATAATTGGAAGGTGACGTTAGTTGCCTTCCTAAAGATAGGATTTTATCCACCTTCTGAGAGCTCGAAGGTTGCATAGGCAGGTGCATAAGTAAGCCTAGGTGGTTGTGCTCCTTCTTGCTTCAGATCTTGTGACTCCAAACAATGCTCTTCTCTTTACTTTCAACCATACATCCTTAGGGAAAGGAAGGATCAATAATCTTTCCTGCACAATTCCAGCACACCAGCAGCTCTGCACTAAATGACTGTAATCTATTCCCAAGTCTCTTTCCCATCTCCTTCAAGGTTGCCACCAATAATGAGAGTAAACTGTTTTTTTTTCTATCTTAGTCAAAGGCTTTAGACTTTAAATGGATCTGGGTGCTGGACAAAAGATAGACTGTTACTCTGAGGTCCACCAGTTTTGTCGTGTCAGTTGGCTGAAGACTGACAGTTATTCAAAGTTCAATTGAATACCAAATCTGGGATGATTAACAAAATAGTTCTGGGATGAAAAATAACTATTCTGGAAGGACCCATGATGATTTTTTCAGAGTTTAATAAAAGAGGAATATATCATTTCTGCTGTAGTAGATTTCCTTCACTGTTGACTGATGCCTCACCCTTCTATGTTCTCTCTGTGTTACAAAAGGGTTTAGCTGCCTGAGGATTTAAGTCTAATTAAAGTCATTGTGTTCAGCACAGGAATGTGTGGGTGACACTTACATGTCTTTAATACATGAGAAGTCAGTCTAAGTAATTTAAAAGTCAGCTTTGGCCTCTGATGATGACATACTCCACAAAAAGATAAAACCACCACTTCTCTTAATGATCTTTCTCATGAATATAGTATCAAATCCATCTGTCAGGTGTCGTTTGTTACCCCAAAGCTGTTGGCTTACTGAGAGTCTTTTGGACCCTTCTTAGCTCCAGCCTGACCCAGTTTCTGCTGGGATGTGTGTGCTCTCCCTGTGAGGATGGGCAGCTCACCTCTGCCTGCCCTGTTGCCCCTCTTTGTCCCCATAGAGCAGTCTATGGATCTCTCAGCCAGTAGCAGGGAGATGGTGCACCATCCATCTCTGCAACAACTGGAAGGCAACACATGGAACATGACCTGTATCATCCTCTGGAGCTGGGACCTGGCGCCTCTACCCATAGGATGAAGCAGAAGGGTGCCATATCTTATTGGGCAAAAGCAAGAGGAGCCCAGCAGCTAATGGAGTCCAAGCTCATAGCTCCAAGATAAGTTGCTCTCAGAAGCCAGAAATACATTCATAAAGCAAAGATAAAAATAGAAGGTGAAAGCAGATAGTGGGACAATCTCACACAAGGAAGAGAAATGACAGCCTTTAACACATCTGTACCAGAAAATAATCTGTAATGGGATTCTGCTTTACCACTCCTCCCCAGACCTTAGATTCCCCTCTCTCAGTACCTGCTGTACCTGAATGATCCACACCTTCTTCTTGGGGCACATTCCTTCTTATCCCTTTTTCCATCACTTGGTTTTGGTGACACCTTCAAAATCTGGTTCCAGGCTCTCATTAAAATCATCTTGGAATAGACTTTGTCAGCAGTGGGAAAAAGATATTTTGAGATAAAAATGGTCCATATACAATAACATCAGAATCTCAAAACTCCACTCTTACCCAGATTCATATGAGCTAGGCAGGGTATAAACACAGAATGAAATATTGCCACGTCACAGAGACTTACAATTCTTTGAGAATGAGTTTAAAAAAAGACCCAAAGTCTGGTAGAGGGTGTTTTACATTCACTTTGTGCTTTACAGACAGACCAAAGGAAATGTGAGGAATGGTCAATCAAATTGGTCCCCTGATTCTTTAAAAGTCCGCAGATCATTTCCTTGTATCCTGAAGAACCAAACATGTACTGTCAAACATGTAATATCATATGTGATGTGACATTAAATTGTTGTACATTGGGAGTTTTAATTTACGAGGTTAATTTTATAATACATCCAGTGGAAGAGGAGTCTGTGCAAGCAGAATCCACTAAAGTTCCAGAATCAGCTGAAATTTTAGATATTTGGACTTGGCAGGGAAAAGAAAGTACCTACATTTCCTTTAAAGTTAATGGAGAGAGGTAAGTGAAGATACTGAAAGAGAGATGCAGCTTCACTAAAGCTTATCTTTCTTCATTAACTGCACAGAGACTTTATGAAATACTAGATGATTTCATTTATTCAGAACCCATTCCATGTAGTCTGCTTTGAAGATACAGACCTAATAAAGCATGACCAGCTCTTTTTAAAAAACAAAATGATAAACGTGGTGTCCCAATTTCCCATCATGTAGATATTAACATAGTGATGAGAATGCTTGCTACAAATTGGAACTGCCTTGATTGTGGGTTCTCATAAGCATGGGAAAGCTTGTTTCTGTCTTTTCCAGGAAAATCTCCTGGCAAACTGGTTCTGGTGTACTAAGGGAGAAAATTCCCAACATTTTTTCTGAGGTGAAGAGGCTTGACCATCAGATGAAAAAAGGACAAGGGGATTCTTACATTTGAACTGTAATCAAGGTCGTGTTTGTTGTTGTTTTTTTTTTTTTTTTTATGTGAATTCTGTCATTTTGATATACTTTGCCTCCTTTTTCTTTCCCCCCCCCCCCCCTTCCCCCTCCCCCGTCCCTGGAAATAATTCAAATTCTATCGAGACTGCTTCCTTTTTAAGTTGCAAGAGATAGCTGAAAAGATGCAATTCTCCACTCAGCCATGTCAAAAACTGTCAATATATATGAATTGGTTATGACATCAGGATGGAGGAGAGTGTAATACATGTCATATATTGAAAGCTTTAATGTAACACCTGAGAGTCCCTCAGGGAATTGCTGAACTCCACTTTGTAGTGATTTGCTATCTTCAAGTTTATCAGTTGGCTTTCTTCAGGTCTTGCCAACTATTTGGAATGTAAGCACTTATCTACCATATTGGTCTAAAGCTTTTATAAGCAACATTTACCACAGTAATTCCAGAAATAAGATGATGAAGCAAAGATCCAGAACAAAAACCTATTTCTATAAGGAAGAAGCATGCAACTATTATTTTAAGACTTTAGAAGGCTCTTTCTTGTTTTCCTTCTCCTCTTGTATTTATTAATAAATAAATAACCATATAAATAAGTAGTTCATGAAAACCACTCAGTGTGAGTTTGTTGGGTTTGTGTGAACAGGCTCCATAGGAACTTATGAACATGCACATAGATGGAGGAGTTACTGTAAACTGCCAGTGGCTGTGTGTGAGTGTGCAACCATGGCATTTGATGGATAATTACCTGCAACTAATTATAACAGTCTCTCTCCATTAACCATAACAACTTGGGTAATAAAATGCATTCTACCAAATACTGACTGTAGTCTGTCTCCCCCAATCTGACAGTCAATTTGACAAGGCAAAGGAAGTTTTTATGCTTTTCGACATATTATTTCTGTATAAACCATCTTTTCCTTTTTCAAAACCATAACATTTTGTTCTCAACTTTTTATTTGTTGGAATTTCATTACTGGTAGTTTGTGATGTTAGTCCTTAATTATTCTTATCCCTTTTATTATTTTTTTTTACCTCCTTGGTAATACTGTATGTAGATGTGGGGAAGAGAATGCAACTTATCAAAGCACTGAATGCCCTTATTTTGATTATTAGGGAAAAACAATAAAATATGAATTAAAATTCATCAAAGAATGTATCTAAAGAAGAACCAGCACTTTTCAGTTAGCTTGGTTAAGAAATAAATGCAGTACCACCTTGAGCACACCATGGTAAGAACAAATCAATACAACTGTGTAACTACTGCATGTTCGGCATAGAGTAGGGTAGCAAATGGACTGTAAAAGCAACAGTCTTCATTTCTCCAGGCTTACAGGCACTTTCTGCCTAGAAATAAGCTCGGGTTAGTCTATTAGGAAGCAAGTAAATAGTAAGATCACCTTAGAGGCTTTTTATAAAATTGAGGCTTACTTCAGCAATCTGAAGTATAAATCCACATTGCTTAGTGCTGATCTTGTCTTCTTCTATCTATGGTTAGAGTTTGTCTGTATATGGGAATTTAACCACAAGATAAAATAGTCTTTTATATAAATATCTTATGAGTCAGTCCCAACTGTAACTCCAAAGTGGTGAAGTCGTTAAGTAAATGCTGTTAAGAGAAATGTAAAATGAGCTATGACTTCTTCACAAGAAAATGCTTTCATTGCACTTAATATAAGGAAAAAAATGCTTTGAAAAAGCAGCACTGGACCTTGTGTCATGCTCTACAAATGACTATTTGAAAACTAATAGGGTTAAAATAAGATAGAGATATGAATCAGCATGTCTGATATAGTTACCATGATGGGTTTACACCAGCCACACTGGGGCATGTTATGATACTTCTATATATCAAATCTTACAGTCTTCTCATAAGACGAGAAATGGGTCTTTTATGAATATGAAAAATTATGTACCCTGTGCATAATGTATTTCTGTCCATAGATAAATCTTTGCATTACTAGTTCATCAAACCCAGACCGTTACTGTATTATTAAAATTGGATAAATTTTTATATAATTTAAATCAGTTGGATTAATGTTTACAATGGTGATAACTTTGATTTTTAGTTCTCACCATTAATAAAAAAATTATAATTAGAAATCACGCCATATTTCAAAGTTTCATTTTTAATCTGTGGTATTTCCTGGAAATATAATCTATGTATTATTTAATTTTGTCACAGAATAGTTAATTTCTGTGTAGCTTCCTCCAAATTGGATTGCCTGGGGAGCAAGCCAATTTTATCAGCAATTAAAAAGGTCATTCTTTTATCTTTTAAAATAGACTGAGTAACGTTTTTATGGGCCATATGTTAAAATACAGCCATGTTCAGATAAGTGATCATCATGTACAACTGGTTTCATGGGATTCTAATTTTTATTGTTCCTCAATGGTTTTATTTCACATCTGTCACTTTATAACCATGCTGTGATTGCCAGCAGAGCAAATGTAAGTGCTGGAGGATAGGCTAAGCATCATCAGCAACAAATTTTCTTTCGGTTTCATTGACTTCTGTAGATGTTTCTGGATGTTTAATTATCTTGTAAACTATCAGTAGCCCAAAATGCAGAGCACACCTTATTCCTGTGTGGTTATATCTGCACCCCCTGCTAACAATAGCACAAAGCGTATAAGTAGTCATATTTAATTATATGGCTCTACACTACTCAGAATTAACATGGTGGCTGATGAAGGTCCTGATGTTGTCAATCTGGAAGTAGTCGAAGCTCATACAAAGTGCAGTGCAGTCAGTCAGTCAGCTATCTTTGATGCAGGTTACATCTGGAAGCAAGTACTTCTATCACACATGTGGCACCGGCCAGCTTTCTGCACAGAACAGCCTGTATTCTCTGAAATTCCACATTTGGAAAATATGACAGTTCCCAGAACTGTTCAGCTGGAGGGAAATGATTTCCAATGAATTTCTTTGCATGTGAAATGAGTATCCCTTTGGTTGGTGTCGTGCTCTAGTCCAAGAGATGAGAAATGAGAATTCAATACTCATGTTTCTTCTGGGACGAAAGCCTAGCCCTTGCAAATACGGCTGCTTAAATTTAAAGCATCTGGGCTGTGAAGGAAGTTGCAGAGCTCAGCTAGATGACAGTAGGAAAATGGTATTTACTAAGAGTAGTTAATCTGTAAATGCTCTCAAAGTGTTCAGAAAATGTTAAGTCCACACACACAGCAGCTGGTGAGCCGTACTGTCTTTCTGATTTGAATCTCTGCAGATGCTAGAGGAAGGACTATTCATCTAAGAAGCTGCATCTTGCCTCCAAAGCATTGTGAAAGTCTGAGAAAGAAGCAGGAGCAGAAGATATAATGTCAATGTGGATAAGTCATTTCTCTAATGGATGCAAGGAGTTTTCTTTAAAAACAAACAAACAAACAAACAAACAAACAAGAAAACAGTATAATGAAAACACTGAATTCTTCAGATATTTGTGAGTGCCCTGGGCCCTCAGGGACTTAAGAGCATCAATGGGAATAGAGGAGGAGGATCCTAAGTACACATCCAGAAATGACCTTAGATGTAAAGATGAAGGTAAATGAGGCATCTCTCTGAACAGGATCCAAATGATTAGCATGTTGAGCAGAAAGTTGACTAAAGTCAAACAACTGAGTGCAGGGTTGTGAGATGAGCGTCAAATGGAAATGCCGTATACTTAAATACACTGAAACACAGAAACATAGAATGGTATGGTTGGAAGACACCTTAATGACTAGGGGCAGAGACAGCTTCCACTAGATTATGTTGCCCATGGCCCCATCCAATCTGGCTTTGAACACTTCCAGGGATTGTGCATCCACTGGTATTCTGGGCAGCCTGTGCCAGAGCTTCATTACCTCCACAATAAAGAATTTATTCACAGTATCTAATCTAAGTCTACCCTTTTTCAGTTTTAATACATTACCCTTTGTTCTGTCACTGCACTCCCTTATAAAGAATCCCTCCCCATCTTTTCTTTAGGCCTCGTTAAGTACTGAAAGGCTGCAATGATGTCTCCCTGGAGCCTTCTCTTCTCCAGGCTGAGCAAAACTTCTGTACAAAATACTACAGTCTTCTCTCTGCCTCGAGGGTTTCAAACCCTCTTCATAAGGTATCTAAGCACCCTCATTTCATGCAGCAACTAAGATAGTGCAATTAAGGATTGCAGCATCATATTTAATAGTTTTTCCCAATTTGCTTCATTCTGCTTGAAGCTAAGGACAAGGAGAAACGAAGAACAGACATAGGCAGATGCATATGGGTACCTAAAGCAGAGTCATGCTGTGCATTAAGTGTCCCTGAGATCTCATTCATACTTCCAGGCATCCGAAGGGGAACTTCCACATGTGTATAGGGGGAAGAAATGGTCTCACATAGCAGCAGAGAATGGAGAAGTAATAAAAAAATTAAATTAGATGAAATTAGTTTAAATAATAAGAATATAGAGGAGATGATCTCAGAGGCAGGTGCCCTTTTGGGAAAGTAGCTTTATTAGATTTTGATTTAATTTATTAAAGCTAGCTTGACAGTGTCCTTTTTTAATAATGTGTGGAACATTATCTTCTATTCCTATTGATGGACAATGACAAAAAGCAGTGCATCCAGGTCTGAGTGTGATGTGGTGGTGTGAGGGAGGAACTTCAAGTTCTGTTCTGGTTTTCATCTTCTTTCTGTATTTCAGCCCTACTTGGCAGCTGATGCCTGCTAAATGGGATTACTGGGCAGAAAAGCCCAAAAGCCTTCCAGTTTTACAGTACTTTGTAGCAGCTTACTGTGAAATAACCTCAATAACACAACAAAGACTTAGACTTGGTGCCTAAATGGTCACAAAAGTTATTAAGAAATCACTTTTTGCTATCTGTTTTAGTTGGAGGTTTACAGATGCTTCCTGTTGGCTAATGTCTTTTAGCTTTCTGTCTCTTCCAGTTGAAACTGAGACGTAAGAGAGTAATTTTCTGTGTTCAGACCAGAGATAAACTAAACATTCAAGTTATCAAACCATATTTCTTGTTTTTGCTTCACGTTGTTTGGAAAATATGTTTTAACAAGGAAAAGGCAGTAGACCCTTATTCCAAAACCTGTTCATTCAGAAGCAGGTACATTCAGAGACAGCAACACATCTGTGCCAGCTCCAGGCACTCCTTACTGGCATGGCATGCTGCAGCAGGGGCTTGTGTGTTTTTTCTCCTCAGTTCTATCATTTCTAATGTTATTTTCCTGTATAAGCAGAGCTCTCTGCATTGCTCTTGAGATCCCATGAGAGCCTGAATGATTTGAAAAGAGGAAAGCACTGACCAGAATCAAAAACTATTGAATCAGCCTGTGCTGTCTACTTACCTTTCTCTAGGTAAGTCCAAAACATTAGACAGACAAACCTCAGACATCTAGATATCTAAACAAGTCTCTTACCTCCTATGGGCACATTCTAAGCAAATGCTTCCCTACTGTTACTGCAGAAGGCTGAGCATAAAAAAAAATGTTCCCTTCCCTCCCTTCCTTCAGGCAGCCCTAGGATAGAATTCAAAATATATATATTCAAAATATACTGGACCCTATGTTATTTCTTGAGGAATGTAACTGTTTTCTTCTTAGCCTCGTTTTCCACAGTAGTTTCTTCCTTGCCAGCTGCCACTCGAGTTGGACTCTCATTAGAACTCCACTGAAACCTAATATATATTGGAAGCAGGATTAATTAATATAGTCACTAATCTGTTTGCTCTTTAATGACTCCTGCAAACCTTGACTTCCCATCATTCTGTGTAAAAATGAGCCTTAGCTGAAGAACTGTTGGCAGAATTTCTGCATCTCATGTAACATCTGAACATAAAATAATTTTGATGAGACTGATTTATTGGATTCTTGATCTTGCTTCTCTAGGAGTGACTTAAAAATTGAGTAAATGGAGTTAAAATAAAGAGCTTTAACTTTCTGGGTTTTTTTAATGCTTTGTTACTTCCTCTCTTTAATGAAAGCAAACTAATCACTGCCCTTGAGAATTCTTATTTACTTATTTATTTAAAAAATATCATGAAAATGGCTAAAATGTCTCTGAGCAGGATGACTAGGCTGTTATTCTAAGGTATACATTGCTCTTATTTGTATTTCTAACGATGGTTAACAACTCCAGTAATCTGACAATTACTCCAAGGTGCAAATGGGAAACAGACCTGAGCTTTGTTTTCCAAAGGCTCTCTTATTGTAATACACCTCTCTGTATTTTGTTCTACACTTCCATAACACCAGCCACAGTGTAGGCATTTACTGTAATATAAATGAAAGATCTAAGATGTGCAGTGGATATATTGTCAGTCTCTCTTGTAATTTATTATTTACAACATGCTCTCATTCATCTGTAGCATAAAAGTAGATCACTATGCATTTTAATTTATTAAATAAAAAATTGTTACTTGTAAGGCCCATACTCCAAGTACAAAGTAAAGCTTTTAACCAAAATATGCTCGTTAATCTCTGCACAGACTCTGGGCAGTACAAGTGGCTACTCCTAATTCAACATGCTCATCTAGCTGTAGAGCTGGAGTGTTACCCAGATCAGACCTGAAATTACCCTTCAGGTGGAGAACAAGTATGAGAAAATTGTGAACAGCTTATAGTGAATATTTTTCATTTTGGGAATGAATAAGAAAAAAAAAAAAAAGAAAAAAAAACCCGAACAATTTAGAGAGGTATACTACTGTTGGTTCAGCACAATCATCACCTAGACACTGACACGAAACAAAAGACCCAAAGAAAAGTTGTATGTAGAATTTAGCAACTTTAATCCCAAGGCAAGAATTCAATTGTTTTATATTTGCTGCCTTCACTGGAGTTACTAGTATTTTATTAGTATAACAACAAACATCCACTTCAGATCTTTTTTTTTCTGAAAATATTTCCAAAAAAGGACTTGAGGCATAATTCTTATTAGTAGATATCTTGATACTTCATTCTTGTTATGTACAAGATACTAGAGTGAGTGAAACTGTAGATTTCTTCCAGATTAAAACCTTCCACCGTGACAAGCAATAGGGCTTTAGTGTAAGTGAGGGCAGCAATCACCTTTGGAAAAGCCACGCTTACCATTGCTCTGTAGCCATGTACTCTACACATGAACAAAGATACATATTGATAAATCAGAGGTCTTGACTTATCCAATAATTTTCAAATCTTTTTATAAATGACAGCATAAGGAAAAGGCAAAGAAGGACATGACTTATGTGTGGTACAAATATCTAGATTCAGAAATGACAGCATTGAGAAAAGATCTGGCAATACTGGAAATGTCAAGAGGGGCCATCACTGATATCAGTCAGCAGAACCCCATCAGAACCTAGAAGAGAAAAACAAAAACAAAAACAAAAACAAAAACAAAAACAAAAAAAAGCGCAAAGATTTTAACTGGAGGGACATAGGTAAATAATTGTAGAGCTTTTCACTAGCTATGATTCTATGATTTTAGCTAAGGTATTGATTTCTTTCCTCACTGAAGAAACTCTAGCCAAAATTCTCAAGCTGGGTATTTAAATAAAATTTGTTGCACAACAAGCTGAATAAATGTTCCAGTTTTCATATCTGATGTACTGCTCCAGCTTTTCTTGTCTCCAGAATGTATGAATTCTCAGCACTACAGAAGATTAAGCTGTTTATGTAGTTATTTTTCATAGCAGAAAGTTAAACCAGTGTAGCTTGCGTGTGCAGAAAGCAGTGTGTCTATACATTGGGTATTTTTCATCAATAGATGTTTGACCTGCCTACTATTTTTTTTACTTTAATGCCAGTATGGTAATTTTTGAAAGTAAGTAAGCTAGCTTTCACATTCTGTTTACTGGCATATCACACATATGTAGTAAAATATTAGATTCAGCTTGCAGATTTTAGATGTAATCTCTATCATGGGGAGCAGTGCAGTTAGAGATACTGGAGCCAAGAGCAGTTTTCATCTCGCTTGATGAAAAATTGTGTGTTTTAAGGTGAGCAGAAAGACTAGAGTCTACTCTTCTTTAGAGTCCTTTGACCATGCTGAGGAAATCTCCATTGACTAGTGAGAACAGAAAAACCTATCTCACATATAGACTGTGTATAGATATATTCAGACATCTTACATCTAGTCCTTTAAAATGGAAGCTGAAATCCCCTCACTAGGACTATCATCAAGCATAAAAATTTGCATTCAGTCTTAAGTAGTCACTTTATACATCCCTTGTAAATTAACTACACTCCTAAATGTAAGATATTAAAGTCTTGTTAGAGATGTCTTCTGCAACACTCACCTACTAATAAGATCTCAGAACCAGAGCATACAGAAAGTTTATTTATTGTAATTCCTATTGTAATTCCTGGTGCAGTATCTACCAAGAAAAGATTTTTCTTTATTTAGAGAAGAGCAAAAAGCAAAAGTGGGTCACCTGGAAGGACTGATTTCCAAACCTCACTTATGTCTCAGTGGTGCAGCATCGTTACACACCAAGGTTTCCAGGACAGATCGGAATGGGGTCTTTCTTGGGTAAGCCAACATTTATGGTCAGGATGAAAAAAAAAAAAAAAAAAAAAAAAGAAAAGAAGAGAAATATATTTGTTCTTCTTGATCACTGCTACTGTGAAAATGATTAATGATAATGAAATCTGGCACGCAGAGAGTTCTCAATGAAAAAAAAAAACACATACACATACAAAACCAAACAGCTCTTGGCACTATCTCTGCTTACTAAGCTCTTTAATTCCTTTAACTGCATTTTGTCTTATTTACCTGAGCTACTCACAGACTGTTCTCTTATAGCATCTGACTTGCACATAGTATATAGTATTCAACAGAGTAAAGTTCAGTCACTGATCTTATCATAAAGATATTGGGTCAAGTCCTCAAAGTATCACTTTCAGTTTGAAATGCTTAAATTTTTTTAAATGCTTGAGTCATGAACTTCTGACATAAAAAGAGTGATAATGAACAATGTCAGTAACTTTTTCCAGCATGAAATCCAGTGGATAGTTCTTTTGCCTTTTGTTCTAAAGCTCATGAATAGACATTCATAGAAATTTCTTATTATTCATTATGCTGTTTCCAGGAAGGACAATGTTAAAGACTGTACTGGAAGAAGGACCAAAAGAACTTCTTTTTTTCTTTACAGTGACAATTTTTACACAGTATTCACAGTTTATATCTCTTTCTTTTCCGAAAGAGGGATCTTCACCAGCTCTTCCGTTCTACATTTGCAGATATGCTCTGCTGCTGAAGGGATAAGTCTTTTTTATAACCTGAGAAACAAGGGAGAAGTCTCCTTAGCTCCTTTTCCATTTATGCTTAGTCCCATGTTTTATTTTGCACATGGACTTTTTTGTTTTCTGGCTGTGCAGCTCTCCCTTCACTCACACCAGGAGAGACAAGTGACCCGGAAGCCCAACTATATCCTGGGCTGTATTTTAAGAGGAGTGGCCAGCAGGGAGAGGGAGGAGATTGTCCCCCTCTACTCAGCTCTTGTGAGGCCCTATCTGCAGTACCGCGTTCAGGCCTGGGGCCCCCAGTACAGGAAGGACTTGGAGCTCTTGGAGCGGGTCCAGAGGAGGGCCTCTAAGATGATTAGAGTTGGCGACCCTGCACATAGCAGGGAGGTTGAAACTAGATGATCATTGTGGTCCTTTTCAACTCAGCCATTCCATGACTATGACTATAACTATGACAGTGCTGTGGTGACCATGACCCTTTTAGATTCACAGTGAGAAATACTGCCACACTAGCATGGCTCTCCATCAAGCTACTTAAACATGCTTCTCATTTGTACCTACCTTGGGAAGCTCTACGTACCTCTGCAGTGCACCAGAGAAGAAAAGGAAGAACTGGAAATCTGCCCCAACTCTATTCTGAGCTTGACGTATTTGTGAACATGTAAGAAAAGAGAAAGTTTGAACTTAGTAAAGGGCTCAAGAACCTTCAAATAGGTGAACATGGGCTCTGCCCATGTATGTTTTGTTATATTAGACTTAAATATAATGACAACATCCAACGATCAAGTGATAGGATCTAGTGATTAGACAAGCCACTCTCTTTAGGCTTAAGAGTCTCTTCTCTGCATTAACATCTTCAGTCACTGGCTAATTTTGTAGACTGGATTTTGTTCTCTGTATAAAGAAGATACACAGGTAGGACAAACCGGATTTCCCCTGTCACTGATTGTGGCAGACTGATTTAGTGAGACCAGTTCCTATGTCAAGTAACCAAATACGTGAGATGATTTTTATGTCTAACTATTTCTCAGGTACCTATTTGAAGAGTATACTGTTTGTATATAAACAATTATATGTTATAATAGCTTGCTGAGTTGAATGAACTTACTATGAAGATAAGTCTGAAAAATACTTTATTCTAAGGGAAAAAAAGACATACTTGATTCATGTTTTGAATGATTTAGATTCTCTTCCTTATAAGACTCTGATTTCCTCCTGTGGTTGATGATTTTTGTTTCAGAGAATGTGTATTAATATGAAAATTCTGCAGATAAGAACACTTCAGTCCACTGTGTCCAGTAGATACGAGTCTGCAAATTCCTCTGCTCTGTTTTGATGGCAAGCAGATTTCTGCTGCTCTTTGGTGATCTATCCTAATGCTCTTGGTGCTGCACATTTCACTGCTGTTTAAGTAGCTTGGCAGCCCACTGCACCATCTTTCATGCCCACCACTTTAATTGGTGCAGCTGCTGCCTTTGGGTACTCTGCTAAATGGCACCAAGACAAATATAAACAGTCTGCAAACATGTGTTCAGTCTTGTCACCACCGTACTTCTCTTTATCTTGTCAGGAATGGAATCTCTGCTTTCTGTATCAATTACACTCTCATTTAGATCAACATACGTTTTATGCTTCCTTGTTGGATTGTAGCACGAAGTATAAGGTATCATGTTTTATTTATGCTTTCATCAGTGTTTGCTGGTTTTCTATTCCAAGGATCTTCCAGATACTTCGTTATTCCTATTGCTCAGACCAATGACAAAGCACTATACTATCTTCTTTAGCTAATAGTTTGATTTCTCCACATCTTTCAAGTACAATAGATATAAGCAGAGACATAGGCAAAAAAGCTTTTCAGAATCTTCACTGAAGCTGAATTATTTTGTTCCATTGAAACTACTTGGAGCGTTTTCCTGTCCTTCACTGACACCATTTTTAATTTAGCCACAGAGCTGTAACACAAATGTTTTGCCCTTTTAGAACTATAAAAGTTTCACTAGTCAGTCTTCATAGCAGTTACACATATCTGAAATTAAATCAAGCAACTACAGGCATCAAACCATTGTATCACCTAAACAATTTAAACTAAGCTTTTTAAAATGTTTCTTCTGTCCTAAAACCTTCCATATTTACTTAGATTCAGAGTTAATTGCTCCGTCAGTGCTGTGGTCCTCAAGTCCTTAAGATACTTCTCGCGGTGTTTTTGTTTTATCTTAACTATAATGGCCTTGCTTCTTCAATGTTTTTGTATTTCTGAAATTACTACCCTTTGTCCTATGGTACGTGCTCCCGCAGTTTATGAAACTTCTGTTACTGAGGGGAAATAAAAGAGGCACAGTCTGTATTTGAAAGCAGTGCTGGGACCATGTCTGTTTAAAAATGAATACAAGAGCCTTCTGCTCAAGTATCCATGGTTGTATTTTGTTTGTACGTCAATGACCTCAGATTTGCTATGGATTATGGTCTCTGCAATAACTGACTTGTACATCCACAGAGCAAAGCACTACAGTTTTATCCATGCAGTTCAGTAAGAGATGTTGCCCAGTGACCGGTCATAGCTGGAGTGCTTTATAGCTGCTCGTTCAACGCAGAGAAACTCTCCAAAGTTCAGCTGAGCAGAGCAGTGGTTTGTGCTGAAGGTGGCTGAAGCCAGCACTGGTGGCGGCTGCAGGCAGAAAAGCTCCATCTGTAATCTCTCACCTGTCACTACTCTCTAACCCCTGCCAATTGCCTGTAAGGCAGTGGCTGACATCTGATTGCTGCAGGTTAGACACAGGAAAGTACATCCAGAATAGCCCGCTCAAGCACTCCTGCCACGAGCCTGATGGAGGGAGATTTAATAGGCTTTCTGAAGACAAATCCTGCATGCAAACCTACACAAGATCCTTCTGCATTGTATGTATGTCTTTCCATTTGCTGGATTCTGCGCACTGTCAGACTATCAGTATTTAGCTTCTCTCTTGGAGAAGGCTGAGGTGATTCACATCCTGATGGACCAGTGCATGTTTAAGTTCACTGGACCTCACTTTTGATTGGGAAACTGTTCACATTTAAAAGCATGTAGGAGCCTTTCTGTTCTTTTATGAACATTTCTCACATCTTTTGCAGGTGGAAGAATGAATTAAATGGTGTATAATGTGTGAAAACAGCTGAATCACACCAATCTGGCAGTTTTTTCCAAGCTAGGTCTTTTACTTCTTCTTGAAAATCCAGACTTAGTCCAGGCATGGTCTTTGATTGAGTTTTACAAGACCCAGTATGCCAAGGTCTTGATCTATGACTAAAACTCTTTGGCATTACTAGAGTAATAATAACAAATTGGTCAGTAAAGCAATCATGGCACCTCCCTGTAGACCGTTTAATTGTAATTCCAGTCCAAAACAGGGTAACAGATTAGGGTTTCTGTTCTGGTTTTCTGAGCATCAGACCATTTTATGTAGCACACAGTCTTGACCGTGCTCACAACCCAGCTACTCTCTCATGAAATCTTACTATGCTGTATGAAGTCAGTAGGATTTCTCCCACTATTACTCCTTCTGAACATCAGGACTTGTTAAGGCCCCTCCTGAGCAGTAGGTACAAAGGCTCTTTTTCTCCCGTTCAGTCAGTTCCTTCCTTCCCACGCATTAAATGGCATTGTGAGGCACCAGGCTGGTAGGATAGAAACAGATGATGAAGGACATCACTCATGTACATGAAAATATCCTCTTAACTAAGCAACCTAAAACAATCCAAGGAACTCAACATATGTTCACCCTTACTCATGCAACTCAAGCAGGCACCACCACTATAAGGCACCAGCACAGCACCAGTTGAGGACACTAATCACATGAGTTGACTCAGGAACACTCTGCTGTTCTTTCAGCACCTTGGAACAGAGAAAGGTAAATCTTGATATTTGGTAACCTCATTTTGTACATAAGCAACAATGGATTTGGCTAAAATATAATTACGTCAATATGATCTCTTCTCCATTGCCTCCCTTCCTTTCTCACCTTTATATTCTCATAGAATTTGGCACTGGGCTAGAAATGGTGAATGAACATGTTCCAATTTGTAAGATCATCAGATGTTCAAGCTTACTTCCCTCATTCCCTCAGTGTATGTGTCTATATGCTGAATTGTCAGAGAATGACAATCGCTCCCTCTTCCCTTTACTACTAGGAGCAAAGTGACAATTTCAACATAAGGTGCTATTGCTCTTAATACTTGAACACTTCTTTCTATTATTTTTTCACTGAATAGGATGAAAACCTACCAGGAAATATGATGAAGAGTTCAGCCTCATTTGCTCCTCTAGACACTACTGCCAGCATAGGAATGGAAGATATGGAAAAGATTTTAAGAATCAGCTGTTTTCAAGGATGGCAACAGCCCAGAGATCTAAACATTTAGTCTGGGAGACAGTTTGTGGGTAAGACACCTAAAATGAAGTATTTGTATATGTATGAATCTGTGAGCTGAGTATCTAAGCTCCGTTATGATCAACAGAGATTTAGGAATTCTGTGCAGTTGGCTAAGCATGGATAACCATCACCATCCATTTGAGGTGCTTTAGGTTGTACTGTGTGGCCTCAACCTGCAACTCCCAAAGGACACCGGTCTGCAATAGATCCAGTGTCATAACTGCCATACCCAATGTTGCTAGATATCCTTAGGAAGTCTCAGATGGCTCTAGATGTCTAAGTTTTAGCAGCCAAATCAAGTTCTAGATGTCCATGGACTCCAATGGTCTACAAATATCTAGCTCACAGGCAAATACCTAGATACCTTATTCTACAGGCTCAAGTTCCTTAAATGATCACTTCTGTCACAGTATTTTCTAGACTATGTGAAAATGATGCAGGATCTGCAGTTCAGAAGACAAAGGAGTTTGCAGCTGATTTGCAAAAAGCTAATTTTGACTAACATTGTTGGAATTAGCACACATACTGACTTTGGACTGAAGTGGTTATTCCATTTTCGAGTCTTACTAATTTATAAGCACACCATATATGGTAGGTGTGCTTTGGCACCTTGGAAAAACTGTCTTCTCAAAAGGGCTTCAGAAATAAAACTTCACTTGATTTCCCTTGCATAAAACTGAGCTCTCTGAAGCCACCATGCCATGAAGATGGGTTACCTGGCATTTAGTTCCTCCATCATTGTTACTGTGGAATCCCTAGGTAAGAACTTTTCTCTTATCCAGAAGATGGAGACTCTTGATTGTATGTGTAAAAGCAAGATGTCTTTCATTTTGTCACTTTTTTGTCTCTCTTCAACCTGCAATAATTTATATCAGTCAGATGTTACCTTGTTATAGCCTGAGTGACCAGAATACTTAATTTTTGCTTTCTCCCTTTCCCCCAGGAGGAAATGTGAAATCCTTGGAAAAAGAGCTGAGCACATATCCCATGTTAATTTTCTCTTCTTTTGATTTGAAAGGACTACATAAATTATATTTTCTTCCTCAGGTCCGACCATCTTTTGTGCATAGATCTCTTTTCATGGAAAGTCTGTTATTTCATGGTCCTTAAGGTAGATAAGAATCCCAGAGGGAATACTTCGATGTTTCCTTCTCTTCTCCTGTTCCTTTATTATTATTATTATTATTATTATCATCATCATCATCATCATCCTCCTCCTCCTCCTCCTCCTCCTCATTATTATTGGATCACTTGCGCATTGTACACAGTAAAGTATTAAATTTATTTTTGCTCATGAATCTCCCTGCTGTGATGAAATGCTTACACCCAGTTCAGTGTCAGTTAATGATAGACCACTTATAAATTAATTAAAGTGTTGAAAAGGATAATTTATGCTTAGGTGAAATAGGTCTGAGCATGTTTTAGACTTTTTAAGAATACTTCACATATTTCACCTGAGAACAAAAGACTCCCTCTTTTTTTTTCTCATTTTAGGTCAACTGTACTTTCAAGAGGCTGATCGTTCTTTGACTTTCACTTTGCATAAAGAGGAAATCAGAACAATTTTCTATCCTGCTCAGGCATTCCACTACAGGCTTGTTGTGTTTTGGGGACCTCCCTGCGGGTACTGAGTTACTAGGCACACAAGATGAAGGATGTTTTCCTCAGGAGAGACACAGAGTTTCTGCTTTGTTCTAACTCCAGTAAACCTTAAATAACATATCTCCAGAACCAGATCCCTTCGGCTCTGCAGCCACAGCTGCTGACATCTGAATGATAGCGAGATGCTAAGGAGAAGTTCTACTTTCATTTAGAAATAGAGAGTTACATTCCGGCCTGAAGGAGGGTTATAAAGCAATTACTGGGGTGGGAGGCTTGTCAATGACTTATTGTTTTCTACAGATCACAGACTGTTCCCAGCTACATAACGTTGGCTCTTGTGGTCATTGAAAGATAGACGGGGATCTCTGATATTTTGAGAAGACTCTAGATCAATTTTATGTTTGTAGGGGGGCAGTGACATATGAGCTCCCATGAAAAGCACCAGGGCTGCTGCACCCTCCCAGCCAGCTGGCTGCAAGGTGGCCAAGCCAGCTCGACTTCCCAGCAGCCTGTGCAACACTGGCACACAAGGAAGGACACTTTGTTTATGGTGTTTTGCAAACTCCATGGGCCACTTCTTGCAGTATAAGCCTTCATTTCTGTTCACTATTCTTCATCTCCATAAAACAGCATAATGATGTTTAAGTATTACATAGATAGAGATCTGGCAATCAAGCAGTACATCTATATGCATAAATCCAGAATCTCACTAAAATTATAACTACTGGAAAATTTCAGCTCCCAACACTTTTGTTGGTGTTGACAGTTAAAATTTCCAAATATTAGCAATCAGATACCCTCATGGGGGAGGAAAAGCACGTACAGAAGCCCCTGTGTCTTTACATACTTGAGTCTTATACTTCCCGGAGTAATAACAGTTTCACAAAATCACAGAATTACAGGTGTTGGAAGAGATAATTGAGCCAACACCTCTGCTAAAGCAGGTATCCCACAGCAGTTTGCACAGGTAGGCATCCAGAGGGATTTTGAATATCCCCAAAGAAAAAAACTCCACAACCACTCCAGACAACCTGTTTTAGTTCTCTATTACCCTCACTGTAAAGAAGTTCTTCTACATATTTGTGTGGATCTTCCTGTGTTCCTGGTTTTGGCCATTACTCCTTGTCCTGTAACTACACACCACTGAAAAGAATCTGGCCTCATCCAATTGCCTCCTGCATTTGGATATTTATAAACATTGATCACATCCCCTCTCAGTCTTCTCTTCTCAAGGCTGAACAGCCCTGGGTCTCTCTGCCTTTCCTCATAAGGAAGGTGCTCCATGCCTGTAATCATCTTTGTCATCCTTTGCTGGACTCTGACTTTTTTTGAACAGAGAAGCCCAGAGCTGGACACAGTACTACAACTGTGGCCTCACCAGAGCAGAGCAGAGGGAGAGGATCACCTCCCTTGACCTGCTGCTGACCACTCCCTTTTTAATGTACCTCAGGATCCCATTGGCCTTCTTGGACACCAGGGCACACTGCTGGCTAATGGCCAACCTGTTGCCCATCAGGGCAACCAAACCCTTCAATGCAGAGCTCCTCTTCAGCAGGTCAGCCCCTAACCTGTACTGATGCGTGCAGTTATTCCTCCCCAGGTGTAGTTCCAGGTGTAGGAACTCTACACTTGCCCTTGTTGAACTTCATCTCTGCCCAATTCTCCAATCTTCCCAGGTCCTGTTGAATGGCAGCACAGCCTTCTGCGGTGTCAGCCACTCCTCACAGCTTTGTATCATAAGCAAACTTGCTGAGGGTGGGCTCTATCCTATCATCCAGGTGCTTCAGGAGAAAACACCAAACTTTGACCATAGATGAATGAAATAGTTAAAAACGTCACAGGCAGAAATAGTCTCCTAGTACTTCCATTTTTTAATTCGGGAAAAAATTAATTGTCAACCTTTGTCTAGAGAATAAAGATGATCCAGATGTGGACATCTTCTATCCATGGTGGACAAGGGTAACTCCAGCAACAGGAGAAGGGCAGGAGAGGGGGAGAGAGAACTGTTCACTGTCCCACTTCTTTCACCTATTCTCCCTTCCACCTTCTATTTTTTTTTTTTTTTTTTTTCCAGCAGTGCCTTTCTACTTCTACTTCATCATCTTTTCCCTCATTTCTTTATGGTCTATACCCCATCACTTCCAGTACCTTCCAGTACTCACACAGTCCAGAAGAGCATTTGGAGAGGGACAACATGTGCATCAGCTTCCACCTCTTCCAGTGCCACAACTGCCATGAGTGGGTGACATCACCTTGCTGCAGGGCTGAGTCTGTGCAGTGAGCCCAGAAGGTGCCGCCCTGGTGCAAGGGTGAAGCTCCCTGTGTAGGACTGCAGCGAGTGGCCCTGCTCAGGAAAGGGAACTTTGTGGGGTTATTTTTGCACTGCATCACTTGGGAATCCCAGTCATGGCCCAGAACTCCACCATGCAAATACCACAGAATCATAGGGTCATAGAGTCATAGAATATCCAGAGTTGGAAGGAACCCACAAGGATCACTGAGTCCTACTGCTGGCTCCACACACCACCACTTGAAATCCAAACCCAAGGTCTGAGAGCAGTGTCTAAACACTCCATGAACTCTGGAAGCTTGGGGCTGTGACCACAGCTCTGGGGTGGGTTCCATGCCCACTGCCCTGTGATGCAGCCCCTTTCCCTAACCCCCAGCTGCCCTTCCCCTGACAGCTCCATGCTGTTCCCTCGGGCTCTGTCTCTGTCTCAGGGAGCAGAGCTCAGAGCTGCCCCTTCGCTCCCTGTGAGGAGCTGCAGCCACCATCAGGCCTCCCCTCAGCTCCTCTGCTCTGCGCTGAGCAAACCAAGGGGCTTCAGCTGCTCCCCACACACTGTGCTCTCCAGACCTTCCACCATCATCACAACCCTCCTCTGGATGCTCTCTAATAGTTATAGATCCCTTTGATACCGTGGCTCCAAATCTGCATCCAGTGCAGGAGGTGAGGTCACACAGCACACAGCAGAGCAGGACAACCTCTTTCCTCGCTCGGTAGCAGTGCTGGGCTTGATGTACCCCAGGGAAGGGTTGGCCTTTTTGGCTGCCAGTGCATACTTGCTGGTTGGGATTCAGCTTGCCATCAGCTGGAATGCCCAGATCCCTTTCTGCAGGGCTGCTCTTCAGCGTTTGCCCCCACTGGAGCAAACTCGAGCCTGACCAGAACTCTGTACAAGCATGACACCAGCAGGGACAGCATCCAGAAACACCGTTTGGGGGTTGATTTATGTGGCCCACGGCTGCGTTGGCCTTTCCTATCTCTGAGACCACTTTACGAATAGAAGTCTGTTTTGGGGGAGGGTGAGACTCCAAGGGTCGGGACCTTCGGGGTGGGGTGGGGGTGGGGGTGGGCTGCAGGAAGAGGGGGTGGCGAGGCGATCCGCAGCAGCCCGCTCTCTCTGCGGGGCCGGCCGAGCCGAGCGGTGCCGATCCGCTCTGAGCATTGCCGCACGTGGGTACGTGACGGCGAGCCGGGCCGGCGGGGCAGCGCGGCTCCTCCTCCCCCGGCGCCCGCCGGCGACTGGGCGCCGAGGCTGCGGCGGGCGGGCGGGCGACGCGGGGCGGGGGGTTGTTGCCTCCTGCGCGGCGGAGCGGGGCGCAGCGGCAGCCGGGGCCGGAGGCGAGCGGCCCGCGCGGGCGAGGGCGGGAGGCGTCGCGGGGCGGCGGGGACTGCAGGGCAGCGGCGGGGGCTGCGGGCGGGGTCCGCCCCGCGGCCGGCAGCCGGTCTCTCCGCCTCAAGCCGGGCTTCGCCGGGTGCTGGTGGTGCGCTCTCCCGCCGCGGGGCTGCACAATGGCAGTCGTTCAGTAGGATGGATCCTGCCGTGGCTTTTGTTCTGCAGATCCACCCATCCTCCTAGCAGTCAAGTGCCAGGCTATGGTTGTCTCTTTGGGGATCCTTCTGCCGCGTTCTGCCGGTGTCTCCGATGAGGTTTTGGCCTCGGCCGGGATTTCGCTACCTTACTTTTCGTTTGGCTTCGCGCTGAAAAAAGGATTTTTGTTTTTTTGTTTTTTTCTTTTTTTCTTTTTTTTCTTTTTTTCTTTTTTTTTCCTTTTTTTTTTTTTCCCTTTTTTTTTTTTTTTTTTGGTGCGTGTGTCTCTTCACGCTTTTGGTTATAATCCAATGTTGATCTAAGGGGAATAACCATTGAGCCCGGCTGAAAAAAAAAAGCATCCATTGAAAAGTCTCAAAGAAATATACCACGTGAAGAAAAAAAAAAAAAAACCAACAACAAAAAAAACCAACAAAAGCCAACAAAATAAAAACCAACAAAAACTGTGAGAAGATCGGAATATAACCGCCTTTTCTATGATAAAACTGGTGCCCCTCTTCAGGAGAACTGGTCTCAATTTATTATTATGCAACCGCAAGGATCTCTTCTTTCTCAGGGTGTATAAGCTGCTGGATTGCTTTTCGCCCAAATCAATGTGGTTTCTTTGGAACATTTTCAGCAAAGGATCGCATATGCTGCAGTGTCTTTGTGGCAAGAGTCTTAAGAAAAACAAGAACCAAACTGGTAAGCAATGCATTGCACCGCGTTGTTTTCCTTTATGCTGCCCTGTCTGTTGCTCGCCGAGGTAGATCTGCAATCCTGCCGAGAAGGGGGGATAGAGCGAGGCCGGCACGGACATGCATGTATGTGTATGAATAAGCAAGGAGCGGTACAGATTAGCTTCAGCCACTGTCACCACGGAGAAAATGTATAGATATCTATGACCAAAGGCGACCCCAGGCCGGGCTGCATCTCTTAGTTTCGTGTGCTATTTCTAAGGATGAAACTTTTATATCGGAGGGGCAGCCGGTGCATTCTCCCCACTGTCCCCAGAGCCCATCCCCGGGGCTGCCGGCTGGGAGGGGGCCCGGCCTCGTGCGTGCTGCTGCCAGCCGGCCACGTACCTCACTTTGTGCTCGATTTACAGCGCGTTCCCCCCTCCGCACCCACCCACCTCCCTCAGCTCTCTGAAGTCAGGCCCCCCCACCTTAGCAGTCCCCCCTAGAGCGTCGGGCCAGAGTGGGGCGGTGAGGAAAGGGTGACTTTCTTTGGGCCGCTGCCCGGACGGAGAGTGAGGCGCTGTGCCCCCCCCAACCCCGTCGCCCGCTGCCGGGCTGACCCCTCCGCTCGGCCCCCGGCCCCATGGCTGCCTGCAACCGGCATCATGAGCTTCTCTCCGGTCCGGCTCCGACAGGGGAAACTTGCGGTGCATTACATAAGAAATGCAAATGCGGCTGCCCCGGGCCGCCTGGCCCGGTGGGTCACGCTGCTGCTGTTGCATCCTTCCCTCCCGCTCGGGGCGGCCGGGATGCGGCGGGCGGGGGAGCCGGCGGCTTTTCAGGGAAATACGGCCCTCCCACCCGCCTCCCCCGGGCCCGGGTCTCCCCGGCGCCTGCCTGATCCCCCAGGCCAGCGGGATGTCCGCAAGCACCTGCGGGCGGGGGGAGGCGAGGGATGCTGCGTGTGTGTGCGTGGTGCGGGTGTGTGCCGGCTGCCCTGCAGCGGCAGCTCCCGAGCAGGAGGCTCCTGACGCCGGCACTGCAGTGTAGTAGATCATAGGCTCTCGTTGCCTCTCTGACACCCCAACACCAACAAGCGGCAGCCCTGATAGCCTGCACCCCTCTCCGCCCCCGGCTCTTGCTTTGCCCAGCTCGGTTTCGCTGCGGAGCTGTGGTGGGCGTCTCGGCGGATTTATTGGCCCCCCACCTCCCCAGGTTCTCCTGTTCTCTCCCGGCTCTGCAGCAGGGAGCGGCCACCTCTTAGAATACCAAAGAGGCCGAAATGCCCCTCCGGGGGCTGGGGAGCGGCCGCAGCGCTCAGCTCCCGCGGGCTCCGCTCCCCTTTGGCGCTGCAGCGAGCCTGGGGACGTGGGGGGAGGCAGCTTCCCCTGGGGCGGCCGGGGCAGGGCAGCTGGGGGAGGGCGGCTCCTGCAGGGCCGTGAGCGCAGCGAGGAGCGGAGCTGAGGGGCGATGCTCCGGGAAAGGGTTCAGGGCCGGGGTGGTCTGCAGCCCTTCCAGCCCGCATCCCTGGTAGCAGACCGCAGGCCGGGGTCAGAGGTCCCCCTCCGGCCGCTCCGCTCTGAGAGGAGGGATGCGAAATCTCGGCCCCGTGCTAAGTGGCGGCTGCTGGGGAAGGCTCGCCCGGGCCGCTGGTATTTGGGCAACAGGCGCTGCTGCTCCGCGGCACTTCCCCTGCGCCAGCCCCGCGGTGCCCGCAGGACAGCGGTGACTCTCACTCTGCCGGCTGCTCCTCCCGGTCCCCCGCCCCCCATCCCGTCCTTCACCCACCAAACTTTTCAAGAGCTCTTGGGTCTTCCGAGGCGCAGCTACTGCTGAGCTAACCGAGCAGAAAATCGGGCAGGTTGGGCAGCTGCGACCACAGGTTGCTCAGCTATTTTCGGCCTGATGCATTATTTTTTTTTAACCCCTTGAAGTAGCTACTTTCTTTACAGCAGTGAGTGGCTCTTGTCCAGGTGCTCTGTACCGTGCCCTCCCCATGTGCCCACCCCCTCCAGGGCTCAGCGGCCACTTCGAGGGCTCTGCTGTGGCTCCCGGCACAGAGCAGAGTGAGGCTGGAGCTAGAGGAACACAGTGGATGGTGCATGGGGCTCTGATGGGGCGGCATCAGCTGTGGGCTATCTGTTGGAATGCTTTGTTTCTTCGTTTGAAATTAGAGATCCTGGAAAGTGCCTTTTGTTTCCTATAACTATTCACCACCATTAGGAGAAAACTTTGAGGATGAAGTGTGGCTTTGCTTGCTCTGATTCTTTTCTGTCGGGCTTAAGAGGGTATGGGGAAGGAGAGTACCTCTGGGTGGTTTTTAGAGCCAACAGAGGAAGAGCCAAACATTTTTCACCCAAAGCCAGCTGCCCATGGGAGATAGGTTGGTTGGCTGGAGCGGGACATGTCCCCATGGATCACATTTCCCTCTTGGTGGCATCCAGCAGACAGAGGATGTATCACATTTCCTCTCCATTTACCTCCAAGGAGAGGCATCTCTCCAACTCAGTCAGGGGTGCTGACAGGAGAGTGAATGGAAATTGGCATTGCTATTAATATGTTGCTGATAAAGGAGTTTAGTTTCTGGTATTATCAATCTCAGATCAATCTCAGGCACAAAACCTATTTAAAAAGAACTTCTGACGTGTGGGCTGTGCCTAAACTGGGATCTCTGTGTCATTCCCATAAAGCAGTCAGGCTGCTCTTTCATGGCTGCTCATTGTTTAAAAAAGTTTCTAAGCATAGTCATGCAAAATGAAAACAGAAGCTTGTGTTCTGCTCATAAGATCTATGGTGACAATTGTTATCCCTATCTGAAGTAAACCCAAGCCACCCTGCATTTCTAACTCATGGAAAACAAACCTCTCACTGAAAGACTAAGGGCATCAGTAGGAGCTGCATCATTGGGCCCTTGGAGTGCCTTTCAAGCAGATTTGAGGGCATCTCTGGCTGCCTAACCCCACCATTCCTACACTGTTACGAGATCCATGGTGCGTTTCTTTCCCTTGGATGTAAAACTGCCTGTTTATGTATATCTCACCTACTGAAGTTCTGTCCTCTGTGGAATTCATTTTCTAAATTTATACAAATTTGATTATTGTTGATCAAATTAGATTGCGTATTCTCCTTGTTAAGGGGTGAAATTTATGCCTGCTCATGAATCCCCCTCCTGTGGTGAAATGCTTACACCCAGCTCAGTCTGCTAGTGATGGACCATTTATAACTGAGTTCAAATACACAAAGGATGACTTACACTTAGAGAAAATATGATAAATGTCTCTATAGATATCATTTATTTAAATATTTATGTGTATGCAGTTTTCCTTTTAGAGTGATATTTACTCTTCTTACCTGTTTAGATTATGCTAAGTATATTCATTTTGAGCTAAAATACCCATTGACTGCAAATTTAGGGAAGGAATGATTTAGACATTCAGAATTGGTCCCCGTGCAAAGGTTTTCTGCCTGGTCTATAAAAACATCATTTGAAGAGGAGAATGAGCTTGAAACTGGAAATCAGTTCTTCAAGAGGACTTCATGACATTAAAAAAAGCAGCAGCAAAGCAGTAGTGCATTACAGCAACTGCTTAGTGGACGTTTGTGGGGTCACTACTGAGATTTCTGTGTAACTGCAGAATGAGATGCTGTATGTCTAGAAGGTGATTGGCCAGATGAAGTGGCTGTGTGCAGATCGAGCTGTGCTGAGTACTCATAGACGTCAGGCTGCAGTGTGCCCGTAGCACTGCATCCTGCTGGAGCGGGCTGCTTGTGGCCAGGGTGATCCTTTTTCTTTGGGACACATTTCTATACTCATTCTGATGAAGAAGTCCCTTATGGTTTTGGACACACCAATCCTGTCCTTTGCCTGGCTTTTCTGCTTGTTAAAAACTGCAGACAGTTTCCAACACGGCACGAACGTGCTGCTGATGGCTTTGTTTTGCTCATTGCGTTTCAGTGAATAATAGCTTTTTAGAGACAAATTACTAGACAAGTCTACCGAACAACTTACTGAGTAATAAAACATTGCTTTTAAATGCTAAAATCTCTGTTGTGAAAAAACCTGTTGCGGTGTAGCAGAGGCTTGAACAATTAATGTACGAGGAGCTACTTGCCACTGCATGGAAAAGCTGGATACAACACACAGAGTACCTGGAAATAGACTTTGCAGGACTGAAACCATATGTTAGTTCAGACAGAGCTCATTTCATGCAGTATGTTTCAGCTGACAGAACACACTGGGAGCTGGGAGGAAAGTCTTCTTTTTGCAGGCCATGTGATGAAATGCTCAAAGGAGTACATTCATCTTCAGACTGGATATTAAAAGAATTATTTATCATGTTCTTGAAGTGGATCCTGACATGTTATGAGCCACTCAGATGAACTGACAATTATAATTGCAAAGAGATGGTGCTTGTCTCCATGATGGGCTGAACTCAGAGCGAGCAGAACGTATGCATGCAATGTGTCCTACAGAATATACTGTACACTAAAGGTAAATAGCAAACAAAGATGCTATTCAAATCAGGAACACACTGTCTTTGAAGAGGATCTTTTTGAGGGTGAAGTCTCGAAATTATTAAGTGACAGACTTCTAATGAATAAATGAAATACAGACTTTGTGTGTCTGCAGCCTACTCTATTAAAAGCACTCACATTAAATAGTATAAAGGGAAGTAAACAGTTGCCGTTGAGACAGTATTGAGACGTCAGAATAATAATATCCAGAGTAAAAGTCATTGTATAAGTCAGAATAATAACATATTCTTTACTAAAGTTCAGTATTGTGTTGAACATAACCAGTATTTTAATAGTAAGAGTTAATACTGGATGGTTGTGTATGGTAAACTGGATCAAGTGGCACTCCATTGGTAATAGAAATTGATGATGTATTTTTTATGTCCTTTTTCTGTGTTTGGACTCTGACACCTGCTTATTTTACTTTTAACTTCTAACTACAGCATGAGGAATTGCATCGAACAACTTTTCTGTTTGTTTGCAGAAGGTAGCCTGGAAATTACTTGACCTGATCATTTGGTGGCACTGAAATTAGCCAGGTCCCATGGGACAGTAGAATTGTACCAAGGTTAAACATTTTAATTCTATTGGAAATGTTTAGGCTTTTCTATCAGACCATGACACAAAATAAGCTGTAATCCTTGATGAAAGATTTGTTTTGAGGAGGTACCAGGAAGGTATGATATGGGAATAGACTTTGCTGTTCTCTGAGAATTCACCACATCATCCATGTTTTCTAATGTAGCTTTGTAATTTAGAAAGTTAAGAACAGGATGAGGGTGAAGAATGTGTAGGACTGGTGCCTCAGCTGCTGAACATCTCCAATCTCCAGTACTGGATAGTAGCTAGAGAAAAAAAAATAATAAACAAGGCAAATCTAGATTTGATCCTTCCCCTAATATATCCTGCCATTTTTTAATAATTACCAGACTTTCATAAATCTCTTTCTTCAGGCCTCTGTGTTTATCAGGCTCTGAAGGAGCTATACACCTTTACTTGTCAAAGAGCATTTCTATTTCTGCCTTCAAAACCTTTGCATATCTCCTTGTGGGCTCCATGTAACTGTGTGCTGCGCTGCGGAAAGGGCACGGAGGCGTTGTGCTCCTTTTGTCTTCTTTGAAAAAAGCAGAGGTGAACCCTGCTATTCCCAATTTGCTTTTGTGGTTACTCGTGAGGAATTTTTCAGGGGAACCTTATCTATAAGGTGAAGGCCAATTCCTTTGCATTGCCCTCTTCCTTGAACTGCCAGAACACAAGCAGCATTTCTATAGTCTCTATTCCCATACAGATAACTTGCCTTTCTGAGGATGTGGGATGTCTCTGACTTCTGAGAACAGAGATGAGGGGGCAGCTGACACATCCCTTTGCATGGGGAATCTGCTTTTGTGGTCCTGCTGCAGCCAGTGGATCTTCTAGGCCTGTGGGGTACAGAAGCACCTTCCACAAAACACGTTTCCACAGTCCTTCTTCTTGAGGGAAAAAGTGCAGTCCTTCTTCTTGAGGGAAAAAGTGAATATTGCTCCTTGAACAAGCTTTTAAGGAATGAAACTCTAGTGTCACTGAAAACTAGAAATTATGCCTCTGTTGAACAGTTGGAACAGAAGGGAGAGCTTGCATATAAAATCAAAGTCTTCTGTTTACATATGAACCTCTTGGTTCTCAGCAGGAAATCTAGAAGAATTTCATTGTCCCTTAATGAGGTTTTGAGTTGAAAATGTTAATTTAAAGAAAACAAGTTTGCCAGACTTGTTACTTTTTCAGTAAATGTATTTCTAAGCGTGTCTTGCTACATTTAAATAAGATGTGCAGGTAACAGTTTCCAGTTCACACTTCTCATCAGAAAAGTGCTTTGTGGAGTACTGCTCCTGCCTGGTAGTTTCAGCACATATCACTCATTGCTAAGATAGGTAAATTTACAGACTTTAAATGACATGAACAGGAAATAACAGCAAAACATAGAGGAAAATATAGGAAAAGATGTAGAAAAATTATACAGTAGAGAGCTCCTTAAAAAAAAAAAATCCAGAAATCATTAGCATAGCAGTATCTTATAAAATAGATTGTCCTATCAGGAATATCTCAATGAAAGTTAAAATAATAGTAATGCTTATTAATTCATAGGGCTCATGGCACGAATAAAACAGTTTACAGTTTTGATGTTCTTGCAACAAAAAGTGTGTGTGTGGATACACGTACTGCTATTGGTCCCCAAGAATTTGAACCCAACATGGTTTTGATGGATTATCCCACTAAGAGATCAACCCAGCATTTTAGATGTGAATTAACTTCAGGCCAAATGTGGTTTTGTGTCTTGAAGTCTTTAAGCTTGCACTAAAATCTATGTTTTTAAACGGCATTAACAGGTGGATTAAAACTTGTGAAGACTTGAGTCCCCCAGCAATTTCCTCCTAGACCTGTTACTTTGTCCCCACATACTAGTGACTTTCTGGCTCAAAAAACAAGATTATACAGATGTTCAATACCAATATTTGGTAATCTCCTGGCTTTACTCAGATCTGTTGCATCTCCATGCATATGACCTTGACCCATCCCAGACACTGCAACCTCCACTGTAGACTTTCACATCTATGTTTTTTCAGCAGTTGCTTGTGCGGACACCTCGCTTTTTTTTTCTTTGGATTAGGATTTGTGAGGAAAATTAGCCCTTAATTATGTTTCTTTCTGATGTTTTTAAGTTTCTATGCTTTGAGTAGTTAGCTAGTGGCAGTGAGCAGAGCTACCTCACAGGTTATACTGAAGTAACTGATATTTACGATAGATGATAGATTGTTCTCTGTTTTATGGGGCATGAGCTGTATGAGTGATTAGTTTCCCACTTTCTGCTAATTTACAGTAGCAGAACAGTCACAGAAGATCATAAATGTAGAGGCAGCAAAGCAACAGTGACTGGTTAGGAAAAGACAGTAAAGTCAGCAAGAGGACTCAGAAGGCTCAAGAACAAATGCTATCCCTTTTATTGTCTTGATTATTGCTTGAACACATTTTTTGTTTGAGGATAAAATACTTTATGTAGGATTCTGCAGTCAAAAAAGGGCAACTCAGCTTTCCAGGAAAATTTTCTGGATAATAACACTGATCTTTTCTTCCTTGACCTGGAACAGAACAGGTTGTGGGTCCTGGCATTTTCTGCTCACAGAGGTGCTGCATGACTCCTTAAAGCTACTCCCAGGAATTGTCAGAGAACTTCACATATGTCCATAACTTCTGTGGGGTACAGACAGAGTGAATTTGTAGTCTGCGTCTTCTTTACCTCTGATTAACCTTTCATCAAGCTTTGATTAACCTTGTTTGCCATTCATTGGACTTTACATTTCATACTGCGGTTTGTAGACATTATTGTATGAGAAGATCATAACCTGCCCTTGTAATGCAACATACTCTTGAGTTCCTGCTGGCTGGGAATATTTGTGACAAAACAGGTGACTGTATGCATTATACCTCCCTGTTTTCTGAAATACTGAGCTCTGCTTGCATGCAAAAGAATTTGAAACATGTTGAAGTTTCACCTTTGAAACTTTTTCTGCAGAACAGCACCTAAAAAGAGTACAGGATAATTTTACAGCAAATATGTCATTACGTAGTGATAGTGTTGAAGACCAGCATTTTCTGAGAAAGTCCTTATTTTGTTTTAAATGCTGACAATGGTGGAGTTGTAGAAATGTAATAGGAGAAGAAAAGTGGTTGTAGCTTCCTCAGCAATAGCTGTCTGGGTAAAATCAATGACTTTAATCATGGTGGGAGGAATGGGTGCCAAGGAAGTAGGAATGGATTCATTGTGATTTTGTGCTCAGCTGTCTTTTCTCATTTCAGTTTGTCTTTGCAGTTTATAAAAGATGATATTTCTGGGGTGTTACTGACATGAAGTGGAGATGAATCCTGTGATTTGTGGGCACACAAGATATTCCCTCTTCACTGAACGTTTTCAATGGAAGTGTACTTTAGAAGACACTGGCTTTCTTAGTACTATAAAAGAACATGTCCATTTTGAATATTGCCATACACCAGTGAGGAAAAATGCAATCCAAGGACTTCCTCTGAACGCTGCATTAGGCATGGTGCTTACTCTTAAAAAAAAAAAAAACACAAACCGTTCAACACAATGAGAAAAAAAAAAAAAAAATTACATAAGGATATGCAGATGAAAAACATGTCATTTTAATGTTTATGTACTTAACTTTGTGACCTCTTAGTTGGTGGATCAGAATGATTTTATCCCAGCCGGGCCAGCTGACAAAAGAGGTGGCAGTTTAGGACCTTATAACTAGAGTGGAAGTAAACTGTAAGTTGTGCAGTCTAGGTTAAAACCTTTTAATAAAATGTCAGGAGAAAAGGCAAAATGAAAGTTTATTACGTTTTCTGAGACCAATTTTCTTTGGCTTTCAGTGACTAACTGCAATGATTATGGCTTAAGTTGGCTGCCAAAAAGAATACATGCTAATAAATTTCAGATTGAAGATTGGAAAAAGAGAAATACTAAGCCCTTGTACTCATATATATAGGTAAAGAGTTTGGGGGTGGAACTTGATGAAGTTAGAACAAAAGTAAGTCAGAATGTGATGTTAGTACATTAGGTGAGATTTTTTTTTTAAAATGCTATGTAGATGATACTTGAATAGTGTGGGATGCTCTCTCTCCCACTTATTCTCAGAGGGAGATGAAAAACCAGAATGACAAAAGAAATTATAAAGTAAATAATAAAGGGATTAAAGGAATCTGTAGTCATTTAGAAAGGTTGGCAATAGAAAGTCCTGCAGGCAAACAGAATTTAGAAATTCTTCAGTCTACATATCAACTGAAGAGCAAACAGACCTGAAATTTAAGGACATTTTCATGGAAAACATCTATTTCTAGAAGTGTTCCTTTACCAAGGACACATAAGAGTTATATTTGATAAGAGTCTGGATTCTCTGAATGTATTCCATTTATAGCTATCTTGCTAAAGGTGAGGTACCCTTGTAAATGTTGCTTTGCTTTCACAAATGCGGGTACTCTCATGAGTCTATTGTTCACTGTTGCACAGCTCTGAAGCAGTGGCCTCCACGGTGACCTTTGCTGAGTGTCCTGTGCCTCTTGCCTCCTTGCTGGAATGTGGATGTCTGCCATCCATCTGCATGAGCATGCCTAGCAGTCCTTGCTGTTCTGAACCTGCATGGTCATGAAATGCCCTCCATGTGCCCCAGCTGCCCAGGTTAACACCTGCAGGCTCACCAGAGGATTGGCACTTGAGTCTGCCTGTAAGGGAGGACATCAGGCTAAACTGTCAGTGTATCTGCTGCTGAGAGGAAATATACTCTTTCCCCCCACCAGAAATTTGATTTCGAACACAACTATTAAAATGCAGTGTCTATGGTTCTTTGGATCTTTGGCTTGGTGAATCTTCTCATCAGATACCATCAAATGGGCAATATAGATGTATCCAACACTGGAAGCATTTATGTAGCTTTTTTTCTTTACCAAGAGGTTTCAAAGGCATTTCTACACTCCTGTGGGCATTAGTGCAGATTTGACATTAATTTGAGTTTTTCTTCCTATACTTTTTTTTATGTTTACAGCCAACTAGGCCAAGAATGTTAGGTGATATTGAGACCAAACAGATCACCATAAATCTCCAGCAATAAGCTTATTCTGGAGATCTTAAAGTAATGTTGAAGGGAAATACGGTCTTTTCTTATTAACAGTTGACAAGTAATAATTGTACTACCTGTACTACTTCAGCTGGGCTTTGATATCCTTCCCCAACCTTAAACTCTTTCTACTAGCTGGAAAACAGAAGCCTGAGTTCATACTATTTGATTAAAGAGGGAGAGGGATTGATCCATGGCCAAATGGCTCTGACTGTCTCCTTCCAACCTGAGCATTTCTGTGATTCTATATTTTTTCCATATTGTAGAAATTGTATTGTGGCTCAGATGTGGGATGTTCTCTAATCTTTGGGAACAGGTTAAATCACTGCATTATATAGTTTGAGTGTTCAAAAAATGAAACTGGAATTTCTTATTTTGTGTTGCTTATACAAAAGGACATGAGGTTCAACTCAGAACTGGAAGCCCATGGAAGCAAATAGAAAGTCCTGAACTAAGCCTTGCTTCCTTCCTGGTGAGCAATATAAAAGCATCCTTACTGATATCATTTGTATATGTCAACAAATATCTCATATAACAGACCTGAATAGGCTGGTGATAAAATAAAGTAAAGTACTTCAGCAAAGAGACAAGGCACACTGTTTTTCCCCTAGTGGTTACCAAACTGTAGTATTTCCTGCTTGCTTAAGTTATTTACTTGCTTTTGGATCTTTTTTTTGTTTGTTTGTTTGACCCAACAAAGATGATTTTGTTGAAAGAAAATGCCTTCTTGCATTTAGCTGTATTAACCAACACAACTCAAAGAAATGGAGCTCATTCTAGATTAAGATGCTTGATATTTTCAGAGTAGCTCTTCAATCCTTAAGCCAAACATTTAGAAGTAAATGCAGAGTACAACAGATTGAACACTGTTAGATATATTGGAGGTTAACTGGGGCTTATTGTTTAAAAAGTTTAGATATGATTCAGGAGTTGGACTTGATAAGCCTTATGCGCCCCTTCCAACTCAGGATATTCTATGATTCTGTGTCCTCATTACTAATAGCTACCAGTATCTTTAGCTGATTTGGGTAGAGAGAGCTAGCTGATGTGGTCCAAAACTATCCTGGACCTAAGTAACAAGTGTGAATGACCAAGGATCTAGCACTTTTATTTAACAGTATAAGCAAAGACAAAGATGACCAGAAAGCCTCTTTCAACTTTGCTAAGGCAAGTTTGAGCCTCTTCCTATTAAACAGAATATATTGTTCCAGGGTAAGGAAGAGCTGAAGGACAGGAATTTTCCTCCATTTCTAAATTAAACCTTTCTCTTCAACTTCATGGACTTTCTTTCACACCAATCTTATCAGGGATCACCCCTTCATCTGTGTGCATGCACAGCAAAGCTGATTGACCAACTAAGTAACATGTTGTTTCATTGCATGTTTATCTTCCATTTGCTGAGCTCTCTGAAATCAATCTGAGCTGCTGCTGCACGTGCTTCTTGATATTGCCTTTAATTAAAAGATATCTATTTCTTTCCACGTAGATACAGGTCCCCTCTTTTCTTATACAGTTGTGAGGAGTGTGAGTAAAGAAATTGCTACTGATTATTGATGTTTAGTGTACTGTAGCAGGCTAAGTCTGGATCATGGTCTGATAATTGTAAGGGTCTGGCTTATAGTCTGATAGTATGCTTCAGTATATATATGTGCATTTTACGTACATTAGTGAGAATTAGAGATCATAAACCAGTTGTATATACATATTTTAAGGGAAGATCAGTTTATACCAATTGGAATCACTTACTTCTGTCTTCTGAGGATTCAAAAGGTATGTTTACTCTTGCATTAGCTGCTAAATATCAGAAGCTTGAATTTAAGCGTTGGATTTTCCTCCTTCTATGAACTCCCTAAAAACCTTAGTGGAGTCCTTACTTGTACTGTTTCTTTGCAAATTATAAATCTGAAGAAACCCGAGGATCATTACTTAATCTAGGATAAAGAAGGATGTATATTTAACACAAAAAGAAATTATGTGTTTACATTGCCTACAGTAAAGTCAACTGTGAAACTCTCTGATGTTAGGATATAGTTTTTTGTTGCCTTAAAACAGAGTACAGTGGAGGGCAGTGTTCAGCATGTAGACTTGTCACAGAGGTGGGATTTTTGAATGTGAGGCCATTCGTGTGACAAAAGTTGCTTTTGCTTGAGGAGGGAAAGGGAGAGTTTTTCACCTTTGGCTGTGCTTTGAATTTTTCAAATCTTGCTAACTTTAAATATTCAGAATGTTTCTGACTAGTGCACCACTCTTTAGTCTCCATAAGGAAAAGACCTTTTATTTTCTGTAGAAGACAATTATTTTCTTGTACAGATTAAGTGGTTCTGTGTCTAAGCTACTCTTATTTCTATAATTCCTACAGCATCATTCTAAGCCTCCTCCATCTTCTTGTCTATTTTAACTTACAGTGGCTAATTTGCAGAACAAATGTGTCTTCTCTAGTTTGCATCCAAGGGAATTAACACATAATGAAAGTAATCCAGATCTACAGAAACCAAATAGAGCAAGCAGCAAATGAAGAGCTGAATGAAGAACAACTCTCCACTCTCATGCACATAGTCCTCTTGGGTTTTCCTTCTAAAGAGAATTGAGTTGTTTTTTTTTTCACAGAATCCGTAAGTTCTCCTTTTTACCTTTTTGCATTTTTCTTTCACTCTGTTAGGAGAAGGCAATGGAGGAAATCAGAACAAACCAGTGGTTACCCAAGCAGAAGTCTCATTTTGTCAGACATGATGAAGGGAAGAGAATTTGCATTTGTCTGGACAGAATCATAGATTATCCTGAGTTGGGAAGGACACGGAAGGATCTTTGAGTCCAACTCCTGGCTCCACACAAGACCACCCAAAATTCAAACCCGGTATCTAAGAGCACTGTCCAAACACCCCTTGAACTCCTTCAGGCTGGGGCTGTGAACACTGCCCTTGGGAGCCTGCTCCATGCCCACTGCCCTCTGGTGAAGGACCTTTTACTGATATATAATCTGAGCAGAGACAGGAGGATGTTGAAGCTCTTCTGTGGCCTTGTTGTTTATATCAGCCCATTCATTGATCAGCAAGAGCTGATGTTGCCTTAGGGGTATTTGTGTTGATGATCTCCCATGAAGGACCTCAAAGCAAATTTTTTAAATGAAGGGCTTGCCCGACTTAGCAGGAATTTTTAATCCTTTTGAAAAATTCTTCCCCCCAAAAAGAATATAAAAGAATGTAATTTCAAATTACTAACATTGCAGTATGCAGACAGTGAGCAGACCACCTGGTAGCCCTTTCCACTGATACTCAGGACTGATTTTTTCTCCCTGAGAGGGATGTGCAAAAACAGTACCCCAAGTCCCTACTATAGTCTTTTTTTTTTTCCAAATCCAGTACAGAAAATTCTGGCTAGTGCAAAAAGATGTGGCATCTTTTTGCAATACTGTTGTTCTTTCCTTCCTTGACTCCACTCCACCAATACTGTTGCTATTAACAGTACTTTTCAAAGGGTAGCACTAAGAATACTAATTCCTTGAAGATCAGATTTAATGGTGAGCTTATGAAATTTGTGAAAGAGCACTGGTGGAATGGCTGCCCTGGAGTGTACCAACTCACATTATGAGCCAGTAGGTAACATCCTGCCCAATTAACTCTTCAACTGACTTCAAAACAAGGGTCCATCACTGAAACAAAACATGAAGATTCTTGCTTGATGTTCAGTGCTCTTTGACTTAGGAGGGCGGCTGCAGCAGGTCTCCGCAGTACTGAACGCATTGTTCTTTTTGTGCTCTGCCTTTTGATCTGAGGTTGCACAGAAGCAGTCAGGCAGCCGAGGTGGTGAACAAGTATTTTCTGGAAGAACCAGTTATATGCAATTCGTTTAAATTAATGTGAGCGGTGCTGCATTAACAATTGTCTTAGTGATAATAAGGAGGAGTGCCCAGACTGTAGTACTTCATGTGCTCAAACTGAATCTGGTTCAAGAGGAGCCAGATCTTTTGTCACTCCCAATGCTTTCTTACAGAAAGAGCTGCACTGAAGCTTTCTTGCTCAGATATTTTTACAACCTCTTTTTACATCAGTATGTGTTTGCTTTCTTCTTTTTTTTTCTTTTGTTCATAACTAGGCAAACTGCTAGCACACTCTTTTCAAGGTCAGGAATTAGCCATTGCTTCTACATTTCCTGTCACAGCCTTGTGAAAAGACAACATTTTAGCTTTAGTATTCCATTGCAGATGACTAGGTAGACTGCTGTTGCCCTTGGATGCACAGTAACCTAGTTAGAGATTAGGCAGTGCTTTAATTTGTTATCTAATTGTAGAGTACTTTAACCTGTATTTCCTCTCCTTTGCCCACAGAAGACACAGGAAATTAATTTTATCAGTGTTGTGGTTTCTACCACAGTCCATCTGCTTATTCTCTTCCTTTCTGCTTCAGCTCTCACTTTTCATCTTCATTTCAGACAAATTTGTTAGAAACAGGGTGAAAATCCTGCTTTAGAACAACCAGCTGGTACATTTTTCCACCCGGGAATGGGTTCTGGAGCAAGGCTTCCTCACCACTCTCCCCATTCCTGCAGGTGCCCTACAAAGTCAGTTCACATCCTTTGCTGCAGTACAGGGCCTCTGGAGCACTGCATGTTTCTATGCATTTAAAATCCTGGCAGATTTTAAAAAGCCTGAGAGCGAGGACATCACTGCTGTTCTCCGTGACAGATCTCCTGGTCTTCCTTCTTCTCATCCCTCCAGCAGTGGGAGAAAGAACATGGAGCCTTCTTTTGACACCAGAGTGACTATTTCTGCTTGGCCATGCTGCCAGGCAGATTTAAATGTGGCAAAGCTGTTCTGTAATGTAGGAGTGAAGAGATTTTGAACTTTGAGTTGATTTTCCTGTGGGGCAAATAGTGCCCTTCTGAAAGCAAGCTCTGCTCAGAACAAGTTGGGGTGGTTCTGAATAACAGATGGAAAGGGAGAAGGCTTCTAAAATTGCTCTGAAGAGCACAAGCCTGGCTAGTTGTGGCAGCTAGCCTGTGTGTAGTAGGATTTGCATGTGTGGAGTCAAGGAAGGAAAGAACAAAGGCCATTAAATCCACTTATACCCAGATGTCCTCCTGCATGTGAGCTTTGGTTTTGATCCTGAGGTCTCGAAATATTTCACTATTACTTCTAAAAGATTTCCTGTTCCACAGAAGGGGAAAAAACAAAGTTTTAATTCCAGTTTAGAGAGCCCTCCTGCTCTTCCATCTACTATCCTCACTGCGTTCTCCTCTCCCTTCCCGCTCCTCCAGGCTCATGGGTACCACATGTCTGTTAATACTTATCAAATTACCTTCATTTTCATTCTTCTTCCACATGCTGCAGCCATTTCAGTTGTGCCCTCTCAACTTCACTCCATCTCTGGGCATACTGTAATGAAGATTTAAAAAGATGTCTAAATTAGAGTCAAATAATCGTTTGTGATGGATATACAAGGACATGAAAGACCGCTCAAAGGCTGACTTTAGTATTGGTGTCCCGATGTCTCGAAGTTTGATGGGCACAAAGAAGCACGACGGATTTTTCAGTGGGTGATAATTCTACCACATTTTGTTTCTTTGTGGATAAATTTTAGTTTAAAGTCTTGTGGGAGGTAAACAGGTTAACACGCATTGTATAAATGCCTATTCTACTGTTAAAAGATTGCAGAATTTTCTTGAAGGTGGAGTGCAAATGTCAATGGAAGGACTGGGCTAGTGGTTTAGCTTTAATGTCTGAGAAATCAAGTGATTCACAAAAAAACCCTTTTCATTTGGAGCATTTGAGGCCCAGACCAAAGTCCTTTTCACTAAGTGTGATCAGTACTGTTATCTTCAATGAATTTTTAAGAGAAATTTGTCTTATGCTGATATAATTTGTGGATGGAAGGTGCAGTTGGCCTGTTTCTGGTTTAGAGGTAATAACATTCAGTTTCTTAACCAGTCTTTCCCAGAGGTATAATTCTACCAGTGCATTTCAGCACTGTAATAAGTTCAATGAAGAGCTCAGTCTTTCCAAAGCTATATCCCTTTGGCTCACAGGCCTGTTGGTGTCTCAGTCTCTCCAGGTGAAGCTGCTACCATCTGATTGTGTTACAAGGATTAGTAGCAAAAAACATGTACAAATTTACTATGATTAAGATGAGTTATTCCTGAAAACAGCATAAATGTTGTGTTTATCCTTTAAACACCAGGAACTTAATCTTTTCGAGTATCTTTCCTCCTATTTTTGGGTTTCTTTTCTTTCTCTTTGCTTCTGGAGACTGGATGAAAAGCACCGCACACTGTTTTCACTCCCTCTCTGAAGGTTTGGACTCTTTCTGTCTTATATTATTCCTCATGAGGCTTAAATAAGGTCTGATTTTACTGCATTAACTGGCTCGCAAAATAGCGTGTTCGCAATGAGCTTCACACTGTATGTTCTGTGCCACTGAATCAAATCTCAGGCTGTAGCTTTGAAGAGGTGTCTGTGCAAAGATTGCAATTCATACATTCCTTGTGCCTGAACTGGTGCTTTTCGTTCAAATCCTGAGCGCAAAAGAAAAATACTGCCTACACTAAAGGCTGAGCTGATGCAAGAACCACTGAGGTTGCTGAGCCAAAGTTGTCACTTTGGTTAACAGATGAAACCATACTAACTTATATCTTTATAAACTGGCACTCATCATGGTACATAGCTTTCCTAAAAGACCTGGTCTAGGAGTAGTCTGGAGACCTAATGCGATAAACATGCAATAAAAAAATGAAAGAGTCGCTTATGGAACCTTATTAATTAAGGTGGTAAACATACAGCAAAATAGCTAAGAAATAAAATGAAAGATATTTAGGGTATTTTTATAGCTCAGAGTGAGAATAATGTTTGTATTTAGTAAGAAGCATGACAACAAATAAAAAATGAATTCCGTTTATATTTTTTAATTTAATTCTATTTTAGCCTAAGGTAATTTTACTTATATAAATATGAAAACATACTACTGGTATCTTAAGAATGTGCTTTATAACTTAGTGACTACTCTTCGTTTATTCTGTTTAGCCTTGATCCTAGAGAAATTTCTGTGTGAATCTTTGTCTAGAAAAATATTCCAGTGATATAAGAAAGATAATGCTTCATTTGTCTTACCAGTGACTTGCCCTCCCTTAGAGCTAAATAGGTCACAGAAGCTATAGGAGTAGAGGCACTGAAGACTTGCTCGTGTACATCTTCTCTTTTAGAACTGAGATCGGAAACCTATATTGCCTGAAATACCTTTTCAGGGACAAAGAAAAAAAAGAAGTAGGAATAACGTCATCGTATGGTTAAAATAGAGTTTTGGACAGTCTCTGTTCTTCATCTGAAGATCACACAATGATTACTGCTGTCTGTCCAGATTCAGCACTGCAGTGGGCAGCAGCAAAGGAAAGGATTTTATTACTGGCTGCCTCTGCTTTGTCTGCATAGTATTGCCATTATTATGACAAAAAAGCACTAAAATGATGAGCTGATTCTTCCAGATGCATCTCAAAAAAAAAAAAAAAAAAAAAAAGAATTAAAAAATTCTCTGTACACACTCATTTAAACAGTGCTATTCACATGGCCTGTCATTGCCATACCAAAGATGAGACAATGCCTAGTTTTTTTCCTCCCTTGTTTTCTAGCAGAGTGGCAGGCTTATTTCTTCTATTCTGAGCATAGAAAGATGTCCAGGAGCTTACTGCTTGACAAAGTGGGAAAAGTCACAGCTCTGTGACAGCTGAAAACCTAGAGCTAACCCGGTGGGCTGTAGGATGTGCAATAATCACCCATTTCTCGTCTCAACAAATCTGATTCTGACATCACTAGCTGGTTCCAGCAGTGCTAATGCTTCCAGTGCTGGGCTCCCCATTCCAAGAAAGATTGGGAACTTCTGGAGAGTGTTCATTGGAGTGCCACAAAGATGATTGGAGACCTGGAGCATCTCCCTTATGAGGAAAGGCTGAGACACCTGGGAATGTTCAGCCTGGAGAAGAGAAGGCTGACAAGGAATCTTATAAATGCTTGTAGATATCTAAATGGAGGGAGTCAAGTTATTGCCTAGTCATAGAACAAGGGGCACAGGAAGTTTCATAAACACACAAGGAAAAACTTCTTTAATACAAGGGTGACATTGGAACAAATTGCCCAGAGAGGTTGTGAAGTCTGCTTCTCTGAAGATATTCAAAACCTGTCTGGATACTCTTCTCTGCAACCTACTCTAGGGAACTGCTTTAGCACTGTGTAGGACTTGATGATCTCCAGAGGTCCCTTCCAACCACTATGGTTGTGTGATTCTGTGGTTGAACAGGCTCCCAACTTCCTGCTTCCCAGAGATGTGTGGGACACAACCACGAAGTCGGCACAGCTAGCAATTCAAATTGACAAAGTTTGCCTCAGCTGCTCATAGTATCTTTTCAAACCACTGTGGTTTGGCAGAACTTGAGCTTCTCATTCCTTTAACATTTGTCCCTTTGCAGTAAGGGGTAGTTCTGCTTAAGCTGTAATTAAAATCTCTGTTTTTCCACATTTTCTCTGATCAGTCAGTGTATGCTACTGTCATATATTGTGGAAATTAAGAATAACAAGTTACAGGATGTTACTTCAAATTTTTGACAAATGCTGACTTCTAATGGCTACTGTTTGTGGGTGTGAGCAGGTAGCTGAATGACGAGGGCTTAGAGAATCCTTCATCTCAGAATTGGAGTTGTGACTCACATATGGTTGCTAACACTCAGTATTTACAAGAGGAAAAGCAATATTACCAGTTCCACTGCTTTCTGAGCATCTGTTCAGGACAGGATGTGCTTGATATCTGGATGATTCTAACACTACCCATGAAATGCAGACATCAGGTCTGGAGTGTATTTCTAGTTGTTTGTGCTTGAGTGAGAGTGACTTTGACAGTCAACAAACTGGGGAAAAAGAGAACCACCTCCTGTTTGCTGCAGAATTGAGATCATTTGATTTTCTGATATTTCTGGTGTTTGCTTTTTAAAATCAGATCCTTAACTATGGCTGTGGCACAAAGTTTGTGCACAGGCATATGATGTAAATAAATATCCTTGCATCAGACTGAGTTTCTAGTTTTCTGGTTCAATTTAGAAATGATGCTTAATACTGACCCCAAGGGGCTCAGATGACAGAGAGGAAGCAAAGAAAAGAAGCTATGCCCCAGTTCCTCCGGCCTTAACCTTCCCTCTGTGAAGTGAAAGAAAATCAGCCAGGAGCCACAAGCATTTCTCCATATGATGTGGAGGCAATGTTGACGATTCTATGTTTAAGCAATTGGATCTACAGCAAGATGCCAGCAGCCTCAGGAGAGGAATTAGCCAAAATTTCACCATAGAGCAACGTCTCAGCTGATGAAAACTGAACGAGTTGCTTTCACATCAGTGATGCTGTGGAGATTTGTTGCTGTCACAACAGCACTCTCTTCCCAGGACTGCTGTATAATGCAATATCTGAAACAAGGGCATTACTTTTTATTCAGTAAGAATAGAATTAATTAAAACTGCTCTAGCATATTTTATATCTGTAGTGGTTTTAAGGAGAAGGGTAAATCTTGTTGGCTGTTTTTATTGATTCTGATAAGCATTTTTATTTTTATTTTTTGATTTTCTTCTCAGGGAAAGTAGTGCAAATAATAATTAGTTCTACAGAAACTCTACTGGTAGTAGTTATACCCTTCCCTCCCCCCTCCAATGTCAGGTCCATATAACTCCACTCCATGGAGTTCTGAAGGAACAGGGCATATCAAAGAGCTCTTATTTTTCAGTGTTCCTTACAGTAGACAGAAATTCCAGTTTGCAACATATAGACCTTCTCAGATCCACTATAGAAGAGAGAGACAATAAAAATGAATTGTGTTAAAGTGATTGCATCCACCTACGATCATGTATTATTCTGCAAATGTTAATTATAATTTCAAAATTTCTATGAGCTAAGGCAGACTTACTAACCTCTATCTAGAGATAGCAAAATGAGGAATACAAAAGTCTAATGACTTAATATTTTTCTATAATACTCTTCCCAAGAACAAAACCTTATTTTTCATTAATCATAAAACTGTTACTTGCTCACTAGCCTTCATGAGCTGGCATCCAGATATCTCAAAGAAAGTAAATTGCTGCTGCGGATGTGAGGCAGCTAAACCTGCTGCATGTAGTTGTAATGCTTGTTTTCAACTTGTTTTCATTGCTGCTTGACAATATTTGTCAATACATTATTAAAAACAAAAAACTAATTTAAAATACAGTAAAAGGAGCTGCCAAATCCAGTCATTCATGTTAAGTTTAACTGACTTTAGACAGCTACATTTCTTTAACTATAGCAGTAAGATTAAATCTTCTAGTTTGTAGGCAGTTAGTTGTAACAGGAAAGAATAAGGTTCCCTGGTATAAAGCAACCTCCTCTTGGTGTAACTCTTAAATTTGTACTTAACTGATCTCCATTATATGCATTAATTATGATGGATTTGGGCTTTAATTACATGATTGCCTGTTGCTATTTGTTTTTCATCTTCACTGCCTGAGCACTGCAGGAGCACAGGAGGGGGCACCTCCCAGGCAGCAAAGCAACTGGAGACAGCCATCCCTGCCCACTGATGAAAACCTTGGGCTGAAGTGTTCTCAGCACAAACAGCATTTCAGAGACTGAAGCTGCTAAATTTCATACGTCTGTTATAAATACACACTCTGAGGTTTTCTGTGGTGCTTTTTCAGCCGTCTGTTCTGTTTCATTGATGCAGTAGACCTTTTCAGAGCAATGACGGAGATATTTTTTTATGTATGGGTAAGACATTTCCAGGCAGCTCAAGCTGACACTAATAAGTCTCAGGAGGGCTTATTAGTTCAGGTGTGATTAGAAACTGAGCTGTATGTGCATACTTGTACCATACTCAGACCACCTGCTGTGCTGAGAAGTGTGATGTGGGGATGGCCAAGTGACTCCACGCAAAGCAATCTAGATCCATCTGAAACAGGTACTCATCTGCGGCTTAAAAACCCTGATAAATACGAACTGATGTCAGCTTGAAAAAAAAACAAACATGACACTGGTGCATCTTGCTGTTGATGTGAGCCTGACTGGGGAGAAGAGGTATCTCTTCCATGCAGAGAAGTATGCCATGAAAGTGCCACTTCTTCTGAGATTTCAACGGCTGAACACCTTTCAAAGTTGAGGACTATCACCTCGTTAACTGCATAGACTTCCTCCATGGAGGAAGGCAGTAAGGCATAGACTTCCTCCAAGAAGGAAGTCTAGGTGTTCAAGGAACCGTTGGATTTTGTGTTGAGGGACATGATTTAGTGAGTACTATTGGTGATAGGTGGATGGTTGGACTGGATGATCTTGAAGGTCCTTTTCAACCTTGGTGATTCTGTGATTCTGTAATTCTGTGACTTTGATAGAGAAATGGTTGTAGTTGTTATTCAAGTTGACAGCTATATGAACTGATGAAAGTACGCAGGATTTATAGCTTTATTTGCTACTAGATTGTAATTAGCGTGTTTCCTTCTTTTTCCCTTATGTGTCAACATGACTAGGCACTAAGCATATCATTTGTGGTGTACCTTTAATGCTCTATTTTTATGAAGTTTCAAGAACACATTATTTAAAGTTATAAGAGATAATGAAAAAATGAAAAACAGTGTTTCATCACCAAAATTGAATGATTCAATACATTGGACTTTCTAAGCACCTACTAGAAAGTGTTTATGGAAGGCTTATGTTTTTCAAGTGTATGTAGGCACCTACGTACCAAAGTATTGAAGCAAAACCAGTGTAGACACTGCACATTTTTCCTTTGTGTATTTTCTGTAGCAGCCTGAGTTTTGCAGTGTTGTTTTTCTAAGCAAGTATTATACAATTTGCTGGACCTAGAATATTGTATGGAAGTCTTGAAAGGAGGCTTAAAAAATTGTTAAATGTTGTTTTGAGAAAGTAGCTTCAGTACTCACATAGTTACATGGCAAAAAATGCAGTATTAAAAATGCTGCTTGAAATATTTTAAAGATAATTTAAAAGATAAATTAAGTCAAGTGGGACTATAGTTTAAAAAAATATTCTTAGTTTATTAGTAGCAGTTTGCACAATGCATATTTATGGAATAAAAGATGTATACCTTTGGAGCCACAAGGGAAAATAAAGGAAGATTTTATTTTGGGCTCATGCACACAGACATACATATTTAATTTTGTGCTTATTGCAGATGTTCGGGTTTTATTTGAGTGACATGTAATATCAATGGTCATGCCAGTTTATGTATTTGATTGTTTTTTGCATGTAACTGTTATCTTGACAGTAGGTGAAGAGTCTACTTATATATATGTGTGTATATATATATATATATATATATATATATATATATATATATATATATACACATACTTATAGGGCCATGGGAGTTAGGAAGTTGCTGAGGAAGATGGGATGGGGGTGCTGGGGGAGGTAGGATGGAGGTAGGAGGCTCTGTCCTGCTGGAAGCTTCTGGTTGTTGTGAAGACCTAGTGAGTGGGAAGATGACTCCAGTAGACTTCCTGCTGTTTTCATGGGAAGGTAGAGTTGAGGCAGTTCTGAGATGGGAGGAAGGTTTGAAGGGGATTTTTGCATGACCCTGAAGGAAAAAGAGGCAGGATTTAAGACTGGGCCCTTTTTCTTGGGAAGAAGGTGGCTGTTCTTAGTTTGACTGTATGAGATGGGATGTGTTGAAATAGTCTCATATGTCATGATGATCAATAGTAAGGCTGCCAGTTGCCTGCCCAGGCAGCTCTGCTGGGTGCAGGAGGGCAGGCTGCAGGCTGAGATTATATGATGAATCTGCCAGAAAAATGGATGCTTGGCAGCCCTTGTCACATCATGAAATGCAGCATTCATCATCTGAGACTTCAGAAGCAAACGTGAAACAGTAGCATCTCATGAACAACCTCTTCTTGAGGTCCAGAAACGTCTTTCCCTAAACCTTTCTTCAACACTTGGTTTCCATCTTATACAATTAGTCCTAGTCAGCTTGGCAAACTTGGTGGTGCTCTCCAGACTTTACAGTCCAGCCTGGATAGCAACTGTATTTTTGACTTTCTGATGCCAACTATCTAGGCATGCCAGAGCAGCTCCGACATCAATGCCTAGATCAGTAACATTCTGGCTCCTTTCCTGCACTCCAAGATCAGTAGTTTGAACTCTTAGGCTAAGGCTGTGTAGGAGGTATACAAAACTGCCCTTGAGACTTTCTTCTCTAGACTGTAAATAACCATTTTGTAGCTTTTTCTTCTAGATATCTTTGGGAGGAAATGGATGGAAGAAGGAGAATGAATTGGAGGAAAATCTCTAATTTCATCCTCTGGCTGCTTAAATAAAGATGAACTAGTAAATTCATTTTTCATTCCTATTACTGTTTCTCTCTTTTTGTTCATAACTCCAAAGCAATCCAAAATAAAATGATAGAGTTTCAAAGGAAAATTGGATTATACTCTCTTGGAGGGAGGGTAAAGAAGAAGAAAGGAGGCTTTATACTTGACAGAATTTAATGCAGACTTCTAAAAAATTAAATGCAATACTTTTGCAATATTCTGTAAGACTGTATTCTAAAGACTCAGCTAATCAGATATGCATGCAGATTTAACATGGGTTGCCAACTCTCATGAATTCTTTTTTTTTGCTACAATTATGCGGCGTAAAAATTGGCCTCTTGTGAGAAGTTGCTGACAGCTCAGCAGTTCTGCTTCAGTGCTGGCTGCAGAGGGTGGGACAGCTGCCAAAGCGAAGGGTGGATGAGGGCTTTGGACAGAGGTGCAGCATGCTTCCAGCTGAGGCAGCTGTTGCACAGCTTGTGTGTGTTTCTGCTGCCCTGGAAGTTGTGACCTGTGGGCCAAACTGAGAAGTCTGCTCTATCCCCTTTCATACCCTTTTCATTTACTTGGGTTGAAGTGGGAGAGGGAGAAGGAAAAGAGGTTGTGTAGCAGGTGACCTGGATCTGTGTTTCTCAGTCTTATAATCAGATCCCAAGAGGGAAAATGTGAGCAGAGGGAGGGTAAGAGATATTAGGACATAAATATCCAGGGACTAGGAGAGCTGATCACCTGGTCCATTAATTAGTCACGCTGGGTGGAGAAAAAGGAAAGCAGCAGTTGTACAAAAGATGGGAGACTGGGCAGAAGCAGAGCCAGCCTGGTGCTAGCATTCATGAAGATATAAGGCTAGGAGATTGCCCACTGAGGTGGAGGGTCACAGGGAGAGGCACGTGGAGCAAGGAGCTAGGGGAAGCATCCCATCAAAAGCAAAAAGTGAAGGTCCCTATGGAAAGGTCTCTAAAATAGTTTGCATGAAAAACAGATGACTCCTTCCAAATTCTGGCCAAGGATGGGAAGAGCTGGAAGTGCTCTGCTCAACACTGTAACTGTTTGGCTTATCTTGTCGGTTATGATCTTGTGAAGTTGGTTATTTTATGTATAGTTTCATACAGTATTACAATATTTGCAGTGAGCAAAATCAGGAAGCATTAAAGCATTTTAGAACATATATCTATTACTGTGTTATTTAAATACTGAGGAGGTAGCTATTACTTTACTAATTTAGTGCCTTGTTTATTTGGCTTTTTGACAAAATACCTAATTACTTCTGTAAGGAATTAATCAACTGATGTTAACAATCTTTTACAGAAGCTTATAGCATTTAGAAGATGGATACAGTATAGTTAATTGTTTTCTTATATTCCATATGCTTTTGTTTTTCTAAAGACAATAGTAAATCTTAGCCAATATTATTATCTGTAGTGAGTCCTGCTGAATTGATGTCCAAGACAACCCATGAAAATAAGTTGCTTTAGAAAATTGGCTATTAGAAAATAGGTGCTTTGGTTTATGCCAAATGTTGGTTGGGAAACAGTGCTTCACCAGCTCATTACAAGCTCCCATTTTTTTCTGTGGTCAGATTGGAAATTTCAAACCATAGAAGATTGCAAGTAGGAGCAAGCTGGAATGAAGAAAAATTGTCATCTTTAGCAGTCTGCAAATATGTGGGAGTGAGAGCTAGCTGGTAAACAACTTGGAGAAATGTTAGGCGGACTTCTTCACTGCTGTGCACGGTGTGAGGCCTCCTATACTTGTGCAAAGCATAAAGATGCAACCAAAACAGGCCTGTCTGTTTATTGCGCTCCAATTCTGCATAGCTGTGAACTGCACAGCTTAGAGGATGAAGGATGATGACTTACTGGTGATTGCACTGTGTACATGTCATGCTGAAGCTTTCAAAAATCAGCAGAATTTGAAAAAAGGTTGCATCACTGTAGCTGTATCTGTTGGTAAAACACATGCTGACTGCCAATTCATCAGGGAAATAATAAAAACAAAGATCAAGAAACAGGCTCAGTCGAGTTCATACTCCAGCACAGACTGGAAATGTGCCACATAGATCCAAAGCGGATTGTCTTCAACACCTCATGGTGCTTTTGCCACCAGCTCTGCATTGTTCTCCTAAGGCCTGAGTGGAGGCTGCAGCATCATGCTCTCTCTGGCTTCTGGCTCAGAGTCCCCTTCACCCTTGCCGGGAGCTGCAGCACTTTCCGAGCTTCTGCTTGACAGGGAACATCCCATTAAGCTAGCATTTTGGGTACAGCTAGAAGAATGTTGTCACATGTTGTAACTGAAATGGTGAGATTTGTTGCTGGAGCTATAATTCCTTAAGTGTGAATGTTTTCGAGTGCTAATTTTAACTTAAAGACCAAAGACTGAAGGACTATTTTTAACTTAAAGACTCGAATCTCTGTGCTGGGAAACTAAAACTGGGATATATTCAAAAGGCATTATAAATACAGTGTGCTTATTCTAACTCCTTTCTCTCTATTTTGATCATGTAATGAGTATTCAACCTGAGTGATTCCTATTGTAAGGGAATGTTGACTTTTTTACAAGTTATAATTGAAATTAAAAAGAGAGAGATGGTAAGCTGTAATTTTGTTACACTGCGGTTATACTATGGGTTGAAAAAAAAATGGTCCTAAAATCCACGTCTGGTGCTGTGGACTTGGTACATATTTTAAAAAGCTCTTTGTGGGGAGGCAGCATATCAAAGCTGATGAATATCAAATGGCCGACTTAGGTGTTTGCTGTGAAATTACTAACAATTAATACTAAGTGTTTGGCATTTACAGAGAGAGAATATCTGATGTTTTCTTCTTTCATACAAATGCAAGAGGAGCAGAATGATCTTAGTTTCATGACAAATACAAAATGTTTCTCTCTTTAGGACTTTCTAGTCAGCTCCTTTGATTTGTGCTGAAGAGGAGGAACAGAGCTAAGTGAAGCTGTTTCATTTGATTTCTCTGTGTGTAGTTTGACTTTTCTTGGGACAACATAGTTACTCATAGGAGCAGTTACAAAACAGTGTTTTTTATTAACTATTGCAGAATATTTGTGAAAAATAAATACGGCGTTCAGGCTTATGAATGGATACACTGCAAATTAGATGAGTTACGCTTGTGTGATCAGCAAGAGATATTTGGCTTGAGGTCTGTGTACTTTGCTGAAGTTTTGAATTGTGAGTATCTAGTTTATGATGCGTTGCTGCAATCCTAGAATCATAGAATCTTTAAGGTTGGAAAAGATCACTAAAATTATCTAGTCCAACTGTCAACCCATCACTATCTTGCCCCCTAAACCATGTTCCTCAGCACCGCATCTTCTTGATTCTTGAACACCTCCAGGGACGGTGATTCCACCACCTCCCTGGGGTAGCCTGTTCCAATGCCTTACCACTCCTTCTGAGAAGAAATTTTTTTACATATCCAACCTGAACCTCTCCTGGTGCAACCTGAGACCATTTTCTCTTGTCCTATCAATAGTTATAGGGGAGAAGAGGCCAACACCCTCCTTTCCATACTCTCCATTCAGATAGTTTTATAGAGTGATAAGGTCTCCCCTAAGCATTCTCTGGGTTAACAATCTCAGTTTCCTTAGCTGCACCTCACAAGACTTATGCTCCAGACCCTTCTCAGCTTCACTGTCCTTTGGGCACGCTTCAGCACTTCAACATCTTTCTTGTAGAGTGAGGCCCAAAACTGAACTCAGTACTTGAGGTGCTACCTTACCAGATCTGAGTACAGAGGAACAATCACTTCCCTGCTCCTGCTGTAACACTATTTTTGACACAAGCCAGAATGCCATTGGACTTTTTGGCCACCGGGCACACTTCTGGCTCATCTTTAGCTGAGCACTGACCCACACACACACGTCCATTTCTTCCCCATAGTCTTCCAGTCAATCTGGCCCAAGCCTTTACCATTGCATGGGGTTGCTGTGAACAAAGTGCAGGATCTGGCACTTTGTCTTGCTGAAGTTCATACAATTAGCCCAGCTATCCAGCCCGTAGAGATCTCTCTGTATGGCCTTCCTACCCCCCGGCAGATCTGCACTTTCTCCTAACTTGGTGTCATCTGCAAACTTAATGAGGGTGCACTCAACTCTCTCATCCAGATCACCAATAAAGATATTGAACAGGACAGGCCACAGTACTGACCCCTGAGAAACACCATTTTTGATTGCTCGCCAGTTGGATTTAACTCCATTCACCACCACTCCCTGGGCCAGTTTTTACAGAGTGAACGAGCAGATTATTAAAGTCTGTGGGAGAGGAGGTTCATGCATTAAAATTTGCTCAAAGGTTTTTGAATGATGGATGCATTTGTGGAAAATATGTTGTGTTTTTAGGCAATTCTTGTTGAGAAATAAGCACTAAATTTGACTTAATTGCTGGCTATTGTTATTTCTCACTGTTTCATGTGGTAAAGCCATTGAAAATGACCCAATTTTTTGAATTAGGGATTAAGTAAAAAGAAAGTGAATTAACAAGGATGAATTATTCTATTGTTTACCGAGAAATGCATTCTAATGCACTTAATAAAAATAAGGTGAGTTTAAAGTAACTTGGTAATTCTTCTTTAATAGAGTGACTTTAACGTATTGTAATGGCATGAAGTCATGTGGATCAGAGTAGTCAGGGTGAGAAGCCAGTTGTGAGAGTTTGAGTCCTGCTCTGAGTTTGTGCCAAAGGCCCGATCTGTACAGTGGATCGTTGGTGTCTGAGAAGTAAAGGAAACCAGGTGCTATAGAAGATACAGGAACTACATTGCTCTCCTGGATTGCTCTCTTGGCTATAGAATCCTGTATGCCTTAACCTTAGACTGATATTGTAAAAAAATTACACAATATCTGATTGGTGAATATATCTTTAACTAACTGTTGTACCAGGCTTTTGGGTTGTTTGTGTGAGTATGTGTGAATGGGCATGTATAGGCTGTAATGCTGCAGAATGAGAAAATATTACTTTAGAAATTTCCATTGTATCAAAAGGTTGAAATTATTTACCAGATCCTCACTTCTTATGAATTATTAGATATCCTGATACTCAGCTTTTCAGTGCTTTGAAAATAGGGACTTGAGCCTGATATTCAATGGAAAATGCATGCAGTCCAAAGGAAAGTCTGATATAATTGAAATGGGTGTGAAGATGTGCTCTGTTAGGCTGTGTCACTTGGTATTTGCTGTTCTGTATAGATTAAGTGGCTGATACGCAGCTGAGTGGTATTGAACATAAAAACACCCTAGGGAAGTGCAGAACTCACCAGCTAAAATGTAAATGAAATGCAATTTCACTACAACAAAGAAAATCAAGTAGATTCCAGACAAATAAATATGCATTAGTTTTTTGTGCCACTGGTTTGTATGTATATATATACCTTCACGCACACATACATGCATTTACATATGCAACATCATTTCAAATTCAATCTGAAAGGCAATAGAAAGCATTTCTTACACTATTCATGCCACCACATGTGCACATGTAGAGTTCTATGCTAGAAGATAGACTTCTGTGGTTACACGCAGTCTGATTACGTGCTGCTGGCTCTGAATACAATACCTTATGCTGTTCAATGTGTCAAGGGATGCAATTAGAAGGTGAGTTTTCAGATTAGCTATTTGTACCTGTTAAGAATAGGGTGAGCCTTGCTTAATTTCCATCTGCATGTATACACACCTGAAGTTTTGACAGAAATGAGTGGAGTTAAAATGGTCTTTCTGTAGTGTTCTTTGTTCTTGTAATTAGAAGAAGGGTAACCTTTTATATAAGGCTTTCTTCAAAAGTGCTTTTCTTGGGGAGAAACTGAGATCCCTATTTTTACTTCCAGGCATAATTACAGTTGCATGGAGCCTACATGGCCAACTTCTACTTTTCGTGCCCCCTTACCTTCTTATTCATTCCCCTCCACCCCTCCCCCCTCCCCCACCCACCCAGTATATTTGGGAAAGATATCTTTTCTTTGTAGATAAGTGCAAGGTCATAAAATAGAGCAGCACCCGTCCATAGCTGAGACAGTACTGCAGAAAGAATAGGATTAGAATAAGTAGTCATCAAAAAGACTGAAACACTAATTTTGGGTTTCAAAGCCTGTGTCTTTCTTAAAGTGCAGGGATCTCATTAGGCAGTGTAGTAATTGGGTTTGATTTAATAACTGGTCTAAACCATAGGAGAGCCACTGGCACTACATCAATGTGCAGCTGACATGAGCAAAGAGAACTTTCAGATTATATGTTAGTCCTCTTTTAAGGCCTTAACCTGTTACATTTGAGATTTTCTTATACAAACTGATAACACACCAGTATTTTAGCTGCTTTGTGAAAATATATTCACGTATTTCTTCTGCTTTATTCTTTAGAAAATACTGTTAAATTGCAAAATTAAATTCACAAAAGGTCTTGTTTTCTTCTATGGGAGCTAAGGCTTGTATGGTTCAATTTGTGAATAAGGATCCAATTGTTTTTTGTTGGTTTAATTCCCTAAGAAACAGTGAAAATAATCAGGCCTTGAGAATGATAACAATAGTGATGCTACTGCTGCACACATGAAATCATCCATGGAAGCTTTTTTTTAAAGCACTCTCTAGAGGACAGGTGCAAAGATGTGATTGATTTTCTCAGTATATGAACACTTGGTTCATGTGAGTTCAAGATTTCCCTTTCTCCTAAAGTTACAGTTAATAAGATACTTTTGTCAAAAGTCAGTTTTAGTGCCGCAGCAGAGCTCCACTTAGCACATCAGAAGGAGAGGTGGGATTCATACATTGTGATTCATCAGGCACACAGCATGTGCTTCTCCATTACTGACTGGTGCAGCACAGAGTGGTAAGGTTAAGGCCAATGCATTTCATTTTGAGGGCTCAGAGTGCACACAATAAGCATACAAGTAATGAAGTTCACGTCAGCTGCCAGCTGTAGGTACCCACTGTGTGCCTATACTCACAGGCTGCAGGAGGAGGTTGTGCAGGCTCCATCCTTGGAGGTTTTCTAGAGCAAACTGGTCAAACACTGGAGTAACCTGGTCTAATCTTTTTATTGGGAACCTCCTTTAGCAGGGGAGTTGGAGTCAATGACCCCTTGAGGTATCTTCGAACCCTTACAGTTCTGTGCAGTTCTATGTGTAGTCTCAGAGCTGATCTTGGCCTGAGCAGAAAGACAAACTGAAACCTCCTGAGGTGACTTCCAACCCAGATTTTCTTATGATACTGTTAGGTAGTCAGAAACAGATTGCTCTTCAGCTACCCAGCACTGTCTTGGTGTAACTAGCATCTCCATCCTACAGGAAGCAGCAGACGCTGGAGGACTCTGTCCATATAGCAAGAGCAGTGCCCCAAAGGCACCATGCACACAGCTTCAGCTGTGGGGCAACTGGAAAGGTAGGGCACATCAGCAGTAAAATGAAAATGTTAAGCTAAAGAAATAGCCTCTCCCTGATATTAGGTGTCTGGTATGGGTGCATGTTCTGTTGGTACTGTGCCGATGAGGGTGTACTGGATCATAGCATAGGTTGGAAAAATCTCAGGGTTGTTCAAAATGTTATCAGGCTGTCACGGACCTGATCAGTCTGTTTTGGCAACAGATGCAAATGGACTAATATTTCTTCCTAACTCTTTTATTTCTTGTTTTTTTTAATCTCATTCTTAGTAACTGGAAGCAGTGGGACATGGTTTTATACTACAGTTGGAAAACTCACATCTTGGCAATTAGCCTCAAATTGTTACATTAAGTTAGCCAAAGCTAACTGGTTGCACTGTGATATTTAGATTTATTATTTTTCTTAATACAACAAGCACTTTATTTGTTATTATTTCCTCATTTGGTTGATTTAAATTGTATCTTATAGAAATAACAAGTTAGAAGTGGTTCCTTCACATGGCTTTCAGATGGAAATAAAGATGGCCCTATTCCAAAGGATTCTTTGTTTCAGGCCCTAGATCTATCATTTTATTGTTATAAGAAAATTCAATCTTTTTTTTTTTTTTTTTTTTTTTTTTTTTTTTTTTTTTTTTTGTAGTTTAAATGGAAGTATTATGGGCTCAGGAATAATATTTTGTCTTTATGCTGAGGTATCAGGTGACACTTAGGATTCTCTTCTTTATAAATATGCCAGTGAAATTTCCCTTTTTTCACTTTTCCAAGAGTAGCTAAATTCAGTTAAATTCTTCAAGAATTGTTTTGGTTTGGCTTGCTTAAAAGCATCATAAATGTATCAGGGTCTATGAAATAGTTATCTGTAACAGCTGATCTGTGTATTTTTCTGAGTAATTCAGAATAATTTAATTGACTGAAAATTTCACTTGCATGTACCTGAATGCCAAAAAGTTTGTGTGAAGCCTTTCTTATCACATAATAGCATCCTTCCACATTTAAAGTTTTATAAATACTGTTTTAGTTTTTATTCCTCAGCATAATTGCTTTTCTTGAATGTGTAGGAAACCAGCCTTTGTATAGATTAGATTCAAAGCATAGCTGTAAGTGAAAATATTCCAGGACAGCATCTATATATTATTGCTGTTGATAACAAAAATTAAGTGACTCTAGGCACTGATCATATACTCACAGGAGACTCAGATACATTTGAAAATAACACATTAAATTGTTTCAATGTCTAGACTGAATACATCTGAGAACATCTGATTGCACACCCTCTTAAGATTGGCTGAATACTCCTTCTGAATGTTCAGAAGGAATGGCAATAGGATGCTGCAGTACCTCTACTGATTAAGGGCCAAAAATCATGAAGTATTGGGACATGTAGATAATAACAGATTTGTGTCTATGTCTACTTCAACACAGCTTAAGAATATGGGCAGAGATCATAAAGGATGAAGATCAATTGAAAACTAATTGACATCTTAAGTAAAATGTTCATACAGTGAGCATCAGAAGGGAGTGATATGAGTAAGACTCAGTGCAGAACCTCATAAAAAGTCTGCTAATGTTTGCAAGTGATTCTTAAAAATTCTGTGGGTTTCATTTCAACTTTGTGAACTGTATGAAAGATACTGGATCTGGAGGTTTGCATGCTGAACTGCAGATGTCTACTCTTATTTGTAAATGTTGCCTTATTTTTGACAAAGTATTTTCAGAATTTGCTAATATTTTCTAGAAGACTTTGATATTTTCCCATGGAAATATACTGAATGCAGCAGACTAGAATTTTATTTTATTTTTTTTTCCTACTCATGGGTTATTTATTCACAGCATGAATATCATCTCAGTTTTGTAAGAAACTGAACTTGGATTGACATTCATAGAAGTAAAAGTCACTTAGTACTTTATAACACTCAGTATCTTGCAGTATCACTATTTTTGTTGTTGGAATAAAGTATGACAGAATACACTGAAGGGGATTTAAACTGTGCATGTCATTACCAATTCTTGTGCTGTAAAAAGGGATAGTGAGCAAAGATTTGTGTAGTGAAGCCAAAGCTTGATTTTAAGAACAGTGCTTTGTAGTTCTGATGATAGAGCTGTCCAAAGCATGATAGTTCTCACCAGAAAGTACTTGACTGTTCATCAAAGACTTACTGTTACAGCGAGTAGGTTATCTACCGATCTTCATAATCAGAGTGAGAAATTATGAGTGTTGATTTCAGGTCATTGATATATAAGGCAAGCTTGTTTGCCTTATAGAATCAGCAAGCATATTTTAAAGAACCGGTATGCTTTTTTTTTCACAAGGGCAAATTATAAAGTCAGAGTTAGAAATGCAAAATACAGGAGAAGTATACTGTTTTAGATAAGTGTAATTACAATGTGATTTACTGCATACTGAAAACTGGTACATATGTCTATATGTAGACAATATTTAGAGTATCTTAATGAGATGTCTTCTTAACAGTGTCTTGAACTTTGTAGGTATTTCTCAACATAAGTATGCTGCAGTTAAGCAAGGGCAGAGTATGATTCTATGATTCTAAGGGCAGAGTATTTCTTTAACGCATCAACTAAAAGAGTTTAGAATGCTTTAAGTTCTGCTACCATGTTGAATGTCATGTTTCAAAATAACAATAAACGCAAACCACAGCCTCCTCCCAGCAAAGTACATTCTGATAACTCTGAGATTTAACCTGCAGGCACAGATGAAAGGAAATTCAGATATTCAGTGCACACAGCATCTTCACATAAAAAAAAGTGAATTAATGGCGTCAACACAATGGTGCTTATGCAGATTGCAATGTACTTTATACTGAATTTTCAACTTTAAATGCCAGAAGTGATATTGGATGTTATAGGAAAGATGCTAGCTGGCATCATAGAGGCCAAGTTAGTTAATTTTATTCTGTAGATTCTTCTAGATCTCCATCTAAAAAGTGTAGCTCTTTACCCCATAGTTACGGATAAGTATGAGCTAGATGATGTGCTCAGAAGGCATGTGATCTTTACAATTGTAATATGGCCCTAGCAAAGCCTGTTGATTTGCTTGGGTAAAAGAGTGTTATTCTAATACAGACAAATGCTTATAATTTATTAACATACATGTTTTTGAATACAGTGTCTTAAGGAATTTAGTTTCTTACCTTCACACTACAGTGAGCATATATGTACATATTTCTCTGTGAAATAACTTGGGCCTGGAAGCCATGCTCATTGCTTGAAACAGAGGAGCAATGCTTCCAGGACTTCTTTGCATCATTTGTGTATTTTGTGAAACCTGTGTCTGGAAATAGTGCCATGCTGTGTTTCTGTGACTGAAGAAATGTCAACAGAATAACATGACAGAAGTCAGCACTATTATCGGAAACCCATTATGGTAAAATGGATTTTTGTACATTGTATGGTTATCTGTGTACCAATATCATGTTATGAGTTATGTATCTCATTTTGGAGTAAAATGTGCCTACATGGGTCATTTAGCAACCTTAATCTAATTTTGTAGGAGAGTAATTTATAAATGTCATGATCTCCAAAGAAATGAAATTGGTTTGCATACACTTTGTTTACGTAGGATAAACTTAGAGCCAAAGCATTGCAAGTATTGTTATTTATTAGTGTTACATCTATTATTGACTTATTTAAAGAATATAATAAAAGTAAAATAAGTATAGAGATGAGAAGGATGGAGTAAAAACTAGTTTTTATGTTTTCTATACATGCTTTTTGTACTGTATTCCAGTTGTTACAGGCTCTAGATATCTGCTTCTTTTCAAAGCTCAGGCAATCTTACTATTTACTGACAGGTACAGCAGCTTTCAAGTGCACTGAAGGTACTTTGTCTGCATTGCTTTAAGGTCACGCAGTGCTGTAAAAGTCAGAATAAATTTAATTGCATACATATTGCATATGTTTTAAAAAATCATACAGTAATCTATTATAAGGGCAGTAGGCATATGATTAGAATTCCAAGGGTTCAATTCTTTTATAGCATTTTATAAAATAATAAAAAATACTAGAGGGGGCATAATACCCACTGTTTTATGAGAATGGCATAGTGCTTACTACAGACTATTCTTCTTTAATATGTCTTTAAGTTATTTAAGAGTTATCAACAACAAATACATTTCCTATTACTGTTCGATAACCAGCGCTTTGAACTTAATACAAGCTTTTCTTCTTGTTGATCTATGTCCCTCTGATCACTCATACTATTTTTCATTCTTCATTTTAGTTCTTTCCTTTAAATTGAATTGTTAGCACTTGAAATACTGCTAAATATTGTATTCTCACACACAGATAAACAATGTCAAAGCAAGTCTTTATGTTAACAATTACACGTTGCGAAAGCAGTGTCTTACACAGCAGGCTGCTAAGCAAAATATGTGTATTATCCTGATTCTTATTTAGTTACAATCACAATTTCCTTTCTAGAAAAAGAGGCTTTTCTGATCTTCTTCTTTCCTATTGCTGTAACCGCTGCTACTTTTTTATAAAATAAACATCATTTTTCTTGTGCTGTCTTTTTAAATCCAGGCTTTATCACTAACAATTAAGATTTCTGTTTGCACCTGTATGATATAAATAGTATCCCTCAGTTATTCATTATTTGATTATTAGTGAAAAATGCTGTCCCTTTCCTTCATCCACTGTGTCTATCATTCATTCCTATTCCTTTGAAAAAGGCTGAAGTCTAGTTCTCATCATGTGTTTCCATTTTCTTTAGTGATTGGAGAGGAAGATCAACTACATATCTGCTCAATCAATAATACTGCTGAGAAAAAGATCATTAATTAGCCAGGTGCATGAGCATCAATTTGCATGCAGAGGCAACCTAGTACCAAAAAAGGGCAAATGGCTCAGCAATGGCAGAGCTTGGGCTGTGCTCCGTATATCTTTACCTGGGAAAATTTGGGCACAGTGAGGCTCTCCCCAGTGGTTACAGTCACACAAAAACCTCAGCTTCTGATTGTTATGTTCCAAAATGTGACCACAGTGCCACGTAGGCAGGAAAAGATGTGGTAGCATAATACTTTTTTACCCTTTCTCCTTTAAAACAGAGTCTTCCACATGTGGGCTATATTTCTAACAGAGAGAAGGTGAATATATCTGGTTAACCAAAAATTTGCCTGTGGATGTATGTAAAGTCTTAAATCTGTCATTGGTTTCCAATGAATGAAAAGAAAATTCCATAAAAATCTTTGATAGTAGCAAGAATAAGTGTTGTAATTTCTTCACAGAAAGCTGTAGAACTGAGGAGCCATAAATCTGTGTTAGAGTTTAAATGGAGCACTGTGAACTGCAACAATAGGAACTGCTTTGGTTCAAAACAATGCTATAACAATGGGTCTTTTAGAGGCTTTGAGCAAATGTTGGTTTTGTAGAGTAAAACAGAATCATTCGCACAGCTGTAACTAATGAAAAAGAGTAAAAACATAACTATTTTCTATTTCAGACTCTGACAAGAAATGTGATGGATAGATGTTATTTGTATCTTGCATAGGAAGGAAGAGATAGTCAAATCACAAATGTAGCTTGAGCTAAATAACTGTCTGCCTTGGCTATGTCCATCAGTATCAATAAAGCCAAGAAGGATTTCTACTAGCATTGGTTTCTGTCTATGTCTATCTATGTAGCCATCGGTTCATGCACTTCTCTCTTAACTCTTTTATAGTCCATTCAGGTAACTTGCTGTTACACGTTGGTACTCCACAATAAGAACAAAGTTGTAACTTTGCTTGTGTGTTCATTTCTCTGTTACTTAGGTACAGTAACAATTGCTCTCTCTTTTCAACTTCCAACATAATATGTTTCCTTATGGACACTGAATTTTGCAATTTTCTCCAAGGGCTGAGAGTCGCTTCACAGAATTAATTCCAGCTCTGGGTGGGACGTCAGGAAAAAGCTCTGATAGTTCTATGAATTTCACTAATGAAGATGGAAGTCCTATTGATGTAGAGTGATATAGTAGTTCTGGTGGATCACATAGTTGCATGACAATCAGCTTTAAAAGAGGAGTTCTTGATATTGAATTTGACTCATTTAACAAGGCAGACAGCTAGTGATGCACTTAATCACATGCTATTGATTTCTCTGTTCTGACTGAATTAGGTCCTTTAGAAATTAGTAGTGTCATAAAGAGAGAGGTGAATTGTGGAGACCACTCAGAGTTGTGGCTATGTAAATAAGGAGTCTTTACATATGAGGCATTACAGTTCAGTCACCATTTGCTAAGATGAGGTCCATCCTTCTTTAAGTTCTGAGAAGTGGAAGGTGTTTTCATAGCAGTGGCTACAGATATACAGAAGTAGTCATAAATCCAGATGAATATCCTGGTTTCAGTGCTCTCAGGACAGGCATTCATCCTGCGATGTGTTATTATAGAATAATTTGTATGTTTCCATTCTCTTTTCTCCTCACCTCACACTCATTTAGTTCTTGTAGCATTTGATTCTTTAGCCAGTTGTTTGTCTCAGTTGCTGAGGATCTATTGATTTCAGGTGGCCAATAAAATGGGAGTAATTGTCTTAGGCACATGTCTGCTTTTTCCTGTTACTCTATGGGTAGGTACCCTGGAGAATGGGGAAGAAACTCTGCTGGACACCCCAGGACATTCAACTAGCAATGCAAAGTACATTCACAAGGCAACAGTTACTCTGAGATTACTACGACAATCATACTGGTTGGATTATGATATGCTTAGGCACGTATACTTGCTGGAAGTCAGTACTTTGTAACGTCAAGAGATTTGGTATTCTTGGCTCTGTAAATGTGTTTCCAGTAGGAATGTGAACATCACCATCCTGAACAGGTTTGCAGTGTACTATCCTCTTTCTGGAGCTCCACGTGAATGAGCTGGAAGAGAAAAAAAAGTACCTTTAGGGATCTAATGATTCTGGTATTATTCTTGACAGGGGAATATATTTTGGTTTAGTGAGGGACCTGATGGTCTTTTACCTCTTCCAGTCAGTGATAGCCTCTGATCTGCAATGCAGCACTGTAAATATCTTAATTTGACAGACTTCTGTCATGCCTTTTCTTCACTGAAGGCTCCAGGACATGGTAATTCAGAAGCTAGTTGCACCAACTTCATGGCTACTGGACTGTTCTTTGAAAGGTTACTTGTTTCCTTTTGTGGATAGACAAAGAATGCAGCGTGAAGTATTTAAGCAAAACTGTGGAGCAGCAAGAAATTTAATGGCATGTGAAGTGGTCACAGATATGACAGGAAATAAGAATTCTGAATTCGTTCATCATCCATCTGATTCCTCTCATGGCCTTGACATGCTTGCTTTACCAGAGAAAATAGCAGTAGCTGCAACAGCTTTACCATTATATTTTCTAACCATTGTGCCTAGTCTGATTAAAACAAAACAAAACAAAACAAAACAAAAAACAAAGAACAACAAACAACAAATCCATTAGACTCTTGCACTTTCTTCATTATGTCTATACCACTGGCTCAGAGTGTATGTTGCAACTAAGAATTCAGCTGAGTCACAGCAACATATTATGGATTATTCATGAAGATGTGATGCAAGATTTTGTAAATGGCACAGGTGGTACAGTGCCTTGTTACTTTGAAATAAAACTCTTTGCTAAGGATTAACCCTTAACATTTTGTTTGTGCAGTCCTGTTGCTCACTGGAATACAAAAAAAATTCAGCTGAATACAGCAAGTGTCCAAGTAGTCACCATCAACAGTGGGAGAAAAATTGAGGGCTGGACTTAGAGTTAAACTTAAGTAGCTAGTCAAAACTGTACCCATATTGCTTATGCATAAAATATGTCCTAATTCTGCACCATATTTTATTTTGTAAAAATACAGGTTTTGTATCTTGTGTTTGTTTCTTAAAATAAGAAAGAGGCAAAGGTGGTAGGCCCTGACTGGCTGTAGATACACTAATCTGTGACTCGACAACTCTCTAAGTGGCCAGTTCAACTTCTTTGCCTGTCTGCTCCCTCAACCCATGTTGGCACTCATATGCTAGAGACGTGGATGGTTTTTAATAGATGTCAGAAATCCTGACTTTTTCTCTGGAGGCATACAGATATGTGATACTACTGTTATAAGGGCACCCTCTGGCCATGATTTTCCTTCTAGAAAAACCATTATCTACTAATTTACTCAGGAACTATACATTTGCTTTAACAAAAATCCCAGCAAAACAACCCTGCTTGCTAAGTTCCATCAAGGACACGTGTAATGGGGAATTAAATAGTGGGCTTAATAGGTTTAATGAAATTAACTGTTTTAACAAGTAAAAGTATAGTCTATTTTGGGATATTGATTTGCTGTTATTGTTAAGAATGTGTCAGCATTTTCACTGCAGAAATGTTTCCTGGTTTAATAGAAAAAAACATTTTCATCAGTATGAAATTTGAAATGCTAACTCAGACCTTATTTAGACATGTAGGCAAATGGATTAGTTTTATCAATGTACTTATCATATTAAAACCAACATGACACAGAAGTAGAAAGCACTGCAGCAGGATTTGCTGGCATTCAGAATTTTTGGAAATTCTGCACTACGATTGAGGAAACAAAACTGACATTAGGCAATATATTTTTTTTTAAATTTGAGACTCAGTGCATAATAATATGTACTACAGAGTTTCTGTATTAGGAAGACTCTATCTTAAAATAATCTACTCTACCAACCAGTTTTTCTAAGTCTATGAATGGTTTGCTGCCACGATGGCCTAGCTCTTCCTGATGAAACGTTCTAAATCTGGTTGTTCCTTTATTTGAAATACATTTTATCTACCTCTCTTTAAGCAATGTCAAATCTTCTGCGTTACAGCTTGTGCTGTCAAAACATCATCAGTGCCTTGACACAGTTTTAAAGTGGGAAATCTCAGCAGCTGAATGCAGATTGGAAATACGAGTAAGATTATCTGGGACAAAGAAGTTAGAGAGAGAAAGGTTGAAGGATTTAGGTAGTCTACAATTCTGAATTGGACTTCAGAAAAAAACATGAAGAATTTTACTCACTGACTTTCTAGGTGCTAATTAGCACATACTGGTTGGCTTAGATCTAGTAGTTTCCTAGTCGTTCTCAGCAGATCACTGGAGTCTTTAAGGCCACACTAAACAATACTCAGCTGTTCCATGGAAGCAAACAGCTGGTATCTCTATTGGCACTAAGATAGCACAACAGAGAGTTTAGGCCTTAAATGGTATCTCAGAGCCTTGAAATTTCACAGTAGACATAAAGTAGGATATGGAGGTAAACAATTACAGGTAAATTCCTAATATACTAAAGGGGTGCAGCAATGGCTTTTGGGTACTTTTTTTATAGTATGCTGACCAAGTTATTGTTTTTGTGTTTTACTTAGACAAGGAAAGAAAGAGATATCAAAGGAAGAAAAGTGAAAATAATTGCAGGGAAGATATACTAGAAATAATAAGCATTTTGTCTGCATAAGTGCAATAGGTACCAAAGAAGGTTATGGTTTATGTAACCATAGGCAGTTAGTATTTATTCACATCTTTTATCTTACATAAGAGCAGCTCTAAGACTCTTCAATAAGCTAATAAATTTTTACTTATGCCTTTCTTTCCCATGATGGTTGTATTAACTTACTTTGATTTATTTGTCATGTTCTGCAATTAGTATTATAAGTAATGGTCTTCTCAAATAAGTTTTGTGGAATAATTCATTTCATTCTGGAACTCATTTGGTGAAAACTTTTATTTCTCTTCTGCCTGTAATACAATTTGTCCCTTGAGTGGTAGTAGGCATGTTGCTTACTTGCAAAGTATTTAGTGGTTCATGAGAAACATCAAGATTTGGCAGCAATCTGTTGGTCCAGAGATCTTGGAAACTACTAGTTAGACTAAAAAATGTTTTTCTTGGCTTTTCTGAGCTCCTTCTTGCAAATGGTAGTTATGTAGGTTCCTGGTGCTGTAGCAGATCAAAGGGCTGTGCCAAGTGTACAGAAGAAGGTGTGGGTACAGAGCTTTTGAAATATCAGGTGAGACTGAGTGGTGAGAACTGCCAAAGCATGTTGAAAGTAAAGACAAGGTAGCCTGCAACAAATAGTAGGTCTCCTTAATGTGATTGCTGATGACTGACCTTGGTTTGCTGTTGCTGAGGACATTGTAGCCTATCTAGCGTATCTACAGGGTGCTCAGGGGAAGGACAAGATATAATTAATTTCTGGTAGGAAGAGGCTGTAGTTTCAAAGACTTTGATTTATTATATCTTTTTTTTTAAAAGTAGAAATTAGTAAATAAAGCATTTTGAAGCAGTAAACTAAGTGCAACAGTGGAAATCTCCTTTTTTAGGTTTATTCAAATATGAAAATAGGGAACTAGCCCATATATGACGAATGTTATGCATTAGGGCTTAACTTTCCATGTAAGATGCTGTAGAGAGCTCTGTCTTGACTGGGCTGCTCTGCAATAGAAGATGGGGAGCTGGTTCTCCTGCCCATGACTGCTTGTCTCTCATGCTCTTTCCTCTAACGGAGGCCAGCTTATTGGTGTTCATGTGAAAAACTCATTTTCTAAGCCCCAAGACAGATTTCTTGTTAATTATCAAGGCCACTCTACTGGGCATGAAGAAGAGGGCAGAATGTACATACGTAGTGACAGGTGCTGCCTGTCCTACTCTTTGGGACACAAAGGAAACACTGCTTCCCACTAAAATTGTTTCGAATGTATTGCCACCCAATGCATAGCCACAGCTCTGCTGCATTTGCTGCTCTGGAACTGAGAATGCATCCTCTGGAAGCGGCAATGTGGATATTCCTTACAGTATTTGCAAACGAGGCCAGATTTTCTACATGCCTTCTGCTGGGGGAATGAAAAGAAGGAAGACTGATAGGCTTGAGGGGGGCGATGTGCTATTTCTCCTCTAACACATGTCTGAATGGTGAAAGAACTTCAGGGCTTAAAGCAGACAGTTCTTGGAGAAAAGGCTGGTTGCTGTAGTAGGCACTATTAACTTAGCCTTTTGTTTTTCATATGGATAAATGAAATGAAGTGTCACTCAGATGGAAAAATTATGTCAAATTATGTTGTTTTTCCTACTCTTTGGATGAGTTAAAAATGAGGAATCTTTGGATGTTTTCCTTGTTTTATCAGTTTAGCATCTGGTATTGTGTAATCACAAAGCCATGCTTTATCAAGCCTGCATATGGCACATGAATGTATGCAAAGCAAACTATACATTTCATCTTTTCTCCTCCGTAATTTATGATATATGGTAGAATAGTGCTTCTCTATCCACAAGCATATTCACTTTCATCGGTCTGAAATGCTGTGAGGATGTGTAGCAGTGGACTGAATGGGGAAGTCTGTCAGCAGGGCGTGCAGAGGGCATCGTTGGTCACTGGTTGCTTAGCTCAGAGATGCCTGTGCTGGAAGGTGAGGGATATTCTGAAAGCCTTTGCCTGGCACTCTGCCTGATATAGCAGAGCAGTTGTGGAGTTATAGATTCCCTAGACGATCTGTCTACATCTGTGATATATATGTGCTAGGCAGGGTGTGCATCTTGATATCTGTCAGGCTTCGTAATGCTATGCTTGGTGCACAAGGCAACACAATTATCAGTGCAGTGTGTGCAGGGCCACAGATACTGCTGTTAGCTGAATGAATAGAGCTGGGCTGGGGAACAGGGAAGATTCAGGTCTTTCCCGTCCTCTGCTAAATCAGGATGGACCAAATGTGCTGATTCAAAAAAGTCACTGTCTACTCTCCATTTCCTCTGTTCTAGAGACGTTCTCTGTGCAATACAGCATGGCGCTCATGGCACCTCCTCTTCGTTTTCTACTCAGCACTACATAGAAGTGCTGAGAAAGTTCACTGAGTAACTGTGTGTGTGTGATGTGGAGAAAAGATCAATTTAATAATTTAAAAAGGCAAAGCAACAAATACAGGAATTGCAACTCATGGAGAAAAGAGCACTGAAGGCACCCACCATTTTGTTTTATATCAAAATATATCTTTGTAGCTGTGCACAATGTACTTATTTTCATGATGAAGTCCATTGTGGTATATTAGAAAGAAAACAGATTTGAAATGGGACCACGTTCTTGGCTTCAATTTTTTTTTTTTTTTAATGTTTACATAGGTTGGATTTTTCACTTTTTCTTTTCATCCCTTCTGCACTCTCTCTCCTTGTTCTAACCTTTATTTTTTGTATTGTATAGACATAGCCACACTTATTTTTACACAGTAGCTGTGGATCTAATGGTGTTACTGGAAGGTGAGAAGATGAAGCAATGAGCAGTGCGTCACTGGTAGGGTTGATCTCATTTCTTATTAGTTCTTTTCTTACAGTATGAGTAAAAAAAACACTTAGTCTGAAGATGGCACACTTGTGTGCTCTTGGGATGTATTTGCACATATGAAGGCTGCTGAGGAAATCTCGAGTTTTGGGTGCTCATTCCTACATTCCCACATCAGCTTTCCAGATCTGTGACTTTACAAGTGGTCTGCAGATGAGTTCTGCATGCCAAGACTGGGAAATAATTTGAGATATAAATATCTTTCCAGAAAATTATGCATCTGAGAACTGTGGCAGATGCACAGGGACCAGAAGAGAGAGTGGGAGTCTCTTAAAAATGACTCCTTCTCCAAGAAAAAATATTTGTGGAACTGTCAACACACAGAAAGACACACACACATCTCCCTAATATGATGCAGTAGAATCTGATCCTTCAGAGAGAACCCAGTTCATCTTCTACAATGCTCCACAGAACAGTTCTGTAGGTGGGTCCCCATGGGGCAGGTAGGACAGCCCTTTGCTTTATGCCCCTGAGCTGTGGTCAGTCTGACACCGGGGAGCAGCAGCAGGAGGGAAGGGAAGGAGTAGGTTGGGATGGCTACTGGGAGCTGCCTGTGAGGGGTGCTGCCTTTCCTACCTGCCATGCTCTGAGGCTGTGGGCCTGATGACATCACAGACTTCCTCTTTGGAAGCCAATGTTTTAAAAGAGAGGGTAAGGTGATTAGCAGTAGAATAATTAATGTGTTTATCATGGGAAAGTTAAATCTTAGGCAAAGCAAGTCTAGTCATTGTTTTTCATAACAATGTGACTTTTTTTTCTGTATGGACTTATGCTTTAGAGTATATCCTTGAGACCTGATCATACACTGTTTCCTTTAAATTAGGACTGCATGTTCTAAAACTATTAATATCAAAAAAGATCAAGTTAATCAAGTGTCTCACCAGACACTGTTGAAGTGACATATGTGCTGTTTTGGAAGACTTGTATACTGAGTGACAGAAATATAAAAGCTGAAATGACCAGATTAACTTTTCTACTGTGGTTTTTGTTTGTTTGATGGTGAATGTCAATTATTTTTATACTCAATAAGTTTACCTGCTTTCTAAAATTTCTAAAATAATTTATTCATGTACAAAATTAAGCCTATAGTTTTTTTTTTAGGGTAAATTGGTAAAACATATTACAAAGTAATACCAAATTCAGTTATATTTATGAATGAGCCAGTGGTGGCAGGGAAACACCTGTATTCCATCTTCATCCTGTGTGGATGGGGAAGAACAGCAAAGACATCCGTCCTGTGGACAAAGCTTTCTTTTGGTAGTTCTATGTATTCTCAGGTCAGATTGTGGGTTTATAGCACAATTTTGTGGAGATTGATGACAGTAGAGCATTAGGCACAAGTACTATGCATATCACCTTTAGATTTTGTTTTGGTCACCTGAAGCATGTGTTGGTGAAGACAAATGGAAAATGTTTTCCCCTTTGTGGTTTTCTTTCATTCCATTTTCATCAGCTTCATAGGCAGAAAATCACATCTAGTTTCAAATCCTCACCATTTCTTAAATTCATGTCTTGAAAACCCTTTGCTGATTGTGTTAATATAAGAAATTTCTATCTTGGTTGTTGACAAAGTGGATTTTTAAAGTACTTCTTACTATGATATCTGGATGCTGAATTTTGATTGGAAAAATAACCAGGACTCTTTGGCTCTTGTAAAATGACAATGATGGTTTTTAATTCTGTGAGATAGCATAATTTCATGAGAATGATAAAGAATCATAAATGTTAGTCACTTGAGGAAACAGTTTAGAAAAGAGTTCCTTTTGTACAGTTGGTATAAAAAAATCATTGGCTTAAACTACTTAAGTTTGCTGGAACAAATTTTACCGATCAGTGGGGCTTCAGTTCCCAAATTATGAAATACTTATTTGACTTTTTTTTGATTATAAGAATGAATAAGGAAGGTTTGCCCAGGGAGTTTGTGGAGTCTCCTTCTTTGGAGATATTGAAGACCTGTCTGGATGCCCACCTCTACAACCTACTGTAGGCTACCTGCTTCAGCAGTGATCTCTTGAAGTTCCTTCCAACCCCTGTTATTCTGTAATAAACTAAAACCAGCCTGACAGTAGTCTGACTTTTGGGATTTTAATGATTAGCTGCTTTCCTCACTCCCTAGCAATTCTGTATGAATAAAGGTTTGAAACCAGAGATCTTGGTCAGGCTTTTCTGAACTCCAGAACCTTCCTCTCCTATTAAAGAGAGGTTACGCTGCAGAAACAGAGCCTAAAACTCTTCAGGAGATGTAGCGAGTCAGGAGGAAGACCACACACAGGATATGCTGCAGAATTCTCATCCTGCTGAAGTCACCAGTTGGAAAACCTGGCGACTGTCACTTGGGATAAAAAACTTACAGAAAGAATTGGCAGCAGAGTTCGGCTGCAATGCTGGCCACAATACAAATTGTTATTAACCTTGATTAAATATAAGTAATGGCTGACTTCTCAGAAAGATTGAAATCTGGTAGCTTTGAATGGGTAGCGGCAAGCTGCCTTGCAATTACCAAGAAGCAAACATTATATACAAGATTTAGTATTGTGATCATCTGATTAGCATTGCAAATATAAGTAATTTATTTGTAGCACCTAATTAAGTTTAAATGTTCTTCAGGTTTTTAGGGAATATTCTTTCTGTTCTCTATCTAGCAATTTTCAGGCCTGATGAATATTTGCAAGATTAAATTACGATGTCAGATAGCCACAAAGCAGGACTTCTAATATGGAATTTCATTAGTAGTCTCTTCAGAGCTTAAGCTTCTCAACAGTTTGTTATTTGCAAAATTAAAACTACCTCTGAGAGTAGTTTCCAGTATCTGACAGCAGTGAGTGACTGCGCATACTGCACAAACATACAAATGTATTTAATAGAAGTCGCTTAGGAGAAGAGATCTGCTATTCCCAAGCAGGCACAATGCTATCTATGGCTCTGGTTTATTTCATTGGATGTTATTCTCATCTTGTCAGATACGAGTAAGTCTACTAGGAATAGTTAGTTCCAGACAGGTTCTCTTTTGGTAGATTTACTGTTCTGTGTATTGTGTACTTCACAGATTTCAGAAGGAAGCTGCACCTTGTTAAATGCAATGACTGTACCAGGTGTCTCTGAAAGAGGGATAACTCTGGTGATGGGAGCAATACAGAAATAATAGAAAAGGCGACTATCAATAGGAAAATGTTTTCCAGAAAACTCAAATCATTTTTGATGCTCTTGAAGTAATGCAGTCTCTGTCAGTACAAAAGTTCATGAAGCTCTTTCTGCTAAAACTGAATTTTGAATAATTTGGTATAACAATCATGGTGAAGATGTTGTTGTTGTTTTTCAAAAAAAATCCCAACCCCACAAAGTTGTCAATCTGAACAGAAATTCAGAGCCAAGAGATGACTTAATGCATTGTGATGTCACTGCTTGTTTCATATAAATGTTTTATAATTTCAGCACTTTATTTATTTATTTATTTTAAACAAAAGAAGAAAATTAAAGAAATTCTTTCATTCCTTTTATGGATAGTTTCCCCCTTCAACCCTATACTTTCTTGTGTTCATGGGACTGAGATTTCATACTAAGATCCAATAGAGACCATGTTATTTTATCTGGCTATAAAATTCTCAAGTTTGACAAAATTCTTTTACTTGCTTTTACTTACTTTCTTCTTTTACTATGCTTTTACATCTGTTAATTTAAATAGGAATACTTACAAATTGGATTCAGCTATTCAACTTTATAATCATTCATGAACTAAGCAGTAGATATTTATCTTGACCATCATAGCTTCTCATTATTTTTTATTTTCGGAGATGTAGGTAGTGAAATTAAAATTGTAGTTGCGAACATTTTCTAGCATTTGTAATGAGATACAGAGATTGATACAGCATTACTCAGACTTAATGGTTTCAGTACTCGAAGGATGTAATTCATAATGTTCACTGGAAACTATCAAAAAGTTTGTTCTGTAAGCAATACAAGATTTTTCCTTAAAGCTGTAAGAGTAGAGTGATTTCTTGACAATTTTTTTTTCTGACTTCCCATTTTCTAGAGTCAATAGAGGAGAAAATCATGGGCATTTTTATTGACTTGCTTATATTACAGGTGATGTCACAAACGTATAAAGATATATATGGCTCAGGAATATTGTACCACATGCAGCTAATGCATAATAGAGATTTAGTCTTCTTAGTTGAAGAAACTTTTGGAATGTTCCTAAATTTAAATGTGCTGACAGCAAACTAACTCATTTGAAAATTAATAATAATTTTATATTCAAATATTTTTATATAGTAGTAATGATGCTAAATAGTCTTACACAAAAATCTATTTGTATAGCAGCTGCTATTATGTGATTTTTTTTAATGTAAATTATGTGGAAATTCAAAAAGCTCTAGTTCTCTTTTTGAGAGATACATTACACAGTTTCTACTGAACTTTTAGCAATTATACATAATTTCGTTATAATCATTTGAGCTCTTTATACCATTTTCACCTTTTTGAACTAGCATATTTCTGTAATTTCTTGCAACAGAATTTGTAGGTGAAGAAGAAGGGGGAAGAATTGATCAGAATTAAATTTCTTAGGCTTGATGAATCAGATATCTTTCCTTGAGAGCTTAGCAAGAAGTCTCTTGTATTCCATAGTGAGGAAATAGAATGGGATGACTACTTGGCTTTTGTGGGAGCGGGTCATTCAGCAGAGATCACTGAAGGAAAAGCAGATGGATTTCCAGTGTTTTCCCTTTCCATTTCTTTGCTTAGCTTGGACCAATCTTATGGCAATTGATTTGTACCAAGAATGACAAGCACCCTTTAAAAGGTGAAGACAATGAAGAATGTGAATGACAGAATTGTAGCGGCTGGAAGGGACCTCTATATATAACACATAAATATATGTTCTAGTATTTTGGATAGACATATGAAGATGAGCAGGAGGCTTTGTTCTTGTCTTGCTGTATATGCCTCAGCATTAAATCTCTAAATCTGATCTGGTAATCCTAATTTCATTTTTCAGATGATAAAGGCAATTTCAGAAATTATTTCATCTGTCCTTTTTAGACAGCTTGTTTGTGTTGGGATTACTCTCTGGATGCACCAGCTATCTATTTAATGCAGAGTGCTTAGGTTGCTTAGCACAGACCTGAGTATCTAGAATTTTTGTGTTCAAGCAGGTGAATTTCTCCTAGTTTGTAGAAGGCAGGACATTGTAACCAAGACTTGGTCAAGAAGAGTGTTTTATCCTGATATCCAAGTTCTAATACATCTGCAGTTATTGCATGAAGAGCAGTCAGTGTTTACCTATCTCATTTTCAAAGACAGATTGTTTCCTCACCAAAAAAGACAGCACTGGGAGATAAAGAGAAGAAAGGTCACTAGCAAAGGAAGTAGTTTCCATCCAATCCAATCGGAAAACATTTAGAGAAAAATGTTCTGTAATGATCCAGTAGGCCATTTCATGAGATTTCACTGTGTGAAGTGACTATTTCTCAAGAGATCCTCTTTAAGTAATTAAGACTGAGTAGCTCTAACTCACTGAACTATTTTAGTCAATGTGGAAGCCCCTGTGAATGACTGCCTCACATGTCTGTGCCACGGAAGATCAGATGAATTTTAAAAGGCCACATTCTTCCATTGTCCTAAGGACTGCTTTATAAGTTCAATGCCTGGCTCCATGGATTGTTTTCTCTGACGTGTCATTAAATTTTAACCTGGAGTCTAAGACTCTGAGAAGCAGAGTTTCATGAGCTATTAAAACAGTTAATATCTCATGAGTTTTCTTCATGCTTTGGTTAAAAAGTTTATTGTACTCACTTTTTACTTTTGTATCATTTTTATAAGTTTCTTCACATATTTATTTAAATATTCCTCTCTGAAAATTAGTGTCACAACGATACTTTATGGTATGATCTCTCCCTAGAGGAAGTTAGACTTAATTGTATTGTGTGACTGTTAATGAGTGGCTCATCTGTACTTAGTTTGTGCACTGATTCCAATATGTTTTAAAGAAGGAAGCTGAGTGAATCTATTAGTTCTACACACTGTAAAAGAAGCTTTTCCTGTTTTCTTGTTTTCTTAAGGGTTAAACAGGTGATACATTCTGCATATTGAGCTGAAATTTCCATAATCACTTGATATTTGGTTCTGTTTCTTTTGTATTTCTTAAGTTTTTGCAAGTGATTTCCTTCTCTTGGACAAATGGCTTTTGAAATAGATGTATTATGTTATACATTTATAATACAAGATTATTGTTCAATCATATACAGTTGTAAGTATATCTTTATTTATTCGTTATCCTATTTTTCAGATATAATGCTCATTCTGCCCTCTACAAAAACAGTCTCTTTCCTGTGTGCTTTTGGGACAGAATTTACATCTAGCTGCATTTGTATTTGTTTTCTATGCTTCTGTGACCTTATGTCATTACCAGGCAGATTAAATCACCTAGTTCTGTTTCTCAGATTCTCCCATTGCATGCTGGCATCTATCTTTTTTTTTATTACAGGTGCTTCAACTATGTGAATAAAACCCCTGATGAATCACAGTGTGCTACTTCTCAGAATTTTCTTCAGATGCTTTGCTATCATCCTTTCAGTGCATATTAGGAATTTTCACCTTACCCAGATACAGAGTTGTGTGTAATGTGAGGAAAGAGATGCTGATGTTGGATGATGTGCTCAGTTTCCCATATCTGATAATAAAAGGTTTTTTGTGAAAGGCAAGAAGTCTTATCTGAGCTGCAGTATGTTTCTTCCAGAACAAAGTTGTCATTGGAATGATGAATCAATTAGTCAGTGTACTTGGAGGTGGTGGCTATCTGGGGACCAGGGACTAGCAATCACAATATAATTAAGTTCATTACAAGTAAAACCAGAAAATCTCAATGATTTGTGCCTCAAAAGAGTTAAATACTCAAAGCTAAGAAACCTGTGAGAGCAAGTAAATATTTCTGAAAGTATAGAAAAGAATAAGTGGCACCTAGGGGCAAAGTCCTGGCTAGTAGCATTTCTTGAACTATTGATGTAGGGATGGCAGCAGTTAGAAATAATAAATCAAAAGATAAAATGATGGGAAAAAAAATAAAGAGGATATGAGAGGTTATGAACTACTAGATTTTTGTTAGGAAAGTCAGAGTTGTCAGGGAAAAAATCTATGACTGAACTAACTGTGATAGAAGACTTTTTTTTCTTTCCTATCTTATAAGTACAAAAAGAAATGTTGAAAACAGTCAATCCATTTCCACAGAACGGAAATGATTACATTGTTACTATGATTCACAGAAAACAAAACCACTCAATAAATGTCTTTTTCAATGTAGAAATAGGGTTATGTGTTCTTATTACATGAAAATCATAGGATTACTCAGGTTGGAAAAGGCCTTCAAGATCATCAAGTCCAACCACGACCTAACCATACTTCCCAAACTCTAACAACCCTCTGCTAAATCATGTCCCTGAGCACCGCATCCAAATGGTTTTTAAACACATCCAGGGATGGTGACTCAACCACCTCCCTGGGGAGCCTATTCCAGTGCTTAACAACCCTTTCTATAAAGAAGTGTTTCCTGATATCCAACCTAAATTTATCCTGGTGTAACTTGAGGCCATTTCCCCTCATCCTGTCACCAGTGAGAAGAGACCCACCCCACTCTCGCTGTAAGCACCTTTCAGATATTGGAAGAGAGCAATAAGGTCTCCCCTCAGCCTCCTTTTTTCCAGACTAAACAGCCCCAGTTCCTTCAGTCTCTCCTAGTAGGGCATATTCTCCAAGACCTTCACAAGCCGTGTTGCCCTTCTTTGTACCTGCTCCAGCACCTCAATGTCTTTTCTGTACTGAGGTATACCCAAAACTGAACACAGTACTTGAGCAGCGGCCTCACCAATGCCGAGTACAGGGGTAGGATTACTTCCCTAGTCCTGCTCACCAAACCATTCCTGATACAAACCAGGATGCCACTGGCCTTCTTGGCCACCTGGGTACACACTGCCGACTGTCCATCAGTACACCAAGGTCTCTTTCCATCAGGCAGCTTTCCAGCCACTCCTCCCAAGCCTGTAGGGTTGCCTAGGGTTGTTGTGACCAAAATGCGGGACCCAACACTTGGTTCTATTGAAAATCATACAGTTTGTTAATGAATTACTCGTTCTGATCTTGGTTCATAAACATTTAGTGCGTTAAACAAAGTCTGCCATGGGTAAGCAGTTTTAAATCAGAATAACGTGTATGTAGTTGATTGGGAAGCTATCTACCTCCTTAATGTTAATCTTTAATAAATATCAGGAAGATGTTGCAATTTGAGAGATCTATAACAGGTTGATATTGTTCCACCATTAGAAAAGGATGTAATTATTAAATTATGCATTATTTTAAAGGATAGGAAGTTCATTAATGCTGGTCAACATGAATTTATGGAAAATAAGTCTTATCAAACAAACTTATTTCATTTTGGTATGATTATAGACTGAAAGAAAACTGCATAGGTAAAATTCAGATTCATAAAGCTGTCAGTTTAGTTCTATGTCATTCTAGCTTTGAGGATTTTAGGACCTGTTTTTTTATCATAAAATTTCAAAACTAAATTTAGAAGCCACTGTTGATTTAAAACAAACAAAGATTTAAAACTGCAGACTTATATGTTCTATGCAGAGTAATAGTGCAGCTTGGCTTGCTGAGAAAGTCTGTCTTCCAGAACAAATTTAAATGGGAGGCAAGGGAAGGAAAAGATGGACTGGAAGACTGTTGGCTGAAACCAGTCATGTCACTGGGCATCATTTTTTTAATGGTGAAAGTTTTAATTGTTGGAATAAATTATTCAGAGCATTCTCTGTTTTCTTATATATTTATATTTTATCTTTCTGGAAAACAAGTCTAACTTAAAACCATGTTTTTGCTGTTTTTTCTAAGCCATCAGGCACCACTTGGGGTACAGACAAGGGATTGTTTTATCTTTATCCCTACTTGGCAAGGTATCTGCATGCTATCCTCATGGATAGTATTGTGAGTGACCTCTCCTAGGTAATTTTTTTTTTTTTTTTTTTTTTTTTTTGTAGGGCATTTAACAAAGCACATAAAGAAATTCATGTTTTGCTGCAGTTCTCAAGTTATCTAAAGTAAGGAGTTGATGATGGTACCATAGGCATTTCCATGTTAGATGTTCTACTCATAGCTTGCCTCCCTTTCTGTTGTCCCCATTCTCCTTGGACATTACTAACCCTGGTGTTTATCCAGTACTCTCAGAGTGCAGAATTCTCTTTGGACATTTCATACAAAAACTGTAGAAGAAATACAATTTGTTTTACTTAAATGGAAATTTTTGTCTCAAATTGATATCTAAGTTAAGAAGTTACAAGGCAATTTTTAAAGTCATTCTAATGCATTTTCGTATTTTACTCCAAACATTGACAAAATTCCATATTTTGGGGTGTTTTTGTTTTGCTTTGCCTGAAAGAAGCATACTTTATTAAGCACGAATGTTGCCTCTTTTCTTGTTTGAAACATTTTACAGTCTACAGGGTATTTAAAGTAATGTTTTCCTCTTTGTAAGTTGATCATGTTTCTTCTGATCTTACCCCTTAGAAAATGTCATTATTTAAATGAGGGATCTTTTAGATTTCATAGCATAGCAAACTGATAAAAGACATGTCAGATAACCATTTTGTTGCGGTCATTTCTAGGGAAAATCAGCAAAACTAGGCTCTTATGATGTTTGTCAGGTCGGTAAGTGAACCTGTCACTTAAGACTGCAACACCTATTGCCAAGAAGTTCTTGATTAGAATTAATTTTGACTGTCTTATCACATCTAATTGAAAACACAACACTGAACTCATAGTAAAAAAGAAGAGCGTGCAAAGGCATTGTGTTTTATTTATTAACTTATTTATTTTTGTGTTTATTTGTTTGAGGTTTTTGATTCATCAGAGTATCAGATGGGAGGCTATGTCTAATTTTGTGTGTGTGTGTGTGTGGATTCTGTTATATAATTTTTTCCCCTACTTCTACCCAACTGCTAGAATGAAACAAACACCTTAGTAGGCAACTTCTATTTTTTTCTCCCCTAAATGACTTCATTTTGGCAGGGAGGAAGCATCTGCACAGTACTGTAATTTCTTCCCACTAATGTTCTGACGAGAAACACAGAGGACAAAATCAGTCCTTGCTATATGTACAGATTTAGGGGGTGCTATTTTCTTCATTAAAAGCCTCCTTGCTCCAATTCATTGAAGCTACATAAAGATAATATTTGGCAGGGATGTAGACTATGTCTAGGTGACCTTGCCACTTGCATGGAAAGTGATTACTAACAACTAATACTAACTTCATTTTCTTATGCATGTAGACTCATTTTGAAAAACCTTGTGCAAATATGGCTTGACTCTCATTAATGAAGTTCAAGAGAGGCATGGTCACATTAAAATCTATTCATTTTATTAGAAACCTTCATTCCTTTAATTTTAAATTTCCAAATTATTATTTTAGATTTGAATATTAACTTCATAGTTTAGAATTAGCCTTATTTAGTCTGAGGTGTTAAAAAAAAAAAAAAAGATCAATCAATTTCTTCTTCTTTCTTATTTCCAGAGAAGACTTCCTTCTTTCAAGTGATATTTTCTTTCAGCCTGTAAGAAGTTCCGTACAACTATTTTTTTTCTGTCTCTGTACTTAGAACAAATACTTCTGCAAGTTCAAACAATATCAAGCTGATTTAAGATCGAAGATTATCAGATAGTTCGACACTTCCAGTGGAAAATACAAAATATGCAGTTTTCCTACAGCTAAGAAGACATTATCCTGAAATTTAACAAAGGTTGGGACTCTCAAAATCTAAAAACAAAAAGTAGTCTTTCAAGACATGGCTTGATATCTCCCCTTTTCCCTCGAGCAAGAGGTAGGTTCAATTAAGAAAAGAAACATGTATTTCAACATTTTATTATCACATTAGATAGCATACAGGTCATGTGCCTTTGACCTGAGGGACTCTCTTCAATAGATGTATATAGGCCATTGACAACTGCAACCTCACAGGGAAAAGTTTGAGGTTGCTTTGTTTGTTTGTTTTTGCCAAAAACCTTGCCTTTCAATACATCCAAAATAACACATTTAATAAAGAAACGTGTTATATAGCCATGAAGTAATTTAGGTTCAAAGGGGCCTCTGGAGTTCATCTGGTCCAAATCTTGCTCAGTGTGGGCTCAATCAAATTGTTCAGGATGGAGTGTTGAACATTTCCAAGGATGGCCACCACCTCTCTGAGCAACCCGGTTCAGCATTTGACATTCTTTTGTATGTTAGCAGACAAATGCAAATATATGAAGGAAATTATTTTTTTTTCTGTTACACAATGTGACACTAGAGCCTTCATAAGTGATAGGAAATCAAGGGAGTTTCCTATCTTACTTTTCCACTATCATAGCAATGTGTTTCTATTAGCTCATGGATAAAACATGTACTAGAGTAACAGAAGTTCAAACAGTGCCTCACTTTACCTTCTCCCTTCTAATTAAGCCATCTATACACAGGTAGGCCAGACCCGTTATAGTTTTGTCTGTCATTCTGTAAGGCATGATTTTGTACGTTGTCTGTGATCATCAAGGAAGGATTTTCAGCTGTCTTGTTTTTAGTTTGGAGAATGTCTGATCAAAGGAGATAGGTTAAGGTTGATGCAGGAGAAACACTTCAAGTTAATTCCATGATTACTCAGGAGAATATCACTTACGAAAAATGTTAGAGTTAAAGGAAAAATGATATGTACATGGCAAATCAACGATCTTTATAATAATTTCTGCAATATCCACACAGCTAAAATATTTTCCATCATGCCCAAATGGAACAAGCAAAAACACATAAGGAAAGACAGTTTAAATATGTATTACAAATACCTCTATACATCAACAAAATCAGTGGTTGTTAACAAAGAGAGTTAACAGCATGACTGAAAATTTATATAGGCTACAAAATATTCAAACACAGACTGGGGAAAATGGAAAAATAAAAACAAAACTACAACAGCAAACCAGTAACTAGACTGGTGCCTCAACCATGGCCAATTACGTACATGCTGAGGACCAACCCCTAGGATTCTCGAACATTCATTATCTCGATACTTTGAGGAATGACCCAAACTTTAATTTCTGTTGGATTAGGGAGTTTTTTTTTTTCTTCTGAAGATGTCCTTTCATAATTGCCTTTTTCAGGATTTCTTTTGTCTTCCTTTGAGGAGATCCAAGAAAGATGATGTAGGATTCATTATTGGACCAACCAGGTCACCAGCTTACTTCTTATGTGCTATGCTGAAGCAGAAGCTTTGTGTGTTTGAAATGGAACTTGAGCATCTTTAGTAGTGCAGTGTGATAATTACAGTGTCACCGTGATGCTCCTGAAATAGGATTTAACATTCTGCAAACTCTCATGGCAGCTTTCATAGGACCAGATGCTTCAGCTCAATCTGTGTTGACTCAGCTCAAGTGAAAACTGCTTGAAGTTTTTGCAGTTGAGGGAGAAGTTGCTGTCTCCAGGAAAAAGAAAAAAAAAAGTTTATTTTTAACTTTCTTTTACTGATTTAAGAAGCTTTACTTTTATTTTATGAAAAATATTTCTGAGAATACTTTTGGTCTACTGTAAAAAACCAAAACCTCAAAGTGACTTTATAGTCACTGAAATCTGCATAAAATAAAGCAGTTTATACACTTAAAGATTTTTTAAAATAGATTTAGAAGATTTTCTTTTTAATGTTTAAACAAATATTTATCAAACATGTTTTGACCAGGTTCCAGCTGCAGAATCATAAAAAACATGTTAATGACCTCTTAGTTTCCAGCTCCATCAGCAAGCTATGTACACGACTCCCACTTCCAGGAGGTTCTTTCAGTTGGAGTTAATTCTGACAAAATGCTTACCCTGGAAATCTAAACCAGGCATAACTCTTAACAATTCAGGCTTTGCATGATTTCATGGTGCTTTATCTGAGTGGCAAACATAAGGAGGTACCTGAATTATTGTAAATTCAACTATGTTAATTTGCAATTATTGATACTTTCAAAATTTTATACGATTTTTTTGAGGAAAGATTTGTTTGAAAGAAGGCATCATGACTGTCTTATCAAGTGTAATTAGAATGTAAATCGTTGATTCCTTAGAACAAAAAATGATTTTTTTTTTTAATGGTGATTCACTCTGAAGTAGATATGACCAATATTCTCAAAAGAGATATCTTTTCTTCTTCTTTGCTACTGTTTTGAGTTGCTAAAAATTGGAATAATTTTTCTATGGTAAGTCATTCCAGCTTCCTGACAGTTCGGATAATTTTTGTGGTATACTGTCATCCAAATGACTTGATGCATTTGGTATGAATAGAGATGGGAACATTTTGTAAGTTATAACCACAAGATAATTTATTCATACAGAGAAGGCATTGTATTTGATAACTGATAAATTTCATTCTGTTTTCACGATAAAAGCAAAAAAGGGTGTGTGGATTGCAGCTGCTGGCTTAATAATGCTGCTGATGACTAAGAATGGAATGGATCTTTCTGTGAGTTATATAATCAGTTTAAAAGCTCTCCACATTCCACCTCTGACAATTTATTAAAGAAAATTAAAACAAGATGCTGTGAAAGAGATTAAAAAAAAAACCCACAACATGTTTAGCTGTTATAAATGAATGTAATTGCCAGATAAAGATCAGGTGTGAATTATTTGAACAGTAGCTCCAGGAATATTTTTAAAAGTAAGCGCTACATCTTTTCTATATTAAAATGAAACTAAATATTATGTTTATTTAGGCTCAGAGACTCTCATTTAGAAAACTATGAAGGGAAGTGTTGAACATTTTGCTCTGATTAATTGCGAACTTACTTAGAATTATAATTATTAACAACTGAGAGTAATAGCAAATAAGAGCTCTTTCCTCATTACACTAGGGTTGGTGCTTTCTAAAGATGGAGCTTTGACTGAAATGATGATAGCTGAAATAAACACACAGCGCACAGAGCATTCTGGTTGCTTTTTAGCCTGGGACTCGTTATTGCCTCAGCAAAATATTCAGCATAAACTTCACCTCTGCCTCACTGAAGGTCTTCTATATACACAGCATTTATGCCTGCCCAGTTTCTATTTAAATGGAATGCTGTTTAGAAGCCATGGTAGAAAAACATCAGAAAGAAAAGGAGTTGAGAATGATCACAAGCTTAAAACAAGAGAGGGGAAAAAAAAAGAAAAAAAAAAATCTAACATCCAAACAACCACAAACAAACAGAAGATATGCTAAATGACATTTTTTTTAGTGTTTATTTTTGTTTTAACAAACACAACTTCAGAGTTGAAGACTTTTTTTTTTTTTTTTTTTTTTTTTCCCTAAGCCCAAAGGTTTCTTATCATTTCGAAGGAGGCTTAGGGAGGATGTGCCTCACCTGTTTTCTTCTCTGGTCCCAGGAGAAGTTAAATAGAGGGAATGAAGATTTCTGCTTCTTTATCCTTGCATGGGAACAGAGTCTGTCACAAGCTGACCTAAAGTCAGAGAAGAGAAACAACAAAGAAAACAAAATAACTGCTTGATTAGGATGGGAAATAAATTTAAATACATAGCTGGAAGGATCCCAACACAATCAAAGTAGTGTCTGGCCTTTCTCAGATGTCAACCTCCATCCTGTGGTCATGATACATACAGGCTGTGTTTGCTCCACTATCTGCTTTTTCCTTCACTCTTCCTTTGTTTTGTATTAAGCAAGTCATACCTTGCCTTGAGACCTTGGCTATCTCAGGTATAGAATTGAAGAGTTATTCCCATCCTCCTGTAAAGTATATTAGGTCTTCCTATGAAAGGTTCTAGCTCAACACAAAGTGTCAGCACTGTATTGTTGAACACTACTGTCAGATTATTTTTTACCAGGCATTCTATCGTCCTGTGCACCTTCGAAATTCAATTTCTCTTTCTTTCTTCACAAGATGTGTTAATCTCTTAGGGTCCTTTTGTATTTTCCAAAATCTTTAATAACTTCACATTTTTACAAAAAATATTTTCTTTTTGACTCAAAAAGTATGTGTCAGGCAAACCAAAAGTAGAATACTGCAGCATCTATTAATTTTTTAAAGATCAAGCTTAGAGAGTAACCAATGGAGACTGGCTGAGCTATACAGCTCTGCTTGTGTGCAAGAATGATGTGCATGTGGCAGGGAGAAAGGTGAGAGATAAGGATTTTAGAGTCTTAATTTTATGAAGGCCTGAGGGGACACATTAGAAAGAGTAGAAAAATCTATCCGTAATGGGAGTTGTGTCTGGTTCCTAAACCATTCTTGTGTATTCCTTCTCCTCTTAGGTAGTTCAGGGCACACCCAATTATCTCCGGCAAAACTGATCATGTGTGTGAGGTCAGAAGAACTCAAAACCTAGTAAAGAAGCAAGGCCATATCAGTTCTGACAGCAAAAAATAAAGTGACTCGGTGGCAATGGATGGTCTCAAGTACTCTAAGATAGAAGTTAGAAAAACATTACTAGAAACCATACTGCAAGCTGACAGTTTAGCATTATGTTGAAAATCAGCAAGCATGTTTTTGCAACTCAAGGCTCCACCAATATTATCTTGATGCACCTGTGAGCTTAATTTCTTCTTGGCACAGCATTCAAAGTGCAGAGGAAGTCTTGCTGAGCTGGTGACTCCAGTGGCCAGCACACCTGCTGTGTGTAGCCATGTGCACTGAGTTCTACAAGCCAGTTCTCACCCCTATTGTATAGACAGCCACTGTACACATTTCTTTGTGTGCTCAAAAGCACCATGAGAAAGCTAGCCAAAATAATCCTTTTTAGCTACTGACTTCTGTATAAATAAATAAATGCAGTACGATAATGTGTTCGTTGCAAGATTACTTGATATATATTCAGATAGTTTTAATTTTATAATAATGGGGAAAAAAATAAATTAAACTGCATGTCATTTATACCGAAACACAGCAAAAGAAGAAACTGAATAGATAATATTTTAATGGCCTTTGCTGCTACTGTGATCTCCAAATAACCCTATGATTATTGTCTTGAACAGTGCAGCTTTTCAGAAAAACTAAGATTTGTTACATTAGTCTCAACTGTTGAAACAGTTGAAAACACAATATTTCCATCAGATAGATTTTTGAATGGCTACCACACGATTTATTATCTTCTGAGATAACGGGCATACATAGGAAATTTGAAGGACTTGTTGATTCATTGTCATTTGGGCTGGCTGGCTGAGGATTAAAAGAGAATAGTCTTGATCACTCATCTGATTGCCTTGTATATCATATAGTCATGGGAGACTGTATCTAGACCACCTGTTCAGTAGTAGATTATTGAATTGTTTAATAAAATGATTGTAAAGTGGTATGATTTGTTCCTGATATGGGTGTAAGGTAGATCTTTACCTAACATGATATGTGCATTGTGCTCTGCCTGGTGTTGTGTTGATGTGCTGTAAATAACAATAGTATTTTCTAAGTCTTTAGAAAAAAGGTATGCTAAGATATCTCCAAGAGGGTTTGGCTTAGAAGAAAGCAGTAAACGCTGTGATTTTGGGCATAAGTATCACTGGAAGGAGTATAAAGGTGAGAAAAGCCTAACTATTCAGATCTATAGTATTCCTACTTTACTCAAATGGCATTGGTAGAAGAGGATGGTCCCATCAAGAACAGAACTGTTACTGTGGCTACAAGGATGGGAGGATCTTTCATGCTTGTCTCCTGGAAACACAAGGTCAGTCCCTGCATTTCAGTAGGGAATTACAGCATTATTGCAGCATTATTGAAATGATACTCACTTCTGTTTTAAAACCCTCAGAAAATTAGATTTGTATTTCTTCTCTTGTCTGATGATTCTTCAGCTGCATGTAGGGTGTTTTTGTTTTTCTTTTTTAGTCTGGAAATGTGTATAAATGTGCTTCTTAATCTTAACATTACAAAAAATAATAATTACTTTATGTGTTAAAATATCTCTTTCTCAAAATGGCCTTAAGAGTCCACAAATATTAGGACTTGTCCTACTCCCATACAGAAGCAACTATTTTGTAATGAATGCATCTAATCCTTTTTCATGCTAAACCATTTTGTACTCCCTCTTATCCTCTTTATCTGATTATACATTGCTGTTTAGATAACACAGTGCCACTAATTGAATCTGATGATTCAAAGGTAGTCACACTGAAGTGCTAAAGAAGGCACGCACCAATCACCATAGAAGGTGTCTGAAAAGGGCAGGAAATGATTCAGCCATCAGAAAACCTAAAGACATCATCTTTAACTCTACTAACTTGAAGTTCATCATCAATAAGCACCTTTCTGTCATAAGAGAGCACAAGTCCACTGAAACAAATGTCATTTTGTCTGTATTCTGAATATTAGCTTTCACTGATAATACTTATCAATTTTAGTTTTGGAGCACTCAGTGGGCCTTATCTCATACAATCAAGTACACCTGATTGATTAAGTGTCCAGGACATGCGTATTTAATTTTAAACATGGGACATGCACTTTAGCACTGAATACTGGGAGGGTTTTAATAGCTCAGATACAAGTGACATGATCACTGATAGTCAATTTATTCAAGTAGTACTTTTTTATTTCTTCCAAAATCCAAGACTGTCTGACTGAAAAGTTAAAGGTGCTTTATTTTTCATTGCTGGTACCTCTCTTCTCTCAATGTCTTTACAAAAAGTCATGCATTATAGTTTAAAAGTTGATTATTTCCTGTAGGTAATCAGTAGATTGATGAAGGGTAACAACAAGGGAGATATTGCATATTTCTAATTATTTATTCTTTAAAAAATAGAATTATTTATTCTATTATTTATTCTTTAAATTTCTTTTTAATGAAGACTTGCACTTAGGGAATAAATAGCTTATTGCTTCTTCCTATTAATCCACAAGCTCCTGTGCACTACATACAGTTTGCAAATTCAGCATGTCTGCATTTGTTTTCTCTATCTGATATTTTGTGCAGATGAATGCAGTTGAAAATACAAAATGCATATTTTGGCACTGAATCGTTAAAAAGAGATTCTGCCTTGTACCTTCACCAGCTCTGAAGCAGATAAAAACAGCAGTAACAGCTTGCACAGGGAACTGTATGGGCACTGTATTTTTTTCCTAGAGGGAAAAAATAAATAGATAAACCAATTCCATGGTCCTTTCTTTCTTTCTTTTTCTTTCTTTTCTTTTCTTTTCTTTTCTTTTCTTTTCTTTTCTTTTCTTTTCTTTTCTTTTCTTTTCTTTTCTTTTCTTTTCTTTTCTTTTCTTTTCTTTTCTTTTCTTTTCTTTTCTTTTCTTTTCTTTTCTTTCTTTTCTTTTCTTTTCTTTCTTTCTTTTCTTTCTTTCTTTTCTTTCTTTTTTTTTTTTTTCCTGGATGTTAAGGATGAGATCCATGGCGAAAAAAAACCAACAGCATGAGAGTTCTTCTGTAACCTTAAACAGCCTAAATCATATTGAGGTCCATTTTAGCACTTCAGAGAACTGCAAATACATAAGTTCCATAAATACAAGAGCATATGCTAGTCCTTTGCAGAATGAGTCTGCTTCATCCAGGATAGCAGTAACTGCATATGTGCCATTTAGTTGATCAGGCCATAGGCAACACCAAAAATGCATCAGATTAACTGCATCCATATGCACGCTGTCTGCTCAGTGCAGAGTCAGACATCCCAGGAATGGAAGGCTATATGCATATTCACTTGGAACTGATCTAAATTTATGCAGTGGACATTTCCTTTTGATTTCTGGATATGCAGCAACGTGGACAGGACTGCTGCAATTGTACTGATTAGCTCGGTGAACACCAGGACTGCTCTCATATATCCCATCAGGCATAGCATTAGTGTAATTACTAGGTGGAAAGAGAGATGTGTGCAAAGGATATAGACTCTGTGATATTTGTGTTTTGCAGAATAGCACTTGGCATGTTGAGTCAGATAGAAAGCTGTTTTGTATGGGATGTGGTCAGCCAGCAACACCATTGAAGTGATCGTTCCTGTAGTGGATCAGTTTTGCTGCAAATAAATAGGAGAATTCATACTTGGCTGCAGCTCTATTTTGGTGATATAACAACTTATAAGCATCATTGTATTTATGCTGAAAATCTAATGTTTTAAAAGGACTCAGCTGCAGCAGAGTTGTTTTGTCTCATTTTCCTCATTTAGTCATTCCTTATTTTTTATACTCAGACCATATTGGTATGCTTTAGTTATAAATGTAAAAAACTGCTGTCACTATCACATATTAAAGCTAAGGTTAACACTGTTCTGGTCAGTCTCTGTTCTAACAAGTATTTTATATGAAACATTGCTTAAGTAAATGATCTGGGAAGATTTTGCATGCCTACTTGTAATGCACCTCTATTAGCTACAAGCTCTATTAGCTATTCAAAGCCCAACAGTTCCTACATTCAAAAGATGTACTGGAACCAGTTCTTACGTTTCTCTATGTCATTTTTTCCCAGCTTATTTAGGTGCTTTAAGTTCACATGTATATTAGAGTGCTTAGTAAGTACTTATTATGCATATAGCTGTCTTACTCTTAAGGTATAGAGTATTTCTCATCTTGTTTCTTGTGATTTCAAAATCTAAGGGCCTCGTAATAGTATCAGAATGTTTTCTGGAAGTGATTTGAAGCAAATTATGCAGATTGTAAGAATAAGTAAATCAGGTGTTGCAAGAGACTATACAGAACGTAAAATGCAAACTCTACAGAAGCTGCATTTTTCCTTCTGCTCACTGGCTTCCAGAGATAGCCTATGCATAGATGGATAGTATGAAAAATAATTGAAATTTCCCCAAATAAAACTTTCTTGCTATGTATAGTAGCAGTACAGGAGATGATTTAAATGAAATGCATCCAAAGTTAGGAAACTGTCCTTCTAAGTCAGAATCACCATTTTGAGGAGTTCAGATAGTGTTTTACCTTCTGTGGGTGGAGTTAAAATATGAGAAGTTAAGAAGTAAAGCTTATTTAGCTCTGTATGTCTTGCTGTGGAGGATACAGACCAGGCAGGGGATTGACCTAGGTGGATATAGATTGAGATACAAGAGCTTGTTGAAGAGGTTTTCCACAGAAAGTTAACACTGGTCTTTGCTATCTAAGAAATAAATACAGTTTTAAAGAAACACAAATTCAAAATAAGAATACAGAGATCAGAGAATTGGAAACACACAATTTTCAAGAAGTTTTCCATGTTGAATCCATGCTTGCCAAATTCAAATATAAGTCTAAGAAAAGTTAGAATTTGGTAAGTGCAGTTTCAAATCTTTACACAGTCTGATACAGCAATTTAGTATTAACGTCTCACATGCGGATAGAATACTTTTTTATAGTATCCCTTGTATGTGTCTTCCTGAAGATAGTTTTTAAAGATTGGGTTGAGTTTAGGCACTTGATTTATCTCCTACATTCTTATAAAACCATTTTAAAGTAAATGATGGAATATCTTTAACTCAACCCAAATAGTCTTTATGATCTCATAGGAAATAGAAAAAAAAAAAAAAAAAGAGTTTATAAATAATTAGATCTGTACTGTACAGAGAGAATTTCTGACTTCCCAGGCTGAAAAGTCCTCAGATAGGTCAGAGTGCGTAGGGCAGCTTTTCTCTGACAAAGATTTGATTTGTTTGGCAGTGCCAGAGAGAAAAGCAACATATGCCTACAAAAGGGAATATAAAGGTATAATGAAAGAAAATGAGAGCTCGACTAAGTTAGCCCTTCATTACTACCACAATATATCCCAGAGATCAGGTTAAACTCACCCCATACAGAATTTGAAATAGTGCTAAAGCAGGGAGTAGGAAAATATGCATCCCTGGGTGACAACGAATGGAAGAGAAGGCAGCAGCAGCAGCATCTTCCCTTGTACCTCTGCAGGCATGGGATTGCATACCCAGAAGTGTTTGTTGCCCATTTTCTATCCTGTTGGACTAGCTTAGAATTGGGACTATTGTGGGGGCTGTGTCTGAAGTATTCTGCCTGCCAAAGCCCTGGGGACTGTGGCTGGGAGCACTTTTTAGATCAGATAAGACAGCAAGCAGGAGCAGATTGGAAGAAACTCTGCAGTTTAATTGCTTCAATGTATAATCACTAGACAAAGACAGTGAATGATCTGACCATTAAAATGAGAAAACTGAATCATTACATCAGGCCACTTGATTTTCTTGTATGAATATATTTGCTATATATTTGCTTACTTAGAGGTTATGAGAGAAAATTGTTTTTATGGGAGTATCTGACCACAACATTTACAGAAAGAAAGTGTGCCTTACTGTCTTTCACTTTTGAAATATATTTATAGGATATTTTTAAAATAATTAATACAGTCAGAAGTTTGCTAGTCTGTGTGTCAGGGTTTCTGAAGGGAGTACATTCTGTGTACACTGAATTTTGCTCATACTAATGGAGGTGATTATAGTCAGCATTTATGCATCAACTGAATGAAGGTGCTCCAAAGGAAACCAGGAGAGATTAAATATTCTTTCAATCTTTTTCTGAGATAAATCACCTTATTCTTCCCTTATACTCAGAATAATTCAGCTGTCTACTCACTGCATCGACATCTTTTAATTTTCCCAAGGCTTGGCTTAAGTGCATGCTGGGTGACACTGGACATCCAGTGTGACTCCTTAGCACTGTGAGCTTTCATCCCACAGGCAGAATTTAATAAGGGCTGCAAATAGTGTTGTATGTAACATTTCATTCATGAGAAAAAATACTCCAATTTTCTGCCTTACAATGTACAAGCTGCTTTGAGGAAACTGGGGCTATTTGCTGAAAATGCTTTTGTGCAAACATAAATGCTTACCCAAGTTACTTGCCCAATTTGTGAACAAAAATGATATTTTCTGAGGTGCATTTTTAATATTTATGTGTTTTGGAATGGACAGGTATAATGGTTAAAATGGTAGCATATTTCTTCAGATTTACAGGAACTTGATGATATTCTATATCACTGCTCTGGTTTCTATAGGTAATTGTAACAACAATTCTGTCTTCAAATTAAGGAATCTGACATTAATTTGACTCCTGTTGCATAGCTTTTTCAGTGTGTGAGATGCTCGATATTAGAATTACACAGGTTTGAGCTGTTTCCCTTCCCTTTTCTTATGAGCAGAAACTCAAAGAATTTTACCATGGCATTCAAATGAATGTTACACTGAGGTGAGGGCCTAAGAAGCAGAACTTGTGCTGTCAGGATATATGTATACACGAAAGAAGAATTCAAGTAAATATTGTGGTAGCTGAGATAATCAAACATTTATTCCACCACCCAAATTTATCTTATGATTATCTGATTTTCCCAGTTCTTAAGATCTAGAAAAGGTACACCTTATGGCTAATTAGTAATTTAGTCTGGAGATAGTTCTGAGCCATTATCAGCTTCTCAAGTCTTCTCAGAATACAACCAAGTGACATTTCAAGCATTTATCCCTTTCCCATATTTCCATTGTTCATGTGTTGAATTTCTTCTCTTTCTTCATCTTCTCTTCTTCCTCACCCCAATTTAGAGGTGGTTAGCTATCCAACACCTGTTTAACTTCTCCACAAACAGCAGTCATGAGCACTATTCATATGTGAATTAAATGAAGTATGTGAACCTCTCGCAGATGTGGGGTTGATAATCGTGTGACAGTTTTCAGAAGATGAATTATACTCAAATACCATTGAAAGTTTACTTAATCACTAATTTGTCTCTGCCAGACTCCAATATCCTAAAACTCTCAGCTGACTTTTAGTAAATATACAACCATTATCAATAATTTTCGTTCTTGTGACAATTTATGATACTCTGTTCCCCTCAGTAAAAAATATTCAACAGCTCCTTGCATTATCAAATGATATTCAAACTAGCTGAGTGAGAGTTAGAAGTTTGTTCTCCCATATTCCACACAGATTTTCACTATGGTGGAGGTTTTTCTTATGGTTTAGAATGGTCTTAGATCCATGGACATAAAATATTATCTAACTGGATATATAACACCAGAAAGATAGATGTGAAAATAAGTATGTAACAAGTAAAAATAGTGTTTTTGTATGTAAATTTATGTGCAAATCATAGAATCATAGAATGATCTGGGTTGAAAAGGACAAAAATGATAATCCAGTTTCCACCCCCCTGCTATATGGAGGGTCACCAACCACTAGACCAGGCTGCCCAGAGCCACATCCAGCCTGGCCTTGAATGCCTCCAGAGATGGGTTATCCACAACCTCCTTGGGCAACCTGTTCCAGTGCATCACCACCCTCTGAGTGAAAAACTTCCTCCTAATAACAAATCTAAACCTCCCTGTCTGACTCTTAGAGTGTTACATATTTGAACTTATTTTGACTGAAAGATATTCTGAAAAAAAACCCACTGGATTACACAGTTTTAATTTTTAGAAAGACTTTCATAAAATGCAAAAAACATACTTTTGATAGATGAATGAAAAAATGATAAAAATAGGTGTCTGGAAGAAAACCATTTGCTAGAGCTTATAAACTATGAGAAGATAATAATAATTAAAGGAGCTAAAAGAATTGTGTTCTAATTATTTCATATTTATATTTTCCTATCTTATGCATTACTTAAATGCCTGTCTAGTCAATCAGAAAGTTTAAAAGATGTAAAAGAAACCAGGAAAACAGAAAGCAGAGAGGATGGACAAAGATAAAAAGTGTTAAATGGTTCTATGGAAAAACAATGTAACAGTGATTTGGCTGTGAAATTTTTGATTTACAGGTTCTTTGAGATGGCTTATAAGCTGCCTCTTAACTAGGAGATAATGTAACACCTCTTACTCTGATTTTTACTTCTTGAGAGGGTGAAGTTTCCTATCAAAAGAACAAGGAGAAGCTCTTTTTTTGTTTAAAATTTCTCGTGCTTTCTGTTCCAGTGGCACGAGAATGTCTTGTTTAGCATTTACAAATTTCCCATGCTGTGTTTCCACTAGACTGCAAAATATCTTGATATAACGCCATCCATGTAAGAGAATAGAATAGTAAGATTGAGACATGCACACAACTTCTGCTGTTATAGAAGTGACTATTTAATGATATTTAATTACCTTTTGTCATGTTAACTGAAGCGGTCAGAAGAGGCAGTGAACTCCTGCACACCCTGGTGCCTGAGGCCGTTCACCTATTGCTTAAGACTCTCTCAGGTGCTCAGATAAAATAAACTTTGTCTCCCTGAAATCTGGGCTGTCCTCATGTAATGCAGAGTGTAGATGTAGCCACTACTGCCCCTTTGTGCTGGGAACTGGACAAGGTGGCTTCTCGAGTGCCTTTCTGACAGACTCTTCTGGCTATGAGCTACTTCGAGGTGAGTTTCTATCACATCAGACCACCATGGAACCTTCTGAACAGCTATACAGTGTCTGAAAGTACTTGAATTCCCTGATACTGCTGACAAATACTGTCTCTGTTTTGCTGTCAAGAAGAACTACACCTGAATCGCTGTGCAATAACTCTTGTCTACTGTGGATCCATTATAGCTTACAGACTTGTAAGAGGATCACTTAGACTTAACAGGAACTGTTAATACACTTATACACAGATATCAGTTTGCTTGATTTTTCTGTTAAATCCTCTGCTTTAGTCAGGTGAAGATTATGAGTATTATTGTTGGAATTAGGTAAACTTTTACTGGATCAGAATTTGATCCCTATGCATGTGTGAGGCTCACAGTTACAAACAGCATTTTGTGAGTCTACCCACTCTCACTGACTGCAACGAGAAAAGAACAGATAAGGAACTTCAAGCAACAGACTTTCTCTAATCTGATCTAGTTTGTGTATAATTTGATTTAATTCTGACTCAAAGAAAAGATGTTTTAAAAAATTTATCTTTACAGAAACCAGATCAGCTCCTTTCTGTCTTGAAGACTATGCATTTAAATAATTTAATAGCCTGAAAGCTGCAAATGTAGGTCTCTTGAAGTGCTCAGTATGAAGGAGAAAAGAAGAAAAAGCACTATGGGAGATACCTCCCTACAGGGGCCATTGTCACCAGCTGAGTATCTCTGACTATTGAGGATACCCTAGATTTTGAAGACTTACTTAGTCTTAGCAAGACTATTGCAGTGTATTTGGAAACCTAACTAGCTGTTTCAGCAGGAGCCCTAAATAACTTCAGTCCAGGTCTGCCCACTTCGGTTACATTTGGTGCATTAAATAAGCAAAATGAGAACCAAGCAAAAAACCTTTTCAAGAAGATATCAGTTTCTCTCCAGTCAAATCTGTTTGCGTACAAGTTTCTCAACCCTCCCACATAGTTTGGCAGCATATTGAAAGAGTTTGGACTCATTTCTTGTGGTGCAGAACTGAATTTAATCTTCTTCTTCTGTCATGGCGTCCCCTTTATGAGGCAAAATACCACCTTCCTTCCCTATTCTATCTGTACTCAGGGTCTGCATCCTCAAAATATTGACTTTTTAATATATGACTATATAAAAAGTCTACGTGACTTTTTGATACACTAATGGTACACGTACAGCTAAAAAGAGAAACTAGGGGTTTTGGTATAGTTCATTATCCACTTTATTTGGATTAGCTTCTCCACATCAGTTATGTCTGTTAACAACAGGGCACTTGGACTTGCTTTTCCTCAGGGTCCTTGCATGGGGGATGTATTACTGCCCATCTGAGCAGCATTTGGATGCATGAAACCCAGGCTATTACAGTCTTGGGGAACAGAGTAAGTGCCAAAACTCACGAGTGTACAAAACTCAAGGAAAAATCACACCACGTGGTGATTGTTATTAATGTCTTTTGGTGCTGTCTGTACTTCATGGAGTGAAGTGTCTCCAGAAGTGACCAGGATTTTTTTTGGAGGGGATAGTAAATGGAGATTTAATCTGAGTGAGGATGTAGCAAATAAGCAGTGCCCAGAAACTTTGGTGATTTAGTAGAGCAGGCGTGCCACGAGAATTTGGCAAGTTCTAGTGCAATGCACAAAGGTTCCCTCTGAACTGTGATGCTGAGGAGACATTGTGGGTTTCTGGGATTTTACTGCACGCAAGATATCTGGGGTAGAGTTACTCCTGAGGTCCTGGTAGATGAAAAACTAACATGAGCCAACAGTGTGCGCTTGCAGTCTGGAAGGCCAGTGGTATCCTGGACTGCATCAGAAGAGAGGTGGCCAGCAGGGCAAGGGAGGTGATTGTCCCATGATTGTCCCTCTATACTTTACGCTTGTGAGGCCCCATCTGGGGTACTGCATCCAGGCCTGGGGCTCCAATGCAGGAAGGACGTTGAGCTTTTTGAAAGGGTCGAGAGGAGGGTCATGAAGATGATCAGAAGGCTTGAGTACCTCTCCTATGAAGACAGACTGAAGGAACTGGGCTTGTTCTGTCTGCAAAAGAGAAAGCTGTGGGAAGACCTCATTATGGCTTTCCAGTATCTAAAGGGAGATTATAAACTGGAGAGAAATCAACATTTTACATGGGTAGATAGTGATAGAACAAGGGGGAAAAAAAGGGGGAATGGTTTTAAGCTAAGGAGGGAAGATTTAGATTAGATGTCAGGTATGCTTTTCACTGAAAGGGTGCTGAGGTGCTGGAACATTGTCCAGAGAGGCTGTGGATGCCCCGTCCCTGAAGATGTTCAAAGCCAGTTTAGATGAGCTAATCTGATCTAGTACTTGATCTAGTGGTTGGCAACCCTGCCTGTGGTGGGAGGGTTGGAACCTGATGATCCTTGAGGTCCTTTCCAACCTAAGGCATTCTATGGAAGTTAATGTAGTAACATAACACTCTCTCTACAACTAGAGATTCTTTCTTCATCAGTCTGGAACTTCAGAGGAATTAGTTTGTTTTGTGTGTGGCTTTGTTTGTTTGGTCATTCTAGAAGCCCAGAAAAACCCTTTTCTCCCCACCGGGAGAATCTCTTATCCTCTAATAACCTCAGAACTGACAGTTTGTGGCTAACTTCCTGATGACTCTAGCATGCTTTGAGAAGACAGAATTTCCTAATGAAGTTTATCTCCAAAGGCAGTTTTTCTCAAATATTTTTGCCCACCTATGCCTGTCTCTCTTGATCTACTGAAAAACAGCAAGTGGATTTCACTATCTAGATGGCAGGCTTGAAATCTCTCAAGTTGATGTTGTTGCAGTTGAAAAGCCCCTGCCTGCTCTAGGCTTCAACATCTTTGTGGTTCCCAGTGAGTCCTTACTGATGCTCCTGCTCTTTAATATGTCTCTGCTCTTTCTTCCAGGTTATGGATATGGCTGCTAGTTGGATGGTTTTGCTCAGAGGTATGGCTATAAAGGGTAAAATATTTTACAGAATTGTCATTCTTTGCTTTCAAAGTGAATGGTCCAGATGGTGTCCGAGTATTCTTCATCACTTTCAGGAAAGTATCTCTACAGCCATTGAGTTAAACTACTACTTTAAATACACAAGTCAGTTTTTTACCTGAATTCTGTTAGATAATGAGGAAAATACAGCTCCTAACATTGAATTCACTCGGTAGCATATCCAGGTTTTCTGTGCTCTTAAGGGAAGTTACAGGACAGGCTCAAATTGAATATTAGATCATTTGATCTGGCCTTATTTCTTTGACAAATTGTTTCACTCACAAGCCAAACCAGCGTCAGGAAAAGGATACGTCCAGAGTTCATATGTGATTGCTCTATTGATTTAGACTTAGTAATTCATTTACAAGAGCCTGGGCCTTTCAAGTATGTTAGCCTTCACTTATACATAGTATGCAATATATTCCCAGCTGCTTGTCCAAGTGAGAATTGCATATTAAATCAACAACAACAGAGTTAGAGATTAACATTTTCAAAAAATAGATTAAAACAGAAGGCAAATGTGCAGGGCTGAGATACCAGATCTGGCTGCTATTTCATGATGATTTACACAGTTGTGTGTTTTCTTTTTAACTGCTATCGTACTGAAACAATATCAAGTGTTTTCCCTGAACACATAAGAGAATCATAAGAAAACATTTCTTAAGCAGAATGCTAAAATTTACTTCTTCCTTCGAGAAAACAGTACCTCTGACTTGATCTTTTCAGGCACAATTTATTGAGATGAATTTACTCATTACTTGGTTTTCTTATTGGAATTTTTGTATTTCTTTCACTGTGGATCTCCATTTTCTTGGTGGTTTGTTATTGTTTTTAAGAGTTTGATTCAATAAAAAGACAAATCAATTCTCTGATTCATGTTTCATACTCAAAACAGTTCAGGATAATCTGAGACACTGTGAACATCAGAGTTTGTACATGTAGGGGAACAGTTAGGTCAGGGCCTGAACTGATGATTGAGCACCTGGTAAAGGGGGGGATGACTGGCCCAGGAAGCACAGGCGCAAACAATTTACATGTGCTTCCCACTTGACTGGAAAGAGCCCCCCCCTCCCGCCCCGGGCCCATTTAAGGGCTAGCCTCTAAAAGGAGACCATCTTCTGGATGAAGGCTGCTTCCTTGGAAGTAGCATTCCTCAATCAGGTCTTGATTGCTGGCTGGTTGAGTCAACCTTTTTTCCTGGATTTGATTACTTGTGTTCCTGATGATAGTTTGCCTACTATCACAAAGAACTGGTCATTAGCAGTTTCACTGTTTCATAGGTCTGTAGGACAAACAGTATGATTTAGTATAGGTATTCACATCTGGAAATTCTAAGGCAAGAGATGAGGATGACAAATATACTGAATAACAAAGTGCATTTCAAAAGAATACAGAAGTGACAATTACTCATGTGTCTTGTTTCCTTGCATGAGGCTACTACCAATCTCTCAACAAAAAGCAAGATAAAAATAATAAATGGGAAATATTCTGAGACCTTGTTTGAAGCATTGTACTCCAAACAAATGGCCATAAATAACAAAATATAAACATCAAATTATACGCTGTAGTACAGAACAGCCCTAGTTATTTTATCTCCCAGGAAGTATGGTCTGAGTGGATGTTTTCCTGCCACACGGGGTACTACAAATGAAACCACACTTTCCTTTAATCTTCTTTTAGTCTGGATATGCTCTAGTGTTCAGCTTCTTTCTTGCCTTTTTCTTGATTAAAAAAAAAAAATCTTGGTTTGCTACTGCTTCAAAATGAGACTGTTTCAGTTGTGCAGTGATCAGCATTAACTGGATGTGCCCAGATCCTGTGAGCACGCTGTCAGGGCCAGTACCACAGAGGGATTTGGGTTTGCCTTTAGTTTAATGAGGCACCTGAAGCAACTGCTCTTATCCGGTAAACAATTCAAGTTTTCACTCAAAACAAAGGAAGCATAGATGTAAGATCGGGTTCTGTAATTAGTATACTTAAATCACATCCTTTCTTTCACATAGCCTTTTTCTTCATCGTTTCCTTCAAGATAAAGGAATGTCCATTTTTAAAAATACAGCCTCCATTTTTTTTTTTTTTTTTTTAAGTTTAGTCTACTGGGGAATGTTGTTAGCTTGATTGATATTACTTCTCTTGTAATTAGTTCTTTCCTGTAATCTGCCAGGCTTCACTTCTCCTATCTATCTTCTTTGATGATGTTTTCATGAAAGTCTTCTGTTTACAAGAGTCTCCATTTGTTAGTATTGCCTCCTCTGTCTCAGATTTCATATGAAAATGGAAATAAAATTATAGTAGATATATCAGACTGTTCTTGCAGTTGAAGTATTAAGCCATAGTTTTACAAAGATATAAAAAGAGAGTTCATAAAATCAGGATTCACACCTTCATAATACAGTGTTCATATGGCCACACAGTAATTATATTTTATGAACTCCACCAAATCAAACTGTGAACGTGTCTTACATTTCTGCAGATTCTATTACCACCTGTAGTTTTTCAAACAGAGAGACCTAATAAATTATCAGCATAGGGATTCAGACAGTAATAGAAAGAGAGAGACTGTGGAATCCATGCCTTTCATTGCAACACTACAAATATCTGGTAAAAGAGTTTTACCACCAACCTACTGCAGAACTGGGCTTTTCCTGGAGTTAGCCTTTGTGCAAGAAGTTGATGTTATTGACTGGTCTAACGACAGGCCTGAACTGGCTAAAATGATGGGATTTTGTTCCCTGGACGTGCTTGAAATTCACCTAGATTCACCTAGATGCTGTCTTGGGCACCAGAGTGTGTAGCAGTCTTGCCTTGTCTTCTTAAATTTGTATGAGCATGAGATGCAGGCTTCAAAATTGCCTAGACTGCCACTGAAAGTATTGCTCTTTTTTTTCCCCCCAGTGACCTTTTTCAGCCTTATCTCTTATCTATGTTGTTTTCCCAGTCCTAAGACCTCAGATTGTCTGTACTATAGTAACCCTTGGGATAGACTGACACAACTTTGTGAGGACTCACTCTGCTTCCAGTTGCAATCAATCCCACTAATTCAAATAATTTATTTTCTTGCCAACACCAGACGATGAGTTGCTGAAGCCAAAACAACAGCAGATTATAGTAGAATGAAGACTAAAGCAAGTGCTAGGTAAAGTTGCAGGTCAATGCCTAAATCAATTTTAATCTTATGTCACTATTACATATAGGTATGCACGTATACAAGTGTACACATGTAAACTCACTAAATATATACCCTAATATTTTGGATTTACTGTCAATGATGGATTATGATTTTATGTTACAATACTAGTTATTTTGGTCTGCAGTTTTATTTAAGAGTCGTTTTTTAGAGACTAGGAGAATATAGGTTGTTGTATGAACATAAAATACAAACTGTCAATATTTAGATGACTAATAAAACTTATTTTAGAGTAAACAGAATAATTGATGCAAGGGAAAAATAAAAAGAAAATTCATTCATACACTTATCCTGTTGCCGGCTTCTTGCCTTTATCTTTGCTATGAATTGTTAGATGTAATTTGCAAGTATTTTTTAATTTTAAATTACTTTACAGCCTGCTGTCAGGCAGTCAAGAATGCTATACAGGTATCTATGTACAATAATGAATATTTTTCCTTGTGACATAATCCCTTGCATTCTGTCTTAGAGTATCTGATTCAGTATCCCAGGATACTGATGTTACAGAGGGAGGTCATTGAAGTAGTCACAAATATTGTGGAAGGAAAGTGAGACTTCCTCATTACATGAAGTTAATAAAAATAATTTGATTTTCATGAATATCTGCATTCATACTTTAATTGTTTGCTGAACAACTTGTGCAACTGCATACTAAAAATGCAAGATTTGATATCCAACTTACCGATGCAACAAAAGACCAAGATTGGCTTTTCCTGGGAATTTTTAAGGACTCTTACAGTATCAGTAGCTTTTGTATCTCTGTTGTAATATTAAGTAGTGATCTGAAACATAAAAGGAAATTGGGTACTCTGGATTCCTGCCACTTGCCATCTTTTCAAAACATTCATCTAGCTTGATTATTTTATGTTGCAGGTGGAGGACACAATCATAACAGATACAGCTAACCCTAAATTAACCTTGAACTGATTTGTCAAGGGGTTACAAAAACAGAGGTTTCAGCATTTGCTACACAACACAACAACCATATTCAAGTATTTTAGAACTATCAGCATAATTCAAGTAGTCCATCAGCTATGCTTCTGCCTGTGTCTCATGCATGTGCCCAGGAACAATTGCTTAAGCTTTCCTTGATATCATCTATTACTGGATGAATTAATTATCAAGTGCCAATTTGTGCAGTTGGTTCTCATTAACCACAAGTTGAACATGCAGAACTCTCTATTCTAGCTTGACAATTCTCCTGGCTCTTGTGTGGGAATTTCCATTCAGCTCTCAGCAAGCATTAGTGCATAAACTTCCCAGTCTGTTTGAATGAAACTGGAGAACCTGAGCATATACATTTAAAAGAATGAAAGACAAGGTGATGAGACTGTAAAACTGAGATTTTAAAATTCCATTCTCTTCTCTCTTTCCTCTGTGTGCTTTTATACCTCCTCAAGAAACACATACATGTCTTCAGAATTATACACACCTTGGTGACTTTATCATTTGAAAAAGAAGTATATTCCACAGTCTCTTCCCCTTGTCCAGATTCCTGCGTATTCTGCCTTATTGACTTCAAAAGCTGCAAAAAAAAAAAAAAAAAAAAAAAAAGATTAGTGGCCCATACGTCCTCTTTGCAGATACCGTGTCAGGAATGGAAAAGTTTTTGTATCCATTACTCCACCTGACCTTCAGTTGGATCAGAGATCCCTTGAAATCACCTTTAAGGAAAGAAAATTGGTTTGGTTAGACTTGCATTATGTGGTTTAAGCCTAGCAATTAAACAAACATGGGTTACGTGTTGTATAGTTGCTATGGAATGAACAATTCCATTTCTTCTTGAGATGGAAAAAAATCAAGGTAATTCCTCTGGATTAAGAACTTTGTCAGTATTAGTCTGTCCTGTGTTGCCTATCTGGATAGTATGCACTTGTGAGACCTAATGCAATTTCTGTGTTTTGTATCTTGCAAAATTGAGTAAACTCAGATGGCTGTTACTTAGAGGATATGATCACATTGTGATCTCTACCATTTGGCCTGTAGTGGCACTTCGAGATCCTTAAAGTTTCAGCCTCGTAATAGTTTTTGAACTGAATGTAGCGTAACAGGGTTTTTGATGTTGAATTTGCTGTTGTAGTAGTATATAGACCAGTGCTCAGCAGATTATCAATATTCAATATTTTCCTGTATCAACATGCAGCATTATCTGTAGTGGACAACAACTTTGTCCATTGTCTTTTCAGAATACATGCTGAAGAACTGGATAATTTGTTTAGTTACTTTTGGGCTCAAGCAACAAAAAATTCTAGCTTGAAGATAAAAGGAAATTTAACTCTTGTTTGCTTTGCATTGGCATTTTAAAACATTATGTCATTTACATTAATGGAACATTTTGTGATGCTAGTTAACATTCAGAAATAGTCTGGTTTATATTTCAGCTCCTTGACTGCATCTGGGTTGGGTGATGAAAAGCTTTTTGCAGCAGGACACATTTGGGCAGTCTTTAAGCTGCATAATCAAGTGTAAGTACCTAATTAATGTTCATTGTTCTCTGAGAAGATTGATAGAGCTCACTGACCTGAATGCCCACTTTGTAATTAGGAAGATGTTAAAATGACAAGCCTCCAGAAGAAGACCTGACAGATTCCAGTAGCCTAATAGGGCTGCCTTTCTTTGGAAAAGGATTGAGCATGAACTGTTTTATCTCCAGGTTTGATTGCAGTATGCATCTGGGAAGGATGACTATGAATACTGACTGAAATATTATTTTAGCATTTCAGAGTGTTTTAAAAACAGAAAATATGAATCAGCAAGAATTTTAACTTTTATTTCCAAACAGGAAATCCTTTCTTTCATGGCCTTTTTGAATCTTGAATGCTCCTTTCATTTTCCTCAATGCCACTATCTGTTCTTGTATCATAATAGGTAGCAAACTCCTATTACTGTTCTAGCCTCTGTAACCTAACTGCCTGCTGCATGTCTCTCCCATGTTATCTCTAATAAGAAAGCCAGACTTGTTTTGGCATCTGTGTTAAAGTGAGGAGTGTATAACACTAGTACATCCGGCAAGTCATATGGATGCCTTGTTTGATCACATCAATCGCTGACTTTGTGGCTGAGACTTTTTAATGATAGCACTGAGAGCATTAGAGGAATCTGGCTGAAACAGAAAAGGCTGGCCCCAAAAGAAGGATGTCAAAATCTAGATGTGTCTCAAGCAGATTTCAGAAACCAGTGCAATAAACTGCAATGTGGAAATTTTGTTCATCTGCTCCTTAACCCCGAAAGAGCAGCATGACTCCTGCTATCTTTGACTATAAAATTCCCCAGGCATCTGAAAACTAACTTCTGTCAGCTATATTCTGTTTTCCATGCCAAGAGGTCCTGGAAGTAAAAGGCATTTGCTGATGGGCAGTGTATTTTTCTCAACTAACTTTGGATCTCTGCTCTGGATCTCTAGATGTAAGACTTTGTATCATTGTTCTTTTCCATAGCATCTAAATTATTATTTTAAGGCATAGGCAGCACAAGAAGATTCCTTTGGGTGTATGCTACTGGATGTTTTGTTGTCTCCATCCCCAGTCCTTGAATCATATCTCTGTGTCTTCCACCCAGAGGAAAGTTCCAGAAGAAATACATCCAGGTCTTCCTTTGTTATGTTTGACCGGACAGTGTGGAAGCTCCAGGGTTCTTCACCTGATTGTAGCCACACAGCATCTGTATTTTTTTCTTATGTTTCAAGCTTTTAGATCACAGTACCTGATGTGAGATAGGGTAGCTGCTGCCTGTTAGAAGATTATGGGAATTGTGGATGCCAAGAATGCATACATGTGAGGGTGTGGATGTTCCAAGCTGAACACTTGAACTACCAAGCAGAAGCCTACTACTTGCTACCTGCAACCAGTATCGGTTGCTTGTAAACTTTGATCACACCTGGACTAAACAAAAGCAACGCCTCTCCAATTTAGAGAGACATGAGCCAGAAACAGCACTGAGGTAGCTGCTCACATGCTTTGCTTCTGCGCATAGACAATTTAGATTGAGAAAGTTGGGGGCATGAAATACTGGAAAGGAGGGCTGATGTCAGTAAGGATGGCTTCTGGGAAAAAAAACAACACAAAAGCAAATCAGAAAAAGAAAACCATAAAGAATCAGTCTAAGAAAGAAGAAGGGAGCTTGAAAAGATAGGAAAACATTTTGTCTATAAGGAAGATCCTGAAAGTGATCCTGGATGCCACAGGTCTTGACAAAAGGCTGTGTGGAGATGAATGCCGAAGGACACCTAGGTGCCTCGGCCTGTAAAAACCAAGGCTGGTCGCAGAGATCAGGAACATAGCTGGAACTTGCTCGACTTGCTGCCTGACAGTTCTGGGCCAGCAGTGACATCCCTGAAAGAACTCATGACCTGAGCACTTGCAGGAGCAAGCAAATGGGTGCTTGAGGTAATTCAGCAGGGTAAGACTCTTATCTCACTTGTACTTAAGTAAATCCCAGTATGTACACCTGGCCTGGGTTGTCATTTCCTGTTTCCCCTGTGACATTTTGACTCATGAATCCTGAGGCTGCCGTGGTCCCAGTGGCTTGGGTAGCCTTACAGTTGTGCAACTGTACCTTCCCTTAGGGAACAGAAATGTCCAAAGGATTTTTGACCGCATCCATTCTCTCTCCATCCTGCCTCAGCAAAGCCTACAGATATTTCAGGCCAGGAACTCATATGAAGTTAGCATTTTCTACTAAAACTGGGTCTTTGGAAGGGCTTATAATTATCTAACTGAATGATGCGACCTGAACTCTTGTAAGACAGATGGTTTTAAATATAAAAATATCCTGACTGTGGATATGTAATATATTTTTGACTTATTTCTCCTCTCCTCTGCATAGTGAATTACAAGTATTTAAGGTATGCAGATTCCTCATCACCACTGTGGCATGGTATTTTCATATTCCTCACCTGTTTTTCCGTCCCTCCAATTTTAATATCCCAGCTTTCTATGTCTTATCTACATTTCCTTTTCACTGTTGTACTGTATGTTCAGCTCATCAGTACATTTCCTTTTCCCTCACTGCTCAAAGAGCTTTCATCAGTGCAAGTTCATTGCTGTGGAAGCATCTTTCCAATGTTCATGTACATTTTATCACAAGGAATTATAAGCAGCAAAATTTAGTGTACCATTAAAGGAAGAAAGGCCTTTATTATCTTTAGTTGAGGAAAACCTTAAGCAACAAATTCAATTTAGACATAATAATCTCATTAGTTCTACTTAGGTCGTTTCAGTTTATTTGTAGTTAAGGTTTCCTGACTGAGATGCATCTAGTAGAAGTCACAGAGCCAGTTAAACTACTGGGTGGGACTCATAGGAGAGTGTTGGTACTGAGTATTGCTTTTGTACCAAAATAAGAAGAGAAAAAGGCCATATGGGACACAGCTAGTAATACCACTGGAGGTACTTCTGGCACAGGAAGTGTACATGTGCTGGAATTAGGTCATGCTCCTTGTCCAGTTTCTTGCACAAAATTGTCTGACCCTGGCACTTGCCCCAGTGCACCTGAGGGAGAGCGATCTGGCCCAGCATCTGTCATCAGTGTTATATCTCGAAATGGAGATTTATGATAGTCTGTGGAAAAATCAGTGCTTCAAGCAAATCTGCCATGGGCTGCAGTACTCTCCCTTAGGGCGTCTGTGATTCTTGACACACTCTTGGTTGCTTCTGAGTAAAACAGGGAACTGGAAGTGTTTGTTTTTTTAAAAAAGGAAAAAAAAAAACCTAACAGTTCTTACAGGTCTACCTAAAACAGAACATTCTGAGAAGATATATCCCTATAAAGCCCAAGCTATATACCTCAGTTCTGACTGACAGAGACTTTAGGGATGTTTGCAGCTCTTTCTTCAGCACAGACCACAGCATATCATCTAAAATTATCTGGCTATTTCTATAGTTCCTTGTCATTGCAAAACCCTTAGATGTTGCCTACATGTCAAACTCTTCTACTACCTACATGTAAATAATGACTGCTCAACCTCCTAGGAGGTTGGTTTTGCTTGTTTTTACTTATGAATAAAATGGCTGTGAAACTGCCTTGTGAAGCTTTTCTTGTATCTTGAAGATGATGCTCTTCCTTCCCAAAACAAAGGTGCACAGAACTAGAAGAAACCTTATCAGAGACAATAACAATTTAATCATGTGAATGAACGCTTGTAAATGCATGGATGTATCTGTCGGTGCCCAACAGATTATAATCCAGCCAAGGTCTTTGGGTATTTTTGGTGTCATCCATTCTAAGTGCAAAATATTCCTGGTGAACTGTGTATATCCCCCACTAAGGCTAAGGAGGATGCCAGTGGAATTTTAACAAGCACACAACTGAGCAGACTGCAAGCTGTACTGATCTGAAGGTTCAATGTAGGGTGTGTACATGGCACGTGACATACACTTGCCTGATATCCTCTATCCTCAGTATGTTGTACTGGGGTTTGAAAATTAGATTCTAGAGTTTTCATGATTGATAAAATTTATACTGCTGGCAGAGGCAAATGTTGCAAGTTCCTGCTGAATTCCTGTGCAGAGATTTATTCCCATGTTCTATTAGCAATGCTGTAATCTAGAATTAGGCAGATGTCAATGCTTTAACTGTATAAAAGTTTAAGTATTTCAACTTTTGTTGCTGTTCTTATTGCATCGTAATGTAACATTTATCCTATTTATTGCTCAAATGATCCTGTGTCCTGCTGTAAAACTGCATGTTCCTCTATAATAGAAAGCCCTTGTGGGCCTGGTGGGAATGATGCAGGTAAAGAACTTCTTTTTCTTACAAAAGGAAGCTTCTGTGCAGGGGAATGGAGGAAAAGCAAATGATTGTGGAATTTAGCATTATATACCACTTTAATGTTAGATACATGTCAGTGAGTTGATAACAGCAGTATGTTACACTCTTTGAAGATGATTAAATGAATGCCTTCTCTGTCTGATGAACAGCTTAATGCTAGAAATAACTTAGGAAGCTCTTTTATTTCAGCCTGCTGTAAAGAGTGGCAGTGTTTTAAGTAGTGCAGTATGTTCTGTGAGTTTGGTGCAGTGCAGCAAGCTTGTATAATATTAGCATCATCTTGATGTTACATTTGGATCTTAACTTCGAGAAATGGAAAGCATCCAGTGTTTTGCCTTTCTTTTCTGCCTCTCTTCCCTGCTTCTTCTGTTTTTTTTTGTTGTTGGTTTTTTGTTGTTGTTGTTTTTTTTGTTTTGTTTTTGTTTTTTGAAATAAATTATAGCTCAACGGATGAGTTTCAGTACAGTGTTGCTAGCAGCAAGCCCACCATTTGCTGGGGTTTTATTTTTCCTTAAGAGAGATTTAGACTTCTCAAACTTTCTACTTACTCTGGCAAGCCCTGGATCTAAGCCTTTTCTTGCCTCCATGTAGGTAGGAAATAAACTACAGAGGTGCTGCTAAGCATTTCTCAATTTTACTTTGGTTGTAAAAATACATTTTAAGAACAGACCCATTCATAGCTGAGCATTAAAAAAAAAAAAAAAATCCCCAGAGCTGCTGGTCATTTTGAGACTAATATTTAATACTTTGTTTTCCCCAGAATTTTCAGAAACATACAGGAAATACATCTTCCTTTCACTACCACGTTTGCTGTTTACTCACTCACATCTGTATCCACATGTTAAGGATTCATGATCACTTCCTTGAGTTCCAGAACCATAGGTTCTTTTAGAAGAACAGAAATCATGAGCTATTTACTGCTTTTAAGGCTCTTCCTGCAGTGAAGGTGTGTGTGTTTTTCCAGGCCCTTTTCTGCTTAGTCTCATAGTAATCTTTTCTGCTTACTCATAAAGGGACAATCTAATTTAGAAGCCTACTTCTCCTGAAAGATAATTTTTTTTTATCTGCCAATTTTAGCCTCATTTTTTTTTTGGAATGAAGTCATCTTTTTCACAACCGGGGCCTAAAAATGATGAATGATTTCATTTATTTATCCAGGCAGAATAATGTTTTCTCCCTTTCGTGATTTTTAGATATTAGGCTTATTTCAAAATACAGAAAAGTTATTTCTCTCATTTTGATCAGCTTTTTTTGTTGAGTATTAATTAAACTGTATCTTTCAGATATAAGTATACTTCAGCAGACTAAATCGGTTTATGGCCGTAACACACATCAGTATAGTTGCTAGGCTGTTTGTGTTTGGTTTGAGTATCCTGCAACCCTCAGGAAGAATAAAAGTAATGCAGCAATTCATAATTTTATGACAAAAATATTGGTTAATAATCATAAGTTTCTGATGCTTTCAAAAAAGAAATATTTTTGCAATTTGTCTTTCCCATAATATCTACTAGTGGTTAAAACAAGACAGGAAAAAGAATAATGGTCCAGGCAAGTTCATTTTGCACTTGAAATATGTTTGAAAATACATAACATACACAAAAGTGTACCACAAAGCAACATCTTGTCAGTCTGCTCTCTCTAGTTTTCTTCCATCTTCTCACTTCCTAGTGGGGACTATTTCATATCCTACTCTTTTTCTTTCAGCTTCCTGAACCTAACTACTACCTGCAGAAGAAGCAGTTTCTGATTCAGTTCTATGTTATGTAATTCCTGCTAAAGGAGGGAAGTTCTTAAATGAGAGTTGTAAATTAGCTTTCCAACAGAAAATGAGTCTTGGTGCTAGACGCTGGACTAAAATCTGATGATCTGGGCTAAGGCAGGAAGAAGAATTAAAACTGGTTTTCGTTTTCTGAACTCATTCTACTGTCACCACTGCACTTATGAGCTTTTTCTCCTTTTTGCCTCCTACTATGCTCACCATCCTCCTTCTCCAGTTTTTATTTTTATCCTTCAATAAATTTATGAAAAATGGAATCAGAAAACTTAAATTTATGTTTTGTTCACTGAAGCTCTGGCTGCCCTGTACAGGAAGTGTAGCATAGCTTTTCTTCAAGGGCATTGCATGCAGTGGTATAGAAGGAAAAAATCCCCTAAAATTCTAAAAGACTTCTACTTTCTATTTGATAGCTTCCTATTCTTGAAGTTTTCCATAAAGCCTTTTTTTTTTTTTTAGTTAAAGAGAGGCCTTATTCTCCCAGTATTTTTAACACTGAATGTAAAGGATGATGAATTTAATGACAGCCACTGCCCAGATGGTCTCCCTGTTCTGTTAACAAAGACTTTTTTTTAATTGACACTACACGTTCTCCATAGAATGAAAGCTGAAATCTTTCTTTAGATAGGATGATGCAAAACCCAAGTGAAAATAAGTGTTTTTTTATATACTTCTCAAATACAATAGCAGATCAAAGGATAGATTAGGATGGAGCCTGGAAATCCTAATACATCTATAAAAATGCCATAGTCCCATCTTCAGCAGGACTTCAACTAAGAAATAGCTACCAACAGTTACAGAGCAATTTTGTGCTGAAAAGAGGGCTATAGGAAAGAAATAACATCTGTTTCGTGTTCAGAAAACTGAAATATTAGTAGCAAGAGATAGAATGGCTTGGAAATAGCTGGCATCTGTTATCAAGATTTGTTACTCAGAATGCCATTTTTGAGGGTATTTTGCTCCCTTGTTTAGTGGGGAGAGTCCAGCTGATTAGTTGCAAACCCAAAAAGTGAGTGTGAGTACAAACAGTATCACTCTGCAGTTTAGAAATATGAAGTTTAAAGGCAACGGTAAAAAGCTGTGAAAGTTCCATCAGGTGTTATCCTAAATAATCGCGATTTGCAGAGACTGAATTATTTTCCTTCTCAATTTCTGCACTTCTCAGTAGTACTATTAATGTCTTCTTTTCTCTTAAAAAAAATTAATTTCCTTTGATGGAAAAGCATTTTATCCACATTACATAAGGGAATGGCAGACATGTAGTAGTCCAGAAGCCTTTTACCTTTGGAACACTTAATGTTTAAGCATCTTTTCACCCAGTGATCTGTTTTACTGCTCTTTTTTTTTCTCTTTTGTGCATAGAAAAGACTCAATGGCCCATGATAATCAGATTATAGCACAGTGAGATGATTTTATTTTAAGAATAAAACCTTTGATATGATCTAAGCCATCAAGACAGGATAGAAAACTAGACATCTTTTTGGCCTTGTTATGATTATCCCCCTTCAGGTCTTCCTCTTCAACAAACTTGCTAGTAGTTCATTGTTAAAAATGGGGCTTTAGGTCTTCATATTTTCCATACTTTATGAAATCCATTCTTCAATTTCTTTCTAAGAAAGAAAAACTTTAATCATAAGGAGTACGAATTTTCTCAGGTATTTGTCCAATAAGTGGTTGGAAGGCACAATCTATCAAATCTTTGTTGAACAGCCCACAACAAAGTAAATACAGAAGGCTTTCTGCCTGTGTTTTACACAGCCAAATTATCTACCTGAAATAAAGATCAGAGATATGAATTTGCAGATGGAGCTTCTAATTATTATGTCAGTAGATGATGAAAAGTAAGGGACTAAACAAAGGAGTGGGTCTCTAGTGATTTGGAAAACAGTGAAACCCAAAACGGCATTTTACTGAAAAACTGCAGTGAGTACTTTGCTCTGAAATGTGATATATTTGTAAAACAATGGGACAATTCCTTTCAGCAAAGTCTGGATGTTCCTTCATCAGTGTCACTGGGAAATTTTCATCCTATCTCAACACAGGAATATGGGCAGATAATTTGTATTCTGGCACTGATTTTTTTTTTTTTTTTTTTTTTTGAGTCTCTAAGGAGATGTTGGTAAAAAAGGGTGTCAAAGTGGTAAGTAGACTAGGTACCCCAAAGAGTCAGGACTGAATATAAGTCTTATAGAACAGAGGTGAAAGAACCTCTAAATGCTTCTAAACATTCATTCCCTTCCAAACTAGTCCCAGTTTTAGAGGTTGAATGACCTAATAAAAAAGACTAAGTTGCCAAAAAAAAGCGTGTAATCCCCCAAATTGGACTTCTGATTTTATTTTTTTTTAATTAACCAAACGTTCTTCCTCTTCTCAGGATCACTTCACCATTTGAGGTTGAACAGAATATTTAATCTAGAATAAATACAGGGTTATGTGTTGCATAGTTAATTTCCAGAACTGAATTAGTAAAACCCTAAAAAAAAAAAAAAAGCATGAATTTCTTAAATTCATTGGCAAATGACACGTAAAGAATTCCAGAGTAACTGTTAGTAGATTACATAGTTCAATATTACTCTGAAAGGATGCAGAATCTTAGCTCTACAGGATGTAAGCAATAGGAGAAAAACCATCTGAATTGATTTTCCAACATTTTAATATTATAACTATATTTTAAATTATTCTTTATATATGTATTCAGTACTGCCATGGTGGTAACATCCCGCTGGTGAGTCAAAGTGCAGTGTCTGCAGAGAACAGCAGTAATTGTCATAAGGCTCCTTGTTATCCAAATTACTTATATACCATGAAATTTGCTCTCACCTCCAACACCGTCTCCACAGCCTGCATTTGAAGATGTATACAAATACTTTACAAGTGGTCTAAGTTGCTTTCAACTTTGTATGATAATTAGCAATTTTAGTATCTTCCCAGGGATGACAAAGATAGAGAAGCTGTTAATATCATAATACTAATATCTGTTTCAGTCACAGTATGTTTAAAGTTTTTAGGAAGCAGTTTGAAAGCTAATAAAAATAGAATTTTATTCATGGTAAAGTTTGTGACAGTCACGTGAACAGTGAATTATAGCAAGATATTCTGAAAGTACAGATAAATAAAATCTTCTGTGGAAATGTTTCATTAGAAAGCAGTGTGACACTGCAAAGATTCATTTCTACAGTGTATTAGTAGCTAAATACCTTTTCACTTTAATTTTAACAAGTATATTTACCTTAACCTAGTGTAGCTATTACCTTGTTGATCTCAGATGGCAATTCTAGAGTTACGAAGCTCAGCCCAGTCTTGAAAACAGCAGTGAAAAGATCACATTGTTCAAAGGGAAATGGATGGATTGCAGAACTTGCTGTAAATTGATTCTATTTAGTCTGAGCTCCCAATTAAAATAAAGTTCAGCTTTTTTCACATCCAGAGATTTGTGAATAAAGAAAGATGTGTTCAAATGTATTAAAACTGATAAGTGCTACTGTGAATTCAGATTGGATTTTTTTAATAATTGAACAATACATATGGAGGCAGTGCAAGTGTACATTTCAGGAAAAAAAAACACGTTATATGGTATTTTGTGAAAAGACTTCCATCTCATTGTCTCTTTTCCATCCAGGAAATATAGTGCCTTAGTTTTACCCATTATCAGCATAAACATTAATGGTTAATTATTATGCTGGGTAAAATCCAATAATCAATGGATAAGTCTCCCTCAGTGCTGAGTAGCTGTGAGAAACATCTCCTGGTAAAAACAAAAACTGATGTTTAAAACCAAATATAAGTATTTTCTTGCTTCAGTAGAAATGAAACTAAACTATGAACTAATGGAATCTGTCAAATATACAACATGTTGATGGCAAAAGGAACAAAATAATCCCTTTTAAGTCCTCATTTGCTTCATAGCATTTTAAAACCAGGCAATGTAAAAGTTGGCTTCACAGATAAGTTTGCTTTTGAGATGACACTAAGTTGAAATGCATCTTTTCGTAAGCTGCTTCATTTAACTTCTAGAAGGGCTGCTTCAAATGCCATACTTAATTATGCTGGGCTGCAACAAAGGTGGATGTTGGTATGGCAGTGGAGGCTGAACCTTCCCAATAATACAGTTACTTTGTTTGCCATACAGCAGATGGCAGCAGAGGGGCAGTCTGGCAGATTGGCATCTGATATGGAAGTGCATACGAAGTAAATGAGAAGAATTGAATTCTCATATGTAGGAAAAATGGCACCCATTGACATTCATTGATGCTTGCTGCATGTTTCTGATACCAGTAGATGCAAGTACAGTAATGCATATCAGTAGTGGTGATAGTGGCAGTAGTCCACTTTGAGGAGTGCAGGTTTTGATGAGCATGGCATGCCGGCTCTTGTTCTTTGCTGGGGAAAATGCACAGCCAATGGTGGTGGTCATACTGAAAATGCGTGTTTTGTAGCTGAGAGTTTGCTCAAACAGTGTTATTGCTCTTTGTCAGTTTCCATGGAAATAAATAGGAGACATTACTTCTGGAGCAACCTATGCACTATTTTGCTAACAGATTAATAATTTGTGACTCTTTTCTGAAGAGATGTAGTGCTAATTTACTTCTTGTAGCAGTACTGTTTAATTAGGCAGTCACCTTTGTCTGCACACAATGCTGTCACTTTTTTTCAGCAATGGGTTCATTTAAAGGAGTGCAAAATAAAAACTTGAAGTAACAAAACAAAGTAGTTCTAAAATACAGCTGAGGCCTATTTATAGAGTTTATTGATGTTAGTGCATCTCCATTGAGAGAGAGTGTTCAATATATATTCCTATGCAGAGCATAAAAAGTTTTTCAAATTTAAAATTACTTAACCAGATAATCCTTTTACGACCTGTAAACTCATTGAAAGCTTCATATTTAAGTCTGACTGGATTTTTCTTACTTTGCTTGCGTTAATATCTTCTATCCTTTCAAATTCTTACTGTAATCCCTAAAATGACTTTGAAGGATAAACCAATGTTTATTCTTGCAAGAATATGGGAATTCTGAATAGACTTTAACATCAAGAAAAACAGATGAGTCAGTCTACATGTACACAGTCATACAAAGTCATGGGGAAGGGGTGACACTCAACATCATCAATTTCCTGTAAAAGGCTTGAGCCTCTAAAGTAATCTGCAGCATTCAGGACTTTCTGGGGCAATTTTTGAAGTAAACTCAACAGTAGTGGAGCTTTTCTTGAGGAAATAAGTGTCTTTGGTAACACCTTAATTTTTTGGTGTATAAAAAAAAAATATAGAAACTTCAGTAAGAGCAATAAATATTCAAAATTCCAAAGTGTGGTCTGAAATAGGTTTTGAAGTACTTAGTACAGATGAGTTCAAAGTTAGGGAACATTTCTGAACCCTTGGTTCAGAAGTAAGGGAAGTCATAATTGCACAATGCTTAAACATTTATGGATTTATAAGCAATGAAAAATACCCCAGAATTATTTTTCATATTCTTTGTTTAAAAAAATTGAAGTAAATTTCAAACAGCAGCAACAATGAAGAACCCACAAAAACAAAACAAAACAAAACAAAAAACCTCAGAAGTAAACCAAAATGCCAGAACAAACATACAAAAAAGAAATTTTTTTGTGAAAATACTATGCTTACAATTCTTATTTTTTGCAACTTCCCTTCCACTTCTTTATCATGTGGTGTGTAACAATTGGGCAGATCAATATAACAGGAGGATCAGTACAGTAGAAAAGCACTATAAGGGAATGGAAAAAGATTGTATCAGAAGATTCCAGGTTTTCAGGGGAAAGCTCCACCAGGAAAGAATTTCCAAGAAACGATCCTTTCCCCCTGCCAGTCAGCCCTTAAATGAGGTTTAAGAGAGGTGCAGCCAGGCTCCACCCCTTCCTGTTGCATGTGTGAGTTGCCTTCAGCTGTGCTCCATGGGTTGACCTGGTCCTTTCCCCAGGCAATCAATCAGGGGTTCAGGCTGTGACTCAACAGTTCCCATACATGGTATTTTCAAGATTTTTATCACTATCACAAAGACTAATTTATATATATACATATATATGTATATGTATATGTATATTAAAATTTTTTAATTTCAATGAACTTTTATGGTTCCTAAATAAATAAAGAAAGAAATGAAGACTTTTTATAAAGTAATGAGTGATTGCATCGCTTGTTTGATGGCTTACTATGGCATTCCTGTCTTTAGGATTTGTCACAGTCTGTGACAATGGAGGAGTATGTTCTTTCTACGTTCTTATAATTTACTTTTTTTTTTTTTTTTAATTAAGGATGAAAAAAATTGTGACCATTTAAAAATAAATTGTTCATTCAATTACCTATCTCATTGAAGTGTATTCTTCTGTTTGGTACTTCAGTAATGTCAGCTTTGCAAAGCTTAAATCTTAGTACGATATGTCCTAGTTATTGGCCAAATTAATCTAGTGCTCCATGTAATTAAAAGATTAGTGCAAATTAGATATTGACAGGGACAATTGACCTATGTGCAGACAATCCCAAAAGCTGGATACCCAAAATTTTCAGAGGAATTCAGTGTGTGTAATTAGCACTGCATGAACTGCCTCTATGAAGTACTGTATAAAAAAATAATTCTTTTGTAACTAAGAATTGTTTAGAGCACTTTAGTACTCAAACTTCATGGTATTTTAACCCTGTACAAGGAAAAGTAGAAGGAATGTGATAATTGACCTCAGTTATACCTGTTGACACAATTAAAAAGAATTAAAATGACATTTGGAAGTGAATAATCTCTTTAGAAAAGTTTAGTTTTCACTTTTGTTAGTAAAATAAGTGTTATATGAAAAGGAAGTTAACACTGAACATGCATATTTGGCACAACAGAAAAGTTATGTATTTTTTTGATGGGGTAAAAAAATTGGTTTTTTAAATTTTGTAACCATTTGGTGGCAAACACCCCATTCCTGGAGGTGTCAGTGTTCAAGGCCAGGCCAGGTGAGGCCCTGGTCATCCTGATTTAGTGCCTGATGTAATGGTTGACAACCATGCCTACGGCAGGGGGTTGGAACTTAATCTTTGAGAACCCTACCAACACAAGCCATTCTATGATACTATGAAATTAACTTACTTAAAACTATTGGCAAACACTGATTACTAGCACATATCAGAGGGCAGAGCATAGGAATGAGAGATATGTAAATGCTCTTTAGTATACATTATAATGCCAGTTTGGTTTTCTCTATGATATCAACCTGTGATGATTTCTTCTAGGAACAAATAGGCTGTGTGCCTTGTTTAAAAACTTATTAGTTGAAATAGTTGTTTGAATTAATTTAGATGTATATTTGGAACTTGAAACCTTTGCAGGAGTTTTTGTACTTTGACTTCCCAGTTTGTTGCATTGCAATACAGACATATAAGCCACACATTAACCATGCTAGTCCTTACCTAGGCAGGCAATACAACACGATCCACCCTGGACCAGCAACTTTTAGCTTGCATCTAAAAGCATAAAGTACATCAGTAGGATGCTCTCACATTCATTTCACAAGGAGTGTCTGAAGCTATATGACAAGTGGAATCAAGTCCTGGTCGCTGGAAGGTATTCTTGGCATCTGAAGCTGAAATACTCTTTGTTGCACTTGAAAGTGAACAGCTGAACACTTCAGAGCTCAGACATGGGGTTTCTAGTGGTCGTCTTTCATTTTTTGCCCCATGTGTACAGCTTCACAACATGAATCAGAGAGGGATGCTTTAGAATAGGCTTCTGCTGGTTCCCATTTATTTATTTATTCACTTATGTGTTTTGCAAAGCTCCATTTCATTTGTACAAAGCAGATAAAATTAATTATACTGTACTGCAGATAATAGTGCATAAAGGTCATCCTTTGAATTGTGTTTTTCTTTGGTATCTTTTTTGTGCTTTGAAGATAATGGTGTGATGTTGTTGGTACACTGTGGAGTGTGCTTATTTCCCCTGGGGAGCAGATTCAGAAAACAAATAATAGTTATAGAATAGTGTAGCATAGCTCTTCTGCAGTGTTTATCCATCCTTTAAATGTCTCTACTCTTATAGGAGTGCCTGATGACAGTGCAGAGGTTCTTCAGTTTGCTAATGCAAAGACATCAGTTTGGGGACTGTGAAGGAGATCCATCTGTGAGAAGAAGAATGTGTAGGGCAGGAGGTCATTAAATCATTCAAAATGGTTTGCTGCCACGGTGACTTTCTACAAGCTCCTTCCTGTGCGATCTCCTTGCTCCTCATGTCCAGTGCTGGGCAAAGAATGTCAATTCCAGATGACTTTGTTCTTATGGGAAGGTGTTTTATTTATCAGTCCTTTTCCCATACACAGTGCAGGAATGTAAATGAGGTTACTTGGGAGAAATGTGTTAGATCTCATGTTCCTTTGGACAAGTGCTATGGGCTTACTAATGGTCACAGAGCATATGGTTCAGCTTTTCCACCTTAAGCTGTGAAACAAATATGTCATACAGTCAATGAAGATGCAGATAGAAGACAGAGTGCATTCGACGCTTATTTTGGAAGAGACTTAATCTTTTTCTAATCTCTGTAGTTGTCAAATGATATAACTGGCTGGGTACTACCATCGTGTTTTGTCATACAGTGGGCCTGTGTGTGTCTAGTGCTGGAGGCAGCATGATGGGCCTAAGCACCAGGAGCAGAGATGTGCACACCTGCCTGAGCACACATTCAGGGTTGTGTGGCCTCGTTGCTTTCTCTGCTGCCTGCAAAGCAGCTGAGTGGGAGTGAATTGCCAGGACTGTGGCACTGATGGGAGTAGAAGGTAATGAGTGAGGAAATGAAGGAACAATTCTGTTGATATATCAGCCCAACGTTTGAACAGTGTAGTTGTGAATAAGGGTCCTTATACAGAAGTTAAAAGAAAAGAAAACGCTATTCACTGCTCGAATTTCAACTGGTGTTGTTAATGGGATAGTTCTCTCTTGGAATATATAGGCTATATATAAGCATTATAAGAAATACTCTATTTTCCATTATGAATGAGCCTTACAAAGGTCACAGATATTAAATGTGAAACTGTTTAGAATAGATTTGGGTCATCTGCACCCAGGAAAGGATGCAGTATATCAGAAGTACCTAAAATAAGCAGCGGCATAGTCTGAACCACCTCTGATGCCTTTGATAATTACCATGTGATCCTTGGCTATTGATAGAAGAGTTTCAAAGGTGATACAATCTCAAGGAGGTTTTTAGTGCTGATGAGATCACTCATAATCAGAAAGTGCTTCATCACGATGCTAAGAAGACAGTTGAGGGAAATGTTTTGGGAAAGCCAGTGATACACAAAAAGCCTCAAAGAAATGGTGTCAGTCTCATGTTACTTGTGCCATTAGATGGATTCTCACCATACCTTTTCTTCTGGAAAGAGCTATTCATACTAAGCTATATTTGTTTTATTAAATGTTTGTGTTGTGCAGTAGGACTCAGTCTTGAAGAGCTTAAGTAAAGGTTTTGTGGAATCACATGTGGAAGCTCAGAAAAATTCTCATTCCTACTGTTTTCACTGAAAGAATGATAATTATTATATAACGATAAATTTCAAAGAGAAAAAAAAAAAAAAAAACCGACAGATAATGAACTGCTTAATCCCTAAATTTATTGTACTTAAAGAAGAATCAGCTTATTTTGAATGTGATTGCCTTGCTGACAGATTAAGGTGTAAAGGAGAAGCATGTGTGCTATGAGTGCCCCTTCAATTTTGGGAAGCATCTGGCACTTGTCACACCGGTTACTTAACCTAACAGCAATAAAAGCCATTATATAATTCTGAGATTCTGTCAACGAGTTTTCAGAAGTCCAATAAACCAACTGTGGATATCCAAGGCAACTATTCTGAAACAGTACATTTAGGAGTCCAGGCTTACGCTTTATTTTCCTTGTAAGCAATTTTACAGTACGATCTCCTTTTCTTTGGTTAGCTACTCTATGTCTGGAGGATCTGTAGGGTACATTCTTCTTCATCAACAAACCCTATAACTTACATTATATAGGGAAACTTTCTAATCAAAGACAATGCCAAAAACATATTCTATTTAGAAGAAATTAAAAAAAAAACAGTTACCAGATAATGGTTCTACTCAGTGCTGAGACACCAAAGTGACTGAGGTTTGCAAATGGGAGCCAGCTGCTTAACCTTTGATTTCAAAGGCAGCCAGGCACAAATCTGTCTTAGAGGATCTGGGCCTTGCTGTAGAGGGGGATCAAAGGGTAAAATACTCCACAGATCCAAATGTTTTCTCTCATCAGTGACTTTCAGTATTGCTGTGCATCCTTTGAGAGTGTGCTGGAGTGTGTTCACTCATATGACTGCAGTATCTGATCTCATTTTTCTAATGAAGCTGGAGGTGAATGAAGGCACACCACCTTCTGCAGTACCTTAGAGTAGATCACATTTGGGCAAAATTTCATTGTTTTATACCCAATAATTCTTGAGTTAAAAGAGAGAGAGTAGGAACACAGTATGTTCAGGCCTATTCAACAACGCAGGAAGCTGAACTGTTTCCAGAGTGCTTGCTTTGTCTGTTGGTAGACTCTCTGAGACAGACATTATGGGAAGATACCTCTCTTCCTCCTCCACCTCTCATCTTCAGTCCTTTATGCAGCGTATTCTGTACTCTTTTGTTTTCTTAACAAAGGCCTGTTCCTCAGAGTTGCTGGGAGTGGGGTGGTGAGTCTGCATTCAGGAGTTTCTTCCTCAGAAGGATATGCAGGAGGCGTGAATATTAAAAACAAGATGACTCATATGATTGCTGTAGAGCAGGAGGCTGTAGGTCTCTCACAGATGACCTGTGTCTCATCATCAGCAGGGAACAAAGTAAAACCTTGGGACTCAGACAGATCCACATAAGTTGTCCCTGGAGGAGGAATCAGAGGCAGCGAGCTCATCCTCACAGCTTTTGTGCCTGGAAGTGTTCTCCTTGTGGCAAAGCACAGTATCAAACACTCGGCTCCCTTCTCTAGAGCAGTGATGGTTTTTGTGTGTTTCCTGCTAAATCAGAGAGTAGGCCTTGTCATCACCTTTTTTGAGCCATACAGTGTGAATGAGTACTGAGGTTAACAAGGTGGTTTAGGGCTGGGAATATTTTCTTTACATCAGCACAAGATGGGCAGATTCGGTAGTGGGAGGAAATATGCTGTGAAACCTACCTTATCTCTACCAGTCATGCATATCTGCTGATGCTTTAGTAAGGCATCTGGCTTGTACATACCTAATCACTTTATGCAGCATCCTGGGCAATATATCTCTTACTGCTGTGAGCTCTGCTCTTCCACCGCAGCACAAAAAATGCTGAAATCCAGGAGCTGAAGCAACCAGACCTTTCCTGAGGTGGCCACAAATAGAAACGAACCTCCTTATGTTATTTCTGGACACTAATAATTCCAATCTGAACTCCTTTGCAGTCTGTTCTTTGATAACAGTGCCACGCTGCATCCTTGAGAATGTCTCTTTTCCTTGTTTCTGAACATGCTTGGCAGTTGTTCCTGTTCCTATATAGAGGCAGGGAGAGTGTCTGCATCCAGGCATGCTATGATGAGAGCAGAGGGCTCATAAATTCCTCATTTCCTTTAGGGCTTATAAGGCTGATGTAGCCTTTTTCTGAACTCAGGAGACAGCATCACCTGATCTAGCACAACAACTTTTGTCAGTACCATCATATTAGCAAACTTTGTCCCTTAACCTTAATTTTAACCACAGATTTATGTCTCAGTGAAGCCTTAGATGTTGCAGTTTTCTCCTAAAAGCATTTGTCTCAGCTAGATAAGGCAATGCTGAATATTTTAGGTTCTGGGAGACTTTTGTGGTTTCTTAGCTAGAAATGTCAAAAATGATCATGATTTCATACTGATTGTTGTGTTTAGGAATTTGTTCTAATTATTCTTGAACCACAATGGCTATGCTATTACAGATCAGTTACATAGGTGTGAGACACACCTTGCCCACAACAGTGCTCTACAGTGGCTACTATTTCTGTACCAGAAAGACCTTTGGATAAACTCAGGACCCTTCTGGTAGCTGAGAAATATAGAGTTCTATTTGGAGTAGACCGCAGTGTTCATCACTGTGTGGCAAATTTCGATCTATTTTTCAAATTTGGGCCAGTTAGGATTTTCACTTTAACTGTCCCTCTTTTTATCAAAACCTTGGGAAGATAAGTTATTTGGTAATCACTCTGAAATAGTAACAGAAGACCTCTGAATGAAAAATGAGAATTATGTAAATATAACTGTAATTCAGCATAAACACCTAATCTAACTTAATCTCTACCTGGAACAAGCTGCCCAGGGAGGTTGTGGATGCCCCATCCCTGGGTGTATTCAAGTCCAGGCTGGATGTGGCCCTGGGCAGCCTAGTGTAATAATTGGCGACCCTGTCCATGGCATGGGGGTTGAAACTAGATGATCATTGTGGTCCTTTTCAACTCAGGCCATTCTATGATTCTACGATGATGAATTTTCTCACTAAAAACTCTTAGATTTGCAAATAGCAAGATTATAGAAGTGACTTCCGGCTACTACAGGCCCTTGACTGGATAGTTGTCACATTAAGATTTTAGAGGTTTTCATTAGCACAGCTCTTCTATATCCTGCAGATATTCATTAGAAGGGATGCCAGTTTGCCCCCCTGTTTGATGCTACAGTTGGCAATTGCAGTCAGTTGTTGAATGCTTGGGGATGCCATGCACCATTTTTTGCCTATTTACACAAGTGCTGTGACATTGCCTGACATAATTTCTTCCAGGCCTTCACTGTTTAGCCTTGAAAAATCAGGATCACTCTGTTAGATTGTATAACTCATAGAGAAATTTTAAGATATATAGAAGGACATTTTTTCTGAAGTACTTCACAAGAAGACATGATTCACAAACCTTCCTGTGAAATCAATGGCAAAGTCATGTAAAGGTGGATGTGCATTTGGAAGATGTTTCTAAGAAACTGTATTGAAGTTTGATGTTGGAAGTGATCTAAACTTAACAAATACATGTAATGGACTTTACATTTTGTGTAATTGGGGTACTTGCTGAGAATTAGACAGCTAATAGGGAGATAATTAAGGCATAATGTAGATTTCAGTATATTTAACCTGACAGAGACCATTCAGTTTCTGTGTAATACTAACATTAACAAGCTGATGGAAGTGCTACATGGAGGCATGCTGTCCAAGTTTTCCTACTACAGTTATGCATATTGACAATAGTTATATGTAAGTGATAGTGCTTACATAGTCACTTTATTGAGAGCATCTGCCGTCTATTCTGAGGAGCAGAGAGGTGGAAAAGTAGTGGACTTAGCGAGAAGAAGTTAATATGTGCCCTTGCAGAACACTGCTCTTCCATGGAGTTGCTCTTCTGTACAGCTTATCACTCTTCTGTAGCTCAGTTATACTCCTTTCTAATGGAACAGAAGAACTAGATCTGTTTGGTCAAGGGAGACAGATCTGAGTTTTGATTACTGTCTTGGGAGGATGTCATAAACAAAAGATTTCTCTCTATTTTTGCCTCACTCTTTTCAAATTCAGATGGTACTTACCATCTCTTGTGAAGAGATCCATACTGCATGTGGTGGCAGTCATGTCTGATTTCAAACGTGTTAGTTTCCAGTTGAATTGTCTTGTCCATAGCGGCTTTATTCTCATGCTGAGGAACTGCTCTGTGGCCCTAGGTGGTGGAAAATTTGACCTTGACACAAAATTCCTTCCAGGCTTTTGCCTACCCTCTGCAAAAGATAACAAGTAAGATTTTCCCTTTTGGTTTATGTCACTTGTTACAGGCTTCATTGCCAAATGTGCTCCAGCTTCTGAGTAAGTAGGCCTTATTGGACTGAAGAATTTCATCCAATCTTTTTTACATGTTTTTTACATTTTTTACAAATTTTTACATGAAAAAAAATGGTGAAATTATATTTGATCTGCAAATATTGTCCAAATATCTAGGCACAGCCATGGCCAGTATCTATTGATGATCAGAAAGGGCAATTGGAAACTAGAAATTGTAGGATAATGGACTAAGAAATCACTGTATGAAGGGTGAAGATGGTTAATGTGGAAATAAAGACCCCACATCTAGTTCCTGTGACTGCTAAGGTTGTACTAACTGGCTTAATGTACTAACTTTTCTTTCTTTTGAAAGTCTGTAGGCTTTCTATAATCTTCCCAATTAAGGCTGTCATTTGGCACACTGTGAAACCTCTCACTATCACTCAATAGCAGTCTTCCAATGAAAGGATAACAAAATACAGATTTTTCGTGCCTCATATGTAAATGCATCCAATCTGGACTTTCTTTTCCAGCAAAGCCCTGCTTCAGTGAAAACAGACTACAAAAACATTACTTTATGCGCTAGCATCTCTTCTTTGAGTAACCACCTGATCCTTGGGTGAAGGAGCAGTGATGTTAGATCTTTTCCTTTGAAACAAGTGGCTTCAACTTCCAGAAGTTTTGAAAGAATTTCTGCCTACAGTGTTTAACATGTCAAAACACATAATTTTTCATCAAATAAAAACGTAGCTCCTGTATCTTCTATTGCATTTCACAGAATGTAAAACAAAGATCTATGTTGCATGATTAACTCTTGGCTAGTTTAGACTGTTGTTTTTTGTTGTCGGTTTTTTTTTTTTTTTTTTTTGAGAGAGAGAGAGAGACTTTATGTACCTTAGCAGATGGTGCTAAGTTTTCTGTGAATAGCTCAATTTAGTTTCTTCCCACTTTCTTAACCTCACCGTTTGTTTTTATTTTCCTTGCAAACTAGCTAATGCAAACTGGTTGAACAAACTAATGACAATTGATTGTAGTTTCAGTGTAAACTTCAGGAGGCCAAAATGTTAAGCAATTAACTCATTTTTAAAAGAAAGCTTTTCAAGAATGTATCAACCTCTTTACTGCAGTTTGTTATGTATATACATACACAAGTAAAATCTATTGTGGCAGTTGTTCTTGAATTTTGAGTGTATAGAATATTAGGTAAATTGGATCACAGTTTAGGCAAATCTAGTTGCAATCACACTGAAAAGGATAAATGCAAAGATAAATTCCAGCTCCACCTCTGCAAAAAATGTCTTTTGCGCAGAATGATTCAAGAATCAATTCTTTCTCAGAAACAGAACAAACAACAACAAAATCTCACCACAGCAGTAACAACAACAACAAAAAAGCATTATGAGAGTTTTTATTCAGAATTATTAGAGAATCAGAGAATTGTTGGGGTTGGAAGGATCCTCTGGGGATCATGAAGTGCAAATTATGGTATAACATCTCCAGACATCTAAATAAATAGTATTTTCTCAAATGTACAATATGTCCTATTAGTAGAGAACTGAAATATCTGTAGGCTGATCTCAATTCTGTGTTTTGAAACTTAAATATTTCAGGAATCATTTGCCAAAACGTAATGTCTTGAATTCTGCTGGCTAATAACACAAGATATTTAGAAAACTCTGCCTCATGCAGTTATAGCTAAGGCAGGATACATCATGATACTCAAAATGGTGCCGCACATCTTAGATAACTGTATCCAGACATTGGGATCTTTGGCATATCCATCAACTTTGACAGTCATGCACATATCTAAGCATCAAAATATCTTTGGGAGTGAAAATTCTCATAATATACATATTTTAAAAAAGCATTATTATTACTCTCCTACCTGCTATTAATGACCATCTCCCACCTTACAATATTGTATTTTTGCATAATTTACTATTGCATTTTGCATGTCTTTTTGCTAAGAAACTATATTTTATATCTGTATCTGAACAAAATTTTACAAAGCCTTGCTTATGCCAGTGATATCCAAGTTAAAAACAACAACAACAAGCTGCAGAAACATGAAATATGATTTTCCTTGTTGCACTCAAAAAGGGAAGAAAATTGTTAATTTGATTTTTTTTTTTTTCCCCAGAACATGTTAGAAGTGTCTAAACCCTATGCCATTTTAGAACTTTGCCAGTAATTAACATCTAAGAATTTTGGTTAATTCTCCTGGAGACCAAAGATTAACCCAAGTGAATTTTAATCAAAATTGAAATACATGCAAAATAAAGTACATGAGTTAATATATACAGCTAATTGTAATCAGTGAAACTAGCTATCTCATTTTAGATTTTTAGGACCAGGTGTTCAGTTACTATTGTGTAAAGGAAAGAGAAAGGCATAGGAGTCAGCCTTCATAGAGCTGTCACTGTAATTTTGTTATTGAATATGAGAATGAGTAATTCTAGAAATAGTGTTACACTGCATGGTGAGCACGTATAAACAATCATTATTAAATATGTATCATAAAATAGCTATACAAAAATGATATCATACTTAAAAACACTACATATTGGACAAACATTCAAACATGGCTTCTTAAGTAGACATTTGTGTAAAATCAGTCTAGTTTTTCACAGTAGTAGAGGATAAAGTGCCTTTACAGATATACAAGAAGTCCATAAAAGCAGTCAGATAAATAACTTTTGGAAGACAAGGTTGATAAAACTGTCTTAATACAAGTATATGCTTTCTTTCTGATCCTTTTAGGCAAATTTAGAAGAAGACTGATGGTATGTTTTTCCTCCTTTCACTACAACCTGGCATTAAGTTATGGTTCTTCTCATAATAGTAAAATCTCCTAATTTTTCTCTAATTTTAGAACTATCTGTAGGTTTTAACAGCCACCCTTTGCGCTCTGGGAGCCTGCAATTTTTCAGTCTCCTTGTCCATAATCACTACACTCTCCCACTCCATCTCAGCTCCATTAAAAACCCTCTATTTCACTCAACAGTGAAGTATTAATTTATTTACCAGCATACCAACATCATTTGCCACCAAACAAAAACAAAATTTCCAGCTACTTTCTTAGATTTGCAAAACTTTCCGGTTTGTTCTTATAAAAAAAAAAGGAAAAGCTATATTTAGCCAATTACATTTGCTGAACTGCAGCCTGAAACTGTAACTAGTTTTCATTTTGATGTTCTGTTTGCTCTTTTTTTCCCTTGAATATAAATCTGTCTTGTAATACTGTCTCTGCAGGAAGAAAAAAAAAGACCAAATTCATGTTAGAAGCAGAAATAACTGTCTACTGAATGCTTCAAAATGCAAACAAAGTCATTCTTGCCTCATCCCCTTGTCTGAAATCCTGACTTTAATCTGACCATCTTCACTGCTTAAAATAGCCTCTTCCTGACAAGATGAAATTAATCTCTTTTCACACCTGTTATGTTAACTAAATTATAGGGCTATAAACTGTGTTAAAGCAAAGGTATGTGTGACCCTGCTGTATGTGTGGTTTAGCTCTAACCTGTCTAACCGGAGCTTTTCTTCCCGCTGCAGAAGCATGATAAAGCTATTCCATGTATGCCTGGAAATACATAGGGAAAGATATAAATGTGGTCACGTTACATGAATGCTTATTTGCCTTGACATTTAAAGGCTGTCAGTAATAACCAAAGCTTATACAGCTGTGAATGACAGGCTAGTCTTTATTCCTCATTTTATTTTGCAAGAAACATTGCTCATCTCTTTCAACCATTGCTTTGTCCTTACGACTGCTATTATAGGTAAATGAAAGTTATTTTTTGGCTGCTTCTGGTATACTTCAATAGAGATGAGATGTTTGAGGACTTTTTGTTGTCACTTTAACTTCTTTCACAAGATTTTGCCTGGAGAAAACAAGGGGCTTTTCTTAAGCCTCGGCCTCTTCTCTCAGGCAACAAATAGGACCTGAGGAAATGGCCACAGGTTGTGCCAGGGGAGATTGAGATCAAATATAAGCAAAAACTTTTTGTCTCAAAGAGTGATCAGGCACTGGAATGGCCTGCCTGGCAAGCTGGTGGAGTTGCCATCCCTGGCAGTGTTCAAGAGGTGTTTGGATGAGGTGCTACAAGATATAGTTTAGTAGCTTAATGGGTAGAAATGGTGATAGGAGAATGGACTACATGATCTTGTAGGTCCTATCCAACCTTGTGATTCTGATTCTAATCCATTGGTAGCACATATTTTAGTAGAGTAATTGCTTTCTTATTTAGAAAGTTTCCCATATATTTTCTGTGAACAAGGAATAGATAAGATTTCTCCAGATAGGAAGAAAAATGAGAACAAATGACAAAGCTTAAATATGTAATAAAATCCTTTGTATTATCTAGAAAATATCTGTAGTGGAAGCATTAATTTGCAAAGTTTCCTGTGTTTTGGCATTTTTATAATTTTAAAAAAATCTTTATGGGACGTTACCTGCATTTTTACACCCACACTTACATTTTACTGTTACTGCCATACCTGTTTTGCCCCTTTTAATTGGCCTATTGAGTAATTATAATGAATAATGTATTTGAAAAATGTCCTTCTTTTCTTCTTTGTGAGCCAATAACATGCTTACAGATTTCCAGCACTTATTTGCCTGTGGCTTTTCCAAGACATCTGCACAGTACAATAGGCTTCATCCAAGGTAGAAAATGTATTTTTGTCCTCTTCGTTTTCTTAATAGTTTAATTTAAAATGTCTTCAACACTTTCCAACAAAACCTCTTCTCATTATGTTTTTAAAGTAAGGATTTTTGTATTGCAATCATCAAACATCACTGATTCAATTCTCTTTTAGTGCATTAATTTGCTACCTTATTCTTCTATTTTTGGTTTTTATGTTTATAAAAGATTATATTACTCTTAACCTTTATGGAACGTGGATAAAAAACGTCTAAAATACACACCTATAACCAAATGTTTATTGTCTCCCTTCTTGTCTACTGATTTTCACCCAAGTTTACTGAAGCATTCACACGAGGCTCTTGTCACCAGGTTTCTCATGAATACCAGAATACTGCTCTCTAAATTTTTTGCTCAAGTATGCATCAATAATTGAATGCATTAGCATCACAGAAGTTAATAAATGTTTAATTAATAGCTATATCAGAGGTTGGAAGTCAGAATCTATTGCAGGTATGTGTTGCTTCCAAAAGAGCTTACTGATGAGGACCTTTAATTAATATAGTTTTCAAGTTTAGACTTCTAATGTGTACAAATGTAGTCTCCTAAAATATTTTGGTAGAAGTGGAAAGATTTAGATACTTCAGAAGTGTTCAAAGAGAGAATCTTTCTGCCTGAATCTGTGTATTTGTGTTAGACGGCCATGCTATTTCTCTGGAAGCATTTCACATTCTCCATTTGCAATATGAGGAACTTAATTATTTCCTTAAACAACTACCTCACTGGCTAAAATTTAAGTAAAATTAGGTGTTGGAGTTTGGCAGATTGAATCTTACTGACAAGGCTTAGCCCAGTTGTAAAATCTTGCTTAAACAGAGTATAATTTGCATCGGGAAATGTGTGCAGTTGTGTTGTAGATAGCTCAAGGTTTCTGCTCAGTTCCAGGTCAGCCTTTCATGTATAAAATGTTCATTAGTAATTGTACATGGTTCAAGCATTTGTATTAAAAGTGCCAAGCAGGCTGCCCCATTCAGGAACTGAGTGTGGAAGGGAAAGGAATTAAATCTCCTAGTCAAAGAGCAGTTTGGACTCTGTTTTCATCTGAAATTTAGTACTCTCTTTATAGTTTGGCTAAAACAAGTGCATGTTTAAAGAAAGGCACAAAGGGGAATATTTTAGTTTGGGAAACTCAACAAGTTGAAAGTATTTAAACAAGCCTTTCAGTGAAGTCTAAAATTATTTTCTGGCTTGTTTCCAGAAAATAAAAGCTGACAGAAATGCCTATCGTTTTATACTCAATCCATTATTTTTGGAATAACAACAGATGAATGAACGACTCTAGCTGAAGATCCACATACATATGTTTTCACACGTGCTCACAGTATCTAGTGCTGTTTTTCAGTCTGCAACAGTCTATCTCAACAAATTTTTGAGTATGTATTGACTGGTCAGAGGATCTTTTGCTGAAATGAGAAATGAGAACAATTGTTGCAAATAGTTACCATCAGAAAATAACCCCTTTGTTCCAAGTTGCTATTGCACAATCATAGAATGCCTGGGTAAATCAGTCAACAAAAATCCACTGTGCAAATTGCAGAGATTAAGAAAACTTTTGTTTAATTATTTGCTTGGGTAAATAATAGGTAAAACAAAACAACAATAATAAAAAAAAAAAACTGAGACACAATAGACTTAGGACACACTGGAAAATAATAGATAGGCTGGGAAGAACTAAATTGCCATAGGCCTTAAGCTCGTTACTGATTAGGAAGTTAGGAGAAATATAAATACCAGAAATGCAGTTATAGTCCTTAATATGTTCTTTGCTCCAGGGCCTGCAATAAAAAGTCAGGAAAAAATAACTTTAAATGTTGTTTAAATATACTTAAAAACAAGAAAAATAAAATACAGGATCCTGAACTGCATTCTTCTCTCACTCTGTTGCCTTGTAGTTTGTGGTGACCTGACTAAAGACTTGGGAATAAAGGAAGGCTTTGAGGAATGCTTCAGCCTTACTTTTATTCTTTGTATTATAATTTTCTAATATATTCTATTCTAATATAAAATTTCTATTCAGAAATAAAGGCTGCATCACAGAGATGGGGAGTTGCGGGAAATGTTTAGGCATGTGAGACTGTAATGCCATGGAGGGAATGAGAAAACTGTATCTCTTGCTCAGGAGAATAAAACAAATGAAGGGTAAAAAGACGTAATCAGTACTGAGGAAAATATCCCTGCTCCTGGGACTTTTGCAGAGGAGATTCATACTAGTGTTGAAGAGATAAGTGTTGGCTAGAAATCTTGAACAGCCCTTTCCTCCCTCCTTCCTCACCACCTTCCCTCCCTGGATGTGCTGGATGTTGTGTGGCTTCAGTAAAGTTTCTGAGAGGCAAGTGGGTGAGAAGATGTAGCACAGAAAGCATTCTTTGTTGTTTGATTGTGTCAATGTTTGTAAATGTGTACAAACAGACTTAAAGTACTGACGGAGAAATCTGAAAGAGAAACTTATTCACAACACGTCTCTTATGTGCTTTTATTCTTCACGTTATTAAAATGATGAATATGAACTGAAAGCCCAGGCTAAAAAAGTCTGAAGAAAGATATATTGATTTCCTTGGCTAGGTGCTGGTACTTAAGATGGTACTTAATAAGACAATCAAAACAAACTCAGAATATCATTATTTCTATTCCCTTTGGACAGATAAATGTCACTCACAGCTAGCTACTTAGAGACAGGATATCTGTATTGGCATGTGGCCATTGGATAGCACTTAACAGTATTATTTTGCTAAAAGACTTATCAGTTGGTATGTTGATACTGAGACACTCTCATTTCCAAGGAATGCATTTGGCCAACTGAAATCAATTGCAACCTGATATACTTTTTCTGGTGGCTGCACAAACCATACATGAATTATATTGTTGTAAATGTCAATCTTAACAAATCTGATATAAGCAATCTCTTGCAAAGTAATATCCTTCCAGTTCATTCTTCTTTGTTCAATTTCCTATTTATTAAGACACAAGAATCTCTTGGAAACTCAGATATCTGGCAGAAATTGATCAATCATCTCAAAACTTTTGGACAATCTGAACCTTCTCTTTCCTCTTTTTTTTTTACTCAACACTGGTTCTATTCTACTACACTGTGAAAGAAGATGCTGACTGTAACGTGGATTTATGATAATTTGGCATTAATTATACCAGGTAACCTCACCTGATGGATAAAACTAATTTAAATAAGATGTTTGTTGGAATAGTTTTCTGTTGTTATTTTGTTTTTTCTTTTTAATCCCACATGAATTAAGTTTCACTGGCTGAAATATGTGAAAGAGTCAGGCTTTGAGGACTGCTATCCAACTGAGCTTCACCTTACTTGTGTTAGAGGTTGTTTTCATAGAAAAACAGTAGTAATATTTACCCATTAAGTTTAGAATATTAAAAGCCGTTCTTTCTGGTTTGCCACTGAAAAAATGGAGGAAATTGAAAGAGAATTGAAGAGAAGGAGAAGGTGTCTGTGCTATCTCTGATGTGTGGACACAATGGATAATGCACATGAATGAACTAGAGATTCAGGAGCTGTTTCAACTGAACAAATTACAAGCAGACGTGCTTGAAAAACAATCATGGAAAAAGTAAAGTAGGAGAATTACACACCTCCAGGATACAATAATTTCTATATCTAGCATTAGTATGATAAATTTAATGGTCATTTCTTCTGCTTTCTGAAAAGATAAAGGAGTAGTGGGGGGTAGGTCTGTCTGAAGTCTGCACCAAAGTACCAACCATGCTGTGTTCTGGACACTCCTGAAAAGTGTCCATGCAAATGACTGGCAGCACAGATGCTCTCAGTGATGGGCACTAAAACTGTACAGAGACAGTCAAAATATAAAAGTAATTTCTCCATAAAACATTCTTGCTCTATTAAAATTATCCTTTCATTCATATATCTAACACTTTCTTCTCCATCTTCAGTGGAGAAGAGAATGCTGAATCCAAATGCAGATTATTTTTGCTGTCTGATACTTACATTTATACTCACACTTCTTTCAATAAAAAAAAAAAAAAAAAAGGAAGATATGAACAATTCATTTATAGAATCACAGAATCATTAAGGTTGGAAAAGACCTCCAAGAACATATAGTCCAACCATCCACCTATCACCAATATTTCCCCACTAAGCCATCTCCCTCAGTACAACATCTCAATGTTTCTTGAACACCGTCAGGGATGGTGACTCAATCACCTCCATGGGCAGCCTACTTCAGTACCTGACTACTCTATTGGAGAGGAAATTTTTCCTAATATTCATCCTGAACATCCTCTGGAGCAACTTGAGGCCATTCCCTCTAGTCCTGTTTCTATTTATGTTGGAGAAGAGGCCAACCTCCACCTTGTCACAACCTTCTTTCAGGTGGTTGTAAAGAGCAATAAGGTTTCCCCTGAGGTTCTTCTTCTCCAAATTAAAAAATCTTGCATTCTTCAACTGCTCCTCATAAAGCTTGTGCTCCAGATCCCTCACCAGCTTTGTTGCCCTTCTCTGGACATACTCCAGCACATCTTGTAGTGAGAGGCCCAAAACTGAACGCAGTACTCAAGGTGTGGCCTCATCAGAGCTGATCACCTCCGTGCTCCTGCTGACACCAAAATTTTTGATACAAGCCAGAACACCATTGGCCTTCTTGGATACCTAGGCACACAGCTGGCTCATGTTTGACTGTGTTGACCAACATCCCCAGATCCATTTCTCCTACACAGTCTCCTAGTCGCCCTGGTGCAAGCCTTTACCATTAACTGGATTTGTTGTGACCAAAGTGCAGACTGGCACTTGGTCTTGTTGAACTTCATACTCAGCCTCAGCCAAGTTATTTAGCCTACCTAGATACTTCTGTAGGGCCTTCCTATTCCCAGGCTGATTGACACTTCCTACCAACTTGGTGTCACCTGCAAACTTACTGATGTTGCACTCACTCACTCCCCTTTCCAGGTCATCAATAAAGATATTAAACAGGACAAGCTACAGTACTACTCATGTATAGTTGCCAGCTGGATTTAACTCTATTCACCACCACTCTCTGGGCCCAGCCCTCCAGCCAGTTTTTTACCCAGCAAAGAGTGTACCAGTCCAAGCCACGGGCTGCCAGCTTCTCCAGGAAAACACTGTGGGAGACAGTGCCAAAGGCTTTGCTGAAGTCCAGGTGGACTACATCAACAGCCTTTCCCTCATCCACCAGGTTTGTTACTTCATCACAGAGGGAGATGGGGTTGGTTAAGCAGGACCTGCCCTTTGTGAAACCATGATGTCTGGTTCTGATTGCCAGGTAGTCCCACATATGCTGTGTGATATCACTCATGTTGATCTACTACATAACCTTTCTTTGCACTGAGGTCAGGCTAATAGGCATACAGTTCCCTGGGTCTTCCTTCTGACTCTTCTTGTAGATGGAAGTCATATCAGCAAACTGGCAAGCCTCCAATCCTCTGAGACTTCTCTTGTTGACCAGGAATGCTGATGGTGAAAAGCAGCTTGGCAATCATCTCCACCAACTCCCTCAGATAGATTCCATCTAGCCCCATGGACTTGTGACAGTCCAGATGGTGTAGTCTCTAACTGTCTCCACCTGAACTGTGGGGGATTTATTCTGTTCTCCCTCTCAGACTTCCGGGTCAAGGAGCAGAGTACTCTGAGAACAATTGGTCTGACTATTAAAGACAGGTGTAAAGAAGACATTGAGATCCTCAGCCTTTTCCTTATCCTCAGTGGTCCTAATCCCTGGCATATCCAGTAAAGGATGGGTATTCTCCTTAGTCCCCAAATCACTTAAGGTTTTGAAACATACTTTCTCAAAAAAAAAAAAAAAAAAAAAAAAAAAGGTTGTAATCATACAGGAATACACCTATCTGAATGTAAACAAATAGTTCCATTTCATTCAATACTACTTTTGATATACAAGGAATTATATATTTATTTTGTGCTGTTTAAATCTTAAGTTATGCAATGTTTTTGTGAGTGAGTTGACGATTTAGGGATTGGAAAGATAGTGCTTAATACCTCAGAAAAATTTATATGTTATAGAGATTTTTACATGATAGCTAGCATTCAGGAACTGGAAATTTTTTTTTTTTTTTTTTTTTTTTTTTTTTTTAAGGCTTTAGTACTCATAATTTTATTTCTACCTTCATTTCTTGGTCTTTTTAAAGTTTTACGTAGTGATGAAAAAGAGTATTTCAGATCAAAAGGAAAATAATCAGATACTCCTCTTTTCCAAAACTTGTCATGTTTTATTCTTCAAACAGATTTATTCCTTCAGATATTGTAGGGAAATAATCAGTCCTTACTAAATTAAGAATTCATTATATAATTCTTCTTCCTTTATGTGGAATTATCTGTGTTGCTGCTGCTGCTTGTTGCATGGCAGTATAACCTCTAATTTATGTGAAGCAGTTAACCCTTTGTTTTTGTTGTTGTTGTTCTGTTTTCCTCTGAAGTATTTAGACTGTGTACCTGGTTGGAAGGAAAAAAAGATGCAGTTTCTTCATTCATGAAATGCACTTCTATATACTTGCAATGTTTTATTTTCATTGTGGTTGAGCTATACTGTCACCATTAATATGCTGCTGCAGTATTTTCATTGTTACAGTGTGGGGTGCTTAAATACTGAAGATGACTTTTTGAGAGAAAAAAATGTAAATTTCTTCTTTCCAGAGAGTCAGAAAACTTTAAATTTTTCCATTGTTTTATTACTTCTACAGACTGTTTCCTTCAAAGGCAATAGGTTAACAATCCATGTGAAATGAATGTATGCACATCAGTATGCACAGATTGGATAAATGCTTATAAAAGCACCTGAGGTTGAAGTGTGGGGTAGGATTTACAGGCTCTTTTAGCCAGAGAAGTGGTTAAGATGGGCACTAGCAAGACAGCAGATGGGATGTTGAAATGCAGCTGCAAGGGATAAACGCACTCAGGAGAAGGTTGACAGGTGTGAGAGAGTGCTTGGGGAGATAGGAGGGAATACTAAGAGGAGCACTACTGGAAAGGCATTTGTGAAGTTCAAGGTGATATGTGCCTCAGAAAGGAGTACGAAAGCAGTTTCTTTGTGAAGGGGAAGAGAGAAAGATACAGTTCTGGGAACAGGCTAGAGAAGGCTGGATCTGGCAAAGAGGAACCCTGGTATCTCAACATGCTTGTAGGCTCAGCTCTCTCAACTTCAGGAGTCTTCTATATAGTAGAAGTTTGTGTTTGAGCTCACTGGTGTTGGCCCCTTTGCCAGTGGAAAGAAACAGATGCTTTTAGGGCATGATTCATCTGACCTATTTTGGACACCTGCCTTAGGAAGAGATGAATCATGCCCTGGAACTGCTTCTTTCTCTTCATTGACTGCAAAGAGAGCCTGGGGCAACTAACTCAGATTTAAATACCTGTATGAGATATCTTGGCATGGCCAGATATAAACAGTCCTGAAGAATACCATTTATGCGCTAAGGTAAATGCCTGAATTTCATCATTTTTGCAGCTCTGCATCATCAGCACTATAACAGTTTATTTGTATTTACTTTTTACTCTGCATCATTTTTTCTATATGTGATACAGTCCATGGGAGAGAGTGGCCAATGCACCTCAAAAAATGTCATTGCCTGTGTACTGGTGTGCCTGCCAGGTGTCACAGAAATGTATGCCTCTACCAGCCATCCCATAGCCCCTTTGGTTCTCAGCTATAAGCTTTTCGGTTCTCAGGCTTTGATTCCCTTTGAGTTTCTAGGGAAAATTTCAGGAAGGCAAGAGAGAGTGGAAAAATATGAACAAATCCTTTCTAAGAATGAAATTTGGCAAACCTATGATGTTTTTCTGTGTGATAAATATCTCACGCTCCACTTATGAAGCAGCTCTTCAGTGATTAGGAGGAAGACTGAAATTTTTGTTGGAGTGTCATGGTTTTGTTATCTTCATATCAGATTTTTTGTTGTCAGACCTGTGGAAATGTACTCAGTTCTGCCTGAAGCGTGAACATCTGTATATCTTAGTTCATGTAAACCCGGCAGTATTTGTGGAAACTTCTAATGTTACATCACTGCATCACAGTTTCCTAGCCGTGAAATAAAAGGAGAAAGCATCTCCTAAGGTCCTATCCTGTAAGGGAGATTAATTTTCCTGAGTCCTTTGGTTAGCATAAATGATGGCAGCCTTCAGAAAGACCATGATGAAATGTTGGCAGTTGTTCAGACTGGGATTTGAGTCACCTGCAGTAAATACGATTTTGTGCTTAGTGTAGAACAGCAAATTAAAAAATAAATGTTGGATAGCTGCTGATCATATGAGCACTGTCAAGATGGTGCACTTAATAAGACTAAAGCATTGCAGAAAATATTTTAAAGAAATGTACATGATTAATTTTAGCATTCCTGAGGGCTGAATATGAGTAAATAACTTCTGTAATCATAATAATATTCTCTAAAAAGGATTGTTTGAGGTTTACTAATCATAACAGTGGATATAGTCTTTGCAAATAACTGAAACTGTTTTCACTGTATATAATATTTTGAGGTAAGAACTGAAATGCCTTTTTTTGTTATTTTTTATTATTATTCCTGAGTAAAAAATTAAAATAAATGTAATCTCTTTGTGAGCTCAATACAAGCCAAGTTTGGCATATCTCCTTTCTCTACAGCTGGGGATTGGATATGTGTCAACACAATGGAGTTGGCTAGAGGGAGCAATCAATCTAGGTCAGACTACAGATCTATAGTCTATATTTATTCTTTACATTTACAGTAAGCAGATATCCTAAGGGACTTTTTAAAGAATATGGTAATTTCACATTTTATAAGTGTTAACACAATTATTATTATTTTGTAATTTATAAATTTTTTGCATACTTTTCATATTATCCTTCAGATTACTTCATACTTCTAATATACAATAGATGATTTTTCAATTTCATCCTTTTCCATTAAACACCTTTAACAAACCAAAGTAAAGAAAACAAGAACCTTTGACATTTTTTTTTTTTTCAGTCAGTGTTTTGGATGTTTAGATACTGTGCTTTTCTTTTACAGGTGATTAGATGATTCAAAAAATTGAAAAAAAATATCTAATGACAAGTACATACACATTTACAGAATTGATGCAAAGAGCTGAATTTGAATAAACTGCTATTTTGTTCAACTACTTTGAATCTAAAAGACAGATGGCCTTGATGGCATACTTAATCTATCTCCATTTATTTGGGTATTTCTTGTCTCAATGCTGGAAGTTGCACTACATGATCTTTAATGATTGTTTGAATTCTGTGTTTTTATCATACTCCAGGTGAGCGCTGAAATGACACAAGTCAAGTTTGCATCCTTTCTATGCTTATATGGACAATGAAGCCCTCTTCTAGCTAGGGAGAGTGCTCCCAGCTCCTATTACAGTAACAGGCTTAGGGGAAATGTGATTAGGGCAGAATTTCAGGATGATTCAGAAGAAGTCAGGTAAAACAGATGAGGTTATTTGATCTCATTAATTAGAGGTCAGTGAAGAGGAAAATACTCACAGCCAGCCAAAACCAAGTAGTTTAACGAGGCTGCATGGAGCTCCAGTTTAAACTGTCCCAGATTAATTTATTTTCCCTTTGTATGAAAAAAAAAAGACAAAGATGAGGGGGTTGCTAATACAGCTAACGCTACCTTTCAAAAGTTTCTACTATTTTATCTACTCTGAGCTGTTAATTACATTAGATACTCTGACTAATCATGTATAATTTGAGCCGTAGGTTTAAAAGAGAACATCAGAAGTATGTGGGGAGAGCTGCTGTGAAGCAGAGAAATCAACTTATTCATTGCTGGTAGATGTATATGAGTCATTTTAGCTCCACATTCTGTGTTTGTGTATTTTCACAATTACTGAATAGAAGTAATCAATAAGACCTAATATTGTTCCTGAACTCTAGCTAAATTAAGAAAACTTCTGAGGCAAACTAATTTCTTATGTTCAGTGTGCTAAGAAGGGATTTGGATAGTGAAATAGGAGTGGGAAATGCCTGTTCTCTGTGCTTTAGTATAAACAAATGTTTTAGTATCATCCTGATACTGTGAACTATTCCTTCATTAAGTTAATAATCATGTGGATGCCGAGAAAGCTTTATATCTAGAATCTTAGATGCTTGCTCATGTATTTATATATATATATGTACATATACACTGTATGTGCACCTATGTGTACACTGTGTATGTATTTTTGTACTTGGAACTTTTGGTCACTTTTAAGGCTTCTTTCATTTCCAGTATCAGGATTATATTTCTTTTTGCTCAGCCTTTTCCATACTGTATCAGAAATGAGCTTAGTCCAATATGCTCTGATATTTTGCAAACTGATGGTTAACTTTTTCCCCCAGAATTAAGTATTAGCTGGAGTTTTTCCTGTGCTTGCTAAACACTTTTGGCACAGATTCTAGAAATACATACTACATATATGTTCTGAGCATACTTCAATAATAATAACAGAAGCAGGATAAGTCTCTCTAAACTGAGGGAATAGCAAACTTTCTAGGAAAGTAAAAACAAATACGAAAAATCAACAACAACAACAAAAATAAACTCACAAAAGAAGCCTGAAACTGAAGATTTGTAGATAAGTCCTGATGATTTATATTCTGGGAAGTACGAAGCCTGTCTGCCAAAACCTGGTCTAAAGTCTCCTGTGGCATCCTTATGGGGTGACGGTTGTAACAACTAAGGACAGAGTGAAACAGGTTAAATAAGACACCGTCCATCTGTTCACCTGAAGAAATTCAAGCACGATTTATTTTTGAGTGGTTTGATTGTCAATTAAATTTAAAATATCAGACAGTTTTTGTATTTGTATATACTGATTAAAACCTCCTCCCTCTTCTCCCCACCCTCCTCCAAGAAAACCCACGTCTTGGACAGATAAACATGTATTCTTAGGTATTTAAGAATTATTTTGTGGTACTTCAGGACAACTGTACTTATAAAATCATTGTGATAACTTTCACAAGTATATGGGCAGTTCAGGGCTTAACTCCCTCTGGAAGGCAGTCACTGTGTCCATCTCTCTGTTCTCTGCCTTGGAAAACCCTTGTTCTTGTGGCCAAGGAGCACAGGAGGAAAATCTGGGAGAATATCCTTAAGAAATTATGTAGATTTTTGTCAGTGAGTTGATGTGGCATTGATGGGCAAGCTGTTCTCCTCTTGCAGTTGTCCAAACTGACAACTCATTTAAAACGCATCAATAACTTCAACCAAAAGAAACATATGCTTTAATTACCTTTTCATGGTGCATAGGACAAGTCCATTCTTTCTGTTTTTTCTTTTTTCCAGTTGTCTGAAGTGTTCCCCTGTTAGGTTATGAGAGCAATCACTGCGATCACTGCACTGGAATGGGTGAATGGGTGCATAATAACAGCTTTATAGGTATAAATGTCAAACTGCTATTACTGTTGAGAAATACTGTTTTGGCAATAGGAACAACCTAATTTTTAATAATATAATTTGCTTAATGTTACATATTCACAAAATTAACAGCCATTGAAATTTCCCATGCATTTTCTTTCTGAATGGAAATAGTTTTCCTGTCAGATGCCATGTTATTAAAGAACATTAGCTAAATTAAAGTTACACCTAGGCTAAGAGCATTCATGACACTTAATGTACTTCTTGCAGTTTACCTCCAAGTACTTGCCTACTAACAAAATTAGAGGCTTATTAAGAAGAGTGCATTCACGGGGGAAATTGCATTCTTAAAAAATAAAACCACTTTCTGGTTTCTGCACATCATCTAAGCCATAAATCTATCATACACAATGGCAAGCTTCTCTTCTGCTATCCTTGCTGCAGTATGGGATAGCACTGAGATGTAAGAAGAGGCAAGTAAAAGGTGTGCTTGCCCCAGGCATGCTGAATGAAGCAGCTTGTAGAGCAGGAAGGGAGATCTGAGCTGCACTGGCCCACTGTCCTCGGCAGCAGGCTGGTCACGGACAGTATATGTAAAGACCTGAAGGTGGAAGCATGGAGCAATATGCCCAAGAAAATTCAGCTTTCTTCCCTCTCTTCTCCTCTATCTTTACGCCATAATAATTTCTTGGAGTTATATTGCAACAACCTACATTTAATGACAAGTTTGTTTATGGATTTATGGTCTTGTGCAACTTGACAACTTCTCCAGACAAATAGAGTAACCTTCTGCCATACAAGCATACTATTTCCCAAAACTATGAGGGTCTCAGGAGACTTCATCACTTTTTATGAAAGATCTCTAGATGCTCCTGTGAGAAGTGTTTTATATCCTGATAGCTGTTGTGGAACAAGTCCCACCTTCCCTCTATCCCATGTCCAAAATATTGATAAACTCTGCAGTGATAATGAGAAATTCCATAGCACTGAGACAATTTTTTTCCCTAAAGGGCCATGACATACCTGTCATGGGATTCTCCACGTTGGTATTAAAATCTTGCTGTGCTAGAATGGAAGATCTACTCAGATAAAAACCACACCCTGAATTATACCTAAAGCTAATGCTGAAACAAAAATAAAATATTTTTGGATTGACTGAAAGCCATGCAGCTTCTTTTTTTCCTACTCTTTATCCTCATCCCTAATTACATTTCTCTCACCATTAGTTTTGGTACTCTGTACTAAAAGAAGGAAGTCAAAAGCTGCTTCACCCATGAGACTGTTCTAGCATTTCTCACCTGCAGATAAATCTGCAGGACATTTGGCTGCTTTCAGATGATTTTTCTTTTAATCACTGTGTCACCCTTTGCCTTGCTGCTTGTTTTTTCTTCCATGCAAACAACAACCAGATTTAGTAGCCATTGGCTTAGCTTTGTTATCTCTGGATGGGACAATGAGGATTAAATCATTTTCTAAATTGTCTTATGTTTTCTTTGTTGTGTATAATCAAATAGTGCTCTATAGAGTAGAGGCAACTGGCAACTGTAGCTGGGTTTTATGTTTTGTGATCGTTCAAAGGAAAAGATTTGAGATTATGCTGTTCAGCTTCAACATAGAGTTTAACAGCCACTTTCTGAAAGTGCTGTTTTAGGTTAAAATCAATGGGAGCAAAACATGTAACAAGAGTGTCAGTGACTAACACAAATCAGATACACCACTCTAAGCTTTCAGAAGTCAAAAGCAGAAAGTCAGATTTTAATTCACCATCTTGGATCGCAAGCTTTCATAACAATACTTCCTAAAAATGAATACTGCTTTTCCACTTACAATCAAAGTATTCTGTGTTGAGTGGAATGCATTCAATTTGTGCTTGCTTAAATAAAAATTCTCATTTTTATTTTTTTATTTCTTTCATACGTACGTGCAGATTTAGATACTCTACTAGGCAACACAGACATCTTAAAGATTTTAGAGCTTTTTATTAATGATACCAGAAGGGAATCTTTTACTGAGGAACAGGAAAACAGAATTTATGCTTCCATCTTTAATACTTGGAGGACTAAAATAGCAAAAGTAAAGCTTTGTGGTGGCTATACTGAATTGCCCAGCACAGGAAAAGTGCTTTTCCCTTATTTTAAGTCTCTTAATCTAAAAATGGCAAAAGAACCTCCAAAATAAGTTAGGAAAGGGAAAAGCATGACTTCAATAACTGCTTAAAGAAGCAGGGGGAAATGAGCATAGATGTCTCTCACAAATACCTGGAGGCCAAGTTGTGTGGAGGGTGAGCAGAAGAGAATAACTACTTGATTTCAAATCTATCCAGAATGTGTCCCCTTATTCTGCTGACTGCAGTACTGTAAAAGGTGAAAGAGCTCTATGAAATGTAGCTCCTTAAACAATATTTATCTACTATCTAGTAAAGAATTGTTCTTCTGAATGCAAGCTGGATGCAAACTTGTGCCTTTATATAAAAACAATCCCTATTGAAACAGACAAGTTGACTTTGGTATTTTACTAATAATTTAGCTGTTCATTTCAGCAGTTGCTTTTATTGCTCTGATTTGTTATGATTTATGAGCCACATTTAATGCTAGATGGGAATTAAAGATGAAAGAAAGAACCCACTGTCATTGTGCATAAGCTTACTGCTCAATGTATATTAGTTATGCCTGATTTTGGAAAATACCTCAAAACTCCACATTTACATGCAATGCATTAGTTACTTATATGGGGAAAAAAAAACCCACCATATAGATCTTAATATAACAAGACACAGAGGATGTGCTTTAGCAACTGAAAGCAAAATATCCAAACAGACCTGTAGTCTTGAGAAAACAATGAAAATTATTTTTGCCCATTCCTGCAGGTGGCATCTGCAACTCTTTATGCAATCCAGGTTAATCCTAATGTCAATCTTAACATAATCTCAAGTGGCTGAAACTGCACAGCACTTTGTAACCCAACACAGTATCAAATTCATCATCTCCAGACAAGATTGCTGATAGGGATTGGAATATAATACTTATACAAGTTAAGTGGCATTTTTTCACATTTTCATTTGGCTTTTCTTTAGCTCATGCCATCAATGCTTAGGCCTATGTATATAAATGTAATTTATGGAAGAACATCATCTGTATGATCTTCATGACAGAAATACTATTACTTCAGTTTTAAAATGTTTCATTTTCCTTGCAGCGATCAGTGTAAGACAGATTTGATATTTGGTGTGTAATGGTGAAAATACATATAATCAGAGATTCAACAACCACAGTGTACTTGATTGCCTGTGTCAATATCTCATATGAAATAAATAGAAAAAAGTCAGTTGTAAATAGATTGCCCTATTTTCCTTTCGATGTATAAATCTTATACAAAAGGCTTTTATGTGTATTAATAATGTGCAATGACTTGTTAATTGTCTCATGTAAGCATAAATATGTTTTTTTCTCAGGTAAGTTTCACTATTGGATTTATCTCAGAAATGTATTTTTGTGGAGAAGACAAGAAATGTTTCCAATAGCGTGTCCATAACCAAGGCTTTCTAAGCTATACTGAATTTTCAAAATAAAAAATTAAATATGAGTAACATTTTTTTGTTTTAAGTAAAAGAGGTTGGTTAGATAGTGTTGATAACCCTAGTTCTTTAGGGTTAGACATGATTATTCATTTCTCAAATATTCATCAACTAAGACACAAACACTGAGGTGCAAACATTTAAGAGAGTCATTTGGGAGAGTAAAAAGCAAACACTGTCTGTGTGAAGAGGTATGGCATGTAGAGAGGCACTGACTATAGTCTAATATTAGCAGACACTATCCTGAATTTGGGTAGCTGTGCCAGCACTGCATGATTCCTCTTCCTGTGCTGGGTTGTGTAGTGGTGGCCCTCCAGGTATCTTCTTTTCACTGCCTATTGGGACAGGTTGGGCACTTGGCTGTGAATGGCTTTGGCTCCTGAAGCTGGGTTTGTGCAGAACAGATCCAGAGCAGAGTAGAAATAGCATCTGATATGCCACTAATTATAACCAAGACTATATAGCTCACAGAAAGATCCCCAAGTCCTTTTGTGCGTATGTTTTTATATATACAAAAACTTTCAAAATTTGTATATGACAGTTAAAGATATAGATGCTCGTCAATACTATAATTTAATTCCCTTGTAAATATAATTTTAAAATGCCTTTTCATCTGTGAATGTCAAAAATGATTTCTGTTGAAATCTTGTTCAATACAGGAGTGTAGTAACTAACTCTGTATAGAGGTTAATACGTAACTTTGCATAATATAAGGTGGGAAAAAAAAGTTACTGCTAAAAGATACAATATTAGAAGAAAAATATTTCTGTACACTGAGTATTTGAAAACTTGTCCTTTTCAAACAACATACTTCTCAGAATGTTCTAAATATTTCAAGAATAATTAGTGTAGAAGATGCTGTACTGTTTTCATCGAAAAGTAAGCTGATTCCTACTAGCCAAATATTGTATTTTCATTTTTGGAATGCTAAAAGCAGCTTAGCACAGGATTTCACTAAAAGTAGAAATAACTGTAAAAAAAGTAACACATTTAATTATGAGAAATATCCATTCTTTACTATCTAATACATATTTAATATTTTTAAATCATAGAATCATAAAGGTTAGTAAAGACCACTAGGATCGTCTAGTCTAACTGTCAACCCATCACCAACATGCCCACTAACCATGTCTTCAGTGCTGCATCTATGTGTTTACTGAATATGTCCAGGGACAGTAACTTCATCACCTCCCTGTGCAGCCTGTTCCAATGCCTCCCCACTGTTCCTGAGAATACATTTTTTCCATATATCCAATCTGAACCTCTCCAGGTATAACTTAAGACCATTACATCTTGTCATATTACTGTTACCTGGGAGAAGAGGCCAACACCCACCTCACTACAACCTCATTTCCGGTCATTGTAGAGGTTCTCCTGAGCCTTCTCTTCTTCAGGCTAACCTTCTCTATACTTGCCGATCCCATTTCCCTCAGTCATTCCACATACAGCGTACTCCTGACCCTTCACAGTTTCGTTGCTCTTCTTTGGACAAATTCCAGGGCCTCAGTGTCTTTCTTGTAGCGAGGAACCCAAAATTGAACACAGCACTTGAGGTGCAGCCTCACTAGTGCTAAGTACAGAGGGATGATCACCTCCCTGCTACTACAGACTGCACTATTTCTGATAAAAGCCAGGATGCCACTGGCCTTTTTGGCCACCTGGGCACATTGCTGGCAGAAAGCAAGAAATGGGAATAATGGTGTTGATTTTAAATGGAGTGGACCCTACTAAGAGAAGATTCAGTGGCTGACAGACTTGTAGCTTTGCAATTGGAAATAACACTTTGTGACAAAGGACAGGATCAGCAGATGTTTCACCAATTGATGTTATAGTTATATATCAAAGTAATTTTTGGATAACTTCTACTTTGTTCATAGGATGAGATACAAGAGCAGGGCTGCAAACCCTAGCATAAGAGCTTCTGAAGTTTGCAAAACCCTTTAATTTCTAGTTGTCCACGTTTCAGTCACAACCACGTTAGCAGCAGACCAGTGTTTGTTTGTTGCTGAGCAATATAGGAGTTGTGCTCAGGGCCAGGCTGGGCTGCTCAGTGGAAAGAGCTTCTGCCATGATGACATGTGGCAGGGTAGGACCAACAGAGGTGCCTGAATGAGGCTGGGGTCATTCTGTACCACGTCACCATGCAGAAGGGTATAAATCTGCAGGAAGTTGGCTAGTGCTTGGCTGTTGGTGGTGGGGTGAGACACTGTGGTATTGGTGGAATGTTGGTCGGTCAGCAGGTGGCGAGTAATTGTTTGTAGGTATGTATGTATTATTATCATAGCATTTTTGTTTCCTTTTTCTGTCTTAGCAAATAGTTCCATTTTGTTTCCAGTTCTCTCCCTCTTTCTGTCTGGAGGGAGTAAGGGAATGATTGAGTGGTAGTAAGCTGCTGCAGGTGCTACAAAGTTATACTGCAGCACTCAGTAAAGGTTAATTTTCAGATTGGTCTATAATGACACCCCTCTGGTCTGAAGTGAGTTGTGGACTAGATTGCTCTCTTATCCCTCTTGTCACTTGATAGGTTGGACTCTTTTGCTAGATAACTGACAGGATTATTGGTCTGCTATTTGGCTACTTAATGCATATAACCTGCAGCTGATATCCTAGAAGAGGAATAAAGCAGTGTCAGCTGGATTTTGAGGGGACCCTGCTTTCTGAAAGAGTGTTTTCTTTTGGCTGACGTTGTGTTTGGGACTGAAGGAAGGAGCTGTGGCAGTGTAGTCATAAATTAGTTGGAGCTGCCACCAAATTGCACACCGTGTTAGTTCATTACTCCTCTGAAGGAGTTCCTTTTTCTGTTCGGGCTTTGCTTTCTTACACTTCTCTTGCAAATGTACTCATGGAGTACCTGCTTTATTGCATCTGAGCAAGTTGGGCAGAGTCTGTGACGTGGAGGCATCATTTTGAGGAGTATTAAAATGGAGTAAGGTGCAATTCTACCTGTAGCTTAAATTGATTTACAGTGCTGCTGCTGCCAAAGGAGATTTGTTGACATGGTCACCCATTGTGTTGACATTCCCTCACCAAAACAAAATACCTTTTCAGCTTTAATAAAAATATGCAGTGGGCCAGGGAAGTCATTTCACTTGTCTAGGGGATGGGCATCACTTGTTTGTGGTTGTATTTCTATAGGAAGATATTCATAGAAGCTGAATTTCTGGTTAAATCTGCCAGAAGATAGTTGTATCTACTGCATACTCACACTGTACTGAATTACCTTGAAGAAGCTGGAAAGCTCTAAATTCACATCAACCTCATCAGCTTCCTTTGCAGAGAAGTCTGTAAGCCTGTTACAGTACATTTTTTTGAGTGTAGGGAGAACAAAGTTTGACTGGTGTATTGTATTCATATATCTGAAAACCTGGACAAAAAAGCAAATATTAAAACAACAAAAATGTTATTGTTAATAAAACTGCAGATTTGGAGATGGTCAGAATGAATTACAACCTACTGACATTTAATAAGTAGAAAGTAAAATCCTTGTTTATGTATATGTGTTGTAAGGGCTAATGCCATAATTCTGGGCTGCTGACTTCCTTAAGTGTATCTGATCTTTAAATTGCCAAGCAGATAAGCTGAATACAAGCTGCAGCAGTAAATTGCTGCCATGGTGGGTTCACCTTAGTACTCCTTCTTTCAAATCTCAGGCTTTGTCAATGATTCTTGCAGGGTATTTAATATTTTAAAAAGAGGCAGATGCAGCAATATGCAAAAAGAACTGGCAGTAATGATTAAAAAATGCTGCCCTTTCTTCTTGTGAGCCCATGGGTGTTTGGATGTGGAGAAGCACAATTCTCTTTGTTAGGATGAACCATAAAGCAATGTCCAATAATACCACTTGGGAGTACCTCTTTTCTTCAGTATTGCTGCAAGCCAGTGTTTAAACCTACTGTGCACCTATAATTGCATTGAACAATTTTATTCTTTTTCTTTCCCTTTAACTGCTGTTTACTTCTTTTCCAAGACTGCATTTTCAATGGTCTGTTTGCTAATTTGCTATTTGTGTCACATCTTGTTTTTTTCTGTCATAGATGAACGTGATATAAGGTAATAGATTTTGTCTCATGAATTTCATCTAAAATATTTGGCATAAATTTTACTCAAATGTACAGCCACTCAGTGATGCAAAAAGGTAACCTTTCCTTTGTCATAAATAGAGTGAGAGCTGATCAGCTCATTTAAAAACAAAACAGATTTGAAAAATATCACATGAAGAAAAAAGATGAAAGATTAGAGCCTTCTGAAGACTGAAAGCTTAAGATTTTTTTTCCTCTCAGTTTCTTTTCATAGTATCAAACTGTGTAGACTTCATGCTTTAGTATTCACACTGATAATAAAAATAGAAAATGAACCTGAATAAAGCTGTTGAATGAATTTTTTTGGGGGGGAGGAATAAAACCCCCTATTTTTAAAAAAGAAAAATATCAGTATTTCAGTTTTCTATAGAAATTGCAAGGATGGGAATAAAAGTCTTTTTTTTTTTTTTTTATATGATAGGTAGGTAGACAAAGAGGGTTGATTGCATTCTATGAGGTGTTATATGACTCTTTCACAAAAGATTTTCAAAGCCAGAAATATAAGATAAACATTTGTTATTCTGGCATACATTAGGATGATGATACAGCTCCTAATCAAATACCTCTATTGAAAAGGCATTCCAAATGCCTGGCTGAGGTGAGCATCAGCTTGTTTGCATGGCAAGCAGGGTGAGAACCTTGGTGAGGTACAAGAACAATGTTAAGCTGTACATCTAACTGATAAGTCTATGTCACCCTATGTTCCTCAGTGGGAAAGAACAGTTAGTGACTGGTTCTGGAATAGGCAGTAACAAAGGGCTGGCTTATGGGATCATGGAAGTCTTAAGAGCTTGCTTATTAGTTTGAAGATAGACTTGTTGACACTTGTGGAGCGGCCATTAAATAGTGTCAGGACATGGATAAATGTGTTTTTATTACATTTCCAAAAACAAGACTGTCACCAATGTAATCTATGCCCAGTGCGTGTTCTTTATAAAGATTCAATGGGTTTTGGTTAATTGATGCATCTTCAGAGAGAGAGTTCTAATTCATGGTGGTTTGTGTAGTACACATGTCATGTTTCCAACAGAAGATTCAGCTGTGAAGAAGTCTTGGAGGGATATAATATAATCTCAGCTTGCAGGAAGGCAATTCACTCCTTAAGAAAGGAGTGAATTTCGGTTGCCAAGTAATATTTTCAAGTTAGAGCTAGTTGGGGAGAGTACATTTTTGTTTGTTTGGATTTATTAAATAATCATGTTTAAAACATTATTTTTTCAAAAAAACAAGAAAATGTTGTTATAATGGAGATTCTCTATAGGGGAAAAAAGAGCATAGTTTATACTTTACTATAAACTTTTTATGACAGACTGGCAGGATGTTTTATTGATTTGAGATCAGAAGATATTGCCTTGTAAAACATGCGCTCCTTATTTTTGCTAGAGATGTATTCATTGGATGTGTACTGGTTAAATTATTTCTGTAATGAACATGAAGGCGATATAGGAAAGTAAATAATAATTCATTTCTGCCTCTTCTCAGTATCTTGCTAGTAGCAGGGAAATTGAATAAGAATCTTCTCATGATTTACTATTTTCTAATAATTTTGAAAATTTGTTTTAAATGCCATGAAGAGGACTATAAGATCTCTTTTTTTTTTTAAATTAAAACACAGTAGTTGATTTAGAACGATTGAAATGCTGTTATTTCTCTTGAATAAGAAATAAAATATTATCAAACTTTCATTTACCATTTTTTAAAAACTGTTTTTTTTTCCTTGGTTTTTTTTTTTTTTTTTTTAAAGAACAGTAGTTATACAGTTCTATACCAGTGAAAGAGAATTTGCCTCAGGTTCACAAAGAAAGCAGATACAGCAGTAGTTTATAACTTCTGACTGAAGGAAGTTCAGGTAGCAGGACAGCTTAGTGATTTCAGTTTGAATTACGAGGCACTTAAATAGGTATAAAATAGTTTTGTTTTTAATATTTTTTAACTGTGGTACTAAGTAGGTACTTCATTCACTTACGTTACTCTGTGACAAGTTGGATTTTCTAGTGTCATCTAAAATTTTTCAGGGAGAGTAAGGATTTTGAGAAAATACCTCATTAATGAACTTCTGTGCTTCTAGATATCATTAGTGAAATTGTACACGTGAATAAATCAGTGAATGGAAAATGTATATTTTGGTTTACTTTCTCACGCAAATCTACAACCAGGCTAAACCACAGCTTTTATTTTATTACTGAGTTATACTACACGTAACTGCAGTTTCTAGCACTTCTGACTTTGAGGCTTGGATTAATTTTGGTCTTAAGGTTTTCAGAATCTAAGAAGCATTTGTAAGCTTTTCAAGTTACATCAAAACAAGGAAACTTTGTTTGAAAGCAATTCGGTATTAAAGTATTAGTCAGTTGATTTTGAAAATGTTTTGTTTTGTTTTTAAAACATGGAGATTATGATTTTTTCAAGTAGGATGACTCCATTTGTTCTTGTACTTATTCACTCAGAGCAGGTAAAGGCCACCTGAGATTTGAATTTATAAGGCATTCCCATGTATAGTGCAAACCTGTAAAGGGAAGATCACGTAGATAGATGGAAAATTTAGATCAAATAAGATGAAATTTTGAAATATAGGTGGGTAAAGAATGGAACTTAAGGAAAGATGGAGTAGTCACTGACCTTGAGAAATGAGGGCTAGATGAGAAAAGTTAGCAAAGCATATCTGGGAGCTCAGATTTACAGGAACTCTGCTTTAAATCACATCCCTGCCTCAGTGTCTAGGAATGCAGAATCACTGAGAGGCAGGACCACATGTCCTTCCATCAGCAACTGGTGTGTGACTTACACAGCAGTGTCACTGTGGAGCAGAGGAGGGAGGGTACAACTGCCCTGTGAGCCTTCTGTACCCACTGGATATGAACAGACAATGATGTTAAAAATTCAGTCTGAGACACATTTACTAAAATATGCCTTATATTTCTTTCATCAGGTACCTTAGGGTTTTTGCCTGTTTTGAATAGGTCTTGGATTAGGTGCTTCCTTGTTGCTGTTAGTAAACAAAGCATTAAATTTATTAGCTCAATATTACCTCCAACCTATCGAAACCTACAATTATTCTCATAGCACTTAATATATGGATTGAGCTCTCAACACAGGCTAATAATAATAAAAGTTTAACAGCCAAGAATTATTTAATGTTGTGGCAGACAGGAATGCACAAATGAAGTCACTCATATTACTTGTTTCTGTGTGTGCAGCCTTTGGTTTTCTCACTCCTATTTAAATAAGAGAAGCAAGCCGTTGTTCAGTGCCTATGATTAGGGCTTGTGCTCAACGAGATCTGATTGCTTTCCTAAGTCTGTATGCCTTAGTAAGGCTAAATCAAGATTTGCTCTGACATTAAGGTAAAAGTACACTGTCCAAGTAGGTTTATAATGACTGCTGTGACAGTGCTTGATTCAAGTGGACTGGGTAGATGATGTTTATAAGATGGAGTGCTGTACTTGTTTCTTACTAAGCTGCACATTGTTCTGGAATGAATTACATCCACATCATAGAAACTTAATTACAAACAGGTATGTGAGTCACCTCTGAGAAGTTTTCTTATTGTCTAAAAGAAAAAATAACTTTTGTCGAAGGTGCGACTCAGATGTGACTGATTCATCTGACCTTACATTCAGGCAGGTATTTAAAACACTTGGTAAAATTTTTGTTGATCAGAGCATTAACGAAGTGTGGAAAAAATATGTACCATGCCTACTCCAATTCCTTGAAAATTTCACTATCAAAAATAATTTTGCACTAATGTGTGTCTTGTTTGGAGTTAACACTTTCTCTGATCAGCTTTTCTGCGTACAGTTTTGCTCATATGAAAATGTACTATATTTAATCTCCAAGGTGCTAAGAGAGATCCTCAGATCTTGAAAGTTTTTCTGAAGTTCGTGTATAGTCATGGTTCCAAATATTTTGCAGTATTAAATTCCAATAATGCTTTTACAGTTGTCTTTGATCTCTGAGGTTATAATCTATTTATTGAGTAATGTTACCTTTTAATATTAAGGATTTTTTCAGCTTGCATACTGTTTAGTCAAGGTTAAAGCAAGATGGTAGAGGTTTATCCTCTGTCCATTGCCTTTTGTCCCTTTTCCAGCCAGTGTTGCCTGCATTGCTTCTTTGCGTGAATTTCCCTTGCCTGAGCAACAACTGGGAAGCAAAGCTTTCCTTGCTCCTCTTGTGCTAAACACTTGCTTATTGATTGCACTGAAGATTGACATACACAAAATAACAAGCAACCTTTGTTCTAAGGGAGCAGTCAGACTAAATTTACATTACTTAAAATGAGCTTTGCATTCAGTCAGAGTATAGACATATAAGAAAAAATGTTAACTTGAAACGTGATTGTTTGAAATGATCTACACAATTACCCAGTCCTTTGCTTAATGTTTAAGTCTACATATAGAAAAAAAAAAAAAAAAAGTGCATCAAAGATTATTAAGTTGACACATGGAGTCTCACAAGCCAACGGCAATCTTAAAAACAAACCTTAAGTCCTCTAGTCTTTGAAAATGTTTTCCTGCTGTCAGACTTCTTCCAGTCTGAGTCTTCTTGTGTGTGTAGGATTGTATAATGTCAAATTCAAAAGGGAAAAGAATGGAAAGCTATTTGGGACATTGAAAACTTTGTTACCAAATTGACCTAGTGAAATACTAGTGGAACCACCTTTCCTTCTTCCTGCTAAATAATTATCTTTTCTTCTCTTATAGACCGCTTTTCTATGCTCTTATAGACTTAAAGATAGGATCTAGTAGTTAAATTGAACTCTCATTTGGAGATGAGCGGCCAGCAGCTTAACCACTGTAATGACTACCAAAAGAATGCTATAGACAATTTGTAAAGATTTATATAAAATGGAGTGAAAGTGTTCTCTCTTTGAGGAAGTAAAGATGGGAGTGACATGAAAATGTTTCTATCATAAGATAGACAACTAGAATGGCAAAAAGATGGGATGCAAGCAACCCGAGAGATTTTGAACAGATGTGATATCTCTTCATAACACAGGTGTTACACTGGCCAGCCAAGGATAACAGTCTCCTGGATGTGCTATGCTAAGCAAGAAATAATTGATTAGGGATGAAATGATTAATTTATGGCAATATCAACTGTTAGGTCTGTGAAGTACTGTAGTTTGGAACCAAAGAGGAGTGAAAAAGGCATTTAGCTGAACACAGATCCCGATCTTCAGGAAAGTGGTCTTGCTTCTGCAGAGAATTTTTGCCAGGGGAGGCAACTCAGAAGGGCAAAGACAGCATATAAAGTTCCTCAAGGAGAGCATTCTTCATTGTGATACTCAGGAAAGAAAGAAAGGAGACCAGCTTGATTAAATGGAGACTCATGAATGACCTTCAGCACAAAAAGAATATACACATGGAGGCAAGGGCAAGTTACAAAGGAGGAATATGGAAACACTGCCTAGGCTTGTAAGGATAGTGTTGGAAAAGCCAAAGCTCTGCTAGAGTTGGAAGTGATAAGGGATACTCAGGAGAGTTGCTACTTCTATATTAATAGTAGAAGGTAATTCATGGAAAATAGGAATCCAAGGGTGAATAGGGTGGATGATTATAACAGCAAGCACTGGTAGGACTCAGTGAATTCTTTGCATTAGTCTTCACCAGCAAATTGTACTCTGTTCTTAGTGTGGAACTCAGGTTATGTCCTCAGTGAATTGATAAAGGCAAATGTTGCTCCTGTCTTCATAAAAGGTGAAAAGGACAATCTGAGGCACTAGAGAGGGTCAGCCTTACTGTGGCCCCTGGGAATATGCAACAAGTCTTGCAGCACATTTTTGAGTACATAAAGAAGGATTATTTTGGCAGGGACAAACCATGTCTGACACATCTGACTGCCTTTTATGGTACAATATCTATTTCTGGATGAGGGGAGAGCAGTGAATATAATTCACTCAATTTTAGCTAAGCTTTCAGTGCTATCTGCCACATTATTCTATACATGCTAAGGCATTAGACTAGGCCAGTGGACTACCAAATGGTTGAAAAAAACACAAATGAACTATTGAGGTAAAGATCAGTGATTGTGCTCAAGAATCAAGAAGTCAGTTACAAGTACAGTACTGCAGGAGTGACTCCTGGGTCTTTATTGCATTTAATATCTTTATCAGTTTCCTGGACACTGGGATAGAAGGTATCATCAACAAACTGGGTGGGTCAATAACCTTGAGACTAGGGCTGCCATTCGGATGGACTTGGACAGACAAGAGGAATGAGTCAACAGGACAGTCATGAAATCTAACATAGGCAAATATGAAGTCCTACTGCTAGGCTTGATAATCTCTCTGCAATGAAACAAACTGGGGAACAGCTCTATAGAGAGGAGATCCTGGCAGACAGTGATCTGGACAGAGCCAACTGAATTCTTGCACAAGAGACAGCCAACAACATCCAGGCCTGTGTCATAGAGTTCAGGGCAGCAGTCTTTCCTTTTGACTCCACGTAGCACATGGATTCCTGCCTATGGTTCTTATCCTTTCTAGAAAAAAGAAGATACAGACAAATTCAAGTCAGCAAGAGGGTCAGTGACTCAGTCAGTGGTGGGGCAGGCAGAGGAAGAGAGGTTTGTAAGGCTTGAGGCAGAGATGGCTTCAGAGGACATAAGAGCAACCACATGGTCCATACAAGGAGGGATGAGGGAAGGGAGAATTTTTCTACATTAATAGTAGAAAGCAAACCATGGAAAATATGAGATTAAGAAGACTGAACCAGACTCTGGTGCGTACAATGGATGAACAAGTGACAGTGATCGTAGACTGAAAAATGGGAGGTTTCAAGCACTTATAAAGCAAAACCTTCTCACCAGTAGGAGAATTAGGCAGTGGGACATGTTGTCAAGGGAGGTAGTTCATCCTCCATCCATGGAGTTTTTCAAGATGCAACAGGGAAAAGACCTGAGTAGCTTGGTCATATCAAAGAGCTGACTGCTATGAGCAGGGTTTTAGACTGGATACCTTCTGAGGACCCCTTCAATATGAGTGATTCTATGATTAAATGGAAATAAAAATATATTTTATTTTTACAGAATGTCAGGTAAAATATTGGTTAGTTCAAAACAGGATTTGGAAACTGGGACATTAAGAACTGGGATATCTTTATCTGTAATCTGTGTTCCTTCCAGAATTTAAATATCAATATTAACAAGTACTGGGTTGGCAGAAGCAGAGAAGAAGGGAGAGAAATACATCTTCTAAACTGGTGGTGTCCTCACTTGCTTTCAGGCAAAAGCAAGTATTTTACATGATAGCTGGATCCCATACTCTTCAATTTCTTTGTGATAATGTAAAACCAGTATGATTATTTACTGAATACATTCCATAGAATAGTGTTTCATGTTTCTTTTTATTATTGCTCTGACAGAAATTTCTTATGTAGACATATAAAAACAAAGGCGGGAGGAGGAAGGGCAGGGAAAGCTTAGGTTAGTAGCCCTCTTAACAAGAAAATCATAAATCATAAATCAAAAAGCTGGGCTGCTTTTTCTTTCCTTGAGCTTGACATTATTTTCTTCAAATAAAATTTGTTTCTTCTAAAGAGTAAAGAAAAAAATTGCAACTTTGTTTTGCAAATATGAGAATCTGTGACATAGAATAAATTACCAACTATTGGCTTGATTCTGAAACCTTAATTCAAGCACATGGTTGGTTAGTCATACAAATATTCCCTCAGCCAGCAGCTTATTCTCAGGTGTCAGGTTTTTATAACTGGCTATGATGTGATAAACAATTTGAGATATTTTGGGTGAATCTGAATTTTAGAATGATAATTATACCTGGCATGGCTTTATGGTTCCTTTCTGGTTAGTGTGTTTCCAATCTAAATTTATGTAAGTGCTTTGAAAGCACAGACTGTTCTTTGTGTTAAAAAAAAAAAAAAAAAAAAGTGCTACCACAATACAGAACAATTTTGAAAAGAATTTAATGTATCACTTTGAATATTCCTCTATTCCCTACTTTCTGTTAAAGTAAATACAAAAGACCAAGAACCTAATCTGGTATATTTGTTATTGCCTTAGATCTGCCCACAACTCTCCCTTGAGGCACACAAGATTTGATAAGCAAACCTTGCCAGATGGCTAATGCTTGAAGGGAACGTTTTGCTTTAAACATTGCAAAGTAAAGAAATTTTAAAGTGTAGCAGCAGTCTAACGGCATAGAACTCCACTGTGCTTAACTTATATGATCAAGTATCTTGTCTTCTGGAAAAGGGACAGAGGGCTGACTTGGCTTTTCAAGTATTCTCGGGCAGAGCTGAGGATAGCACACATTTGAATTATTGTTTGAATTAAAAAGGGAGCAAAAATTATTCAAAAATTAAGGTACCTCCATTCTGCAGATTCCTCATCCTATTATGGACATATGAGATTCTGGACAGAGGGTAAGAAAGCATGAAAAGGGATGAAAAATTTGGTTAAACGGTTAACGTTAAATTGCCACTGTGCTGCAAATACCTCTAGGGGAGGTCAGGAACTTGCTCAAGCTCTGCTGTATCTCCTCAGTCCCTGCCTCTGTCCTTGCTTATGGCTGATAAGCAAAACAGTATTAGAGTCACAGAGGCATCTGCTTCAAATAAGTAGGAGTTTTTAAGCAGAGGTGCTCTTTGGTACTTTGATTGTTGTGGATTTGTCATCAAAGAAAGTCTCTCTGGTGTTGCAAGACTGGCTCCACTTGGAGTTATATTAGAAAATGTGTTTCAGGAAGAATAAACTGAAAATGTTGTAGTTTCCTATATCCTGTCTCATCTGTTTTCTTAAATTTTGAACTTTTTTGAAGAAACAAGGCTGATTTTTAAAACATGAGAATCAAGCCCTTAAGACATTGGAAAGAGAGTAAAACACCAAAGCAGTGCAGTAATTCTGGATGTTGGTGTTATGAGAAATAGTGCATCATTGCTTCCTAAAACATCTAATCATGAGGTAACTTTTTCTTACCGGCTTTTACATAAGCAACAGCTCACAGGTCAGCTGGAGAAATAATCCTCAGTAGTGGACTTTTACTGTTGCACAGCATCTCTTCCTTTAATGTTCATGAAGAGGAGCTTCATGAGAAGTCCAAATTTGTTTCCTTCATACTATAAACATTGTTATTTACTATGTGTTATGACATAGTGCTTGTTGTTCACCACCTTTGGATGGCAGTATGTTTGAATTGCAAATGGATATCGGGAGATACTGTGTTTTACTTTTGGGGGTTGGAACAGTGCCTCAAATGAGTGAGGTGAATTAGCATTCATTGCTAATTTGACAGACAACGGTAGTTAAGTTACAGATAAATTTTCTGCTGTATTTGCAAAAGCTTTGTATGTCTTTCTTTTTCTTCGTATGAAAACTATTTTAAAATACAAAACAGAATTCAAAGATAGTGAAGACTGAGTGTGCCAGGTTTTGAATGTTAGCTGTTATTGCTTTAGCCTTTCCTTAAGGATTTTTTTTTTTAAAGATAAAATATCAGGCCAAGAACACTATTTTTCAATCTATGACTTTTGAAGGCAAGGGAAAATATATGATTACCTGCAGTGCTGCCAATTAGTGCCTAGTAAAGTGCTATATATAGGAAGAATTATTTGAAGGAAGAAGGGGCCAAATCCTTGCACAGATCATATTGATAAATAATGTACCTCAGCAGTTCCCTGCAATGCTTAATCCTACCTGTTTTAAAATGTATTCTGTAATTGTATGAGTAAACTACTCATTATACATGGTAAAGTGGTTTTATTATATTAATTTCTTCCCTGCCTTTGTTGTGATTGATCGTGTAGCACACCTCAGTTCTGGCAGACGTGAAATGGAAGGCTTAGTAATGCATGCCAGTCACTCTTTCTTCAGAAGTAAAAATACACTCTTAAGCTGCACAAACTTATGCACACCTGTTGTTCTTCTCTGGAGTCAGGGCTGGGTTGGACCGAGGAGGTTTCTGTATCTATGTACCGAAGGTCCTTCTGCATTCCAAGGGAACCTCTGCAGGGGCTATTATGAGGGATCCAGAACTCCATAGCTCCTGCTAAGACTTTGAAAAATGTTCAGTTGATGTGAGATGTTTCAGGAAGAATATTTCTGCTTAATATAATTAGAAAGGCACTAGCAGAGGATAATTTAATGAGAATAGAGCATGATAAAGGAGGTTTGATGTATGTATGTATTTATTTTGTAGCTATTAGGATGGCTTATGGCATGTTTGATTGTTTTTTGGGGGTGGGATTTTTTTGGTTGTTGTCTTTCTCATTGCATTGAAAGATCCTGTTTAGAGAGGCTTACAACTGTCTGCCTGCCTCAGAGCCTTGGTTGCTTAGCGTTTCGTTTTTTTTTATCAAGTTCAAGAGAAGTACATATGTTGCTTGGAAATTAGAACGCCTTTTCAGTTATTTTCTGTATATATGAATGGATGTGATTTTAAAAAGTTAAGTGATTTTGAGGAATTTAAATCTGTATGTATTCTGCAGATCTTCAATTCTTAGCTGAATGTGACTCATCTTAGATCTAAAGTGGCTAAGTGCTGCTTTTTCAGCATCATTCTGCTAATTGTGAGGCAACTGTCATGTGTGAAAATGAAAGTGTAATTAATGACTGATATAATTTTGCTTGCACATAAATTTAGAATTTATAGAAAAGTTTTCTGTTTAATAGTCTGACTTTTGCTCTCTAATTAACTGCAATTTCAGCACGTTCTTATTTAATATTTGTAATGTTAGTTTTATGTAAGTTGTTTGTGTGGATCATGTGTTTACCATTGCAGATTGGTCACAAATCCAGCATAAGCAGAGTATGTTGGATCTGGAAGGGCATGCTAGTCACAGTAGCTGGCTTTTCCTTTTACCAGGTGCCAGTCACCACACACACCTTAATTAGAATGCCTTTTCAGTTATTTGCTGTATATATGAATGGATGTGATTTTAAAAAGAAAAGTGAATATTCTTAATGTATCTTAAGCTGAACTTCATGAAATGAATTTATCAAGCAAAATTAGAAGTAAAATATAAATCCATGGATATGTGACAGGCAAAGATATCTCAAAGAGCCAGGTGTGCAATTCTAACCCAGTTCCTTTTACCAGATGCCAGTCACCACCCCAACAAAGTAATGGATATGTAAGCTTTTGCTAAGGTGAGTTACCTTTTTAGAAGAGAAGTACTGGAATAATGTTTTGTCTGATTTACTGCAATGAAAGTCAGAATACTTCACCTGCCATGATCATAGAATCATAAAACAATTTGGGTTGGAAGGCATCTGTAAGATCATCTGGTTCCACCCTCCCCCCCTCCCCCCGATATAGGCAGGGACCAGGTTCATAATTCTGAAATCCATTCTGTATTTGTGTGGTTTTACCAATATTGCTGCAACACAGTACGGAAGAAAAAGCAGAGTTTCATTATGTTTCTATAAATAAACCAACTGAATCAAAGATGCTTAATGTTTCTCTCACTGTGAGTGATGAATTTAGAGATCATTTGCGGTTTTGTGTAACGAGGGTTGCATCTATATCAGCATTTTAGGAGATGCCAGGCTTCTAGCTGCAGCTGCTTTGCTCTGCAGACCCATTCCTATTTCAACAGTCTACATGTTAATGTAGATGTCAATTGGTACTGTAGCTTCTTTGCTCATTTTAGCAACCTTTATCAAACACTGGGCAGGATAGATGAGAAAGGAGAACAGGCAGTGTCAGGCAATGAAAATTTTAAACACAAGTTGAGACTGATCTTTGCAGTGTTTCTTCATTTTTGTCTTTCTTTTTAAACTTCTTTTCTAGAAAGCGTGTGGGTTTGTTTTGGTTTTGTTTTTAATCAGGAAAAATCCTGCTTTACTGTCTTCTACTGTATTTCAAACCGTCTAACAAATATTCTCTTAGGTATTAGGGAAGGAATGGAATAGAAAAAGTGAGGTGCTCTTCTGCTTTAAAGTCTTTTTTTCCTTAAGACAAAATGTACTAGAAAAATAGTAGCAAAAATAGAAAAAAGCCACTCTTGTCTCAAGTTCTGAAAAAATATAGGCAGAACACATGGCCTCATCAGCTGCTTTGCAATGTGGCAAACCTGTAGCAGGACTTGGTGGTGGAGAATATTATTGAGTTAACCGATTTGTCACAAGTTCATGGAAGTATGCTGCCTTGCGAAAAAGATGGCCTTGCATGTCAAAATGACATTCTCAGATGAGAGGAATAGGAAGCAGTATAAAAGAGATGTCTCCCAAGACGTCTTGCTCAAGATTTTGCCAGAGGTTCTGGGCATGCTAGTAAAATCAGTATCTGTTTTTCTGTTAGGTTAAAAGTCAGAAGAAGCTGTTAGTGTAAATATACATATATATATTATCACAAATGGAGAGCTTAATTCTGCATCAGGACCGCTGTAATCAGTAATTTCTACAAGTAGAACACCTTTTTCTCTTTTAAAATGAAACAACCTGAACCCCAGTTTCTGAATCAATTTCACAAGATTAAAAACAAAATAATAAAAATCAAGGGGAAAAGGAAGGAATGATAGGCCACCCACTTAGAGAGCCATTTATCAGCTTGCAATCTAACTTTTGCACAGAAATAGAGTTACAGCATATGCCTGCATGGGTGAAAAACATGGAGAGAATTGACTGTGTCTGGGTGATGGCAGCAAAATCTGGGTTAGAAACTTTGATTTCGAGCTGTGTTCCTGGAGGAATGGGTAGCAGGGGCATTTCACCGGTGAGAAAAGGGAGTATGGAGTGAGATGTTCCACCGGCATCTCTTACAGTATAGCCCAGCTGCTTTGTGGTACCCAGCCAGCATCTGAGCTGTGTAAACGCTATGGGTGGTCACCCACATCTTCAGGGGTGGGAAAATTGCTTGCATGACTGAAACTGGGAGCTGCTTTGTGGGCTTCTGCTTCTGTTTGGACACTGGCTGGGGGTAGAGGGGAACCTACGGGGATATGATTCATTCCTGATAATGTGTGGGTGAAGCTCAGGCAGGCAAAAAAGCTGTGATTCAATGAACCTCCTGAACAAAGAGAATGGGAAGAGAGCAAGCAGCAAGGATGCTTGGAGAATAAGTTAGTGTGTACAGTTTTAAAAGTTGTACTTACGGTGTCTGCTTGGACTAATGTTTTTAGAGGCAGTTACTGTTCTTTATAACCAAAATACCTAAATGTTGTAATAAAGATAAATGTTCCTTCATGCATTAGGACATTTATTTCAGTGATTTCCTTTATTTTTGAGATAAGAGATTGATCCAAACATCATTAGAAAAACTACAAATAAGAAAAAAATAATCCTCTTCTAAAAAAGTGTATTGAAATATTTTACAAAACTGTATTTGAATATTTTCTCTGCAGTCAATTCACCATTTGGAAGTGTGTGGGACTAGAGAAGTAAAAGAATAAGGAGAAATTAAATAGTGTGCTGCCAGTTTCGTGGATCCTTGGTGGGATAAATTAGGTACATCATCATGCTGTTTCCTTCATTACACAAGTTAAAGAGTGTCTTCCAAATAAATAAATAAATAAATAAATTTAAACACTTTTGTTTTCCTGTGCTCCTTCTACCCTGCTACCTTTCATCTACAGATGTTCTTTGAAAGCTCTGACTCTTTCTTTGTTTCACAGGCAGAAGCTACAGACTGTGCAGTCTTATGGCTATTTCAGGGTTTTGGCATGGACCAAAGAGTCTAGCTTATGAATTTCAGTGCTGCACAGACTGTCAGATGGCATGCTCTCTAGGGCAAAGATATTAGCCCTTCATTTGTGCTTTGCAAATCCTGTTCTAGATATTATCCCTAGGCAGACAAGGGCTCTTCTGCAGCAGTGAGGCCTCTGGTGACAGGGCACTGACACTGTGGCAATGATGTGTGATTGCTCTCACAACTCTGGCAGGGAATGAGGAGAGCTGATAAGATTTGAGCCCTGGCTTTATTTCCTGGACTCAGGAATATGATGTGGGTCAAAAGATATTTGCCTGGCATTTTCTGTGGCCACGTTTCTAGTCCTCACCTAGCAACACTGTGTGCATTGTGTCTCACTAATAATAATTGATTGGTTTCTAACCATGGTTTTTCTTCAAGATGGCAAATATGTCTTAGGAGAGTAATTTAGGAGGTAGCTGTATAGCACTCATATGCAGGAATCAAGATTAATAATAGCATGTCCATGGATAATACCGCTTTATGTTTAGAAAATTTAGTAGGCAATATATTTATTCTTTGATCAGTTCTAGAAAGTCCTTCCTGAGCTTTCCCCTGGGCTTTCTAAAAACTGTCATGACAGCAAGACTGCATCATGAAGGGAAAGTGAGAGGTCAGATAAAACACTAAAATGTTACTTTATAGTCAGTACACAACTACTCATGGATATAGTTGATGAATTAAGGAAGAATTTTTCCACAAATATTTCTGTATGCAAAGAAACTGCTGTACTAATGAAGGCAGGCAGAAGGAGCAGGCAGAGTATTTTAATATGTCACGTTATATGATCTGATATCTCATGTTTATTTTAACTGGTTAATCTCAACTAGCATAACTGATGGTGAAGCTGAGATCTTCGTGAATTGTTTTAAAGGTGTAGATATCTACTTTTGAAATCTTATTATATATACTACATTACATCTTAACTGAAAAATCTGTTTGTAAAATTCCTACAAAACAGCGTAGAAATTACAAGGATTTGTGCCACTTTACAAGGTGAGCATATGAGAAACTTAATAGATGCTCTAAGTAAATTGAGAAAATCCTGAGTTGAGCCCAAGGTTTATATTCATGAAATGGTGGTTTGTATCCATGAAATTCTTCCTATTGAAATGCTTTGCATTCCTGTGAAAATATATTAAATCTGTAATTATGCAGACACCACAAAAATCAACTAGTACAGTGTTTTGCCCATTTAGAAGGCCTTTCAACAAAGTCTCTGTAAACATTAGTCCATACTGAGAATTCATCTTCATATAAAAACTTTGGGGGGAAAAAAAAAAGTTGAGGAAAAATGATGCTGGATCATTGATTTTAAAATCTATAGTGCAAATATGACTCTTGATGACTGATTTTGCAGAGATTTTATGAACTTTGCAAGGTGTGCTTCATGGTCCTTTTTGTCTTATCTCCGTTATGCTTTCTATTTTAATCAGAACATTTATGGTGGCAAACTCCACACTAGGCTTGGTATGTGTAGCTGTTTTGTTAAGGCATCCTGTTCTCACATTTAAAGTAGAGCCTAAGTGCAAGCATTGCTAAAAACACATTAGAAAGCTTATTTGGGTATATTCTATTCAGGGCATGAAAGAGTTTGAAAGAAGTTTCTTCAGAGCAAAGAGAAATGTGGTCTATGACAAAAGTTCAGAAGGAAAAATGGGAGGAACAGTTTGACCTGAACGCTAATTCATCGAAGTCCTGGGTGCTTAGGCAAAGATATTAAACCAAGAGTAACCTGGAAAGTGTAATGTTCACATGGGACTGCCAAAATGACTAATAATTTTACACGTACTTGTGGGCAGTCAACATTCCTGTTGTACATGAAGTCTCTAACCTGCTCTGTTAATGAGGGCTTGAGTGTTGCTGCACTCAAGGTGGTAGCAGTAGGAAAACAGGCAAAATCTACTACTGGGGCAGGCAGAATAATTACATAGCAGTATTTAGTGCTGAATATTTCTGATAAGTCACCTGTAAATATAGGGGAAAAATAGAACTTAAACGGAAGGAAACATAACTTGAAGAAAAGCTGAAAGAGTAAATATCTACATTTCCACTGACTTATTTGACAGCTGCATTTCAAGCTTTGAATACTCCTCTAAACAAATACACTGAGTCATTAATGTTGTTGAGAGTTTTACATCTGAGCGTTGTACAGATATGAAAAATAGATGGATTAGATTCAAATAATTAGAATTCAAAAATCATAAAATTGTAGAACACTTAAAAACTGTATGTGAGAGGGGAGACAAGGATTTTTCTTCTTTTTTTCTTAAAACTCACTTTAAGATAATTTTTGCATTTCTATGAGGTCATTCTTGTTCCCATACACATGGTTTCTCTTCTTTCTGTTCATTAGGTTTACTGAACCTCACAGAAGTCTGTGCTTCATTTTGCTGTCTTCAGTGAAGGCTGGAACTATTTGCAGTACAGGGATAAACACAGATTTCCTAGCCACTGTGCTCCTTGAGTTCCACTCTTACTGTGAGAAGTTAAATCTATCTTTTTCTTGCTTCTGTCAGAACTGATTGTCATAGGGTACACAGTATCTGACAGCGTGCCAGGTGCAAGCATGATGACTTGAGCATAATCTCCAGCTTTAGGAAAGAGAGTAGCTGTCTTTTGTTATTACATGTAGAGCAGGATGATAATATTAAAAAAATATCTTCGATTTGTTAGCCTGTTTAATTTCCATGTTTTCTCCATGGAACTTTACCACCATTTTCAGAAAAGCAGCAATCTTGGATAGCAATCCAATCCCAAAGCAAAAAGCAACTGCTGTTGCTGATATCTCCTCACTGCTGCATAAGGCAAGTAGAGTGCAATGCTTAGGGAATTACAGTGCAGGCATTTTACCATTTTGAAAGCACAGAAACTAATGACTCACTTCTTTCAAATAGAGGTTTTCCCCAGAGGAAACTACTAGGACAACTAGCTAGGGTTTGTGATTTTGTACGTCTCATTTAAAATAATCTTTATCTTGGTTTTGAAAAGGTCAGCAGAAAGATAAGAAAATTATGCTGGTTGAAAGCGAAGTTTTGGTTTTGACATTGTTTCTTTTGCTTTGCCCTTGGTAATACCAATTGCACTTCATAGGCGATGTTTTCTGCTCTGGAAATGTACTAGAAAGCATCTATCAAATCCATTGATAATGTCACTGAGAGAGTCCAATAAAATACAACCATAAGAATGAGGGAAAGCTTTTGACCTTATTGAGGGTAGGAATCATAACCCTTTGCCAACAAAGAATTGGAGGTGAAGGTAAGATTGAGGAACTGTAAGCCTACTAAGAAAATAACTGTAATGACGACATCGATTGTCATCCTTGCATTGTCAGTTCTAAACTATTAACTATAAAAAGATGTGACACTTTAATAAGTATCCTGTAGTATTATTTTGGAAAAAGGTTCTGATATCTTTACATGGAAAATGTAAAAGACAATTTAGAGAAGTTGGGAGTTAACAGGAAAAAAAATCAAATAATGCAGTGGATAAGAAGGATAGGCTGGGGACAGGCTGGGACTGAGAAGTAAGTTCTAATAGCTGCTGAACTGCACAGAAACATGCAAGTAAATAAGTTGGTTTAGATTATAATAAGGAAATTATTTATTTATTGCAATAGTTGCTGCAAATTGAAGGGAATCTAGGATAGAAAGATCAGAAAGATGCTGAAATTTGCTTTTTTTGGTTTTTCAGTGTGTACTCTTTTTACTTCTGAGAAAATCTTTGCTCTTCATCATATTATTTTATAATTCATTCTTAGCTAAGAAGAAAGGTTTCTAAAAAGTCAGGAAACTCTGTTTGGCTTGGGTTTTTTTTTTTGTCCATTTTCTTTCTCAGCAAAGTGACTCTCAGTCTTACCTGAGCGAATGAATTCCTCCATCTGTGATATTACTCATAGTGTTTGAGGATTACAGAAGAATCCAAAAGCTATTGAAATCAATGAATTTCAGAATAAGCTCTTCAATATAATGGCTCTTGCTGAAAAGATCTCAAGGTATTTTTAGCTGACGAACTCCAGGTTTGTTTAAAGAAGGCATTACATGGGTGTGGAGTAGCTGTCTGATGTGAATATTTCTGAACTTTACAGGGTTCAGAAAATACTCTTAGTAAGTCTTGTCTAAGACTGAATTATAGCCAGCTCCAGGCAAGAAACAGGTAATACTTATAGAGCTTCTGGAGAAACCCAATGGAAAATGAACTCTCAGATCCAGAGACTTGTGCCAAGTTTCTAGCTGTTATATTGTAATTGTGGAGATGTGCTCTGCCCTGTCGTCCATCTAGTTCTTGAACAGTTCCTCATAAGCAATTGAAAGCCACTTGTGAAAGATAATCCTGTAGCCTGTACAATTCATAATGAAATGCTGCCTACTCTAAGCTGTATATCTTCAAGTTTTTGGGTTGTTCTTCTCCCTGCCAAAATCTCCCAAACTTAACCTTTTTATGGCTGTTTTCTTTTTTCATGTTTGCTGGCAGAACAACAGCACCACTAACTGTATTATTCACATGTGCTATTTAATGAAAACAATGAGTTATTAAATCTCCATATTAGATTGTTTTCAAACCAGATGCAGAAATAATGCGTTATTGTAGAATGCTAATTTTAGGCTTCTTATGAATTTAATTTTCTCAGCTCACCTAAAAATAAAAGTTCAGAGGCTTTATGATTGATTAATTCTTTACTTTTAGATTATGATGCACAGATTACTCATCAGTTTTATAGGGTAATGTATCATGCCACTTATAAATATCTCATTACCTTTTCTATTAAGCATAACTTGTATCAGAAATATAATTGCTGAATGCAGGCAGGATTTACATTTCCCTTGGGAAAAGTAAAACTTCAGACTCATTGTAGTATCCCAGCCTTGGTTGGCATACCAGATTTCATGTAGGTTTCTGAGAGCCTCTTCTAAGCTCAGGACATAGTAAAATACACTCTAATCAGGGTGCTAGGCAAGTATTCAGCTTGCTCTTTGACAAATCAATGTTATGTCATTCTTCATGAGTTGTTCTTCCTTTCCACTTGACTTCTTTTGTGAATTAGACGTTCAGTGTATACATTAAGAAACAATAATTCTTTATTTGTAGGGCTTGTTTACACACGCAAGAACCATACAAACGACTTCAAGAATTTTGTTACTTTCCATGTTTTCCAATATTAATTTCCAACCCACAACTTCAGAAAATGTAATAAAAGTCAAAGAATTATTGAGCTAGAAAGGGAAGATTTTGGCAAAGGATCCTGGGGAAAAAAAGTTTCTTTTTTTTGCTACGAAAAATTTTTGCATGCAGCTTCAGAGTATGCATCTCACTAAGTAGATGAGAAAAAAATCATAAAATTTTGTTCAAGGATCCTTATATCTTAAGCAGCACAGGAATTGTTTTATCTTCTTCAATACAGAGAAATGTAAGGTATTTATCAGAACTTGAAACAGTAGTTTAGACTGTAGTTTAAGAATTTCAGTCCCTCACTTACATCACGGTGCACTTCTTTAGATTCTAATTTTGAATTATTAATTCAGTGAGAGATTGCATATGAATATAACAAGTTTTTAAAAAAATGCTTTTTGTCTTGGTCAAACTATTTTTCCAAACTAAAATATGTTACCTCTTATAAAGCAGTAAATAAAAATACAATAATAAACAACCCAGAAATATTGGCCTGAAAATATATTATACCTTTGAGGCAAGTTTAATGTCTTTCCTTCCATATATGTCCTCATCTTCAAATAAAATGGTCTAGAAATGATGTCCTGCCAAAGAGATAATTTTATTTAATTTTGTTTTTTTTTTTTCTTGTCCTCAGTATGTTGAAATACCTTCTTTCTAGATGTTTATACAGTCTTTTCAGAGCAACATTTTCAAAAGAATTATGCTGCTCACTGTTTGTACCCAGATGTCTATTAGTATTGACAGAACTAATGTCAGAGATGATGCATTTACCAGGGGAAATCCTTTCTTTCTCTTGAAATAGCCATGTTAGAGTTCTTTAGAAATCTGAGATCTGCCTTGTCTAACACTAGCTATCTGAAAGTTACATTCTTGAATTTCCTAATTAAAAAATCAGTTCAGAGGGATTGTCTGATCTGGTATTTTGTTTTCATCAATGGCTATAGTCACCTGCTTGGGGATAATACAAACAGGGACAACCATATACTAAACTTCCCCTGAAGTGTTTTCCTAGTTTCCAAATGTTTTCCACTCAGTTGATTTCCAGAGTCTGATGTCATTTTTGTGTATTTACTAACCCCCAGTGGATGCTTCTTCCAAGTAGTTATCTATATCTTCCTTGAGCATACTTAAAATGTTAGTGCTCAAAACACTTCCTATTCTCAAGTGCCTTTTGTATGCTTCCCATTGCACAAAGAAATATCTTGTTTCTTTGTGAATGAGCTCCTAGGCTCATCTGATTACTTGTTTTTGTATTGGAAGAGGCAGTAAGCACTCCGTCTCCCTCCTTTTGCCATGGCATTCATGATTCCTTCTATAGAAGCTGTTCTTGCCTTTGATTTTGCTCACAATCTCTTCCTGAATCTTTTCCAATTCTCTAATATAACTTTTTTGAGATAAGAGGTAAGAGCTACATGGTTGAGCTACATCCTCGCAAACTTTCATCTTGTTCTTTGATTTTCTATTCTCTCCCCATAAACTCATAACAATTTATTTTATGATTATTATTGAGCATGGATAGTTGTACTATGAAAGTAACAGTCATAATCAGCAATGTCTGTGTGACACAATCCATAATATTTTTCTATAGGAAGTTATGATGGATTTTTCCTGTGTGCACCACTCCATGTTTATCTATGTTACATTTAATTACCTAGTCATCCAGTCTTAGAAAGCCCTTCTCAATTTTGTCTGAGTAAATTAGTATCAGTATCACTTCAAAATCAAGGCATTTTTGAACTGGGAAACTGCAAACACAGTTAACAACCCCAGAGTACTACCAAGGGGTGACCTTTCTCTGCTGAAAGTTTGTTTCAGTATTCACTACATATTTCCTGTTTTTTGACCATTTATGTAACCCTATTGGTGCCTAGTTTTTTGAAATTTTTTGGTAAGGGAAAGCTTTCTTGACAACTAAGCAGATTTTATGCACCAATAATTCTATTTGTGTATGTACTGATGCTTCCTAAGAATCATGACTTCACTTCATGAAAGTAACACTGACTCTTACCTGATTATATGTAGGTGGGTATCTGACTATCACATTTGTTCTTATAGCTTCTACTATTGTGACCTACAGTCCTGATACTTGTATTGGACTATTGTCTTTTCTATGTCCCCTAGAATGATCTTGCAAAACAACTCGTGTTTACCACTTTCAATTGTTGCAGGAGCTTGTAGGGAGAGGTGCATTACTGTTAGTAACTTCATTTTATATCTGACATATCCTAGAACTACTCATTAAATGCCAGAAAGTTTTTACAGTTAATTAGACACTTTTAGGTAGCTGTAAAATATGATACAGAAGTTAAAGTTCTCTTTTCATGAGTCTCCCAAAAACAAGAGTTTCAGACTGGAAAACAACCTGGTTTCATTTCCAGTGAAAAGTAACACAGAGAATTTTATTCTTTGCAATCTTATTCTCTCAATCCCTCAGGTTTTTCTTGTATTCTTTGATCACAAGTTGGCCTTACAGTTTTTGCCAAGCTTCTTGCTTGCGATGTGTTTCAAGAGAAGCTTCATATTTAGTTTTGATTCCTTTCACCATTTTCCCTTCAACATCTATTCTGGTCCCTCCCAGGTACAACTTCACATTTAATGTGCCAGAGCTCATGATTATTTCTTTTTCTTTAGTTTGACACAGCATCAGTCTTCTGAGGGATGTCTTCCTGTTTCTAATAACCTACCTTACCTACTTTTCAGTCTTGATGATGTTTCCACCTTTTTTAAAAATACAGTTTTAAAAATGTGCTCTGAAAGTGCTGCAAAATAGATGACCCTTAATAATCTTCATATTGCCTGTAAGATTTAACTATCTTTGGACATTCCTACCTCTTGAAATGGAGATAAATTGAAGTGCATCTTTTTCTGCCTTTGTTGTGCCAATAGTGATAATGACTGTTTATGTCTGCAGCCACAAATGTTACCCACATTCAAATGTGCAGTTTTGAGCCAAGCTACATGTGATAGAAAGGGAAAAGCTAAGAGAGTTGTCCAACTTCATGGTTTGTCCTCACATTTCTATCAAGAAGCGCTCATCAGTGGCCTCACAAAAATTTGATTTCTGTTATGTTCCAGTGTGAAAATTTCCAACCTTCTTAAAGATAACTGAAGGCTTCTACTATTCTTGCATTTCCTTCCCTTCCTGCCTCTAATTCCTCAAGGCATAGCAGCCAGTACTGCCATCTTCTCTGGGTGGCTGGTGAAGTCTTATGCTCTTCCTAATGAGATTTTGAAGTTCAGCCCAAAGGTTGATCAGGTAGTTGAAGACAGAGCTTCTTTAGCTGATAGGGCTTACAAAGAGAGGGGAATAGAAATAGGATACATCTGTGTGGTGCTTGGCCCAATGAACAAATTTTTGAGTAAGAGAAATCCTTGGAATGGAGAGCATCTGCCAATAAAGTAGCCTTAGTTCTCACTTGTCTTAGTCATGGGCCAGTTGTGCTCAAACATGGAATAGCAGTTCCAGGCACCGAAGAATTCTGAAAAACAGATTTTGAGGGCTTAAAATTTTAATCTTTTAGTGAAAACTGATCCTCCTTTATATAAAGAGAGATGAATATACAAGGAGAGAGGAAAAGGATAAGGTATGTATTTTTATCGTTAATCACTTTCATGAGTTTTGCATGTAAAAACAACAAGACTCCCTTTAATTTAGAAGACATGCATTATTAATTCAAGTGGCACAGTCCACTTGTATTGATTTTTCAGTAGGAGTAAATTGTTTTGCGTAACATATAAAGCTTAATATTGGACAATAGTTAAGTGATGAGTCTGGGACTATTTCTGTGAGACTGGAATATGCCATTCTAGTTGAAAAGATGTAGGAAGTAAACCATCTCTCATTTGAAAGTGAGGTAAGCTAAGGCAGCCTATGACAACTGGTGAGCTATCTACAAATACGTAGAAGATATTTCAGCAGCTGGTGTAACTTATCAAGCTTATTTCTATTCTCTCGTATGTTAAAAGATAAAAATACAATTTATTTGTGAATAATGAAAGTCTTGTTTTGGTCAGTTTTAGGTTTTGTAGACATTTGATGGAGCTGCAGTATTACTGTCTGAGTTCTTTAATGTTAGGCTGGAAGGAGCTCCTTGTGGGCTTTTTGAGCACAGAATGTGCTGTTTTGTTCTAGATTTTTTTATGATCATGCTTAGAGGAAATATTTAACTTGTGGCAATTCACAGGTTTGAAGTCACTTTTCAATATATATGACCCTGCGGACTACATTTCATAAACAACATCACAGGGATTTTAAAGATCACTTTTTGCTTAACATAGAAACTTTTATTTATTTTGTGAAAATATTAACTTTCCATTAATACATCCATTCCTGTCTAACAACCCAGTAAAACTGCATGAAATCACAACTCCCACTGAAACCAGAATTATCCCTTAACTGCAGTATCATATACAAGCATTTATATTTGTTCCATTTTATATAATGCAGATTTTTGCATTGTAGTATCTGAGCAGTTTTGAAGAGCAGCAAGTAATGCGACTAGAATCTATCGTATTTGCTCTTGCGTCCTGTCCCTGTAGGAAAAATGAAACTAGTGGAGATGCTTTGAGTTAATAAAAAAAATTCAAAGCTGAAAATAACTCTGGCACACAGATGTCCTTTGGTTACTCAGGAAACATATTCCACATACTTCTCCCTGGAGTAAAAAATGTTTCTAGTGCAAACAAGCTTCACCCTCACTATAGAAAATTACAGCATATTAGAGAAACAGTGCTATTGGTAGCATTTCTAATGCTAGCCTTTCAGTTAACCTTAGGTGAATAAATGACGTACCTTGAAGATAATATCTGAGACCTTGGTCAAGGATAAATGCAATAGAGAAAGTCAGTTCGGGAAGCAAAAACAGATTTACTACCCAAACAGTAGACCAAGTATTTTGAAGGAAGCGCTGCAACATTTTGAGCTCTTTAGTGTATTCTGGTTGCTGAAGACAGCAAACCAAATATGCTGTGTTGCCTTGCTCACTCAGAATGCTTCATGAGAATACGTGATCAGTACGCACTGGCATGAAATGGAGGACTTCATGTCAGTGCAGGAAAGCAATCCAACTGACAGACTGATGTCACCGCTTGCAGGTGCCTTTAGCAAAAATATTATTTTGAGCTGAGTTTTAGGTCTATCCTGATAAAATACCAGCTCTAATGCCATCCTCTGGCTAAATAGAAATACTAACCAGCTAAGAAATGAGATCTCACATTTTCCACCTAGAGGGATTATAATGTTTTTCTTGTATGGGGATTTCACAGCAGACCCAGATATTAAAGCTAACAGAATAATTAGTCTGACACCTTCCCATGTTCTGCAGCTGATCTAAATAAATAAAACCTACCCTTAGATCCATGCAGTAATTTTTTAATGCCTAATGTTGCTCCAAAGCCATATACTTATTGTTTTTACTTCCATGGGGGCTGTTTGCGTATAACCATGGATAAAATTTGCCCCATAATACTGAATGTATCATCACTCTTTCTAATGTAGGTCAAGAGAAGAAATTAATGATGACATTGTGCTGCTTGTTCTGGCATCTCCCAGGAGCTTGTGTGGTCCCTAGTGATCATCTTGAATCATTAATCAAAGGATAACTGCACTGTACAACCCACAATATATTCTCAGCAGACACATGCATTGATGATGCTGCACCAAGAAAAAGGACTTAATTGCGTTGACAGTACAGTTTTTTCACAGTTTAGAGTGTTGATCAAAATTGTGCTTATAGCATCTAAAAATACTGTAATTAATGCAGCTTTTGGCCTCTTCACATAGTGTTTTCTCTTTAGTTTCTTCTGTTAAAGAAGACAGCTGTTTGGTAGGAAAACAAATTCATCTCTTTTCCTTCTTTCTCTCGCCTCCTGTTTTGTATTTGAGTGCATCAGTAGGAGGCTCACAGTTTGTTGTAAATGTTCATTCACAGTTTCTGCAGATTCTTACATTCGTATTCAAAAAGGCAGAATATTTCAAGATGTCCTTCACATCAAGTTACTCTTACTTTGCATCAGACATCTGTAATGAAGAATACAGAGTTCAGGGACTTTGCTTCACAAGGCAAAACAATAATCCTCATGGGAAGAAAACACATTTTCCTCAGGGAGAACGTGAAAACTTGAGTTAGTCATTTCTTCATTCTTAAATTATCTCCTTTCATTGCTAGTTTAAACATGGCTTGCAGGTATTATGATGTAGAGTATATACCAGAATAAAGAAAACAGACCTTCTTTGATCAGATAAAACAAATCTAAGAGAAGGTAAGGCAGATGCTGGTGCTTTGGCTAGTGGAATAATCAGGAAGCTGAGGTTGGTCAAGATGAGGATTTTCTTTTCCCTATTAGGTATTCAGGGCTGTGAAAACAGGGGAGGGCAAAAAAGTGTGAGACTTGGTTTGTGTCGTCAGCCACAGCTCCCATGCCAGGCAGCCTGCATATATGTACAAACCTGCAAGCCCATGAGAAACCCACCAGCAGACTGAAGTAAAGGATTTGTGGATATTGTCCTGTCTAGAGGAGAAAGGCAAGAGCAATGGAAATCTGTGATGAAAAGACATCAAATTAAGTGAAAGAAAATACTGAATAGATATCTTTTTGAGCAACAAGAAAAAGGAGACATCATTTTGCTCTCACCTTTAGAGGAAAATAGTATTATCATGACTCATTTTCATTATTCATCCACTACTGTTAACTACTGTGAAGTGCTTTGCTCCCTCACAGGTCCACATCAGGTTTTAAAATATCCCAGGTGCTACATATTTCCTTGTAAATCTTGTATTACAGTGAGGAAGACTGTGTACTCAGCAAAGCTTTGCAAGGCTGAAATTTCACTGAAATTACTATTATTACTTCATAGACTGAAAGGGTAAAGCTCAAGTGGTCACAGTTTATGAAATCCTAAGGTTAAATAATGGACTTTATTGTAATTTTACAGTGGACTTTATACTTCTACCACTGGTATAGGACTTGCAGCTCTGTTAAGACAGGAGCCTATTGAAAATCTTTATCATTTACTGGCATAAAAGCCTGCAGTCTATTCACACGCTGAGGGCTCAAGATTGCAGAGGAGGTGGGAGAGAGCATCTTGAGTTCATCAAATGCTGTCTGAATGAAGATATTAAGAGCCAAACTGCCAGTATAAGGTCACTTTACAATGAAAGTAAGATTATTTTTGAGTTTACTAGTCCAGGCCGAAGACTCAGAGACCGTTCAGTTAAATGATTGTATGACAGTTTGGATGGCCCAGTCCAAACTGTTATACAGTCTAGATGGGGATCTACAACTGTTTAAACAGAGCCTGCTGAGCAGCACCAGAGTTGGAAGCAGCCAACATGAAGGTCCTGCATCCACTTCAGCCTACGGGCACATTTTCATCTTCTGTGAGGACTGGGTGGGTTTGAAAACCAGCAATAAATCCAACAATAAATCAATCTGCAAAACAATCAAAACCAAACACACACGTATGAATTATTCACATTAATACCTGTTCTGGGATATAAAGGGTGTGGGAAAAAAGTGCAACCAAAAAAGTGTTTGAATGGGCATTTGAAGTCCAAAAGAGCTGTGAGTGTTTCATAATCTTCCCAATGATGACAATTTTGCTCCTTCTTTCCTTCAGACTCTAACTTGTGGCCTCCTGGCATTCAATGATTTACAGGGCAAGTAAAGAGAAATATTCCGGGCTGTTTTGTAAAGGTATACTTTTTGTTGAGTCATTTGTCTCAGTTTAAAATGGTTTTATTTCTTTTTTTTTTAATATCCTAGGATAAGCCATTTTATCTGGGAAAAAAAATCTACATTCATGAAAATTGAATTATGAATATTTAATGTTTCATTTTCTCCCTCTGTATATTGAAGGATAATTCTTACCATCACAATAACAATAAAGCCTGTATGAAATAATAACACATACAGAGAGCTGAAAATTAAATTAAGTATAATTAAAGAATAAAATACCCATTTTTTAGAGAAAAACTTAATGCAAATAATTATTTTAAATGAGATCTTTATATGATAGTTACTGTCTTAACAGTAGACATTCTCAATAGACAGTAAATGTACTTAAGCCTGTCCATCTTCTTCAATATCTTAAAGCAGAATTTTCATAGGATGAAACAACTTGAACATTTCTACAGGGTAGTCTTATATACGTGTATATATATGTATTAGATTATTTGGGCTATGAACTTCTATATGCCTGCAGAGTCACTTGATTTTTAAGTTTTGAAAGGAAGGTGCTACTTTTATCTCCAGTACAAACTCTTGTCTTTGAAGTGCTGCTGTGCAGAGTAAAATAAACATAATGCAATTGGATTGTAAGTCTTAAAACCACTGAGGAAGTACGGTCTCCCTAGACCTGATGCGTCAGCTTGTGCTGGCATCTCTTTCCATTCATTACCAAGAAAACATTAAGCTGTAATGATGATGCCACTGCTGCTAAAATTGCATCAGGACTTCCTTTGGAAGGGGATGAAAAAGCACTGAGAACACATTCTGTTCCTGATACTGTTGGAATCAACTGTGGTCTCTACATTGCAAGATTTTTTCTATGTATTATATGACTCAGAAAATGATGGGTGCACCCTATGAATTCTCCTTTGTCTCTGTTACAGAAGACTATAGATGAAAAATTCTTTTGTGATTGAAAATTATTTTCTGTCTTCAGAAACCATGGCAGTCTGAGCTATTAGATGAATAGGAACAGGGTAAACCCTTACTTCACAAGGAGCTGTTTTGAATTATGACTGTAAACTGTTGTTGAGGTTTTTCCAACCTTTCAAAGAGGCTGTCATAATGGATGAGCGTAAGGATATTAAAAAACCCTTTTACATCCTGATGCTGGGAAATGCTAGCTTCCCTCTCCCCGCATCATTCACAACTTCATTTATTTCTTAGAAATAGGAATGCTGTAATGCCAAGTCACTGCAGTGATATTTCAAATGCCTTCAGACAGAGAAAACACAGCAAAAACAACAACAACAAAAAATACACTGGCACTATAGTTTCTCCCTCAAAGAAGCAAGTAGGAAAGACATCAGAAAGCAAACTAAATGTTGGGCTGGGATTAACCTGAAAGAAAAACTGCAGTTCATATGTTACTGGTTACAGTTTGTTCAATGTAAGGTGATTTCCATACAGGCAGTCTTAACTATCTACTTCTACCCTTGAGCTTTTTGTGATTCATTAATTTACAGAGCTTTTGATAAAAGTCATCAACTATAAAAATATGCAGGAGTAAAATATCAGTTTATGTTCAACTTTCACTCTCATTTTATTACTAGATATTTCCACGTAGTCTGGCTTTTGTCTTGCACTATTTTTAAAATGCTTAGTAATATCAAATGCTAAAATGCAGATGCTATTAATAAATTTTAAAACTCTACAGTTAAACTAATACTACAGTTCCAAAAATGCTACTGCTTAGATAGAGTTTGGGTCGAGACTCCACAGGAAATATTTCTGGGAAAGAAGAAACCAGTGTAATCTGCAAACAGTTCCCATCAAACAGCTCCAACTGCTTTATAGAAAGCCAAATTGTTGTTTTCAATAACCGACTGCTGCACAATACATCTGATATCAAAGCCTAGTGATAAAGTGATCTAAGTCTGCTGTCTGTTACACTGAAAAAAAAGTCTGGAAAATGGATCTTTTCATGAGATGTATAGGTAAGTACTTTGGAGAAAGAAGTTTTAACCAATTTGCTGTATAAATTTTTAGACTGCTCCTGCTCTTAGAGAGTAATTCTTAGTGATATTTCAGTTGTCAGTAGACTTGAAATGTTGTAAAGGTTTTGTTCCACATTTAAATTTTACTCTAAGCTCCTTTAGCAGTCACAGGAATTAGGAACACTGCTGTCTAGTTTCCTATTGATCTAACACAATTTTGTATTTTTAAGTGAATGACATAAAGATTTCTTTATTTATCAAGGATGTACAGATTTCGAATAAAGCTGAGTAGTCTTTACAGCAGCACCTGTGGTATTTTATTACTTCCTGGTATTATATCTTCATTAGGCAAATGTGATTCTGAAGAATTATGTTTCTTCAGAAACATAAACAATTTTTTGTCATCCTCCTAGAAAGGAGAGCTATATAAGGATTGAGGCCAATGACTGGAAACTGCTTTGGTCCTTATGCCACACATTTGGCATTTTTAGAGTTGGGGCTGTTTGCAGAGTTTACTGCCCTGAAATTCAGACCGCACATCTCTCCATTGTTTTTGTTTGTTTGTTTGTTTTTTTAATACATTGCTAAACAGTATAAGCTGGGTCACTGAACTAGCACTCCATTATCCTCAGGAGTAATAATAATGGGTCAAAATCTTCCCCTGCCCTCAATTGGATGTTCATAATGTTCCTGTGGATTTGGGTCAGATTTTGTTATCAATACAAGTGTGTGAAACTTTCCACTCTAATTTTCTTCTGCATGTAGAATTTTCTCTTGACGCCCACTGTGTGGTGCTTCAAGTATTTCTGGGGCTTCATTGCAATTCATCGATATCTGATCAGGATTTCTATGTGATGTTTATTTCTGTATTACTCCTATTAAAAAAAAAAAAAAAAATCAGAAGGATATGGAATGAAATCATTTCCTGATTTGAAACTATTACCTAAAATGCCATTTTTTTCTGTGTGTTGCTGAACAAATTTCCACTACCCTGCTCTTCACACTTGCAGTAGGTGTGTCCCCTGGACACCCAGCATGCCTCAAAACATTTACAGCACCAGACTCTGTTAGTGTGATAATTTTTCCACTACATTTACAGCTATCCCAAAAGATAATAGGTACTTTACCCCTGGATGATTGTACCTTAGCTAGTAATGCCTTCCAGAGGCAGTGGACATGCCCAGTGCTGAAGTCTAACTTCAGCGTGTGAGGCTGAAGGTGTTGTTTTCATTTTTCCAGAGATCATCAGTACTGGTTTAATTGCCTGACTATTGGGATCCCCTCCCTCACTTCTACCAACTTATAGATAAAGGCTGTAAGTGGTTTCTTATTCCATTGGCTGTATAATCTCTCAGGATCTCCATTTGTTTCTTCAAACCTTACTGTTGTTCCAAACTCCATTCTCATGACTCATCCAGCATAATAACTGCATGTATTTGTTTTACTGTTGTTTTTATTTACCTTCTCTTTTTTTGTTTGGGTTCCTTAAGCTTTCCTTCTTCTTGGAGAATCATTCCATTCTTCCCAGTCTGCCCTTCCTGGTCTACCTGGTTTGCACTAGTGGGTTTCAGAGGTCCCATAAACGCTTGCAATCAACAAGTGAATCCTCCAGTGCTATGGTTTTGAATATTAGCTCATAACTACAGACTCCACTTCTATCCAGCACAAGCTTAACAACTACAGACAATAACAGCTTTCTAACAGTATGTATTTCTAGAACTATTTCATTTTTGTTCTTCCAAATGAAGCTCTACAGGCATGAAATCAGCTGCCTTAACAGATTATAACACTAGCTGCAACCGCTGTAATGGCTGCTATTTCTGGGAGTTCAGCATTACAAATGGCCTATTTGGTGGCTGCACAGGATGCCTTAGCCATGCAATTTTGATTTAGTATTAGTAAAACCATGCTGTGCTTTTTAAGATAGTAGCACCCTTGCATAGATATTTATCTTCAAAAGTCCCAATTATTTAGCTGAAGATCAAAACTGGGTAGGAGGTAATTGTATTTCAGGAGTCATGGTCTTGATAGCTTCTTTCATTTGTGCTTTCCCTGCCCTGCTATTTTCACTGATACAGGTTTCCCTGGTTTGTATCCCTGTCCCTCATTGTGCAAAGGGCCATAAAACTTTGGGGCATGTGGTTGGCTGAGGACAACTTACCTTCACAAGGAGTAGGCTCAGCTGAACTTGATCATCCCTATGTCTCTGTGTCAGTCCTCAGGATCACATTATGCTAGCTGTCATATTATTTGTACCACAGTCACTTCTGTTTAACGTCTCTGTTGTCTTGTAGAAGTCCTGCTTCTCAGCCTCCTAACTGCCCTTCTATGTTTTCTCCAGCACTACTGTTTCAGCTGCCCTAGCTTGATCAAACTTATATTTGGCTCTTTTTGCTCTCTCGTTGCTTTATATCTGAAATTTCTCACTCTCTTCTTCCACCCACACCATCCCCTCATAGTTGCAGCTGTTTTTTCTCCAATCAACTTACATTCCTCAGCCTTGTTCTTGCTAGTGAGCCCTCTACAGCACTTGTTGTCTTCCCCTAATGCACTGCTCTTATCTTCACGTGCTCTCATGTGCTGCTGCCTGCTGTCCAACATTCTTCTAGCCTAGACTGCCTTCCCCATTAACTCCTCCTTTCCCATAGGAAATCCACTCTTTCTAATGCCTTTAAAACATCATATAATTTTACTTAAAAAACTTTTCAAAGCCTCAGATGTCCAGGGATCAGGATTCTGTTTTTGTTTGTTTGTTTTTTTGTTTGTTTGTTTTTTTGGTCCATGCTCTTTCCAAAGTAGGTCTTGTAGCCTCCTTCAATGGCCAACAGTACTCTCCATTGGGCTTGAAAACCCCTTCCATGGGGAAGGATATGCAGGTTGTGACCTTTTTTACCACCCCTGTATTCAAGTGCTCTTGTTCACTGTTTATGACAATGATACAATTTCTATTTCTGCTCCACTCAGACTCTCACATTCTTGCTCTTATAGCATTGGCTTGTTGAACTGCAATCCGTTACACATAATAAAACAACGTCTTGTTCTGCTTTCACAAGAGAACAGAGCTGACTTTGTTTCTAATCAAAGTTGGAAAAGACTGATAATATAAGCACTGTACTTGGCAATACTTGGGAACATCAAAATGTGTATTAACATACGGAAACTTGCAGGGAAAAGCCAATCAAAGGGGAATCAGTCCTTGCCTGGATATTCACATGGTAGGTGGACTCTTATGTCCAGTGGTGTCATTGTGCTGTCTCTGTACTTTTTTTATGTCCACGTTTTTCTTTACCAAGTCCAGTTTCATGGAAAAGCATGCTTTATCTAGTCTGAATGGGCTTTGTTTTGTACAATTTACTTTGCAGACATAGTTGCAGCTATGCAACCTACTCGTATTGCAAAGCATTTAGTTCCACTAATCTGCTAAGCTCCTGAGAGTCCTTGGCAGTTTCTTTCTGCAGCAGAAAGTCATGGTCAGCCACAGTGACCAGTATTTTCTATACTGGATACCATATACTTCTTGAAAAAGGTCAGTATAACTGATATGGTTCGTGGATATTCTTTCAGCTGTATCAAGAGGATTACAATTGCATTTCTCACTTGAATCCTCAGGAGATGAACAAGTCTGTCAAGTCACTGAAATCACTGAAATTGTTAAGAAGTTACATTCTGGAAGTTACAGTCTTCCCTTAGGAGCAAAAAAAAAAAAAAAAAAAAAAAAAAAGCTTGATAGTGGAGTCTGCAACAAGAAGTAAAAAGGTCCCAAAGTAACCCCTTGGGTTTTCTTTGTTTTGCAGTGAGAAGGTTTTTTCCAGTGAACCTGTAGTGGGATTGTCTCTTCATCACTTGTCCCATAACGAGCCCAACAAAGGGCCTGGTCATGAGTATTGATGATGGAAAATTAAATTTAATTGTGCTTTTCTTGTCTATGTTTTTATTACTTGCTGACACAAACACCTTTAGCTTACTCTAAGCAAATACTATTTGTAGTGTGCTGGTTTTCAGATGTTCCTAATAGACTTGAAATTTTAAGCCTTTGTTTCCTAAACTCTTGTCATAACTGCCAGTTTTGTCAGGAAATATATGCTGCATTTACACAGAATTATGGAATAGGGGTTGGAAAGGACCTCTGGAGATCATCTAGTTCAATCTCTCTGCTATAGCAAGTAACCACAGTGGGATTTACAGGACAGCATCCAGATAAGTTTTGAATATCTCCAGAGAAGGAGACTTTACAGCCTCTCTGGGCAGCCTATTCCAGTGCTCCGGTAATTTCAAAGGAATTTTTCCCTTTTTCATATTGAACTTCCTGTGTTCCAGTTTATTTAGTCACATTCTGATCAGTTAAATGGGTTGACTTTTATATCTTTTTTTCTTGTTGATAAAAAGTATGTAATTCTGGAAGTCTCAGATTATTCCATACCTTCTTCCCACTTGCAACTGGAATATTGGTTATAAGTCATTGAGAATGTTACAAGCTTGGCTTGTAGGATCCCCAGGAGTCTTAATGGCCTGTGGGAGGAAGAAACTGAAATACCTGACTGAATTTACCAGAGCATTCTGTTTTACAGTGGCCAAAGTCTGCCAGTTAGTCCCATTTGATTTAGGATTTTCAAATGAATAGGGACATTGGTATAAAACAGATAACTCAGATATCGTTATTAAAGCCAGCTTCATGCTGGTTTTTTCATCCAGTTTAAATGGATAGAATAAAAACTTTTCAGTAATGCAAATGGGTGTGAAGCAGTAGCATTCAATGAAGTTAATATCATTCACTCTTAGTACTGGTTAATCTATGAGGCTTGTTGTTCAGAACTCCTAATATCAATAATTATGTAGCACTGTTGTTGGAAAAAAGATATAATAAGAATGGTCAAAAGACAGTGTCTGACAATCTCTCACTTTCAAAAGAAAGAAAAGATACTGCAGATGTAGAAAAACTGACAGTGTTGCAGATAAAATCTACATTCATCAGAGAGGAGCAGGGATGTATTTATTGATAGAAAATAGTGTTTTAACAAAGCTTAATCATAAATAAAACAGCAAGATCACAGATGGTGAAGTACAGTTGATTATTCAAAGCATACATGGTTATCTAGAAGGCCCTCCCATTGAATCACGAGGTTCAAAGCATACTTCATTGCTTTCTAAACTCCTTGAGACAGAGAGGTAAGAAGTAGATGTGGGTCAATCCACTCTTTGTCCTAGACTTGTTTGCGTTTTAGAGATTAAATATGCACATCTAAGATATAATCTTAACGAAGCTAACAAAGCTTAAAACTCTTGGTCACGTACCAAGTATCTGTATCAGCAAGGTGTCTTGGCATCAAGGCATAAGAGATCTCTGTTCAGGTGTAACTTATAAGTGTCTCAGCTTAAGTGGAGATCCTGTCATGCAGTCAGCTTGGGCTGGTCCTGTTTCCAGGGTAATTTCATTAACTCATAGTCATAGCATTCAGAGCATGCCCAATTGGCACTTGTTCAACCAGCTGTCTGCAATTAGTTCCTTGAGCACCCAGTTTGAGACAGTAGTGTGGTCATAATCTGTCTTGGTGATACTTCGATTTTTATCAGTCCTGAGCAAAGTGTGTATCTCATTCTGCACATAAGCAAGGCCTTGAGCACTACAGCCAAGCTGAAGGAGACTGCTGGGGACAGAGGGAAGCACACTGATACAAATAGCTTGTTCCTTGTGGAGTCTGTGCTCCTTTCTGGCCTTGTCCAGAATAGAATGCCTCTTTCTTCCTTTAGAAAGAAAGCCTTTAGAAGGCTAAGGTGCCTGTGACCAGGTACAGATGTATCATAAACAGTATGAGAGATTACATTTTTCTCTTAATTCCTCCTCTATGAATCTTGTTTTCCTTCGGATCTACAGGTGGCTTCTGTTCTATAAAAGGATTATACTAATGGATTCATGATGAAGATGGCTTTGAAAATTTTTAGGATTTATCATATAAATAATTACATGTGTCTAGCAACATGACTGAGTTGTTTTCCCTTCTAGTCAATCTATACACTTTCAACAAGATGCTTAAACACAAATAAATATTGAGATTGAGAAGAGAGGATTTGATTCCTAGATACCTCATACTCTCGGATTTTATATAAAAACCTGGGAACAAAAGGTGTTCTCTTTATGCGACTACCATAGAAGTCAGTAACACAGAAGAGTGCAAGCAGTCAAGATTGAATATGTTGCAATGAAAAATGAAATCTACTATTAAAGTTGACCACATTATTCCTTTCTTGTAAGCTTGCAAAAATGATCCAACAAGTGAGCAGAAACCTCACTAGCAGAAATGCATGAACTTTAGGTATCATTTAGATCATGGTACCATTTAGAAAAACCCAAACTACACTTTCTCCTGCTTCTCTCCCCACTCCCGCCCCCCCCCACCCCCTCCCCCCCCAAAAAAAACAAAAAAAAAAACCAGCCAATAAATAACAAAAAGCAAACACACACACACAACCACCACCACCAAACCATTACAGAAAATAAGGGGTATAAGTTTCCTGGTTTTGGTACCCAGCAGCCTGTTAATTTTCATATTTTAATCACAGGAAAAAACATCTGAAAAATGTTACTTTCAAAGTACAAGACATATGTTACATAAAAAGCCCTTAGCCCTAAAAATGACCTATCTCATTTTTAGATATAAACCTGCCAGTACAAGGGCATAGGTTGTGTTGACAGTGGATGAGAAACATGAACTTAATTCTCTGCTTTAACTCCTTTGTGAACATTGAATGGATTATAATAGTTGTTGAACTGGACTGTGGACAAAAATATACACTTCAAGAAGACTAAATAGAGGGCTCAAATCATCTGAAAGTGGAAAGCATACAAAATGTTCCTTCTTAACAGTCTGCGCTTTCATTTGGTAATGTTTGTGCTCTTGGTACAAGGAAAACAACATTGAGTTGTCAATAAAATTGCATATGATGAGTCAGTTTTAGGTTTGCAAATATTAGTCATCATCTTTGTTGAAAAAAAATCATCATACTTTATAAATTATATGTATGTTAGAATGATAATAAATTGAGCTTATAGGTTTTGCTTTGAAGTATACTTGATATCTTTGATTAATATGTCCTATCTCATTGTATTATAGCAAATTCAGTGTTTCTCTGAGAACAATGAAATGTTAGTAAGGAATCTCTTTATTTGCAGCTGCTGCTAGATAAGGTTAGGTAGAGCTATGCACCATTTAGAATATTATGTTTTGCAAAATGGTAGTTGTGAGGACATTTAACCACCACTGAATGCTGACATAAAACAATAAGACAAAAATAGATTTCCTTTTTTTTTTTTTGTCTAGATTTTGTTTTTATCTTGAGCACATTCAAATTAAACATAAAAACTGCTTAAAAATGGATTGTAGTTTAACCATTACATGAATATATATATATATTTTTCAGTGAGAATAAGTACTTACATATGCTGTGACTTCCAAAAAAAAAAAAAAAAAAAGTAAAGCTGCACATCTAATTAAAAGTCTTGAAACTTTGATCATTGATCATGCTATCATTGCTGGCTTTGATTATTAGAAATACTATGACTTGAACCCCTCTAATAATTCATTTTATATTTTCCTTTTTTAAAAAAATAACCTTCTTTAATCCCACAATTTATTTTTCCCTACTTCATTTTTTGTTTTGTTATTTACTTTTCCCTTTATGTTTCTTTGAGTGAATAGCAATTTTTTTTTTTTTTTTTTTTTTTTTTTTTTTTTTTTTTTTTTGTGACTGTTCATTCAAGACATTTATATGGCACCCTCAAACTCCCAGTGGAGGAAGCTAACTTTAAAATGAGTAGGCATCCTTGAGCATAGGAGAAAACAGGGTACAGAATGGGAGAAAAGAAAGCATTTATTTCAATATTCAATTTTCAATTTATTTATTTATTTCAATAAATGAGGGAGCTGTAAACTAAAAAAATCCTGAAAAAATATTCTTACTGCTATTTAAAAAAAAAAAAAATCATATTCAAGTGTTGTAGCTCTAGTTTCATTTAATGCTTGTTTTGTATTGATTAAAAAACATTAATTTAAACACATAATTGTTTCTACTGCTGAATTACTGAAAAAGAGAAGGAATTGAATGAGAACTTTTAGAAATGACCCAAATGTTCTTTAATGGAGGTTAAAAGAAGTCTTGATTATAGGTAGAAATTCTGCCCAGTATGTTTGTGCTCTGTTCAAGACTTTTATGTTATCTCACACAAACTTTTCTCCTCCTCACGTGCTGTATACTTTATCTGAAGGTATCTAGCAGTACCCTCTTTCCACCCTGCTCACCCACATATCATGTAGATAGGGAAATATCTAATTTATCTCTGAGCAATTAGAAGCCCAAATCAAGTAACTGAAATAAAAAAATGGCAGCTTATTACAACTTCGGTGCAGGAATACTTTGCTTCTTATTTGTTAAATCTTAATTTAAAAATAAAACAAAACAAAAACCCAAACAAGACAACAACAGAGAATTTATGAACAGAAATAAACAATTAAGAAAAACACTGGAACATAGCACTCCTTTCCAACTTCAATACTTTTACCATACCGTGAGCCCATTATAAAAGTTATGTTCAGAATATCTGTGGCTATAACTGAGTCTTTACATATGATCTTCTTAGCTGGGGTAGGTGCAGGTGGCAGTCCCATCAACCCTATGAAGAATAGTCTAGACATTTACACAGCGTTTACTCTTTTGAATCCCTATTCACAGTATTTCTCTTTTCTTAAGGTTGGCCTTATTTAATCTATTCAACTTTTCCTTTCTTCCTACCACTCTCTGTGGTTTCCTATTTCATATACACATCTTTATCATTTTCATCCCTACTGTATGGTGGGTTTCAAACCCAGCTGTAAGGGTGTTTGTAGAATCACAATCTATTTGGATTGGAAGGCACCTCTAACGGTCATCTAGTCCAATTCCTCTGCAATGAACAGGGACACCTACAGCTAGATCAGGTTGCTCAGAGAACCATCCAGCCTGACCCTGAATGTCTCCAAGGAGGGAGCATCCACCACCTCTCTGGGCGACCTATTCCAGTGCTTCACCCTCATTGTTAAAAGCTTCTTCCTTATATCCAGTCTAAATCTCCCCTTTCTATTTTGGAACCATCTCCCCTTGTTTTATCACAAAAGATCCTGTCAATAGACCCCTTCTTTCTTATAGCCCTTCTTTATATACTACTGACAGTCCACTAGTAGGTTTCCCCAAAGTCTTCTCTTCTCCAGGCTGAACAACCCCCAATTCTCTCAGCCCATTTTCACAGGGGAGGTGTTCCATCCCTTGGATCATTTTTGTGTTGCTTCTATGGAATCACTCCAGCTCCAAGTCTCTCTTGTACTGAGGAGTCCACACGTAGATGCAGTACTCCAGCTGAAGTGTTGCCAGCACAGAGCAAAGGGGCAGGATCACCTCCCTCACCCTGCTGGCCATGCTGCTTTTGATGCAGCCCAGGATAGGGTTGGCTTGCTGGGCTGTGAGGGCACATTGCTGGCTCATGGCCAGCTTATCGTCCTCCAGTATTCCCAAGCTCTTTTCAGCAGGGCTATGATTATATTACAGCTCTCTTCTTCTGAGTCTCATTTCTCTTCTCTGTGGTCGGAAGTCCATTTCCTTTGAGATTATCAGAGATCTCTATCTCTCAACATTATTTTCCTTGTGACAGCTTTGTAAAATATTCACTGAGTACACTTCTTACATTAGCCAGTGACACAGCTGTAGCTTGTTGAAAGCTAATTGGATATCTCATTTACCAGTAACTGATCAGAACGCAGGTCAACTCTACCACTACTTAATCTTATACATTTTCAGCCCATATATGAAGTTAAGGAGTTCATTTATCTAGTCCCTGCTATAAAAATTCCTAATGCTATCTACTATATGTTAAGCACCTGAGTTGTTGATTAAGAAGTTAACAATTATCCTGTTTTCATAAAGGAGAAAATAGCTGTGGCCTGTTGTTTCTCTCAGTACCAGTGGTAACACGTTTTTGTTTTAAATTTTGCATTTCTTTTCCTTTCTTGCACATGCACAATATTTATAAACTAGCTACAGTGGCTTTAAGAAATATCATATATAGTTTTTTCACTAGGAATGTCAAATGTTAGCAACACTTTGGCAAACAAGATGCAAGATCTTCTAAAATGTACCTAATCACCTGGGACCTTAATGCCATGTAACAGTTCTCACTGCTGTCCAAGGTTGAAACTTATTTATTTCAATGTCTCAGAATTACTCTGTCATGACACAAAAGAAAAAGAAATTGGTCTTTCCATGCATTTCTCATGAGATTTCCACGGTACTATTTGTTCCAGTGCAGAAAGCATGTCTTCAGTATTTTTATTTATTTTCTATCTTGGTTTGTAAGTTCAAGCTAATCACTGGGGAAAAAACAAAACCAACAAAAACAAAAACAAAGCTTGACCAAAAAAATAATGATGTATTGTATGCTCATCCATGCATCTATTTTCATTTTTTTAAATTATGGCGTGGATGAACCAGGAGAACAGTTATTTGCCAATAAGGCAAATGTGCATCAGACCATAATTCTGTAGAAAAAAATAGCACTGGAAGATATTTTTATTTTCAGAGTAAGTTAAAAAATGCAATTTATACCAGCTTATTATCCAGGGGACTAAAACGTAATAGAAGACAGACTCTCAGAAGAATTTTTTTTTCTCTTGTGATATTGTAATATATTATAAGCAAGTGCATGTTATTTTTTTTCCCTTGCCTCTTCTCTGAGTAAATATTGAAAATCTTTATAACATCCATTTCTGTTCTCTAAAACTGACTTTTATGGTACAAGTCTTGATGATGTTTGCTAACTTTCATTAGAAATATTTTATGCTGTTACAAAGAAAAAAAGACATTCTCTTAGAAAATCATTTCAATTGTACTTATGGAGAGAACTCTGTTCTTTTACATGAATTAACGGTACTATTTATTTTCTTTTCTATTTTACTTTATCTGACTGTGGTTTGCTTCTAGAATCTCTAAGTATAAGGTTTTCCTTAGTGTCAAGTCAGAAATTCCCTTACAAAGACTCTTGTATGATATTTGCTAAGTTTAAATGTTGTTAATTGCCATTACTTCATTTCAACATAAACTTGTGTTTATCAGCATGCATTAGAAATGAGAATTTTTATTTCAGTGCAGCTGAAATGAGCTATCATGCATTCTCCACAGATGTCTAGACATCTACGGAACACGGTAAATTAAAAAAATAATTATAATAAAAAGAACAATAAGGTCTCAGGAGAGATAAAGAACCCCTGAGAACAAGAAGATCATCTACTTTTGCAAAGAGACTAGGGAGAGTGCAAGGTGCCTTCTGGGAATGACTTCAGCCTCCACAGCAAGCCTGAGCCTGTCACAGCTTACAGACAACCTGCAAATCATACTGGGTTGGACTTTTTGTTATTTTAATTGAATGCAGATCTTCCCCAGGGGGGCTGCAGCATCATCCACCATCAGCTGTCATGCTCTCAGATTGTCTGCACACATTTGCTTTGCAAGGTGATGCTTTATTTCCCCAGATGTGTACCCCACATCACAACTTTAATAATGAAATCAACATTCTCCACTTTCTTTTGGCCCTGGGAAACATCTTACTCTTCTTTTTAATGTGCGGTGATCACTAGGAAGATGAGATTTTGCAGTAACTCTAAAAAATATCTCATATTTTCTCTTGGACAGGGACATATTTTCTTTTAGACAGGGAGAAATCTATAACAGCAGTTGATAGAGGATCTGATTCACTTCTATAACTCTGCCTAAAACTACTCTCTGTCCACCAGAACTCAATTGGAATGGTTCCTGGGAAAACTGCTGGAATTAGAGTCATGTGGAACTCAAGAGGCACAATGATAAATCAGATCTATTCCTTTTTTAGCTGTTTTTCTGCATTGCTGTTCATATCTGTACTGCTTCTAGAGGTATGCTTAGTAACTATGCCCATTATGAATGCTATCTTTGTGGGCTTTCTGGATGCCTACACATGTCTTTGAAAAAACCATCTGGTGAAATTTGCTTGGGGTTGTTATTTACATGGCATTTAACTATGCTTGAGTAAGATTCAGCAGTATAATGGAGACCAGCAGTTTCTACTGAGTAACTCGTTGAAATGAGGTTGTATGGCAAGCTGTATCCAGCCATTAAGGAAAAGGAATCAGTGTGAAACTGTAGGGGTGTTCCACTTGAAAATATGAAAGTTTTCTCCTTTTCTTAGTGCAATTCTTGCTTTTTTTTTTTTTTTTTTTTTTTTTTTTTTTTTTTAAATAAATCATAGAATCACCAAGGCTGGAAAAGACCACTAAGATCATCACTCCCCATCTCAATGGTTACCATGAGCAGTACCTTCAGTGTTGGACTTTTTATCTTAATCCTCACAACCTTTCTATTCATATGATTTTCCTTTGGGAATGCTTTATTTTGCTTTCTTTCCAGCTAGCTACAGCAATAAAACTGCTAGGAACAGAGTCCTATTGACAAGTTCTCCAACATAGCATACAAAGGTTTAAGGCAACGCTGATAATTTTCTCTGTTTCCATTGATGTAATTTTGAATCATTATGACGCTGGCAAAGGAGGCTATTTAGCCACATTATTCTCTTGCTATTTATAAATGGGATCTCATTTATATTTAGAACACAAAACCTTCCTGGGTGGAAAACTGCCATCTTGTGTATCTGCATGCAGCGCAGTGCAAGAGATCCAACACCATCACTGTCAGTACTGCTGTGATACAGAGAACAATAAGAACACTGAACTGCCCACGGGGCTCAATTCTGTAACCTTGTCATGTGCCAATCTATGCCCTCACTGGTACATGATGTTTGAAAGGGACTCCATGTTTAAACACATGCATTTATGAAGGATCATGGGACAGCTGATATTCTGAGCGGGTGTCCATCTAAACTGTAAGAACTCTGAGTTCCAAGGGGTGCATCCCAGGTGCACCCCAGAAACAAAGTGGAGATGCAAAGAGGATGCCTACTCTCTCTTCTTTCTGAGCTTTGTCCTCCCTCTCTTTCCTCCATTAGGAAGCAGGCTGTGATGCTAGATAAGGAGGCTGCTGGAGAAGGGCAGTGGGAGAGTGGAGAACTAGGTGTTCCCTGAAGCTGCCCTACAGCTCAGGTGTAGCTAAGGAGAACTGGCTTTTCCCAGCTTGTTTGCATTGCTACCAGCACTACAAATAGATGACAAAAATAGTCAGAACTGCCATCCTGCTGCAAATGTACAGAAAGGAAACTATGTCACTAAATAGGACTGCTTGTGGTTCAGATTAAATATTCTGGGTATTGCTCTAATTAATATATCTCAATCTGTCCAAAGTCTTTCTTATATATGTGAGGGTTGGGTTTCCAAATTCAACTCTGCTTTTACTATTCCAGATTCTTAGAATGTGTTATAGGTAGTGGTCTTTATCCATGTATAGCAGATAAATCTGTTGCATTGGGTGATTATTCAAGGGCATAGTAAAAGCATCCAGCAGGCATCTTTGTTATTTATATACACATATATATTATAGTAATTGTATTTAGGACCTTTTATGCATCCGAGTAGATGCATTCCATCTCTCAATTGAGATAATTGTGACATTCAGAAGATTTTTGAAAGTTTTTTCTCTTACCAGTAATTTTTGTAATTTTGCCTTACTTGATAGTATTTGGCACTGTCATTTTTGTAATTTTGTCTTGCCTGGTAGTACTTGGCACCATCATTTTCAAAGCACTTTTCTTTGCGAACATTTTGTAATAAAAGTTATATGAATGTGATTGCTCCCAATCAGAAATATTCTGTAGTGACCTAGGCATTTGGAGACACAATTATTTTGTGTGGGAGAGGCCTTTTTTGCCATCTTAAGTATCATTTATGAAATAATTATTATTCAGTAGTGATTACATGGAGTAAGTGCGTGAATACAGCCACAGAATTCATAATAGTTTGACCACTTTGATTAACAAATTATTGCTTGCCAACTAAGCAGCACTAACTTGCCATGTAACAGTTACAAAGATGATTTTTATTACAGTTAGTGCAGGTTTTATTAAAATTCTTCTTGGGTCATTCTATAGTAGAGCTGCATTTGTATACAGCTTGACTTGGTGTTTGTGTACTTTAACAATTGAGCCCCCACAAGTCACCTATGTGTAAACCTACATTATTTTCTGTAAGATTTCAAACTGGCAGAGTCTGCTGATTATGTTATTGTAATATGAGTTTTCTAATTTTTAGTAGTTGTAAGGAAATTACATTTTTCAAATAAGACTAATAGAAAAAAAAAATCACTTATGGTCTTATTAGGAAATTTCAGGACACTAGATTGCATTTTAACTATACCAAAGGTATACATTTTATTATTTTTTTTACTCAAATTTGAAATAATATAACTCCCCACATTGCTAGAAATTAGACTTGTACTGCTTTAGTTTGCACTGTTGTAGATGCCTGCAGTACCAAGAACAATGTATATATTGAATGTAACTTGTGGTTTGAATTTTTTTGTGCATTTGAAGAATACTTGAGCCAGCACAGAAATAAATGTTCAAAGTCAGGAATTCAATATGTGTATGAACAAAAAATATCTAGTGAAATTCTGTGCTATAGGACCCAGACATAAAACTCCTAAGAGTTCAGTGGAGCCAGATGTACAGAGGATAGATATATCCTCACTTTTACTAAATATATCCCAAGTTACCTACTGCACTGGCTGATCATTTATAGAACTGCTAGTTTATTAACCAGTGAATGATAGTAAATTGTGGTGACTTCAAAAGTTCTTTTTAGGTCTGGAACCTAAATATTTTGTTTGTTTCATCTCTCCCCAAAGTATCACACTATGAATTCATAACCCAGCAGTGCAAGATTTCAGGCTGTAGAAATATGCTTCTGGCACTGATGGCTGCAGAAGCTCTGCAGGTGCTGCTTTCTTTGAAAGATTTTTCCTTCCACAGGAGATATAGTATTGTTAAAATGGCTTACCATAAATTTTTAAGCTGACTTAAATACAGGACCTGCCCACACCCATTCAGTCTGACTTGTGTCCCTTTTTTTTGCCCGTAGTTCATTAGGAAGGGTCACTTTTCACAAGCAGATGTAGTGATGAGAGTATGTGATGAGCTGTTCAGCAGAGACTGATTCCTTGTGCAGAAGTGTCCCCTTGAACTGCAATGTCCACTGATTTCAGAAGTGAAAATAGGGCTTTATCATACCAAAATGTATGAACTACCTTGACAAAAATGCTTTTTCAGGGCCCTTAGGGTAGCAACAGATCTTTCTGCCCTATTCAGCAACCCCTGAGGCCTTCCCTGCCTCGCTTATATCCCATGACCCCATTTCAATCCCAACAGGGCCATAAACCTTCTCCAAGCAATCACGTAGCAGTCCTAATGGAGTCCTCATAAAAGAAGGAGCTTCAGAGTTCCAGTCAACTTCTGTTCAAGTTCTTCAGCTTGAGTAACAGTGTACTGCACACTGCTTTAACCCACTACTGAAATAGCTATGCCAATGTCACCTTTCCCCAAGTTGCTAGGGATTCAACATTAAGCTGCTTGTACCTTCACTGCTCTCTTTTGGAGGTACATGCTTAACTTGATGAGTCTTTTAGGACAAGATCTATATTTCCTGATTGTTAGAATATGCAGTGGCCATTGCTTTTGCACCTTGAAGTTGTCACTGATATTGTACTATTACCAAAGTTCTGAGGCTTATTCTGCCTTTCTGAGTAAATGCATTTGATGACAAAGTTACTTGCTGACAGAAAAAACAGGTCACTCCCTTGTATCTTCATGTCTCCTTATCTAAGCAGAAAAAACAATTCTTGCAGTTAACTTCTGTCAGTTTTCTATTTTTACTTTTGAGTCATTTTATCCTTAGAGAGCATTAATTTTATGACTTCTTGTCTCTGTTCTGCTATGTGCTTATGAATTAGCATTGTGGTGTTTGAGACTGAAAAATCTGTGAAATGCTAAAACCAGTGAAAAGTTATCTGAAGAAAGGTTTTTTAGAAGGTAGAAAAAGGGTCATGCAATGACCATGATTATATAGACATCATGTTTGGTAAAGTGGGGAAAAGGAAAGAAAGGATACATCTATAATCAGAGGGATGAGAGTGACTCTAATGTTCTAGACAAGGGAAAGGCAACTCATCTGCTTGACATTAAACTTATTAAAACTTCACGTTCAGAGATGGAGCATGAGAAATAATTCTGGATTTTACTAAGAACAAATTGGGTACCTGTGGGCACAAAAGTGAGCTAAGTTTGCACATCCACTGCTCTTCTTGCTGTTCAGTCAAGCTCATTGGGCCTCAGAAGGAAAACTGTTTTGGAACAGCATCTCAAAAGCACAAACTCCTTCCAAGGTCCATCCATTTGGGACATGTAGTAAGATTTATCTAGCTGCTCTGGAACTAAAAGGATAGCACTCTGTTTCTACTGTCTGATGCATCTCATTCAGTATGTCTGTTCCAAACTCAGTCAGCAAACACTGCCTTGATGTGCTTGGAGCAGAAAAGACACCCTCGCATTACAGTTCATCCTATTTCTGATGAACTTTCCTTGAGAGGTTTAGAGTAGAATCTTGAAGTGAAACTGTTGAGGAATGTGACTCAGATCCAAGAGGATGCTATTGTGTCTGAAGATGGTGTCTATGGGCCTCTTACAGTCAGTGCAGAAATGTAGGTGGATCAGAGACAGCTTTTCAGCTGACCAGCATGCATGATTGATTATGGTGCAGTAATGCTTCCTGCCCCTGTTGGGTATGCTGACTAGATCTGCAGTTATTGTAAAGGAACAACAGGCACCTAAATTTAGGTCTTTGAATAAAGATCTGTACCTCAGCAATAGATGCATAAGTTCTAAATTATCAAAGCTAAGTTAAGGAAGTTTATGGCTCATAGAAAAATAATTCTGTCTTTTTTTCCTTCATCCTACTTAGGATTTTGAACCTCAAGGAATCAGGTTCCTTCATTTTTCTGCTTTCAGTACAGCATTTGCCTTTATTGTTTTCTCTGCACTTTCAATTAAAAATGTGCCTATATCCACAAAAATTAACAAAACAACAGAACAGTGTATGTTTTTTCAGGTGGTGAGGTGACAATATAAATTGCTTTAAAAGGGTCAAACATTCTCTTACATATGATTTTTAATTTTTCCACAAATTTGGTTTGTCAATCCTTACCGAGAATATACCTTCTCTTAAACAATTTGCCTAGATACTTTGTTAAAGAGAAGGTCCTCCCCCCTTTCTTCCTGAGCATACATTCTCAAAACAGAATGACCCATACAGGCAATTGGCAACCTTTTTCTCTCTGCTGAAATATTGACTTAGTATTTGAATTCGGATCCTAGTTTGAGAATTGGGCCCTAGTCCTGCAAAAGATTATGCGTGTGCTCTACATTTAATGGCATGAATAGTTCCACTGAGATCTGGGAGTATATTTCAGGCAAAAATTAGAGAGCTATAAATCTTACCAAAATGATGCTGTTTGAAAGCAAAAATTAAACTGAAAGCTCACAGTGAATCAGAAGAAGTTGGCATGCTACATTAGTAAGATCTGATATATTGACATTCTTGCATTAATGATTTTTTTTTTGAATTAATGAAATAACACATTCTGTAAATTGCCAAAATAACTAATTTGAATTACTTTCCCATATTTTTTAATGAAAACTGTTTCTTAGCAATCAAACGTTCACTAATGTTTTTTCAAAAAGAAAAAGTTGTAATTTATTATGCATTCAATTTGCTGCAGATTCTCCTATTGACAGATGAAATGTATTTGTGTGTGTGTAAAATTATTTTTTAAAAAGCTTGAAAAATCTTCTTGCTTAACCATGCATCAGTGCTTCTATTCCCAATTTGATGTTATTTCTGTTTGGGTCTAGGTAGAAAACTCTGAAATTACCAACCTTTTTATAAGATTACTGTCAGGTTAAATCTACATTTGAAAAGGTTGTTGGAGTTTTGTTGGATTTTCTTACTTTTTGTGCACATTAGGAGTGTTAGTTCTACTGAATGTACTGAATGTCAGAAGTGTTATTTACAAAAGCTGTTAAAATGCCTAGTCAATGATTTCCACCCACCCCCCAAGCCCCCATGTTCATGAACAGGTAACATGAACAGTTTGTCTGGTTTTGAAATGTTTTCATCTCTATATATTCATCAAAACATGTCAGGGAAGAAAGATGATAGGTTTAGATACCAGAATGAAGAAAGGGCTTTATTATCTGTGTGCTCCTGTCCAGGATAAACACTGGTTGCTCGTGTTTGCACTGTCCATCATCAGTGATGCTGCACTGTTAGTGCAGACATTTGTCACACTTCCATATTGTCTCTGAGCAAGCAGAATAGCTTCTGGTTTCAGTGTACATTTAAACATTATTTTACCTACTGTTTTGTACATCAGTTTTCATAAGTAGAATTTCATCAGTAGAAATTTTTGGCCTTTGATTCCTGTTCTGTTTCCTTCCACTTTGTTTATAAAAGGTTTTTATATTCTTGATTTGGCATAGAAAAAGCAATCTTCAAGCTCTTCAGAGATGGGGCACTCACGAAAGTCTGATTCTTCCCTTATACTCCTATCACTTACCCCCCCAAAATGGAGGTGGTTGTTGAATCTTTGTTGTGGAAGATATTGGACTTGGAAATCCTTGTAAACATAAATAAATAGCCACACAAGCAATAATATATGCATTTACTTATTTTTACATCTGGTTCAATGCTTTACTATAACATTAAATTTGACAGAAGAAGGTAAATTTTCTCTTCTGATTATATGCAAGTGTACTCCAAGTGCTTTTCATATCATTGATAATTCGCCTCCCATGGTTTTATATATAAAAGTTAAGCACATTCCAAAGATAATATTTGTGGTAGTACACCTATATGTATATTTTAGCTTTAGTTTTAGTTTAGAGTATCAGTTATTGGTCAGCAAGTTGTCTTATCTAAGCAGGAGAGCAAAGAGTTTTCCCTATGGAAGCACTGCATGATGAGAAGTGGCAGTCCTACTTTCCTCCTAAGGGTTCTGTAATTCTCAGCTTTAGGTGGCCCTTTACACAGCACGAGGACTCAGACTTCCTTTAGGTTTATGGCGAGAATATGCCACCCAGAGTTCTAACCACCTTCCATTTCAAACTTTCAGTTTCATTTCAGCTTTAACTTCCACAATGAATTTAGTCATCAATCCCTTGGATAATGTTTTGGAAACTGAAATAAAATGGTAAATGTCCCTCATCTGTTTTCATCAGTTTCAGCGTCTCGCTTGTGAAGCCTAGAGCCCTGGAAAAGATGCAAACCCACAAGGTTGGCAGTCTACTGCAGCTGTAGTTACCAGTAGCGATGTCTGTGTTTCCCTTTCAAGTTAGTCAACCTTGGAGAAATGTATTTTTTACTGAAAAAAAGGGGTAAGCATGTAGAGGGAGCCTATAAATATTCTTGAATAGATGCAGTACTGAAGAACTGGAGTTCTTGAGTAATTTGTCAAAACACTCTGACTGAAGCAAGTTGTGAGATCATATTTCTTCTTCATAGCAGCAACCTATTAGTTCTGGGAATGAAGCTGGTTGGCTTGAGGCAGAAGCAAGTCTCTTCTTCCTCCTCCATTTGCTTTAAATGACTTTTCCCTTTCCCTTTCCCTTTCCCTTCCCTTCCCTTCCCTTCCCTTCCCTTCCCTTCCCTTCCCTTCCCTTCCCTTCCCTTCCCTTCCCTTCCCTTCCCTTCCCTTCCCTTCCCTTCCCTTCCCTTCCCTTCCCTTCCCTTCCCTTCCCTTCCCTTCCCTTCCCTTCCCTTTTTCCCTTTTTCCCTTTTTCCCTTTTTCCCTTTTTCCCTTTTTCCCTTTTTCCCTTTTTCCCTTTTTCCCTTTTTCCCTTTTTCCATTTCCCTGCTTTTTTTTCAGGTACGTAGTGCTTTTAGCCTTCTTTGTGTATTCAGTATGATTGAAACACAAAAACCATTTAGAAAGATTTGGTCAATCCTTTAATTAAATGGATTCTGAGAAGACCACCTTTTTCCTCCAGCTATGATGTGTTATATTAAGCTTCCTTATGAAGAAGAAATGCTTCAGCATTAAGTGTAGAAGATTCTTCTTCCTCTGACACCCTGTAGAGTGGATCATTTCTTTGGTCATCCAAATTATAGAATAGTTTAGTTTTGAAGGTATCTTAAACCCAACCTATGTCCAATCCCCTGCTGAGGACAGGGCTGCCCCCTACCAGCTCAGCTGCCCAGAGCCCTATCCAACCTGGCCTTGAGTGTTTCCAGGAACTGTGGGGCACCACAGCTTCTCTGAGCAGGTTGTGCCACCGTCTCACCACCCAAATCCAAAGGAGAAAAAAAATCTTATTCTTTCTCCCTGATAGTTTCTAAACGCAATGCTTATCATAATGCACTTGATTCAACCTCTTTTCTAAACCTAACATCATTTATGAAAGAACTGAACCCACATTTGCAGGATGAATTATATCATCTATTCCCAGATCTTGTTGCCTGAGTGATGATATTGTGTCTGAGGACCACATTTTCAGGTTGTTTAAATATATTCCCCAATACAGTGTTATTAAGATGCTGGACAGCTACCACTGTTGAAGTAAAGTTGCCTCTGATGTATTTTTTCAGTGAGTGGTTAATGGAAACATATGGTGTATAGGTACACATCTGTATTCATGTTGAACCTAATAACTATCATCCTACAAGCCTGTGCTGTGAACTATGGTCTTCTTAAAATTCTTCTTATGGTTTTTACAAATGATTGGTAAGTAACTCAATAAGACAAAACAAACAAACAAACAAAAGACAAAACAGCACTACACCTGAAAAACTGCTTGCAATTATGTATTTATAGAGTAACTCTGAGCATTATTTGACCATTGGACAGTAATGAGATAATATATGTAGTGCAGGAAATAATGGTAATACGAAATAGCATTAATAATTGCATAATTTGCAAAATTCAATTCTTCTAGATGGAAATATCACTAGATTTGATATTTAATGCTTTTCTTTTGATTGCTGTTTTGCAGACTTTGTATTTGATAATGTTGGGATAGAGAAGGGAGTTGAGATTTGATGTGAATTAATCTGATAGGGATTGCTGCTGCTAATTTAGTACTTGGGCAGAATGTTATGATTTTATATTGTGTATGTTAGCTGATACTGGGTGCAGTTTGGTCTTTCAAGGGAATTTTTAGGATGGTATTTGAATTTGGAATGAAGGATATGTGAAATATCTGTGGAAACTGAAAGTATGAAGTTGTGAGGTGAGGTTTTCAGCCTTATTGTTTCAGCAGAAATCCTGTTGGATGGTCATTGATCCTTTATGAAGTCTTGAAACTGCTGACGTGGAATTGGTATAGATCACTATTTTCATTCATGTCTGTATTCTTGTCTGTGTTAAATAATATTAATTAAAAAAAAGATAAATAGTGAGACATTTTTTATTTTTTCTTTTTATGAGAAATGAGCATATTTGTATTGTTGTCACAGATGAAGTGCTATCAAAATAATTCTACGCACTTGCAGAATTTTCAAAGGAAATTTTGGAAGGGTGAGAGCTTGTGATTGCAAGTACTATTTGTTGTCATGTACAGCTTTACACCAGAATTGCACTTCTCATTTTTTGTGTGTGTGTGCATGTCTACGTAGTTTCAAATAACGTGACACATTAAATCTGCAGCATGTGTCTGGTGGCAACAGCACTAAAAATTCAGAACAGAGGCACTGCCCTCATCTTTCAGCCAGCCTGTCATCAGAGTTCAGCAACATCACAGAACTAGAAACTGCAATCCTTTCCCAAGATCTCTCACATTTTTTACAGCTCGTTAAATCTCTGTGTAAGAAGTAAAATTTGTACTGGCAATGCATTCATATAATCAGCTACATCTTACAATCAGAGTAACAGGGCTTTTCTTGGTATGGGTATGCATAGGGGTAATTGAGTCTTTCTCAGTGTGTAGATTGTGTGTTCTGCCCCAAATTCTCTTGGTTCACATAATCCCCCTGGATGCATGCGAGGACTGCATCCTCTAATTAAGCCTTTCTATGAAGGGAATTAGTTCTAAGATTTTTATATATATTAATAAAGCTGCCAAGAAGTCCGAGTGGAAAAATACCCAATGAGGCGAAGCCCTTTGTAGGTGATGGCCTTGGTGAAAATGATATTAGTGCTTTCTACATCAGCGTATGATGAATTCTTACTATCCCTTGTAATGTGTGAAAATCGTTTAGGAAAATTAACTATTGCAAAGCCCAGCAGTACTGGAGTTTAACTATTTTTAGTGAAAAATATTTAATTCTATGTGAACTGTGCATACTATGAACAAGCTTAAAGATAGTTTTGACTAAACTTTCAGAATTAACACTATTCTTATTACAGAATTTACTGTTTTTGTGGTAAACAACTAACGCATCTGAAGGTAACCTAGGAGAATTGGAAATACTGTGTTATCTTCAGACACAGAAAGCCCTATACTAACAATACCCAGTGGAAGTGTAATCTTCTTCCCGTTAAGATCTCACTGTCATTGTGCCTGAAATGTTCCTTTCTCTAGAGAGGGTGTTGTAGGCATAAAGCTTTCACAGTGCTGGGGATGCTATCTCTCCCCTGAAAAGCATAACTTGCTGTTTCCAAGATATGTTGTTATAGTTTTGAACACCTAGCTTTGCATGTCCTGTAAAAACTGATTTAAAAGACAATAAAAGCCTAGTCTAGGGTTTGAGAATGCATTTCCTTTTCTGTTGTTCTGCTGTTGTGCTGGACCCAGCAGTGTGACAGTGTGAGAATTGATTGTCTCCTGAGTGAATTGCAAAGAAAGCAAAAGAAACTGTAGGAAAAAAAAAATAATAATAATAATAAAAGAAATTAGAACTTAGCTTTCCTATATAAGAAGAGTAAGGAATTAAAAATTCAGAGAGAAGCACAAAATGCAATGACAGAGAAAATGAATGGGAAAAAGTGTTTTCCAAAGATCTCCAGTTTGAGTGAAGACCTACTTTTCATCTAGAAGAGAAGAACTAACCTATCTGCGTTGTTTGTGCTCAGAAAAGATCAGTGATGAGATCAGAGTGCAGATTTGTTTTTTCATTACTCTGACAGAAAGAAATTATTTTGCCATTGAAATTCTTCTGAGTTCTAAGTGAAGAAAACTGGGTTTGGAGATTGGTTCTCATAATATCCTAGCAAATACAGACCCAGTCTTGTAATGAGAATGCAGGATCTCCACCAGAATTAGTGAAGGCCCCTATTTAAACTTGATATTGAAGCCTAAGTGAGTGCCAATGTGTTTTGGTTGTTTTTGTTCGTTTGTTTGTTGTTTGTTGTTTTTGTTTTTCTATTATAACAGTAAAATAAAGTGTATTGGAGATTTAAGTGAATAACTACTTCGGACAGATTAGTTATAGACAGATTTTTTTTCAGATGACTGTTTCAGCACAAACAGAAAATGCCCTATATGTCTTAGGGAGTGTATAAACAGGAGGGGGCATGATTGTTTACAAAGGTGGATAGTGATAGGACAAGGGGGAATGGTTTTAGACTAAGACAGGGAAGATTTAGGTTAGATATTAGGAGGAAGTTTTTCACACAGAGGGTGGTGACGCACTGGAACAGGTTGCCCAAAGAGGTTGTGGATGCCCCATCCCTGAAGGCATTCAAGGCCAGGCTGGATGTGGCTCTGAGCAGCCTTGTCTAGTGGTTGGTAACCCTGTCTGTGGCAGAGGGGTTGAAACTACATGATCAATATGGTCCATTTCAACCCAGGACATTCTATGATTCTATGATTACGTGCTTTGTCTCTCAAGTCCAACTTGACTCTGAGTTCCAGTGGCTCAAGGGAGTAAGGTCCGTGAGTTTCTCACCTTGCATTAACTCCAGACTCCAGTTCTAACAGTGTAAGTTCTCCTGTTTTGGAATGCTTGAGGGATAATTAGCTTTATTCTGAATTGACATTTCTGGACTCTTTAGATATTTATGAATGTGATCATTGTAATATGAAATTTCTCTGCTGCAATTATTTATTGAAACAGAGGGCACTCAAATGCTTTTCTTTCTAAGATCATTCCTGTAGCACAAGTGTTTGGTACAATATTTGTGAAAATAGATTTAACTAGACTTTGTCTATTTATGTAGCATCTCTCCAAACAATGTCAGAACATTTTTCATATGGATTTAATCTTTAATAGCACTTGTTGCCAAAACTCGTCCTCAGTTACTTACTGCACTAAGCTCAGGGTTCTGACCTCACTCCTTCACAAACAACCCTGGGCTTAGCAATCAATGATGTAATGTTTTTTGAAGTGTATGGTTAGGAAGGCAGTAACAGTGCTCATTTTCATGAGGGAAAGCATCAGTGCTAATGAGAGAACTGAACTAAGATTTAAGAGAAAATTAATGCTGAAAATGTTTTATTAGTTTCTTTATTGATCTTTCAATTCATTCTTAAACTTAAATGCAGATTGAACTGTTTGAATTTATTCAGTCTATGGGATTTCTGTGTGCATGTAAATACGTTTGTAAGCTCTCAGAACAGTCTATTGTCAATCCATGTTGTGGGGAAGAAAATAAATGGCTGAGGTTGTGTTTTCCAGACTTTCTGTGAGTGAACTGATTGCTTAGAGAAACATCTGTCATTGAGTAGCAATGAGCTAATGAGCAAGCCCAATTTAATCTGGTAGCTTGTTATTTTTTCTATGCTAAGATGTATTTTGATCAAAAAATGTTTGCAACTTTCAATAGTAAAAGTAAAATTAAAAAAAAATTATATATATATATAATTAGAATAAGAAATTGAACTGCTGAGTGGTACCTTTGTGTTTCCTGCTTCATCCCGTGGTCATTTTTGAATCCTAAGTAGTGTAGAGGTGGTGGTGGTGGGGTGGGTTTCATTCCATTCTCTTTGAGGTAACTCAGATTTTAGTGCCTGTAGTCTAAAGCATGGGATGTTTGTGAATAAGATAAACTGCGGATATATAAGCAGTAAGTTGTGCTAAGGAGAATGTAGACGGCTCATTTTCTTATACCTTGGAGTCAGGAACGAGAGAAACAGACTTACACCTGCATTTAAATGCCAAAGCTGATGTAGAACAGAGGCATGGCAGCTCCTGCTGTGCTGCAAAGTGTTTGTGTGGGCTCCAGCAAGTGGGGTAGGCAAGACCAAGCAGCTTTTCTGGCTGTTTTCCAGAGAGGTCAAGCATTTTCAGTGTTATCCTGCCTAATGGCACAAATTCCCAGATTAGTCATATTTTTGTATATTATTTTGTATATGTGTGTATCCTTATATATATATATACACCTATTTTATTTTAATATATGCACATCAAGAACAAAAGTGATGTCCTTCCTCAAGTTAGTTTCTATTGGTGCTATTTGCTTTTTTTGTTTTGGAAACTTTTTTTTTTTTTAATTGACTATGATTTTAGACTTACTATTGTGCCTTCAAAGGCACAATTTAAATGTAGTCAGCCTAATTTTGAACCAGTGTTTCTCTGGTAAGAAGCATGTATGACAAGATTATAACTACTTTTTTTCTTTTAGAAACAGTGGAGCTGTTCTCTCAAATGTTCATTGTTTCTTCTTCGTTATATTTTCCTTACTAAAAGAGAGAGGGAAAGAAAAATAATCTACTGAGCATACTTTGTAAAACCTCTGCTAGATGTCTGAAATAACCAAATTTGAGAATAGGAAAAAAGAAGGCAATGTTTTAACTTTGGATCTATTGGTTATATGGACTGCAACCTGAAACTGCTGAAACTATCCTTATAGAGATTTCTCCCTGCGTAAAACTACGGGCTCATGCTTGAACATCTTCCCCCCTAGATGGTGCTGGCTGTGCAACAAACAGTTTGGCAGGAGGCTGAGAAAAGTGGCTAAGTTTCTCCCTTGTTTCATGGTATGGAATATGCATTTGACCGTGTGATATTAAGGAAATCCAAAATTTAGGTTTTTAATTTTCATTTTCCTAAATATTTTTCTTTCAGTTATGCTTGTTGTTTTTGAACTATAGCTTTACTGGTCAGTGTTAATAATAAATAAAATTGTTTTATCTAATGACTGTTTTTGTCTTTAGTCTTAGGAAATAGGAACAAGAATTGAGTTTTTGGGGCATAGCCAACTGTTAGGCAGCCATGCTGGAGTCTTGTTCTGTCAATGCTGTCCGTACTGTAGCTGGGCTTCAGAAGAGACAGCTTAATCTCAACCCACGGCTCTGGTCCCATAGTTGTGAGACACTTTAAACTGGAGTTCACTTTGGGATCTGTTACTGCAACTATATAAAGAAGGGGAAATAACATGCCCTCTGCTGCTCCTTGTTCATATCTTGGAAAGATTGTCTGTGGACATTGCTGGCAGATGAGATTAGGGCTGTGGCAGTTGAAGCTCTGAGAAAGATGAGCTTACATCTCTTGTTTTTTGTATTTCCACTGCAAAGCTTTTGGTGAGCTCCCACTCAGAACACAAATCCCTTGCCTTGTCTTTAATTCTCCTTCTGTATTTTGTGCTTAATCTGTGAGTCTAGCTCTGAATTTTCTATTCTGTTCTTTCACTGAGCTTTAACAAATTAGACATTATTTAAACATTGACATTTAGACATGCTTAATTTAAGACAGCTAGTTCTTTTACAACAGCTAGTTTTTTACTGGATTATTTTTTAAGACCTTTTATGAATTCAGGCCCAGACATTTTAAGATTTGGGCTTCAGATGTTTGGTGCTATAATGCTCTCAGTCACTCTGTAGATTTGTAACAATAAATTATCTTGAGTGGTTTATGGCAAAGCAAGAAATGGAGTCTGTATCCAAGGCTAGGGCTCAAGTCAAGAACATCTTCCTGGGGTATATGATCTTCTGAGTTGCTCTGCTTTGATTGATGGGTGTCAATGGATTGCTTTATAACTAAGCATGATTCTTACTGTCATGTTTCTGAAAATAGGATTGAGTATCTGTACAGCCAAGTAAGATTCATAAGCAGCAACTCAGTGTAAAACTTGTCAAATCATAAAAAATGACTTGAATTTTTTTCAAGAGTGAAAGACAGCTCTCACAAATGTTTTTGATCTCCTGGCTGATTGGAGAAATCTTTTCTTTGGGAGAAAATCTGGTGGGAATTAGTTTCCATTTAGTGGTATGACCTATGAGGTCAGACTCAGATTCTTGCCATCGTCCAAGGAAACGGAGGATGGAAAAGAAATGTGTAAATGAAAAAATTAGGTCATATATCCATTGATTTATAAGTACATTTTAATTTTTTAATAGTTCTGTTTCTTTTTGAAGTGTGCTCTCCTTGGATTTTGATCAGCATTCTGAGCATTGGGAAAAACTAAAAATCAGTACAATGACTATGTTTATGTACAAGATGATACATTTTATTTTCATGCTTATTATGATCAACCAGAGCTGATGAAATCTAACTCAGAGTCTAATCACCACTCAAGCCCCGAAGGACTTGCAGCTTCAGTCTTCTTTTTACTTTTGCAGCATGCAGTTGACTCAGTGATCTCTCTTGTGGAGAATTAACTAGTGAAAACTCAGAATGAAGACAATCAGTGGATAATCAAACTTATCTCATTTGTCCTGCAGCTCCATCCATGCTCTCAAGTGTGGTGTGCACTGAGGATTTTTTTTATTTTATTTATTTATTTATTTATTTATTGGTGTGGTAATAATGACAGAGTATTGCCATTTTTTTGGTGATGGAGGTTATTAACCACATTAGCCTGTTTATGTAAAACCTTTCTAAGGTTGTCCTATAAATTCCACCATCAGTAGATTTCTTTTAAAGCAGATCTCACTCGATAGTAAGTCGAGTTCTTGATGAAGCAATGGACCTTTACTTCCCTCTGAATTCCTGCAAGTCTCAAAAAGTAGTTCTTTCCATAGCTGTATTTAGGAATCTAAGGTAGGTGAGAGTTCCTCTCTAATACAGCTGAATTAGTATGACCATAAGGACAAAGTTCTGAACTGTGTTTCAATGCAAGGAAGATGCATACCACTGAGTAAAAATAATTATTTCATGTATTTCCTCTCATTAGTTTCTATTACTCAGCAGCAGTGGACTAAATTATTCCTGATATCTTCTTAAATGATTCAAAATAAGTAGCAACCAACGCTGATGTTCTAGTGCCTTCCAGAACAACCTCAACCAACTGGGACCATGTTCAGGGATTTTCAGTTACGTGCTTCAGAAATAAGTGAATATCATTAGAATTCCTATGCCTGAGAAAGCATGAATACCTGAAACACAGTGATGAGCACTCTCCTGAAACAGAAACAGATTTGCTCCTCATGGGGGGACCCCATTCCAGTAACTGCAAATGCTGTTGCCTGTGTCTGCATCTTCAAAATGAGTTCAAAATTGCTATGGGCTATTGTTGGAAAGCCTTCTCAGATTTTGTCCCCTGTTACACCTGTTTTGGTAGAAAGACATGGTATAAGAAAACCATGAATTAATGTGGAATCATTCAGGAGTATTGGTTACCACTGTACGTACTAGCACAAATGTGAAAAATTAAATAAATGTGAAAAACCTTGTCAATTCAAGTTAAAAAGTTTGCTGAATTCTGGATGAAGCTGAACTGTAACAAGGGCTGACTGAAACATACAACAAGCAGAGGTCTAAGGATGTTAAGTTTTGCTTCCTGATATCTGCAATTACTATTTAAAATTAGTGCTTGCTGTGTTGTAGATAGCCCTAAAAATATATTGGGTTTTATATGAGACATAAATTTAAATCTCAGCATAGAGGCTGATGTCTTCTACCTATATTCTTACTTGAGAGTGGAAAAAAAAAATCACTTCATCAACTGAAACAAGTCTTTTCTTTCAAACATTTGAATGCATTGTTATTCTGAAATAAAAATATATATATAGTTCCAAATAAAATAAAAAAAGTTTTCATTTACTCTCTCATGGCGCCTGCACTAGGGTGTCTACTTAGAAACTGTCACCCTGAATAAGTCATACCTTAAACCAATAATTAATGAACCATGACTATTAGGAAAAAATAGTTACTTGGTAAAGTACCTAGCACATATGCTAGACATATGTCAGAATTTGGACATTGGCCAAAGCTGGAAATGTGTCAGCGATAGAATAAAATTCAGCTTTTCTGTTATAATACAGTTACCTAATGAAGTTATCATAGCAGAATTAATATATCTGGATTTTACCTTCAGAATAAAAATACACCCTTAAATATTGTTTTCTGAAGGGATTTATTTTATCTTTTATTAAATCTTTTTTTCTAAAATGTCTCACATTAGTTCCTGAACTATCTTCATTATACATCTTTATTTACAAATAGTGTTAACAGTAAGATTATAAGATGTTTTTGTAACAGCTAACATACCTTTATAATCAATAGCCTTTTTCCTTCAAACCCTTCCTCTCATTGCCAAATTCTTTAAAATATTGGGCATAATATATATTAAATGGGTCATGGTTTTCTCCTTCGAAAATTCAATTCAATAAAGACAATCTAAGGCCAACTGAGTGATCAAAGGAAAATCTTTAGATAAATGATTTTATTGCTTTTTAGGTCTCATTCATATGAGTAGATGATTTAAAATAGAACTTTTCCTCTGGTGTAAATATATCAGATGTGTTGGTTTCAATATTTGTGAGATTTCATCTGGATATTTAATTTATCTTTTTAATTACAATTAATTAATTTCAAAACAAGTGATTTGCTAAATTTTGTTATTATTCTGCAACAAAAATTAAAATCTATTGAAACACAATTTTCACATTAAGTAGGGCAACTTTTGCTCAAGTTGATCTGTTGCTGACTACAGCATTCAGGAAGATGATCTGTACAGCCCAGTTGCTGAAGGATATAAAGTGGAAATATTATGCAAATATATAGAGGTATGTATATTTGCTTCTCTAGCTGGCTGCTCAAGTTTCTGTCAGACTTCTCAGACACAGTATCTCAGCTGAATCTGGACAGCTGCACATCTGAACAGCTCAGAGAATTAGCATAGGTTTTGTTCTCTGAATTTCAGAACCATGTCTTATGACAGCCGCAAAGTGCAGAATGTTTAGTGCTAATGTTCAGACTATAAGCCAAAACCATATGCAAAGTCATGCGTGAGCTTTCTGAGAAGGTTTGGAATAAAACAGCACAGTTATATGAGTAATTTATGCACATTATTTGATCAAGAAGTTACCTCATGGTTCTGTGAATATTAGCATATCGTATCACAAATGCATCTTTTATGCCAACACTTTGAAGCTTGTGAAAAACTGTTTCTGTAACAACTAACTTACCTTTATTGTCAATAGCCTTTTTCCTTCAAATCCTTCCTCTCATTGCCAAATTCTTTAAAATATTGGGCATAATGTGTATTAAATGGGCCATGGTTTTCTTCTTTGAATATTCAATTCAATAAAGGTGATCTAAGGCCAGTTGGATGATCAAAGGAAAATCTCTAGATAAATGATTAGGCGTGTTTTACTCTATTGCTAATAATCAAGTTTCTTTACTACACCAAGAAGAAAGCTGCTTCTTGTTAGAAAGATTAAACTTCATTCTTGATGCAAACCACCTTAACAATCTGATTACATAGTTATCTCTGAAGTATGAAGACCATGTATCCTTCTGTTAGCATACATTCAAAGAATGTTAAAAAGAAACACGTTCATTTGTGTCTTTTAGAAAAGAACAGGTCTAAGGCAAAGGAACTATGAAAGATCTTACAGGTGTGAGAGATACCAAAAAGTTAATGACATGTTCTGTGTTTGAAGCCATCAGTACAGCGTCGTGAGGCTGTGTGTGCCTTTCTACTGGGAGAGAAACAGGAGAATGCAAAGATAGGAAGGACCTCATGATAGACAGTCATGGCAGGATTGCTTTCTGCAGACTGTTATGGCTTTTTCCAGGTTTAGAAAACCATGTAGATTTCACTGAGAAGACTTTCCAGAGCTGAACAAACTGTGGTCTAAGAACATCCAGTTTTATTACCTTCATTTGAATTAATTATGTTTTGAATAATATTTTAATTGGCCAAAACGGAATTATTTTTCCATATTTAATATGGTTGTTAGTACTGGAGAGAGATGATGATGCAAGACAGCATTATCAATTGTGCAAGAAATGTTAGTAAATGTCCTCAGCCTTAATTTATACTAATGTTTTTCAATGCTGCTCTTTATCCTAGTCTCAATTTCAGGGCAATTTCAAAAGCAGTACAACAGGAAAACTAGAAAGGAACAACTGTGTCTTGTTATAGATGTTTCTTCTACACTGAGGTTTTATGCATGCAGATTTAAAATAAATATATAGATAAATAAAATCTCTAACTTCATCTTCTGTAAGATCTCTCTGGGGATGTAGAATTATTCTGACTATCCTGGCTTATTCTGGCTTCCTGGAGGACCTGTAAAAAAAAAAAGGAGTTACATGGAGGAGTTGCTTTAGTGGATCTTCATTGGCTGGGTTCTGCATTATTCAGGGCATGATGAGTTAGTTTCATTTACTTTGATTTCTTCTGTTACTAATGACATGGAAAAGTAAAATAACATAGCCCTGGCTGGCAACTGTTTCCTTACTTACATAATAAAAACACTTGTTTTTTAAACAGTGTTGGTTTCCCATTCTTGTTTAATTCCAGAAAGTAACAGACCCCGACCTTGCTTTCACATGTGTTAGTACAAATGTTTTAATTAAGTTAGTTTATCTCCAGGAACTGAGAGATAGACTTGTATGCATTTAGCACTTATATGCATTTGAATTTAAATGTTTGTAGGAAAATATTAGTTGTATGTAGAATACAAGTTCTAGCAGCATCTGTACCACTGCTCTGAAGATAAGAACTGAAAATATTTTACACTGCACTTATTTTTTCTTCTTTGCTGTTGAGAGAAGTATACTGGTTAGCATTACCATTATCTCCTGTTTTATAGTGGATTTGTTTTTAAAATGTTCTTTTGAATACATACGTACATACATCCCTTCTATTCAAGGGACAATGACTAGACAGTAGCACGTTGTGAAATTAGAGGAATTAATAATACGATCAAAAGTTCAGTTTCTTCTCAAACTCTGGACAACTTTTCCCTGACTCAGACTCAGCAGACATAATATCTGAATAACGTCTTTCTAAATGTTCTCACAATTCTGATGAAAAAAATTATACCTTGATTGCATGACTTTTGGGAGGAGGCATAATCATGGCTAAGTGAGAGCATCCTTTAGTACCAAAATAAAGGATAAGAGAGGAATGACTGTTCTCTCAAGCTCTAGTTCTCTTCAATTCTCTGAAGAATAACTGAGGAATGGTAACAATTAGATAATAAGACTTCATGTGATGCCTCATGGTAACCTGCATACCTCTGGTTTCCTAACTTACAAATATAATTTAAGATAGTCAAGAAAATAATACGGAAGAATGATTTGGATACACAGGAATCACAATAATTCCTGATTTGTTGAAGTCTTTTTGCAAAGATATTGTCTGGAATTTGCATTTACTTTTTGATACATGATCAATATGAAAATGAACCTTTCCCCAGCCACGGAAAAAAAATTCTTACAAGTTGACAGATACAACGAATATCTTGTGTTTAGCAGGTTGCCAGTATGAGGGCTATTGGAAAGGAGTTTTCTCTAAGTACTAATAAATGCAATAATAAAACCCCTGATAGCTGCCTTCTCTGTCTCAGAAATGTTGCTCTTTGCTCTGTTTTGGTGACAGAGAAATAGAAGGGGAGAAAGTGAAGGGCCCAAGTAACTAATTTCCTGAAAACCTCAAGCTGATAAACACCCATATCATGTGTACTTCCTTACATTCAGGAAAATAGTTTGCCTCCTTAAAGCAAGTAAACTCTTTGGTGTCACTGAATGATACCATAGCAGCAACCTTGGCATGTTTTGGGAGTCTATGGCAGTTAAAAACAGTATTCCATGCTTTCCTTCACACTCTTGCAGAACCAACCCCCAGTGAATGGTGCAAAAAGAATTTATAAATCTTTGCAGCATTCCTAAATTAGCTCTCAGAAAATTGTTTCAAAGATGGCATTAAAATAACTGGGTAGAAACAAAAGGTTTTTTTTTTTTCCTTTTTTTTTTTTTTTTTTTTTAATTTCTTCTCTGAACACAGTCTCTACTTGGTGGCCTTTTGAGGTTAGGGGCAGATCCCATAGGTATATTTTGAATGTTAAGCTGATCCTGCAGGATTCCTCCCACTATCGAGTTATTTTTTTTTTCAGGAATTGTTACTACACACTGCTGTTTGGTTTGTCCAAGGACAGTGATGCAGTCATCTTTTTTTCCTTTGGTTACTGAAAAACAGAAAAAATTATGTCCTCCCAGAGTGACATACTTGCCTGCTGCTGAGTCTTTTTGCAGCAACACTTCCATATTAGATGTTATGATCAGAGGTTCAGTTGCAGATACTACACTAAAAGATCACTTGTGAAGCTCTGGGTAGTGTTAACCACATCAAACTCACACCAGGGAGATGGGATGAGCAGATTTCTTTCTCCTAGAGGAGGAGTGGCATGTTGTCCCCATAAACTTCATAGCATTGGGCACCACATAGTTAGAGATACTCTCTGTTCTGATCTAGAAAAAGGATAAAAATCCAGGCTTTTCTTTGATGCTATTTGATTTTCTTAGCTTCTTGAGAAATGTTCCTGAGGCTAAAAGGAAGAGGTTTTGCAATAAATGTTTCACTTCCTGCTTAAAGGAGTTGAGATGAGAGTGCTGCAGATGGAAACTATGCAGAAAATAATCTGTAAACATCAGTGCATTTTCAGTCTATAAATAAGACTTTCCAAATCATACTGGGAGAAAGGGAAAAGGGAAAACGAAGGCAAAGAGGAAAATCAAGTTCAGGGATTTCTGTTTGCTAAATAAAGGCAATAATTTTGGTTAAGAAACCTTCCCCGAGTAAGCTGGAGGTCAGATCTTTGGATGTGGAGGGCTGCATCCTGACCTGCTGCTGCTTCTGTAATTTCACATAATTAACTGCAACATAAATAACTTCTCCTGAATGAAGTCTCATTTCTTGCAGTTCCTTTTTTCTTAACAGTTTAATCAAACTAATTGTGACAAGCAGTGTATTTGTATAAATATTTAAATGTAGAGCATGAGGATTGAATTATTTATTCTGCAAATGTAAGCTTAATGTAACTATCTTTGGAAACCATCTCATTCTCATATGGCTGTGCAATTCGGTTGTGCATACTGTCTGCTGAATTCCACGTTTTATGTTGCAAAAGGCTCAAATAAATTATATTATTTGCATAAAAAACAAACAAGATGGCAGAAGAAACAAAGCACAGGAGATTATCTTCTTTTAGCACACAAAGAATAGTTGTATTTCTAAATCGTAATGTCATAGGAACCTAGATTCCTGAAAATGGGTTAACAAAGACACAGATGATGTCTTTTTTTTTTTTTTTTTTTTTTTGTCTAATCTTCTCTCATGCAAGAAGAGGCATATGTTCTGAGATGGAAAGAAAAATATAACATTGATGGCAGATGCCAAGCAGCACAGAGACATTCTGGGTCTGAATCTCAGAACTGGATTTTCCTCTCACACAATGTGGTGGCTTGCAGTGCCCATCTTAGGGGAGAATGCAGGACTGCATGTAAATGAATAGATGAGTTAAGGCTCTCAAGGGAAAGATATAACAAAATCACCCTGCATCCCAGCAAATGGGCTGGTGGAGTCTTTGTCTGACTGCATGCATTAAAGGGTGGCTTAATGATGCATAAAGACTTCTTCCTTACATTCTCCACATAGAGCCTCTCTGGTTGCTGCTGCTCCCATGGGCCGAGGCAGCTCTGCTGGGAGCTGTTCTGGCAGCTTTACTTCTGAGACACAGTAAGGAAGAGGAGAGCAGAAGTGGAGATTTGATGTTGAATATGAATCAATGTTTTGTGTGCTCTTTTTTCATGTATATTAGGCACTATTTCTGACCATCTTCTGACCACTGGTGAGTGCTTCACGAGATAGTACCTTGTGCCACCTCTTCACTTATAGTACTGTGGGGATGTTAGCGAGCTGAAACTGGTTAGCAACAGTATAGTCCAAATTCAGCAAGTGCAGTAGGGAAAGTGATTTTTTTTTCCCCCAGATCTCTATAAAAGTGTGAAAACATTTTCTGAGGATAGGATTCAGTTGTTCACCTCCCACTGACGGCCCCCAGTGTTGATATCACCGACAGCAAACTCAGAGAAAGCTTTTATTTTCTGACTTCTGAGACATGCAGCAGAGATGCAGCAAAATAATTCTCTTTGGCTTTTGAAAACATCTTTTTATGAAGATTTGCTTGTTTGGTGTGTCAGCTCTACTTCAGTCAAGTTTACTGGTTGATGTTAACATTAGAAGACTTCAGTGGGAGGTAAATTGTAATCCCAACTCATACTGCTACAAAAAAACTGGGTAGGTGCTGATGCTTTCTGGGCCTATTTTATGTTATTATTCTTTTCTTTCTCAATAAAATTTGTAGAGATTCCCAGCTGCTCGGTGAATGAGAATCAGTTGGCCTAAGACAGCATTGGATTGCAGTTCTATTCACAAGCAGCCAAGTTTGTCTATATCCATACTGTTTGAAATGTAAGAGAACCAGGTGCACGCATCTGTGTTGATACTGGGACTGCTCTGTTGAAGCATATTTTTGGATCATATGTTTTTGAGGGACAAGTTGTTCCTCTTTCACGTAAAGTCAAAACTAAAATGTTAAACAGGGAAAACAGTTTTCAAAACTTCTGGAGGAATATGATTTTTCCATCTTATACCTGTGTGCTTCAGATTCTCTGAAGAGAAGCAGTATATCTAGAGACAGCTTCTGAGCTCTATGACATCAGTTTCACTAAGTTTAACAGAACTGCAATAATTTAAATTAACAAACTACTCAACTTCGCTCTGGAATTATAGCTGGATCAGCAAATAGCATTTTCAGAGAAACTTTTTTTCAAGGTTTCTTTCATTTAAAGGGCCTCAGCAGAGTGAAGAGAGAAATTCAGGGAACAGACCAAAGGACACCTAAAAACTGACCATGTCATGGTTCTGGTGGAGATTTTGTTTCTCTCTGTCATGGTGTCTGATCAAGAGAGTGAATATAGTGTTACAGAATCTTTTTTTCTGAACCACTTGAAAAATTAGTACTTTATCAATCTGAAGAATATTTTCATTGGAAATGTGTAGAAATTGCAATCTTGTCTTCTATGATGATACAAGGTAACCTCAATAAATTCCTCAACTGAGACGTACAAGGTGAAGTAGAAGGTATTATGCTAGATTCTGTCCTATTTCAAAACGACATTAGGATTTTGCTGCAATATTTGTCTTGGTAAGAATATCTGTGGAGTTTCATTGAGATACTGGATTTAAATATTCCTTATGCTCTGTTGTGGAGATCAAAATCAAACTGTTTAAACTTCAAATGAAACTTTTTGTTATAGAAGGAAAGTATGTAAATATGTGAAATGCTAGAGTTTGATCAGTTTTTGAAGTGTTAGAACTCATTTAAACTCATTTAAACACCTGAACAATTCTAAAAACTTGGAGTGGTGACCAGAGTTATCTTCTAGAAGGGAAAATGTTAAAAAGTATGTGCTCCTTCTCAACTTATGCAAAAAATATGTAGATGCCTAATGAACAGCCCTTCCAAAGAAAACATGTTAAGTATTACTCATCTCTTAAAGGATATAAGCTGAAGGGATAGATATGGGGGGAAAAAAGTCCTTTTGATATCTTCCAGAGGAGGTTTTTCTTCTCCAGGTTGGAGTTCTGTTGGCAGGCCCATGCTTCACCAAGCACTGCAGTTTCAGGCTTGTGCTGGGTAGAAGTGGGCCTCCTGCATGAGAGAACCCTATGGAAAGGAATTATGGCTACCCAGAGAAGCATTATGTGGGCTGTCTCACTTTTTTATTATATTTATTTATTTATTTTTTAAACTTACTTTGAAATTGGGGAACTGCTAACTTCAGCTGGGTCTGAATATGCATGAGTGATGACTGGCACACATTACTCGATGGGAAGGGGGAGGCTAGGGAAGTGCAATACAATCTTCAGAAGGTTCGGTGCTACCCTCATGCCTGTTTTAGGTCAGTTCAGTGACAGCCCCTCAAGGGATGTGCTTCTTTTATAAAAATGAGAACGCTTTATTTTTTTATTTATATTTATTTTTGTCTTTTAATGTCTTTATTTCATGCTGTGTATTTAATCTTTCAACAAAAGATACTAGGTGTTCTTGCCTGCTAAGAGCCCATTTGACAGAAATACTTCAGGTAGAAATTTTCAATTACATTTAAAAAAAAATTAACACACAATACTTTCAAGATTTCTGCAGTGATCATAGAAGGGAAACAATTTAATAACACAGTAACATGCCCTACAATGTCGAAAAGGAATCTGTAACTTGTCATTTTACCAGTAATTAAGGCAAAGGTGATAAGGAAACTCTGGTTGTTTTTGCAGTGGATGCAGCTTGTATATCCAAATATGCCAAAATGCTGCATGATTTGTGAAGATAAAGGAAATGATAATGATAGAGAAGTGTTGTAGGAAGCCTTGAAAACGGGCATGGCTTTTAGAGGCAGATGAAGGAAGTAGGAAGATGAACTAAGCTCGTATTTGGGGATTGTTGATTAAAAAAACCATTGTCTTACTTGTAGGTTATTGTTTTATTATTACTTTATACAAAGAACACATAATCTGTATTTTAAACAGTGTAGGAACCCTCAGATGACTTTGCAGAGTTGCAATTGCAAAGTTGCAATGTTGAGTGTTGCATGCTGTGTTGTTACACTACATGGCTGTTTCTCGAATTATAAAACTGAGAGAAATTATTGTCGGCTTCAGAGTATTTATTTATCTCATGAGTGATAAACCAACAAACACCTGTCAAATGTTCCAGCATATTTCAGGGTTAGATACCTTAAAAAATGTTAATTGTGCTGAATGCTGAAAAGTTGTTCTATTTTTTCTTACAGTACATGGAGAATGTCAAAGTTCTGAAAATTTAAGTGCTTATTTATATGCAGTGTTTTTTGTATATATCCCAGTAATTTAATGGAATATATATATTCTATGTAAGAGTGATAGCTGAGGTGAGTGACGTTAACTAGACTTTTAGGGAATATTAAATCATGAGAATAAATTAATTTAAGAAGGAAGGAGTGAGTGACTGAAGTAGTCAGACGCTGTCTGCTGTTAGACACAGCAGAAAAGATTGTGCATAGCAAGTAGTTCAGTCAACTTCTAAGCTCTGCCATATCAGAATTTTTGCACTGCTATCCATTTAAATTATGAAGTTATCAAGTGTGATGGAGTAAAGACAGAAATAATGAATTGCTTTTTTCTTTAAGGAAAGTCAGGAGGTATCAGAGCAGCAGTGCCACATTGTGTATTTCAGCAGAACTTGTACACCAGCTGTAAAAAGAGCACTTCCCTATCTGCAGGTTTCATAACTTATACTGAAGATGTTCAGATTAATTGACCAAAAAGCTGTGAGTCAGTGACAGATTTTAATAAATATGATACTGGTGATGCATTTTAGAGAGCTGGAAAAAGTAACGGCTCGTTATTCTGCAATTGTTTTAAATGTGAATACAGACTGATTTCAAACACTCTAACCTGGTTAGATCATCACCAGTCCTTGAAGTCACCACAGAAGATGTGGCCTGTAATATTTTATCAGATGAACATTCTCTTGAGTCAGTCAGTACAATGTTATGAAAAAATGCAACTTTCACAAATACATTAGTGTTGCTGCATCATGCAGAGATGACAACTCTGCCTGGTGACTGTGTTCTTGTAAGGCATGTGATTCAGAATTACCCATTCTTTATTTGGTGTTTGGTTTTTAAGCAGCCTCGTGTTGAGCAGGTTTATTGCACTTAGATTTTTATCTTATCAGGCTTTCTTACAAATACTACAGCTATCTTCTACATTTCTCAAATTCATTATTATAATTGCAACAACTTTTCCTTTAAGAACTGAAACTGCTGGGTGGGATATCAAATTGTAATTGAAAATCTAAAGGAAAAAATGTGAATGTTTTTATTTTAATGCATAATATTTCCATATTATGTTAGATAATATTGATAGATCTAACGGATAATAGCTATTAGATATTTTATGGAAGTATATATTTTATGGTTTAATTTCAGTTTAGATTGATTTGAGTTTCCTATTAGATATTAAGTAAAGCAGATATCTGAAGTCAAGGTATAAGCAATACTTTCTTCTTTTGGCCCAAATACCATCTATATAGGTACACAGACAGTGAGAAGAGACATTTTGATGTACTTGGTCATATGGGTACTCTTAGCATCTTTTTTACATTGGCACAAATGACTTTGTCTGTGAATGGAGGAGAAGCAGCTCAGAGAACATCATCCAGTTGTATGGAAACAGTTACAAGGCCAGTAACAGACACTGAGTGATAGAACAGTGCTGTTCTTTCACACACACTGAACCATTGTTTGTGTACTGGAATGGCAAACTCTCCACAAAATCTTTACAAGTTGCCTGATAGGAGATTAAAGCTGAGGGAGTAAAAAGAAAATGTAGTATGTAAGACTTATTAGTAGGCTGAGATCAGCTCATTTTGTAGTATGCTGCCCTGATTTATTTTTCTAAAAATCAATGAACTATATATCAGTGTAGAAAAGCAGTTTTACTGTGTGTTTTCTGCTGAATGTTAGCATGTTGCATTATTTTTCCCATGCATCAAGCATCTTAGAATATTTTTATTAAAGAACTAAGATATATATAAGTATTATATAACACATTTTTAGCATAGATTTTTGTTCATGGTACACCAGCTGGCCATATTTACAAAGGTCTTACTGATATTCATAAGACAGGGACCTTGTCAAATTCCTTAGTCTTCAAGTTGTTACTAAAGCATGAGAAAGGAAAAAGTAGATTTCAGAACAGTTCCATTCTTCAGTAATATGTCTGCTACAAAAATGTTTAGTATTCTAAATAGCTTTTAAACTGAAAAGTTTTTAGATTTACTTGAGAAACTTATGTGGATCAGCATAGATGCTTAAAAGATCATGATCCTAAAGATGAGAACTAGGAAGATACTGTTGATGCCAACCTATATTAAAAGTGATTGAGATTATCACATCAACATTTGTGCTATAGGACTTGATTGCATTTATTCTTTGCTAATTAAAAAAAAAAAAAGTTTTATCTGTTTTAATGTGCTTCAGAGATTTCTTGAATCTGAAATGTCATCTCTGACAGTCAAACTTAGAGGAATGTTTTATTAAGAACATTGGGTGAATCATAAGTAAAATCCCTGATTATGTTCACAGAAATGCAAGAATATAACTTATATCCTCATAAAATAGACTAATTTTCTTATATATTTCTAATAAAACCTGAAATTATTTATTCAAATAGATGAGTTAGAAAAGGTCATTTTGGTAACCCTGAATGTTGAGCCTTATGACTTGGAGGTGCTTGAGCAACTTTGTTCAGAAAAGGGAAAAAGGCAGAACATTCTCCGAGGCCAACAGCCTGTGCAAAGCTCAATGCCGGGAGTGGCTTTTCCAGCTGGCTGGTTGTCTCTGTGTCACTTTTTTAAAGTGCTTGAGTCAGAAGGTGAGAGGCAGAAGTGACTCATTAGCCCCATGATGTTCTCAACCCCTCTGAGGTTTAAGGCATTCTGATGACATCCATAGCCCCTCTGGCTATGATGAGGAGTTTTAGGCTTCTTTTCCCCAGTTGTTCATGTTCTTAGACTGACAGAGATTTATCATATGATGATACTACAAGCAATACAGGTAGTAGGCTCAGATCCTGTACAAACATACATATATAAACTATTTCAAAAATATGATGTAGTAATGATTTAATTCTAGAATGCAGTTTTATTATGGAACATAAAATATTTGACAATATCTAGAATTATTTTGGGATATATATTGTTTAGAACATATGAATTACAAAAAAGAATTGTAAGGGTTTCTTTAGATTGGAATTAACAGGCAAAAGAGCAATGTAAATATAGACAAAAAATTAAATAAAAAGGAAAAGAAAAAAAGCTGTTGAGTGTCTTGAAAATAATTCTAAAAAGAGTTAGCAATGAATGTATTCCTGTATCTCAGTACTAACCACTAAGTTTGGAAAAGTTAGATATCCACAACATACATCTGTACGTAATTTATTTGTACTACTGGCTTAGTGAGAGAGGCTAGTATGCTACTAAAGTACCATTCATTCGGAGAACTATTGATATTTTCTAGAGTTTTTTGAAGTTAGGTTTTAGTTTGTTATTTTTTGAAAACAGCCCTGAGATGGGTGCTATGTCTTAGCAAATCTACTGCTTACTAATATTTAGAACCTTACCAACTCACTAGACCAGACCCAGTCTATGCTATGCCTGTCATCTCTACAGTTTAAAGAGAGTGAGATGACTTCTGGTTCACTTTAAGCATTACCAGAAAACAACTCTCTGAATCATGTCTGATATTTCTAGACAAAGAACAGCAAGATTAAATACTTAGAGTTTGTGTTCCATCCAGTGCAAGTTTTATTAACGTCACAAGCCTGTCTACTGCTTTCCTTCAGCTACTGTTTTTCTATGTCTTTGCCATAAAAATTTACAGCATCTTCTTACTTCTAAATGCAACGTATTTGGCAGAGAAAATTCACCTGCTCCAAAACTGTGAATTCATTCTCTGCACCTGCATTTAAGGAATTGAATGTCTGCAAACTGGAAAGCCAATATTAGATTGGTTACTGTGGTAACAGACTCATTTTCAGAAGATTATAATGAATGCTGCTAGAAGGAGGACTGCTATTCTTGAATTTTATTTATGTATGTTTTAAATACTTTCCTCATACTGCATCTTCTACTACTAAATTTCAAGTATGAAGGTATTGGTATTTGAGATTTCTCATGCAGCGGAAGTATAGGTAGGACTATTCAGTTAGGTGAAGTTGAAGTAAATTCAGATGATTCTAGAGGACCCCAGTTTATCACCCCAATTATTTCTTTAAAACCTACATTCAGAACTAACTTTTAGTGGAGCTCTGATCTGCTTCTGAGTTTTACAAAACCTCGTAGAAGAAAAGACCTTATGGCCTCCTGGTTTTTACCCATATTTTTGGAGAGAGAGGAGATGACTCTCTGATGCCTCAGAAACTAGGTATATGTTTCAGTTTAATAATGATGTTCTTGGAGGTAGGAACATTGTTCCCTGGATTTCCTGCAAAGTAATAAAAGCTCTTTAAATCACACCACAAAAACATTAAAAGGATGTTTCATCATTTATAAAACCACCAGTACCTTTATGAAATGCTTTTGTTTTACCCCTCAGAGCATGAATCTCTCTGAAATAACATTTTAACTAATATATTTGTGCACATTTATCCATTCTTAAAGTAATATAATAAAACTTGTTGGCCTACTCTTCTTTGTCCTGCCTCTTGCACCAATCCCCAGCACTGTCGCTGTCAGAGAGCAAAGCTCAGAGCTGCTCCTTCACTCCCTGTGAGGAGCTGCAGCTGCCATCAGGCCTCCCCTCAGCTCCTCTGCTCTGCACTGAGCACACCGAGGGGCCTCAGCTGCTCCCCATCAGATATTTTTGTTTCGCTTATTCATGTCAAAACCTAGAGACTGAATTCTCTAGCCATAATCACCTTGAAACAAGAACCAAAATATGTTAATAATAAGAGATAAGAATAGTTCAAAGCTTAAAACACTGGTGAAAAAGAGATGTAATATTTGCTGAACACTAAATCTTTCTTACAGAAAATAACTTATTTTCACCACATAACAGCTGAATAAAGCAAATAAAATGAAGATAATTTTCAGAGTTAGATATTTTTCAACATAGAAAACATACTTAAGGGGATTTTTACAATCATTATAGAAAGTTAATTCAGAAATACCCTAACCTGCACTCCATAGTTTCACAATGAACTTGGAATGAAAGAAGTCCATCTCTCCAAGGAAGGGAAGATGGAGACTGATACTGATATGACAGTTGAGACATGACAGGGATCTCCTAGGAGTACAGCTCAGGGCCCAAAGATGATTATGGGCCTGGAGTGTCTCCCACATGAGGAAAGACTGAGTAATCTGGGTCTGTTGAGCCTGGCAAAAAGAAGACCAACAAGGGATCTGATTAATGTTTATAAATATCTGAAGGGAGGTAGGAGGCAAATGGAAGAGGCCAGTCTCTTTTTAGTGGTGTGTAGCACTGGAGCAGGTTGCCCAGACAGGCTGTGGAGTCTCCTTCTATGAAGATATTCAAGACCCATCTGGATGCCTGTCTGTGTGACCTATTGTATGGTACCTGCTTTAGCAAAGGGAGTTGGGTTTGATGATCTCTTGAGGTCTGTTCAAACCCGCAATTCTGTGATTGTTCAATCTTTATGGAACAAACCTACCAACACTTCTAGCAAGATCATCTTTTTCTCAGCTTGTTGTGAAGAGTTCTCCCTGTAAATTAGAATTACCTCCTTTTCATTTAAATATACGTTCCTGATATAAAGATGCTGTCTGTCTTGGCTGAATCTGAAAACGGGCTATGAGAATACATATTAGAAAGATCACACTGGTGATTTGGACACATCTGAGTAAAGTGTTCTTCAGAGGATGTCTCACTTTCTTTCACATTACTGCATTTCTGCCATTGCCTATATGCACTCTAAGTGGAATAGACGAAAAGAAGCCATGGCTGTATTGTAGCATCTAAACCATGTTTCCTGTCACAGTATGATATTAAACAAATTTAGGTTTTCTACATAGTGTGATGGTGTTTTTGCCTCACTCTGTTGCTTCTCCCATGGAAAGTTCTCAGTACGTCTTTTTAACATTTTTTTTCCATCTTTCTGCTCCACTCAAGAGCTAATGTACATGCTAATGTACCAGAGGCATGCAGATGAAGTAAAGAAAATTAAGTACATGGGGTTTTTCTACAGTTTTTTGAAGTGCTGCTAAATATTAATTTGAAATGAGAATTGGACACCGTATTCTGTAGAATAAGAGAAGCTAACTATCTGAAAGCCCAGTTTCACTGCCCAGAGTTTGGCAGATCTTTAAGTTAACGTTTAAAGCTATGCTATTCTTCTGCTCAGAACAGAGATTTGAAGCAGGAGATAAGGGGATTTAAATATTCTGCAATATTCAAAATTTTTAAGAACCTGTAAAACATGCTCCAGGAAGTATGCAAGTCTTGGAAAGGATGTTAAAAATTGTGATGCTAAACGTGTTTGGAAACCATGAATTTGAATACAATCTTATTTGTGTTAATTACTGGAGTTTACCATGTGATTAGCATGGTCTTGATGGGGTATGGGAATAAAAGAATTAAAATTAAGATGCTTCTTAAGCATCTTAGGACAAGGGGAATGACTTTAAGCTACAAGAGGGGAGATTTAGCTTAGATGTTAGGAAGATGTTTTTTACTCAGAGGATGATGAGGAGCTGAAACAGGTTGCGCAGAGAGGTTGTGGATGCCCCATCCCTGGAAGCATTCAAGGTCAGGCTGGGTGCTGGGCAGCCTGAGCTGGTGAGTGGTAGCCTTGCCCCTGAGAGAAGATTGAAAATGGATGATCTTTAAAGCCCCCTCCAAACTAAGTCATTCTATTATTCACAGTAATTTTCATTTAAAAAAATTTCCTGTAGAACCTGTGTATATTAATAAAATATTTATGTATTCATCTTAGGCTATTTCTGCTGTCCATAGCAGAGCACTTCAGGGAAAAATTAATAGCATTTGTCTTCCCTTTTCATGCTGTTTTACACAAGTTTTATGAAAAATTAAATGATTTTTCCAAAACATGTAGCAGCTAGCTATTCTGACTCCAAAGCTGAAGCACATTCAAACAAAGCATAACAGGTTTTATTCTTTGATAAGAGAATGAGGGGAGAGTTTGTTTCCTTGTTAATAAATTAAAAGCAATTTGTTCTGGTTTTCTCATTTCAAATCCCTTAGTCATTAATGGGAAATAAATAGTTTGATAGTACTGGTAATGCTATGGTGCTATGGATTGTATTAAGTAAGGGAAAAACTGGTGTTTTCACTATTCACTATTGATAAAGTCTTCTCAGAACCAAAATCCATTTCTTCCACATCCCTGCTGTGGTTGTCAGAATGACCCTGGTTAGAACTGGCCTGAGTAAATCTGTGCTTGTTACTGTCACGTTTCCAATTGTACCGTCTGCATCCAGTTAGTAGACATTTATGTAGACATCTTTCTGAGTATTTCCCATTTTCACAAGTCAAATTCAATCACTCTTGCTTTAAGGAAATGGCTTTATTCACCACTAAATGACTTTAATCACCACTTATCACAAAGAGTAGAGGCACCAGTACTGCATCTTGCTGGTCTACGTAGCTAGGTATGTTTGATATGTGGGACAATGGAACATTAGAACCGTTTCCTGGGTTTCACTTAAAATAAAGCTTAAGAGTCATGATCAGAAGCGCTAGAAAAGATTGAGAGACTAGAGATGCTAATGTCATATTTCAAAAACAGTGCAGCTTGAAAACTATGATTGCTTCTGTGTATCTGTGAGAGCCTTGCATGAGTATCTGCTCCAGGTGACTTCCAGGGTCTTCTGTTTCCAGTGATACATCAGCATGCTCAGTTGTCCTGGCTGCCAAGTTTCAATGTAAAACTTCCTTTAAGGGACACTGAAATATTTCACTGTTTCTGTGGAATGATGGAATGAAACCTTACCATGTTATAACACCCTGTGGTCAGAACTAACACTAGAACTAGCACTATTTAAATAGTGCTTTATAGCAAATTCTAAAGAGGAAAAATAATTACCAGCTTTCAACACTACCAGTTTCTTGAATTTCTCTCTTTTCCTGATGAAAAAAACTAAGATTATACAAACTAGATTTACTGCTTATTTTAAAATCTGACGACATGTATTAGTAAGACTTAAGAATAGATATCTAAGTATTAGAAGTGAGGCGTCCACTGCAAACTGCTTGTCGATAAAGATATGTAGTATTTGTTAAAGAGTAAGCCTTTCTTCACTCCTTGTTTTATGTTTGCTGGTAATAATGCAACATATATTTATAAGGTAGTAATAACTTCCTACATAATGTCAGGATATGCTTGGAAAGAAATTACAACTTACTATTAATGTATGCCTTGGAAAATAGAGCCTAGAAATGCAAACGATTAATAAGACCATTGTATTTTCTCTACCAAGTAAGAAGTATGAAATATAAATGTAAGAGACTCAAAATGGGAATATTTTGAAAAAAAGGATGCTTTTAATAGAAAGCATTTGTTTCATTCCTCTGTTTATTTTATTTTAGGATATGTTCCACAGTTTACACCCTTACCTTCTGGAACTTGTACATTTCTTTAAACCAGATTGTAGTGAAACATATTTAGTGCTTTGAGTATTAATATCAAGCTATGTTAACCATCTGAATTTCTACTAACATGCAGTAAATGGCTTAAATTACACTAGCTCAAATAAAACCTGTTCCTTTAAAAGTGACACGTTTCGAACACCTAATCTGTTTTTGTCATGATGTTTTGGTTTCCCTTTATCACGCCATTTTCTGAGAGGAGGAGAACACCTGCAACTGACTTGTAAGGGAGCCTGCCAGAGTTGTCCATATGCAGACCTCCCTTCCAAGCTCTCTTGAGGCTGTTTGGATGCTCCTGGTGTTTGTGGTAGGTATGGTGGTATGCATTGGCAAATAGAGTGTACACACATCTGTGTGTACATCATGTGTTAGTTGAGTTGCTTCTACTGATTATTTCTCTTTAGATGATGTTTTGCTGCAAGGAGGGGTGACTTGTGCTATTCTAGAAATACTTCTTGTCAATAGGTTCACTATGTGCCTGAAAAATATATAGGCATATAATCAGATAAAGGACACTTCTTTCAGGCTGATTATGTTTATCTAAAGACTCCTATATGCAGTAGTGTGAGAATCACTCCAGTGGCTCAAACCAAATATTCACCTAGCTCTGTATGTCATCTGCACTCAACTGGCACACAGCAGTTTGTTTGGGAAGAGTAAAAACAGGGTGGGCAGACAGGGATAGTTTTCCTAGAAACTCATTTTTCAGTGTCAGGAAGCTCACGGGCTTCCATAATCAGAGGAAGCATGTATGGATTTAGCATAACTCAGGATTTTTGCTTGATATTTTCATCAGTTTTGTATCCTATCTAAACTTCGATTCACGATACCAATGCTTAAGAGCTAGACCACTGCTTTTGTTTCTGTCACACCTGCCCTCTCCTGATCTCATTTGATATTACACTTCTTATATTCTTGCTTTCTTTTCACCTTCCCTGTAGCACATCTGAATTAATGTAAAGCACATAAAGGCCCCACCCTCAGCAATATTTTTGGCTGGTCTGAAGAATTTTAGTTTATATAAAAGGCCTTCCATTCTAATGTAAAACTTCATTAAAAAACTGACATTTTCCCAGTATTTTCTAATATTTCTAATCAGATTTTAATTTGCACTTTCCTCAAAGATCCAAAATATACTATGGGGCTGGAAGTAATCAATGGCTGACTTGAGGGCTTTTTTTTTCCGTTCCTGTATCAGTTGCTTACTGGAGCATTGTAACGTTTTTAGATAAGCATTCTTAGCAGACCTTTTTTAAAAAAATTATGTCCCCCGCGCATGCTGTAGATTTTTAGCTGCACCATTAGGAAACAATAAAGGATTATCTTTCCTTTTAAGTGTGTATGTGTATGTGTGAGTGTACATGAGAAATATCAGCAGTTGCTATGGAAAATAGTGTGTTGAATCATACTTTGACTTTTATTGAGCAATGACATTCAGTTTGTTTTATAACAATTTAAATTACAAATAATCATTGCAAACTAAATACTGAGAAGTAGAGTCTGAATACACTTCAAGGGTGATGCTTTTTGTAGTATATTGCACAATATGTGTGGCTTTTTAATTTCACACCATAAAAGAATAAGTATAAATTTGTTTTTAATAAAAGCATTGTATAGGAAGATCTGGCAGAAGTATTTTCCCTGTCTACGTCTATGTAGTATGTATTTCAATTTAAATGTGTTCTGAATTGCAGTGGGACTATATTTGGAGATGATCTGATGGGCATTCCTGTCCATCACAGAATATTCGATCATCCAATTAAGATATTAATCCAGTTTTTTCTGTTTCTTGTACATTTAGGCACTGGACCAGAAAGAATCTAATAAGCATCATTTGCTAGGTTATGAACAAAAGTTTAAATTATGTGATGTAACTTTCATAGCAAGTGGGTTCTAAACATCTGCATGTTTACACGTTTACAACAACGTCCTTGTTGTTTTTTGAAGATTACTTCTCTAGACTTTCTTTTTTTCTACTGTTTTTCTTTCCTCTTCTCAATAATAATAGTAATAATAAAATGGGGGGGAAGGGGGAGGGGAGAGCCATTATTGTGAAAAATGTTGAAAGTGTTCCAGACAAATGTTTGGATTTGGCAAATCATTATTTTGACATCTTTTCGTATCTGTTCCCTCTCCTTTAAAAATAAAGAAAAAAAAGATGAACTGCATTTAGATCATTAGGTGAAATACACAAGAAGCAGGAAAAAGCTCCTAAGCTCAATTAACATTTTTGTGCAGCAGCCAAAACAAGTTAAATAATAAGGACAATGAGAAATAGAAAGTTATGATAGCAGACTAGCATTTTGCAAGTCAGTTTATGGTATATAAACATTTAAGGCTTCAAATATTTGATTTTGTCCATCAGCCCTTTTTAGAGAACTTAAAATCTCTTGTGAAGTTTATAAAATGGGAAAAAAAATCACAAAAACAGAGGCTGGTATAGCCATTTTCAGACTGTTCTGTCTTCCCTGTACAACTCTTCTTTATTAAAGTTATGTCATGAAAACTTTTAAATTTGTAGTAGGAATAAGAGATCAAAACTGTTCATAAAAGGTCTTATTCATTTGGGCCTATTACATTTTTTTTTCTTTATGCATAAAATAAAGAAAATTGTGAGTAATTGTTGGCTATTGAAGTAGACAATTCAGGTTGTCCTAACACTTGTGACAGAGAAGATATAATAACTAAAGATGTTGGACTCGATGACCCTTATGGTTCCCTCTCAATTTGGGATATTGTGTGATTCTATAACTATACACAAGAATAAAGAAACAAATCCCTGGCAGTATTAAATGTATTTCAAAATCTGAAAATTTCTGAACTGCAGAAATCTTGTAACTTAATTTCATCTAGAAGATAAAATAAACATAAGTCATGTGAGACGTTAGTCTCTGACCCCTCACATTTCTAGCTGTACTCAATCACATACAAAAATAAAACAAGAAAGCGTCATGATAGTTTTCATTCTAATTTTAATTTTCTATTCAATTTTTAGTCTTTTTTTTTTTTTTTGCATCTTCTATAGAGATCTCCTCCTTTTTTTTCTTTTTTTTTCCCCACATGAAAAAAACTAAAAAAAATAAAAAAATAAAAAAATATTGCCTACATAATTTACTGCCTATCTCTGGGATCTGAACATCCTTACCACTACATGGATTGTCCATGCATATCAATCCAGGTTTCCTCTATGGAACTAGTCAAGTTTTTATTTTACAAAACCTGAAAATGACACACACACTATATGAACTGCAAATAAATAAAGACAGGGAATGTGAGATTCATGCCTTTGAATTTTGTGTTCTTCACATACTCTTCACATTACTCTTGTTGCATATAACTCTCCTGCATCTGATTCCTTAGTTAGCAGGACAAAAAACTTCTGTGATAATTAGTGAGACTCGATTTCAAGTCTTGAAACATGGTATATCTCAGTGATCTAATAGGAATTGGATTTCTGTCATAAGTATTTTCTATTATTATTCCTGTTACTTGCTTCAGCCTGAAGAGAAGTAAAAATTAATTTAGAACTAAAAATAAAGAATGAAATGTTATGAAAATAGACAACTGTAATGTACATTTAGTGTAATGCACTAAATGTAGCCTGGAAACTTATGAAATTAAAAAGATATGATTACTTGCATCCAAATTAATTCATTGGGTTTTTGTTTGTTTGTTTGTTTGTTTGTTTTTCTTAATTAGATTACCAGAACTTGTTTTAATTAATCTGTATATGGGAAGAAAATACAAGATTTTACAAAATAAATGTTCAAAATTTCTGTTTTCTTACTGTAAACGGCATTTTGTCTTTGTATGTTTAAGATCTTTCTCTTTCCTCATATATTTTTAAAGGTCTTTGTTTTATGTGCACTCTCTTGCTAATGGTTTTAGTTCATATTTCTTAAATGGTTTAGTAGTAAACAGTACACACTGCTTAGTAAACTGGAAGTAAATGATCTTACAATTTACTGGCTTTTTTATTTTTTTTTAGTTTTTGGTAGAGTCTATGTTTTTATCTTCAAATTAAATTACTTAAACAGTAGGTAAATAAAAGGAGTGTTGGTGAATTTTATTTATTTATTTATTTATTTTGACAGCCCTGGTCTGTATCTAACAATATTGTTTCAACTTTAAGATAGAATCAATATTAGATCTTGAGTTCCAGCTAATCGAACCATCTTTTTTCTCGTAACACTTTGCAGTTGTTTGCTACCTTTTAGATTGTTAGGTTTTTGTTTTTTGTTTTTTTTTTTTCTATTCATGCATTTGGAAAAGGAAAACAAAACAGAATAGCTTGTGGAGGAATTCCTTTTGTTTTATTTATGCTTTTTGTTCTATGTTATCTAAAAGAATTTCAGTACAGTAATAAAACGTTGAAGCAAATTCAGATGAGTGGGCAAAATGTAGAAAATAACAAAAAGATGGTGAAGTAGAGTAGAGGAATGTGGGTGCTTTGTTCATTGTTTTATTGGTTAGTTTCCCCCAACACACATCTCATCTGAATCATAGCAGTTTTGTTTAGATGATGTTTTGAAGAAAGCTTTAGCATATTTTAACACTTGCATTATTTCAGGAATTCTGTATTGGAGAAATGCTGATCTACCTGATTGCAAATAAATGTTCTATGCGATTGCAACACTTGATTAAGGAAAGGTTTGAAATTCTCTTTCACATATGTTGAAAACACATTTTCATTCGGTTATGTTTTACTTCTGTGTGTCCTATACTATGTAGATGCAATTTGACAAGTAAAACTAAGATATAGTTGAGGTTTACTGGTTTCGAACATACCTGTGGCTTTTTTCAGGATCCATGCAGAAGCTGTAGAAATGCTCTTTCAAAGAGACTGAGACACTCGAACTTGCCCAAAGACCATGAGTTTAACCGGGAATGTTTCTACTTCATAGTGCCTTCTCATGTTAAATCTGCAACCCTTAAATCTGCTGTGCACATTTCACTTTGTGAAGAGATTTTGGAGATTAAAATGCATAATGGTCTACATTATTTTTTAATTCTTGTTTTCCTTTTTCCTGTTATATGGGAACCCAATATAGGAAAATTTAGGAGTCAGAGGCACTTTTAGTGCTAGTAGTCTTTCACACTTTCATAACTCAAGCATGGACTTCCAGCATGAAAATTTTAGCTTTGAAAAGGTTGTTATTTTCCTAATGACCTAAAGTATATGAGAGACTTTCCTCTTACATACATGCTCAGACAAGCTAGTAAAATATGAAAATGTTGGTTTATTTCATTGCAAAATACTCCAGTTTTGCAATGTACCAGTTATAAGATTGTTTTTGAAGAGGCAAAAACCTACAAAACTTTCAGAAGCACAGGACAAAAATTGCTTTTGAGGATTGGATCCATGGTGCTAATGATAAATATTTATAGTACATATAAAAATGTAGTGATTTTGCTTCTAGTTTAAAAAAATATACACATTTTTGTTGTTATATTTTCTGTTTTTTTTTTTTCCCCCCTTGAACTATATTTAGCACCATTCTTTCTTACTATCTCATCCGTTTATTTTCTCTGCTTTCCTTAAGCCTAAAAAGATTTTCATATGTAGAGCTGCATAGGTTTATATTCTATTCAGCTTTGTATTTTATGGCTTTATTCCATAGATTAATGGTTTTCTGTGCCTTCTCATAGTAGCTGCAACACTGTATGACCTGCAGGAGGTTAATTTCACTTTCCACCTGATTTTTCTGTTCTTTTCACTTTTTCCATATACTGTTGTATGTAGATAATTCAATGAAAGCTTGAATTACTCTAATTTTTCTTCATTCAGCTGTGTATATGTTTAAATGAACTGTTTATAATAGTTCAGTTACTTAAAAGAAAACAAGATCATGAGCTTTTTTTTTCTCAAGCTTTTTATTGTTATTTTTCTAATATTTTTTTAAGACTTTTTCTATTTAATAAGTTGCTCTTAGCTTGTTTCAAAGTTTTATTGACCAAAATTAATCCTCCTAAACCTGTATAGCATCGTATCTCAATTCTTGCTTCAGTGTATGTATCAAAACTTTTCCATGTAATTTTCTGCTTTATATACACCAAGGAAGAAGTTTGGTGTGCTAAATTACATTTGTGTTTAAAAAGGCACAGGAAGCTTAGTCAAAGAATCCTGCATGTTTCTGATAGCAGATCTGTCTCTAGAAGACTGGTATCTTCTTGTCATCTATGAATAGCATAAAATCTGTTCTATGGTCCTATTCTGATTTAGGCTGGTTTAAAAAAATATACATACATTTTTTAAACACATATTTGTGTATATATATATTATATATGTGTGTGTTATATTCGTGATTTGGCTCGCAGTGTGTTTCCTCATCATTATAATGTTCAATTCATGTGCTTGTGTGTGATGTTCTATTTCCTGCTTTGTGAGCAGCAGCATTGGGTTAATGGGCACACATCATTTGTTAGCAAGGCAGAGAGTGAAGGATACATAGAAAAACATTGCTGTTGTGCAGTCCATCATCTTTTTTATACTCTTCAACTTATCACTGGCACTTGACTGTTTAGATAACATAGAGCTATTCCAATCTGTGATATCAGTAGTGCTTTTATTTTGTTTTAAAGTCTATTTTATATCAGGAACCTTATCTTTAATGCTTGTCTAAAGAAAAACATCAGATATGTCAATGTGCAAGTATCATGCTGGCAGTACTGAAGCTTTAATATTGCTTATTATATGCTTCTGCATATCACAGAAAACGCATATGAATAATATGGTTACTGTGGAAGACAAACAACTTACTGCTGTCTGTGATGGTACTTTCCCTCATGGTGGAGATTAGGTGGGTATCATGGGGGTTTCTGAATGCCATAAAATGTTTTAGACTGTAATGACAAGAGTAAAACTGAAGGTAAAGAAATGTAAAAATACAGGTAAAATTACATGGGGCAATTATGAATATTTTCTATGAATTTAGATATATAAATTAGATATATATATCACTTCCTCCCTGTTACAGCTAATAGAGATTTCTGGACAGGTGGCTGCAATGAATAATGATCGCAGTTTCAGTGAACTTGTTATACTCACCCAAACTCTTCTCTGAAAAACATTATTTACACAGTGTAATTAACCTACTGCCTTTTCATGTTCCTCCTGCATACAAGCAAGTGGAACAAATGTCTCTCTTATAATTATCTTCATGCACTTTCTTCCCTGTCTCTTGACTTTGAAAAATTATCATAACTTTCACTTTTTTGGTTTCCTATTTTGTTTGCAAATTTTTAATTGTATGTTCACTTTACCAGAGTAATGGAGAATCATTCTGTTTGAACAAAGCTGTCAGGAATTTTAGAATACAGTGACTGAGAGGGACTTAAGCAGTTTTCCCGCTTATTATTACAGGCAGCACAGCAATCCATTTTATAAGTTTCTCCACATCAATAACTGATTTTCTTCTCCATTACCACACTGGGTAAGATGCAGTACAGTATGACTGGTCTGATATTTGAAAGGTTATTTAATTTCTGCAATTAATTTTCTCCTCCATAATTTGTATTCATGTTTTTCTTCAACCAATTCTGTTTCAATTTTACCTGAAAACAAAAACAAATACTTTTGTAATATATATATATATATTCACAAAATCAAATTCTTGTTTTCTGTAAGAATAACTAAACATTTTGTTGTCTTCATTTGAAAACAAAGCCTCCAACTATTTTTTATTTTGTTTTTTAATGCAAGTACTCAAGCTTTCCTGCAGTCATTACAAGGTGCAATTCCCAGTGCAAGACACGGCTGCATCACAAAAGAAAGAGAATTTGTGCTGCCCCTGCAGTGATATCTATTTTGACTTTTTTTCTTTTTCTTTTTTTTCTTTCCTTATTTTCTTCCTTTGGAATGGTGATAGTTCATTACTGCTATTTTAACTGAGATTGCTGGGCCTCTTCAGATTTGCCTGTCCAGCTTTGTTTTCTAAGATGGATTTAAAGACTTGAAAGATGACCACATCTGGAAACCAAAACCAAATAACCAAGCAAAAAAAAGTTAGCAAAGGTTGAGAAATTAAGTGTTTTAACATGCCATTTTTTATTCTATCATTTATTAAGAATTTAAAAATATTTGTTTAGAAAGATAATATTCCTGCACCTCTGATCACTGGAGATGAGGAATCCAGGCAGTGATGTCCAAAATGGCTGTGTCTGACATCCCAGATGTGACTGATGGTGGTGCATCTGACTTCTGGTATCCTAATCTCACTAGCTGACTCACTGCCTGACCCAAAGCAGCATCAAGCAAGGTTTAGGAAGATACCGTAAGTTGAGGGAGTTGCCCTCAGGTAACTAACTACTGATCTACAAGGAGAATAAAGGAGAGTTAGGAGCAAGGAACCACTGAAACTGAAGAATGAGGAACACTTAGATGTTTTTTCATCTGAAGGTGGCTTTAGATTGTGGTCTTCCCAGCTGGTATTTGAGGCTGAGCTTATAAAAAATTATCTGGGATACGAAGTTTACCCTAGTTAATAGCATTTAATCATTCTGTATTCTGAGTGTTCTCAGGAGTGGCTGAGTAAGTGACTGCTGAGCAGAAGTTTGTCTGATTTGCTGTACTCCTTGGAATATTTCTTTTATATACTTCTGTCAGAGACAATAACTGGAAATCAAAGTCTTCCTTTTTTTATGTTTTTTCCCTAAAATGACTTTGAATGGTAGACATGATACATATCTTGGACTTTGACCACTCTATACTACATGAAGTGAATGTTCTTAGGAGAATAAGAATTTTGCTTCTTGTATTTTTCTTCTGATTGCTATTTTTCATGAAGACAGGGATAACATAACCGTAGACATGACACTTGTATCATCTGTTCTGACCAAAATTAATAACTCTTCTAGTTTCCTTTATTCTGAGAACAATAATTTTTATTCATCTGTGCAATTTTTTCTTTATAATAAACTGATTCATTGTATAATGATAATAAATAATTTTAAAGCTTCATTAGAGAATTTGTGTTTTTGCTTAGTAATAAAGCAAGAAACACACCTTCAGTCTAAATCAACAGATACTTTTTTACAGATAGTAGAAGTTATCTATCTACTGTCTTAAGCTTTGTTTAATTGGAATTCTGAGGAGTGGGGCAGAAAGGGAAGGATAGTGAGAGGTGCTTTAAATATATGCAGGTATCGCTTTCATTCTTTGTTTCAGAAGATTTACTTAAATACAATTTCATGCTCAGACGGATTTGAGCGCAACGACTGTGGGGGAGAGCAAATATGAAGACTCAATTTGTGTTTAAAAAAAAAACATTTCATGAATATTCCTTAGCATTGCTCTAGAAAGAGTGCTTCACACAGTGAGAAACATTGCCAGTACTTAAACTCGTCAAATACATCAAGTTTTCCTGATTGTTAATGGAAAAAAAAAAAAAAAAAAATCTGACAAGTAGCTGTAATCCTACAGGCTTCATAAATTCTATATATGATCTTTTATAAGGCTGAAGGATTCATATTCTTATGCTTCAACTGGCTTTATGGGGTAGTTTTGCAATGGGCTAAGTTAGTCCCATGTGGGGATACTGTGTCCAAAAGGTTTAGCATTCTCGGACAGGCAGCATCTTTGAAATGTGGTAGCATCATCCCTCTATCTTAATAACAGTTGATTTCTACTTGTCTTGATTCAGAAACAGCTGATTAGTCATTCTGCCTGCTGTCAGCTAAGAGGAACGTTTCCTCTCAGGAAGATGTTTAATTTATTTTTTTTTCTATTTATTTATTTATTTATTTATTTATTTATTTATTTATTTATTTATTTATGATGTGAGACCCTGTATCCTTAATAGTTAAAATTGAATTTCCTAGCAGTATGAAAAAGCATCAGTAAAAACTTTAGAGTTTACTTCCACATAGACCTTAGTGAAAAATAACTAAAAGGTGTAGAATATGAAAGAATTTGAAAATTCTTCTTCTGTTTACAAAAGCCAGAGATGATTAGATTACTCTTTTACAATTTACAATGTTTTACACTGCATTATTAATAGTGTTTAAATCAAAAGAATGTGCTGAAGCCTTAGCCTGTTGTACAAACTATTCATTAATGGGAAATATTACTTGAAAAAGATATCTTATAAATAATTTTTAAATTGCACATCAATAAAATAATTAAATGTATAAAATCTAGATTTTTTTTCCCCCAACTGTGTTGTTTATTGTCTTTCATTTTTATTAACAGCTCCATTTTAGCCATGCTGATAGACACTGAATATCCATCCATGTCATGATTTGTAAGGTGAACATACATATATCCTAATACAACTCCCAAGTGAATGTATAAGTACAGAGCATGTTCCTTCAAAATTGAGTGGGGGGATGGAAAGAAGAGGGGAAAGAAGATCAATATTTAGCAGTAAGATGTTAACTAAAATCTAAAATTCTAAGCTGTTTCTTTATTGATGATATTACTCTTATTAAGCTGGACTGGTGGATGTGATGTATTTTTAAGTCCCTATAAACAAACCCATAATTGATTGAATACAGTCAGATCACTCAAATTATAAAAATATTCCTTTATATTTGTAGGGGGGAACATTCACCTTATGTGCTTTAAATTTCATGGATCGCTTGATATAAAAATATTTGAGGAAGTTTGATTTGATTTTTAGCAAAGCATTCCAGCTCATGTGACCAGGAGTACAATGTTACTAAATTAGGCATTTTCTTTTTCTGGGATGTGTTTTTTTGTGGGTTACTCAACATTTTCATCATCTGAGGTGGGGGACTCAGAAATATTTTCATCATCTGAGATGCAAATATTAAAGCAGAAATAGATGTTTTACAAACCGAATAAGACTCTCAGAAGTTTCTTTAAATTGAACTCCAACTACTCATCTTGGAGAGTGCTGAGAGGCCTTCAGACTTTGCAGGGAGTTATTCAGTTTGCAGTATTTGACCCACTGAGCTAAGAAATATGTATGTTCCTTCAGACAGCCCCCAAAGCATGGCACTCTTAGATCAGGGCTTAAATTTCCACTCTGGTGATAGTGTGATGCTGAATTGAATCCAGCTTTGAGTCCTTGCCATATTTAGGGTATTCCAAACTCTTCTTGGGTTAGCATCAAACATTTGAACTGAGTAATGGATTTTTGTTTGGCGTATTGTCAGTTACCTGGGGAAATTTGAGGAAGGTTGTGGATAACATTGTCTGGAATTTCTTTGATTGACAGCTGTCTGTGAGGACAGGAATGGAGATTATTATCATCCCTAAAAAATTTCTGTCCTTTGCTCCTCTGAGGAAATTCTGCAGTGGTAATGTGAGGAGACAATTTTGACTTCAGAAACTCATGACGTGCAATGACAGATACCATTTCCTTTACTGGTGTGTGTTAATTAGCTCTATCTGTGAGTATTCCCTGATCTGTAAACTACTCATACATGAGAAGTAAGAGGGAAAGTATATATCCCATATACATGGATGTGTGGTGTCAAAGAACTAAGAGGATCACATACATCTTGGGACTCATTCATGGGAAACTATATCCTTCCTTTGCTGCAACAAGTATACAGTGTGTATGATTATTGTGTTAATTGACATGAAGTTAAATTTTCTTGTGTTTGCGTTACTTGAGAAGGAATTTCAAGACTAATTCAGATAGAAATCCAGTCAAATTTTATTTTCTTAGTGCTAGACAACTATAACTGAGGATTTAATAGTGGGATCTGATTCCAGCATGGCTGAATTTAGGAAATGAAAAATTTCAGGCAGATTATGGAAATAAATTATTTAACCCAGATGAGACTTTTGTTGTAGAAATTAGGAAATATTCTGTTTTATTCACTAGTAAGTATGGTGTGAATACTTTATTTCATAGCTCTGAGCACATTTGAGTGGGTAGATTCTTGCTTTGTATTGTACGTTAACTTTGGTATGTCTCATGGAATCCTCCCTTCTTATTTCACAATCGTTAAAGTAATGTATAGCAAGCTAGATCTTTTTTCACTTAAAATGTCTGCAGAGATGGAAAATGTGTTTGAGATTCCAACTGACTTTAAAAGGGGCAGGCAACTTGGGAAAAATCCAAGGATGTTGCTAAGATATACAGAGAAAAATTAGGAAGGTGAACAGCTAGCAAGAACTTAATCTGGCCAATGTTGTAAAAGATAACAAAAAATGTTTTTACAAATGCATTGACAACAAAAGGAGGACCAAGGAGACTCTCCATCATTTACTGGATGCAATATAGAACATTACCACCAAAGACAAAGAAAAGGCAGAGGTACACATGTCATCTCTCCTTCTGTCAGATCAGTTTTCCTCAGGGTACTTTGCATCCTGAATTGGAAGACACAGATGGAGAGCAGAATTAACTCTCCATGATTCAGGAGGGAATAGTTAGCAACCTGCTGCTCCACCTTGATTTTCACAAGTCTCTAAGTTGCTGAGCATTTTGAAAAAATCCTTTAGGCACCCAAATGGAAGTTGGACAATAAAGAAAATTATCAACAAAGCATTTCTTGATGGCCTTTTCTGAGGCTGACACATAGAGGAGTGTTGTAGAAGACCAAGAGAAGGAGTACAAATCTGATCATAAATAACAGTTCAGAGTAACTTATGAAGGATGAGTCATAGTTAAGGTTTTTTAAAAAAATAGGAATTTAATAAGGTGCAGGTGATATGTAGGTACATCATTTTCTGTGGAGTAGGTGATGTGTAGGTACTTTATTTTCTATGGAGTGTGCAGTTTAATTTTTTCAACTTTTGAGCCTGTTCATGAGATCTCTCCTGTCCTCTGCCTACCTGTACAGCTATAGTCTTTATGTTCTCAAAATGATCTGATTTGATATTTTTCCCCCAATTTCCTCTACTTTCAAGACAATTGGACATTTCTCCTTCTACACTATATGCTGCACCGATAATTGCTGATGCAAGCTGGGTACCACTCTACAGCTGTCTGATATGCACACTGGACAAAATATCAACATTGAATTCAAACTGTTAGAGCACATCCTAATGTGTTATTTCTTTAGCACATACTATTCTCTGAAGAAAAGTTAATAAAGCAATGCATGGAGTGCATATAATCAACACCTCTACACCAGACATTAGTCAGCTTAGTTCCTATTCTAACGCTGGGGGGGATGCAAGTTTTGACAGCAGTCCAGTTATGTCAGAGTGAATTATTGTAGCATACAAAGAGACCTCAGCATTCAAACACAGTTGTGCAATGTTTGGTATTTAAATTGTATGTCTAAATGTTTGGATGTATTGTATATTTCTTACAGATTCTGAAAAATGTTTTAAGCATTTAGGAATTTGTGCTATTGAGACCAATAGAAATACTGAATTTTCCTGAAAGTTGTTGAAGAGCCATTTATTTACTTGCACTCTACTTCCCGTGTGAATGTTTCTTTCACATTAATATTTCTTTTAAGATCAACTGTCTTTTCTTAAAACCAATTTCCTCCTGTTTTTAATATCTGCTTCTCTCTTGTTAATTATCTGCTACTTTCATTTCTTTTGATGCCAGTCTCCCCAAACATACACATGTGAATGTGTGAGAGCACACACATGCTTTCTCTTACAACGCTGTCCATTCAACCTCCATCTTCTCTTTATTTCTTCATGATATTCTTTCTCCTCCAAGTCTATTTCTTCACTCTTTTTATACAGAATTCAACTTTTGTAGTTGGGAATCATGCCTTATCTTCCAGGTTAAAAGTTCTTGTCATCTCCACTTTTGATTTTCATATGAAACGTACATGTAGCACGTCACATCACTTGCTCAAGTTCACCTCTCTTATAAAAGTGCTTGCAAGTGCACTTTATAGAGGTCTTTCTCTTCTGTCTTTCTTGATGTCCATTATATGATGTTCACTGAAGTGTGTTATTTTAGTATTATTATACTGGATTCAAACTTTGATGCTTTGTGTTAGAAACAGTATTATTCATTTTGCATTCTCCAACAGAAAAGTATATTTATATGGCTAGCAACTCAAAATATTACAAAAAGTGTCTTTATCTTGAAGCAGAGTTGAAGAAGAAAGAAGTCTTTTCAGTGGATTTTTGGAGTAACAGTCATAACTCACTAGCTTTGCACCGATTGTATATTCATACATGCTTCTTATACAGCAGTAGTACCTCAAAGGACTACCTGTGTTCCAGAAACCAACTGTGTGCTGTAAAACTGAGAAGAAAGTAAATTCCTGTGCTATAGCTTTTATGAAACTGAGAAATTACATCCTTATTTTAGGAAACATCTCTTTAAATTTGTCGGTGCAGCAAAATTTTAAATGAATGATTATAACGTAAATCGGTGCAAAAATGCTATAATTCTAATATTTCCTCTATAAGTCTAGTATAGTAATATCAAAAACATTTTGACTTACTTTCAGGTGTTCCTTGCAACCTTCATAATCATATCTCCTCAGATCTGAACTTAAGTACATTGTTTATGGTCTAGGGAATTTTTTCCTTCCCCAAGGCCTTTGTGTGCAAATGGGTTAACATAATAAGTATGGCAATGTCAAACTCTAATTGTTTATAAAGCAAACACGAGATAGCAAAAGGTACTAATTTATAAGTAAAATAATCTCATTTAATTATACAACTGTATTTTTACAGTTGATAGTTGCTTGACACATTGCTTGTTTACAGTACTGTGCATGATTAGCTGTTGTGACTAGAGAATAATTATAATTATATTGCAGTTTCGGAACTATTATGTATGTATCTAATAACTTGGGTTGTGCTATGAAGACTGTTGGACCAGAAGAGGTAAATTACATTTCTGAACAATTAGGAAATGTTCACACTGCACTTTATATTGATATATACCAATGCTGATATAGTGAGCTATGTAGTACTAAAGCTAATTGACCCAGGCAGTAGATCTTTGGTCTAGAATATATGTAGAGTATTATTTCTTCCATTTCTGCTTTGAAAATTCCTAGAAGGTATTATTTCATTATGAAAAGGTACTTACATTTCTTCAAGTTTTAATACAGATCAGTTCAGAAGAATTTCATGCAAAAAAGATATCAGACTGTAAAGAGTAAAATGGTTAAGAAGCTGATAATAAGATAGGGATTATTTTTACTGATATTCCTGAAACTTATGCTTCAGAGCTCAAACCTTTTGCTCCCGAATTACAATGGTGTTCAGGTATAAGGTATATCTTCTAATTTATATTCAAACATTTGTTGAAATTATTGATCCACATGTCATAAGCTGCCTCCATGTCTTGGAGAAGCAGGTGAAACATATTTTACCAGCTCTGAGTGCTGCATATTTCCCTAGAAATATCCTGTATCACTGAGCTTTTGGCAGAGCACAGTCAGTTCATTTTCTTTGTTTCATTTCCTGAGTTTACTTTTAAAGACCCCAGTGTTCATTGGTAGCTATTTCAGTATTAATTTTTTTCTTTTAATCTTTTCCTTTTTTTTACCAAGCACAATTTCAAGGAAACCAGGACTTCAAGTGTTTGAATTTTCAAGTGCATGTTTCTTGTTTTAGCTCATGCCAAATACAGACTGCAGATACAGTTGGATAGTCTCTAGAATTTTGGAAGGAATTTCACTATCCACATTTTTTTCTTGCTAAATCACAAAACAATCCTTTGGCAGCCTCTTCTTAAGTTACTGCGTGCGTTACATAGTTTTCTACTATTTTGGTTAAGGAAATTGTGTGTGTTAGTACTTTTTCCTTTCCCTAAGTATTCTGGCAGCTGATGTGTTGTTTTACAATAAATAAAGCTGTGTTTCATCTCCAATGCTCATTAGGTGGACTTGTTGTAACTGTTCTTGTTATTGAGTCTTTCTCATTTTTTAGAAATCATTAATTCCGAACTCTTAATTATACGTACAGTCACCGGTCACTCAATAGAGCACATCTAGAAAATGTACTCTAAACGTACAGTTAGAAATGGCTGTCCTTTTCACAGAAATAGCTTCTTTTCTTCATGCACTGCCTGTTTTTGGACCTACATCATGGCTGTCTTCTACTTAACCCAGTGGGACACATTGCTCAAGTAATGACAACTGATATAAAACTTTATCAAGAAACAGGTGTTTTGCAAATCTCACAACTGGAACAGTATTCTTCAGAAACTTTAAAAATATATATATTTCTGTTGATTTTGAAGTGATTTTGCAAGACAACCTTTGGATTGTGATATTTACCGAAAACAAACAAACAAAAAACATGTTAATTTCAAGATTTAATTGGTACAGTGTTTCAACAGATATTTCCAACATATTATAGTTTTTATATAAGGAAACCATCTGACTTGGGACAGTCTCCGTAGAGCTTCTGTAACTTCAGTAGAGCTATTCGGACAAAATTTTTTTTCCTGAAGGATGAAGAAAGATTAAAAAAAAAAAAAAAAATCATTTCAGTAAAAATGTCTAATTAAAATTAATGTTTCTGTGTTTTTTATTGAGGAGCAAATTTTGAACTTAGTTGAGTTGAAGCTATGCCTAGAGAGCTGCAGCCCTGTGAGAAGGATGGTATGCCATGGGTGGGGACCCATGCTGCTGTGGGAGTGGAGTGTGACCATGAAGGAGCAGCAGAGATGAAGCACTAGACCGTTCCCCTGTGCCACTCAGGGGTAGGTGGGAGAAGAGGGCAGATGGTGGGCAGGTGTTTGTAGTTTGCCTTTTTCCTCACTGTTCTAGTCTGTTAGTAAGAGGTGATAAATCATTTTAATCCCTATGTTGAACCTGTTTTGCCCATCATATTTTTTCCCTCCTGTTCAGCTGAGGAAAGGGAGTGAGAAAGTGGTGTGGGTGAATTTAATTGGCCATCAGTACTCCATTTACTGTGCAGGCTTTACTTTGATTAATCTGGGCAGGCATCATGTATCTGGCAGCAAACTGCTTTTAATGATGATATAATCCGAGTGCCAGATCCATTTGAATATTCCTGCTTAATCAATTGTCTCTGACTGTGGGGAGTTTGAATTTGCATGAGAAATCTAGGTATGCTGTTCTCCATCTTCAGTGACTAATACGCGTAAACAAGATTTGACTTGAGGTCAAGGCTGCTGTAGGGTCAAAATAAACAATACAGTCAAAAATATGGTGTGTGCCACAGTTCCTGATTCTTCTCCATATTGGAATATCTATCTGAGATCTTTTCTCCTCTAGAAAATATTGGTCTAAGTACAGCAGCAGAGGTGGGGTGGCCTCTGGATCTGTAGCAAGATGTTGGCTTTAATTCTCTTTGAAAATTCTGTCTTTGGTTACTCAGTCAGGAATGACATATTTAGGAAGCCAGATGTTGCTTGATACGTGCTGGTTGTGTCCCTATCACTTGCCTGTGTGCAGTTGCTGTGGGATCCGTTTTGTGTTGTCCTCCCTAACTCAATGTGTCATCTGGTGGTACTACATTCTGCTATTGTCTTTCAATTTGTACATTTTCAGCTTTCTAGACTGTCTAAATGTGTTATTTTTAGTGAATATCTGTTCTTTTCTACCTGAAAAGGGAAGCTTATAACATATTTTTTATCTGCAAATGCAAATAGATAATTTATTTTGCTTTCAATATTTTTAATTGATTTGTTCCCTTGTACTGAGAGAGAATTTCATTTTTCTTATAGCTTCTCTGACTCCTAGTTTATTGTTTTCTATATTCAGTTAGCTGGTCTTCAGTCTGTCTTCAAAGTTTACTTCTGTTGATTTTATTCTTGGAAAAAAAATGGCCTATAGATGCTGAATATTTATTTCCAGTCATTTCTTGGATTTTCTTCTTCCATCATACTGCTGTTCCCTCTTGCTCTGTCCACTCACTGTAACTTAATTATATTATTCTAAAGGAGAATTTAAAAGGCGCCGAAGGATTTTAACCTTCATGTGTTCACACCTTTGCATCTGGTAAAGATAAAATCTTGTTTATCATGCCAAAGTTCGTAAACCCGTAGTAATTATCTTAAAACCTACACCTTAATTATGTTCCGGTTACTATAGCTTAGTGACTGAACTGTAGACCCTGTGTGAAAGGTGAAAGTGACTTACAAGTTTCTGAAGAACAGCTCTTTTATAATCTAAATTTAGTAGCTAAAACAAACATGTTTGTAGCATCTGGAATTGCTTTTCTAAAGCTTGTCCTCTTGTAACATTTGACCAGTTAATGTAGGAGTATATAACTCCTGACTCTTTCCCTTTTGGCTTAGTTTCTGACTCATTCTTTGAGATTTGAATGTGCATAGGTGCAGGGAAATAACCTCCTGTAGCAAGATATTTCAACAAATAGTCTTTCAATCTTCTCGAGTTTATCTACAATGAATTATGCCCCACCTGCCTTATTTTTGTAGTAATAATTTCATCAGATTTAAGGTAGTTTTTTTTTTTTTTTCTGAAGTTATAGGGTGTTAATTCCTTCTTTCAGTAAGATCATCTAAAAACACTTCTTTGTGCTTAAGAAATTTCTATAGTCTGTGTACTCAAGATACAACTTGACAGAATATAACAAAAAGATAGTATTTATTTCAATAGTATTTATTTTCAAAATTTTCTGAGTCTCTTTGAATCTGTTCATTTGCTTCTACAAAAACACCCTTTGGGTAAAGAGGGAGACCTGTTTAATTTTCTAAGCCAACTGCTTACAGATGAAGGTGTGTAGCTTATCTTTCTTTCCTTCATTCTCAGCACTATATATAATTTACAATAATTCTTGGTTTTCATAGAAGCCATCAGGTGGCAGTGGTCAACTTATGCTTGCATCTTCCTTAACACAGATCATGTTCATATAAAGAAGACATCTGTTTGATTCTGTGGGAAAGGAAGTTATCAGGAATTCTTGAAATGAGTATTACTTAGTACTGTGAAGACAAAATTGGGTACAGAAAAATCATAACTGTTTGCCTGTCAATGAACAGTGTTTTGGAAGCTTTTTAATCTTCTAGAGCCAAAGGACTGAGGCAGTAACATCTGGTGTACATAAAGCTGAGGTCTGATCCTTCATACAGTTCTTGCAACTATTGCTATCAACAAGAGTTAGTCTGGGTGATTTTGACTGGACAGTTCCTGAGACTGGCAATATAGGGAAGCCTATCATCTCCTGATTTCATTTCTTACCACTTCTGCATATTGTATGGAATCTTGTTTTGTAGGATGGGAGGAGACAGGACGTACAAAAGCATAAAATTACGTACTAGTGTTTATCGTAGTCTCGTTTTCTCCCATCCTACCTTCCTCCCTCTTTCTCCTTTTTACATTATAGTGATTTTGTTCATATTTTTATATTTCCTAAGTCTACAGTGTTTATTCCTTCTTTTTTTCAAAGACTACAAGGGGGAGAAAGGGTGGAAGTCTGTATTACTATATGTAATACCCCTTTGATTGACAGTCTTTTTGCCTCCTGCTTCCTAGTAGGTAGATAACGCTTGCTGTATGGGATCTTGTTTTGTAGGGTGGAAGAAGAGGGAGGACTACAACAAACACAAATAGTGGTATGTAATTTTCCCTTTTTCCTTTGTGTCTCCCTACTTACCAATCTTAATACAAAATGTTCTTGATCGTGTAATATCTTGTACTGCTATTTGCTGCTTTTTATTTAAAACAAAACAAAACAAAGCAACACAAAATACACATCTTCCCAGTTTTCATTAGTTAATTGGCTGAAGCATTTTAAAAAAGAATGAAAACTAAATATGATGTATGATGCAAAGTTACTGAGATAGACTGTACTCTGAAGTTAAACTGAGCAGATTCTATATTCCATTATTATATCTGAAGTCCTCTGGTCATCCGCTATCTTTTAAAATATTTAATAGTTTGCAGTATGTCAGATTTTGGAGAAAACAGCTGTGATGGGAAAGGGTAATTATTTTTCTATTTAAAATAAAGTCTACTGTATGCATAGTGTGTTATCTTTTCAAAAAATAAATCCTCTGGAACTTTCAGATAACTGCCTGATTTTCTGGGTCAAGTTTCATGAAACTATTGTAAAATTAAATTCTGCTTGCAAATTCTTAATTAGTTTGAATGGCCCAAGGAGAATCTACCTAGCTTTGCATAACACAGATCCTCTAGAGGTTAGAGGGACTTCTCATAAAGTGAAGGGGACAATTGGTGCTGAACAGAGAACTTGTATTATCTTTAAAAGTAAGCCTGTGCTTTCAAAAGTACTGCATGGTGTAGATTTTGAACAATTTGCTCAAAAGCACAGGATTTAAAATTGTCTTTTTTATTCTATTTTTTTTTTGTTCCCCCCCCCCTCTTTTTTTCTTTTTTTTTTCTTGTTATAAGGCTTACTCTTCTGCCCACCAAGACTGTAAAAACTGGTGGTGTTTATGAAGCAGATTTATGTTGTGGCACAAAGATTATGGAAAAAATACTCCATTGAATTCAGTTATCAAGTGGAATAGAAAAAAGCAAACTTGTTTCATAAAAGATATCAACTTCATTAGAGCATTTTTTCTTAGTGTTATTCTAAGTTATCAGTTCACTGTTGTCTGAGAAGGAATGTACTTGCCCTGTGAATCATTCCTAGTTTCTGTGACACCCTTAAGATCTTGATAGTACAGCTAGATAAAAGCAAACAATAATAATAAATCATACTTTCAATTCTTAAAAAAAGAAGAATTACGATTATGAACTGAAAGCTGCATTTGTATTTGCTATGGTGATAAGAAGATTCTTCCATTTCAGCTGAAAACAAGAGTGAAACCCAACTGATCAGTGTGTCTGTGCTCCTTTCGATAAGAGCACATTAGGAATCAGATTCTGTATGTTAACTGATCTGCACAGATTGTGTGACAAGAAAGTCACTGAAAAAAGTAGAATAAATGCTATCTGATACTCAGTAAAATAGCCTCTGCTAGGAGAAAAGCCTGAAACCTATTATAATGGATTACGTTAATTCTCAGTGTGCCAGTTTTTTTTCTGGGCTGGCCTGTGATGCCTGTGAAACAGGATAATCCTTTTCTTTCTACTGTGAAACTAGAAACAGTTTTCTTTTCTTTTCTTTTCTTTCTTTCTTTCTTTTTTTTTTAAAGATGTATCTGTATCTCATCTACCTAACAGGAAATTCAGTCTTCCAGTGGAGAGATAATTCCCAATGTAGGGTAAAACTTAAATTCACATTGTCAATGCGGAGCAAAAACTACTTCATCATGCTAAGAAATTAGTCTCCACAGTATACTTTATGCAGATAATTGCCCAATGTACTGGAAAAATATGAAGTAAGATAATAGAGAACTAATTAAGATATAGAGGTTTTGTGTGTCTTTTCCTTCTGGCATTAGGAAAAATTTAATTGCTTTTATTCTGAGGTTCATAACATTACCATTAATTTCCATTATAACTTTGTTGCATAGACATGACACATACTGAATAGAGCTGTCTGTTTGATAGAAACTGCATGGGCAGTTCTAGAGTTAAAATAGCTATACGTATTTTTGTGGATCAGGTACTACTTGAGCTGCATGTAGAGGGGATTGGTTTTCTTATTTTTTAATTTTAATTTTATGTGGTCATAATTAGTCTGAATAACAATCAAAAAACCTATGGAAACGATAACCATCTTCTCTTCATGTGGCCTGGAAGGTTGACCATTTTAATTCAAGAGATGTTTTTGCACTGTGCTAAGGCGACCACCATTCTTTTGATAATACTGGTACATGCCCTCTTCATCTCAGTACTGTGGGTGAAAGATGTCTTAGTGGTAATAGTTGGGACATAGTGACTCTTACCAGTTGAAGTGGAGAGGAACATGAAGTACTCCAAGAGTTCTTTGCACTACCTGACACCTAGAAATTCTGGTTAGCAACAAAGACTATATTATCTGTGTTGTCAGAATTGTGAGTGTAAAATATATGTTGCCATACATTAGTATTGCATTTGCAGTATTTCCTGCAAACAATATGTGCAGTAACTTTCCCAGTGTGATGAATTACATGTGGCAATTTGCTAAGAGTACTATAAATCTCTTTGAGCAAAACTTTCCTGTGGACATAAGTAGATACTTAGAAGCAGATGTGTGGGTGTGTTTTCTACCATTTTTTAGATTTTTATAATATTTCTATTGTAAGTAATGAAAAGCAAATGGCTTATTTTGAGAATGAATACCTAAAGTAAGAATTTTAATATATTTTTTAAAATAACATTCTGATTCTTTAGTCATACTGAAATTTCGCAATGTAAATAAGCGATGCTGTGGTTGAGGTTGTCTCGGAACATGAAATATGACTTTCAGATGTAGTAAATAAAATTGATATTAGTTTCCTGTCAATGTCTGTTTATTTTGCATCTGGGATACACTTTTGGCTGGGTTTTCTTTGATTCATAGTTTATAATTTTCTTGTTTTATGCTAAATATATAATGCTAATTTTACTGTGAATATAAAGACTTTTCCCTTAAATATCACTTCTGGTGCCCTTTGTTTTTGTTCTTTTAGGCAATAGTTACTGTACCATGTTTAGAAATATGTCTATCCACTGTTTTGCCCATTTTAAGGTATTTATAATTCTCTTCAGTGGCAGTGGAAGAGAAAATTTCACTTGGTAAGCACTGAGATGGCATTCTGAAAGTAATATGAAAACAGTTAGTTGTATTGAAGAATTGTTGAATTGAAGAACTTGTATTGAAGAAAATAGACATCTGACGAAGGGAAGCAGAAACTTTCTGCATCTTCCTCCTAGGAAAGGAGGATTGCAATATCTTTCCTGAGGGTGAGGCAAGAGAAACCTATACTGAATATGCAATGAAATGAATTCCAGTCTAATGCTTGTCAAGAAGCTTGTCTTCATGCCATCGCTTCCTTCATGTTACAGCACCACTGACTACTGTGAAGTTATGTCTGACACCCAAAGCAACTTACTGATGTACATCTCCCTTTAGCCTCGCTAAGAGAGTGCAATGCCTGTATGTTACTTTTTCAGACACCATAGAGATACTGGTCCCAGAACCTGATTCTTCCCAACCATCTTAGTTAGACACTTGTCTCCTACTGTCATGACCACACTGGGGCAAGGTGAACTGTTGTTTTTCACATTTCCTGTCAAGGTATTTGTAGCACTGAGAGTGCCACTATTTTTGTTCATGTCAGCTTTTGATAATTCATACACTATATTTCTTCTGCATTTTAAATATGTATATTAGATTTTCTCTATTAGAAGAATCTATCTATTAGAAGAAAAAATTTTCAACGGGTGATTTTCTCCTGTGATAGTGAAAAGAGTTATGTAGTTTGTAACAGTTTATTGTGCAAAGTGAGATTATGATCTCAATAAAAGTGAGAATTCTTTACCTTACAAAGAAGGAAATGTAAGCATGGAGCTTTGTCCTTTAGCCTAAGGAAGGAACTGCATGGTCTTGTTTGATTTTCTGATCAGAAAATTGATATTGTTCTTCTTCAGAGAGCTTCCCAAAGTTTTATGCTTCACATGTTAAACACCTTTAAAAAAAAAATAAAAGTAGACATTCAGTAGAGAATTTTCTCTTCAGTCATTTCATAAAAGAATTTGGTTCATATTTAGTTAATTTATTGTGTATTTCTTCAGTAAGAAAGATGTGTATAAAAGATGCTTGTGAAGGAATATGGAATCTGCAGTAATATTTTTTAAAAAAGTGTTTTGTAAAACTATTGATCAGAAGATATATTGAGATACCAAGCCTAAAAGATGTTTAATCATCAAAGATAACTAGACACTTAGTAATTTTTCTAACATAAGAAGTTCTTACTGAGAAATCAGACTTATTTGATACTGTACAGGTCTTTTTGTGAACACACAGAAAGCTTTTTTTTCCTTAAAAATGAGTCCTATATGCTCACTGCAGAGAGTAGTCTGCAGTCTTATGATCAGGATCTGTGTAGGGAGTGACACATGCTTGGTCAAGTATTTCATGTGTATGTCTGCTCTGTTCTCTGCTTGCATACTAAGGACATAAATGTACATGTGTAAAATGCATCCTAAGCTCTATCATTACTTTGTGGTTATCTATATCTGCTCAAACACAGAAGGATTATTTGGCTGTTTATTATGTAATTTCAAAGAATATTTCTAACACAATAGTAAATAATTTATCAATCAAATTAATTTTAATAACCAGATAAGCAAAATAGAATGATGACAAAGGGAGCACTTATTTCTTAACGAAAACATATACTTCTTTTATACAAGTGATGCAAATAAAATGTTTTCTGCATTACAGAGGAGTTCTGAAGAGTTACAGAAATGCTAAAATGTAGACAGGAGAGAGATCTGTGGCTGAAGAGCTCTTGCTTTTCTATCTCTTGAACTTAGTATTTTATTGTTCTGTGTTCTTACTTTATTTATTTTGCCTAGTAATTTTTATTACCTTATTTCAATTATTTTTCAATATTTTATTACCTTATTTTGATCAACTGAGTTTGGAGTGTTAACAATGTTTATTAAGGGTATCAAATTCAAATAATTTACCATGGAAACCAAAGATTTCCTAGTCTTCATGTGATATTCTTGGAGCCTGTCTTATTAATAATGGAATTTGTTTTGCCATCTGCTTGCTGCAGCTGATTTTGTTCATGTAAGCTGAAGCAAAGGAGATGAGATAGACTAAGTGATTCTGAACACATCTACTCTTGAAAAAAAAAATGAAAAATATACCTTATATATGAAAGAAAACTAATTAGCTTCTTATCTCTTTTTATTTATTTTTATTTTTATTTTCCTGCAAAGTATCCTCTTCATTTATGAGGGCTGTTCTGGAAGTAATGTCTCTTACTTTATTTTGTTGGCCTACAACATAAGAAGCCAGTGTTGGTGGTATGGCATTAGAAGTTGAACCTTCCCACCAATATTCTATTTCATTTTTTTGTCATGCGACGTGGCAGCAGCGGGGCAGTCTGACAGAATGGCATCTGATATGGAAGTGCATGTGAAGCAAAGGAGTGTCATTGAATTCCTTCATTCATTGATGCTTTCTGTATGCTTACAGAGACCAAAGCAGTAGCTGTGAGCACAGTGAGGCAGTGGGTGGTGCGTTCCAGCAGAGGCGACAGCAACAGCGGGTCAACTCCACCAGTGCATATTTTCAGGAGTGAGGCATGCAGGCTTTTGTTCATCAGTGTTGAAAATGCATAGCTAATGGTGGTGACTATGCTGAAAAGTGTTCTGTAGATGAGAATTGGCTCTATAATAGTGTTATTGCGCTCTTTGTATCTATTGTAGTTTTCATGGAAATATGAAGCATTACTTCCAGAGTGACCCGCCTTAAACCTCGAAGTAACATGACTGAATTTACAGTGCTTCTGACTGGCACTCTGCAAGTCAATAGGAGCTAGGACAGTCTGCCCTCTAAAAATAAATGCCATCATTTTTAGAATTTTAAGGAATTTTCACTAAAGTAAGAAAATTGTCACTGCCAGATGGTGATGGAAACAATACTACAGCAAAGGGATGGTAACAAAGATATACTCAGCAAAGCAAATTGTTACTGTATTTAAAGGATGCTAAGTATTTTCCAATAAGTAATTAAAATTAACCTGTATTATTTAGATATGTCAGTAGGAAAAACTAATTTTAGATGATTTTTTCCTTTTTGAAATGGTTGTACTTTATCCATAGTCAACTTAAAACTTTGTTACAGTGCTCTTGCTGACCAAGTGCATTTCTTTCTAGATAAGTATGTTTATCACCTGTATTTACTTTTTATTCAAAAAAAACAAAAAAACAAAAAACACTACTTACTTACTTAGTCTTTGTCCTTTCAACATTCTTCCAGCATATCTCTACAACTGAACATAGCATAACTGTATGTTTTGAGAGCATCCTTTAAAATTTTATAGCATAATACAACAAATGGTGATATTAAAGTTGGTGTTATAAAAGCTCCAGAGTGTCTTCATTTAGTGACTGGCAGCCCACTGTGGTACTTGTCAAACTAAAAAGCAGTTTTATAGAACTGTATATGCACTGAAGAATTTAGAATTTGTGGTAAGTTATCATAAAGTGAGCTAAATAAATCTTTAGAGGAGGGAAGAGTTTGTGTTGGAAAGAATGTTAAGCGAGGAGCACTTTAGTATAGAAAGCAGTGGTGAAATATTTGTTACCGCTTGGTCATGGATAACATCTTCACTGTTGCAGCTGTGTGCTGTAAAGGTTGTGGGATTTTTATATGTCTTATAAATGTTATTTGAGCCAAACCTTTATTTGCAGAACTCTTATAAATCAAAAGATATACATGGACCATGAAAAGGCAGAGAAAATGACAGAGAATCATGTTCTCTATCAAGGGGAAAATTATACTGGGTATGTTCCTCTTCCTCTTTTGCTACAGGTAATGATCAGATAATATGTATTTAAATAAAAATTTGATCCCTTAAGCCAATAAAGGTAAGATTAAAACCAGTCCAAAAGATGCGTAGAAGTGAGAAAACTCCCGTCTTTACAGGGAGCAGTGATGAGGTCTCAGATGTTCTCTTGTGGAGTTACTTTTTTCTTTACTTGAAAGAGTGTCCTGACAAAAGCCTGAAAAGGTTGAGATGTGATACATTATGGTTCTTGAGCTAATTTGACAACTTGTAAGTTTATATGGAACTGTGGCAGTTATGTTTTTGTTGAGAGCAAATCATTTTCTTTTTAAAGTGTTCACCACCAACCTCAACATATGGAAGATTGGTATTGCTCCCGTAGCTGGGCTCTCCATTTTGCAGGATCACACTGTGTGCTGCACTGGCACCATCTGTCACTATTTTAAATATTTAGATTAATGGTCTAACACTAATCCAATGTCTCAAACTATTAATTGCTCTAGATCTGTGGAAGAGTAGACAAAGAAAAACTGATTTCCTCCAGGAAAAGTTATTCTAATATAGTTTTTCACTTTAAAATATTTTGTAGATCTGGGCCAAGTGCACTAATGTACTTCAAGCAAGCAAAATATTCAGCTGTGAATAATCCATGAATATACATAACAAATCATACTTAATTACATTTTGATGTCTGGATAGAAGCCAGTACGTTTTGTCAAGTCTCGCAGGGAAACTGCACGGGCTATTTATGCATCATTTCATACATTGTTCTACCACCATGCTTAGTTTTGTTCTTCAGGCATATTTTAAAGCTGACACCACTGGCTAAGTCCAGTATCATATTAAAAAGGAAAAACAAATTGCAGCATAAAAGCACTGAAGAACATTCCACTGAAGAACTTTCTCACTCAATCCATCCAAAGAAGTTTCATGTCTTCTCGGAAGTCTTTTTGTACTTCTTTCAGTGTAATGCATTTCACCCATTAAGTTTATTTAGTTTGTTATATTAGGCAGTCTTAGAAGCTATCTCCAGCCTCCTTTCAAGAGTCAGAAGAGTTAAAAAATCATTTTGTATCTAAAATGTGTAATCCAATATACTGATGTCAAAAAACCTAGAATAGCTTTGTTATACTTACTCCTCTCACTTCCTGGGATGCAACTTTAAAAAAAAAAAAAAAAAAAAAAAAAAAAAAAAAAAAAAAGACATTTAATTATTTTGTTTTTAACCCTTTTATTTGTCTTCTCTGTAGTAATAAGTACTTCATTTTTGGTTGTTTCATAAGTAGATGAAGATTACAAATATGTTTCCAGCCAGGCCAAAAGCAAAATCCAGAGGAACCAAGAAAAAGAGAAACTTTTTCAAATGTACAAGAATTATAAATTACGTCAATTGTTACATTAGCCTTTATCTACACATATTTATGTGATGTAGAAATGTGTGAGCATAGATCTATTTATCTTGGACTAGCTCATCTTTTCTAGGCATTAATTTGCATGAATACTTCGTTTATTATGATATGTATACTTAGTCTTGTTAAGATAATGCTTTGATTTATTATAAAAGGTGTTATTTTCTTACACGTGTATAATTTACTTCACTGCAAGGGACAACAATTCAATTTGCCTTTGTCTGTCATACAGGCTTGCAAACCCAAACAAACAAAGTAAAACTGGCTGAATCAAACAAAATACCAGGAAGGATTTGGGAATGGGTGTTAGAACACAACAGTGCTATTCTTGGTTTTGGCCAGTAATACTGAACCTAAGCCAGGACTAAATATTGCTGCTAACTCAAACCTGCATGAAGCCTTGAAGTAATGATATCTCCTCTGGAGTATATAGGTACCATGTCATAAGCAATGCCATCTCTCATGGCAATTATTTCCTTCTGTGTGCTCATACACTTCCAGTTTCTCGTCTGAAACAGAGCCATCCTTCCGCTTTGAGGTTCTTCTCCTGTTGCATTTGCTGTTGGCAGACCACTACTGGCAAGGTTCAACTGTTCATATCAGTTTCCCATGGCATGTGTTTTTGTATCCTCCGTGAAATTAATAACTTGTCACACAGCTTGACATCAAATATCTGAGACTTCTAGTTTGTGTATTTATTTAGGAGGAGTTCTTTAGTTCTCTTTTGTTGGAAACTAACAGTCCATTTGGTGTTAGACTTATATTTAAGTGACCTTCTATTTGATGTTATACATAATCAAAATAGTTTACAATTAATATAATATTTCATCCATCACAAATTGCTGCAGTTGGACTGTGTTATCTGAAATAATTCCATTAAAAATATCTGTCTTTTTTGCTAAAGAAAAGATTAAATGAGAAGATGTAATATATAGATACATTTGTATCTATAGATACAAAAATGTACATTTGTATCTGTACCTAGAAAGTACACAATCTACAGGACACTTGCACCCCTAAAACCTTTGGGGTTCTTGGCTCTTTTGGTGGCAGCAAGATGGAAGGTGGAGAAAAAGGGAAGATGGGAAAGTAGGTCTATATAAATATTTTTTCTCTCTCTCTCTCTCTCTCTCTCTATATTTTCTGAGAACTTAAAAGATTAAATAAAACCTGTAGATGCTACAAAAATAATTATTATAGATATTTACAAGTTAGGCAATTTATTTTAATTTGCATTTTACCAGACAGTGTTCTGATGATTTTTTTTGATAAATACCAACTATTTAATCTTAGTAAGATCCAGCCAAACTTACTTGTTTGTATTAAAAAGAAATAAATGTGGAAGGAATATAGTTCAGATAAATGTCTATATTCATACTGAGGAATTTCTATTGCAAAATAAGAATGTTTTTTGTTTGGATTTTGTAGGTATTTATTTCTTCCTTCATTGTCTGAGAAGGACTTTTTTTTTTTTTTAAGAATTTTAATCAGAGGAAAAATCTGAAAGAGTGAAGGTGTTTCTATTGTGCGTGCACTATGCCATATAGTCTTCAGTAGTTTCATAGCATTGAGAAAATACAATCTCTTTTTTTCCACCAGTTATTCTAGAAAATTGCATTACATTGGACAGTTGGCTGAACATGAGCCAGCAGTGTGCCCAGGTGGCCAAGAAGGCCAATGGTATCCTGGCTTGTATCAGGAATGGTGTGGTGAGCAGGACTAGGGAATTCATCCTGCCCCTCTACTTGGCACTGGTGAGGCCTCACCTCGAGTACTGTTTTCAGTTTTGGGCACCTCAGTACAGAAAGGACACTGAGGTGCTGGAACAGGTCCAAAGAAGGGCAGCAAGGTTTGTGAAGGGCTTGGATAATATTCCCTGTGAGGAGAGACTGAAGGAACTGGGGATGTTCAGTCTGGGGAAAAGGAGCCTGAGGGGAGACGTTATTGCTCTCTTCAAGTACCTGAAAGGTGCTTACAGTGAGAGCAGGGTTGGTCTCTTCTCACTGGTGACAGGATGAGGTGAAATGGCCTCAAGTTGCGCCAGGGTAAGTTTAGGCTGAATATCAGGAAACACTTCTTTACAGAAAGGGTTGTTAAGCACTGCAATAGTGCTCAATTGGATGGTTGAGTCACCATCCCTGAATGTGTTTAAAATCCATTTGGATGTGGTGCTCAGGGACATGATTTAGTGGAGGATTGTTAGAGTTAGGGTAGTATGGTTAGGTTGTGATTGGACTCGATGATCTTGAGGGTCTTTTCCTACCTGAACAATTCTATAGTTCCATGATTTCAGTTATTGCATATCTTAGACCATATAAAATTATCATGAAATCATGAACTTTATTCAAAACTTTTAAACAAAAAGTTTGTTTTTTTTTTTTTTAATTGTTGCAATTTGTTGGATTATGTACTGAGGTAACTAAATGGGAAAAACTACTTCACTATCAGAACAATTTGGTGCTGAGTGTTTGTTTAAAATAATTCCATTTACTTCAGTGACTAAGTGTGGCATTTTTTCTTCTCTATTCAATGTTTTGAGCTGAAATTATGCAGTATATCAGTATGATTATCTTTGGAAACATCTTTCAAAGTATTGAAATTAAATTAAGACAAAAAACAGAAAAATTTTAAAGCAATAGATAACAATCAAATACATATATATGTATATCCAACACCCAAAAACCAGTATTTAAACTTCAAATAATTCTGAATGTGTAATGTATACATTACTAATTCAGATGCCTGTCTGATATCAAGCACCTAAATCCTCTACAGATGCATCTACTTTGAAAAAACAGGTCTTTCAGAATATAAGGTCTCTTGCAAGATTATCAACTGAAGTTTGATAATCATAGGGGAAAAGTCTGAGCTAGTATTTTCTTTCCTCTTATCATATCTGAAGTTGTAGCCTGATTCTAGAGTACTGGGCAGCCTATAAAGCTTTCCACATGTAATCTTGTTTGATTATATGAATTTTATTTTCAGGCAATTTTCTTCCATGTATAGATAATGGAAAATTTCTAGGGAAAAGCTTCAAATATTCTCTCAAGTCACAGTGCTTATATACCAGGTACAAAATACTTTCCATCTTGGGAATAACTGAACTGCGATTTGAAATTTTAGCGAGCACACATTTATTGTACCTTTTAAAAGTGTTTTTAAAATGTTTTTAATGTATCTGCATTTAGCTTGCTCTAAGGCTTTGGTTTTGCTTATAGTGCCCTCATCTGTAACTGGAAGCCAACTGCAGAAGTTTAATAGTAAAAGTGGCAATTTTGCCTGAAACTTAGCCTGAGAAATACCTCCTTAAATATGTTATTATCTGGAAGCAGCTAATATGTTCCAGCTGACTTGTATTAGTTTGAAAAATTATACTTGATGCATTACTGAGGCTTTTAGTGTACCCTAAACACAGTTTACTTTTATACCAAACCTCAGTTGTGTGCTTTGCCTCTATAATGGAGCCTGCAAACTACTAATGAAGCAATTCACTGGCATTTTGTTATAGGTATGACTCTTGATGTTACCATTTATCGAGCTGTCAAACAGAACAGATCAAAACAGAAAGTAATTGGGATAACAGAGATAAAATTAGTTTAGCTGCTTATTTTGGTTGGCACTGCACTTCTTTATTTCTCCTTTCCTCAGTTTCTGAGATTTCTGCAGATGAAACCCCTGAGACATTCACAAGAATTCTAAGCACATCTTTCAGTAATGGACTTTACATAGGAAACTTTTCAGAAACACAAAGAAAACTAAGAAGGATTATCAACTTACTCTGGATGTATTTTATTTTTATTCTTTGTTTTTTAAAAACTACTTAAGCCTATCCCAAATATTCATGATATTAAATCTGAACACAAAACAAATAAAGCATAGGGTGAAAAGCATTTACAATTTATACAGTTTTCTCATTCTAAGATCATCTTGATCAGGCATAGGTTACCAATGTAGGCCGCTTGAATTTACTCTGAGACTCACATTTTAGTACACAGTTCCAAAGTATAAGTAACATAGGTGTTTTTGTAATGCCAGAGCAAATGAATTAGGTGCAGTATCTTCTCCTTGACAGGGAATTTAAATCTAGCAGGATCTGAACGCTTGCTGCATTGGGTCATTGAGATTTTGTTGAAGACCTTTCTCCTACAGTCTTCCTGACTGTCAAAGTTCCCGTGTTGCCAATCAGGCAACAGAAGCTATTGGATATATAATTGTGGAATATCAAATGAAAAGAGAAAAAGTTTTCTTCTTTTAAAATGGAATTATTATCACGTAAAATGTAAGCTTTTGGTCCAGAAAGAAATGGTGCAGACTGGGAAGCGGTGGACTGGAGACAAAGCCTGCAGATCGATCTCTGCAAATTCTAAAAGTTTAGGATCCTATGTGCTATTTTCAGGGCACAGGCAGCTTTGTTTAGGTATGTTTTCCTGGCAGAAGCTGCTTGGAGTTTAGGGATACTCTTGACAATTTCCTTTTACAAGGCTGTATTCTGTCAGTCAAAACTTGTGCACTTGCATGGTAATGCACTCTCTTTCCCTCTCCCACTTCCCTGCAAAAGCACGTCTGTTCATTTCATTCATACTAGCCTTAGTGTTTCTCTCACAAATCTTTGCACTGTTAACAGTGTGCGGTTTAAACTTTGTGTCTGACTAGATACCAGTAGACTGTATTTAAGGACAAGTAGCTGGTCTTCACACAGATACATTTCAGAAAGGTAGGTGAGAGAAAAACATATTTAGGTGGATTTTGTACGAATTACTGCATTCCTATCTGCTTTATATATGTGTGTGTTCATTTACACATGGTTACTTTTCTCCTCAAGTGCCTTGGCCTCTTAAGCCAGGACCCTATTGTGCTGACACTGCTTCAAACAGCCTCTCTGGGTTTGAAAGCTAAAGTTAATGGAATGTATGGGACCACAGCCAATCTAAATTTAGTTTTCACCATATGTATTCCACCATTACAGAAATATTTTTTTCTTTTTCTTTTCTTTTATTTTATTTTTGCTTCTTTTTTTTTCTTCCTTTTTTGTTCACTTCCCATGTTTTCATTATGGTGCAGTAGATGGACAATGAAAAGCAAGGAGAAAGTTCTAGAAAGAAGTTTGCTTAGAATAAATACTTACCACGTGGCATATTTTTACTGAAATTCAAAGAACATCTTTTCATCTTGCTTTTTAGTCTTCCTTTTAGTTTCCATAAGCAACTGTTTCTTTCAATAGCATTTATTACAGCATTCATCCTCAAAATTTGCTCAAATATACAGCTCTACCTTATCTTTTTTTCTCTTTTCAAAACATAAAGTTATTTTAGAAATTGTATCTAAGCTGACTATGTATATTAAGTCATAATAAGCTTTGGGAATTTGTGCAGATGTAATAGATGGAAAGCAGTGCAGGAATTTTTGCTGCCTTGTAACATGCTTGACATAATAACCTTGGGCAAAAGGTTTGGTTTGGCCTTCCAAAAAAGAAAGTTAGCAGACTTTGTAAATGTTAGACGTAGATAAGTTGAAATCCAGAAAGCACAACTTTCATATTTAAAAGCCTGCTTTTGAAAGCTTTGGCCTAGGTTGAATGTTAGGATGACAAATATAGGAGCATCTGGTAGTGAAGCAAGCTTCTTGTTTACATGGCTGAAGAGCAGAAAAATTTCTTTTGAAATTTCCTTTAGATTTGTGGACCAGAGCAAGCTGTTGCATGATTTTTGTCCAACAGATTATTTTTAAAAGGAAATTCAACTGTCAACCTTTAGCCTAAGAACAAGGCGTTCTTAAATCTGAACAAGGAAAAAATATCCTATTCCTTTGGCTTTAAATAGGGTTGTGCAAATCTGCCATTGTAACTACAGCTCTAATGATACATGATTAACTTGAGTTGCTGGTTTGGATGGTGTTTAACATTTCATTTTCTTTACTGCTAATATGAGTTCTTACAATTAACAAAATGATTACTTCCTTTTAAATCTACTTTAAGGATGGGACTCCTCCCATGCAGCCTCATACAAATATTGATTTAATTTCAGAAATAATCAAAAGAATTGTAAAAATCTGAGCCTGGGAAAAAAATAGTATCTTCACATTTTATTTATTTTTTTATTTTAAAAGCATACTTTTTCACTTTGATGACTCAAAATGAATTTAGTTTTGATTTTCAAACTTGCCATGCACTCAATCCGTAACTAAAATGTGAGTGAAACAAATTAGTTAACATGTTTAACAAAGATCGAGCAGAGGCTTCTGGCATGAATCACACATCAGACAGTAATTGTTTTCATGGTTCTCTTGATGGAGGAAAATAACACATTTCAGCAAAATACTTGGTTAGTTAATATTCTTTTGGAAATTATATATTCTTGTATTGATTTTCTGTTTGTTAATTCTTCTGACTTTCCAGCAGTTTGGATTGTCATAATTGTTTTGTGTGTTGTATCTACTGCAAAGCTCCTTAACAATAGTGAAATATGGTGACTGAGTTCAGTGGCAGACTAACTTTCGCCAAGGCTGTGCAGAATTTTTTTCTATTATTTCTAGGACCTGAAAAATTTTTGCTTTTACGTTCATGAAGATTTTATTTTCCAGCATATTTCTGGTGTTCTAAGTGAAGAATATCTTCTGTAAGTGGCAACATATTCTTTCCTCTCACCTAAAATGTTCAAACAACTTTTTCCTCAATACAAGATATTATGCTTTTGATATGTATGTTTTAATGTTTAACTTATTATACCACGTAATCATTTTCAACTCTTGTTTCTTACAGAAGAAAATCATTTATTTCCTTTATATAGTGTCTGAAATCTATTTCAATGCTATGTGCTTTAGGCAATAATGCCCATTATTAAGTTTGACTTACATTAAAGCTATTACTTCCTAAGCAGTACTTTCCTGTGTGGTTCCAAGTTTCTTCCTATGTTCCTAAATCCATTGCTATAGGAGCAATTAATTAATATGCAAAACCAGCAGATATTTGTAAACATTCTGGAAAGACATATTGTCAAATTTTAAACCTGTCCATAAAATTTGTGATTAAAAAAATAAAAATAAAAATAAAACAAACCAGAGTATTTGCAATTGTGTATTCACTAATTCCAAATTACTGAGGCAGATATTCAAAGACCAGCTTGTGTTTCCAGACGTCTAAATTTGTACAAATAAAACTGTGACTGTATTTTTCTCTTTCTGCTTCACTGAGGAAATAAAAAATCCCCAATGCCCATCTCATGTTTAATTTTTCTGTTATCTGAGTATTTAGGTACATATAGTCAAACTCGTATACAGTTTTAAAGAGAACCCCTCTAGTGTGCTTTATTTCATGTTATTCACAGCAAGTAATAAACCATGCTCTTCTTACGTGCATGTACTTATGCCTGGTATCATATAAAATCTTGATGTAACTGTAATGAAATTCTGCAACATTTATTTCATTTAATAGTATAGAAAATTGAGAATGAATTCAAAGATAAGTTTCTCACACAGTCACTCTTGTGTACAAAGCCATCAATGAAGTGCAAATGATCTTAATTCAGCGGAATGCGTAGATAAGCATGGGTTTGTTTTTGTTTTTTTTTTCTGAATCTCCAGTGTAAGAATGGAGTCCTTTTCTAGGAGCTATTTTTTGTTTACTTTTAATTCTTTAGAGGAAATATCTCTTAAATGGAAACTGCATTTTGTTCTAATATCGTTGCAGATCCAAGAACTCTTTTTAACATTTGTTCTAATTTCTATGTCCTGCCTTTGCTCACTCACATGTAAATCAGGCATCAGTGAATTTAGGAAGTTCACTTTAATTTATGCTTCAGCATAACTGGCTATTTCGGTAACCATTAACTGACTCAAACTATATTAAAAATCTTTATCAAATATTTTACTAATAGAAATAGATATGTGAATGCCATAACAAATAAGGAATCATAGAATCATAGGATGATCTGGGTTGTAAAGGGCCACAATGACTATCTAGTTTCAACTCCCCTGCTATGTGCAGGGTTTCCAACCACCAGACCAGGCTGTCCAGAGCCACATCCAGCCTGGCCTTGAATGCCTCCAGGATGGGGCATCCACAACCTCCTTGGGCAACCTGTTCCAGAGCTTCACCACCCTCTGTGTGAAAAATTTTCTCCTAATATCTAGCCTAAACCTCCCCTGCCTTAGTTCATAACCATTCTCCCTTGTCCTATCACTATCCGCCCTCGTAAACAATTGTAAAGGAAGCTTTAGTGTTTTTATAATAAATAAAACAATAAACAATCTTCTTAAGTCTGACACTTGTAAAACAGTTACATTAACCTGACTTACATTTGCCAGCCTCCTTTGTTAATTATTCTGTCTAATTCTTCTCCATTACTGGAAAAACACTTTCTTCATATTTCATATTTTTTCTGTAGAAATTTCTCTCTGCTTCCTTTTTCAGGTATATCAGGCTTTTTCCTCCTATTTTTATCCTTAGCTCTTAAGACAAATCCTGCTTGTTACTTATAAACAGCTGGGGTTCAGTGTTTGGGAGTTTAAATAAAAAAAAGCCTTCTTCTGGAGGAAGGTGGCACAGATCTTCCTCTCCTCTCACTGATCAGGACAAGAGTGTCCTACATTTATTATATAGGGCATTTATTTCAATTTTGGCAGCTTTTGGCTGTAAATTTCTAATGGGTTTCATTAAACATTACGCAATATTCTCTGACCATCAGAAAAGACCACAAAAGAAAACCTACAGACCATGTATACTGAAGTGTTTCATCATGCTTTTTCATATTTCTTGATGCATAAATAAATGTGAGCAGAAATAACAAGCAACAACTCTCTCTACACTACCCCAACAGAGATGAACATTTTAAAATGCATCCAAAATCAATTTGGAGTACTGTACTTGGCAACTGTTTTGTGTCCTATCTATCAAAATCACTGAAATTTTGCCTTTCACTTAATTAGTGTTATCACTATAATAAAAATAAGTGCTTGCTATGAAGTAGGCTGGCATAAAAGAGGTTTCAAAGTCATATTGAATACAAATTTCAATTTCTATGTTCTCTCAAACAACGTAATCAGTTGAATCTTTGTGTCTGAAATAATTGGGAAAACAGGTCAGTGAATAGCTCAAAACAGAATTAATATGCAAATATTCTTTCTAGTTGATTAATGATATTTTTATCTAAGGTTGCTTAGATGGGCTAACTGAACCAATCATTCTTATTTACTGTTGCATGAAAAGAGCAGAGAATTTTGGCAGAATACAAACCCTCTTTGTGTTTTAGCTTGTCCTCACATATCAGAGTGCCTGGGGATGGGTGAGCTTAGATTTTGAGTGATGATGCTCAGTCAGCACTATAAGTCCCATCATGTTCAGTATATGAATTTTCACAATTATGGATTTATAAATAGCACACGGACCAATTAATCCAATCACATTCCAAGTGGTTCAAATTCCCTCAAGGAATCTGGCTGTGCCCAATGAGAACTCTCATGGCTAGATTAGGGAAAGTGTGTGGTTTATTAAATCTACAGATTCTTCTGAACTGCTGATGATAAATTACTGTATGCAAAACCTGTGAAGTTAACTAAGAACATGAATAATATGGCTGACTACAATTATGTTAAAACATGGAATGACGCTATAGAGATTTTTAAGTTCCCCTGTGAAACCACTTGGTGTAGATGAGGTGCAAACCTTACCCAATAGATAATTCCTGTGGTGGGGAGAAATGTTAAGCCCTTTGGTTCTGGAAATCAACAGTTTATTCCCGACTTGTCTGAGATGGTATCTTCACACTTGTCTGCGATGGTATCCTTCTCCCCCAGATTTCTTCTGTCAAGCCATTATTTATACTGTTCTCTTACTTTCAGGTTGAGCTGGAGTGACTCTAGTCAAACTTACCTATTTTCAGTTTTCTTGAAAATGTGTTTCTGACAGGAACATAGAAAACCTATCAGAAAAAGTAAGTTTACGAGTTTGCAGGATAAGGCAGTAACTTTACGAGTTTGGATACAGGGCCTCAACCCACCTCCACACTGTTTGTTTCTTAGAGTCAGCTTACTAGCCTCTCCTGGTGTTTGCTAACAGTAAGGTCGTAGGTTATGTTGCTGAGGGAACAATAATGGAACAAATTCTTCAAGGGATTCCTCCCTGGAGGTTTACCTTCTCTCAAGGTTGGACATTTCAATAAGTCACCTCAGTAAATAATTCACACTTACTTTTCCTGTAACATCTTTGAAAAAAACAGTGGAAAGTTGATTTGATCTGATTATTGCTTCTATTTCCAAGACAAATTAATTCTCCAGCACATTGTGGTTTTCTTCGAGATAATACTTTTGATTGAGAGTGAGAAGAGAATTTAATTTTAATTTGATCTAGAGGTCACCAGCCTATGCTGTTCTTCATCATTTAGTTCTCTGCTTGTAGTCTTCTCCTCTTTCAGGGCCTGAGATAGATCTTCACAGATACCTACTGCTAACAGCTATGACATAATCTGAAAAGAATTGTATAGAGGAATCTATGAATGGTCTGAATGCATTACTAGCTTTCTAATGTCACCAAATTACTACACAGAATGCAAGAACACAGTGCAGCAGATTATCATAGGGCTTGTCTCATGGTGATAGTTCTTGTGTGAAATGTCAGTTAAATCTGGTGAGGAGTTCATAAGCCTTTTATATCAGAAGCTGAAAGCTTGCATCAGACTAGTCTGTGTCTTCTCCGGAAGGAGAACTGGATGAATCAATAATTTTTTTTTTAACGTATATTTTGACTTTGCTCTCTGGAAGGACCATATTGACTGATCCAGAAATGTACACAGTGTTGAACAATGATAGAACATTTGTGAACTTGTTGGAATAGTCTCTAAAAATTCCTAGAATCCTCTCATTAATAAAGTCACGAAATTATCCTATGTCCATGTATTTTATTTTTTTTTAAATAGTCTGGCTATTTGTATGTGATATTATCTCTTTTGCAAAGAGTCTCTGTAACATTGATTAAAGTAGGTTTCCATTTAATTTTTTTTTTTTTTTTTGAAGACTTATGTAAATTAATTCTTTAAAATATGTATGGAGCCTTTGTGGAGGAATATTACTATAATAGACTTCTAGTAACAAAAACACCCTCTGTGCTAACAGATCTCAAATTTATATGTAAACTTCAAGATATTCAAATATGCAAGGCATCCATCTCTTAGCAAGCAAAGAAATAAGAGGAGACTTGTTTTCTTTGTGGCCTCATACTCCTCTCCCTTGCAACATGAGATGCCAAGTAGGATTAGCATAGTGAACAGGCAGATATAAGCTGCTGAAACTAATTTGTTTTTTACCATCAGATCAGCTGCTCAGACTCCCCCTGATGCTGCTGGTCAGTTGTAGAGAGAAGTAGCAATCAATGGAGAAAACTGGACACTAGGGTTTAGATCAACATAAAATGAAACTGCAGTTCATCAGAATTTGCCTAAACAGTAAAAGAGCAAATTAAAAAATGAAAGTGCTTTTATCTCCACAGAAAAGTGTATTAGTGTCTTCGGCAACCAGCAAATTGCATTTCTGTGCATCTAAAGATTTGCTTATTTCTTCACTAAAATGAAAGGACCCATACTTTTTGCTTATGACTTCAAAATGTGAAAAATTGCTCTCATTAGACTACTAAGGGAGTTTCCTGGTCAAGAAAAATCATGTGCTTTGTGAATAAAATGTTTCATCTCTAGTTCCTTGTCCTTACTAACAAAAGTGAATTTATTTATTTTATTCTTCAATTGCTCTATAAAATACTCTGGAATTATATGTATTTTTCACTCTGGTGTTTACAGCCAAAAAGTCTCTCCAGAGGTTAGGACCTGAATCCTCTCTGTTACTTTAAATATTAGACCTTAGTTAATTTCTACTGCATTCATGCACAGCTGGTGCAGCAGAAAATTATGCTCATTCTTTGATATAGTCTCTGTAGATACACACTTGCTTGCTTGCAGCTGTAGAAATCATGAGACAATTTTACTGTATGTCCTTTTCAAACACTGTGAGACTTATAGTTTACAAACCAGGCAATGACATAAGACACTCATTTCCTTCTGTTCAAGCTGTATCCTTGTGCTACAATGAGAGAGGGAAGCAGTGGGTGTTGTGGTAGCCTTGTAACAAAAAATTCTAAATGAAAAAAGGGTTTTGTGACTGAATTCTTGTTATTGAAGCATTCTTCACCCTGCTCAGTGACTGTTTAGTATAAAATCAGTTACAGGATAGTTGAACAAATGCAGAATTTAGAATGTTGAAGGAAAGGTAAGAACTGTGGACAGAGGGAAGCAAGAGAGACAAAAAAGCTGGAGAGCAATGGTAGAAGAGAAGAGAGAGAGAAAATTTGGAGACCAATGGTAGAAAAGACACATTATATATATATTATTATATATATAAATATTATATTATATTATATTATTATATTATATATATATGGTATATAATACATAATATATAATAAATAATAAATATATATATAAACGCATTATATATAATATAATGTATTATATATATATATATATATATATTATACCATATATATTATATATATATGGTATCCTGGGCTCCATCAAAAGAGGGGTGGCCAGCAGGGACAGGGAGGTGATTGTTCCCCTCTACTCTGCTCTTGTGAAGCCCCATCTGGAGTACTGCATCCAAGTGTGGAGCCCCCAGTGCAAGAAGGACAGGGAACTGTTGGAGAGGGTCCAGGGGAGGGCCACAAAGATGATCAGGGGACTGGAACACCTCCCCTATGAGGACAGGCTGAAGGAACTGGGCTTGTTCAGCCTGGAGAAAAGAAGGCTGCAGGCTGACCTCATTGCAGCCTTTCAGTACCTAAAGGGAGCCTACAAAGAGGAGGGAAATCAACTCTTTGAAAGGGTTGATAACTGCAGGATGAGGGAAAACGGTTTTAAGTTGAGGGAAGGGAGATTTAGGTTGAATGTCAGGGGGAAGTTCTTTACAGAGAGAGTGGTGAGGTGCTGGAACAGGCTGCCCAGAGAGGTTGTGGATGCCCTGTCTTTGGAGGTGTTCAAGGCCAGATTGGATGGGGCCCTGGGCAGCCTGGTCTAGCATAAGGTGGGAAGGCTGGTGGTCCTGCATGTGGCAGGGGGGTTGGAGATTCATGATCCTTGAGGTCCCTTCCAACCCTGGCAATTCTGTGATTCTGTGATTCTGTGATATAATTTCTGTTACTTTTCAGTACAAGAAGCATGTCTGATTGTATGTGATTCACAAAGGTTAATGGCTCGGGAGATTAATAAAGTATTATATAATCAAACAAGTGCAACATAATCCTCCAAAGTTTGTACATCATTCTTACTGCTCAGGGCAGCAATAAATATATATATTTTATATATATATTATGTATATATATATATAAATAGAACAAAGGAATTATCTTTGATCTTGTTGTGCGTAGCATGTAATTACATGTTTTGGGTGAGTTTAATCATTACTGTTGTTCTTTGTGCCACTGGTTGGTTACAGCGTATAGAGCCACTTGTCCTAATGGTCAACTTCCCAGTGAAATTACCTTGTGTTTTGTTTGTTTGTTTGTTTGTTTGTTTGTTTTCTGATTTGTTTGTCATAAACTAGCTACTACTTTCAACAGTGGCAACATTACAAATGAGATGGGTTGTTCTGACTCCTTATGCTCTAGGCTTGGAAAGAATATGTCCTGATTTCCTTTTTACACTCATAAAATTTTAATATTTTTTTAAATCTGTTTTTTATTGTTTTTTATCTTTTATTTGACATGCAGTCAGGGTAACCAAGAGATGTAAGCAAGGAAATTACCTATAATTGATAATAATAACGAGCACGACAGGAATAAACTGTATCTTGTATCTTCAGATTTCTGTTCTTTTCCAATGCTAAGATTATCAATTACTACTATATGAAAAGATTATATAGACACCAGTGAGATTATGCCCCTTTTTATACAAGAGAGCATGAATTTTTACTGTGCATCAGAACTATTTATATGCTCTCTTGCTGACAACAGCACTAATTTCCTTCCACTGTTACATATTACATGAGGAAGCCATTGCTGGTATGGATAGGTCATGAAACCAGAAACAGTGAAAGTGTGGGGATCATTGATGGTCTTGGAAAAATGGAGGGAATATTTAGATTGTGCTTGGGTTCATTTGGAGCAGAGCAACCTGAAGCAGCACTTTAGATTGCCTTTTAATTCAAATGATAATAAAATTCATTTTCCTATGTACCAAAAGGGACTGCTGGAATGAAGGAATTAAGTTGTCTTATTTCTCAAGAAAATATGTTTTGTTTTACAACCAAACTACATCAAATAGTTTTTTAATTAAGAATTCACTTACCTCAGTGAACATAATTAGCATTTGACACATATAAAAGGCCAATGAATTACGTAGTATTTTAAAACAAATATTCACCTCAGCTTAGATATACATTCTAAAATGAAATATTCTTTTACAACCAAACTATTTGAAAGAGTTGGATGTTTGTCTTCCTTCTCAGAAAATGTTTTGCAGCTTGGGAGTGGTTTACAGCAAAGAGCTTCATACTTTCATCTAATGCCCTTCCACAGCTACTACCCAAAAAACCCACCACTGTTAACAAAGTCTTTTGCCACATATCTGCAAAGAAGTAGTAGAAGAGTGAGCCAACTTTAAACATAAATAGAATTTATATGAACACTGCTACTATTTACCATTAGCTAGATAACAAAGCTCCTAATTTTTTTTTCATTTCAAAGATGAGCCACAATGGGACCCCAATGTAGTGAAGTATATGCAGACTTGATTACGTGGTATATTAGAAAATTCATCTGAGTGCAGTGAGAAGAGCGGAAATCTTCAGATATGTTCAGGCATCACTGAATTACCAGGAAAATAATCACAGCTGTAATGCAAAATTACTAACATTTCTGCAGATACAACTATGTGAAAGCTGAAAATGCTTCATAAGTTATGTTTCAATGCATACACACTAAAGCTGCCTTACATAATCTTTTAAACAGAACCCATGTTGGCTTTTGTGAATAAATTTAAATGGTCTAAAGATTTCTAATAAGTATGAGCATTATAAGCACAAAAAAAAAAAAAAGAAAAAGAAAAAGAAAATTTGGGGTATTTCAGCTGAACTTGGAATGCTCAATTCAAACAAGATTTACGAAGTACTAACAGTTGATAACTTTTAAAATACTTTTTTAAATTTCCTTTTTCAAAAGCTTATCTGAATATTTTGTATTGGTTTAAACTCCTGTAAGAGCTTAAACACTCTAGTCTGTTTATGAACATTAGAGGGGAATGTAAATCCTGTGATTATCTTTAGAAATAGCAGAAGAAAAGTGATGTCTTGTGTACGGGAACTCACTCAAAATCTGTGTTGGCCAAATGCCCCAATATATACGGTGTGCAATATCACTGTGAAGGTCACTGTTAATTCAAATTCTGTAGTAATTACTGATAACCTTATATTCCCATCAAGCCCACTAATACCTCAGTCCTAGCTTTTGTTCAAAGCAGATCAAAGAGGCACAAAGCAAGGCTTTTCCTGGAGCAGTACCCATGTCTTTTATTAGAAATGATATAATTTCTTCTTTTTTATTCTTAAAGTTGCGATTGAGATCATTCAAGGATTTCCGCTAACTCTAATTTTATTATGATTGAGATCAAATCTGCTGATTGGTGACAGTGTAATAGCCTTAGAAAATAGATCATTATGATTTTGCTGGCATACTTTTCCACACCTGCTTTTTCCATGCCTGCTGCCATTTACGTTGGAAAAAATAAAAAGTTTATTTTCAGTCAGCAGAAGAGGGGGTTTTTTGTTTGTTTTGTTTTGTGAATATTTGGAATGAAGAAAGCAAATCTCCTGTTTTGACTAGATTTGTTTGGATTATTAAATTGGTCCCTAGTTAATTTGAAGAATATCCCCATTATTGTTCAGTTTATTTCATGTTTGTTTATTCTATTTTAATATGCATATAATGTACTTGTAATTCCTTTGCCCTTGTAGTAGAAAAATATTCTGAGAATTTAAAAAAATAGGTTTAATCTTATGTCATTCCATCTTGTAGCTATCTTTTCCCCTTACATCTGCTCTTGACAAGCTTCAAGAGTATGCTCTTATATTTCTGTTGGAAAATTATATGCTCCTATGCATTATATGAATAAATATACAACTTTTTAAAACATACTTATTAAAGAAATTCTTTTTAAGTAAAACTTTGTCCCGTAATAGTCTTTGGGAAATAAATCTAGTTTTTTTGGAGTTTGAGAGCTAAGTTGTGAAAGCTTTGCTAAACAATGCTGATAGTCATATTTAAACCTATTTAGACCACTTGTAAATTAATTTCCTATAGAGTGAAAGGTTGAATCTTATGTTTCATAAATCAAGGATATCAGAACACAAGTTTTTGATAGTCTACTGGAAGTTGCTTGCAAATACTGTGTGTGCTGTGGAAAATCATAAGTCACGTGAATCATATAAGGAACAAAGAAGGCTTAAATCATCAACAGCTCATTGTTAAATGTGCTGCCTTCTGGTCATAAATAATTTCGGAGAAAAAAAAATGTGTCTTAAGAGCTTATCAAAGTATTTTTAATTCTTTTCCATGCATTTTTAATTAAAAAAAAACCAATCCTCTTATAAAGCAGAAGTAGAGTAGAGTTTTGGAATACAGAAATATCAAATTTAGAAATTTCTGTATGTTGTTCTGATACAGGTCTGCATGCACAGATTTTTCCTTTACAAATTTTTTGTAAGAGGATGTCCAGAGGTCCCTTTCAGCCTAAGCTATTCCACAGTGAACATAAACCAGGGTTCAGTAAATGTATTTTCTGTACTTTTTATCCAGAAACCTGAAACCTTTTTTTAATAAATAGAACTCCTGTAAGCTTTTTTGGTACATTCTTGCAAAACCTTACATAAAATATATAGCAAAACCCATCATTATTTTAGATTACTGTGCTCTTTCTTTGTATTCCCCTGAGCCTATAGGAGGGTTCAGCAGGCAAATTGGTTTAGGTGTGGTGCAAATCTTGAAATACTGAAGAAGCAGGTCTGCAAGTTTCTGACATTTTTCAAAGGAAATTAGATACAGGATTGATCATATTTCCACAATGTACTGGAAGACATTGATTTCATTCTTTTGGGTTTATTTTAGCTTTGTTTGTTTGTTCAATTAGGAGATTTAAAATAATAAGGATTGATTTCTATGGAAGTTAACCTGCCTGTGTCCAAGGATTTAGCAATCAGGTTAAAAAATGAGACTATAATAAAAACACTATTATTTTGCATAATACAACTTTAAACAAAATCATTAAAAACTTATTTATATAAATTATAATTACAGTCAAGTATAGTACCCTGTTCCAGATGTGTAAAACTACAGTGGTAAATAAACATATTTTCTTACAATAAATGATGTGTAGGTTGCTTATGGTTGAGACTCTAAGGCCCAGAAATGATTGCTTTGTCTTTGAAAAGAGAATATTAGTGAAGGAGCTATGGTTCACAGTAATTTGGCTGCTAGTATGTTCCATTTATAATGAGTTCTGTTCTTCCTTATCAGTGTAGCATAGCCAGAACCACTCGCTTATTATTTACAGAGCACAGCTTTGAATTGCATGTAAGAGAGCTTACACTCAAGCTGTTTCCTGGTACTAATTTAGATCTTCCTCCCTACATCTGCAGCTAAAGCAAGTTTCCATAGTGCATAAGCTAAGGCTGGAAATAAATCAAAAATATTTGATACTTGGTGAGAAATTTAAATATATTTTCATACACACACACACACACACATATATATATATTCAGTTTTCAAAAAAAGTGCTACATTTCCTAATCTGAGCAAAAAAGGCAAAAAAGTAACATACCCTTGGAGACTTCTGCTAACGAATCCAAGAGGCTTGAGATCAACAGTTGCAAGTGTGGTTTCAAGATAAATGCATTGAGAAAAGTGAGCTTTGGGAAGGTGCTGTGTTCTGCCTACCTGTGTTCAAGGCTAAGTGTATGTTAGAGTTGAGGGCAGTTCTCTCAGTCTAATCCAATTATTCTGTTTTGATTTTATTCATCCATGGACTGATGGCTTCTCATTCACTCCTAGCCTAGTAAGAGGCTGTGAATCAGTCATCAACTCGGTGGATGCTAAGGTTTTTCAAGTATTGAAATACTGCCAGTTAGAAGCAGTGAAACTCACACCAACCTTTCTGAACCTTGCAGCTTTCTGGGAGGTGATTTCAAAATAGTCTTAGGTTGATCTGAGACTGTCCTACAATTGAGAAATGCATGCCCACTTCCTTGCTTCATGTACAACTTTGCCAGCTTTGTACATGGACAAGACTGCATGGTAAACTGTACCAATGCACAATCAAGCTGAAAAGTAACAAGTAAGAAAAAAAAAATGTTGAATCTGTGACTAACTTTTCACATGAAAAAAAGTGTAGATCTAGTAGACTTCCTGGGTGCCCTCTGTATACATACTGTCTGCAGATTATTAGGCCTTGTTTCAGCTATGTTAGCCAGATAATGGACATCATGCTATTAGGACACCATGTATCCTTTAGTGAAAAGTGCACTTATATACTAGAGTTAGACTGGCACGGATTTTATGAGGAGCTTAATAAGACACTTGAATATTGGGATTAAAAGGTGATTGCTGTAACTTGTAACTCTAGGAAGATAATTTTTATTATCTGTGATTAAATCTAAATTAATTTTCCCAAGTGCTTGGACATTCCTTCTGTCTAAGATGAATGGAAAGTCTCTTTCAACAAGCTGATTCATAGCTAATCATTCTTCCGCTCCATGCTTTGATGTTTCAGTTATCTCTTTTCTCTCCTTAACCTCCCTTCCTCCCTCCCTCCCTCCCTTCCTTCCTCCCTCCCTCCCTCCCTCCCTCCCTCCCTCCCTTCCTTCCTTCCTTCCTTCCTTCCTTCCTTCCTTCCTTCCTTCCTTCCTTCCTTCCTTCCTTCCTTCCTTCCTTCCTTCCTTCCTTCCTTCCTTCCTTCCTTCCTTCCTTCCTTCCTTCCTTTCCTTCTTTCCTTCTTTCTTTCCTCCTTTCCTCCTTTCCTCTTTTCCTCCTTTCCTCCTTTCTTTTCTTCTTTCTTTCTTTCCTTCCTTCTTTCCTCCTTTCTTCCTTTCCTTCTTTCCTTCTTTCTTTCTTTCTTTCTTTCTTTCTTTCTTTCTTTCTTTCTTTCTTTCTTTCTTTCTTTCTTTCTTTCTTTCTTTCTTTCTTTCTTTCTTTCTTTCTTTCTTTCTTTCTTTCTTTCTTTCTTTCTTTCTTTCTTTCTTCTTTCTTTCCTTCCTTCCTTCCTTCCTTCCTTCCTTCCTTCCTTCCTTCCTTCCTTCCTTCCTTCCTTCCTTCCTTCCTTCCTTCCTTCCTTCCTTCCTTCCTTCCTTCCTTCCTTCCTTCCTTCCTTCCTTCCTTCCCCCCTCCCTCCATCCCTCCCTCCCTCCCTCCCTCCCTCCCTCCCTCCCTTCCTTCCTTCCTTCCTTCCTTCCTTCCTTCCTTCCTTCCTTCCTTCCTTCCTTCCTTCCTTCCTTCCTTCCTTCCTTCCTTCCTTCCTTCCTTCCTTCCTTCCTTCCTTCCTTCCTTCCTTCCCCCCTCCCTCCCTCCCTCCCTCCCTTCCTTCCTTCCTTCCTTCCTTCCTTCCTTCCTTCCTTCCTTCCTTCCTTCCTTCCTTCCTTCCTTCCTTCCTTCCTTCCTTCCTTCCTTCCTTCCTTCCTTCCTTCCTTCTTTTAAAGAAAGGGGGAATGTAACTTCTACCATGCAGATGTTGGTAAATATCTCAACCGCACAATGTTAACTCAACTTTTAACTGGTACAAATAATTCTAGTTTCCTGCAGCAGTGCAAGCAGTAGAAGGAAAATATACCAGTTTGTGTTACAAGTTATTTCCCAGTCAATATATCTGTAGATAACTAGTGTAACACTGTCCACTGCTGGCAAATCAGATAATTGCACTGCACATTAGAGCGATATGTTATTGGAATGTTTTGCTGAGTTAACAATCTTGATTGTAAAATACTTAATAGTTTAGGTTTCTAGGTCACTGTAGGATTATCGGGTCACTGTGTTATAGTATTCATGCTATTGCTGCTAATAATAAAGCTAAATAGAATATCAGCTTAGTACTATCTTGGTGTTTTTGTAGAAGATAACATTTTTTTGTTGTTGTTGTTGTTTTTGTTGTTTTGTTTTGGTTTTTCTCCTTAATAGAGTTAAGCATGTGCAAAGAAAATCCTTCTGTTAAAGAAAATATTGCAGAATGAAAGAAACGTTAGGTGGAAACAAACAATACCAGATAGTTATGCTAATAAAAATAGCATTATAATGTCAGATATTTCTGAATACCTAAATCAACTTTAAAAAAAAGAGAAATTTATATTTGTCATTAATTTATTCAATAGAAATAGTAGACAATGCACTAAACTTGTTTGTTTAGAAAGAAGGAAACAGAGCATGCAGCTTTTTCTGAAAAAAAAAAAAAAAATTAGTTGTGCCTGAACACCTAATATGAACAGATCTCAGAGGAGAACAAAGTTTACCCTATAAATTTACCAAGGTTGCAGTATATCTACTTTTTCTTCATTCGGAGATCTACCTTGTCCTGGTCAACAGTATCCAGAGATATTCTTTATTACACTGCCTCCAGAACAAGAATACAATGGGATTTTAGTTTTTAGGACTTATTTTTCCTTGTCTGTGTCTTCAAAATAATATCAAATGCCTTGCAAAATTTGAAAATTAATAGCAGATGAATTATAAACAAAGACAGTTGTTATTTTAGCATATTAATTGCACTGCCAATTTTAGATTAGATAGCATAAAAAAGGCTATTTTTTTCTCTACGTTATTTGCTGTACCTGTGTGTGTCTGTATGTTTGCATGTATGCAAGTGCACACAGTTGTGTTCCGCTCACCAGTGGGAATCATTTTATTTACTTACAGGATTACTGGATTTATTTTAGCGGGAATTTCTGTTTCTCAGGCTAACAATTTCTGTATGTCTACTAATCCTTGTTTTCAGCATTTCCTTTTAAAGCTTATAGTGTTGTGTTCTTTTTCTCCTGACTTTCTATGAGATAGCCAAAACCCAGTACCTCTCTTATTACAGTCCAGAAATATAACATTATTACATATTTGCATATCTGTTCTCAGGAAAGTGAGAATCCCTTATGCAAGGTTTTAAAACAAATATTAGGAAAGACTTTAAAGAAACACTGTCTGGAATCTTGATATATATATATATGATTTCCTACTAACTTAAGTCAGAAGATGTTAAGTTCAATGTCTAAGCTAGAATTTATATATTGTATAACGAGTGGGCAGATTATTCACTTTAGAATGGTACTCAGAAAAGGCAAGTGAATGAAGTATTCCCATACCAAGCATCCCAAATTCTTTTAAATAGAAAAATCTTCTCATGTTGTTGAGATTTTATATATTCATATATTTTCTACTTGTATATTTTGGGTGTTATTTGTATGCAGTGATGTTATTTATTTCACGAATAAAAAGACTAAAGGACCTGACTCTCCTATCTAGATGTTGGCTGGAATATAAATACGTAATTAACTAGTAAATATTGTGACATAATGTCAAATGTATATGAAACGAACCATCCATCCAATGAGTGTATCCATGTTTTTATTCCTAAATCACTGTTATCCAGACAGTTGAGATTTTTTTCCTTTCTGGAAATTTTTGTATGATGGCTACGTTTCTAGAGGCCATAAATCATTTTAGAATAATCAAAAATCCAAGTGTGTGAAGGATCATATTTGTTCTGGTTCCATTCAAGAGACTGATTTTTTTCATTGCAATCTTCTTAATTTTTTTTCTGTTTTAAGAGTAGGAATCCTTCAAAGGAAGATATTAAGTCAAGCAAGTATAATATGTATTGTCAACTTTATTGACTCTAGAGGAAGTCCACTGTAGGCTTGAGACTGGATCTCTGTTCTCAGGAATGGGGTTTCTTTTGTTTCTATACAACAAAATAGAGTAGACTCATATTGTAGTGACTTTCATTTCCTTGAAAAAAATTATGTCAATGTCTGCTATTTATTTACGAACTCAAGCAGAAGAAAACACAGTCCTGTTGTAGCTTGATAAGCAAATGCAACAGATGTTGATTTACAATGACAAATTACCACAGAAACTCTTTACTCCTCTGTGAGGAGTCGAGATGGATATTATTATTTTTTTTTTAATGACAGTTGTTATGTTTTGTCACTGGAGCATTGTCTAAAGGACACTGGTGGCAAATTTTTGGTTTTAGCTACAGAAGAAGCAAAATAAAAGACAGTGCATTTCTCATGTTAGTACTTAAGAATCTCTCTTCAAGGGGGCTATTTACTGTAAAAAGTTAAAATCCTGTGTATGATTATTACTGCAGAAATGATGGTGCATTTCATGTTTAATTACTTCTATGGATTTGTCCCTTAAAGTGATCATGGCTTTTATTTTTTTTTTCCATTGTTAAATATTGTTTAAGAGACCTTTGTTGGAGATAAGTTTTGGGCCCCAGTCCTTCAGGGCTTCTTATGATCTGTGTGCTGATAGGAGTCTCCTGTCAGCCCAGGTGTTATCTTTTATTCACCTAGTCTCAGAAGAAGAGGTATCAGAACTAGCAGATAGATGATAGAATGAAAACTGGGAACACACATGAAAGATGTCACTGGAGAAGCATTGACAGTTAGGAGTTATAATCCTATATCTTATCTTGCTGAATAATTGTAAAAACAGTTTGAGAATCTCTTCTCACTGTTCTCTGTAGAAGAATAAAGAGTTAGGGAATGGAAATGAAAGCAAAACTTTAAACAATTAAAACAGGTATTTTTCTTGAAACAGCACTATTTCTTAGACTCATCACTGCAATATAGTCAATGCTAAATTGAACAGGAGGAAAGTAAAGTCACAAAAGTGAGATTAACCAATTTGAAAATTATGTTATTTCTAAAGAATAAGCCAATGAAAACATTCATTGCTCTTCTATGGATCATCTATTAAATATTTTATACCGTTCCTTAAATGAACCTATATCTTTACTAGCATAGATGTGTTTACTCCACTGAGTTGCAGACATGTCATAGGTCACGTTTGGAAGAAACTGGTTAATGTAAAAGAAAAATATTGCATTAGCTAAACAATTGGCATTGAGCTGGTTTAGTGACTTAAATGTTATGCATGCTGATGCTTAGTTTTCCATAGTTCTTTGCATAATCAGTAATCTAATGTATGACTTTATTGCATGGTGGGTTAATTTATTCTTGCACGTATATTATTTATGCATTAAGAGTTCTTCAAAGAACTTAGATACATTCAGTCAAGTAAGTGAAGAACCTGTGAAGAAACTGTAAAAAATATGTGATGTCCTGTAAAGAATATATATATATTATATATATATATAAAACCTAGAACTTCTTAATCAGTAAATTTTAGCAGATATGAATTTTGCTTCTTGAGTACATTGTGAATCTAGAGACTGAAAGGTGAGTGCTTTTGACACACAGCAGTGTAAAAGCATAGATGCCCAAGTTCTGAAGCATATTAGCATATTTAATAAACTTCATTCTTAGTGCTCTTCAAAGTCTAGCATCAAGTGTTTGAGGCATTCAGGATTTTAAGTTGCAGCAGTTCAGACAGGTTAATAGTAATTTACAAGGAGAATAATAGACAAATTAGCATGTGCAAAACAGATAAAATTGAACTAATTCAAACCATTTAAAGCTCATTGCATAATAATATTCACCTTATTATAAGTATGGAATACACTTCAACTTTCTGAAAAAAGCATTTATTACCATAATTTGTGACTTCATATGTGTATACTAGTATGGTCACAAAAAAATAAGACTTTTTATGTCAAAAAATATTTTTTAGATTATATATTTTTAAAAATGAAACATCTACCAGCCTACAGAGTAAGCTTTTGGCCCTATTTCTTCTATCTAGTTCAACTCATTAAGTTAGATATCTTCTAGCTTTGTGCTCCAAGAATATTAAATTAAAAAATTAAAAGTTACTACTGCTTTCAAAAACCCAGCCTCCTCCATTTGTAAACACATTGCATACCTGAGGCAGATACAAATTTGTATTTAAATGAGTAATCCTATCTTTAATACTGTATCGATTTTTCTTATCTTTTCATTATGCATAGTTTGATAGGTTTTAGAATATAGAAAGAATTTAGACACTCAAATTATGTTCCGAAAAAATTATCAGCAACCTTCACTAACTTTATGATCAGTACTGAGAAGTGTTCAGAAACAAAAGCCTAGCTAGAAACAACACTCCAGTAATCAGCCTACTGTCTCATCAAATACACCGGAAAGTTGATTCAATTAATCGATTGGAACTTAAAAACAAGTAATTTTCACTGCTGAAACATCTTTTCATGAATTTACTTTTTTGTTGGTGCTGTTGTTCAATTGCTCAGATGTACTATTATGTATACCTTGTAATTCTAAGGCCTAGATTGGTAATTTTATTCCTAGAGAAGCCTTCCAAATTTGAAAGGAAGTTTATGGAGTAAAAACTTAATCCTGTTTGCTACCATAGCACAGAATTTCTTAAAATAATAATAATAATAATAATAATAATAATAATAATAATAATAATAATAATAATTGCTTTTTCAGCGATACAAAATGATCTTCAACTCCTTAGAGTCTTGAAGAACCTCGAGGTTCACAATATTCAACAAATTCCTTCTAGAATATAAAATAAGATGAATTTGCAGTATCATACTCCAGAGTAGTTAGCCAGACAGGAAAGATGTGTCAACTTCTAGTAAGGAATTGCAATAAGAACTAGTTCTCATGAAACAAGAATATGTTGAACAGCAACGAAATCGCCATTTTACACTTATACACCTCTCAGAGACATCACAATTTTTTTTTTTTAAGGTTTGATTTGGTTTTTGGTTTTGATATAAGTAATGGTTTCAGGTTATCTGGGTTGAAAATATGTAGAGGGCAAGATTCCAGTAGTAATATCTTTTTGTCTATATTGATTTATGAAAGGAAGAACAGTCTTCATAGCTTTAAACAATAAGGATGACAATTTTGATTCTGAAAGTTTTGCAGTCCAAAGATCTAGGCTAGGTTAGGATATAAAGCATAGAACCTTATTTTTAAAAATGGAAGCCGCTGTGAAAATCTATGAATATGTACTAACATTAATGGTTTGTTAAACATATTAAACTTTGTTACTTGAAAATGGTACATTATAATTTACCTTTAAAATTAGCTGATGCTTTGTTTTCAGCAATATACCAAAAATAAATATAAGAAATAAAACTGTTTCATACTCTAGTATGCGATAAAACAAGTAGTTCATATACATGTTATAACTGGTAAATGTCTTCCTCTAAAATTAATTTAAACAAGTAACTTTAAAAAATCTATTTTTTTTTTAATTTTAGCAAACTCTCGAAATTAAACATAAATTAGTAGTTAGAAATGAACAGATGGGAAAATAAAAAGTATTGAAGATCCCTGTCCCTCTTTTCTGCTTTTAATAATTTGCTTGCCTATCCAGACTTTATTGATCAGAAATAAAATTCTATTTTAATGTAGCAAAAGTTATAACTAAGATATTTCTATTTCTCCTAATGCATAAACTTATGTATTTAGTAGTCTTTAAGATAGTAGCTATATTCTCATTTCCACAAGCCATTTGTTAGTCAGAACTTCACTCGGACTAAATTGCACACATTTTATCACAAGTTAAGACAGCAGATGGCTCTCTTGAGTTTTCTTTGCAAAACCTCATGCTGTAAACAACTGCTCTGCATTTTTGAGATGCAAGTAGAAAGCTATTGTTTTTGATCTCCGCAGTAAGAAACGCAATTCGTCCTGTCTGCAGCCTTATCTTCACCTTCGTTTTTCCCTTTGGCTACCACTCTGATCATTATAGTATTGAAAAATATTAGGGCGTTTTGGCAAAAGTCCAGTATTTGAAGGAAACCGTGGAAATAGAGTAGTAGATAACATAGAGTAGATAGTATCGTTGGATAGCATAGGAGAGTTCTTACAGCAAAGGGAACATGAAACTCACTTTATGGAGAGAGTCTCATAAAAAAAAAAAAAAAAAAATCGAGCTGGTTGTACGCCATTCCTAAATTCCCATAAAAATTCAATATAATGGAGTGTTTGGCTTTGTTTCACTCTGCTTCTTGTTATTCAGCCCTTTGTTTGGATACAGGAGCCAGGTCGAGAAGGACATTTCGAACTGTGTGTGTCCCGACACCTCCCCTACTGGTGGCAGGGGTTGATGCTCCAGGGACACCCGTGTTCAGTCTTACTGACGCTGTCCATGGTGCTGAAGCAGATATGAACGGGGAGCTGGCGGGCGGGACTGGGCTGTGGGCGCTCCACTGAGGGGCACATGGAAAAAGACAAAGAAAGGACCTAAAGAATACAGCACTATGTCTTCTCTGCTTGCTACGAAGTATGGAAAAGGGAAGCGTACTGCAAAACAATCACAGTGAAATTTAAATTTGGAAAGAAAGCAAACAAACACCAAAATCTAAAAAACAGCCCTCTCTCTAATTGCATTAGTTAAGGCAATTGTAGCAGTTGTAAGGAAATCGCTGCTGTGTAAAAAATGCCAGACAGAAAATCCAGCGCAAGTGTTTTAGCTGAATCTCTTTAGAGACACTTTCAAATAGAATTAAAACGTATTATCCGGATCCGATTGTGCATACTCTGCTTCTAGTTGGTCTAGAATTAATACAAAATCCTTGTATATGGGAGTTCCTTCCATACACTTCTGTCTTTGCATAAAAATAGCTCTTCGTAGATTAAAGGATTTAGGGAAATAATGGTCAATACCAGAGATGCTGAAGCTTCTGCTAAAACAAGAACCTAAAACTACCAACAGGTCCCCTATTGAAAAGTTGGGAATTATTCTACATGTGTATTATTCTGGATGGATATTTACGCTTAGGGAAGATCTGTTGTTATTTAGGTTTCTTGTCTGGTTTGTTTGGTTTCCAGTATTTTATTTTTAAAGAAACGTCTAGAAATTAGAGCACTTTAAAAAGAGTATACATATCTATCTATCTCTATATATACATGTTATGTATATTTATTTTGTGATATTTGCCTGTACAAAAAAAAAAAAAAAAATGCCTTTCCCTACAGAATGACTTTACCTTATTTCTGTGTAGCTACTGGTTTTCTTTGTCTATTTACCTCTGGTTAGTCACAACTTAGGAAGTTTCACCATTAGACTGGTAGAAAGTGTGAAAAACATTGAATCCTTATTTGAAATGAGAAATCACAGAAAATAGATGAGTTGTTGCATTTTAGATACTATTTATTATGTGAACTCCTTGGGGCAGAAACTCGTTAGACGTTCTGGTTTAGCAAGTTTAAGTACAAAAAGCATTTAGAAGGAATTTTACACAGTGCTGGTGATGCAGTGGTTATATCTGCTTGTGGATGATGTCTTGGGAAACTCCTTCAGCATTTCTGAGACCTTGGAAAAGAGTTTATGTTCTAAGTTTGAAGTCTGTTCGTGATCTCCTCTCTCAGACAATGGGCGCATGCAGGTTTCAGTGAAAGGTCCCCACAGATGCCTAGGTGTACCTCTACCTCACCACCCCAAATCCATCCCATGAAGCAGAACTCCCTGGACCATTGGATTGGTCTCGGCGCGGTGCAAGAAGGGACCCGCTTGGGCCGGGACCGCGGTCCTCCCCCCTCGCTGACCTCTACCTCACTTGGGTATCTGAGTCTTGGGATCTCAGTTTCTCGCATAGCGCTGCGCAACAGCCCCATTGGCGGCCTGAGACGCGGCGAGCGAGAGGGCGGCAGATCCGTGCAGCCCCCGCAGCGGCTCGGAGGGGCAGGGTGAGGTGTGCGTGGTGACAGGGAGTCGGTGAGAGGGCGTGCCAAGGTGCCTCCATGTGAGGAGGGTGCCTCTGTGTGCAGGGCCACGTGTGCCTCCGGCAGCGCTCGGCGCTGTCCTCCCCTGCCCGCGGGAAGCCCCGCACGGGGCGGCCCGGAAAGGTAAAGGAGAGCGGTGGTTGCTGGCGAAGGATCCGCTGGGAACTCGCCGTATGCCACCAGAAATCGGCAACGGCGGCACCCCCCTCCCCTCTTCCTTTATTCTCCCGTTCCTCCTCCACCCCCTTTCCCTCGCCGCCCCTCAGATGGGGAGGACAAAAAAGCTCCAGCGGTGCGCGTGTGTGTGCGTGTGCGCGTGTAGGGAGGCTGGAGCGGGGTGGGACTGAAGGGCTGTGATTACAGCTCTCCCAGGAGAAGGAGATTGCTCTCTCCAGATGCTGATTTCCGAAGCACTTGGCAATCATCAGGCAGGAGCCTGGAAGAGGCGGCGGTAGCCGCCCCAGCCGCGCCGATGGCAGCGGCGGGCGAGCGGGCGGTGGCAGCGCGGGGCTGAGGGGCAGCCGGGGGAGGCGAAGCCGCCTGCCCGACCGGGCGCCGCGCAGCGCGGCTCTGCCCCGAGCACGCCTCGCGCCGCTCCGCTTCGCGCCGCTCCGCCCGCAGCCGCCGCCCGAGCGGGCGCCCGGCGCCGGGGCAGGGCGGGAGGGGCGGCGGAGCACCCATGCGGTGACCCGCGGCGGGAGCAGCTCCCGCGGGCCGCAGGGCGGGGGGGCTCCGCCGCAGCCGCGCCTCGCCCCGGAGGAGGCTACCGCGCCCTCTCGCCCGTGCCCCCGGGGATGGGGCCCCGCCGGGGCTGAGCGCCCCGCCGCCCACCCCCTGCCCGTCGCGGCGCCGGCCGGCGTGGGCGAGCCGGCGAGCAGCCATGGCAGCGGCCATCGCCAGCGGTTTGATCCGCCAGAAGCGGCAGGCGAGGGAGCAGCACTGGGACCGGCCCTCGGCCAGCAGGAGGCGGAACAGCCCCAGCAAGAACCGCGGGCTCTGCAACGGCAACCTGGTGGATATTTTCTCCAAGGTCCGCATCTTCGGGCTCAAGAAGCGGCGGTTGCGGCGCCAAGGTGCGTGCCTGTGGCCGAACCCACCCGGGGGGCGGGCGGGAGCGGGCAACCTGTGGCCACCAACTTCCCGAGCAGGGCGAGCCGCCGCCTCCCCGCTCAGCCCCTCCCGGGGTTCGCGTTGTGTCTGGGGGAGACGGGGCTCGGGGACTTCCCACGGCGAGGTGACAGATGTAGCGAGTCGTGCTTGATCGCACCCCTATCACCACTTCTCCCCCCACACTTTTTTTTTCTTCCCCTTTTCTTTCTCTTGGTGTGTTTTTGAGGATGCATAGTACGCAGCACGGAAAGCTTTCCGAACGTCCGGTGTCTGGGATGACAACCTGACGGAGCCGTCGCTAATGAGTCCCCATTGATAAGCTGCCTGCTTTGTTTTTCCGTGCAGTCTGCAGCCGTGCTACTCAGTGCCTGCTCCATGTTGCCCTAAGCAGCAAGAAACAGTAACTTCTGAATTGCCAAAGAAATATGTCATAGCTGGCAGCTTTGGGAGCCCATGCTTGCATCCCTCTCTATACGTCTGCCTTCCAACTGCTCTTCCCCAGTTAAGGCCTATCAATATAGACAAGGAAGTCTGGCAGACAGTTTTTCTCCCGCATGGATCATAAGTAGTCAACAAGTCCAAGGTGTCTAAAACTGGTACCATGAGGACTGAGTTTTGGCAGTACATTGTGTCAGGACCCTAGAAATTAAAGGAGTTAAGTGACAACGTGACTACTTCCCCGGTTGTTCTTATTTTGTGATATTCAACTCCATATTCAATAGTGTGCAGAACTGGTGATGACTTATTTTGTACTCGTCCTTGGGAAACAAGTAGCTTTAAAACAAAAGAATTGTGTCAAAAAGAGTGAAAATCTTAGGTATAACTCAAACCAGGGATAATGCAATCAGTGGTCACATAGAACATAGAAGCTATACTCTCACTAACGTTAGAGAATGCCACCATGTGTTGTAGATTGGTATGTATAGTAAATTATACTAAATCACCTCTATAAGTTGGCTTGGAAGATAATTCTAAGAAGCATAGTTAATGATCTATTCTGATCGATGCCTCCTGTGCTTTTTTTTTTTTTTTTTTTTTCTCCATGCTTCATATTTGAAATATCATAAATTTAAACGATTAATCCATATTTTTTTTTACATAACTTTATTACTTAGGAACTATTCCTTGTAACTTCTATTACATTCTAATCTTGCCTTTTTTAGATAGAGCAGTGGTACAGGGATGGTGAGTTATCACCATCCCTGCGTGTCAGTGGCAAAATCTATGCAGGTTTATTTTTAGGCAGTCGGCATATGAGCTTAATGATAAGACTAAAGTATTTGGTTTATAATGTTGAATTCATATATGTGATGTTTGTTTATGAAAATAAATTTAGAAAGAAAAATTCCTAACTGAAGAATTGTTCTGGACCACCTGTTCAGTCTTATTTGGTGGAAAACTGTGTGTTTGGCTGTGCTGTTGTTTGAGGAGGTGCACTCCTCAATGACAAAAATTTTCTTTGGTAGGGTAGAGCTTACAGTGGACTTTGAAACACATTTTTTTTTCATTTGTTCCTTTCCCATAAGACACCTTGTGTCACGCTTGCATAAGAGAGTTGAATTACTATGCATCTTATCTGTAACCCATACCACTGGTATAGATGATTTGAAAATGGATCACAACAAGGACTATACACTTGTAAAGTCTGTAGTACCAAACTGGTGAGTTTATTTCCTCTAAGAATCACTCAGATGGAGACATCATAATGTTTGTTCATTTGTTTTTTGTTAAAGTCTTGGAATTAGTGCTCATCCTACTATTCCTGCTGAAAGAATGCTATCGCGCTTTTGACTTTGTATGTTCATGACACGTAGTGTGATATTTGGAGTACCTGTGGATTCAGACACGTGTTATTTAGGAGGGAAACTGAAGAAACAAACAGAAGTCAATTGCTTTAAATGCTGTACTTTCTGTACTTGTTAGCTTACCTAAACAGAGTTAAAAGACTGTTGAATTCTTCACTGAAATTTACTGTCAAACCCATCTGAACAAGTCTTTGCCAAGCAAAACAGGATGCATTTCAAAACATCTGTTGTCAGAAAGGCACAATGGAATTTTGACAAATAGACCTTACGTGGATGATATACAAGGTGACATGAGAGCACTGTGGAAAATGAGCTAACCAAGATGTGACAAGCAGTCCGTATCTTTTTCATGTTATTCAGTGGAAGTACAAAAGAACATGTTAAGTATTTGTTACATATACCAGCAAAAGCTAGGCTCATAGAATGAAGTGCTTACTTGGTAAAGTACTTTCACATGTAAAATAAATGTTTTTGAAATAATTAGGCAGCAAAAATCAGTAATGCTTCTTTATAAATTCAAAACACATGTTTACTCTTTTCTGTTAATTTACAATATATGCACACTTACTACACACAAGATGTTAGCAAACTTTTGAAAATACACTTTATTTTTAAACTCTTCTTAAAAATGCTCACTAATACTCTTCCTGGGTGTGATTCGTGTACAATTCAAGTAATTATAAATACAAGACAAATTAAAATCTTATGTATCCATAACTAAGTACTTTTTTTTTTTTTTTTCCTGTCACGATTACTGTTTTTTTGTTCATAATTTGTCCTTTAAGGACATAGTAAAATATCAAGAGAAGTACGTTTTGAGAGACTAACACTTAGGAAAGGTAGTATTAAAGATAGATCCAGAAGCTCGCACAGGGTAAAGGGTAATATTTGTATTAGCTTACATATTGGCTCTACTGATAGATGCAATGGGAGTTATAAACAGCTTTTCTAAAACTTCATTAATGAATTTAACTGTCAATCAAAGTGATTCCTGCAGAGGACTTATCTGGTAAGCTAACGAGTGAATGAAACCACTTTCATTCACCAGGCAGCTTTGATTTGTATTGTTTAGTATTATGATATTTCAAATTTCTTTCATCTTCTTTTGATTCATCTTGTCATCTGATGAAGAAGTCACTGTCATTAATTTCCAGGTAGCCATGAAGCCAAGATATTGCTTGACATTGATGCCAGACATCAATCAATTATAAATCATCTGCTCCTTCTAGATGACAAATTGTTCAGTTCTATTTATTTCCCAAATTATGTAAATATAATCACAATTGGGATACTTGACAGATGAGATGTTGGGTTGTTACGGGAAATAACCTTATATAACCTGGGACTATCCATTAACAAGAGAAAACAAAAGTCAGTACTTTACCTTTTGCTACTTCAGTGCACAGAGATTAGAAATGTATGCTTATTTCTGCTGCCAATTCTGACTTCTTAGCCTATATTTTCATCTACAAATGTAGCTTCTTTGCTCATCTGAAAAAATCATCATTTGGTTAATTAAGTCTCTTGAGATTATTTTATTGGAAAATATGCAACATTTAAATCAATTAAAAATCCAGGGTAATCTTTATTGTTTCTCTGTGCTAATTCCACATTCAGACTAATAAATTTATACTGATAGTGTATATATGAATTGAATGGCTTGGCTGCCTCTTATTTTTTATACTAATATTTATTAATATTTATGAGCAAGAGAGACCCAGGGAACATGTTCAGAAAATACACTGATTAGATTTTACTGCATCTCCAAAGAAAACATTTTTGAAAAATTCCAGAGTATATCAAGTGATGTCCTGAGGCAGATGTGGGAATGGTCCATAATCTCAGATGTAAAATAATTCTCCATTTACATAGCATCTGGATAAGTTTTTAGCTCTTCCAAGTGTGGAATGAAAAGGAGATTTGTGCATGCTTGTGGGGATATACTTAATTTCTTGAAACTCAGGAAAGTGCACGTTATTCCAGTCATTTAACTTCAGTCTTTGGATGATCTGTCTTTTTGGTGTTTCACTGGTCCAAAACCTGTAGCTTCACTTTCCTATGTGACTGTATCCAGAGTTAATTATGCTGGCAGTTCACTAAAGCCCTTTGCATTGTCTGTGACCTAGAAGATGTATGTCTTTTTGCTGGGCATTTAACTGGTATTATTTGTTCTTGAATACTTTTATTCTAATGAGATTGATTAACCTACAACCCTTCTGGAATTACAGAGCTAATCTTATCAATATATATCTAAAATACATGTATACCTTTTCTTTACTGCCAATCTATCTGAAGGATTGCATGATCATCACTAATTAGTACAAATGAGCCATTTCTCATATAGAATATTCTAAGCATATTTAAAACTCATTTTTTAAATATGTATTTTGTGATTTACTAGAGAATGTCAAGTTTTGTTTTCCCTTGCATTCAGTATTTCACATAGATTCTGCTTGTTAACAGAGGCTTTAAAGGAAAATATAGTGATGGCTGGACTGTCATTCTCTTATACTGAACTGATTATGGTGGCTCTAAAAGTGAAGAATGAGATGTTTCTGAGAAGAAATTGGGAAAAAGAACTTTAAAATGGTAACATAATTTTGGGGACCATTGATTTTTAGGAATATCTCAAATACTGGTAGGAGAATTTTGTTGGTCTTTAACCAATATGTAGTGCTGTACCACTGTTATTTCAGAACATCTCTTATCTGTGTCAAGGAAGTAGAAAAACTTCACTTAAACATTGTATGTCTTAAAATATTATGCTTAGAGTAGAAATCAGACTATTTCACAGAATAGGAAGTATTTCAATGCACGTTTTCTAAATATGCTATTTGGTGATTATTGCATGTTTCTTTGAATTCCTTGTTTGTTTCCTCTGTAAATACAGTGTTTTTTTGTTTTGTTTTTTGTTTTTTTTTTTCCTTTGATAAGCACTTGCCCTCATTTACTTACCTCAACAATTCTGCTTATCTGGCATATATATAAAACTGGAGAGAACAACATTTCACTTTTCCTATTAATGGTCATTTCATTTCACTCTTTCCAATTTGTAACTGCTGATTTAACAATTCATTTGCAAATTAACTCTTTGCTGTCGTGTAATCTTGCTAGATCTCCAAAGTTCAGGGAGTTCTGATCCACAGGTGGCAATCTTTCTTTGTAAAATGTGTCAGTTATCATACCTGTTAAGCTTATGTATTATAGAAATAAGATATCTGGTAAATGGAGGTATTAAGTGAGATTTTGGGAGAGGCAGTTTCTCACTCATAGTAATGTAGCGATGGATATGTTGTAGGTATGGTCAGGTTTCTGTGCTGTTTTTAAAGATTTAATAATATATACTCTATTAGTGGAAGTCCTGTATTTTTTAAGGTATTGAAGTGTTCATTTGATTCAAACAAAAAATGAGTGCTTAAAAATCATTTTGAATAATGAGTTTTTAAGGCTGTAATTTATGAATATCAGAAATAAATTGAAATATGAAGCTAATTAAAAATGTTTACTGCAGAAAATTTTTCTATTGAAGTATTTTTCTTTAGATTCCAAACATAACTTAGAAACTTAAATATGTACAGAAGGGTGAGATTAGATGCTCATTTATTTGAGAGTGTACAGAAGCCTATCTTGCTTGGTTGTACGTAAGCTCATTTTATCTTTGGCAAATAGTAGACAGAGATATGTAGGAAGGTACACCCCAATTCCAAGTCATCAGCTTTTTCTGAAAGTCTTTGAAACTGGTACTTTTTTGTTTTATCAAGTTATTAGTGCTTAATCAGATCTTACATTCCTCCTCACTCTGAGTGGTGTGAAAATGGAAAGAATAGATGATGATGCTGAATAGATTCAATGTTTGAAAAAAAATGAGAAAATTAGTAAAGCTCTGAATTTCTCTATTGAGATCTAAAATCAGCAACCTACTTTTATTGCATTGTAGACCATAATACTTCTGCACATTTACTTTTGCATTTCAATTGTATTAATCAAAGGATCACCTTGACATGATGAAGTTTTGATCTTACAGTTGTTTTTTTTTCTGGGAATGAAAATGTAGGAACACACCTCTTCCTGGTGCTAAGACAGAAACTGCCTTTTGGTGCCTGGATTTAATAATACTTTCTTGGAGCAAGAGGCAAACATGTGGTCAAGTCTAGAGCTCAAAGTCAGATTCTGTGTTACAAACACACTGTGATTATAGCATACCCTTAAATAGGTGTCCTCACTTAAATTTATGTTTCAGTAAATAAATAAATATATAAGCAAAGAAAACTGAAAACTCTGCTCTTTCAAAGAAAAGCTAATACAAAATTGAAATAAATAAATGATAAAATGTTGGTATAAATTTTAAATGTATGTACTAAGTAGAAAAACATAGAGAAATTTTGTTGCCTCAAGGTTTTCAGCATGCAAGGTTGTTTCAGTTGCTATTCACTGTAAAATAGTGAATGCAAGCTAATAAAAATTACTGTAAGTAAGACCTTTGTTGATGAAGCTGGACAAAGTTGACTGGAATGGGAACATGAAGTATATCCTTTCTCTAGGATAAAGGCTAATCTCTAGGATGGAACTAAATTATTTAATTAAAATCCATGGTCTTCTAACCCATTACCCTGATCTAGACTATTTGAATCGCATTGGAGGTACTTTGTTTTTACAGCACAGGTTTGGATTGCTGATGGGCACTAATTGGCATAACTAAATGATGTAACTCATTGATTTTTTCTTAAGTATCATCAAGTACATTATTCCATGTAGGAATGTTTCTGGGTTATGAAACACAAGAGAAGTGTTTCTCTGTAGAAGTTAATTTAATAATAATAATTAAAAAAAAGTTAAAAAATAATATTTTAAAGTACTTAACTATTCATTTACATTGCAAAGCTTTGTAATTTCCAAGATGTAGCCAATGTGTAGTTCTCCTTTGTTACTGTGAAGCCTGCCTCCACAAAACATGTCTTTTTGTTTGCTGGAATATTTTAAGAATTGGGGCTTTTTAAAATGCAAATGAGAGAAAGAAATTTATTATTAGTATTATTTTTTAAACTAGCCCATATTTTAATGGTTCATTGTGTAGGTAAACCTGAATAGAATTTCATGTACCAGTGACAAAGGACTTTTCAAGCCTCAGGGTGTTTTTACTACTGATTTTGAAGTCTCTTTGCAAAGAGATAGGTTAGAATGACTTAAGAAAAGGTCAGCAAGTTTCATCACAGTGGAGATTCTTATGGAACGATAAACCTAGAAGTAGGAGCTGCTGCCAAGGTCTTCTTTAGTGAACTAGCATGACATAGATATTTACAGTTTAGTTTGGATGAGAATGTGCACTTTGAGAGCATTGTACTGATTAAAGTTCTTAATTACCAGTATTTTTACCAAAAATACAAAGCTTTTATTGTCGGATTTTCTATAGTATGAATGAAAATGTTTTTGAAATGCAAATATTTGTTTCAAACTTCATGACAATAAATAGTATATTTTTGGTTTAAATGTAACCGAGTGTGTAATCATTATATATCCGTAGTACCTATACTATGTTGGTGCTTTTCTTGAAAAGCATATTTTGTAGTAAAACAGTATTTCACCCACAGTACGTCTATTTCAGTATGATACTTAGGTTTTCTTTGAAAAATTTCTAACACATGACAGCAAACTTAATTTTGTGTATGAATTGTATTGGCTATTCAAAAAGGCTAGTCTGTTTACTAGAGACTATGTTAGAGATTATACACAAATTTGATGTTTGTGTGGTTTTTCTGTATGTCTGTTTTAATCTATGATTTTTCTTTTTGTGCTTCAGAATAGTTTTCTAATGACTTGATATGTTCATAATTGCGATGAAGCAGGATTTTTCTCCAGTGATTCTTTCTTGTAACCTAAATTCTGTAATTCACAGATTATAGTTCATAACTTTTACAAAATTTTGCAATGTTTACTGAGTATTTAGTTGTTTGCACACTTAACTGCTTTATGCATTGTCAATGTCCCAACTTAAACAGACGCATCTCTAATTTTCATCTGCATAGTTTATGTATAACTGAGACTTGAATTCCTCAACCTTAATTAATACTTTGTATCCCTTCATACAAAATTCTGATGAGTTGAAAAATTTACCGCTGTTATCTGTGTTCCAGTGACTACAAAATAAATAAACTCTTGAACTTCAGTGCTCTATTTCTTTCCTTCATTTTTCTTGCTATGTAATCAGAACAAATACACATGAAATGTGTAGTATTTTGTTCTGAAGAGCATTTTAAATTGTGATATTTGAACTAACAGACATAAGACTCCAGCTACAGAATCTCTATATGTAAGAGGTTTGCATGGCAAGATGGCTTTCCTGGATTTTAACTAGGCTCTACATATTCACTGCAAGCTTTGTCTGGCTTGACTCTGATCAGGCTTGTACCTGGAATTGTACTTATGACATTAGTCCATTATACATGCTTTACACTTGGCTTTTGCTTGCACAATTACAGGATGAAGACTTATGTCGATCTTTTCATTCACACATTTGGGGATACACAAAAAAATAATAATGGATTCCTGCTGCTGTTAATCCCTTCCCATTATCTTCTCAGTTATCTTGTATCATGACTGTGTCAAGAAATGGGACTGACCATAAGATAACACAGGATGCTTTAGTTATTTGTATATAGAAAACTGTTCCTGGAGTTGAAAAGATTGAGAGAGCATCATCTCTAGCAATGAAGGTAGTCTGAAGAAATGCAAGTCTTTTTTGTTTCTAATACACGCTCTTTAGCTTAGCTTGTGTATGCTTTAATAAATTGAAATATGTGAGTTCCACCTAAGGAACAAGCTTGAAAATTATTGCCAGTCAAATACATCAGCAGCAGTCTTCTCTACTGAGCAATTTTTTTTTATGTTTTTAATAAAATGTTTATCTCAATCTCCAAACAGTCTGGTGCACAGATGATTTATACCTCTTTAATAAATGTTAAAAAATGAAGCCTTCATTACTAGCATAGTTTCAGCTTGCTAAGATAAACAATCTGGTTTTTGAGAATCTCCTTTTTCTTCCTTTTTTTTTTTCTCTCTGAAAATGTTTTTTCGCAGAAGTTCCTTCACAGCTCAAGTCTTCTAAACATGAGATTGATAAATCCCACTCCGTTATTACTTCTACTCACATTTTAGTTTTCTAACAAGGAAGAATGAACCACCATTCTAATTCCGGTGTCCAAAGAATTGTGCTAAAATAAGTGAGGGGCCCATTTCCAGAGAGCCTCAATAATGATTTTTACTGGCAATATCTAAGAAAAAGCAGATACAAACTTTTAAATTCCAGTTCTAGAGATCAGATGACCCAAATTTCTTCCCAGAGAGGTTGTGGATGCCCCATCCCTGGAGGTGTTCAAGGCCAGATTGGATGGGGCCCTGGGCAGCCTGGTCTAGCATTAGGTGGGATGATTGGTGGCCCTGCATGTGGCAGGGGGGTTGGAGATTCATGATCCTTGAGGTCCCTTCCAACCCTGGCAATTCTGTGAAATTTGCAATTTGTATACAAGTAAGAAAATTAGCATTTTTGTCCTTTTCTTGGATATAAATGTATTCAGCAAATTCTGTTGTCTAAGTAGGTGTTGAAAAACAGTGAGGATGTGATGTTACTACTCTAAAAACAGATCTTTTGATGTAATGCACATGATTCTGGAAATCTTTGTGAAGTTAGAGCGTAATGCTCTGTAAATATAAAATATTTTTATTGTAATCAATACAGTTAAATCCATCCATCTGCAATATCTGCTTATCAAGGTTTCGTGTTGCAGATATAATGTCTGAAATGAACCAGTAGCATAAGCAAACATTTCTGATGACTTATTAAGGTTGTTTGCTAGTTCACTGGATATTACCTGGCAGATTCTATTCTATGTTTGTTGTGGATAAACAGTCATGAATTTGGAAACTGATGTACTAAAACTCAGTTTCCTTGCAGAATTCCAATAATATCAGTTAACAAATCCAGTATTTGAGCATCCCCAGTGGCACATGCATAGGCTACATGGTGAATCTGATCTCAAAAAAATAAAATATTTACATGTAAATATTCTTAACTGTGTGGGGCTTTTTGCTCATTATGAACTTCGTATCGTGTATTTCATTTTTTGTGGTTTTTTTTACAGTTGGCTTTTTTTTTTTTTAAACATAGCTATGGTTCATAAATGCAAGATAAGCCTGTTTTCTACCCTTTTCTAACAAATACTTAAGTAGTAAAAGGATTATGAGTACTTAAAGGGGAAACGCATTGCTAGTAAATATTGGAAATGCTAGTAAATTACTGATGCTGTTATTCCAAAGCACTCACTGCAATTTTGGCTAAATTTTAAGAAAATTAAACAATGTTGATGTCTGGAAAGAGTATGTTAAATGCATCTAAGCAATTATGTATAGATTAAGTGAAGTTGTAAAGAGAAAGTTTTATTTTTTGTAATTTATCTCCTGATATTAGTATTCATCTAGGACATAACTGGAATTGTTTGGTGCAGTTATATTTGAATTTAGGCTTCTTATTCATGTAACTAGTGTGATTAACTTCAGTTCCTAATTACGGTAGGGAAACCAGCAACTTTCAGAACCTAAAGAATCATAAAAGGTTTGTTTCTTTTTAGGTATCTTTGTTGCCATTAATCATAGAAAAGATGACAAGGAAGACTACAGATAAGACTTGTCATATAAACAGTATTTCTTTTCTATTTATTAGCATATATATTTTTAAATAACAGTTTATGTTCATAAAATGGTGTCAGTTCCAGTTGATTTCCAGATAGGTTTCTACTATCACGTGCAAACAGTTTTGATACGTGCTGTTTTATTTCTAAAGCAGTGCAGCTGTAACACCAGAGCACTAATGGCACAACTCTCCTCCTGAGTCCAAAAGATTGCGGCATACAGTGTTCTTTTTTAGAGATATGTCATAGATGTGTAGGAGGTGAAAAAATGTTTCTTCACTTCTGCCATAGTATCAGCAATGTCTCACACAGTGGCTCTAATATGTTGACAGCTCAGTGAGTCCTGAATGCCTTCATTTGATTGTAAAGTTGAATTTTAATCCCTGTGAAGGCTTTTTTTTTTTCTTCTTTTTTTCCTTTAAGTAGCATGAAAATTACACAGTTTTGGACTCCACTGCCCACTATCACAGAAATTGAAAAGTGTCTTTAGGGGACAACTATTGAAATAGCAGGCTATTTTGGTCTTGTGTTCTTTGCTAAGTTTCAGGAGAAAATTTTCACAATGGACTGGACCTTATTTTTCTTTTTTGAGTACTGGATGAAATTGGACTTTCTGCATTTAGAATGTGTGGTTTGCTTTGTTGATTCTTCTCTCTCCACTTGTTCAGTGATTTTTGAACAGCTGTTAGGTAGTTGGTTGTTGAACTCATTTTGAGTATTGTTGGTTTGTCTGTTTTTGTTTTTTTTTTTTTTTCTGGTATCTAAGCTCCTGTTTCAGGAGAAGATGAGAAGACTGAATTAATTTTCTTTATTGGGGTCATTCAGACCCTGTATGTGGAGAAAGATAGAAATTTTTCTGTTTGCATTCCCACAGGAGAAGTATGAATTCTATAGCTCTAAAAAAAACTTGCCACAAATTTTTCCTTCAAATTTCAGCAGAGGTGTTTCTGAAAGGAAACAAAGTAGTTCTCCAGACATCACAATACTCAGTACAAAGTTACAGGGATTTATTTTGTCATCCTTCAGTGATACTTACGTAAAACTGAAGGAGAGATAGCCACGATGTATTGAGCTGTTGTTCATATGTCATATCATAGAATCATTCAATTGTTTGGGTTGGAAAGGACCTAAGATCATCTAGTTCTTACCTCCCTTCCATAGGCAGGGACATTTCCCCACTAGATCAGGTTGCTTAAAGCCCCACACAGCCTGGCCTTGAAGATGCCCTAGGGAGGGGGCATCCACAACCTTGCTAGGCAGGTATTATAGTGTTTACATGCCACTTACACTTGGGTAACTATTTGTCTGCAAATTAAATGTGAAAAGTGTTGGAATCATAGAATCATAGAATGGCTTGGGCTGGAAGGGACCTCAAGGATCTTCAAGCTCCAACCCCCCTGCCACAGGAAGGGCCACCAACCTCATATCTAATACTAGACCAGACTGTCAAGGGCCCCATCCAACCTGGCCTTGAACACCTCCAGGGATGGGGCATCCACAACCTCTCTGGGGTTGCTCCTCTGTATAACTGTGGCAAGTATATATGGTGGGGATGTTGCTTCCATAGGCACCTGAAATCTTGAAAAGGATATGGCTCTTTCTCCGGTGTCGATGTGACCATAATTATTCTTAGCTTTGCTGTGGCAAGGATTAAATTACTAGAAAGCATGCTACCTTGTGCCTATACTTTGAGACCACTCAAAAAAAAACACCCTAAAAACAGAGAAGTGTTTTGCAGTTTGCTTTATAAGCAGCTCCTAACTGTAGAACATAACAGTGCTTTGGAACTGTGCTGGCTGCCTAAAAGCTGCAGCTTGGAAATCAGAGTAGTAGGAGTACAAACAACTTATTAAACAAAGCTGTCATCTGGGAAAACAAACCACCGTTTAGTTTTGGAGGGTTTCATTCTGCTAAGTATGCTCTATTCTCTATTTTGTCAGAACAGTGATTCCAGTCACATTTGATATACACATCCTGTCTGGGCAGGACTGTTTAGCCATATTGGTAAGATACCTCATTACGCAAGAGAAAAGAATAAAATGTGTATATCTTTCTCACCCCATCTAAAAAAAAACAAAAAACAAAAAACAAAAAACAAAAAACAAAACCTAGAGTAGATTTATAAAACAATGAAAAAGTACTGTAACATGAAACAGAAAAGGTTTAACTTTTATTTTACTAGTTGTGTAATTCCTCTTATCTGCTATGCTCCTACAATTTCATGTGTGAAAACATAACCAAGGGGAATAATAGTTTGTTTGTGATACAGTACTTAATGGCAATTATGTAATTTTGGTCAGTGGAGTGGAGCTGGCAGCAAAGTCAGGTTTCACTATGAGTGGAGAGGCATTTAATGATGAGCAGTGCTGGAAATTGTCTGCAACAGCTCTGAAGTGCAAGCTTATTACTCTATTCTCAGTGTATTTCTCTGAGTTTATTTTTCTTACGGCTTTCTGCTATTAAAATTTTCAGTTCTGTAAAAGCAAAATAAGCCTTAATTACTTGGTTCTGGTTCTGTAAGGTAGGAAACTGATGACCCTAACTAAAGTTTTTATAGATTTTGATAAACAAACTCAGACACGTTGAATCAATTTCCCTGATTTCTATAGGTATAGAAGCTATATGTATCTTTTAAGACAGTGGTTCACATTTTGCCACCTTGAGCTGAAGAATTTGCTTTTCATTCTGTTGCTGTACTTAGCAAATCAGGCTTTGAGAGCAATTACTGCAAATTAGAACTAACCCTGGCAGTGGTGTATATATGAACAGACTTTTGATAAAGAAAAAGTGCATTTAACACTTTGGAGAAAAAGCATATTTATGTGCATTAATTGCATATTATTCTGATGTCCTTCTGGCCTTCTTCACATTTGTAGGTTTTAGCAGTATAGCTTTATCATCACAAACTTCAGTACCGCTAATGCTCAGAATGTTTATGACACAGTCTTTTATGACCTCTACACCTGACCCCCTTCTATACTACTGCTGAAATGCACCAGTGAGAAATGATCTGATAAAATTGCTAATACATCCTCAATATGGTCCATGTTGCTAATTTGATTTTATTTGCTAAGAGCGTAGAAGGAACTTAGTGGAATTTCACATGAGATGAGATATCTCATCACTACCTAAAATCCCATAATCGCTTGTGGCTTTCATTTTTTATCAGTCTTTACATTTCCATTTCCAGATTTTTTTCCTTCCCTGATTTCCTGTACTTCATTGTTGGTGGTCCTTAGTAGCTTCATGCTCTCTGCATTAGAATGTGATATTTCAAGGGAGAAAGATCTCACAAAGGGTGGGTAAGTGATGGTGCAAGTCGATGACTTGGTGTACGTCAAGAGAATAGCTCTGTTGTGGTAGACTTCTGAGCAGGGAAGCCATGCAGGCTGCGTAAGATGTAGTGAGTGACAGTCAAAGCTGTATACTGTGTTATTTATTTTCTGTAATTCATACTTTGAAGAGGGAGAAAGATAATATTTCTGGGACTGTTTGTGATCGTCCTTTCGAGAAGCCAGAATGACCTTAGTATTAATTTTACAAATTAGTTAATTGAGAGGGACAGTTATAACAAATACATCTTTCCCAGTAATCTTGCAGATAAAAGGTCATTTATTTCACAATTCAAAAAGAAGAATAGAATTTTCTACAACACTAAAAGAGGTAATTTTCTGTTTCCAAAGAATAAAACCAACAGAACAATTACTTATCTTTCTACATTTTAAAGCTGAATCAAACCATGTCTTCCTTTAAGTTGACATTCATTTTAAATATACTGAAATGTATCTATTGATTCTTTAAACTGTAGTCTGTTGCAAATAAATACTGGAGGTTTTCTTTGGAAATGTATTTTATTTTTTTCTAAGTGTCAATGATTAAGCTATTATTTGTTTCATAAGAAATTAGACTTCATTTAACATAAAACTAAAATCTTTCTCTTGGTGGATGTTTTATTGAATTGAATCTAAAATAAACCATGCTCAGCATTCAGACAGATTTCAGTACATTGCATTGGTCATCTAGCATACATTCTTAGAGGACTTGTTCTATCAGGTATAGGGTAGCATGCTGAACTTCAGATGTTGAGGTACAGCAACTAACTATCTTTTACATCAAGAGCTGTGCAACTTCAAAACTTTAGTCATCATTGCAGTCATCGTAAGGAAGTAGAGCAAAGTATGGTACATAGTTTAGCAGCTTTACATTTAATTGAAGACAGTGATAGTAGGCTTCACCTTTGCTGAAGAGAGTGGAATGGTGCATCTGTGTGCATGTAAAATTTGAGATTAGCTACTGTTATTATGGAAGATTTGAAACTCTGCCCTGCTACAACTGTAAAGAGTCTCAATAAGAAATTCTTCAGAAAATCTAGGTAATTAATTTTGTGACTTATTCAAGTGGTCTTCTGTTGGGCTACGTTTAATTGCATTTTGTTTTGTTCTTTATGATTGTAACTCATTGCTCATTGGATTGATATTTTTATTTTATCTGAAACAACTTCACTTTTCTGTCAGGTTGGATAAGTTCCAAGCTTCCATCAGTACAGAACAGTTTTGTTAAAACTTTTTGTTGAAAAAGTGTCTTGTGGCAGGAGAATTTTTTTTGTTGATCCCCAGGGTATATCAAACATATCTGTGGCTAGAGCACTCTTCTTTTACGTAGAAGTTTCAAGTTTAACTTCCTTTTCACTTTGGTTCAGACAAAAAGGCTTTAACCTGTATATCCACTGAGAATACTTACTGCCAGACTGCTAGTTATTCCTCTGTGAGTAACTCAGGTATTATTTTTCCCTGGATGAAATGAATGCCTGTGGCACTGTTGTACACTGTGATAGGGTGCTAAATGTTTATGCAATCTGCTTATTGCTTTTGAAGGATCACATCAAATTGTTTTTCAACAACTATATAAGAAAGATATCTATTCAGGATCAGGGAAATAATTATTCATCTGGAATGCTGACAGTCTGTTCCCCTTCTGGTACATCTTTAGTGAAGCATTTACTACTCCCATGTTTTTCTTCAGACTTCCGTTATCCCCTAAGACAGTTATCTTAAGTGCTTTGAAGAGAACCAGAATTACTGAGTAAAGACATTTTCCTGCTTTCCCTAGGAGGAAATAGTTTTCTGTTTCAGACAGCATTTCTTTGAAAAAGTTCCGCTTTCATGGTAGCATTTCAGAGGGTTTTGACATTGATTGTGTTCATACGACTCACATTTGGCACAGGAGTTTCAATGTAGTCATCTACTACATCATGAATTGTTTGTTGTGGTCATTTAACATTAATCAGAATACTTTTTCTGGGATATTTTTATTCCACTGAAGTTCCAGTATGCTTTCCAACCCACCATAGGTTGGTAGCCATGAAGTTTCTTATGAGATTCACTCAAATCAGATGTTGTAAATGTTTCCTATGTACACAGGAATACTTCAGCATCTTACAGGTTCATATTTTGACTATCATGCAGTTAATGAAAGAAAAAGTTATTTATAGGGTGGCATTTTGAAGCAAATGGCTTCACTGTTTGTGAAGGCAGACTTGGAGGACTAGATCAGATATATGCTAGACTAGGAAAGTTGATGACTCTGCTTCCAAAGTCTAGTCTAGAAGGGGTTTGCCTGAGGAAAGCTTAGATCCGTGAAAATACTACAGATCTCAAACCAAGCTCTTGATATCTGCTGGACAGACTCTCTGTTAGAGCGTGAGCCTGAGCTGCTGGGGGACCTGCCCTCACATTGGAGTGGCTGCTCTGCTTCTTAGAGTCCCCAGCGCTGTAGAGCTGAAGAGAGAAAAGGATTTTTTCTCTCACAGAGAAGCTGGCTTCTAATGAAGAAGGAGTGCTTTATGGTGGAAGAAGTAGATCTTAATTTTGGCTCTTACCACTAACATTTGTCTTCATTTAACACTAATAGAGTAGAGACATTTTTCTGTGGAAGAAACTCAAGGCATTTAGTTATTTAAGAGATTCTGAAAACTTCAATATTTTAGACATTTGTTGGTATCCCAATACTATATAAGGTAATCTTCATATTGATTTCCAATTTAGTTCAGCTTTAATTGTCTCAGAAGATTGAGAGAAGTCTTAGGCCTCTTTCCAATATGTAAACACTGCCACAGAAATGCTTTGTGAGTTTTCAAAGGGGATAATTCCGCTGAGAAATTATCTTTTCTGAACCACACAAATCTAGTAGTTAGCATAAGTTGCCCAAAATATAATTTGAAAGCAGATTATTTTATTTAGAATTGTCTGGAAACTGTTGATGAGGGTGTAATTTATTCTTCTTCCAGTTGCATTCATCAGTACATATTAAAGGGCTGAGAAAAGATTTTATATGCTGCCATTCTGCTACACAGATAGAAGGCTTCTGATAAGTTATGCGTATTTTTGCTGACATCCATTTATTTTATTAAGGGTGACAAGCTTTTTCTCCTTGCCTCCACTCCCCTATATGAAGTTGCTCTATTAAAATCTTTCCATTTCTCTAAATGGTGGGATTATTACTGTTATATTATGTAAATAAACACATTCAGTTTAATGTAAACTCAGGGCAATAAGTGGTCTCTGACATGCTTGCAAATTGTGGTTTCTGTCTATCCACTTGTTAACTGTATCTTTTCCAATCATTGTACATCCTTCTGTACAGCGTTTTGTATAGGGACTTCTATATCCTTGACTGAGGTGCAGAAAACCTCATTTTTATTGCCACTTTGGACAAAGCATCCATTCTCTTTGTGCTTCTGCTTAGTTATCTATAAAGTGAGAGTGATACTGATCTCTGGTGTTGAGGATCTGCCTGGGAATCTGTTGGCAGCTAGAACTCATAACAACAAAAGAGTTTTCAAAGTCAAGATTATGGGACAATTAAGAGCACCTAGAAGCAATCTGGATTAAGTCTTTTGTGTTCAGATAGACATTTTCTAATTTTTAATTATTTTTTCTAGTTTTGAAGTAACTTTTAAATTCAAATTATAAGTCAGTTTAACCTTAAAATAACAGTATTGAACATTTTAAAGGAAATGTTTGCTCTTTGACTAAATCATCTAGTTGTGATATGAAAAATGACTTACAGTTTTGTTTATCTGTTTTGGTGTGGAGAAATCATGCAGCATTGCCCACTTCAGTTTATTAGAGAAGAATGGCAAAGCTTTTAGTCCATCCTTTATTGCTTTTTATTTTATTTTATTTTATTTTATTTTATTTTATTTTATTTTATTTTATTTTATTTTATTTTATTTTTCCTTTAATTCTTGAAGAAAAATGTGGCCCTTTTGTTTTGGAAACAAAGGCTAGCTGTCCTATTTCAGGCAGCTCCTCGTGATTTGAAGAATCAGCTATGTCTTTTTTCTGTTGCAAATATAGTGGCTAACATCACTGTTCCCATACATCATCTAACTTTAGACTTCTGTCTTTAGCACTGGGTTCTCTGTCCATTCGGAAAGAAACTCAGTGCACGGATTTGTAAAACCTAAAGGCATACAGTGTAAATACTTTCTCGTTGCTGTGTTGTGAATAGTTTCTGAGCTGTGTCAGTCCTGTGTAACATGAGTTGCTACTAATTCTCTACTTCATTGTCACGAGGAAACATCTAAAATTAAAAAAAATAATAATAAAAAAAATAACAAACAAACATCTCTGCTGCTTTGGTATTTCAGTGGGCAAAATCCCAGTGATTACCTCAGATAGGGAATGGCCATGATCTTTAGAATTCTTTGAAATCAAAGTCGTTGCTCAGCTGCTTTCCCATGTTTTGTGCTTTCTTTGCTGCGTTGCTATGTTCCCTAGAAATAGCTGAAGTGATACTTTGATTATAAAGCAGCAGAGTTCTGGTTTGTTTGCAAAAAAATGCACCAAAAAAACCTGCTGTAAGTTTGTAGCACAGCACAGCTGCAGTGTGAAAGCAAATGGGGAGTGAAGAAAAAGGGGAGGGTGTTTGCTGCACCAGAGACTGCATGCTGCCATCATGTCACCAGAAGCATGACAGTATATTAGTCAGGGTGATGAGAGCTTTTAACTTCTCTTTCCGCTTTCCTGCTCTTCCTTCTCTGGTAAATCCATGCTTTGCATACCACTAAAAATAAGTTCTTAGAAAAATGAAGTGTGGCCTGCTTGACAGGGCCACTTACATGGATTTTAATGAAGAACTTAATAAAGAATAATCAAAGCCTACATATGCCCTTGCATTTGTAGAAAAGTGAATGTGGCTTGTGTATCAAATTTGAACAAGGTCTATATCAGGGATTTCTGCTATTTTTTGTGTATAGAAATAGAGAACTGTTCCAAAGTACTCTAAAAAAAAAATCATAAAATCATAGAATCATAGAATGGTTTGGGTTGGAAGGGACCTTTAAGATTAACTAGTTCCAACACCCCTGCTATAGGCAGGGATACCTCCCTCTAGAACAGGTTGCTCAAAGCCCCGTCCAGCCTGGTCTCGAATGCTTCCAGGGAGGGGTCACCCTCAACCTTTCATGGCAACCTGTTCCAGTGTCTCATCACCCTCACAGAAAAGAATTTCTTCCTCATACATAGTCTAAATCTACCCTTTTCGAGTTTAAAGCCATTTCCTTTTCTCTTGTCACTACCTGACCTTTTAAAAAGTCCCTCCCCAGCTTTCTGGTAGGCCCCTTTCATCTACTTGAAGGCCATTAGGTCCTCACAGAGCCTTCTTTTCTCCAGGCTGAAGATCCCAGCTCTCTCAGCCTGTCCTTGTAGTGGAGCTGCTCCAGCTCTCTGATCATCTTCGTGGCACTCCTCTGGAGTTGCTCCAACAACTCAATGTCATTCATGTACTTCACATACCACGGAAGCTCTGGTGAACATGACTGTTTCATGAATTAGAAATATCCTTTCTGTTATTTTTTTCTGGTTACCTTTAGGAGAGGAAGAGGTCCTAATAATAAGTTGAGGCATTAAGTATTTCATGCTATAGTTAATTGTTATGAGATACATGTAAATATGCGTGTGAGATGTGATGTAATGGTAAACCATACCAGGTTTCACTTATAGTATTGTACACAAAGCACTGCAGCAACTATGGTGAAGATAACGGAGAGTAACCTGCAGGCACTGTACCAAATGGTTCAAGTAAGAGCACATGAGTGTTAGAAAGCAAAACAAGTTTACACCATGCTATATTAGTGAAGCAGTTTTGAAGTTAGTGTGCCAGTGTGTTAGTGTGCTGATGGGACTAAACCAAGAGGGTGCCAGCTGAGCTCAGCACTGCTACTGGTGGAGCTGGACACTGCCTGGCCTGCTGCTGGACTCAGCAAACCTTGCTCTCACCCTGGGAGGCTGAGGTGCCAGATGTGAAGCTGAAGGAAGCCAACAGCAACATTTTCAATCTCTAATCTTTCAGCTTCAAATAACATTTAAGTTATCAGTATAAAAAAGATGCAGGAAGCCAGAAGATAATTTAATATTAATATTCAGAAAGCAGTGTAATTTGTACTTCCTAAGCATGCCTTTTTGCCCTTCTGAGAGCAGTGTCTCAGTCTTTGCTGGGGTTAACAGGGTGCTGCTGCAGTACAAACAAATGAATCCAGAGAATGGAATTGATTTCTGTTTAAAACACACTAATTGAATGTTGTGTTCTGCAAAGGAGTTTTCAGGACAAGATTCCAAGTGAACGGTGGAGTGGAAACTCTGTTGTGAGAAACATCAACAGTTGACAGATTAGGATGCTAAGCAAACTAGTTTAAATTTAGTTGTGCCCATATGGCAGCATTTGTTTATAGTATAGGTGGGTCTCCTAAAAAGAAAAAAAAAAAAAACAACACATAAGAACCTGAGAGGGTTATTTGGGTCATATCATAAATCCAATCCAAACAGAATAGTCTGGGAGAGACTGAAGTTGCTCTAGGGAGGAAAGGTTCATCCAAAAACTTCCGTGTCTCCTGAGAATGAACTGAAGTGCTGAGCAGTGCATGATGGCTGTTCTGGGTGGATAAATAATCTCTCTTGGGTGTAATTTTCTTAATGCATTTTTGACCTTTGCTTTATAAAAGAATTAAATCACACCTTTAGCTGTCCATTTCTGCCCACCAATATGAAGGTACAAGTGCAAAGTCCTGCAGCTGGGTAGGGGCAATCCCAAGCACAGATATAGGTTTGGTGAAGAATGTCTTGAGAACAGCACCGAGGAGAAGGATGTGAGGGTGTTGGTTGAGGAAAGACTCAATATAAGCCAGAGATGTGTGCTTGCAGACTAGAAGGCCAACTGTATCCTGGAAGCATAGCCAGCAGGTTGAAGGAGGTGATTCTATTCTGCGACTCTGCTCTCATGAAACTCCACCAGGAGTACTGCATCCATTTCTGGGTCCCCTAACACAAGAAGGACATGGAGCTGTTGGAGCAGGTCCAGAGGAGGACCATGAAGATGATCAGAGAGCTGGAGCAGCTCCGCTACAAGGACAGGCTGAGAGAGCTGGGATCTTCAGCCTGGAGAAGGCTTTGGGGGGACCTTACAGTGATCTTCCAGTATCTGATGGGGGACTACAGGAAGGCTGGGGAGGGACTTTTTAAAAGGCCATGTAGTGACAAGAGAAAAGGAAATGGCTTTAAACTCGAAAAGGGTAGATTTAGGCTATGTATGAGGAAGAAATTCTTTTCTGTGAGGGTGATGAGACACTGGAACAGGTTGCCTAGAGAGGTTGAGGGTGACCCCTCCCTGGAAGCATTCGAGACCAGGCTGGACGGGGCTTTGAGCAACCTGTTCTAGAGGGAGGTATCCCTGCCTATAGCAGGGGTGTTGGAACTAGTTAATCTTAAAGGTCCCTTCCAACCCAAACCATTCTATGATTCTATGATTCCATCATTCTATCATTCTATCATTCTATGATAAGGAGTTCAAGGTAACTTGCTCAGATGCAGACGTCCATACATGGTCAGTGGAATCTCACTTGTTTAGACTTTGGAAGACACCAATTACAAGTTGTGGAATTTGTCTTGTTTAGTATCTTCATATATGTAATTGGTCATCTATTTAAGAGATAACTCCAGACCTGATAGGTAATGATACTGTTGTGTCTGTTTTAGACCAAGTAAACAGTGAAAAAGAAAGCCATCGTCGTTGAATTGTGATTCAGCAGACTTGAGGAGATTGTTTTGGTTTTAGTTTTGGTTTTTCCAGTTTTGTATTACATATCATAGGAGAAAACACACATTTAGAACTGCCATGGATCTTCACTCTGAGTCACTGCTCTACAAAATGCACTGATAAGTTGTTAGTTGTTTTGGTTTGTTGTATACAGCCAGAAAATATAGACCATTATTTCCCTGGTAGCTACAAAGTGTAGTTTGTATTTTTAGTTAAATGCATTGTTGCCCTAAAGATAATCTCAGCTTTTCCATAATTTTAAAAGGAGAGCATATGTGACTGATATTTTTTTTATTTGTTTTATTTACTTAGGTTTATGGATGTGTTTTATTATTAGGGTTGGACAACAGGAAGGAGTGCAATTTTATGTCTTTGTGGTTGCTCAACTTAGGTGGAGATATACAGTTAAGAAAACATTCTGGTCTGAAGAATATAGTAAGCAGGGAGTGAAAGATAGTATATGAGAATTAGGGCAAAGTGAGCATGTCAATTGAATAGACTTTAAAAAGGTATTGGAGATAGGTGTATAACCAATTCTTTATGGTGAGGGAGATGGACCGTAAGCAAAGGGAGATTAAAAACATGTCATCAGGTCACTGCGAGAACACACTTACATGTGATGAGAGATTAGTTTTTATTTCTTATTTCACTTTAAGGTTATGTATTTAAAAAGCTTTTTTTTTTTTCCTTTTTTTTTTTTTTTTTTTTAAATAAACTTTAGTTCTGGAGACTGAAAGTCCTTTCTATGTTTTTTGAGGTGTTTTAGGGTATGTTTCCATCAAAACTACCTCTGAGCTCCTTCAAAACCCAGCAGACCTTTGCAGTCTTCTGAATTTTGTAGAATTCTTTTCATTTTTGGAGGTGAACAACAGGTACTATTAGTTCACAGAGCTCTTGAGGAGCTGATATAGTTACTACTGACCCTCCACCATATCATCAAAACACTTGGAGCATTTACTCCTTATGAATTAACAATCTGCTTATTTTCCAGTAGGTGATACAAGTATAATTCTACTTAGTTTCTGGTTAGTAGCTAAATCTTATGGATTAAATAGCCAGAGAACCAGTGTAATCATGGTGGGACAAATGCTCAATTATTATTTTTCTCTCCAGAGATATTCACTGGCATTAAAGGAGGTGGCCATTTGTATTGATTTTGTTCTTGCTAAAGAGAGACTTGAAGTAATACTAGCTAGAGAGAAGCAAGGTGACAATATTCATATGCGGTTTCCCAAATAAGAGTTTGGTAAGTCACCATTTATGGAAGTTTTCTGTCATCTGTTAGGCATCAGTGTCAAAATCCACTGACTTCCTTAAAAACCAGCTCCTGGAGTCATTTTATAAGAGTTTATTTTCTGTCTATTTTCATGTTTCGTGGTAGCAGAGATGGAAAAGGAGACAGAAGAAAAAGAAAAAAAATGCACAACAAAACTTAAGTCATGGCTCAATTCAACCTTGAACTCAAAAAACCAAGCAGGAAGTACCTCCAGTCCAGGGAAACTACTTTGAAATACAGATTACAGAAGAAGTAAATCTGCAGTGCTGAATTAGAATGGGAATAGACTATGTCCTTAAAGTACAGGGGATTATTTTCTTGTCTCACTGGCTGAAGATCAGTTTTCCAAGCTGCTTCTGTTAAGACTACCAAGTGCATTTAATACCACAGATTATGAGATCTTGCAGTCTGTAGGCAGAATAAGATTCTTTTCTTTCTCAAATATAGAAATTGGAAAGAAACTTGATCTCAGAAAATCAAAACAGCAGTATATTTCTTCCTTTGTTGTCTCTCCACATTTTTGCATTCTTGCAGATATACAAGTGCTTGTACACAGAGTAGAATAAAGTGTAAGGAAATGTCTGCTCTTTCTTCTGCAGGTCCCTGCTTAATTAACACTTAGTTACACTGAAAAAAAAAAATTAAAAAACAGCTGAAATACTTAGTACAACTTGCTGTTTTCTGGTTCAAAGAGTTCTTAATAATCCCCATCCTAGAACTCATGACATTTCTTGTGTATATCATTTTTAAAAAATTCAGTAGATACATGATTATACTTTTTGGATATGTTACCTTGATTTGTTTTGTGTTGCTGTTAGGGATTTCAAGATTAAACTGTATGTAGCAATGCTTTTTGAAAGAACAGTGGAATGTTATAAAAAGCACTAAGCAATTATTAATGGTTCTGTGCATAATGATATTAAAAATTATTTTATAGAGATTCCATGTGCACTAATGACAATGAATTCATACACAAATATACATTTTTCTAAGTAAATAAATCAGTTTATTCATATTAGCAGTGCAAACTTAAGCTTATCTCATGTGAACACTGTAATCTTACTTTATACAAAAACGATACAGATTGTAATAAATAACAGGTATAGAAATGTATATTTTCCTCTTTCATGATTATCCTTTTCACATTGGATAATCAATAATTCTTTTACTCTGTCTGCGTGTCTTTGGAGTCCTCTTTATATCTCTAGTAATGTTACTTGTTCATGAAGAGGACTGAGATGTAATTTGCATTTAACAGTTCTCATTTTTCTGGGACATTATTACTTTGTAAACAGACCTCTTCAAATCATATTGTTTAATGATGTGGTTTGACAGGAGTTTAATGATCTTGTTCTACATTTTCATCAGTGGCATGGATGAAGGGACAGTGCACCCCCAGTAAGTTTGTTGATGATAGGAAGCTGGGAGGAGTGGCTGACAGAAGGCCGTGCTGCCATTCAGTGAGACCTGGACAGGCTGGAGAACTGGGTGGAGAGGAATCTGATGAGGTTCAACAAGGGCAAGTGTAGAGTCCTACACAGTGAAAGAATAACTGAACACATCAGTACAGGTTAGGTACTGACCTGGTGGAGAGGAGCTCTGCAGAAAAGGACCGGGGTGTCCTGGTGGACAGGTTGGCCAGGAGTCAGCAGTGTGCCCCTGTGGCCAAGAAGGCCAATGATATCATTTAACAGTATTATATCAACAGTGCGTTAAAAAAAAAGGTGGACAGCAAGTCAAGGGAAGTGATCCTCTCCCTCTATTCTGTTCTGATGAAGCCTCATCTGGAGTACTGTGTTGAGTTCTGGGTTCTCTAGTTCAAGAAAGAGAGGGAACTTCCAGAGGGAGTCCAGCAAAGAGTGACAAAGATGATGAGGGACCTGGAGCATCTCTCTTATGAGGGAAGACTGAGAGACCTGGGACTGTTCAGCCTGGAGAAGACTGAGAGGGGTTCTTATCAATACTTATAAATGTCTCAGGGCAAGACTCAAGTGCATGGGGCCAAACTTTTTGGTGGTCAAAAGGACAAGGGGCAGTGGACACAAACAGGTAGAAAGGAAGTTCCATCAGAATATGAGGAATAACTTCTTTACAGTGAGGGTGACAGGACGTTGGAACAGGCTGCCCGGAGAGGTTAGGGAGTCTCCTCTGGAGATATTTAGAATCTGATTGGATGCCTTCCTGTGTGACCTGCTGTAGGGAACTGCTTTACCAAGGGGGTTGGACTCAGTGATCTCCAGAGGTCCCTTCCAACCCCTACAGTTCTGTGATTCTATGATTTATGTTAAAGCATAATGATTAAAGAACAATATAGAGAAATAAATAAATGTTCAACCAGGGAAAATTTTTTCCACTTTTTTGAAGTTTCTAAGACAGTTTATTAATTCATATTCTTCATAGTAAAATCTGTTAGGTATAAATAACTAATTCCTGTTTAATACATTCTTAAACACTATATTAATACTTAATTAAATTATAATCTTGTAAATTTTTATTTCCTTTTGAGTGAATTTTTAATTCAAATATTAAACAGGTTTGGTTTTAGTCACAAGTTAATGTTTCTATGGTTTTATTAATCAAGAGATAATATTTGTATACTAATTGTTAGCGCAGATAGAAAATGAGTCATGTTTCTGTTGGCTTTCTAATGTATGTATTTCAATCTGTCCTAATCTCAGCTCAGTTCACTCAACCTAACTGAAGAGGAAATGACAATTTGTGATTTTTTTTGTGATTTTACAAATTGCTTATGGTGGTGTCAGTAAAAAGTTAAGAATGCTGCATTAAGAGATATTTGTAATCCCTACATTTTAAACCTGGAGAGGCTTTTATGTTATTCAGCTACCAAAGAAAATTGAACCTCTTTGCTCTCCTATGAACCTGTGACATATATTGCAGTTCCTTGCTACTGCTTTGCAACTGAATAAAATCTCTTTTACGTCAGTTATTAGCAGTGTAATTTACCTGCTTGCTTGCAATTTTAAGGCTAGCCAGTAGTCAAAAAAGAAATTTTCTTGAAAATAATGTCTTCCTTCAATATTTTGTGCGTCTGGCAAGAAACTAAGAGTATGTAGAACACCCTCTGTTGTGGAGATACAGTTCAGAAGTGATTATACTGCTTATGTAAGCCGAAGGAATATACTGATTCATCTGTTTGCTTTTATGTATTCTGTCAAGTATTAAATGAAAATAATAACAAGTTAAGGACCTTTGCCACTTGGCACTATTGAGGAAGATTCCACTATATAAAAATAGAAAATAGAGTGTGGTTCAAAATATAATATATTGCATTGCAAATTATCCTGCTATCTTCTTTTCATTGAGCATTGCCATGATAATTTGGACTACTTTCTCAGTAGATTTCTTAGGCCCTTTCCAAATTTCATTCTAAGTCCATTTGTGAAAAAAATACAGACTGAATTCAAATATTTCATCACTTTGTGATACAGCATGAAAAGAGAAACAATCAAGATTTTAAAAATAAATGTAATGTTTAATCATTTCATTCTAAAAAGACAAAATATCTAGGAAAAGGAGAATCAGATTAATTCTTTGATAAGCCAAAATTTAAATGATAATAGTACATGTCACATTGTGTTGCCTTATTATTTTCTAAAGTTTGGTTGTTCATGAGGCATTTTTATAGGAAGTTACCAAAACTGAGTCCACTGCAAAAATGAGGGCACAAAAATGATGCCTGTCATGCAACAGTTAAATCCTTGAAGCTGTGATTAGTGTTAGTTGGGTAACATACCACCAGGTATTTTAGACAGTGAGAAATTAGAAACCATTGAAATTCAATGTATTATAAGAAATTGGGCCCCTCACTACAGGAAAGACTTTGAGGCCCAGGAATATGTCTAGAGAAGGGCAACGAAACTGGTGAGGGATCTGGAGCACAAGTCTTATGAGGAGCAGTTGAGGGAGCTGCGATTGTTTAGTATGGAGAAGAGGAGGCTCAGGGGAGACCTCATTGCACTACAACTTCCTGGTTGTGAGGAGGTTGTGGTGGTTGTGATGAAGAGGGGTTTGGCCTCTTCTCCCAGGCAACAAACAGGACCCAAGGAAATGGCCACAGGTTGTACCAGAGGAAGTTTAGATTAGACATAATGAAAAAGTTTTTCTCTCAGAGAGTGGTCAGGCACTGGAATGGCCTGCCCAGGGAGGTGGTGGAGTCGCCGTCCCTGGCAGTGTTCAAGAGGAGTCTGGATGAGGAGCTACGAGATATGGTTTAGTGCTTGAGGAAGCAATGGAAATGGAAGGATGATTGGACTAGATGATCTTGTAGATCCTTTCCAACCTTGTGATTCTATGATTCTAAATATGGATCAACAGTGGAAGGCAGTACTTGGAGAGAAATCACCAACAAAGCCATATGTCGGAAGATCAGAGTAATTGAAAATGTACAGTATAGTGCAGTAGGAAGTGAAATGAAAATTATTGAAGAAAGTTACTAACTCTAACCTACCATGATCTGCCTAAAATTTTTGTTTGAAAACCATGTAGTTTCATAACAGTCTAAACCGCTTTCCTTCCCAAGAAATACCCTGCAAAAATAATGTAGCTGGTAGAGGAGACTGTTACCAATTATGCTATAGGCAAGTCTCATTAAATCCAATCACCCTGTGAATCTGAATAGATAAAAATTATCACAGTGAGAAGCCAAGTTGATGTAATTCTACTGACAATCACATTTGCTTAAGTAAAACCACATAGGAAGAAGTAAATTTCATGTAGTTAAAAATATATTGTAGATCCTAGAGACATAACATCAGTGCTCAAGAGATCCTGTTTTGCAGTTTACACCAAAAAAAAATCCCAATAGATAGGCAGTGACACTAGCACAGAGGGTATGATTCCATGCTTTCAAGAAAAGCAATCATTTTGCAGAACTCTGACTTGCTTTCATAGTTTACGAAGAAATTACATCAAGACAGTGGAAATGCGAATGACAGTGCAGACAGATAGGACTTTGTGTCTCTCTTAAATGTGTTCTCAATACGAGGTTCTGCGGGAGATGGGTTTGTGATGTTAGGCATGAATGGACAAAAAGTATAGTTAAAAATAAACACCAAAGTTGAGTGCTCTGCAATCATTGTGGAGACAGAAAAATAAGTGAACACAGAGAAATAATCTGTCTAACAAAGCCACAGCATTTCAGAAAAAGTACTATTATTACTTATGGGAACAGAGAATAATGGAAGCTATTGCTTTTCTGAGTTCACATTATGTCCTTTTTCTGTCTGTCCTGAATTGAGCAAAAATTCTCTATGAAAGATATTTTATTTTAAAGACTTTAATTAGGTTTAGTTTTCTGATGTGTATTACAAGATATTGAAAATATTACTCCTAAAATAAGAGAACATATAAGTGTCCATACTGTATCATTTTCTATTAACAAAGAGAGGTAGTAAAAACAACACAATCAAAAAATTAGAAACAGAGTTTCTGATTGTCAGAGAGACAAGACAGTTACAGGAATAAAAAAGGAGTGTGTAAGGCTTTTGAGTGCAAGAGCTATGTTATAAGAAGAGTTGCAGAGTTTAATATTCAAAATGAAGAACTTGATGGCTTTAGATGAACATTCAGGTTTTTGTCGCCTTTAAATGAAGCACAAAATCTTCCATTTTGAACTCTTTATCGGCTGTGTGCTTTAAGAAGCCTTCCTTCTTGATTCTGTAACACGTATCAGAGGATCCTGCTTTTCTGAGAGTTGGGGTGATTGTGCTAAACCTGCTCTTTTGTACCACCAACAAGATTAGGAGAATGATGAAATTCCCTGTATTGACTGTATCTCTCAGTAGTGTCAGAGTAGTGCCAAAAAAAGTACAACAACAACAGTGTGCTTGAGAAAAAGATCACTTTTGGAAACTGGGAAAAGTGTTCCAGTAGAAAAAGGAATACTTTAAATGAGAATCCAAAGGGAAAAAGGGAAGTGTCATTTTGTCCCTCCTTCTGAATCTGGAAAATATTTCTAAATTACTGAGTAGTACTGACACGTCTTAAAGTTTTGTATGGTCTTCAAGACATTAATATGAAACATTAATGAGTTTCTGCATGAAAATGAGGTGCTGGAAGCCGCCTTTAGCTGTGTTCTAATGCATAGGCTCTAATGCTACCTATATTGGCCAGGCTGGCTTCAGCCATGAAGACTGCATAATTCACAACCCAAAACTCTATACCACACTATAATCAATATATTCTTTTGTGAGAAGGGCACAAAGTGGCCTTCTGCACATCTGTAGCCTTAAGTACTAGCTGGTAGGTGGGTGTGAGGGATGTGAGATGCCCCTATGCTTTGAGTGAGTGCTGTGCTTCACAATTTCACAAGAAACCTGTGAGTTACTTTCCTTTTTTTTTTTTTTTTTTTTTTTAAATCCTAAAAGAGGTTAGAAGTGTTTTTTGATATTTCAAATTAGTTTTAAAAGAAGATTCTTAACCAATACTGTCAGTAACATCAGAGAGCAAGAAGTGGCAGTCAAGGTTCAGTGACTATTGGAGCAGCACAGAGCTAAAAAAGATGGCTGGTGCATTTTGGACCACTGTGAGTTTAGTACTGAACTGTCTGAAAGTTAAAAGGCAGGATGGAAATACAACAAATAAAATATATTAAGTGCAAGTAAAACATGAAAGACCTAGAGCTGCCAGCAGTTAGCATGGGTTTAATGCTATTCTATATGAACAAAATATACTTCTTGATATTGCCATTTGTGTGACTCATTGAGGAACTTGTGTCAGATCAGTAATTGGCTGGTTAATGCAGTTTATTCTCCACATGAGCAGATAAGAGATTAAGTCAACACTTGCCATTTCTTTGTGAGGTCAAATGTATTTAGGATGCTTACTCAAAAGAAAGAGTAGCTAACAAGTGCCAGGCCAAAACAAACAAACAGAAAAAACAACAGCAAAACTTTGGTAAAAATTATTGATTTTAAACTATAACTTCAATTTTAATTCTTAAACTTCTGCACCAAAAACAAGACAGAAGGAGCATGCTGTAAAGTCAAAACATCAGTGGATTTTAAGGGATTTCGTTTTCATGATATTAAAGTATGATGGGTGTCCTTGCCGTTGTTCTTTTAGCACTGCAAATTCATCTATGTCTGAACAGAAAAAAAAAACAGAAAAAAATAAAAGCTGCAACACATTTTTAATTTTTTTTCCTTGTTTATTTTAAAACTACGCAAGTTCTGAGGAGTGAGGGAAGAGGAGATGCTAAAACCATTCTGTTTGTAAATAGAAAGCATTTTGTTTTATTATTTGGCTGCATTCTCTTGTCTTTCCCTTTCATGTAGGAAGAAAAAGGCATGTGTGGGATGTTAAAGGCAAGGGTAATTGCTTTTCTGTTTAACTGCACAGCTGTGGTGGGAGTTACAAGCATGAGATGTCAGGTGCACCTGTAGAAAGACAGCAGTCATCTTTTGGGTGTGTTTCGGCCACTGCTTTTAGCATCCGTTTTCAAATAGACCATATTAACAAAAAAAAAAAAAAAAAAGTGTGGGCAGGAAGGATTTGGGAAACTCATTTGCAAACAGTTTGAAGCAGAGAGTGTTTCGTGATATTATCAAGTGGCAATGGTAGATAAAATGCTGTAATAATTCAGGGATCAGAAAATTTCTCCGTACTATTTGCTGCCCAAGTGTTTCAAAAAGGACCTGAAATAATAATTTATCTTTCTGCATGGAAAAGGGATGAATTCTTTGCCTAGCAGCTTGTCTGTTTCTTGTTTAAGATATTTACCTTAAGGCTATATGGAATAGTCTTTCTGACTATTGCTTATTATGAGATTAACAAGTCATTGCATGCAACACCATCGCTAAATTTGCTTTGCCTTTTTGCTAGGATCAAATAAATACTATGTCTTATTGTTAAATTCTCCCAGTATTTTGAGCACTGTTCAGCTAAATCATGTAGTTTGTCTCTTACTTTTATTTATAGATCCGAGGTGCTATTTTAACTAAATGTGGCAAGCAAGAACAAGTAAAAAAATGTCTGTTTCCATTTCCTGACTCTTATTAAAGTTTTAATTTTGGCAAGGACAGGTAGAATCTTGAAGCAGTAAACATCTTCATAGGAGGGTGGGTAAATAGGATTCTAATAATCCACAGGAGAAAGGTTAAAAGTTGCAATTGCTACATTTTGTGGGGGAAAAAAGAGTTTTTCTGCTATGTTTTGCCCTATAGAGATCTACATGACATAATCGAAATATTAATTAATATCACATTATTAATAGTAAATTTTGGTTTGGGATGAAATATTTAAGTGAAAAAGACATGTTTTGTGATAATATTGTTCAGTTCTCTTACAACCAAAGCTAATAAAACTATATACCTAATAAGATAAAACACATGACTAGAGTCCTTTTTTTTCATGTTTTTAATAGTTCTTATTTTGCTGAACTTGAGTGAATGAATAAAGGGGGAACTCATGCCCTGCCACATCATATGAATCCTGAAATGCTAGGTGAAATGCATAGCTTCTCATCAGATTATTTTCATTAAAATGTAGTTTTTGCCCAGAGATGTAGCTGATGCCCTGTCCCTGGAGACTTTCAATGTGAAGCTGGATCTGGACCTGGGCAATCTGCGTTAGCTGTGGTGTCCCTGTTCATTGCAGAGGAGTTGGACTAGACGGCCTTTAAAGGTCCCTTCCAACTCTAAGGATTCCATGATTCTAGTTTGGGACAGCTGGTAAAATGCGGTTAACTTTAAATAATGCTTCTGGAGAAAATGATTATGTGATTTCTTCTTAGTAGATTTTATTAATAAATTTAAAAATAAATAAAACTATAAAAAACAACATTGAACATCACTTCTAAATTTTATACTTTTCCCTGGAAGCAGTAGGTGTAAGCAGTAGGTTGACCCTAATTAACCTTCTGTGCAATACTTTCTTTAAGCTAGAAGCTGTTTTTTTTCATGTTTGTTTGGATGTAGGAATGGTTTTTCAAAATGCTGATATTTTTTCCTGCGAATACTTTCTAAGCCTGTAGTTATAAGAATTTTGCTTAAATTATTTCCTTTAGTCTTTTAAGATATAATATACATATGTATAAAGCAAGTATATTTAATTTCCAGTTTGGAAGTACATATTGAAAGCATGCATTGGAAGAAGTAACATGTTTTATTTTCAAATGATGAAAATATTTTTGAATTGCCTGATATAGTTAAGGAGTACTTTGAAGCATCATAAATTTTTCTGTATTTATATATTGGTTTTTAAAATATTTTTTTCTGAGTATTCTTGTACAAAACTTTTGCTCGTAACAATCCCCAGAAAGCAAAACTTATAGTTAAAACAAAAGAAAATAAAACAAAAACAGACAAAAACTTTTGATGTGCTTAAATGTTAATCACGGAATATTTATATTATTTATGTTCGTGCCCTGAAACTTTTAGTGCTAACATTTCTAGTAACAGTTTCTATGATATTTACAGTTTAATCTTATATTTCAAATTTAGATGCGTTTATTGTTTCATATGACTTTGTGTACTTAAGGAAAAATTTCAATTTTCATGAATACTCCATGAACTGAGAATTTGTACAAAACTTCAGAACATTCCACTTAACGAAGGGTTTTCTTATTAGTGTTTACTCTTTTCTTTCCTTAGGATAGTGTAAGTAACCCAGCTTGACTGATAGTGAGAACAATTATAATCAGTTATAAACTGGCTACAGTTTTGCATGAAAATTGTTTCTGCCTTGCTTAAAAATTCACTATTCATTTTATTACTTTTTCTGTCTCAAAGTCTTTATGATTTTAGTTCATTATTACAAAGTTGTGCATGATGCTTTTAATGCCACGTCCCAACATATGTATAGTTTACTGAATGCCTAAAGTTGGATGTAATAGTTTATGTGTAAAAATATTACTCAATATCAAGTATAAAGCACAGGTAGTGCTGTTTGTTTTCTTAAGATGTGATGCCCTTTTCCGCAGCAATGAACCAATTCTCCAGCATCTTGATATGTGGTTTTGTAAGGCACTGTTCTTGAGATGAATCATAAAGTTGTCACTTGGTAGCCCCCTACTCTATGCTTGACAATGATTTTCACAAATGCAGAGTTTTAAATAGCGTAGCTTAAATGTTCAGCCACCTGAATTTCCCATTTACTTTTAGCTTACTCAGGTATTTTTCATTTTGTTTTCTGCTGAAGAAGGGTTATGGCAATCATCTTGCTATTATTGTAAATGTTATTCCCTGGGGGATTGGAGAGGACAAATGAATTGTATCTGACTCCAGGCTGGTATTTTGGGAACTCTTCAGGTGGGACTATTACAAAATATTGTACCAGACAATTATGTGACTTTGGTGCAGTGTGAAAGAAGGTAAATGCTTTTATGCAAGTGATATTAAAATGTATGTTAAGTATAGTAAGTTACTAACATTTATGCAATGTGTTTGTTTTTAATTTTTTTGAAATATTTTGTTGATTTCTGCAAGGCTCTCTACTTGTTGCTGAAGTCTGTTTTTTTTTCTTGTTTTGGTTTTTGTTTGTTTGTTTGTTTGTTTTTCTAGAGCTTAATGTAGTTTAAGACTTTTTAGTATGGCTGCTTGGGCTACTATTCTTTCGTGTTTGTTTTACCGCTGTTAATTTTAATTAAGGACATTCAAGGCAGATAAGAGGACATGAAACCGGTGTAATAATAATTCTGTGGAAAGATTTTTCTCCATCTCCACCAGCAACCACCCTGTTCTTGTACAACTTTAAGATGGCAATGGTGCTGCATCAAACTTCCCTCTACAGTGAGAGGAAGTAGGGATAACTCTTGGAAAAAGTTTTGAGGCTAGTGACAAAATATGTTTGTCTTTCAGATCCCCAGCTCAAGGGTATAGTGACCAGGTTATATTGCAGGCAAGGCTACTACTTGCAAATGCACCCCGATGGAAGTCTCGATGGAACCAAGGATGACAGCAGTAATTCTAGTAAGTGACTGCCATAGGGGAATGTCTTAATCTCACATGCAGATTGAATCATTGAAGTGTATACATGCAGACACAGTTTTAATGTTTTTGGAGGGTTTCTGAATGTGTTTTGTCAAAAGCAAGAGAGTTCTGTCAATTGCAAGCCTAATAACCACCATCACTTCTTGCACAGGATATTGGCCTAAACATTTGCCCTCTGAAGGTGTAAGTGCCGATGGACCTTGGGGGTGAGATATTTAGGCCATTTATTCTTTTTCTTCTGATAGCTTTATAAAAATGATAAAATTATGTAATGTTTTTGAAATTAAACTACGTATTTAATAGAAATTTATCTTCAAATTAATAACAAAAAAGAGATAAGGAATCCAAAATCATTTGCAAATCTGATCATATGAGCCTTGATTCAGCAAAACAAATAAATACATGCTAATCAAAATCCTCCTCAAAGCATATGATGAAATGTCTTGCTGAACTGGGGCTTGATCATCCTACAGTCTGTCCCTATACCAGCAAAAATTCCAGTGATTTTGACAGGATTTCTGCCAGTGTAGGGACTGCTACAGTGGGAATTCTTCAAAAATACTGTAAACAAAACTGGTCTTGAAGGACAGTATTGATCACTACGTTGGTGTTATTTTCCTATGATACTGCCATTCAATGTATATACATATACACATTTGACAGCTTCAGCTCAAATGTTAATTAAGCAAACCTATTCTTACTCTGGAGTTTTAATTTTTCATTTAGGAGAGAATATGTGTATTTTGTTTAGTTTAATGCAAATGGAATATTTAAGTGATTTATTTATGTGTGGTCTTGGGGTCTATTTTAAGCATTTTTAATAAAAAAGATTTATCTGCTTATTGTGCACTTATAAATAAGCCTTTAATTTCATTTTTAAAAATGTTGGAATTAGACTATAGAAACTAAATTTAGGGATTTGAGGTTTCTTCCTGAGTGAGATTCCCAGTTTTACCTGTTAATGCATGACTCTCGTATTTAACATATTTCATCAACATATAGCATGACCATGTTTTATTATTCTACTTTTCTAGAACTGAAAAAAATAATTGATTAATCTACTTTGATGTGTATTTCTCTCTCTGCTCAATTTCTGAATGGTTCTTTTTCTTTCTTTTCTTTTCTTTTTTCTTTTTTTTTTTTTTTTCCTGTTCCTTGTTGGTTTGTCTTTTTTCTTCCCTTTTCCTTGGTGTGTTCATGCCTCATGCCCACTTCTGTACTGGACCTAATATCAAGAAGTATTTAAGAGAAGCTTTGCCTTTATGAAGTCTAAGAAACATGTCTTAGAATGCAAGCTTCTATTTCTCTCTCTCTTCCTGCCTTTCTCTTATTTTCAGCTTCAGTGAAGAGGTGTGTATGACAGCAAAAATTTTGGAACATTTTATGTCATTTCTACTTTTGTCTCTTAGAAATCTACCATCATGCCATAATTTCCTTGTTTCACTGTTGTCAGTTTTACAAATCTTTTTTATTTTTGCTTACTGTGTTATTTGCCCTTTCTCTCCTCTCTTCCTCACCTTCTGGATTTCCATCTGTCTTTGTATCTCTAACTCTTTTCAGTTGTTCCAAAATTCAGAATGAATATTATATATTATAAATATTTTTAAATACAGAACTTGTCCAAAGACAACTAAATTTCATATTTTGAATAAATGCTGTTAGGTAATCTTATGTTTTACTTCAACATTACTTTTTTGGCTAAAGTGATTCTTTCTACAGAGGAATTCTTTCTCTCCATCTAATGTGCTTCAGTAGTCCAATTTTATAATGATGTTAATTAAAGACATATTAAATCATAAAGATGTATAAAATCAGTGTGTTTGCCAGGAAAACATACAATTTCCACATTAAATTTTGATAATATATCTAGTACTATCAACACTGTGTCAAGAGTTGAAAAGATTGATTCATTCAGTATAGTCATGAATATAAAAGTATTTCTTTTGTGCTGTCAATCTTTCTCTTCAGTTCTCTTCTCGTTCCACTCTATTTCTTTCCATGTCTTGTTGAACTTTTTGGTTATCTCTTTTCTTTATTTCAGCATATTTTGTTTTTCCTTTTGTACTTAAAAAAAAATGATTTGCTTGTGTATATAATCCTTAGTCTTCTGATCTGTTATTTTGTGAGCTCCTCATTGTGATAATTCATGTCTGATGCTTACCGGTAAATAAGTTTTGGCAACTGCAGAGGAGGAAGCATGGCCCCATACAGTTGAGTTTCGCTTGGGAATGGGAAAGTTTCTTTTGACCACTGAGCTACCAGTCTGCCTATTTAATCCACCCAGTGAGCGAGGAGACACATTAGCTTTCGATAGGACTGACTGTATGCTTACCTTTCATTTGTTTTGTAAAAAGGAAGGAAATTGAGACTCCTGAAGGGCATGCATCTCTGTCAGCCTTCTAGGCATGTTCTGTTCTATTCAGTGTCACCACAGCCTGTGAAGGAGTCCTCATCACCTTCACAGCTTCCAGGTAGCTTGCTGTTTTGGAGAAGCCAGTGAGTGTATATCAAGGGAGAAAAGAGAAGTGATTTTTGTTTTGAGCAAGGAAACTGAAGCTTAGTCATTCTGCTACTTTCTGTTCTGCTGCAATTTATTGTATCAAGCAGTTAGAAGACTGCTTGAAGTTAAAATTCCCTGGCGTGTATGTCATTTTGTACTTATTTTATATGTACACTAGTAAACATAAAAAAATATAATAAACATACACTGTTGGAGTCCCAGTGTTATAGCGCATTAGTGTCTGGAAAGACTGAAATGTGGTCTGTTCAGGTTGTTAGTACTCTTTTTTGTCTTTAAAGCTTCTTGGTAATATTTTTAATGTGGCTTTTTGCTTCTATCTGAAGTCGAGTTCTACCAGTGTTTTCAGTCAGCTGTTGTAGCATAACCCATTGTAAAGTGTCAGCCATTGCAAACAGAATGATGAGTTTCCATTCATTTTTGTAGTCTTCTTTTATGTATTTTACAAGACAGTGTTGTATTGTGATAGAATATGATATAATGGATCTATTAGCTAGTATTTAACAATGTTAAGTTTCCTCAAATCACATCAGCAAAGTAGGGCTGTAATTTTGCCAAACTCTCAATAATCTTTGTAGAGAGGCTTTATTACATTTCTTCTCTTATTTTAGTTGTTTCTCTTTTTTCCTTCATTCAGTGCCTCACAGTTTCTGGTATTTGTTTTGTTTTGTTTTGTTTTGTAGTGATGGCAGGAGTGACTGTGGTTAAAGCTGTAGGCTTTTATGCTTTTGTCTTGCTCAGTATAGCCATCCCTCTCTTGCTTTGATTTTAGAGGATTTACAGTAGCGTTACTTGATGCAAGTGGAACTTGCTCTAGGAGTAGGTGCTTACAGTGATATCATGGGCCTCATGTTATTACTTTGGAAAAACAACAGAAGCTATAAAGAAATAGATGTCCTTTTTGTGCTTGTTATAACAATCATTACATTCTGCTCCTGATCTCCCACACAAAATATCTCTATTTCTGGCTTTGGTCTATCTTCAGCATTCTGTCTCATGAGTGAAAGACAGTTTTAGTACGAAGACTAATTATGTTTGGGAAACAGGGAATTCTGATTCTTTAATTTCTGAGATGGAAACTCCAAATCTCTTGGCCCTTGTAGCTTATCTATATTCACTTGCAAAGCATACCTCAGACAACAACCACTGAAAAAATTCAACACTGTGATACTTCCTTTGATACACGGTAGACGTGATTTTAACACTCAGATGTTGTTATTTGGGCATCTTATGAAATTACAGTCATATTTAATACATATTAAAAGGCCATTGCTCATCTGTAGCCGTTATTCATGAACTGGTAAATATCAGACTTAGGACTATCCAAGCAACTTTGACTTGGCTGTGCTGTGCACATCTCTTGCTTCATTATGCTGCACCATGCTTTACTTCCTTCATGACTCTTGGTGCCTAGAAGAGCTAGTATTCAAGAACTCATGCTCCCATTTAACATGCCTTTAGTTTCATCATTTAATGCTGTTCCTAGAACTCCATTTATATTTTCCAAATTGAATATGGAAATTTTAACTTTTTTAATGTCTTTCTAAGGTACCTACCACTAGAATATTTTGGTTTGAAGATATTAATAAATAACCTTCACAGCATCTGGTAAGATAAAAGAAATAATTAGACAGAAATAAGCATATGGAGATTAAAAAACAACATCTGTAATGTGGTTAAATATAGATTACTAACCTGAAATGTTTGCTGTCAGATTTTTAAGCACTTTTTTTACTGCATTTTTTCTTCGAAGAATTGCAGAGGCATTCAGCTATCTATTTAACACTACCTTTAGGAGTTAGGGTAAGCCCATTTCTCCCACTGGTATACTCCTAGTCAATATGACAAGATCAATGAAGGCCATGTTCAGCCCTGCTGAAGCACAGCACATTTTAATAACATCTTGTATTACATCAGTCAGGTAGAATGCGTTTTTTCACCAGAAATTATTGACATATCTCTGAATATCAACCTCCCCATAGTCATTATCAACCTAAAAGTTGCTGTGGTGGAATCATAGTTTTCGCCTGTGGGCCTGTAGATGGAAATAAATTAAAGAGATAGTTGCCTTGATCTGACTGCAGATTTGGTCCTTTGGGAAGTTTTCTTAACCGATACCAGTGTAAGGCACATACAGAACACAGAGCAAGTTATAAGCCTTATGCAATTGGTTTCCAGCAAGTTTCTTAAGAAAAACAATAATCTGTAATGGCAATTTTCTAGTAGCTATGAGCTAGCTAAATAGACTTTCTCAGGGATATCAAACTATCTGATCTCAGGCATTTCAGATCTAAAGGTAACTTACTGTGATAAATATCCAAAAAAAAAAAATGGAAAAGAGAAATGTGTTGGAATTGTGTTTTGCTCAAGGAAAGGAAGGAGTTACTACTTATCAAAAAGTGGATTTTAGCTATAACTTTGGCTAAAAATTTTGGAAGATTAGAATTCAACTCAAATTTAGCCCAGCAAATCTTTCTCATGATACCTAACGATGAAAATTCTCATTTCTGGGCAATTGCTGCAGTTAACTTCCCCCCAGCCACATGTTCTGATCTTGTATTTAATGTGAATAGCATTGGAGGATTAGGAAAGGGAAGAAAAATCAATTGTTTTATTGTCATGGTTTAGATGGAATGCAAAAGAAAGCTAGTGCAGTGTGCGCACGCTCAGAGCTGCAAAGGATGAAGGGCTATAGTCACACATTTCTCCCAATTGGTTCCCTTGATTTCCTGATGTTTCCAGCTCTTATTTGTCAATGGATTTACCACTGTCTATACTTAAACATGAGATGTAGGAGAACTGAGCACTGGGCTGTTGAAGAATATTCTCTCTCAGCTAATATATGGACAAATTGGGCTAGATTTAGGACAACTGAGATGTTCAGTGACCAAACTCCCCACTTATTTTTGGGTTTGGATCATTGTTCTAAAGACAGGTAGAAGCTAGAGGCATGATTATTTTTCACCACCACTCAGTTAAAGGTATAATTTTGGCTGTGTAGATCTGATATGCTGGCAAACTCTGGAAACGGCTTTCAACTCTTATGAAGCAGAATTTTATTAGAGTGGGAGATAACAGAAGAATTTGCAATTAGGCGTGGAAATCCTGCTCTTAAATAGTACTGCACAGCCATGTTCTTGAGGAAATTGATTTTCCTTTGGCCAACTTCAGCAAGTAAAAATCACATGCTGTGCATTACTGGTGTGTGTTTTGCTGATCTCAGTATGAAGCATATCACTGAGTGTTTATGAATCAATTGTAGACTAGCCTCCCTACTTTCACTGAAGTCTGAAAGATTTTTAGTAGGTACTGAATATTCAGTATGTGCAGAATTACAGAAATTCAGATCACACTCTAAAATTTTATGGTCTTGCACTAACTATAGCACCTCTGACAACATCTCATTAATACTTGGTGGCAGTGAAATATACATTATGTCCTCTCCTCACTGCTTTCTAAATTCACTAGCAGCTATAAGATATTCCATTAATTTTATAGATTGTATAAAACATTGCCATGTTACAGGCCTCTAATCTTCCTTCAATGGTTGTTGGTTTTTTTCTACTTCTGCAATTTTATTTTTACTGGTAATGCAGTAAATGAAATTTGTGTTTCTCAAGTTTTGATTGAAGCACTGTAATTTCAGGTTAATTTTCATCAGCGGTTTGTCATGAATGACTTATTTTTTGTGTTTACCTTTTTTTTCCCCATACAAGTATTACTTGGTTTTCCTTCCTAGTGTCCTCAAAATATTTGCTGCCCTTCCTCTAGAAGAATGTTCATATCCAGGTTTCCTCCTGGAATTTCTTTTCTTCTTGAAAGAAAACAAAATTAGCTGCCTGTCCCTCCATTTCTTTTCCATTTATTTTTCAGTCCCCTTAGCCTGAGTAAAAAGTCCTGATGTTAATCCCCTCTAGTTTTGCTGTGACAGACTCATCCTCCACTACCCAAGATAATGCTTTTGTTGTTTTTGACATTGCTTCATTTGAGGGCATTACCTAATTTTTAAAAAAACTTTCTATTTATACTTGAATATATGAAATCTCTCAAGTCATGTGGTGTTTAGACTATACAGTCATAGGATACCTTGTCTGCTACTGCTATATTTCACTGATTTATGTTTATCTTTTATAGGTTAGAGAGGAAGCCTTTTCTGTATAACATATTTTTATAGAAAGCAGCCCAATAAGATCCTGAAATGACTGAAACTTTCAGAAATTACTGAAATAGTAATGCTACATACTTGTGTTACTTCTTGTCTGAAGTCATCTCTTCTATTCTTCTTTGTAAATCCGTAACTTTGTTTTCTGTTCTTCCACACCCCTTTCTTTCTACATCTGTAGGATTTGCTTTACTACAGCAATTCTTAAATTTATATTGGCTCTATATTTTCATAAAAAGGTCTAATGATACATACGATTCTGTGATTCTAGATCCTTTTTCTTAAGAGAATATTCCAGAAAATGTTGTTTTTGAAGGAAAGCTGATTTTTTCTTGCATTTTTTGTTTGTTTGTTTGTTTGGGGTTTTTTGTTTTTTTTTTTTTTTCATCTGCTTCTGTCTTTAAATTCTAACAGGCAACCCACTTTTTTTTTTTCTTTTTTTTCACTTTTAAAGATTTGATCAGCTTCATCATAAACTATAACTTTATATCTTGGGACCAACCAGGTGTTTTCATATCTTATGAAAATGTGCTCATTTACTGCAAATTCACTGCTCTTTTTCTCTTCATTTGAGCTTTGCCACTGGCACTCTAATTACAAGCAACCTCATAGTCTATGCATTAAGGTCACAACTAAATTTTGAGGAATTCACTGTAGATATTACTGTGCTCCTGAAACATGGCATTATACAACCATGAATACTTATGCCCATACTGAACATACAAGTTGTGCTTTTGGTTATCATCCAAGTACTTGTAAATCCATGACTCATCCACAGTGGACAAGTGCTTTGCATGAACTCTGGTTCATCCAGATCTTTTCTTCAGAGACTGATGTGTACTTTGTATTTGTTCTCTTGAAACAAGTCAGTAAATTTAGTATAGTTGTGTCTGCTGCCATAATTCATAAAATAAAAATTGATCTGTGTCTTATCTGCTGAACATTCATATTTTTAATGAATACAGTGGGCAGTGGGTCTCTTCTAAAGGGATCTTTGAGAAATCTTGTAATCTTTTGGCTGTGCTTCTAATTCTGAATTGGAAATACCATTTAGGGTCCTGTTCTTGTACTGCACTCGAAGCCCAGAAAGCCAACATTACACTAAGCTGCATAAAAAAAAATGTGCAGCTATCAGGGTGAGGGAGGTGGTTCTTCCCCTCTATGCTGCTCTCGTGAAGCCCCATCGGAGTACTGCATCCACGCCCAGGGCATCTGAGGGACAGGGAGCTGTTGGAGCAGGTCCAGATGAGGGCTATGAAAATGATCAGAGGTCTGGAGCACCTCTCCTACAAAGACAGGTTGAGTTGGACTTGTTTGGTTTGGAGAAGAGAAGGTTCCAGGCAGACCTTATTGAAAGAAGCCTTCCGGTACCTAACTAGGCCTACAAGAAAGCTAGATAGGAATTCATTATCAGGGAGTATAGTGACAGAACAAGCAGAAACTGTTTTAAACTAACAGAAGATAGTTTTACATTAGATGTAAGGAAGAAATTCTTTATTATGAAGGTGGTGAGGCACTGCAATGTGTTGTGCAGAGGAGCTGTTGATGCCCCATCCCTGGAAGAGTCCAAAGCCAGGTTGGATGGGGTAGCTTGGTCTAGTGGAAGTTACCTATGGCAGAGATCTTAGAATTATGCGATCTTTAAACCCAAACCTTCCTATGATTTTTCAGGGGAATAGATTACTTGTTTTTCTGCTATTAAACTTCTGGTTTAATATAAAATTTATGTATTGAAAGTAAAAATTTCTTATATTTTTACTTTTCTTTTTCTGTTGCTGTTGTGAGAATAGTACCCTTCTCTTCACACTGATCTTTTTCAAACTAGTCAAAGCTGTGTCTTCTTTTGCTGTTGCAGAGGTATATATCACTGCAAGGGTATCTGCTATTAGCTGTGTTTTTCTAGTTAGATCATGTTTTTTTCCAGATCTTGAGCTTTTGAACATGTTCTATATTTATCTCAATAGGATTTATGCATTTTTAGAGTCAAAAACATAGTTCAGTGCTTTCCTAAATTAGGACAAGAATCTACCATTACCTGAGGCTTGTAGAAAATACATCATTTACAAAACCAAATATATATTTTTTTTTATTTGAATCCATGGACCTCTTGAAACCAATAATAAGAAATAAAAATATCTAAGAAAATATAAACCTACTTGGCTGAATCAGAAGATACGTATTCTGCAGGATATCTCTCAAGTATTGCCCTTATGATCAGTTTATACTGGTAAAGAAAATGTTGGGCTCTTTGATTAATTTGAGATTGTCTGATATACTTGTGTCTGCAGTGCTCTGTATTTGCTAGTTAACGTTTATGCCTAATTCTCTGTGTTGCAGGAATTACTGATACATAGACACTCAGGCTTTAATTTTAAGGGTTAACTTTACTAGTAACAAGACTTTCTGAATTAGCTGAATCTCAAAATCAGAAGAAAGAACTAAAAGAAGTAGCTGTATTTCTTAATGTTGTTCATTAAAATATTTTAATAACCATAATATATTCATATCTGGTCATGTTTTCTCTTCACAGCGTTATTCAACCTTATACCAGTGGGACTTCGAGTTGTTGCTATCCAGGGTGTAAAGACTGGGTTGTATATAGCCCTAAATAATGAAGGTTTCCTCTACACATCAGTAAGTACCTTTCTGAACTCTGTTAGAGGCAGAGCTGAAGATGAAATCTATGCTGGAATGTAGATGTATGGTCACCTGTAAGAAGTACTGTAATGTCTGTAGTGTTTATTTATACATATAGTACACCCACCTGTGTACTCATGTATGCATGCAGCGTACCTATAAATGATATATAGTAGAAAGCACTGTATGCTGTATGTGAGAGTATATGTGTTAGTAAAACACATATTTCCTGGTAAGCTCTACTGGTAGTGTACAATACACCACAAAGATTATTAATTTCAATTAAGATCTCCGGAAAATGCAAATAAATGCCTGTAGTTATTTTCTTTCAGAGTTGTTGTTCAGAATCCAGAAGATGTTAAACAGTTAGGTTTATTGATAAGACAATAATTATAATTATAAATTCAATATAAAAAGTAATTTATAGCCTTAAGTTTATCGTAATGTTCTAACTGTATGCTTAACACTATGGAATTTTTAATGTTGGCTATCAGAAATAATGTGAGTTCAGTGTGAAGAATTTTTGTAAAATGATCAAATATAAGAAAAATTCTTTTGAGTCATAAACAATATTGCTGTATAAAGTGATTGGAAATGCCTCTGTTTGTTTAGGATATTCCAAAAGATTTAATGCTAATCAGTCAGTCTGTTATGAATATAAAAACCCTCAATTTTGTGTAAATTAGTGTCTTAACATCCTTTAGAACACAGACAAACCTTAATAGGAGCAGGCAGTTCTGTAAAGCCTTAAGAAGGGGGCTTAAAGGATATTTCATGACTATTTTTTATTGCCCTCTATGTCAAATTTATTTTAATAGTATTTTTTCCATTTCTTGCGTCACATAATTCTTGATTTCCCACTGAGTTACAATACACTGCTTTGTTTTCAATATCCATTGAAAGGAAATTGGACAGATTAAGTTTCTGATGCCCTCAGGGGAAGTATTCTGTTTGTTTCAAAAATACAATTGTTTGGAAAAGCTAATTAGGGGGAAAAGTGGAACTAATCTTGAACGTCAATGTCAAGACAAAGAGAAAATTGCTGCTTATAAGAGATCTGTTGGAAACTCCACCAGCATGATGTAAAACATTTTTTTTCTTCTGTTCAAAACAACAATAAAAAAAATCTAACACAAGAAAACATCATATGACATGCAATATTTTCTGTCAGAAGGAAGAAATTTAGAAAATAAAATATGGAGCTTGTAGTTTTAGCGCATTACTGACTTCCCAGTTCCATGTGGGGAGTTCTTTTCAGTATGATGATCAGTACTTTGTTACATGTTACATGGTGGAACTGCTACATCCCTTCCAGCACTTTCTAAAATAAGTTCTTCCTTCCTTCAAAAAGAACTGCAAATTTCAGAAAATGTATCAGTTTCCTGGTAGGTCATTCTGCTCAAGGAGAGACTCTGCAAAAAATTTCTAGTGATTTCCATGCATACGTATTTTTCTGAAAATGGCCCAAGTTTTCAGAATGGTGCCATCTGGGGAAGGGAAAGGACATGAAACAGACCTGTAAAACATCCTCAGATCATACAAGTATTTCTTCTTACACCCACTTACAGATTCAGTGGGAATCTGAATTGCTTTCTTCCTATATCTTTTTAAACAGAACAAATTATTAGGTTGTGAACAGTCTTGTGGATATAAATAAAAGGTTATGTAAGTCAAAAATACAATCCACGTGTAATGTTTTGCAGGATTGCATATTTTTCATTGCCACTAGTAGTAAGCCTTTTGTACTTGGTGACTTCTTATATTCCTGTGGTTACTGAAACTTGTTAGGAACTTTGGAACTTTGTCCTGTGAATGTTTTTACGTTTTTAATGTATTTCATTTAAAGATTTCTTGGGAAAGTGTCTCAAATTGTCATTCTACCTTGTGTGAGGTAAGGAAATTAAAATTTTGGGGATGTACTGTTTCCTATTCCTTGTGCAGAGAATAAGAAGATGAGTGGACGATTAGTTGACAAAGAGAAGTGACACAGCAGAAAACTGAGTGGAAACCTTGAGCTTTAGTATTTCTACAACATGATTTTCAACTTATGCTTTTGTCAAAGATTAAATGTAGTAATATTCTGGAATTTAATGCAGATTGAATGGCAGTCATTTCCCATAATGCAGGTTCGATTGTTTCATGTTAATGTATTGAAAATTTTGATATGTTTTCATCTCCGTAATTGCCTGCTTTTAGCATAGAGACTAGCAGATTTGAAAATAAGAAAACAAAACGTGAGAGAGAAAAGAGCCTTCTCCCTGAGGATCAAGGTGAAGAAATGCTGCATGCAGAATGTTCTAAATACTGTCCTTTGCAGAAAAAAATGTTTTTATCCAGCCACTTTCTATTAGTGCCTTCCCTGATTCTTGGTCACTATGGTATATCTACTGCATCTGCAATGCATAAATAGTATATTATGTGTTTTCCCCTTGACTATTCAGGGGAGGCTTGAAGAAAAAGGTTTTCACAACATAAATTTGGTATGCCATCTACCGTCATTGAAATAAGTGCCAAATAATGGGAGTTCTTGTTAAAATTCTCATATATTTAAATATATGAAAACATATAGCTAGAAGAGGTGATTGCTGAACTGCTCTCTATCATCTTTGAGAGTTCTTGGAGAATGGGAGAGGTGTCTGAGGACTGGAGGATAGCCAGTGTCACTACGGCCTTCAAAAAGGGCAAGAAGGAGGATCCAGGGAGCTACAGACCAGCCAGCTTCACCTCTGTCCATGGAAAGGTGGTGGAACATCTTGTTCTGGATGCCATCTCCAGACAGTTGGAAGAGAAAAAGTTATAAGGAATAGTCAGCATGGGTTCACCAGGAGAAGTTCATGCTCGACCAACTTGGTAGCTTTCTATGATGTCATCACTGGCAGGGTGGATGGAGGGAGAGCAGTGGATGTAGTCTACCTTGATTTCAGCAAGGCATTTGATACTGTCTCCCACAACATCCTTATAAAGAAGATGAGGAAGTGTGGGATAGATAAACGGATGATGAACTGGGTTGAGAACTGACTGACTGGCCAATCTCAGAGGATTGTGATTAGTGGTGCTGAGTCCAGTTGGAGGTCTGAATCTAGCAGTGTTCCCCAGAGGTCAGTGCTGGGTCTAGTCTTGTTCAACATCTTCATCAATGACTTTGATGAGAAGATAATGTTCACCCTCAGCAAGTTTGCAGATGATACAAAGCTGTGAGGATTGGCTGACACACCAGAAGGCTGTGCTTGCCATTCAGCGAGACCTGGACAGGTTAGAGAGTTGGGCAGAGAGGAACAAGATGCGGTATAACGAAAGCAAGTGTAGAGTCTTGCACCAAGGGTGGAATAACTGCGTGCACAAATACAGGTTGGGGGATGACTGCTGGGGAGGAGCTCTGCAGAGAAGGACCTGGGTGTCCTGGTGGACAACAGGTTGGTCATGAACCAGCAGTGTGCTCTGGTGGCCAAGAAGACCAATGACATCCTGGGGTGCATTAAAAAGAGTGCGACTAGCAGGTCAAGGGAGGTAATTGTCAGGCAGTGCTCTGTTCTGGTAAGGGCTGACCTGGAGTACTGTGTCCAGCTCTGGGCTCCCTGGTACAAAAGAGTCCAGTGGAGGGCCTTTAAGTTGATAAAGGGCCTGGAGCACCCCTCTTATGAGGAAACGCTCAGAGACCCGAGTCCGTTCAGCCTTGAGAAAATAAGACTCAGAGGGGATCTGATCAATTTCTATAAATATCTAGTTTGTGGGAGGCAAAGGGATGTGGCCAGACTCTTTTCAGTGATGTGTGGTGATAGGGCAAGGGGAAATGGCCACAAATTGAAGCATAGGAAGTTCCACACAAATATGTGTAAAAACTTCTTCACGGTGAGGGTGACAGAGAGTGGAACAGGCTGGCCAAGGGGTTGTGGAGTCTCCTTCTCTGGAGATTTTCAAGACCCGTTGGATGCCTACCTGTGCAACCTCGTCTAGAGGGCCTGCTTTGCAGGGAGTTTGGACTCAATGATCTCTAGAGGTCCCTCCCAGTCCCTACAATTCTGTGATTCTGTGATTACTGACTAATTATAAACATTTCCAAAAATGAGCTAAAGATTAAGTGGTATTTGTATTGTCTAAGTTGAGATCGAACTGCTCAATTATTTTTATCATAAGCTTCACTAATTAAGCAGTAGCACTGACAGGAAAGGTATTATGCATGATCCATCTTTCTCTGATATGAGGTGTTTAATAAGAAGAAAATGAAGATACAGCGATAGAGATCAGTTCTGCTTGCATAGTTGTATGCAGTTTAGCACTGTCTTCTTGCTTTGTTTTTAATTTTTTTTTTTTTTTTACGGTTCTTTTTTGCCAGTTTCAGAGTTGCTTGCTTTTTTATCATATTTTATTCTGCCATATTTGTGTAAGATTTTTTTTTTTTCAACTAATTCGCAGAATTAAAAAAAAAAAAAAAGTCAAATAAATTAGATAGATAGATGACTGCTATGGAAATGTTTCTTTTTTAAAACAGAAATGCAGGGACACCAAATTGTGTCAGAAAGTGATCTGTACTTGCCTCATATAACAAAAATTTCATAGAGGGGATATTAAAAAGCACATCCCAGGGAGTATATCCCTCTGTAACTTGGGATGCATTGCTTGAGTGGTAAAAGAAAGTTCAGTGTGTTCCAGAAGGAGTTGAAATACTGTATTAGAGAGGAGGAAAATGTCTGCATGGTTTATGCTTATTTATATCTGTGTTTGGAGATAGGTAATTTGTCTCTCAAGTTGCCTGCCAAAAATAAATACAGCAAATTGCTAATATATTTATTAGCACAGTTTTGCAGAACAGAGCTGTAGACAAGCTTATAGTGATATCATCACTGTGGAAGAGTCTGATGCTTATATTTGTAACTCTCTGGATGTTTAGGATGTAGAAGTGGTTACTATTTGAACTACTGTTCATAGTATTTATGTAGTAGAAGTATGTTACTTTTAGTACACAACAAAGATTACTAGAACTGCAACAGTATTTTATGTTGGCTCTATCTGTGGCAGCTTCTTCATTGTGCTAAAATTTAGACTTATAATGGGTTTAGTAACACCATTTGTCTGAAAACTAGTAGTAATATTTCTTGACATTTAAACCAAATATTTATGTCCTATTCATTCAGGTCCACAGTATCCTTGACAGGCCTTGTTCACAAATTTTTGTTTTTAAGAAAAACTTTCATATTTGCTTAAAATATTACTTTTCCTTTCCTGTGTTAATCCCTCATATGCACATGCAATAATTTCTTGATAATCCCTAAGATTACAGAAATGTGCAATGAAGTAAATCCTGAAGGTTAAAAGGCAGCTTGTCCAAATTTCATGTCAAGGAATGTAAGATTAAAGACTGAGCAGCTGCGGTTGAACATTTTTCAATTAACAATTTTTTTACAAAGAATAGTACCTGTATACTAAAATGAGGGCAATCTAATCTCATGCTTCAGGAAATAAGGTGATGGCCACAAGGATCAAGAAGAATGCTTTCTTCATTATATGGCATCCTTTCCTGTAGATGAACTGAAGGAGGTTTGCTTCTGAGTTATTTTGCAATTGTCACAGCCAAAGGCTGAGCATTGGCTTGATGGACCAGCAGCCTAATCTAGTCTGTCAAATCTATGCTTCCAGCATTTCTTTTTTCTCATGGTAAACTCTCTGTGCTTTTGGCCAATGTTTGTTTTGTTACAGAAATACAATTGCACTTTTCTGGATGGTTCTTTATCCTCATTTAGATGGTCAGAGTTGTCTGTAATCCCAAATGCTAAATGCTGTGTACCATGTAGTCTTCCAATATCCCTACTTTATTCTTTTATTTCCACAGTAATTGTCACTACACAAACCTATCAAAAAAATCATTTTCAACATTTCTGATTTTCCATTAATTTCTATTTAATCTTATTCACATGTATGAAAAGTGGCTATCAAAGATTTAAAATCTCTCAACTTTTAGAACATTATCGAAACCATCAAAACCTACTACTTATTTCCATTATTAGTTAATTAATATTTAAAATATGGAAGACAACTGTAGATGGATTTATGGTAAGTTGATATCCCTTCCAGAATATGTTTGATGTAATTAAGACATCTCACTGGATGTTCAAGATTTCTGGGTAAGAGATAAACAGCATGGAGTAGATTAGACATAAGTGGAGCTGTCTATCACTGGTGTTGCTGAATAGCTAAGGTAACTTCTGTTATTCACTTCTGAAAGATATATGTCTAGGCATCAAGATAGCTGAATGTGAATTAATTGTGACTTTTAAAATATAATATATATTTCCAAAATGTTTGTGGTGGGCTGAAGAATGGCTTTAGGTAGGCAAAATTCTGCTTTCATTATCCAAGAAAAGTTCTGCACTATCTTGCCAACATGAAATAATCAGTTGTATTTCCATTTTTGTAAATTTCTCTTAAACTTTCAACTACCAGAATATTCAATTTATATCCCATAATATTAAAGTAAAAAGTATATCTCATAAAAGAGGAAAACATTGTATTTACCTGTGTAATTAAGGAAAGCTTTGTAAGCATTTGTTGTCTTCAAGAAGCTTGAAAGGTGCCAATCAGATCCTATTAGGAAGCTGTTGTCTCAAGTGTGAGATTATTAATATGTCTGCGTATGTTGATTGCATTGGTAGCAGGGCATAACTGAGAAATTTTAAAAATCCCTCTTGCAAGCGTTAAAAGAGATTTGTTTGCAATGTTTTTTTTCAACATATTGTATTCACTGTCAGATGAGAAGCAGTCTTGACTGATTCCCGTTGACTTGACAAGGATTCTTGTTTTTTAGCGGAATACAATTACACCCTTAGGGAAATACTGTCTCCCCCCGAGGGCATCTCAAGAGGAAACATAAATCTGTAGAAAATAAGCAGTCAAACCTGAATTCTACACTAAAAGCTTTGGAGGTGATTCACCTCATCATGTTTGAATTCAGTTATGAATGTACTCTACATTCTGTTCCACTGATATATTTGTCACTAAACATTTTGTATAAAAAGGTAATATGAAATCACTACCTGGCAAAACACAAATCTCTGGACTTAATATGCAGGAACTGCAGGAAAATTCTGTACTGAAAAGTAACTGAAAAGCTGAAGACTTAATTTCTTCTGTGCACCTGTGGATTTCTTTTTCCAGTAACACATGATGTTGCAGATAGCTTTGGCTTATTAATAAGATGGTAGAGCTTCTTCAGCATTGCCAAACATTTACATTACACTACTCAGTTTCTTGCGTGGTTGAAGCTGCAAGTCTGAAAACAGTGTTTCAACATGAAAATGAAACATCAGTAGTTTGCAGCTTTGCAGATGTACTCAGCTAAAGACCTAGAGTTTTCCACAAAAGGGATGTGATTGCCTAATTCACCATGGAATTGTTTACTTATTGCAGAATTGCCTAACAGCTGATGATTTTTTTTAAAAAATATGGAGAAAGAATTTTATGCCACTGGAACAAAAAAGAGTTTTATACCACAGGCAAAAAAAAACAAAATATAACCAACATTTCAAAAACATAATACGTTCACTTTTTCATGTCCCTCTCGGCCAGCATCTGACTTCCATGTTATGACTGATGTTCCCTAATAGTTATACCCTGTCACATTGCCATTAAGGCCACAGGCCAAAATCAAACACAGTCCAGATCATCAACAAAGAGAATAATATTATGAAAAGACCAGCTCCTAAAGGTAGCTTAGAAGATATTAAGGGTATGTAGAAGTATAAGGGTTTCTTTCTTTATTTGCTAAGTATTAGTACTGCTACTACTACAGCTTTATTTCTAAAAGCTAGTTTTTTAGAAAAATTTTTATAATGTTTTAATTAAAAATTAAACCTGAGGGTGATAAAACTTTTTTTTTTTTTTCTTTTTCTTTTTAAACTAGAATATGTTTGAACATTCCCTTCTAAGAAAAGAACAACTCACATACTACTGCAATAATGTGAGGACAGATTGCTCACACAAAAAAGTAAAATGTAATTGATAAGAATAATCTTCAAATTCTATTTCCATAAATGATTTATGTTCTTAGGGAGATATGAACAGAAAAATATATTCTGTCAGAACTCAGCAGCAGTAGTAACTAAATACTTTCATAAGAATTACTTTTCTTTTTATAATGGGATAGAATAATTTGTTAGATTTGGTAGAAATTTTTCCATTACTTCCAGTGGAATCTGGAAGTATATGGCTTTACTCCATTAGGTACCAGAAGGATTTGTGTCAATTTAAGTATTCTAATTCACATTCTTCTTGAACAAATTATAGCCAGGAGAATCTCTCTGTAGAATAAAATAGAATAATTCAGTAGGAAGGAACCAACAAAAATCATCTCATCCAGCTGCCTGACACCTTCAGAGCTGACCAAAAGTTAAAGCATATTAATGATGGCATTATCAAAATGTCTGTTGAACATTGACAGGCATGGCACAGGGGTGCCAATGACTTCCCTAGGAAGCCTGTTCCAGTATTTCACCACGCCCACTGTAGAGAAGCTTTTCCTAATGTCCATTCTGAGTATCCACTGACACAATCTTGTGCTGTCCCCTTGCATTCTATCATTGGCTACCAGGGAGAAGAGACTGGTACCTCCCTCTCTGCTTCTCCCTGAGAGAGGAATTCAACAAAATTGCTAGCAAAAATATATATATATTTAAAATATATTTTATATAAATATAAATTTATAAATATATTTTATATAAATATAAAATATATATTTAATTTCAATGTATATACCACGTGCAGTTGTTTTCCCCCCTTTTTTTAATTTTCTTTCAGAGAACTTTTAAGGCTTAGAAAAAGATAGTAGGAGACAGTATTTAATATTCTTTTTCAACACTTAAATTGTTCATGAAGGGGACTGCTTTGACTGTTTTCTTCTTGACGTTTGAAGATCGAGAGTGTGCCCTTGTCTCTTCATTTCCAAGTATCTGTTGGCACCGGCAGAGAAGGAGATGAAAGAATCAGCCTTTCAGGCACTGGAAGCAACAACTTCGGAAACATTAACTGAGGCAATTCTATTACCCATTTAGCATTCATTTGAGCATTGACGGTGGCTGTGGAATAGCCACTGGAAAAAGAATAAGAGATAAAATTGATGTATACTTGTGGAAATTTCACTATATCTTTGACAGCTGACAGCATCTTGTCCTGTGCCATCCTACTCAGATTTGTGAAAACTGCTTTTTCTCAACTGACATGAGTGGAGAAGATAGATCAGTTGAGCTTTGATTTCCAGAGATTATTATATGGAGATAACTGCTCTGTAAAGGACATGAAAAATAGTGAGACGCTGTCTAAAACACTTTTTGATTCATAACTTTGGATATATAAATATGTCATTGAGGAAAAAAAACATGGAGGCAGCAGAATGGATTAGGATGACTGAACCTAATCATATTAGGTTCAATTACTATTCTACCAATAATATGAAAACAGTCTCATTAGTACATCATGTCTGAAAATACTCAAGGTGAAAATAACCACACTAGAAACTGTTGGAATTACCCTGGTAGGAGATGGCAGGAGTGCTCACCTATTAGACACAAACAAGGCAGAAGGCTCACAGAAAGTGTCCTTTAATTCTCTGCTGTCACAGATTTTATTATTGAAGTGTCATGTTTAACTTCATTAGCCTATAGATCGTGGCAAACTCAGATATAGCCTGAACCTAGCTGGACCAGGCTCTGAGCAACCAGATCTAGCTGTAGTTATCCTTGTTCATTGTGGGGGAATTGGACTAGATGACCTTTAAGGGTCTTTTTCAACTCAAATGATTCTATGATTCTGAGAACTGTTGTTATTATAGAGTCATAGAATGAATGCCTTTGGTTGCAAGAGACTGTAAAAATCATTAGTTCCAACTCCTTGTTATGGTCTTAAGGAAAATATTCTATAACCTTGTTAACCCTTTCAGAGGAAGCATGAGCCAACAGTAGTGGAAGGTATTTGGACAGTTTTGTGAAATGAAAGCATGTACATTTCAGGAAAATGCTGATGTTTTGGTTAGCTGCAAAGTCACAAAAGAAGTCCTCAAGTGTAACTAATATATAATTGAATGAAGGAATAGTGAACAACAGTTGTTAAATCATGGCTGTTCACAATGCTAATTCCTGAATACTAATTGGGAACAAAGTTGGTTATGCACAAATATCACCTGAGTCAGCAATGAAGTGTGGGTTAAATCTACCTAGAATTTTTAGTCAAAATTTCAGGAAAATTGCAAGAAAATAAGAGCATGAGTCTTAACACAGTTAATCGTGCTCCTACAGTTTGTATGCGAAAGGGGGAAGGTAGCACAAAGCATCCCCCACACGCACACTTAGAAGTAGTGTAAATTATATGTAAAGATGTAGTTTAATCACAGACATTAAAGTAAAACCATTCTGGAAGGCCACAGTGAGGTCTTTTCAGATCCTTCCTTCTCCAGGCTGAACTAGCCCAGCCCTCAACCTGTCTCCATAGAAGAGGTGCTCCAGCTCTCTGAGTATCTTTGTGGACCTCCTCTGTACCAGCTCCAACAGCTCCACAGTAATCAAAGCAGAAAGCTTTGCGTTTAAGAATTTGTAACAATAACTTCATAAAAATGCAGAGAGCAATAGACAACTGTTTTGCTTCTTAGTTGTTACCATCTCTTTGTAATTCCTAACTAGACTGGATGGCATGTGAAGAAAGGGTCTTCAGAAGTTTGCTAAATATATTTGTGCACGTGTGATGATTTTTCCTCCAAAAAAAAGATGGAACAACAACTTTTCTTCAAAATCAGCACAGCAACAAGTCTTGAAAATCTTGAAAATAGATCCACATCTATTTTCTTTTTGTCAAGTCCTATCTGTTAGAGCAATACAGAACTCCTTTATGTCTAGATGAAAAAAGGAATTTTATTTGACATTTTATGGCGTGCTTTTTCTCAAGGTTTCCAACTCAGTTCCCCTCATTGGTAGGCAGCAGGGGGCTTTCTAGCTCATGCTTGAGGTTGTTATTAGTATCTCTCTATTAATGTCAAATTGATACTGCTCTGTGGTTGGAATGACCTAGAAAGCAAGCTCTGCTGGATAAACTCCTATTAGGATGGCATATTGTGCTTTTATTGTGAGGTAAATCTCTAGATCCATTAAGGCAATAACAAATACATCATAAAAGGACTAATTTGCTTATTTTACTGAACAGTTAAAACAAACATAAGTGTAAGCAAATATATTCATTAGCACATTTTCCTTTGCTATACGCATTCAAATCATCACTACTGAGAGGAAGGCAGGTTTTTCTAGGATGGGTTGTTAAATCAGTAATCTGATATTCTGCTAATAAAAGATTACACAGAAGAATGCCTATACACATGACCAGTTTGATGCTTACAGGTAGCCTCAGTGAGGGGAAAACTCTGCTGCTGCTTTGAAAAAATCTGTGTGAAACCAGAGCCTGAGCAGTGCTAACAAATACCAATAACACAGTGACAGAGACTTCTTGTTTTGCTAATGGCTTCCACCTGAGAATCCCACAGAATGTGGCCTGCGGGAATAAAATCAGCTTTATAATTACCATGTAAGCTGAGTATGAGTCCTTGTAAGCAATCTTCTTTTTTTCAGTAAATAAATAAATGAAAGTATTTAGGGTGCTGTGCAATTTAGAAGCATTTAAGTGACCATGGTAACAGAAGCATGTATTAAGTATATAGCAAAGATTTCAGATATGTGAACACGTAAAGCTCCTAAAGCTACTTTGTGCAGAGTCCCTGGTTCTTTTTGTGCACTGTTGTTTATCTGGGATCTGAAAAAGTTAGATGATAGGTATCAAAATTTCTCATTGTTTTCTTAAATCTTATAGTCATAACAAATTCAACACAGTGCCATGGGATGTGGTTTGAATGCAGTCACAATGCCTTCTCTCACCTGGATAACTTCTACTTCTAGAATGATTGACCTAGATTCAAATGATATGAGATAATTTTATGGTAGAATGAATTTAATCTCTGAAATATTTTTTTCAGCCAGCTTGTATGTGGTCTGAAGTGTCGAATGTCTTACTTCCTGCCACTAAACCATAGCAAACTTGCATTTTTCATCCATAGGCTCTTTGCAGAAATGTCTCTTAAGTAGATCCTCTAACAGGGTCCTGTCTCTTTGCCATTTCAGCTGAACATAGTGGCAGAACAGTGAATTAAAAACACAAGTATTCCTTCTTCATACCATTTGTTTGCCATAGTCTAAAACCTCACATTCAAAGTCACTGCCTAATGTGAGTGTTTTTTCTTTTTTCTTTTCTCTCTGGTGACTGCTTCTTATCACAAGTCTGTCTGTTTTGTAAGCTAACTATATTACCTGAATACTTGTACTAAGATATAATTTCTCCCAGGGGAATTTCATATAGAACCACTTTATCACTACACAGATACAACTCCACTTGCACAACATATCCGACTGATTTGATCCTGACAGAGGAAATCTCCAGTTATGCCAATGTATGAAAAAGCAGCAGTGCCAATGGCCAACCTGCAACTTGTACTATGTCCTCGTACTTCTTGGAAAAATTTTGCTAAATATGACATTATAATCTTCTGGGTAGAACTTCTGCAGAATAGGAAAATAAATAAGATAAGACATGAATAATAATTTCAGATATTAGATTAAGCATATAAACTGAAAAATATACTTGTTATAGTTACAGTTAAAAATGATTTGGGGATAGCAGTTAAATGAAATCCTGTGTAGTGTTGCAAACTCCAGGCTATGATTTCTGGCAACCCTGCCCACCGCAGAGTGTTTGGAGCTCAGTGATCTTCAAGGTCCCTTCCAACCCAAGCCATTCTATGATTCTATAATCCTGTTAATAGTGCTGTTAGATTGGGTCCATAGTTTTTAATATTAGCATAAATGATTTGAAAATTAGCAATCACCTGGAAAAATAACTGTACTTATACACAGCCCTTTCTACTTAAGTATATGATATCACTTGTGAAGTCTGTGTTTGAAAGGAGTTATGTAAATAGAATTGGACAAAATCCTTTTTTTTCCTTGTGTTGTAATTAGTAGTATCTCTTTTTTCTCTTTGCCTTAAATGTGCCATGATAATGTCAGATCTTAGGTTAAAAGTAAAGGCACTGATTTGTTTCCACTTATTTATATTAAAATAAGTTTTTATTTTGTACAGTAAATACCAAAACATTACTTCAGTTTTAAAATGTGTGGGTTTTTTTTAAGATGCTGACAAATGACGTAACATCCAAAGCTAGTCAGTCATAAGCATGTTGCCTCAAGAGACCAGTCCTCACTTGTCAGAGATGCTGGCCCTTAGGAGTCCCATATAGTTCCTTGAAAGTTTTTGCTACATGTGGCTCACAATATGTAGAGTATATTATGCAATTGCATTGATTTGGTGCATAAATAATTCTTTTTTATGTGAATTCCCATATCATCTGTTTGGGCTATATTTCCTGTTTTCTGTATTTTCAAATGCTTTATGCATATATACATGTCAGGGATTAAATAAAAATATATATTTTTTTTGCAGCTGTTACTCCTTCCCTTTCTCTTTAAATATCAGATTCAGATGTTTTTTTTTGTTGAAAATTTGTGCATGTAACCATACTGTATGTTGAAAATTAATGATCTAAAGGCAAGATGAAGGTTTGTAAAAAAAAAAAAAAAAAAAAAATTGGCCTGGATCATGTCTTTATTAAGAAATTGAATTTGAAACAAACAGGCAAACAAACAGCCAGACAGATCTTCAAAGAGTATCATAGGACCCAGCTTATTCTTGTTTTCTTTTTTCTTTTCTACTATGCCTAAAATAAATCTAAAAAAGTTAATGAAACTGGAAAAAATTGCATACATTTCTCAGAGAAAAAATGGTAGTCCCTCATTAACGACCCCCTTTATTATGATGCAACCATGGTGATAAATCAATCCTGCAGAATTTCAGCAGTCAGAATTACACATGCTGGAGTATTAGGCTGCAAGCAGCATGCCTGAGGGAGTCAAAATACTGAAAATTATGCAAGCTGCTTATGCAAAACTCATCTACAAACTATTTTCCTGGAAAAAAAAATGCATATGTAACAGTTTCTAGTATCCAGTTTTTTGGTTTTGTTTATTAAGATTGCTGTTTCCAACACAAAGGATGGCTATGTATTTTCATTCTGTGTAACTCTAAGTAAGAATGGCAGAGCCAAAGACAAATGCATCCTTTTGTAGTATAATTAGCTAAATGTATATACATGGAGTTAGTAAGCTCTTAACAAAAAGTATTTTGATATGTTTTTCATACTTTCCATAATGTATAATCGTTTGCATTACTATTCACAAGAAGGCTTTTGTTGCAGGAAAGAAAATCTTTTAAAGGGAATATATCAGAAGATACCATATAACCTAGCCAATAGTGGATTGCATGATGCTGGCTACCTTAACATAAATAACTGTAATAAACATGTACAGCTTACTTGGAAATATAAGATAGTTATGTGAATGCAGTTTTCTAGTGCACATCTCTGAGTGGCTCAACAGGTCAATTAGCAGGAGGAGGTAGACGAGTGCACTTGAACCCCCATAGGTATGAAAGATAAATTGATGTTGAAATTGTTCTGAAATTAGGGAGCCCCACATGATTAAAAGGGTGATGAATCAAATCTGTTACTGGAGATAAATGATGAGAAAACCTGTGAGTAAATGTCTCATACTGCTGAGAACTGAAAGGTAATTTCGGTTTTAAACTATAGACTAGAGGTTTAGTTTGTAAACATGAAAGTTATCTATAGCATAAATAGAAGCCTTATTAATATGTCATGAAGGTTTTCATTTATTTCTCCCCTTTTCTTTAAATACCATTACCACGACCTGTTACACTCAGGAGGTGATGATATTTTACCATTATCAAAAATATTGAAGATTTTTGGAGGACCATTTGTTGATGAAATTGAATGTTTTTGGAATTTATGTTTTTCATATTTTATTCTACAGTGTATATGGGAAGACACGAGAATATGAGTTATTAAGTCTTCCATTTGTTCTTAGCTAAGAAATAACCAATACACTGCAACAATATTTGACATTTACGTGATGTTATTTCTTTTCCTGTCTGCAGCTGATCCTCCTAAATTTGTTAGAATGTGTTTTCTTTTCCTCTGGAAACATATGTATAAACATATATGTGGTAGCTAACTTTATAACCTTAAACCATAATTCTTTTACATTAATTAAAATATTGACTAGAACATATGTAATTTTTAAAGGTTAATATACATATAAATATATTAGTTTTGAAGACTTGAAACCATGAGTATAGTTTTTTTCCCAATTGTATTTCTTAAGCATGTTTCCATCTTAACCTTATTTTATGTAGAAATGTAAAATCACTCAATTGAAATATTTTCTTAAAGTAGATCCTTAGAAATAAATTTAGCTCATATATTCTTGATGTTTGATGATCTTCAAAGCATTAAGAATGAATTTTGTAGAATATTTTAAGAATTTCTGATAACATAAATTTTTGGGTTCATTTCTTTTAGTACTTTCATTTCTGACACATAAGGTAAGCAAAGTATCTTGGTATTTATGAATTATTACATGAAATGAGACAGAAAAATTCCAAAGAAAAAATATCTTTTTCCTCTAGTTCTTTTAATCACAAACACCTCTTAACAAATGTGAAAACATTAACTACACTGTATGTTTCTCATTTGAAAGTGTAGTTATTTACAAGATAGAAATGGCATTAAACAGGGTGAAAGAAGTGCTTTCAATATAAATAATTGTTTTAAATAGTATAGAAGAGCTATTTAGGAGGGAGTAACATTTACAGTGCAAATTAGTCTGCCATATGTTTTGTTAATTCAGTATCTGCTTATTGATTATCTGATGGAGGTGCTAGATTGTGTTATCTTCCCCCAGAGAAAATAGCTGCAAATGCTGATTTGCATAATAATACCATATGCCTGTCATTGCTACTACAACCCTTCTACTTTCCTTCCCTCCACCTCTGTTCCTGTGTAGGTAGAAATTATTGGCCCCTTGAATGTCTCCTTTAGACAATTCTGTATATGGATTGAAATACGTGTACAGCACACCTCAAACAGAGACCACCTTAATTTCATTGGAGCTTTGCCTGGAAACTTATACGAATACAAATGTGCAAAGGGATAAAAATGTGTCTAAAAATCAGTATCTCAGATAGCCTCATCAGCTTTAGGCACCAACATTCAGTGGACAAACTGGGATGCGGCAGTATTTTGAACTGGTGGATCAGGGAAACCTGAGTTTGGCTGCATTCAGTTAAAAGTGTTCACAAATGATGGGGTTAAAAAAAAGGAAGAGTTGTTGCATTCGGGAGAGTTGATGGTTATCAAGAAAGATCAGATTAAGGAAAAAAGGAGCCAAACTTATCCTAACACAGAAGAAATCAGGAAGCAGTTATACAAATTGTAGAACAGATGGAAACAAGGATATGGGAAAAGTATGGGTATGGAATAAAAACAAAAATAAGAAAAAGAACAATTAGCCATTGGTCTACTTGTAGCAGGTTGAAGAGGTTTGTCACCAGAACTGATTTGAACCTAATTGGGCCCAAAAAACAAGACTCAATCAAGCTAGAACATTCGTAGACTAGTTAGGCATGTTTGATCAGAACTGCCTGATGTGGACTGACCTTTGACATGCCAAGGGGTAACATCTCAGAAGACACAAAGCAAGGCAAGAGATATATCTAACTTTGAGAGATAGGGTGGAAGGAGGAGATAGAATATAGCAAACAGTATCTTTCCAGATATCATAGATAAATTCTTAAAATATCATTTTATAGGCATGGAAACATAGTAAGAAACAGCCTGTGCAAACTTACCAGGAAGATACTATGTCAAATCAGACTCATCACCGTCTGATAATATATAGTTCACATAGTGATAAGAAAAAAGTTTTGCATACGCTAATATTGGATTCAGTAGGATTCTGATATTGCGGGAACTGGATTATGTTAATCTGTACTGTAGAGTCACAAGAAAGGCAATCAATTGTTTTTATGTTCACCTAGGATAAGACAAGAAGTAATTAGTTTAATTATCAGCAAAAGTGATGTCAAGAAAAAAATCTGTAGCTGCATGAGAATTTTACTGGGACAAGCTAAAAACTTATTAATGGTCTTACTGGAGGTTTCTAGCTACGAGTTAGACAAACTTAAAAACTGCCTTTTCCAGACTAACGTTGACATTATTGCTCTGGTTTACACAGTCTATGACCCTTGGCCCTCGAGAGATAATGCAACCAATTGCAACCTTTTTTTTTTTTTTTTTTTTTTTTTAAACCTTGAATGTATTGGCATTCAGCTTGCAACACTTAATCAAGCTGTCAAAATAGAAAAAGAAATATCTAGGGTACTGTCCATTGTAGGATTTCAGTAAGTCCAGTAATAATGAAATGATGTGAAGTTGAGTTTTTTCTCCTAGTAACCTCAGTTAATTGGAAATGTAGTAAATGTATTGTCATTTAGAAGAGGAAGTGTCTTATACTAAAGAAAGTAGTAAGCATCTGCCTTTATTTCCACTAAGAGCTGTACAATTCTGAGTGCTAGCTCTGATTTCACAAGATCGATTTGTCTAAGTCAGTATTTGGAGTATTTTCCAGAGATTTCCTCAAGTGACATGCATTACTAGAATAGTTCCATATGGTTGGTATTGTTTCTGAATCATTCTGGAATCCTTCAGATACTTAGAAATGCAAAGGAATGTGAATCTAGAGGTAAGGTTTGATTGCCTACTGTACAGTAAATTCTTTTTGTACAGTAAAGTCTTTTTGACTGAAGACTGTGAGAGCCATCTGGAATTCAGACTTACAGGACTGAAACCTAGAATTGTCTGTTGTCTTACTGAGGAATACTTTTCTAAGGTCAATAACATTCTGTAGTGCCATGTGAATTTGTTTTGTTTTGTTTTTAGAATTTCTCACAGATGTCAAACTTGTTCTGGGAAGCTTAAAGGATACCAGTGTATTTAGCAGCTGGGCATACTTCAGAAGATAAGATGATTTCTGGGGCTGCTTAGTTCCATTTGTGTGAGTCACTAGGCAGAGCTTTTAGACAGAAAAATGAAAAAAGCATCTGTAAAGGAATAATGGTACAGTTATGTAGCATTGGCTTGTACAAGGTATTATTAGGTTGTTGTCAATTTTGTGTATAATACAATTTTCTCTCTTACCTTTGTATGTGAGGTGGTGGTAGACTGGTCTATCAGAAATGAAAGTTAGCTCATGCTCTAAAAAGCACCAAAAATCTCCATTGTATTATCAGAGCTTTTTTAGCTTATTAAACCACAGGACTGCCCAGTAGAGAACATGACCAGCAAGGAGCTGCTCCCAGGGCTATACAACAATCACTAACCACTTCTGCCTCCTTGCACGTGTCTCTTTGTGCAGTCCTTTTGCAAGATACTTCCTTCCCCCTAGAAGGAGGCACTTCTAATCTAAGACACTCATCTCTCTCCTTCTCTTTCTCTCTGAATTTTTGTGTCCCGTTGTCATCACAAAACATGATCCAGTTAAGCTCTCCTTTTCTCTCCTGTACCTAACTTCTTGTAGCCATATCCTTGCTTTATTCCATTTGGAAATTCATATTCTGTATTAAGGGATAACGATTAATTGTCACAGCAAGGACTGTACTGTATCTTGTCTCATTTGAGAGGATATTTGTAATGTCTGCACAGCAATTAGCCAAAAAAGAAGCTATGTGGCAGTGCTATTAACATTCATCGTGCAGATAAGGCTGCCTTCATGTAGGTTGTTGGACTTACAGGAATATATACATATTGCTCTTCCACTTGTGTTTTTCATTTTTAACGTGTAAGCAAGTTTTATAAATCAGTGTAATATTAGTAGTAACAGTGTTTTCCCTGAGTTCTGAAAGCTGTGAATTAAAATCTGCTTTACTTACTTGGGTGTTGAATTAACTTCAAGGAATACTGTGCAAATACGAATATGCAGACACCTAAATTTACTCCAAGAGAGTAAGATGAATTAGTTTGATTTTTATAACATTATTTAAAAATAAAAAATAAAAAATCAGTCACTGCAACAGGTAGCTGTCATTGTATTAATTGCTATGGATTTAATGTATATAATTCAAAGACAGTGTTTATACCTTCCTTTTGTAAAAGGACACGCTTGTTATGTGACAGCAAAGCTGTTGAATTCCGTGACAGATAGCAAACAAGTCCTGGTGCTCTGGAGATCTGCAGTGAGATAGTTACATCACTAAGGCAATCCCCAATTTTTTTTTAATCTTGATCCTTCTTACAAAATAGAGCTGGAGCTTTATTTTGAATGGCAATACAGAAAAAGAAGAGTACAGAAAGGAAATCAGGGATGATTCAAAGTAAGAATTAACTCCAGTTAGAACAACAGATAAAAGAAAATCCTTTCACTAATATTTTGTCCACATCCATTCTTTTTTGGATTGCTTTTTTTCATGGTTGCTGTTGGCTTTTTTTCTAGTTTCCTGCCCTGTAATTGTTGTACTAGAGGCTTGCTTTTATTTGAATGTTCAAAGATAGAAGTGGGGGTATAGAGGAGGTTTTACTATCAAATGTCCTATATTTGAGCTTGAACACTCTGGTCTTCAGTGCTGCCCTTTTTTTATGGGAAATCTATACTTTCATTTTTATTTTGGAGGGGGAAGAAATTAAGCAAAAGGATCTAGTTTAAATTATCTATCAGAAAACATTATCTTTGCTCTCCAGCATGGCTTAAAGAAGTAATGTGTGGCCTCTGTCCCTAGCTGAAATCTGATAGAATGGCAGCACAATTTCATGGCTATAGTATAGATAACATCTTACCTCCTTCAGCAGCTCCAGTGACCCAAGCATAGAAATGTTCATTTTAGCATAAAACTCTCACTAAATTCAGTTGGAGCAAAAACCAGATAAGGGTGAATACTTTTGAGAACTCTGCTCCTTTTATTAAACAGAATGTTGAAACAATTGCCTATTTTCTTCTGCAATTATGTTATCACAGAAAATGAGATACCGTGTAATGGGACTGACAAGTAGCTGAACTGCTAACACTTTTTAAAAATGCATTAAATTCTGTGACATACATTTCAGTTTTTCTGACACTAGGTTCAGTTTGAGTTATGATCTGAGCAGGTTTGGATATATTCTTTAGAGGTGGTATTTTTTGTGTGTGTGAAATGAAAGACAGTATGAGTAGCCTGATTACTTTAGCAAGTTATTTAAGAATAAAGTTATATTTTATTGGTTCTGTGTTTAGGGATCGTTCAAATTTTTTTTTCAGGATTTTCAGTATCTTTACTGTGCTGTGCTGTAAGCATTTTATTCCAAGTTGCTTTTCACTGTAAAGGGAGTAAATAATGTGCACAGAAGGAATGGCATGATGACCAGATGACAATTCAGAAATGGAGTGAGAATCCTATGGCTAGTGCAATATTTCATGCTATTGGGAGAAAAGTTAGGACACCACAGGAAAACAATTTTGATAAGCTGTTCTAGGAGTAGAGAGATATTTCATTTAAAGTCATGGATGAATTTCAAATACTGCATGACTTTTCATTATTCCGTCTCTTCGCAAAAGAGAAGTAACCATTCATAGTTGATAAATTATCACAAGTAATAAGTAAGCTAAATTCAGGCTGTCCTATTAACATGCTGTATAACATTAATAGCTTACATTTATATTCTTTGGTGAACATATTCTGTAAACTTTAAGGTGACATTTTATTACATTCCTCTATTAGAAGCTTCAGTGTAAGCTTGTAGTGTGCATTTGCGCTGCATTTTGCAGATTTCAATACCTTCTCATTCCCCTCTTATTTCTTGGCAAAATCTAGAAATAGGTTTAATGCCTAAAAATTCTTCATGAAAGCAGTTATGTAGGGCATGGATATGCAGTAGGGCACAATCTTTAGAGCTTGCTGTGAAGGTAACACATGCTTCAGTAATTCTGCAGAGACTAGGAAATAATCTGAGAGATAATTGTGATATGAAGGCATAAAAAACCATGACTCAATAAATAAATAAGTTAATAGATAAACAAATAATAGAGTATTAAGCTCTTTTTTAAGTTGTCCAGAATACTGCAAAACAACTTTATATTGTACTGTGAAGCTACTTGAATTTTCCAGGATAGCTGAAATTATGTGTACTAAAAGATAAAAAACAAAATTACATGTTCAATCAAAATTTTGGAGCCACATAAAACTACTGCACCAACCTGATCATTTTCTTTAGTTACTGTAAGCAGATCCAGAAGTTTTTGAGGTAGTCTGTCATCTCTCTGGATGTTTTGGATTGCTTTAGTAGTACATAGATATAAAAGACTCAAGAAACAATTATATAAGCATTTGCAAGGAGTTTAGCTCCTTAGTATTAACATTATGACAAGGAGCATTCAACCTCCTTTGATTTAATAACCTTGTAGACCTTGGTGACAAGGATAACCACCCATCTTTCTTACAAAATACAAGAATGTTAAATATTTATGGTACAAGTCCAAGAATGTATAACAAAAAGAGTATATAAATGAGCATGGTGGCTTCTCTACAACTTATTTGTAAAGCACAAGGTTTCCTTGATTCCATTTACTTAAGGAAGAGATCTGATTTTTTTTCTGGGGTTTAATGTGACTACTGGCCCAATTGTTCTCTCACAGGCTCAGATTGGGAGTTATATTTCTGTAAATAAATAAAAGAAGCCAAGTTTTTGCTGTTAATTGGACACTATCATCCAAATAATCAAACTGTCTTTTAAATATGCTAAATTTAAATGAAGTCTCGGGGTAGGTAGTTCATCCTTCACTGCAATTTAGTCTTTCAGAAAGAGATGTCTCTGTCATTTTTATTTTCATTTAGGATACAGATTCTCCTTATGTGATAGCCTTTGTTTATTGACACACAAAATTACATGCAGGGTCAGGTCATGGTGGTGTTACTATCTTGATTGGTTTGTAAAGACAGTTAATTCAGACTGCATGTTCACTATAGTAAGTGATAAACATAGACTGTAATTAAGCCATATAGCACAGCAATAACTAAATGTTTTAAAGATTCTGGGGGAAGGGTAGAGGCCGAACATTATATTGTAATTGGAGTTTTCACTAAAGAAACAAATGATGTAAAGATTATAGCTATGCATATGTAGTTTAGCTGAACTACCAGACCTCCTTCTCCACTGATGTTTAGCAAGTTGATTTAAGTGTTTAAATGAAAACATGGTAATTACACAATTAAAAGTCCAAAACCAAATTCTAATAGCATTGCACCCTTTATCCAGAAATAATCTTGTTTGTATATGTCACAAGTCAATGTGGTTCCCTGTCTCTTCCAAGATGTCTGTAAAAATAGGCGTGTGTGTTCTAATGTTATTTGTCTTCACTGACAAAGTTCAGCCTCAGTCCTGCTCCATCTCCCTTGTAATGCATGCAGATATTCTTCCTTTACTTTGTACAAGATAGGAGGGAATACAACATATGTAAGTAGCACCAACATGCCAGGAACATGCTTAAATATGTTGTATGGCCTTGGGTTGTTTTGTTTAAAGACAGTGTCATTCTGGTTCTCCGTGTACCAGATGCTTGCTATGATTTTTTTCTTTTATTTCTTTTACTCTTCCTTTAGGAATTTGTTTTTGCCCACTGCTGGGGGTGGGTTGCAGAGCTAGATGGACTTTGTTGCAGCATGCTTCTTCTCTGTGGAGCTTTCTATTCACTGAGATTTCAGTTGGGTCACCCTTTTGTGAGCTGTGTTGTTACTAGCTACATGGCATGAGGCAAGAGGAGTAACAGCAATATTTAAAGAATTTTCAAGGCAGTCCCTTCATCTTTTCTTACTAATTCAAGAGCATATTTATTTCCTATTTTTATGTTCTCACAAATTGTATACTTGTTCTCAGCAACAGCAATATTCCACTACGCTTGTGGCAACAGATCTACAGTACAAGCCAGCAGCCAATATCCAGAACACATATGCTCCAAATCACTCCTTATGGTGCAAAGATATTAATCATGTTTTATAGGTACAAAATCCAGTTTGAAATTTATAAACCTTAGCTTCAAGAGGAAGTTTTAAAAATGCAGTTATATCACTGCTGTTACTTATTTTACAGTAGTTATCCAAGAACTGCATGAGTGTATAATTTGCAAATGCCTGTGTCAAGGTGATGCCATCCTGGCTGCTTCCTGAGCTTTCTGAATCTGGTGCGACCAGTCCCAGGAGACAGGGCTGGACACCTGGGAGATGACTGCCTCCTATTAGGATCTGCTAGTATTCATTATGCAGCCAGGTCAGGGGGGAAGGGGAAGGGTAGCTGCAGACACAGAGGGTGACTTCATTTATACACAGTCTTTAAGAAGCCGTGCTGACTTCTGTGGACCATCTATTTTACTGAAACTGCTGTAGGAAGACAATGTAAAACTGGAGAAGCATGGGGGCCTGTGACCACTCCTGCCAATTGCCCTATCGGGAGACATGGTGGGGTACATTGGTTCATTGCTAGGCAGAAAATCTGTTTCTGAGAGGACAGTTATGCAGGTTATTGCCATCCCACCAGAAACAGATCATAGAATCATAGAATTACAGTCATAGAATGGCCTGAGTTGAAAGGGACCACAATGATCATCTAGTTTCAACCCCCCTACTACATACAGGGTCACCAACTACTACACCAGGATGACTGTAAGCAGTGCATTTTGCTTTTTATTCCTCCTTCTGAGGAGCCATGATACTGCTGTCAGGTCTGACTGTGCCACTTTAAGATAGATGAAGCATGTCAGATGCATAGTTACAGCTCTCTGCACTTGTTCCAGGAAATTCCACTAGTATTATCAAAACTTCGTGTGGGGGTTTTAATTAGCAAGAGCTTATCAGTGACATACCTACTTTTGTATGTGCTCTCCTGCACCAGAAACACAGTAGTTTAAAGAAAGCTGCAGATAGAAATGTGGCTGAAGAACACTACTGAGGGAAAGGGGGCTATTAATTTATTTTTATTTTATACATTTTTTTAACTAGAGCTACTTGTTAGAACTCAAGTCATAAATGAGACCAGACACATGAGAAGTATGTACTGTTCAATTTAGTTCAGTGCACAGTCAGTGGTTCGTATAACATAATACAAATTTTGGCTAAAAAAGTAAAGGAGGGATTAAAGAATTGAGGTGTTCTCAGAAATTTGGTCAACATTTACTATTTTTTACCCCCATACACAGAAGGTATGAAGTGTTATGTAGTAAAATATATGATTCTAAATTACATTCTCTCCCATTTGTATGAAATTTCTATCTTAGAATGGCTGTTAAAAAATTAACAGTGGGTAAATGTAGCATATGTAACTACGTGAGGATGTGATTTAATTTTTTTTTAAAAAAAGTCGTTAACTCACAGAACAAGCAACAACAAAGTTATTATGGAACTAATGAAAATCAGTGTTTGCTTTTTGTGCATATGATAATCAATGATTTCTTCTTTGCACATATAAAAATCAATGTACCATAGGGAGTCCTTTGGAACAGTCCTGACGAGTCTCAGTTTGGGATTTTCATAATAATGTTGATTATCATGAAAACTGCTGCAGAGGCAGCAAACTTTGATTGGACTCAGGAATACTTTGTTTCCAATAAAAGGACAGATTTATTTTAAAGAATCCGGAATGGTTTTCTGAATTGCTTCTTGTTTAATGAAGGTGCTGTGTCGGTGAAAGAAACTATTATTTCTAGTAGTGATCACTCTCATTTCAAACAGCTGAAGGCAGAATTCTGTATGCAATTCAGTGAGCAAAATTTGCAAATCAATGCTATAAAAATGATTTGTTGTGCTTGAGTTGAACAGCTGATGTGTCTGTTGCCTATAAAACTGAGATATAGCACATAGTGCAGTGACGTGTAAGCGGATATGTAGTAAGCACATATTGCTGTTATTTTCAGTTCTGTTCAGCATGCATCTGCTTTGTGTTCTTTCAAGGGTATGTTTTTATTAATGATTTAACATTTTGGACAAAACTAATTTACCTGAAACTAAAGCAACAGATTAGTGAGACATTCTAATAACAAGTCCTGCTAGACAGTAGCGAAATAACTGATTTTATATGATTTAGAGGTGAATGTAGGAGTAAAACTGGTGCCCTGAATTATTTTGTGTATTTGAGGACATGCATTCGTTTTCCATTATGCCTTGACTTTTGGTTTAAGTCTACTGTTACAACATATCATAAAGATCTGGACCCTTTTACTTGAATTTTCACTTGCCAATGGCAATGTACCATTGTAACCAATGGCCTTTTCAGAATGAAGGTTACCTATTTTGATATAATTTTAGCTATTGATTTTGAAGTCTCTGGGATGGTTCAAATTTGCTTTAACTAAGCTGCCAGGTAGAATTTTTTTTCAACACTTTCTATGGGAAGAAAGTTTCAGTGTTTTCTTTTATTTTTGAAAAGCTTCTGTCAATCACATGACTGACATCTCAATCAAATTCCGTTTTTAATGGTTTATCTTATTTTTTTATGAAGTACTGAAGTTAAAGATAGAAAGATATTGAAAAACCTTTTTCAAATTAAAAAAAAAAAAAAAAAAGCTGATAAAAGCAGTCTGTATTCCTGTTCTTTTCATTTCATTTGTTATTTAGAATAGTATAAATCTATGGATTTCTGCATTTTCAAAGAACCTATTCTTGTCATCCTTCATGGCTTCCAGTGAGTTGGCTATCCTGGAAATGATTATCTTCCCAAATTCAAAGCTGTCCTTCAATTTTCCCTATCCAGTGCACTTTGCAAATGTGAATTTGCCAGTTTTACATTAGCATTACCACTTTTACTGTATATTAAATACTGTAAATATTATCCCTATTTGAGACTTCAGGCCTGATGAGGCTCCAGGTGACGTAGCCATCACTGGTGCTGCTGGAGAAACAATGCACCTCCACACAGTCTCAGATGCTATGCTATATTGTGTACTCCTCTCTTCTATGTTGCACGAGTTGTACATGCTTCTTCTACAAGTTCCATTTGGACAAAATACTACATCACTCACCTTCAAGTGATCAGATTGTGAAAGAAGTTCATTTGGGAGATGGTTTTAGGCTTGATGACATAGTCAGCTTGTTCTCATGTGGTCAAAGTTGCTCCAGTTGTAAGTACTTTTTAATTCTGCTGAAGCCAGGATGTTTGACCTCCACCTTCCTCAGCCCATATGGTTTTATAGAGTTTGCCTCTGACTCCCTGTTTTGACTTTAGCCCATTCCTGAAAAATGAGAACAGATTCTATTATCTTTTTTATTTATTTTGTATTCCACTTAAAACGTAATTGTAGCCTAGTCTTGCCTCCCAGGCATAATATACCATTAGAAATAGCTGCATATTAGCTGTGCAGTTTTGAGATGAAGATTGCTGAAACAGAAAAGGTAAATCTTTTCAATTACAGGGTGTTTTTTAGTGGTATTTCTGCACTCGTATATTCTTCTTACTGTTATACCAAAAGCTGCCTATCCCAGGATCTATCATAATTTACTAATGAAAGCAAAAAAATCACCAACAAAGCAAAACAAAAATACAAACAAATAAAAAAGCAAAACAAAAAAACAACCAACCAAACAAACAAAAAACATGACATAACATCAAAACCAGAACTGAAAGGTGTCTTAAATGCAGTGGAGATAACACAATATTTGGCTTTAAGTTCAAAGCAATCTTTAGTTACAATAAATAGCTTTGGAGCTTTTGTGTCAACATGAAAAAAACAGAAAACTAGGAATTCTAAAAGCATTTAGAAATTCTTTCCTTTTGTGGGCAGCTCTCCACTACTTCTATATTTTCCACAACTTATAGATTTTCTATATGCAGTAATTTATTTTGCTAGAATTTATAAGTCTAGAAATTCAGAGGTAATGTGACCTCATTACAGATGTGCTGAAAAGAATGAGTGTTAATAACTCATTCATATCTCTGGCTGCAGGCTACCTCTTTTTTCAGTCTGCCATGGAATAAATTTTTTCTTGTGTTCTGTTGTAAATTATTTGATATATTCGAAATGTTCATAATTTACATCACGCTTCACCCAGACCTTTGGTACATTCTGTAAGTACTTTTAATCACTGACTCCAGAACTGATAATAATGTCTAATTTTTCATAGAATCACAGACTGGTATGGGTTGAAAGGGATTTTACAGCCACCCAGCCCCAGTTCCGTGTCATGGGCAAGGCTGCTACCCACCAGCACAGCTGCCCAGGGACCATCTAGCCTGGCCTTGTGTGCCTCCAGGGATGGGGCACCACAACTTCTCTGGGCAGCTGTGCCAGCACATATTCCCTCCTCTGAGTAAGGTATCTTTTCTTAACATCTAATCTCTTTTAGTTTAAAGCCATTCCCGCTTGTCCTATCACTATTAGACCATGTAAAAAGTTGGTATCCCTCCTGCTTATAAGCTCCTTTGAAGTACTTAAGGTACAGAATGCAAAATTCAGAATTGATGGAAATGCATCATTTCAGATGTTATAAATAAATAGTGAATTAACAAAGCTGGAGAAGAATTAAAGCTCTAAGTGCAATTTCAAAAATATGTTGTTTTGATTCAGAATTGGGGAAAATAATAAAACAAAGCGCCATAAGTTTCTCAATAGTCCATGTAGTTTTTTCATAGCTAAAGTGAAGTTTCCTATATGTTCCTCAGTGTAGGATGTTTCTATATGTTAAGAAGAATAATGTCTGAAATAGTTCTGGTTCCCCATATACACATTCTATGAGCATAGAAGTGGAAGATTATTGACTGAAGGATATACACTTATATGCAATTTTTAGGAATTCTGAAATGAAGAAATAATCACATTTTTGATCTTTTGTGTAAAATTTCATATCCCAGTTTACTCATGCGTGCTAAAAAGGTTTCTTAAACATCCTCTAAACTTTTTATCAAGAAAAACATTACGTACTCCTGTCTCTGGTAGCAGATCTGATATGCTTAGATTTTTTAGTACAGCTGTATTCTGGAGACGTCTGTAGAAGCAGCATACACTGTATTTTACAATTGTTCCTTTGTGTATGATAAGCATTTGAAATCCAATTTAAGCATTGTTCTTCATTGCTCCTTGGGAGGCTTGTTGCCCCAGTTATGAAGGTTAGTTGCATTCAGCACTGGGATATGCTCAGTTATCAGTTCTGTGGTCAACTTTAGGATTTTACTGAATTAAGTTTATAGGGCTGTACATAAAGTGGGATACAAAGATAAGATAGATAGTTTGTCTTCTTGTTCACAGAATTAAATCCCATACAAGTTGTTGAAAGGATTGCATGTGAATGAAGAAAACATGTTTCCCAGTGAACAATTAAACTACAATTTTGTGCCTTTCATTTGATTTTGCTATTGAATAGCATCATTTTCTTCAGTGCTAGAAAATTTCTCCTAACACGGAGAAGTTAGTGATAAGAAGTTAACACCATTACAGCTCCAATAAGACAATTAATCTTCTAAAGCCTATTCCAGTTGTCCTTTCCTAGTCATTGTTCCATCAAAACGTTTATCAAGCCTTGACCAACTGGAGAACTTCCATCCCCAGTACACACTTAGACATACCATTCCCTCACAGCATATTCATGTTTCATTTTAGATCATCCTGTATTTCCAGTGATCTCTTCAGATGTGTTCACATCAGGTCCTTAAGTACAGTGTCCGTGTAAATCTGAATGTTTAGAACTATAGCAACTTAAAACAATGGAATAGAGAAGAGACCAATGCATTTTCTGTCAGGAACTTGGTGCAATTTTCTAATTTTTTCATGTGTTGTATTGTACTGCACAAGCTGTAGCAAAGCTTGCTTCATTCAGTAAGTGAAGTCAAGTGAAAAAAAAAAAAAAAAAAGGAATTGATAAATATTTTTATAATTGCCAGTAAGTATTATAGCATTATATTATTTTTAATAGCTGGATCTTTTAGCTTTCAGAAGTAAGAAATGACAGATTTATTGTCTTAGCGTATCAGACTGGTTTTTCTTACCACTAAGCTGGTTAGTGAAAAACCATCAGCATAAGTGATTCAGAGACAGGAAAACATGAACTACTCTTCTCATACACTCTTTTATTTTATTATATTTATTTTAGTTTAGTTTTAATAGTTCCCTTGTTCCCTAGTTTGCAGTTTTGCAGACTGTCAGCCAGTGGTGTAGGTTAGAGAAATCCCCTTTGAATTTTTTAGGAACAATTTCCTCATTTAGAATAGCAGTCAACAGAAAATATTTTGCTGAACAATTAATATTAGAGATGTAAAAATGTGAGACGGTTAACAGTTAATTCACTCTAGGAAAATAGGAGGTAATTTTACAGTTTTCATGTTCTTTAGTCCCTGAGTCTAGAGAAGTTCAACCCACAGAATGGCAAAACCTAGTAAAACCAGTTTCTCAACTATTTGCCTTAATGCCAGTTTAAAAATTTATTTTCTCTGTGTAGTAATTTCAAGGACTGTTCTTTTAATAGTATAGGGAAGTGGTGGGCAAGAAGCTTTTCTCAAAACCCAGTAATGAAGACTAGAGGCAAAATTATGAAGCAGTGTAGGCAAGTGAGCAAAATCAAAGTTAAAAATGATCTTCATTTCAGTTATTCCCTGTGTACTGAAGAAGCTTCACATATTTGAGTCAGGGTAGTATGGTTAGGTTGTGATTCGACTTGATGATCTTTAAGGACTTTTCCAACCTGAGCAATTCTATGATTCTATGATTCTATGTAGATTCCTCTGTTGAAATCTAAGCCAAAATAGAGAATCTGAGATTGTTCCCACTAACCTACACATCTCCTGCTTAGCACAGGAGGTGTTTGCAATCTTAAAGTTGTTTAAACATATTTTATCTTCTGCACAGGTTTTAAATTTGCAGCAGGAATGGGTACAAAAGGCAAAACAACAAAAGTAATTACCTACAAACATAACCATGCTTTCATGTAAAATTCACTTTAAATCAACATGCTTTTGCCTTTTCTTTGTGATTGTATTAATGCTTAACATCTTTCATTCCTGCAATGTATTGTGTCAAGCTTTGGAATCATTAGGTTTCCTGACATATTGTTGCTACTTTCTCAGTGATATATTATCCCATGAGGCGAATGAGCAGTCTGCATTGCCATACTCCCTGGTGGCTTTGTATCAGCATAATTAATCCTCTCACATAGTATTGAGTGTAGAAAATGGTTAAACAAAGCAGGTGTGCCAAAGGCCTGAGTGGAGTCTAAGAAGACAAAATGATGAGTGAAAAGGTTAAGGTATGATCAGTAGCTTTGTTTCTGATTGTAATGTCATGTGTAAACATTGCTACTGGGAACAGGATATGCCTGTAAGAGATGAGCAGTTAAGAAAGCCCTGAAACGTACAGTAATCAACCTCTATGCCAAACCAGTAAAACCCTTCTGGCTCTTCCCTAAAAGTCACTTGCAGGGGTGACTGAATCTATGACAGGATCCTTGCCATCTTGTTCCGCTCACCCTGCAGGGCTGCATATCTTTGGTGGCAAGTTAAACTCAGATACTGTCTGCAGCAACGCTTTCTGCAAATGCACATCCAAACTCTCAGCTGTTGAGTTTTAACCAAATGGTTCTTTAAACACACAAAAACAGTTATTTTTAGAAGTGAGTTCAGGCTGATAAAACAGTTCAAAAATTGAGGTTAGTTTTTGGAAGAATTATTTTTACACACTAAACTATACCAGGATTCCACCTCACCCTTCCCTCCTCCACCAGCAAAAATCTAGTTTGTGTGTGTGGATGCCCAGTCTTCAAGAATTTTAGTTATGTAACTTTTCTCGTATGGAGATTTCCAGCATGAAAGCCCTCTGAAACGAGCTCTGTAAGAAGGCAACATAAGTACTAAAGCTATATAGGGAATGATGATTAATAGAGTCTCCACCTCTCTTTCCTCCCTCCATCCATCTGGAAGAAAACTGTGGCAGACTAGAGAGATACACATTGCTTATTTTCTGTCATTATGATCTTGGGTTTTTCAGGATCCCTGAAAGGCTTCACAATAAGCACATTTTGATTTTCTCTTTAATTCTGTCAGAGAAACATTTTTTTTGCTCATGTCCCAAAATATGGCTATAGATTTGCCCAAGACCTAAAGCAAAAAGCAATCACTTTAGGGTCAATAACAACTTTTCCGTAAGTTAAAATGTCATCACTTCTAAATATCATATTTTACTATATTCCAGGAGTGGGATTTGAGGATTTCCAGATTCTTGCTGGATCACAGTACTGACTTTAGCCTTTGAAGACATTCAGTATCTCTGTGCTTTTAAAAGCAGAGTATTGGCGTTCATGCTCAGAGCTATTTGACTGCTGATAGATTAGGCATCTTTCAGAAAGGTGAGAAGCATAGTTCCAGCAAGTTCTATTTAAAATCCCTAGTAAATTCCTGATATATTTTTCCTCACTACAAGAGTTGTGTCATACAGCTTGCTCCTTGCATGATATGAATATTTTAATACTTGCATAAAGTGATGTATGTAACCTTGGCATTCACTTGTCAGTTATGAATTTAATACAAGTATGTGCCTAAATTGGATAATTTGATAATTTGATAATTGAACTTCTTTTTATTTTTTACTTCACTGTTTTCTGTCCTTCCAGTTTTTGAGCAGTGCAGTTGATGCCCAAGGCAATGAGAAGGTTAATGAAACAAAAAAGGAGCATATTTTCCATCAGGAAGTTGTTCATGAACCATGAAAAAATAAGCCAAATGTTTGTACTACTCCTTAGTTTATTCTGTATATTCTCATAAGAGAAATCTTGTAACCCCTGCAAGTTTCCCTGTGTGTGAAGTAACTGGATTAAAGCATTGATCCAGAAGTATTTTTGAATGCTTTTAAATTTGAGGATTGTGTCTTGAGTGATAATTACAATAATATGTTCAGAAACTGCCATCACAAATCTTGGATTTACTTTCATATATTACTGACACTGTGCTATTTTAGTAATCAGTAAAATGTATCATAGTACTCCGTAGTAATTATGCCATATTGAAGCTCAAATTTATATTTCTGAGCAGCTGATAAGTCATTAGTAAATTAACTTCGATATCAATAGGAGTCAAACATGTTAATGTAACTTCTCTCTCACTAAATATTGCTGCTTTTGTTGAAAGCCATATTAGAAACACCAAGCATTTATATGGTTGGTCAATATTCCAATTAGTGCTAGAAAGTCAAGTGCAGGTTTGAAAGCAGCTAGTAGAAGAAAAGCAAGGGTGTCGGAGCACTGGAACAGACTGCCCAGAGATGTTGTAGGGTCTCCTCCTATGGAGATACTCAAGGCCCACTTGGACACCTATCTGTGCGACCTACTGTAGGGAAGCTTTAGCACAGGTGATGGACTTGATGATCTCTTGAGGACCCCTCCAATCCCCACGATTCTGTGATTCTTTGATATTCTTATGTGCCATTTAGTTCTTCACAGAGATAATCTGCTGGAGCCCAGGAGCAAGGAAAGGCAGACGTACTGCCTGGTACTGCCTGGTACTTACAAACAGGAGGGGAATCAACTCTTTGAAAGGGTTGATAACTGCAGGACGAGGGGAAAAGGTTTGAAGTTGAGGGAGGGGAGATTTAGGTTGGATGTCAGGGGGAAATTCTTTACAGAGAGAGTGGTGAGGTACTGGAACAGGCTGCCCAGAGAGGTTGTGGATGCCCCGTCCCTGGAGGTGTTCAAGGCCAGATTGGATGGGGCCCTGGGCAGCCTGGTCTAGCATTAGGTGGGAAGGCCGGTGGCCCTGCCTGTGGTAGGGGGGTTGAAGATTCATGATCCTTGAGGTCCCTTCCAACCCTGGCCATTCTGTGATTCTGTGATTCTGTACTTGTCTTTCCACAGTAGAACATAAGCACATTGTGTGACACAGAAGTTTATGCCAGCACCTACTCTTCCACCATCTAAACAAGAGGAAGACTGCTGCTTTGCTTCCTCTCTGTGTTAAGACAAAACTTATATTCTTTAAAAAAGTTAGAGAACAAGTCAGGCATTACATTGTGAAAGTTTAAATAAGTGTCTGCTAGCATACAAAGGTCTAAATCTATATCAGTCTCTACAGAGAACAGTCAGAACAGAGAACAGTTGCTTCTGTTCTGTTCTTACAGTATTCAATAATTTCCACCTGATAACTGAGGTGCAGCATGCAAGCAGTTTGTTTTGTACTTGAACTTTTTATCATGCATGGAAAAGAAACATATTCTTTTCTATAGAACCACAACTTTTGATGAGTTCTTCTGAACATATTTGCAAAGTGGTGGAATCCAGGTATTCAGCTATTCAATTGTTTCTAGATATGGAAAGTGTTTTTTACACTTAACTTGAATTGGTGCTGTTCCCTATTTTGTTCCTTTTTTTTTTTTCCTTTGTGAGTGTTTTAACTTTTGATATTAGAAGGCTCTGTTAAAGTCATTTCTTTTGGGAATCCAGTCTTTTTGGCTGACTTTATTACCTCTTTTTAAAAACACAACAAAAACTAAATATCAGGAACAGACTTGCTAGGTACACAATGTTTTTGGTATGTTTCTCATCATAGGTTGTTAATGATTACCAATTTGTTGCCCCGTGTACCTTCTTTTACAACATGCATGCCCCAAGTACAGACTGGCCTTTATTCCCTAGCATCTATAGGGGAAGAAAACTTTCTAGAAATTGTGATGAGACACTGGGAAGAAAATGGTGAGACAATTAAGAATGAGATCATTTGGTTGTCACTTTTTTTTAATGTTATTCTTGTTATTTTTTATGTTTTAATGGTTGTGGTATGGATAGTTGTAAATTACTTGTTTTCTTCTGTTTTTTTTTTTTTTTTTTTTTCTCCATGGTTTTGTTGAGTCTGAAATTGCTTCTGGGTCTCTGTAGGCTCCACATGTTCTGTCTTGCTTCTCCCAGTGAGCTTTGCTAAGCGGTACAGGGGAACTGTTCTGTAGCAATCGCAGGAGTCGTCTGCACTCATGCACTGATACTCTGTCCCTGTACAAAATGGCCACAGTACCACCATGTGGTAGCACTATCTTTTTATTTTGTTATTTTCTTTGTTTTCTTGTTTCAGAGCTGTGCTGTCACTATGTTGTGAAGATCACCCTCCATCACATTTTGTGGCTTTTTGGAAATGTTTACAGGGGTAGCTGCAATCCTTCATCATTTCCTGCAGTTAGATATTCATGATGATTGGGTTTTTTACCCTCAGGGTGAAAAAAAATTGGATCCTCCAGATCTTTTTCTTTACCAAGGCACAAAGATTTTCTGGAGCATTACTGTGCACTTGTGCTGCTAACCTTGATGAAGGAGGGACTCTTCCAAGACACAGAGATGGCCTCAAGCTCATGAATTTATAGTCATGCAGTCCTTAGGCAACAGAGTTGAAAATCTGCGCCACAGAGTCCGTGTTGATAATGGCACTGTCAGGCTGATGTCAGAAAGCTGTTTGCACTGACAGACACCTACACAGGCTGCCACATGGAGTCGTGCCAAAAAAAAAGCTCATGTAGCTCCAACAGTACTGCTGTTTTACTTGCAGAAGGTCAGGATTCAGCCAGTAAGACTGAAACTTGACTAAAATGATTGTATGCCCTAGACTCCACTAGTAGAAGATGCTTTATAGTGTATGCTATGTCTGATATAGTTTTGGGAAGAAGCCTCTCTCAGAATAACTCCTCAAATAGTTCCCAGCCTAGATTTCTGTGTTTAGATGTCCTTGGTTGTTTCATGATCTTTCTTTTGGGGGACTGTTTGATACCAGCCCCCAGGCTGCTTGTGTTCCTATCCTACTGATGGCAGCTTTTTTTCAAAGGACATTTGTAGCAGCTATTTAATTCTGTGCAGGAGGTAGAAGCCTTTGAAATGGATGCAGTTCTGGTGAACTGTCAGAGAGGAGCACTGAAGACACAGTTTTCCTGTATTTAGAATATTGTTAACGTTTTATATAATTTAAACAGTTGGGAAGTCATGGTTTCTTACTTGAATGCTTCATTCTGTGATGGGTCTTGCAGAAAAGCTGTGAAGGGAGTGGAAATATTTCAAAGTAACCCAGCTTACTTTGGCTATACTGAATTCTGTGAAAAGGAAGTGATCTGAGAGGATTAGGCTGTGCTCACACATCTCTAAAAGTATTAGAGAACAGCAGCAAGAAATATATTACTGTAGAAAATGCTTCCTTTTTGTTTCTCCTCTTCTTTCTCTGTCATTTCTATTAAACGGGTCTGCCCTCACTACACTCGAGGGGAAATAAAGGTTGTCATGGTTCTGAGGATTTTCAGTATTTTTGAAAGCTGTAGGTGAAATTGGGAGGAAGGAAGGAATCCCAGGAATTGGAGCTGAGGGTGATTTTTCTTGAATTAAGAGTAAACACAAGTGATCTTAAAAGGAGTGGACAGTTTCTTAAATGTAACTGCATATCCCCAAAACCTATTCAAAAGTATTTCTGTATATGGGTGGTTAGACAAAATGCCATTTTATTGTTTAAAATATTTTTCCTTTTTTTTTTTTTTTTTTTTTTTTTAAGTTTTAAAACCCTGCTGTTTTAGTTAATTGCAGATCAAATTAAGTAACCTTTTCCTTGGATTCTGGTTGACTCTCTTTTCTGTGCTTCTTGGAGAAATTTTGCTCCTGGGGGAGAATGGTGACTGCTTTTACTGTGATTTTAAACAGCTCTAGGGAGTTTTTGAACAAGCTTCATGATTACAGGCTTATTAATGCACACTGCAGTCTACTTGAACCTAGAGTAATGGATGAACAATGGGTTTGAAGAAAGCCTGAACTATTCCTGCAAACTTGTGATTGTGGAAGGACACACAGCTGTATTTACCAACACAGTAATGTGCGTGCTAAGATGTGAAAGTTGGCACTTACTGTACAAGAGCAGAACAAGAATGTATGTGTAGGAACTGGAGAGAAGGAGAAAGAGGACTTATGTAACAATATCCCAGAGACCATCAAATCTATCATCTCCCACACTGCATGGGTACCATCATGTCTGATTTCAGATCAAAACCAGTAGTGATCAAAGTATGTTATTCATGTGACTGTTCAAAGCATGATTTGTCATGTGCTTGCACACTGAGAAACAGATGATATAATGCTCAGTTTCACCTCAGACAACATCAGGTACCTAATTGGCAGAGTTAACCCAGCAGTTCAGTCATTCTATCTGCCTCTGTAGACAGTGGGATAGAGAATAGAGAAGCCACCAGAAAGGAACTTAATTGAGTTGAATTTGTTTTCTGGGGGCACTTTTCTGTATTGACTAGCCTTCAAACTACACCTCGAACTTGGACATTGTTGTTAGGTTTGGATGAACTCTGGCATAATCAAGGTTTCTTTGCGGGCAATCCATCATTGCTGAGATGCTGAGGTACACAAAATCAAACAACTTGACTTTTTGACTTATCCTCTTGGATAATGGCGCTCTTTAAATGTTCATTGATTCTTTTGTGAATATCAAACTAAAATTGAAAGAATCAAAAAATGCTTTCTTTTTTCAACAGACTTTCTATAAAAAAGCATTAGTTATGTAGATTACAGAAATAATTTTAGAAAATGTTTCATCTTTGATACTCTCATTCTTCTGTTTTGTGCTGGAAGAAATTGCCGCCTGCTGTGTGCTATCTGATCTGACAGGGTCAACAGCTTCCAAATAGATTAAGCTGTGGGTTACTGTCTCTCTATTACCTCCCTTTGCAGTGGTACCCACCAGATGACTGTGCAGTCCCTCAGGAATGCTCATTCTTTCTCTAGTTTTTCATGCAGTCTCAATATGAAGACTTACAAATTAATGAAATTGTAGTTATCAAATAGTGATTTGTCTTTGCAAAATGCCACACATCTTTCTATGGATATCTTGGTTGCTTGGCAAGGATGTTTAGATACTTGCTGTATTTCTTGCTGGTTTTAACATGGGCTATGTTATGTCAAGGCACACAGATAAACATGGGGCAAATATTCAAGTCAAGACATTCACTAATGAGCTTGGTCTAGCTATATTTGTACATGACTCAAGCTTGATTTCTTTCCCTCTTTCCTGGACCCTCAAATGATTGTAGCAATGAATGCAACACATTCACTGCTGAATATTTTCTGAAATTGACAAGTTGGCTATATGAGTGCTTTGTATTGTTTTGTTGTGGTCAATAATTGCTCTTTGGCAAAATGAAATAACAGATTGTTATATCTTTTTTTGATTTGTTTGTTTGTTTTGAATACAGTTTATATAGCTTAGAATTATCACTGGAGTTTCAACAGATCTGTGAGACTGAAGTTCAGACAAGAAATGAAGTCAACTGCAAAACTGCCTTTTTGCAAGTCAGCAGACAGATTACATACTTAAAATAATTCTGAAAATGTAAACAAAAGGAAGTGTTAGCCTAGCAGTTCATACTTTTGAGAAATGAATACAAACTTTACATCAAAAATTCTGATCTACCTTGTCTTCTGCCTGGCTGTCCCATTCCTATCTCAAAATGCGTCCTTATAGTAATTCAGTCTTGCCATCACTGCAACAACATTTTTCTTGATATAAATGTTTAAGGGTCTCGTGAAAATTTGAGCACATTTTAAATTTCATCCATTAAAATCCTTTAAAAAAAATATTTTCAAAATGGATTTAATGTAATCTGAGTTTGATTGATATTTATTATATAAAAGATCTATCCCACATGCTCTTCTTCTTTGTCAAAGTAAGATTACTCTTTGTTGCTGGAGAATACTTTATTAAATGGATTGAGTTCATTTAGATATGTACCCTCAGTTTTCCTTGTTATAGTTCTTTCCTTTTGTTAGTTTTTGGCAGCAATAATGGAATAAATATATTTAGTATACAAAATCTATATAAAATTGAAATGGCAACTGTCCAAAACAGCGGTGTAGCTTAGCATAATGAGCACTAATAGAGCAGATAACAAGTCTATTAATGAAAATTAATTATTAGACAATGAATGCAATTAGATGTGGCATAGTACAGATGAATTTAATGGTTGGAATGACATTAGTCTGCCTTGTTCAGTAATGTCTATTTTAGAAATGTGAATCCTGTTATTTTTATTTATGTACGCTTCCATCTCCTTGAGCATCCTCTTGTCTAAATACACACTTGGATGTGGAATTTTGGATTTTTGCTCTCCTCATTATGTTCAGTCTTTCAAATATATATATATACATTTTGAATGAATGAATAAATCTTTTCAACCACTTCTGTTCATTTCCTCCAAGAATCCTCAGATAAGCAGCAGAAAGGAACTTCAAACAGCATATGGTATTCCAAGGGTGGTATGAGCAAAATCATGCAGATCAAGAAATATGTGAATATAACAGCATATAACAAAAATCTCAAAGCATTCATGAAGTGTCATATCACAAATTCCTCTATAAGTCATTACTTTCAACCATTCTGTTCCCTTTGGAACTCATTTACTTTGGGAAAAATGTAGTCAAAATCTTCCTCTCTGTGTGTGTTCCAAGATGTTTTCTCCAAAGGTTGTTATTTCGTTTTTACTCATATATGTGAGACAGGCTTTATTTCTGTGTCATTTGGACTATCATTAATATTTTTATATGAAATTAAATTCCAATGAAATAATAAACTATGTTGAAGATGACCAGAATCTTAACTTTGAATTAGCAACTCACAATTAATACCGGTAAAGGATCATCCTCAGGTCTGGGGAGGAATTCCTCTTAACAAGCCATCCTTTCTTTTTATTATACCCCTATCCCATAGTGCTTACAGCAACTTTCAATTTAGTATTATTTGTGAAGTTAATTAATGTTGTTATCCTATCAGATTACTTGTGAATTTGTTAATTAAAATTGAAGATACCACTTTAGTCTATACAATATAATCTAATGCTAGCTAGGAATATGTGAAATAATTGAGGACTAAAAAGACATTTTAAAAATTTTATATCTTGAATGACACGTATGAATGACCAGGAATACTGGTTTTTTCTTTAAATGCTCTAGGTAGTGACACAAATACTATTTTTTATATTTATTCTGTCATCCTCTGTAATGATTCAGCAGAAATCTTGGATGACTTTTTCAGTGAAAAACTAGAATTATGATCTCAGAATTTCTATAAAGCTGAAATTTAAAACTAATGGAAATTTTATAGAAAAGTGTTAAGGAGATAAGCCCAAATGATAAGGATGTTGTAGGATTTGGTAAGGCTGATGATTGCTTTACGATGAAAATGAATTGATTAATCTGAGTTTTTCATTATATGAAGTTTGTTGCATTTTTTTATTTTGGTTTGTAGTTTTGCTTGTTTGTTTGTTTTTCCACTGAATTCAGTAGAAATTATCTAATATATTGCTCATACCTGTTAAGCCTCAGGAGCAATCTCAGGAGAACAGCACATCTAAAATCCTGAAAAACTTCTCAGGAATTTTTATCTTTGTTAGACAGAATGCAGTGCCTATACTCTGGTTGTAATTTGCTCTTACTTCTCATGAGATAGTCAGAAATAATAGTCAGCTTCTGGTGTTTTTACACATTTTCTGGATGTAGTAAAAGTAGTTAAAACATTTTGTTGAATTTTTGTGGAGTTATGTTTTCATAGCATACTCTGTCATATCAAGTTATTACTTGCAAAGCTATGAACTACAATGTTTTCTTGCTTGAGTAGATTCTGTATGCCTGCTTGAACAGACTTCTATTCAGAGGGTATTTGTCAGTGGGCATGCATCAGTTATAAAAACATTTCCCAATTTCATGGTATAATGTATGATGATAAGTCATGTTACTATAAGTCATAAAATATTTTTTTACATCTGAATGCTTTGCAGTCAAGTGAAAGAAGGTGAAGGTTAGCATTCATGAATTCATAACAGTACACTAGAGACTTAGCAATAATGGAATAGGAAAAGGTGTGTGAATAATATTTTAGCATTTTACAAAATAATATAAGTAAGGAAGTGTTGATTTTTAACTTAAGCTTATTCAGTGATTTTGATAGGAGTACTTTTTCCCTGTCCACATACAGAAAGTAGTTTTTATATAGCTTTCTTTGAAAAACATACAGTTTTGCTATATGTTCAATGATAGCTTTATCTTACTATGGTCACGGGCATAGATTGATCTAGTTAACTCCGTGTCAGATTTTGGATTTTGCAAAATAATGAACCTCCATTCCTGACTTTACCACTGACAATCTGTTCATTTGCGTGTGTGGCGGATGGAGGGCGGTCAAACTCAACATTAACTTTAAATTATAATCTTTATCTGATTCAATTAATTTCTCATGATAATAATAATTATTATTACAAAAATATGCTTACAAATGGCTTTCCTCCTTTCCAAATCCAATCATCCCTCCATGGATGTCATGAATGTTCTGAAATGTAGAGATACATTGGGTGGTAGGAGTCATCTTGGTTATATCTCTTCAGGTGACATTGAAATATAGGATGTCCCTAAGCACCTTACAAGCATTTTTGTACAGTTATCTCTAGTAGATATTGTGGTGGTATGTTACTCATACATGAATCTAATTCACAGCCTAATTTTACTTGGAAGCCTTTCTGTGAACTTAAATGATGGAAAGCATACATTGAGAGTTATTTCAGAAAGGTTTGGGTTTTTTTTTTTTTTTTTTGAAGAGACAGTCCAGCAGGCACTAAAATACGAAAGAATCCAGTTCAGACTGACTAGTTTGCTTACCAGCTTTCAAGATTTATACATTTTAGGATTATGTTTTCCATCATTTTCAACTGCCATCCTTGAATCAGTCTTCAGAAATATGTGGTATACATCTTTCAAAAAGAACTTTGATGAAAGAACAAATAAATGCAACATTGATCAGCTTCACATGTTTACTCATATGCCTCCACATTTAAAAGCATGAATGTCAGAATCATAAACATTATTCCATCATCAACCTGACTATGCTGTGTAGACAGCTAAAACCACCCTCTGAATATTAGCTGGTTTTTATTTTGTCAAATTTAGGCTACCAATAGTCCTGTTTGCCAAGGCATTGTGAAGTGAGAATTCATGTTAAATCGCTTGTCTAAGCTGATCTTATTTTGCTTTTAAGTTTAGTATTTTATGTAATTCTTCCTCCATGTTTTAGAAGTGTCACTTGCATATTAGTTGCATAAATGCTTAAATGCCACTTGGCTATATTAGCAGGTGTTCTGTCTGAATTTGCCCCACTTACTCAACAGTCCATCTCATACTTTTTTTCTCATCAGCTAACAAATCATCGAGCCATTGATGAATATGGTAGAACACATATCTAGGACAAGTCCAAGGATGATTATTGCTAGGTTGTCTTAGTTTTTATAGTCAATATCCTATGAAGTATCCAGTCAGAAATTTAAATATGGTGTGTACAAACATCTTTGTCTGCTACCAAATTTAAAGTCTTTTTGGATATCTCCAATCAGATATATTTTCCATAATATCATATTGTATCACCTGATTAGATTCTTAAGTTTTCTCTACTAATCTGCTAATACTATTCCTAAATTCTCTACCAAATTAATATTTTCTATTTTTCTGGTTTGTCTGTGTTTTGTTCTGTTGCCTGAGATTGTTGTTGAGTTAACTGAACCGCATGAGTCCATTTGCCCTCTTCAAGTATTGTCACACTTTAGAACTGTAATTTCTTCACTAATTCCCATTTGCATTAGAAATTAACAAAGTGGTTAAAGATTCTACTTACACAGCTTTTCATGTAGGATAGAAAGAATACATTTCATTTTTTTCTTTAAAATGAAAAAATTGTCAGCTGTTTGTAGATGGTTATTGTTACTTACAAAACTTTGGTATAAAAAATAAAAAATAGCACAAAACAGAAAACACTGCCTCAAGGACTTTGGAATATACGTTACTTGTCAGCCATGCATATTCTTACACGACATTTTATCTTTTCTCCAAATGCAGTTTTTATCATCCATAGGCAAAAATAAGAGTTAGAAAGGAGACTTACAATAGAAGTCTCCTGCCCCTGAAGTAAATGACATTGTGACCATTACTTCAAGAAACCTAACATGATGCCTATATCTTAGTGGCTTGAGATAGCCATTTGTTTTTTAGTACTTCCTTAGTAGCTTAGTTTCCAGATCTGCTAGCTGGTTTCTGTGCCATTGAAGTTGGGACTTAGATAGGCCCACACTTTCTCCCTAGCTGTAAGACAACAGAGACTCAGCAGCCCATTGGGAGCATGTATATTTTATGTCTAGATGAAAGCAGATTTCTTATGCATTTATTATGTACTTAATTCGGCGTGACAGGTTGCAATCATTTTGCAATTGAGATTTTTTTGAGAAAAATACTTTCATCAACTGCTAGAAAGCTTTACATTTGCAGTGTACCATACAGAGTTTGGTACAGATAGTCCATACAAGGAGAGGTCTGGCAGACATTAGAGAATCCAGTAGAAGATTTGGATCCAAAGTGAATTCACTATCAGCTTTAAAAAGTACAGATATATTGTGTCTAATAGAACTAAGTAGTAAAACAGCAGAAGCAGCAGGCATGATAATTAGCTTTCCAAGTGAAGAATTACTGTCAGATCCAGTACTGCATACAATCTTTATCGTATTTCTAATATAATTGACAAATTCAAATATACTATCCATAATAACTGCTGTGGTAACTAATCAGAACAGTATCCTGTGGTCAATTTTAAGGAACTCTAAGGGTTGAACTGAGTCTTAGAAACTGCTTATGGTCATTTTTAGTTGTATTTCTTCTAGTAACTCTCTAAACAATAAAATCAGATGTAGCACCTTACCATCTCTTTCAGCTGCCATGTGATTAGTTGCTTTAAAACTTCTGTGGGATAACTTTCTTTGCAGTGCTAGCATTGTGTGAAACCTGAAAGAAGAGAAAGGTGGAGGGAGAGCAGGGGCATATGTACAAAACAGTGTCACATTGAGACACTGATATGAATTCTGTGGTCTTTACTCTTTGTAAATTTCTTCTCTTTGTAAAGTGGAAGTTGAGAGACATGTTTGGTTGGAGTGACCACTAAATTCTGAAACAATGTGCAGATTCCAAATGAAAAGTAGAAAAAACTGTATTAAATGTACTATAATTGGAGTTGTGTGTTCTATAAACATATAAAAATAAGTTTACTTTTCACAAAAAATAAATAAATTCTGGAAGATAGCTGTATTCACTTTTTCATCACATTTAATCAGTTGTACTTTGGCAGTTTTGTTATACATTTGTCAGTTTCTCCTTATTTGAACAAGAAGCAAATAATTTCTCTTTCAAGTTCAGAGAAATTATCTGGTTTATTTTTCCAGAAACTGCATCTCCAGTCTTTAAAAAAAGAGCCATGTGGGCAGATGATTTCACCTAAACAGGTTTTTTGGGAAGTCAGGAGACTTTGTGTGGGTGTAATGATCTACAGTTATGCACCTGTGGACCTCAAGACTCAGGCAATTTCAGGCATTAAGGCCTCTATTTACTTGAGTACTTCCATTAATTTAAGTAAGGATATTCATGATAATAAGCTCAGCAGTGTTTGGAGGTTCAGCCCCTGCAGTACATAAGTGACTGTGCAATTTGAGCAATCTTGTCACTCAACTTTTTTTTTCTTGTGTAAAAATAACGTTGCACAGAAAAGCGTACATAGGAATAGAGGTCATCTCTGTAGTATAGACATTTGTTGAAAGGTACTGAAGCATTTATATTGTGCGTGATTCTGTAATTGTTTTGTTTTCTTTTTTGCTCAGAAAAAAGCCCAACAACAGTTACAGTGATATCTGTTGATAAACAGATGATTGCTAGATGCTGACAGTTGTACTGTAAATGTAAATCCTAATTAGAGATAACCTTGCTGACTTTGTAAGCAATGTCTGTCCTTTTCTAAACTGAATGATTGGATGGAAATTGTCATTCTTAATAAAATTTAATGAGCAACCCCATTATGAAGGCTGAAAACAACGTAGTCTTACATTCAGGTTTTGTTACAGTTCATCAAAGAAAAGATCCTTGCAATGTCAGAATTCCTTTGTGGCAGGAGACACGAGGAGCTACTTAACAACCATCCGTGAAAGACGGATTCATTTAAAGGCAGTGTGAAAAGATTAAAGACAAAAATTTTCAAACTAGGACTTAGATAAGGCCAGGAAATGCCTCGAGGTACCAACCACAGAAATTTCAGTGGTTTGCGCAGTCTGGTAATATACTGCATGAGGAGTTCTCTCCGCCAGCATATTTGCCCCCCTGTTTCTATGACCTAGGCTTCATCCTCATAACAGTCTAAAGACAACAGAAAGACATTTTCTGAGATTTTTTGCTTTCATGAAACTTCTTTAACCTATTTCTGCCTTTCCACTGAACGTAAAAATGCTGTTGGTGGCAGAATCTTTGCTGCTGAGTGCAGTTTTGAGTGACCCACATTTTATATGGTTAGTCGATTAATGCAAAGAGAAGTCAAATAAGTGTAGATGAAAGCTAACATAAAATGGCCAGGGTACATACGACATGCCATATTGTTGCCTGTCTTTTACAATCTGTGTTCCAGTGGATGATTTGATGTTAACACTTCTTACAAATTCCATTTCATTAGCAAACTGTGAATATCATGGTTGCAAAAACAAACTGGCAGAGTTGGTAGCCATGGTTTGTTAGGCTTCCTGTATGCCTCGTAAAATGCTGGGTCTGTGTGTCCTGCTGGTTTCAAGGGCAAGCTGGGCTTGATGAGCCATTCAGTAAAGGTCAACTCTGTGATTATTTTTCATCTCCTCTCATCTGGAGCTAGCACAATGGTTAAAAAGCCATATGTGGCTGAAGTGTTTTCACTTTGCTATTTATTTCTTGTGTCTCTTGCTTCTGAAGAATTTATGTGATGTTCAATCTCATTTAATTCCCAACCCAAACCTTTTTTCTTTCTATCTTGCAGAAGTATGAAATCACTTCTACATTTTTGAGTGAAAAAGTTGTTTGGATTCAGTTTTTTTTTTTTTTTTCAATTGTCTGCAAATTTTTACCATTAAAATAGCATTTTCCAGTTCATACTAAAAAATGAACAGATAATGTTTTTTTTTCTGTCTTTGTTTCCCAGGTATTACCCTCTTCCTGATTATACAGAATGTATATTTCTAAGCTTTTCTGAAGCTCTAGCAAAAATCATAGCAAATCATGTTTCATGAGAAGCAAGACAATAAAATTATTTAACACCCAACTACTGTAACAAATGAACAGATTGACTGCAGATAAACAGGCACTGTGCTAAATTTTAATATGTATCTTGGTATTATTAGTTTGCCCATAGTTAAAGTTGATAATATAAGGATCCTAATTTAATAAAACTAAACAAACTCAGTACTATTGTTTATATTTAGCTACAAAGAGAAACTGGAAAATGAGTAGATGACTTTAAACATACTTTTCCTGCTCTGCTATCAGACACACAAGGTGAAATTAGCCATTATAATTAAAGATATTTAGAGACAGAATTACTTTACATGTCACTTATTCCTACATGATCCAGGGAACTTTTAAACTCTTATGTTTAACCTATGGTTTTTCATTCCTAACACCTACTTTTACTTTGAAAAAAGCAACAGCCTCAAAAATTATGAAAGTTTGAAATGAGAGTATAGAAAGACCTTGAAGACTACTTTGGCTTCTAAAGTGCAAACTTAGCATTTACTAGCAGTTTACCTTCCAGTGAAGTAGAACTATTTACAACTTGAACTGAAATAACGTCTTTTTTCATGTTCTATAGAAATCCTCATGTTGCTTCTTGGGGGTGATGTTGGATAAAGCAAGCTCAGTTATTTTTACATTATCAAGGGCTGTCGGAAATACTAGAGACAGCCAGGTGAGGAGGTTAAAATAAGGATAAAACAATTCCTTGGTGAAGCATGAAGGAGAAAAGAAAAAGGAATGAGCTCGTGCCTTATCCAATAGATCAAAAGAGTATCATGTTCAGTATTGGCGCAGAGAAAATCTCTTGAGGTCAGTAAGAGTTTTTTGCATTATAGTGAGAAAATGAACATCACCCACATCACCCTACCTGCTGCTTTGTTTGTGGAGTTTTCTTGGTGGGTCAGTTTTTATTTTTGTTTTTTTTTTGGGGGGGGGGGGGGGGGGAAGAGGGGGGGAGGGAGGGAAGGGCAGGGGAAAAAGGGAAGCATAGAAATTTCCATTTACAATGTAATTGGAAGCAGCTTAGAGTGGCTTACAATACTTTATACCAGGAAAGCAATTTACTCATACAAAAGCTAACGGAACTGAAAGCCATTCACCATTAGGATATCCAGCTGAGTACTTAGGGGAATTTCTGAATGTGTGCATGTGTATCTTTGTGATGCTATCTAAAAGAGACACGTCAGTCTTCTTCCAACTGGAAAGTATCTGCAGACCAATGCCTGCATTAACTGGAAATAAGTTGCAGCCCCAGAGTTCAGAAATGTAAGAGCCTGAAGAAGGACTTGTTTTCCCATTCTTCAGGCAATATTTGTTTCAGTTTCTTTCAAAGACAAAATCTGTTGTAGTAATAAAGGCAAGCCTCATCCACACAGCACACTGCATGCTCTCTAAGAATTTCTCTCCAAGCCTTATTTGCACTTGCACTCTGGCTGAAGTTTAAATTGACTTTTCAGTTTTAGTTTTTTTCTGAAGGAGTTAGCAGTAGACAGCTATTCTGTGAAGGTGGTGGTCTCATGGCTGTATTTGCTTATTTCATATGGAGTAACAGTGACATCCAGTGGTTGGATATTCCAGCCAGATGCATAAATCACTGTACCAAGCAGTATTTCAGTGAATGTACTCTTGCTGGCATTTCATCTAGAGCCATTTCCAAGTTTCCCTTGGGTGGGAGAATGGGGGATGCACAAATAATCTTTATAGCAAAAGGGATTTGCTCTGGGACTTTGAGCAAGACTTCTGCTGATGTGGAAAAAAAATCTTTATGATTTTGAATCCAAAATAGACTTTTTGTGTTCATTTCTATGACTGAAAAATCTGTTTATGAAGCAGTGAGAGGTTATCACTTGTTGCAGCATGAATTTCTGAGTTCTACTTCATGTCTGAAGTTCACCTCACACCTAGTCACCTGTGCATATGGTAAAGAGGTTTGCCTTCGCTATCTGCAATTGACGTTCTTGTAGGTAAAGTGGGAAGAGAAAGAAAGTAATGAGAAGAATTTTTCATTTCTTTGTGGTATGACATGCTTATTCTAGTCACTCATTAAACTAAAGATTCTGCTATTATTAAAAAACAAAATCTCTGTTACTGCATTCATTCTGCACTGTGAAATCTGTTGGGGAACTTTTTTGGTTGTCAAAGATTGAATGAAGCTTTTAAATATGAAAAAGAACATTTATTGTTCATTTGAACCAATTACATAGGAGAAGAAAGGTATCTCAGACACAAATTCTTCCTGCATGTTACTGTGCTGTTTGTCTTGTATTGGTTTCTATTCTCAACAGATCATATGTCAGCTTGCAATGCTGAGTTAAATAACTACTGTTACATAAAAGGTTGCACTTGTTTTCAGAGTTATCTCATAGCTCATAGCTTCTTTGTAAGCTTTCAGTATTGATGATTTCCCTGATCAGTAAGGCAAAAGAACTCTTTGCACTGGAAGTACCCTTCTACACCTTCTTTACTGAATGTTAAAGATTTTTTTTATTCACTCTGTAAGGAATCTTTGTTCTGAAACATAAAAGGATTTGAGATAGAGCTATGAAAGATTTGAAGTGCTGCTGCTGAGTTATGGTAGTGGTCATTCCTGAAATAGGGCTCAAACCATTTAAGATAAGGTAGTTTACAATGCCTACAGAGTAATAAAGAAGTGTTGCTTTATGGTCTTCCTTGGTGATATAATTGAAAAAGTCAACATGTTGCAAATCAAAACAAGCTATGATCCTATAATCTCAAGCCAAATACAGGGAAAGCCTACAGATTTTATTACCAGTCAAGGTAAGACAAAACCTTGATTTAATTAGAAGAAACCGGCAGTATGCTTCTTTTGTTTTTGAGTATTTTCCTGCTTCTCTGTGTCTCTTGGTACCAGTAGTTTTAGATGAAATTTCTCTGGGAGAAAAACTAGGCACAGGTAGCTCTTGTTGACCTTTCAAATTTCAGTGATTTGTCATCAATCTCATCCAGAGTTACTGTGAATGATAACTTTCAGTTAGAGGCTGAGAGCTGTACGATTTACTTTGAAGTACCCCTAGGCTGGAAATAGTGGTTTCAGCTGTGTGTGCAGTGAAGCGTTTATTGTGGCAGTGTCTGAGAAGACATGTCAGAAGTAGTTTTGCGGCAAATACTGTGTATCTCTGAACCTTTGAAACCATGCAAGATGTTTATTTTAGCCCTCTAATTTATACAGTCGGATGCTTAGTTCAATTTTATACCTGCCTTTAAATTGAAGATTTAAGAAGATCAGAGATGTTTGTTTTCATAGCTCCAGCTGTCATTAGGATGTAAATCACTCAGTGCAGTCACGTAGGCAAACTTTTGGGGAGATGCACCTTAGGGCTGATTTCTGATGTGTAAAGAAGAGAGGTGGCTGGCTTGCTCCGGTATTTTGGCTGTAGATGGAGACATCTGTCTAATGAAATTCTTTTAACAAGAAATCTGCAAGTTTCTTTGAAAAGTGCTTCACAACATGTAGAACATAGGAAGTATATTCTGCAAATAACTAATAAATGTGGTCTTCCATTTTCTAGTTAAATATATATTCTTAGGTAAGATTATGCTCTGCTCAAAATACTATTGTCACTTTTCCTCTGATTTGAAAATAGGTGCAACAGTCCAATACAACTGTTTCCTTCAAAGATTTAACTGAGGTAATGTAGAAAAAAAATCCCTTCTCAATACATGAGAAGCAAAGTGCACTTTGCATTTAAAAACAAACAAACAAACAAAAAAACTGATGCAGAAGATAAAAACTGACATAAGATAATCTGGTCTGAGATAATTTTACTGTAACAACTATGTTGATGCATTTCCTCCAACTGTGTAAAACAAGTCCTTTGTATTTTGAAGCACGAGTGTCTTAGATAAATTTGTGTATAAAAATTGACAATTGCAAAGGTTCGAATGATTATCTACTTTGCTACTGTTAAAACAATAACAGTACTACAAATTATTTTGCAGGCCAATCATTTCACCAATGTTCTTGGGCAATGAGATCATTTCAGGTGTGCTGTATGAAATGGGTCATTGTATTGCTTGCTTTTCCAGCAGTGCCAGTACACTGAGCAATCGAATCTCAGTTGTAATATTTCTGAACTGTATGACCTTAGCACATTTGAAATCTATAATCCTTCCTCTGGGGACTGGAGAGGCATTGGCTTCCACTGTGAAATTAGGACTTTGCTTTGGCTGTTGGGGATGTTCTGGGATACAGTGGGTAAAGGTAAAACTGCAAAGCCTCTGGTGAACAAATATAGGGGTTTTTTTTTGTTTTATTTCTTTTGTTTGTTTTATTTTTTGACTATTTTTGATGCAGCAAGGCATTTCATCCAATTCTTTACTTGCATAGTAAAAAGTGAAAGGAGTAGAATGGAAAAGGCTGTTGACATAACAAAAAACTATTTTATGAACTGTCAAACCTTAGTTTACAATGACTGTTCTGTCTGATTTACCAAGAGCCCTTGGTAAACTTTTTCATATCAAAACTATTTTGCCCAAATCTCCAGCAGATTTGACCAGCATTCCTGGCAAAAAATATTAATTTAATAAACATGTTGGGCAATAATGGTATTTTTTAGAATTCCTTTGTCTAACTGGGTTTTCCTAACTTAGAATCATACAATCAACAAAGTTGGAAAAGACCACTAAGATCATCCAATCCACCTATCACCAATATTTCCTACTAAACCACATCCCTCAGTACAACATCTGAATGCCCCTTGAACAGAAGACTTCTTTGCATCTCTGTAGAATACAGCCTATTATCAGTCCCCTCTATTTTAATGCTGCCACAATCGAAACATAGTTTTGTCTGAACCTTTCCTGTTGCTGTTATGGGAAAAAGCTTCAACTATCTCTTTCTTTCTTATTTTTAACCTTGAAGTTTGATCTTTAGTGACAGTTTAGATTTAAAATCACTTCCTACTTTATCATGTAAGTAGAGTGATTGAAGGGAGCTGGAATGCAAACTGTTTACTCACTTAGCTGTCAGAGTTTCCCTTTAAGCTAACACTTTCAATTAATGCTATACACACCACAATGGCAGTGGAGATCAGCCTGAAGTCGTATATACGTGTGTGTCAATTAAATTCAGATGTCAAACATGGCTTTTAATTACAGTCCTACAACTGCCAATCACTGGTGTTCAAAACATGATGTAGGTTTCAACTTCATTTTATTGATCCGTTACATAATGGATTGAAGTAAAGTAAGAGTCTGAATGTAAAGGTAGATGCATGCTACTGTGCTTGGAATTCAGAATATGGAAAGTATATTAAACAGACACAGGAAATACGTGTTTTGTTTTCATAAGACAGAAATTCTAACAAGAAAAACTATTTCTGGTCTCTTTACTGTATCTTGAAATGATGGAAGTGGCATTCTGGAGAGAGTAAATGTGTGGTAAAGATACTTGGGAGGTCTACCAACTCCTCCATCTATAGCTTCTATTTATCTTGCTTGAGACTGAGAGGTCTCCTTTGGACAGTCACTTGGAAAATATGTTAATGTTTGAATGTATCTCTAGTTTTTCTAATTCACCTCCTGTCAACTTACAGATTTCAGTGTCATCAGTAGGACATCTCACTTCATCAAAACTAATGTTTCTCAGATTTGTGAGAATACTTTTCTGATTCAGTGTCAGAAGAAAGGAAGAACAGCACAAACTCCAAACAATAGTGAACACTTTGGCAAGTGGATATTAATATGGTACTGTGGACTCTTCCAAAATTCATTATTTCAAAATTGTGAATAAAATTAAAGAATATGAGTTCATCATTCAAGTCAGTTGGAGATATCTGGTAAAAAAATTTTTTTTTTTCCTTTCTTGTTGATTCAGTGTTTTGCTCAGTTTGCCCAATAACAAGCACCATGTTGGCACCCCACTCTTAACTTTTTCAAACATATTCCTTCTTTCACAGTATTCTTAGTAGTTGGGAGTTTTCTGTTTAGTCTGGAAAGCAGAAAAAAAACTTTGGTTTCAACAGTATAATTTTATAGATGGAAATCTGTAATTTCCAATTATAGCCAAGAGTCAATTAGATATTTTAAATTTCCTGGACTTGTTCTCTTCACTTATCCAAGACAAAAATATTTTCTCCTTTGGATGATATACTACATACTATAGTCCTACTGTCATAACATCAATGTACCTTATTTAAACCTTACCATTTCCAAAGCAAAACTGTAGCTGAAAGCACATAAAACCGGCCTGATATACTACCATGAAAAAATACCTTTGGAAATGAGGGTACCGGTGAGATGTTTTATTGAAAAGTGTAGTCAGTAGCAAAGCAGACTATAAAGCTAAGATTGTTCAGTAGCATAACATCTAGTGCTCTGTTCAAGAAATAGTCAAAGATGGGGGTAGTTTTTTCCCTTATCTGTAAAGATATTGAAGCCTTTTCAAACCCTTCCTCTCCTGTAGCAGACAACCTGTACTAGCAAATCCTTTTTTCTCCGTAGGCCTATGCCCTATACTACTAACTTGGTAGCCAGCAGCCTGCTGCTCCAGGCAGCTTGGGAACGCTCCTCCATAATGAGAAAGCAAGTCAAAAACTGTTTCTGCTGAGCTTTCTGGACAGAAAAATAATTTCAAGTGATCAAAAGTCATTTAAAAAATTGCGTCAATCTAATGAAATGTTGAAACTCTGGCAAACATGTCAGCCAAATTCAAGCTGCATGTAAAACTGCCTAGAAATTTTCATTGAAGTAGAAAAAGAGTCTCCTTTGGAAACGAAAATAATAATAATAATAATAATAAATAAAGATTTGATAGATTAGAGATGATAGTTTTTGTGAAATGGAACAGAACGTAAAGCTGATCACTGCTAAGGTGTTTTGACTCACAAGATGAGATATGCAGTGCTGGTTTGAACTATAGATGCACTTCAGTTCTTGATAGCAAAACCCTGGGGGAGAGTGAATCCACACCAAAGGTAGCCTCTTTATGTTTATTAGAGAAAGTAAAGTTTAAAGAGTAGGATCAGCATCCTCTTGAGATCTGGTCTAAAATCTCTTTGAGGACAGGAGCCTAGAAGAGTTGGGCTTCTTATCTGCAAGTGTAACAGTATGGTCATCAGCAACCTACACCTGTTGCGTGCTGGCAGATGGCTGGAATGGTTTCCTGTAAGTATGAATACAGCTTGTTGGTCCTTTAGGCTTTGAACCCAGCTCTTTCCCAGCAGCACAGAACGTTCAGAAGAGTCAGGTGTTTCAGTATCTGCAGGACAGCTGCTTCTGAATATTTGAAGGTGTCTACAGAAATTTTCAAATGAGGCAGTTAGTGCTTTTTAATATGCATATAGAAAACAATCCTGGAAAGCAGTTGCAGTGGATTTCATTTCTAGTGATAAGAGATTTAAGCACAAATATTATGTTAAATTTTCATTAAAATGGTGGTAGTTGTGTTCCCATGTAGTGCACGCTTCATTCATTTCAAGGACTTAAAATGGCTTGCAATTTCAATAGTAGTTTTCATATTTTCTCCCCAAAAGCCCTATTTTTGGTATCATGCATTTCATAATTCTAATATAGAGGTAATTTTGGTTTCTTGTTTATCTGGACACACTCTTGGGAGCACCTACAAATTAAAGGAAGTGCATTATCCTATGTTTAAAAACGTAGTATGTTCTTTTATGCAAAACAACTCATGAGGACTGCTTTTTCTATTTGTCTGTACACGGGCATATATAAGTTTACACAAATGTTCCTCATTGACAAATGCACCTAAAAGTATCAGGAGAAGAAGAATCTTTTGAAACTATTAATTATTTCCCATTAATCATAAAAAAATACTCTGTACTGTTTAACTTCCTAATTACACACAGATGAATATGTTTCCTCATATCTTTTTTAAAATTAACATGAAGGAGGTGCTGATAAGGGTTAGATTAAGTGTCAATTGGGTTGCACTGTATTTTGAGAGACTAAATTCTTGCTGTGATGAAAAGTATGGAAATGACTGCATGTTCCAGACTTCTCACTGCTATGGTAGTATCATTTACTCCAAGTTACAGGACATTTCATTTAAGGAAAAGTATAATTAACACCAATTCAAGCTCTTTTTCTCTGGTTTAAAAAAAAAAAAAAAAAAAAAAAGTAGTTTTTTCATATTTAACTGGTTGTTTCTCCACTTAAGATCAGTCCTTAGTGGCATCAAGTTGGGACTGATTTTTCTTGCCACACATTTTTCTTACTGAACTATAGTGCCTGTGAGAGAAGCTACCATGATGTAGAGTGGTCCCAAAAGCCACTGGAAAGTGGCTAGATATTTGTGGCTAATTTAAGTTATTCTAGTTTTTGGAAGTTCCTGTTCTTTTCATTTGTTGAATGTGGGTTTTTTAGCAGCACAGAGTCTGTAAGATTTTCCTGCCTGTATTCTGAGTTAGCAGCAAAATATGCGGATTTACTTTTTCAAGTGGGGATGTTACATTATCAAACTATTTTAAATAAGTAGTGTACTTTGACACTACTGTACTGATATTAAAATTACTTCAAAGATGCCTTAACTTCTTTGTGTGTTTGTTTTGTTTTCTATTCTAGTTCATAGGTATGTTTATTAGGAAGGTATTTCCAAAAACCGTGTATGCTATATAATGTTAAATACATACTAAGTGGAACAAAAATTATTTTCTCTTCCTGATGTTTCCATTTACTGATAGTGTTTTACATTTATTTATTATACTGTAAAGCACCTTTCTGCTTCCCAGAGACAGCTCTCAAATCTAAGTAAATAAGCCAGTTGCAACTCTTGACTTAATTAAGTGCAGAAGCCTGCAGCTGGAAATTTGAATTAGGGAGGGACAAGAGAGGTCTGTCCATGCATCATCTAAACTATGTGCCCATGTTTCTGCACTGCAGTCTGTCATGTTGCACTGAGCTCCAGCAGGTAAAGTGATGCCCCACAGAAAAAGTAAAAACAACATATTCCTCCTGCTGTAGTCTCTACTAACAAAAATGATATGTCTTTATCTGCACATGCTTGCAGAAAGCATTCTTTGTTGTTGACTGTGTTTTTAGATCTGCATACAGAACTCTCCCACCCAAAACACTCCCATTATCTAGACAATAGGTGAATACCAAACTCATTGGGTTATCTACAAGTCTGCCAGTGACCATTATAAAAAGGGTCCAGGGCTCAGATAATCCTTATATAAATTGCCCAGTGTACACGCCAAGACACATTCAGAGCCTACATTCTGTCTAAACTTAAGGAGGATGATGAACCATGAAGGGTGTTTTCTATTCTGGGCCACCACACCCTGTTTTCTGCTAGAGCCAAAGGAGAACAGGATGGGCAGCATTTAGGCTGCCAAGTATGGATGATTCACGGAAGCATCACAGTTCAATCTGGACATTTATATTTTGAGACTCTGGTGGAAATCTTGGCAATGTATTTTTATCCTCATCCTAATTATCAGTGTTGTAAATAACTACATACATTTACACTATATCAATTTCCTGAAATTATATTGCTCCCCATTCTTTTCTGTTTGCTTTGGTTTTATAAATATGAGCTATTTTTACACAATTAAATATATAATGAATTGTAAGGCCTAATGCAGAAATGTTATTAATAGCAAAATATTTTAAATCCTACACAGCTGGGCCGTTATTAAAAAAACTGAAATGACACCAAACAAATAATTTTGTTGCTCATTGCTTTTCGTGATAATCTTTATTATGTGTCTTCAAGAAGTACCTGGCCAATCTGTTTTAAACAGATTTTTTCATCTCCCTTCCATGAATATTCTTTGCTGCCCTACCCTATTTCCAGACAGAAGTTTCTCCCTTTGATAAAGGAGGTTTTTAGCACTATAGTTTAGTAATCTACTAGTCTGCTTTTCCAGCAACAGAAGGCAAAGGCATTTTCGTTCGGTATGGATTAGTCTTTATTAAACTGCTAAACTTGGTGTTGTCTGAGAATCCAATAATGGAGAGGAGAATGTAGACTATCAGCTGAAAATAGATAGAATTAATGCAGCATTTCCCCTCCTGTGTTACTCCTGTAACTAACAGCATTCAGTAGGTTTTACATACTGATAAATTAATTCAGCAGAAAAGGCACTGGTTCATGTTTGGAGTTTCTGAAAATTGCATGACCAAATAAACATCAGCATTTGCAAACAACCCATCAGATCAAGGCTGAAAACAATAGCCTCATGGACATAACTCGTCTACTTCATGGATTCCCTACACCAAGTGAGGTAAAAAAAAACAATGGCTAGACATACAAACATGCAAAACTTTTTGAGCAGGTAGGGACAACTTTTTCTTAGTGTGAAGTTTTACTTCATTTATTTAGTTTTGTTCACAAATAACAATTAAGAAAATATTGGTGATAGTGGTGCAGTAGTAAGCATGTGGTAATAACTGACTGCTTGAAGAGACGGAAAGTATAAATGAAAATCTGCTAAGGGCCTCACACTGACTAATACTGTGATAAATTTAGGACAAAACTACCAGGGTTTGTGAGAGGAAATAATGATATAGGAAGTTTTTGAAGTGTTTGGCTCTGAAAATTGCAAGACAGGAAGGCAAAAGATGTTGTTAGTAATGAAGGTAGTGAATTAAGGTTACTAACATTGGTGAGATCCCAAGTGAAATAATGTTTGCAGTAAAACAACAGTTGGATTAAGGAAGATGAAGAGATGTTTGAGGAAAGATCAGCAGTTGCTTTTGTTGAAGCTAGCTTTGAGGTTACCAGTTAGTGCTGTGCCCCTTGGAGACACTGTTCTTCTAGAGTACTTCATGAGCTGAATTTATGCTTGTTATCATTTCCCCTTATACTTTATCAAAGAAAATGTGCACTTAAAAATTTCAGTGTTCTGCCTGAAGTTTCACTGGTTTCTGAGCTGGCCTGCTGTGATCCACACTAGGCTACTGTGAGTTTTTTGGTAAACTCATAGGCACACAGATGTGGCATTGAGAGCAGTGGAGAGAGATGATGAGAAGGGAGTTCTGTTGGCACTTGGATGTTTGTGAGATATTTGGATTTGCCACTAAATCTCAGTCCTTAGAAAACCACATGTACTTTAAAATATACTTACTAATTTTATTTGTCATCATTGTGTTATTTACTCCACTAACCAGAAGACAAACTGTCTGTCCTGAAAGAAACTCTGTTCTGATGAAATCGTAGCATCTTACAGATCTCAAAACACAGTTATTTATGCATGTTAATTTACATGATCACATGCTGCATGGGGTGGTGACTAATAGGATGTTTTGTTCCTTTAGTAAAATTTATTTGTGGAGATGCTCATAGCTGTTATTATCCGAGCTGGTGACACTTTAGAGTGGTCTTCAGTTCTCAGAGCAGAAGTACTCATGACAGGCCATGTTTGGTTGCTGCTCATACATGAAAGGGTTAATAATGTCGTACAGTTGTGAAGTAAGCTTGTGGGTATGGCATCGAATGATTGCTTTAGACAGCTCTGTGCTGCAGGTTGGGAGCACGAAAAGAGACTTTTTAACTTGGGTTCTCTGGTCTGCATATTATCACAGCCCCTGCCAGCCACTGATGCCCTTTGCTTTGCCCATTCCTTGCAGCATGTACCCAGGCTGTTGTTCAGTCCTCTCTGCCTTGGGTTAGCTCGCATGTTTTCTTTCCATCTAATTCATGTAACAGAGGAGGAAAAAAAGAAAAGATGCTGCTTTACATCTCCTAGAAAATTAATTGTTCTTTGTATCTTGGAAACACCTCCCAGGCTGCAGTTACTATAGTGATAGATCTGGTATAAAGGTGTAGATAAATTGCTTAGCAATATGAAACTTCATTTTTCACAAACCCTACCACTGAGATTTTTTGATGCTTTTTCATTTTCTCTTCTACAAACTGGGTTGTCCCTGATCTGATAATTGAAACCATGCACTGTTTGAGGACCTTTTAATGGACCCCATGAAGAAATACAGTTTGAAGCAGGAATACAGTTTGGAGCAGGAGCCAATTATAGTTATTCAAATATAACTTTTTGATAATTCATTTATACCAGTGTAAGGGAAATGTACATACCTGCCATTTTGGTAAGTCATACTATTTTCAAAAATTCAAGTTAATGATAGAAGAATAATATTTTAGTATTATTTAAGTGTACATTGCTGGAGATTCCTGAACAGTAAGTAATTCTTTCTTAAAAATACAATTTTCCTAAGATACCTCAGCCTGTTTAGGCAAGCAGAAACATGTAGGGTTTTCCATCTGCTGTTTATGAGTACATTTTTATCTCATGAGTGAAGACCTTTGTATCACCTCTCCTGTTCTTACGGTCTATGTAATTAAACTGGAGAATGAGTTGCAAGTACTGTTGCAACTTTTAAGAGGTCAGGGTAGAACTGGATTCTAAACACCTCTGTGGTTTTTGGCTTTGTATATTTGCTTTCTGTTTGTTCATTTTTGTTGATGATGGTGTTTGGTTTTTATCCTTCTGGTGAAAACTAGGAACACATTGAATCAGGCATGAGAAGTTCTGCTGTTGTTGATTTTTTTTTTTTTTTTAATTGTGCTTGGTAAAGCTAGATGGTAAACACCAACAACACTTCAAACCCTGAGGTTCCTCAGTGCTGATTGCATTATAGATTCTTATAACACCAAACAAAATAAGAGAAATGAAACACTGATTTCAATTAAATTATTAACACACACAGTCATAGCATTTGTCCATATTCAGTACTTTTTCTGCACCTCATGGCACTAGATTTGCTTTTCTTCACCTCATCAATTAGAATGAATCAGTCTCCCAGGCATGGGAGATGACAATGACCAGTGTAATAGAATGAGGACTTCAAGGGGGCAATTAAACCTACTTATTTTCAATATCAGGAAGAAATGGATCTCTCTGTGAGGTATGTCCTTCAGCTGGCTATATGGTCTGATTTTTAGGTGGTCCTATGTGGAGCCAGGTGTTGGACTTGATTATCCATATGGGACCCTTCCAACTTGGGTCATTCTATGATTCTATGTTTCTATGATATAAGAAGACTAGATAGCTAAAGATATGCAGAGGAGATCCCCTACATCCAGTTCTATATATTCAGTGCTGCTCGTAGTGTGGAATATATGTCCTATGTTCCAGAAGCGTGTACTCATAGTAGTTGTAGAACACTGAAGAGATGTGTGCTTATATGCATTAATATATGCATACTTGCCTTGCTTTTTGTCCGTCTGGCAGGGATATAGTATTTTTCACAGGTAACTAGCATATTTAATTCCTTTCTTAATAATTCCAGAGAATTTTTTGAAAAAGGTTTGGATCATTTCATGTGAGACCAGAGGGGCTGCAAGACACTTTGAGATATGAGAAGCAGCAGTCAGAGGTAGAGTGCTGCAGGAGGGAGGCAGTCACAGCACGAGAAGGTGTTCCTGCAGCTGCGGCAGCCTGCCTGCCTGCCCTAATGTAGGTCACTGACTGGAATGAGGCTGTTCTGGGGGCACATGTGGAAAGAAATGGCAAGAAGGAAAATGTGGCTGATGCAGATGTAGTAAGAGGAAATGTGGTATTTCTAGCTCCTGCCATTGAATAGCACCACTCAAGGCCTCTCAACAGCTGTCTAATACTGTGGTGTAAGTACAGTACTAAATGAATAAATATCGTGAAAAGACTGCAGTTAGCAGTACTGAGAAAAAGTTATTTGTAGCAACGACTGAAGCTGTGCAATTGTAATATGTTTTTGATGCCTTTGCTGCCAATAGCTTCAGACAGCTGGATAATGACTCATCAGAAAGCAACTTGGAGCAATTCCACTGTCCTGTAAACCCCTCCTAGATTTGGATTTGTTTTTTCCCCCTCCAAAAAAAGAAAAAAAATGCCATCAGCTACTCAGTTTCACACTAGTTGGCCAAACAGCATGGATTAGCACAGGCAAATTCAAAATGATGACATGTTTTGTTTTATCACAGCTCTTCAGCATATAGGGCAGCTCATAAAATGTGTCAGTGTGCAATGCTTTGCTCCAGGAGTTCCATGAAAGTGTTGTTCAGTGCACAGCACTTGGCAAACTATTTTGTATGAAGGCCAGAGTCATTTGCAGCAAGATTAAGTTTTTAGAGAGAGAGGATCCTGATCCCTTCCAAAGTCCACGTTTTGGATTTGGGAAATTGTTTGATTAAAACCAACAGAACTCTGCTGGATAGTGCAGCAGTTCATCTGCGGCTCTCCAAGTCTGAGCAATAATGTTAACTCCAGTTATTCACCCTTCTCTGTCAAGAGTGAGATCTGAGCTTTAGAGCCGCGAATGAGACACAGGATTGTTATTCTTGAAGAACAACACTTTGAAACTGTCCAATAGCCCCATCAAGAAACCAATTTTATGTCTTCATGGAGTTAGCAGTGTATTATCCACTTACATTCATTATAGGTTAGGGCAGGAGAGCTCAGAAATTTGTAGGAAAAAAACCTCAATGTGCTGCTGATGTACTTTGGCTAGCACTGGTTCCATTTTTACAATAACCCGCTGTTCTTTTATTTCCTTAACTGTAAATTGTATACATCTGCACTCTGGTTTGCTTCTGACCTGAGAATTTTCTCCTTATGTGCTCCACAAAAAGATGCTCATTTGCTTCCTCCCACGCTTTCAGAAAAACAACTTCAACATTTTGTCCCTGTTTTTTGGGTGTTTTGTTTGGGGGTGGGGTTTTTGTGTTTTTTGTTTGTTTGTTTTCTTTTTTTGTTTCCTTTTTTTTTTGGTAGCTAAATCTGTCCTTGAGTGTTTTGGGGTGATTTTCTCAGACAGTCATTTCTCTGCACTGAAAAACTGTAACAAAGATTGGCATCAGTCCTGTTCCCTGATTATAAGTTATTACAGGGCTTATTTCTCTATGTACTGAAAATACTGCACATATGTTGCAAAATATTTGACAGGTTTTGTGTCCCAGGCTCAAAAATGATCACTGCGTCACATGCAGGAAGTGGCCTGCACCCTTCTGTTCTAATGCTTCCATTTATTTGTTGCTGTCTGCTCAAAGTGATGGATAAACCACAAGTCTGCATCCATTTTCTTGCTGAATATGGGTAAAGGAAATTTTGTTTGAGAACAGTGGAAATTGCAATCTGCAGCATAGCTAGTGCAGACTAGAAAAAGCTGTGTGAAGGCTTATCCTCCATGCCAAGGCAAAGCACTGAGCTTAGCATTTGCATGGGGCTGGGGAAACCGTGAAACAATGCGTAGGACTCACCCAAGGCATGCAATGTACAACTTTAAAAGTGACACGAAGGAATTTGATCAGTACAGCTTGGGAAGCAATGCAGGCATTTACAAGAAGCAAGACTGGTGTAGGTAAAAGTAAATCAAGGAAGGTAAGCAGACAGAGTTAGGCAGACAATGAGCTTTTTCTGAGTATTTTGGGAATCAGAAATATGCCTCTGTTCTTATTTGTTATGAGGTTCTTAATCTTGAGATCTGCTTTTGCTTGTGTTCCAGCAGAAAAAATGGGAATAGTGATGTTTGCTCACTTCTATGAAGCAGCTAATAATGTACCATACGGAAGTCTGCCTTGCTTTTACATATTTCTAATTGAAATACATCAGAATACTACTAATATTTTTCAGTGTAATTTTGATGGAATTTGAAAGATAAATTAATTTAACGTGTTATTAAATTTCGGAAAACAGAATTCTCAAAATACATTCAACTTCAACCATATGTCATTTTAAATGCGGTGATTGGAAGTGAAAAAGTAGATTAATTCTGTCTCTATTTCTTACGGTACTATAAAGGGTATTAACAATATGGTGAGTAGGAGTCCTAAGGCTGATATACTGCAAAAGTTTATTGCAAATCAAAACTAAGTGTGGTGTACAGAAAAATGAATTATTTACTATTCTTTCCACTAATTAAATATTTTTCAAGTAATAATTTATTTCTAATGCTACAAAGTAAATCCATAAAACAATATGAATATAATGAGGGTGGCATGTTTTTATTGGCTGAAGATTAGTCTTCTGACTTACATCAGAAGTAGACTGAAGCCATGATTATAGATATATAGACAATATGGATTGCCAAAAAATAAAGAATTTGCTATTTCTTGATTAATTTTGTATCATCTGGTGTTGATTTCATTAAATGTTATTATTTTTTAAATATATATATATATTGCTGGATCTTTGCCATTGTCAAACCCTGACAATGTCTTTTGAATGTCTTTCCAGCTTTCTTCTTGGTATTGGTATGTCAACTAAGAGAGAGAATATTTATTACTTAATTTGGGGAAAATTTCATGTTTTAAAATGGGCACTTGGAATTTAAAGAGTTTGAGTTGATGGTAGCATAAATATAATCTGATAAAAACTAATTTAAATATGTCCCGAGTAGAAATTACTTAGAGTGTTCTGGATATATAACCAGTTAGTTGCAAAAATGATAATTCACTGTTCCTCCCAACTTATCAACAATTGTTGATTCAAAAAATTATGAGATTTAAAAAGAGGTAGTAAATATGAAAGATCATTTCATTTTCTCTTTTCTTCTGAACAAGAGTATTTACTCTTTAAAAGCCATATGAGAGTTGTGAAGACTGAAAGCTTTTCTATTTATTACTAAAAAGCTGGCATTTCCATTATTTGCAAACCAGTATAGAAAGTCAACTAATACCCAAATAAGCATACTGAATAGCCTTCCTCATACTGAACTGCTTTGAGAAGGGGGTTGGCCCTTCTAAGGTCTCTGTGAACTGAGTTTTTCTGGGACTCTGTGATAACTGCTGCTGGAGCTGAATAAGTTCTAACAAACCTCCATAGCCAAACAAGCCCCAGGTCCCATGCACTGGCCTAACACACAGCCAATGGTCTGGTACAAGCAGTGAGGCCACCCTTCTCTGTCTCTGTTCTACATATAGGAATCGCAGCTGAGTCTTCCTTTTCTTGAGACAAGAAGAGAAGAACTCATTATTTCAGCCTTATCCCCATACCTCTTATAAGAGTGTTGACTGAGAGATGATGTAGCTTCATTGTTCTTCCTATTCCATGCAACTCCTGCTATTGAGCTCTTAGCTCTCAGCAATATATGGAAATAAAATAATTCAGCTTATCTCTCCCAGGGCTTTTCTTGTTACCTCTCTGTGTGCACAAGTCTCATTTACTTCTTCAAGAAAATCCCTGGGGAGGATTACAGCTTTTCTTTGCAACTATACTCAGCAGGAATTTACCTCCACAGGTGTTAAATGATATCTTGACCTCACACCAATTTCTGCTACAGGGTTAAATAGAATATTAGGATTCATGGTGCTCAATTGTGTTCATTTTTGGTGCAGATTGGATCAATATTTTTTTCTGTTAAGAAAGATCTGCAGTGATAGAAATTCAGTGCTTGTTGAGTCCCTGTATTTATCTTGACTGAGTAGCTCTAAGCAATTCAGGTTGGTGTGTGAAAATACTTTGCCAAAATATTGAAACCAGTTTGTCTCTTTGAGGAATGATGTGGGATTGTTCAGTTGTCTCTTAGCCTGTTTAGAGATGAAACTATGGATGAGATCTTAGGGTTATAAAAAATAATGAATGTGTGATTTCGTAGTTACAGTGCTGTGCTGTTTTTGTTTTTTTGTGTTTTTTTTTTATTATTATTCTTTTCAAACATAAGTGCCTTTAACTTAATGATTGCAAAATAGATAAGCTTTTTTTTCCCCATATAGTCTTAGAGATAGAATTGAAACATGATATGATTTAATAAGGTCAGAATACAAGGGACGTTATAAAAGATGTCAGTTATTTATAATTATAATTCTGACTTCATTCCATGTTCATCTAGAGGCAGAGATCATCATGTTTTTGGATGCCTTCACTTCAAGGAAGAGGGACAAGTGACTAATGCAGTTGTTCAGTGAAACTTAGATTTACCTTTGATGAATGAATGCCATGTTTTGAAATAGCAGAAGAAACTCTCTGATTAATACATTATCTCTGAGTGTCTTTTTATATCATGGGTGTATTTAGCTGCTGAGGCATTTAAAATATGAGAGCATAGCTCATGGGATCTGAAACACTAAATTGTACAGTAGCATATAGTTTCCTAGGGTGGGTGAGTTTATCTTGGTGTCTACTTACAGAAACTTGTATTGATAAATATCTGGAATGCTTCACCTATCTTCAAATAATTATAATTAATTATAGTTATTCATGTCTTAGTTTCAAAATATGAGTGTCCTCCTAATGTCGAGTACACTAATTAAGGTTATTAATATTTATAAGTGTCTGCACCTTGGGGCAATGGAGAGTTTTTAAAACAGCTGTTTTATTTCTTATAAAATAAATGTAACAAGCATTCTCCTGGGTGCTGCAAGACCTTTCTATTCTTCACAAAGAATTGTTCTGTAAGTAATGTGTCTGCAGCTTCTTTCCCTTAAAACAATTAGAGAGTGCTCAGGAATAGGGATTCAATTGAGAGTATCCAAATCAGTAATTGAATATTCCTGATTTTCATTGTAATAAAATAAATTACAGCTCATAACATTTTATGTTGCAGTATGTAATTTCATAAATGAGAGCCATAAATATTAAATTAAAAAAAAAAAAACAAACAACACATTGATGATTATAAGTGATTCAAGTGTACTTTTACTTTGCTTTGAAATATGTTCACTGTTGCTATTCTGCTCTTTGGCCCTGAGGATTGACTCCTGGCAGAGGTTTAAGCCAGTCACAAGAATGTTCGTGCCATTAGAACAGAGAAGATTATGCTAATATTGTAGTTTTTGAATGGTGTTTAGTTTTTCATTTAAAAATCTGTAAAAAATAATATTATTAAAGAATTTCTCCCATTTTGTACATTTATTTCTGTTGTTCTTTCAAAACAGTGAATTAACAGTAAAGGAAAATATGCTTCATGAAGAATGTGAAAACTTATTTGCTTTTAACTTGATGATACCTACAGAATGTCCTTACCTTGAGTTTTAAACAAGAACAGACATATAAGAAAAAGAAAAAAAAAAAAAGTGTTAAAAAGATGTAAAAATGCAGTTGCTCAGGGGCATGATTTTAGATAATAAAACTAATAAAATCATGATAAAGAAATGGCCGCTATAATAAAAGCCTTTGTATCTGCTGTATTTCAGTGAAGGGAGAGATATTCAATCCTAATGTTCAGAAACCATGCTGTGACCCAATCAGGATGAGTGTCCTTCACCCACTTACCCACTCCATTGGAAAATCAAAATAGAATCATACAATATCCTGAGTTGGAAGAAATCCACAGGGATCAATGGAGTCCAATTCCTGGCCCCACACATGACCAACAAAAACTAAACTAAACCCTATGTCTGAGAGCGCTGCTCAAACGCACCATGAACTCCAGCATTTGGGGCCATGCCCATTGCCCTGGGGCACCTATTTCATGCCCTCTGTCCTCTGGTGCAGAACCTTTCCCTAACACCATCTTGACGCTTACCTGATGCAGGACTTTGTCTTTTCTTTGTGTCCTATCACTGTCACCCCAGCTAAGAAATATATGATGTTTAGCCTCTGTTACATCTCATCTACTTATCTAGGAGGCTTATGTTACAGCTTACTGCTGTTAGGCTCTATGGCAACGAAGATCCCAAAATGTAAGCCTGGATGTACACCATCCAGAGGGCACCAGGAGAAATGGCCACATCCTTTCTGTCACTGCAACCAGCCTCACCCTCCACTGTTCCCTGCCCCAGGCTCCACACCCCTGGCAGAAGCCAGACTGGTGCTGGAAAAATGATCTTGTGGCAGTCCCATAATGACCTCATAGTGTGGCCTGCTTTTGATTACACTTGAGGCCATATCTGACTAAACTGGTTGATATTTGGTGAAGTTTCTGGTCAGGTGCACCTGTGTAGTTACTCCCTTAATCTCAATCTAAAAATTAGATTTAACTAAAGAGAACAATCCACCTTCTTTTTAAAAAGCAGATGTGCTTTTATTAGCTATGCAGAACTAATTAAAATGTTAATTTTTAACCCCCATTGAGAACCAAAAGTATTTTTATATCAGTTTTTCAATCAGTGTAGTAATTCAAAAATTTTATCTCTGCCTTGTAATCCAATGTAAATTAGGTAGGAGTCAGGCTTCCATTTAACAGATACACATCCTGAGACACCAAACAGCTCTTTGGGGAAAGGCATGCCAACTGCAGGTGATGCACAAGTCATGAGTGTCAGGCGAAAGACAGGCACTGTGTGAGTAGAGAAGGCATCATTTTTTTTGTTATTATTGATAAGAGCAAATAATGAAATAACTGCAATAGCATTCTGAAGGCAGAGGTAGGGTAGGAAAAAAAAAAAAGCTTTTTTCCCCTTTTTTTTTTTTTTTTTTTTTTGTAAGCATGAATCCATTTATTTAATTTTAGTTTCTAAAATAGCTTTGTTAAAATGAATTGATCAGTTAAGGCCATGGCAGGATGGTGCTGCTCTAGAACAAATTCTATTCTCATTAGAGAGCTTTGAAGAAGTGATTTGGATGTATGGAGCTGAATACTGGCTTCAGCGTGCTGGAAACAATGATGGCAACGCTGGAATAAGCAAAATTAGTGCCAGATGAGTCCCACGAATACTCACACAGCAACAGAAAGTCTGCAAGTTTGTGAGGATTTACTGAATCAAAATGAGGCTGAAGATGACAGTTTCCTGGATCGCATCCTTACCAGTGACAAGACACAATGTCACCAGTATGAGCCAGAATCAAAACAGAAGTTCATGGAGTGGCAACATGTGAATGTCCCATAGAAGAAAAAGTGCAAGATGCAGCCCTCAGCATGTAAAGTCATGTGCGTTGTCTTTTGGGATAAGAAAGGAATGATCCTTCAGCGTTTCCTGGAACCTGGACAAACCATCAATTCTGACTGCTGCATGTGACAGTGACTAAGCTGAAGGCTTTAACTTCCAGATTCACACCAGAGAAGAATACAGCCTATCTCTTGCAGCACCAGATCTCATACCAGTCTGAAGACAATGGAGTACACTGTCAATCTTGGATGGACCATCCTATCACACCCACTATATAGTCTGATTTGGTGCCTTCTGATTTCCATTTGTTTGCACCAGTGAAAGATAGATTGCATGGGCAACATTTTTCTAGCAGCAATACAATCATAGCAGCTGTAAAATAGTGGGTCACCTCAACTGGTGCAGATTTTTAAAACTGTGGCAGGCTCTTGTTCAACACTGGCATAAAAAAACAATGCATAGCTAATGGTGGTGATTATGTTGAAAAATAGTGTTTTGTAGCTCAGAATTTGTTCTATCAAATAGCGTTACTGTGCTTTTTGTTGTAGTTTCAATGAAAATAAATAGTAGGCATTACTTTCAGAGTGACCTATGTAAGTGAGCCACTGCAATATCTGTACTGCTTTTTTTCTGAATTTCTGTAATCTCATCGAACTTCGTCCCAAGATTACTCCATTTGTTTGTACTGCTGCTCCCAGAATATTTCCCGACCTTTTTTTTTTTTTTAATCTATTTATCTGAATGCTCTCCTGCTTGCAAGTTTTGCCCTCCATACTCATTTTGTAGGCTCTCTTTTTCTAAAGCACTCACTCTGTTAAAACACCAGCAGAAAATTTTTTCCCTGCCATGCTTCATAGATTTGAAGGTTGGTTCTGACCCACAGTAGATTTGAATTTTTTCTGTGTATCCATTTATATGGGAGTTAGATAGTGAAGTATCCAGGTCTGTGTTCAGCCTTGCTCACTATGTGTGGACAAAACACTGCTGGGATTGCAATACGAACCTGTGGTCAAATTGGACCCTGTCCACTTCTGGGGCTTTCTGAGAACACGCACCATAGGCAAAATCTTAACTGGCTTGAAAAACAGGACAGAATTTGTGAGCTTGGGGAAGATTGTTTATGAGCACATTTTCATTGCGTATTTTGGGTAACTAAATGCTTGACCTGATTTTCAGAAGGGGTGAACATGCTGAGAGTAGAACCATGTGCTGCACAGCTGAATGTGTGGCCTCAAGTTGTCCCTGCTAAACAGGAACTCCAACATCGAAGAATCCAAAAATGTTTGCTTTAAGCTCAGTTTCCCTGCTATTGTGAGATATAAAATGTACTCAAAGGGTTTTTTTCAACTTCTTTATTGGAAGTGGTGAGTGGATCAACTAGTACAGGCCTCTGAAGATACATATAAACATGATAAAAAATGTCAAAAAAAAAAAAAAAGAAAACTTTTTGTTTGCCTTCTTTTTGTGAAATACCAGATTTGTTTTTGATGTAAATCATGCACAGTGTAAACAGTGTGTTCTTCTGAGTGCAGGGATTGAGAACTTCAGCAGAAACTGTGAACGTGATTCACAGTGGCTGTTTTCTCATTACTGATCTTGTGTAAGGAGATAAGAGAAACGAAGCTTATTCTTCAAAACTTGATACAAGCATAGGCGGATATATCCAAAGCTTCCAATTTTGTATTTGCTGGTGGCACTGTGCTAATGGCTCCATTTTTTTCCATGGCAGAGTTCCATTTGCAGGCTGGAAGTTTTTGAGAAGCAGCAGAGCCACCACACCTGCAAAACCAGCATGCAGCAGAGCATCCCAACAGTGTAAAACTTGGTCAAAGGTCAAGGAGTGGAGGAGGACTTCTCTTTCTCTGTGGAGCCCCCAGTACAGGAAAGATGTAGAGCTGTTGTAGAGGGTCCAAAGGAGGGCCACAAAGATGATTAGAGGTATGGAGCACCTCCCCTACAAAGACAGGCTGAGGGAGCGGGGCTTGTTCAGCCTGGAGAAGAGAAGGCTGTGAGGAGCCCTCATTGCAGCCTTCCACTATTTAAAAGGGGATTATAAAAAGGAGGGGAATCAACTTTTTACTCTGGTAGATAGTGATAGTGAAGGGGGAATAGTTTTAAGCTTAAGGAGGGCAGATTTAGATTAGACATCAGGGGAGAGTTCTTCACAAAGAGAGTGGTGAGGTACTGGAACAGGCTGCCTGGAAGGGTTGTAGATGCTCTGTCCCTGCAGGTGTTCAAGACCTTGTTGGATGGGGACCTGGGCAACATGGTCTAGTGCCAGATCTGGAGGTTGGTGACCCTGCCTGTTTCAGGGCAGTTGGAACTTGGTGATTCTTAGGGTTCCTTCAAACCCAAGCCACTCTATGATTCTGTGATTCTGTGACTCTGTGACAAGGAACTTCTCAACCTCTTATCCACAGCCAAAATGCCTCCTCTGCCCTTGAGATTTATCAAGTGTACTGAGCCTGCAAGATGATGCATGAGGAAGGATGACCAGGTCATAAATGCCAGACAAGCTATGTTGCTGCCTCAGTTTTGATGCAGTTCTCACTCTCTATGAGCAAACTTTATCTCTTTACTGTTATTTTCCCATACCTGTATACTCAGTTCAATGTAGAAATCAGACATTTAAGCAGAGTAATAGGTAACAGTCCCTAAGCTCAGTGCTCTTCTTCAGTAGCTATCAAAAATCCTTCCAGAGGAGTCAAAGTGGCATGGACAAAGTCCTTAGGAAGTACCATTAATGACAGGTTGAAAGTCAAAGAAGAAAAAAGAAAATGAGGCAGCCTAACAGAAAATAGTTAGGAAAATCTTCCACATTTTTTGCAGTCAAAGTTCCCTTTCTTTGCCCATTCTCATTATTCTTCCAAAAATCACTTTTTTTATAATGCCTTTTAAAATCTGCCTATGTTCTGTCCTTGCCTTAGCACTTGGAGATTCTGGATGCATCAACATGCTGCTCATTCAGTCTTTGTTTCACTGTGGAAACAGCCTCTTCTTTGGCCTCCCCCTCGTTATGAGGGTCATGTATGTGCTTCAGAGGCCACAGGCAGAGATGTGGTAGGGCTTCTGGGGCCACTGTGAGGCACCACAGATGAGATCAGCTGTGACACTCATTAAGTCTCACCAGCCCCCAGTCCAGTGGAAAAATCCCATCTATTGCCTCTTCCACAGACTAGAGTGGAGCTCATGTGTTTAGAACTCTGAGCTAAAGGCTACTGCAATATTCAATGTGTTATGGCTAAAAACAGAAGAATTTTATTTTTTTTAATGTACAAGATATACAATGTATTTTTTCATTCCTAGTATCTTGTACATTTTATTTAGTGGGGGAAAAATAGTACTGAATGACATCTTGTGTCATATTTTCTTCAAATGAAAAATCTATTTCAACTTGATCTAAAAGAAATTTTTGAAATAGGTAAATGATTCCACTTTTCTCTGGTCCTTTTATTTTTTTATTTTTTTATTTTTTTCCATACAGTGAAATATTCTTTAGACTTATAGATGTGAGGTTTCTCCATCACCCACATTCCCTAAAGAGATGCAAATTGTTTTGTGAAAACTATTCAGCTGATCCAATGTCTCTTTTTTTGGGTCGTTTGTTTTAAATTTTATTTTTCTGAAGGTATTTTTGAAAATCATGATTTGCAAGAAATTATGAGCAGCAAGGATGAATTTGCCTGTTGACTGTTCAAAAGTGGCAGTATTGGGAATTTGGGGGAGAAGCAGACATAAAAAACAAACAAACAAACAAAAAACCCACTACATTTACCTCTATTATTTCTGCATTTATACAAGATGGAAGACAAAATTTAGTTGTGATGAGTACTGAAAAATAGAATCCTCTACATAGGCTTTGCTGAGAATGCTTGGTTCTTTCCGGATTGTCTGCAAAGGGTAGACACTAAAAGAAAATTGTACAAATTGCACAGAAATGTATCTCTATGCAACAGTGTTTTATCTGCATGGTTGCTTAAAATAAATGGGAATTTCTGAACAATGTAATTGATTTTAATTGGCCTTTGTAAAAATAGTGTTGCAATTCATGACATAAATTCCTCATATGTCTACCTCTCATGAATTTTTGATATCTCTTTGGCATAGACCCTGGTGCACTGTTCTGCTCAGCCTAACACTACACAGATATAGCACAAAGTAATTTATTTCATAAAATTAGTACTGTTTAAGCATTGTTTAAGCATCAAAACCACAAAGTCTTCAGGTTGGCTTATCCTACACCTTGGATGGTGTCATGTAGGAACAAAAGGATCATTCAGATTCAGCACTCATTTGGTTTTCTGTCTCTATACTGAAACTATAAAATGTACAATCAGTTAGTGCCAAAATATAAATATTAAATTTGTCAGGAATAACAGACTACTGGAATCTGAATTAGTTTCCTGTAAAATAAATAAATAACATCTTTAAATCTCCAATTCCAAAAAGCCACAAAACCCTAGATCTTAGAACTGTCAAGATACAGAGTAGAAGGCAAAGCTTTTAGAGCTTAGAAGGGGAGACAGAGCAGTACAGAAATAATATTAATGTGAAACTCTTCTATGGAGCTGTCATCAAGCGTATGAAAGCATACAAGTTTTATAAACTAATTCTTTGGAGAGAGAGACCCTTCTTGATTAGAGGCCACAGAATCATAGCTTTTATCTTTTCAGTAAAATTAATTAAGTGAAGGAAGATTTGTGCATAAAAATTACGGAAAAACAGCTCCCACTTCTTATAAAATGTTTTCTGGTTAATAGCTAACAAAAAAAAAAAAAAAAAGGAATAAGAGAGAGGTATGGTTTCATTTATTTTAAGAAAGCATATGATACAATGCTTTTGGGGCACAGAGGGAAGGGAACAAAAAAAACCACCTGGAAATATGGATAAAACTGAAGATAATAGAGTGGTGTGTTTATAACTCAAAAGATAGGAAGTGTCAATCAGAAGTCAAACTTTTGCCTTGTTTGATGTCATTTTAAGGCCACAGTAAACAGATACACTCCTCAATATATGTGAGCATGAAAACAGATGTAAAAAATGTTGTGACATTTACAGGAAAATAGAGTTCATATGGCCTGTAACAATGTTTTTAATATACTGATGTTTTGATTATTGTGGGAGAAGGAGAAAATACTTTTCAAAAGGCTCTTGAAAGACTTGAAGGAAATGAACAACAAAGGAACTTTGATTGACAAATACAAAAAGGACAGAAAGAACCACAATCAAGGAGACTCAGCTGTACAAAAGTGCAGCCAGTGCTTGACAATGTGATGGTAGTCAGTAAATTAGTCTGCGTATTTAGGAAAAGTTATTACAAAGACAGTTGTGATGGAGGAATTAAAGCGTGGTCTAGTGGTGGGACACCATTTGCTTTTCCTTGAGAATATATACACATATTTTTAGTGTCACCTTTCTTTCAAAATAGCAAGACATTTTTTCTTCTGGTTTTTTGTTTGTTTGTTTTTGTTTTTGTCATCATTTTGCTTTGCTTGTTTTGGCTTTCTTAATGTCTGTGAGACCCTGTGAGAAAGGACAGAAGACAGCCAGATAAGATGTATTAGCAACAAGGCAGTTTAAAATAACAAGCAGGGAGAAGTGGCATAAAGTAGTATCATCTGAAAAACAAATACAGAAAAATTTGGTGAGCCTATGGGCAATTAATCTAAAGATATATCTCTGTTACCTTTGGTTACTACAGTAAAGCTAGGAATCAAGTTTGTAGGGCGAGATGTGAGTGTCCTGTATTTTGAATTTTCCTGCTGGTGCAGAAGCCAACAGGTTAGCATAAATCATGAGGAGAATGTTTTGGCCACAAAATATTACACTTTGACAATAAGCACATGCTTGAGCATATTCTCACTATCCTGGCTAAAGAGAAAACAGAAGTTTTAGTACAGGTAATAACACAGAAGCTCTTCAGGTAAATTGAAAGACATGAAAAAAAAGTGTGAAGGAAAGTTGTCAATGTTATCAAGAAACTCTGGTGTTGGAAGAGCCAGGAGCTATCTGATAAATTTGTACCTATAATCCACAGTTAAAATAACTGTTCTCTGGCTACTGATATCAAAGCAACTTAAGAGGCATCACCACACACAAGAGGAGAATAACTTGCTCAATTTCACCCTATTTCCAGATTTTCTAAATTATAAACAACAGTGTTTGTTTGCAGCGTGGCTTGATGTATAGTTTTCTTGTGAAAGAGAAATATGAAAACTGTCCTCAGTTTTGGTGAAGCCAGAGAAGAATGGTTTCCAATGGACTTGGAACTCAAAATGCCTGATGTTTTCATTCTCATGCTTTATGCATCACTAGGCTATTTTTAAGACATAAAACCAGTAATTTATTTCCATCCAGGACTCGTGCTTCTTATAAATGATCTAGTAGGGAACACCTTTATTTGTGCACTCACTGTGTTTTCTCTGCCAGTTGAAGGTGTGTTACAAATGGATTTACTCTTCTGAGTAGATTATAATTTTGACCCTGATCCCTTGCCTTCAATTGTTTTTATATACACAGTTCAGTGGCGATATATGTTTTCTAGATCAATTTATCTTTTCAGCTAGCCACTCAACCCAAAAGAAAATGTATTCTTAATGTCATGTTCATTTCTCAGGAACACAGGCAATGTAAATTCATTTTCAAGTAGTAGTAAAGACAACTATAGGCTTGTATAAAATCTCATTGTTTCCTTGAAACATATTCACCACAGCTGAGCTTCTTTGCAAAATCTGTAGTGTGTGGCACTGTATAATGAATTCTGTTGGAAAACAACACAGTGTAGAGGAGGAATACAAAAGTGGATGTAGGGAAGACACAAGAGTTTTGTAGATACCGAAAAAAAAAGGTATTCTTTTTTCCCTTTTGTACTCAGATTAGTAGATTGGAAGAGTTAAAAGTCAGAAATGCGTATGTTTCTTCTTATAGTTCAGGATTCTTTATGACAAGATTAAAAGCACTCTAAGATCAATATGTTGTTACCCATTCAATATTAAGTTCGATTTTCTACAGGACAGTTATAAGAATGTGCTGTAACAGACAATGAGGTGGAGGCTTGAGAGCAAACTGCTAACTGATGTCATTGGAGATAGTCAAATTTCTAAAACCTTGAGCAAATAGTAGCATTGATTACCACTTGTACCATTGATTGCCAGCAGTTATTTCTTAAAATCTTGCTTTGTTTATTGTTGTTATGAATGCCATTTAGACAACTATGTCCATTTTTTTTTTCAAATCTACAGCATATGTTGCAACCCTGAAACAAATAAAAAGCTCTAATCCTTTGCTACCATTCTGATTTTTATCCTTTTATGATTTTTGCCTGACTCTATACATTCACATTGTTTATAATCAGCCTTCATAAGCTTGTTGCTAAAAGAGGAATTTTATCAGAGCATCAGGATGTATTCATAATCATCCTGCTGTTACCCATCCAGAACAAAAACAAGCATCACTGCTGGGTGTATGTTACGAGTTGCATATAATCATCTCCTATTTAATGAGGTACATTAAATTTCTGCTTTTTAAACATGTATTGATATATACTAAAGTGTCTAAATTGTTTCTTTTCACCACTTCTGACTGGTTAACAGCATGATGCTGTTCCAAAAATACCTTTTAGTGGCTGACATTTTATTTCCCATTAACTGTTAAGTTAAAACAGGAGATAGAATGGATTTTATTTTGTCTTTGGTATTGATTCACTGTGCAGCTTTTGAATGTTTGTCTCTGAATCTCTGCACTTTAACGTTCTTCTAAAAATGGATACTTGAAATAGCAGCTATGTAGATGCTGTGAAAATTGAATAAGAACAGGAAAATATTTTTTGGATCTCTAAATGAAGTATATTAAGGGAAAACAGATATTTTCTTCTATCAGTGAAAATGCATGAGATACGTATATATATATAAATATTTTCTGAAGTTTGACTGCAAAATATTAGCAAGAAAAACAGGATTTTTTGTTTGTATTCATTTGTGATCTAGTTAAAGATAGAAAACTTCACTCCTATGGTACTTTTTCTGAGCAGACAGCTACAGTGGAAGAGGCTGTTCTGCTGGACAGCTCCTAAATATGTATTTAGGAGAAAAATACACATACTTTACATAACAAGAGTTAAGTAGCAAACATCTGAGGAAGTTGACTCTTTGCCTCCAAGCCTTCAGTGGGCAGCTGCAGAATGGCTTTGTCTCCTCAAGTAGAGTCTTCTCTGGGCCTGCCTCTCTCATTGTCCTTACGGGCATAAAAAACCTGAAAGGATGACAAAGGAGCATCAGCAAGAAACTCATACAATTGTCCTCAGCTAATTGACTTGTACTCGTGCTGTCCACTATCTTTTAAAAATGCTGATTCTTTAATCATGGAATAATTAATGCATTGAGAGATCATAAAAAGAAGACTACAAGCAGAAAAACAATTTCACAACTGTAAAGAAAAAGAAATAAATTAAAAGCAGTACACTAAAGTAGGCCACTTCATATAATTTGAGTGTTCTTGCAACTTTTTCTAGCTCCTCAGCTTGTAAATTACACCCATTTAAAACTTTCATAAATTCACACATCTTTTGGAAGGAACACATAGAACTGAAAGATTCTGAAGTATATCTTACAAAACACCTCAGAATTTGCCCGTCTATTTATGTTTACTTTGGAGATACTTATGGAATCATCATAATATCATACTTGAGAAGGTAGACTATGTATATGAAAATGTACTGCCCAGCTGTCTTTACACAACAGTAGACAATTAATGTTGATAATATACTAGTCAAGCAATGGCTGAAACTAGAATCAGATTGCTTTATCCAGCCTTATGGTATATTGCAGAACAGCAGAGATTTCATTAATGGGAACAACAGGGAAACAATTATCCTCCTTGGGAATTTTTTTGGTACTTGGTTCTTTTAAAATTCTGCATGTTTTCATGATGATTTATATTATTTGAGTTGTTTGAGATAAGGTTTGAGGTGTCTGGATAAAATTATTTCAAAACCTGGGGAAAGACAAGTTGGTTTATTTATGCTCTTCTCTGAAATGTTCCATAACAGCAGAAGAAAATATTCCCTACAATGCACACAATTTCTTTTAGTCATAACTGGGAGTGTGTATCTGTCTTACTGATACTGGATTTCTGTAATCACAGATGCTGTACAGGAGATAAAATATGTATTTTTGTGTTGATACAACAAGGAGTAATGGCTGGTGTTTAAGCTGAAGCCTTAAAGATTTTTACTCCAAATTTAAATTTTGAAAGAAGGTAGGTGCTGAGGATTATGTGGGGAGGAGGTTATACTCTTGGAAAAAGAAAGAAGATATTTCACTAGTGCAAGGATTCTGGCTGCATGTTCTTCAAAGCTAAGGTTGTTCTCAAGAAAGAGAGTAGACATTTCTGTGAAAGTTCAGAGCAGAACTGAAGCAGAAAAATAATGTCACCTCACTCTTTATATGTCTGTGGGGATGAAGGAGGATGTTGTGTTTGACCACATGCTATAGTGTGTGATAGCTGTGGGTGGGCTGCAGCCCATTATAAACAGATATTTATTAATTTGGTTTATCATTAGTTTTCATTTTGCTTCTCTTATTCAAGTGAGGCAACACTTTTTTATCAGTTCTCTTGAAGTATTCAATTTTTGGCATGTAGACACCAAAAATTAATTACCATTAATTTTTGAGGGTGCTCCCCTAAATGTCCTTTCAGATATCTTTGAATTTTAACAGCCTTTTCTTGCTTACTTTTAATTTGAGATTCATGATTCAGATCTGCATTATGGGCTTCATTTCAAAAACATTAGTTCACTTTTGAAGTCAAACTGTACAACTTTAAATAACATGTAAAAGAAAAACTTACATCAAGAAAACCTTGTTCTATTTCATCCATATCTCACTGAGTTGACAACTCTGAAATGTAGGTATCAATCAAAAGAATGTAAATATCTTAGTACTGCTTGTGATATAATATTAATTCTATGTGGATGGGGAGACGAGAGAGAGAGAGAGAGAGAAGGAGGGAGAGTTCTATTGGTCTCTATAAGTAGGAACTGGAGATCATTCTTGAAGTTATTATTTAAAATACACTTTTATCTGACATCATTGTTTAGTCTTGCAAGTAGTAAGTTTATTAAATTAATGGCCATGTGCAGTGCCTTTCATACAAGACATTATTGCCTGTAATCAATGATATTTTAATACAATCATCACTACTGGTCATAAGCAAAACAATTTCTTTGTTATGAAACAGGGAAGTCTTTGTAATCCAAACTGCTTTGCATTCTGTTCCAATCTGGACAGAAGATGAAGCCAAATTCAGGCTGCAATCAATACCATCTTTAACACACAGAAAGTTTTGCTAGTTTGTGCATGCTATGGGCCTGTTACTTGTGGCCTTATTGTAGAAACTCATGAATATACATGAATAATAGAACTGTTATGTTATTAATATTACCAATCATACCACTGCTTAATTAGAATGCCAGTTCACAGAATCATAGAATCATAGAATGGCTTAGCTTGAAGCAGAAATTAAAGATCATCTAGTTCCAGTGCCCCTGCTGTGGGCAGAGTTGCCAACCATTCATAGAATCATAGAATCACAAGGTTGGAAACGACCTATAAGATCATCTAGTCCAACCGTCTTCACACTGCCACTGCTACCACAAGCTACTAAACCAGATCTCGCAGTTCCTCATCCAGACGCCTCCTGAACACTGCCAGGGACGGCAACTCCACCACCTCCCTTGGCAGGCCATTCCAGTGCCTGACCACTCTCTGAGAGAAAAAGTTCTTCCTTAAGTCTAACCTAAACTTCCTCTAATACAACTTGCGGACATTTCCCCAGGTTCTATTCGTTGCCTGGGAGAAGAGGCCAAACCCCTCTTCACCACAACCTCCCTTCAGGAAGTTGTAGAGTGTAATGAGGCCTCCCCTGAGCCTCCTCTTCTCCAGACTAAACAATCCCAGCTCCCTCAGCTGCTCCTCATAAGACTTGTGCTCCAGACCCCTCACCAGTTTCACTGCCCTTCTCTGGACACGCTCCAGGGCCTCAATGTCTTTCCTGTAGTGAGGGGCCCAAAACTGAACACAGTACTCAAGGTGCGGCCTCACCAGTGCTGAGTACAGGGGGATGATCACCTCCCTGCTCCTGCTGGCCACACTATTTCCAGGATGCCGCTGGCCCTTTTGGCCACCTGGGCACACTGTCGGCTCATGTTCAGCCGAGCATCAACCAACACCCCCAGGTCCCTTTCCTCTTCACAGTCATCCAGCCACTTGTTCCCAAGCCTATAACGCTGCATGGGGTTGTTGTGGCCAAAGTGCAGGACCCAGCACTTGGCCTTGTTGAACCTCATTCCATTCACCCCAGCCCAGTGATCCAGCTTATCTAAGTCCCTCTGAAGGGCCTCCCTACCCTCAGGCAGATCGACACCACCTCCCAACTTGGTGTCATCTGCAAGCTTACTGAGGGTACACTGAATCCCCTCATCTAGATCATCAGTAAAGATATTAAACAAGATAGGCCCCAGTACTGACCCCTGGGGGACACCACTTGAAACAGGTCGCCAGCTGGACTTCACTCCATTAACCATCACCCGCACAGCCCTCTAGCCAGTTTCTTACCCAAAGGAGTGTGTACCTGTCCAGGCCACGGGCAGCCAGTTTACCCAGAAGAAGCCAGGGAGAGACCATGTCAAAGGCTTTGCTGAAGTCTAGGTAGACTACATCAACAGCCTTTCCCTCACCTACCAGTCTGGTCACCCAGTTATATAAGGAGATGAGGTTGGTCAAGCACAACCTGCCTTTCATGAACCCATGCTGGCTGGCCCTGATTCTATCAGGCTGCCCAGGATCTCATCCAACCTAGCCTTGAATGTTTCCAGAGATGGGGCATCCACAACATCTCTAAGCAACCTGTTCCAATGCCACATCACCCTCTGAGTAAAAGATTTCTTCCTAATGTCTAACCTAAATCTCCCCTTTTTTAGTTTAAAACCGTTCCCACTTGTCCTATCACTACCAGACAGAGCAAAAAGTCAGTCTCCCTCCTTTTTTGTAAGCTCCCTTCAAGTACTGGAAGACTGCAATGAAGTCTACAAATTCTCAATCTGTTCATGATTGTTTTTCAGGGGCAGCTCTTCACAGTTAATCCACTTCTTAACATAGAGGGCATCTCCTCCACGTTTTTACCTTACCCATCCCTTAGCCCTCAGTCATGGCATTTCAGTTATGTGAGTCATCCCTCCTTGTTTCCATGATAGCAACAAGATTGTAGTTTTCAAACTGCACCACAGTTTCCAATTCCTCCTGCTTATCTCCCATGCTGCATGCGTTGGTATAGGCACTTCAGTTGGGCTTTCGGCCACCTTGCCTTCTTGGAGGAGCACTCCCAAAAACCTTTGGGAAAAATCTGAGGTTTTCGCCCACTGCTTCCTAAGTGTTAATATTTGCAAGAACATTGATTTACATTACTTTTCACCTAAATTTAGTTGGAAGTTGTGGGGTTCTTTTTTGTTATTTTATGTTTTTGCTTTTTTAAAGAAAGCAGTGCTAGTCACATAGATGGGTCTTTTAAAAATCCAAGATGGGAGACAGGAATTATAGATAAAGACTTTTGTCTTTACTGCACTATCAATGATTCTTTAACCAGCAGGATCATTGTTTCTTTTCTGCAAGATATCAAGTCTGTGTTGCTTTACTTAAATAGATAAGTCCATGTATTAGGAATTTTACAGAGAACAGAAGCAACCCTAACTCTGAAAACCCATCATCGGAGTTCTCTGTTCTACTCTGTTAGAATATGTTAAGGAAATTTTCTGCCTAAAGACTGAAATGTGTGTGCACAGACTTCTGAGCATTTGCTTCTTTCATGGTATGCTTGTGAGATTGGCAGGTTCAGCTATTACTGCCTTTTATTTTGAAGCTTTTTTAGTAATAGTGCTGCAAAGTTCACAGTGCAGTATCTAAAGTCTCCTGGAGTGTTCCCATTCCTCAATATCTTGCTCTGTTAGTTTGCACTTAGAAAATTCTGCCAACTTTACTTGCTGTTGTTGCTATGTTTAAAACTGAAGTGTGTATTAGGGAACTTTTAGGCCCAGATCAGCAGCATCTTCTAAAATACAGGGAATGTTTTTTTCAATTTATCTTTTATCAAGAAAGTATCTAACCATACATTGCTGGAGTTTCGGCCATTTGAAGAGTTCTTGAACAAGATGATTTTGAACTGTATGTCTTGGCCAGCTTAAGAGCTGGAAAAATTTGGTGGTTATTGATGGGGTTTCCTGAGTAGCTCTTTTATTCTCTTACATAAACATCTGTCAAATAGACATCTTGCATGACAGCCTAACTCATCTAATTCAATGTTTAGAAGGTCGAAGACATACCAATGCAGGTATTTTCCAATTCTCATAAGCAGGTGAAGCCTCCAGATCTCATCATTCTTGTTGTATGAACGTGTCCATGGCTTGGCTTTATACCCTTCTACAGTACTGCAACTGTGGTCTGGGATATCATCATTTCACAACTTGGTTAATCCAGTGTCTTCCCCTCCTTCACTGATAAATTCAGCACCACCCCCACTGTTTCACTTCAGAAGGCTGCTACAAAGTACAGTTCCCAGCTTCAATATTTTAGCTGTATTTCTCTTCTCTGTTGAATGCCTTCTCCTCATTAAACACAGTCTGCTTCTCTTTAATTTTAAGGTCCTTCTTCATGAGTCATTTCCAACCTTATTATCTGCTATCAAAATGTCACTTCCTCCTCTAACACTGCCCAAAATACCTCTGTGTATACTCTGTGCTGCTTTTCTCATTTTGCAGAAGTTTGCCATAAGCATCTGCAAAACTAGTGTTGTCTTTCTCCAGTCTCTCATTTGTCATCCTTCCTACCAAAAATGTCTGATAACCCAATAATAGTATACTGAAATCATTTTTGGGATGTTTTTTTCACTGATGCCCTGTATTTGTATGAATGGTAATCTGTTCCCATCGGGCAGATCTGTACTTTCAAAGCACTGATGTCTTGTTTCACTACCCTGACTTATAAGTGCAAATAATAGGTAGGATTAAAACAGAATTAAAACTGGTATTGAGTTCTGAAAAATATCACAAATCAGGATTTTTTATTGTGCTTGATTAGACTGGCTGTTTCTCACCTGGCAATCTCTTTGAGTTTGTCTTACTGCTGTGTTTTCTGCTTAGCACCACAGAGCAACTCATTCCACCTGCAGCTGTGCTTTTGCAGTTGTCCAAGTCCAATTGTGCCCACCTTCAGGAGTATCCAATACCTCTACAATTCAGGAGGTGGACTGCTGGGTATACCTTCTCTGGCTGTAACTAGAATGGTACCCTCATTTCCTGTATTTCAGTGTAAAAAGCTAATCTAAAAATGGTTGAAGGTTCAGGATAGGCAGTTTTCCTAGGAGTCCATTTCCCCCATTTCCTTGTGGCTTCTTAGACAACTATAATAGAGCCAGGGACTGATGTTGTCCCTCATGGTGTTTACTGGAAAGTTACATTTTGTTCAGGCCTGTCAATTTGTTATTGATTTACATATTGAACATACATATGGATCAAAATTGCAGAAGGTGTTCATATAGTTGTTAAATAATATCTCGAAGCTGGCTCATGTTAGGTTTTAATTCTTAACTCTGTGATTCATGGCATGGGTGTCTTGTCCATAGCTGTGTAATTATTTCTTCTTGCTGATTGCTGTAATAGAAAAAGCTATGCTTTGTGGGATTTGTTTTTCACAGAATCATAGAATCATAGAATGTTTGGATTGAAAGGGACCTTTAAGATCCTCCGATTCCAACCCCCTGCTATAGCAGGGACACCTTCCACTGGACCATCCAGCCTGGCCACCTCCAGGGAGCGGGCATCTTCTACAACTCCTCCACTGTCTCACACCACCCTCACAGTGAAGAATGAGTGACTTTATATATATATATATATATAATATATATATATATATATATTTTTTTTTTTAAGAAAGAAAATTGCTACAAATGTATATGTCCAGTATTCACAGAATCATAGAATCATTACGGATGGAAAATGCTTCTAAGATCATCTAGCTCAACCATTCATCTAACACCAATATTGCTCACTAAATCATACTCTTTTGCACCACATCTACACACTTTTTGGAAACCTCCAGGGATGATGACTCAACCACCTCCATGGATGTCCCACTGCAGTGTCTGATAACTCTTTCAGAGAAATTGTTTTTCTTAATATCCAACCCGAGCCAATCCTCACCTCACCACAACCTCCTTTCAGATAGTTGTAGAGGACAAGTCTAGGTACCTAGGTAGTCTTGGGATAGTCCTGGTAGATGTTATCAACAGCTTCTCCCTCATCCAGCAGGTGGGTCACCCAGTCATAGGAGATGAGGTTGGTCAGGAAGGACCTACCCTTCGTGAACCCATACTGGATGGGCCTGATCCCCTGGTTGTCCTGCATATGCCTTGTGATGTCACTCAGAATTGTTAGTTCCATAACCTTCTCTAGCAGCAAGGTCAGGCTGACAGGGCTGTAGTTCCCCAGATCCTCCTTATGACCCTTCTTGTAGATGGGAGTCTCCAGGGGGCCTTATAGTGACCTTCCAGTACCCGAAGGGGGCCTACAGGAAAGATGAGAAGGGAGTTTTTGTAAGGACAAGTAGTGATAGAATGAGGGGAAATGCCTTTAAATTGGATGAGGGTACATTTAGACTAATATTAGGAAGAAATTTTTTACTGTGAGGATGCTGAGACAGTGGAACAGGTTGCCCAGGGAGGTTGTGGATGTCCCATCCCTGGAAACATTCAAGGCCAGGCTGGATGGAGCTTTGAGCAACCTGATCTTAGAGGGAGATGTCCCTGCCTATAGCAGGAGGGGTGAAACTAGATGATCTTACAGGTCCTTTCCAACCCAAAACATTTTGTGATTCTGTTATTCTAAGATAGGAGTCACAGTGGCAAGCCTCCAGTCCTCCAGACAGACCTGCTGCTGAATAATACTCTCCATGGTCAAAAAGGCCAAAATTCTTGTGGTGTCACCAGCCTTTTAGCACATATTTATAAGATGGATTTTCCTGGTCTTGGTATGCCTCGCTACCATTGAGGGGATAGAGGAAAATGCCACCTGTACTCTTGCTCCATCAACTAACTGCCCCATTGACCTAAAGATGCTTCTAATAGCCCTCAGGCTTCTTTCAGCAGCTTCATTGCTGCCAGCTTGAACTATTAGTAAAGAATAATAATTAGAGGAGCGAATCAGATCAGGAAGTTTTTTTAGAAATGTCACCAGGAAGGCAGCCACTTTCCTATGGGTAGGTTCTGGCTGACATATGGGACTTTGTGTTCCCCTCAGTAAGGAGTCATTTATGACAACTACCACTCTTTCCTTCTTGGCAGAGTCTGTCTTGAGGCATGGAACTAATTGCCTCATCCTAGACAATCTCTTGAGTAAACCTTCCACCGCATCTGGATCCCTTGAGATCCAGAGCCTCAGTCCGACATATGTCAGTCAGACATAGGGTCACCTGGAGAATTGAGGTATGTAGTGAGAGGCATTTCTTGCAACATCAAGCTGAGACCTGTTTCCATTCCTCCCCATCTCTTATGTTCCCTCTCTCTGCCTGACAGCAACAGAGCAGGGAGTTCCACCACTATTTAGGATGTATCACCCCAGTGCACTTCTCATAGGTATGGCAGGAAGTTACTCCATCAGCCCATCTCCTGCTCACACTCCCTGATGCTCTTAAACCTCTTCACTTCCTCTTTGAGTTCTGCCACCATGCTGAGCATATCTCCCATTTCATGCAGGTGTTACCTCTGCTGCCCTCCAAAGGCAGCAACAGGCTCAGTCACTCCCTGCAGTCAGAGACCTGAAAAGCCACATTCAAGTCTGTCAGGATCTATTGAAACAATACGGAGCTAAAAGTGACAATTTCCTGGATTGCATCATTACCAGTGACGACATGTGATGTCACCACTATGAACTGTAGCCAAAACAGCAGCTCATGGAATGGCAATGTGAATTTCCCATCAAATAAAAATTTCAAGATACAGCCCTCAGCAGATGAAGTAATGCGCACTGTCTTTTGGACAGGAAAGGGATGATCCTTCTGGATTTCTTGGAACACGGAAAAACCATCAACTCTGACAGTTACATTGTGATGTTAAGCAGAAGACTCAAACTTCCAGTTGACATTAGCAAGAAAGCAACCTTTCTCTTGAAATATGTTAGACCAGACCCCATACCCACGTGAAGACTGTGAAGCACACTGCCAGTCGTGGCTGGACTGTCCTGCTACACTCACTGTGTAGTCCAGATTTTGTGCCTTCTAACTTCCATCTGTTTGGGCCAATGAATGATGGACTGAATGGGCAACAGTTTCCTAGCAATGAAGCTGTTACAGCAATTGTGAAACAGTGGGTTACCTCCATTGGTTCAGAGTCTTGTTCATCACTGCCAAAAATGCATTGCTAATGGTGGTAATGATGTTGAAAAATAGTGTTTTGTAGCTGAGAATTTCCTCTATCAAATAATGTTTTTTGTATTCTTTGTTTCAGTTATAGTTTCCATGGAAATAAATAGGAGGCATTACTTGTGGAGTTACCTACATATTATGTCATGATACTACAATGATAAGTTTTGGCAACACTTGTAGGAGCCCCAAAACTAAGGATTCCCCAATGGTAAAACACTTTGATCCCAAGAGAGAACCCGCAACCTGTGAATGATAATACTTATTAACTCTACAGCTACCAGGAGAATTATTACATCTCCAAATATGATTCACATTAAGAATAACTTGTTAGAAAGCTAGCACAAATGTCCAAGTGACAGTTCTTCCCAGCAAGGTGCAATTTAATCCATCTTTCTCTTCCCTAGGACCCAGGAAGCTGTATATGATTGAAGTTTACAGCCAGAGACCTATCCTGGGGTTTTGGAAATCGGCATCTGGCATGTACTTTATTTTTCAGGTGTTGCTTTGACAGAAGTAAACCAACTTTTATGTAAGATTACATGTTAAATCTGGGCACTGACCTTGGAAGAAATACCCTGAGCACAAGTTCTTGTTTGCAAGTCATGTTTGCAATACATAGAGTTCCTAATACAAAATGGAAAGATTGTCCTGCAATTAAAACTGAAGATGTCATTCTTGAAGGGAAGATCTAAGTGATTCAAGTCAACCACATCTCTCAAGATTTATATTTCTTCTGCCTCTAAACAAATAGGCTCTTTGGACTGGCAAAATGTAACTGCCTTTTCCTCTAATAATGACTTCACATAAAATGGAATGTAAATGATTTTTTAAAGGCAGAGTGGTTAGCCCATGATGCTCGCTTTCTGAATTCTTACTAGATTGAGATTTAGGTATGTAAAGCTAAACTTGGCCTAGGTACATGCAGAAGCAGTGCTTTAGGTGCCATGGCTGCTTTGCTGGAGAAAATATGGGTGCTAACAGCTTTTTAGCCATATAAGACATTGCTTGCAGCAAAGCAGAAATCATTGTTAGAAATATTCCACTCATGGAAGGTGCTTATTTCAGAAGCCCCTTCCAGAGTAATTCTCAGAGGAATCAGTGGCTATATTTCAGTATTGTTACCAACGGGTGCTTAGTATTCATGAATACTTTCCACAACACTGGAACAATTAGCATGCTTTAATATAGCATATATTTAAGTTACTTTTTGACCAACTTTATCCTGGGCAGAATTGCATCCTAATACTGGATGAATGAAAACCCTGACCAAAGTTGCTGTAGCACCAAGCCATCTGGAACAGGATAGCTACAATAATTTGGGGCAAGATTCTATCATTCCACCAACCAACCAATAACCAACAAAAAAATCCCAACAGACTATTACTCTGCTTTTTATAACTGTGGGATAGTAGTGATTCCAGTTTGTCCTGTCTATCAGTCTACATCCAATAGACTCATTTACAAAAGTAATTGTATTGAAATAGGGTGGGTTTTTTTGTTTGTTTGGTTGGTTGGCTTTTTTGACTTGGTAGAGCAAAATAACTGAAGTTTTGTCCCCTGTGCACTATCAGAGAAACTGTTTTACATGCCAAAGAACAGAAGGAGTTTGATTCAAAGGTGACATACTATTTTAAGGAATATTGTTTAAGTATCCTAATGGATATTATTTGGAAAAACACAGAAATACCACTCACAGGCAACCACCCATCTCTAGCACAGAGGAGCTGAGAATGACAAATAGCTTTTGTTTATAGCACGAAGTGACTACTGGCTAAGTAGTGTTTATGGTAATTGAGCTTTACAAGGAAGTAAAATGCAGTGTGAAGCACAGGGGGTAGCTTTTGCAATGAAGCAGGTAATGAGGAGATCTTTGTAAGCAATGTAGGCAAATCCTGATTAGCATCTGCTGTTTCAACAGCTGAGGAACACGACTTGCATGTAAATGCCTGTGCAAGAGTTCAGCAGGCATTCCCTCTAGCCTGCCACCCTGCATTGTGGCTTTGAGTCTCCTTGAGCCCTGCTGTGATTTGAAATCAGCATAAGAGGAAGGAGAGCAGCACAAACAGCAGACATCTTGGAACAGAAGGAGAAAAACCCTGTAGCAAAGGAGAAGTTGCCGTTAAGAATTTTCCTCTCATTAGTTTTCAGCACTTCTAGTTCAGACTGTATTTGCATTTCTATATGCGTATATAAATATAGCTGGACACATAGGTGGTAAAGAAGTGGTGGTGCAAAAAAAATGGCCATTGCACACATCAGAGAATTTCTTCTGCATCTGTAAATGAGTCTGACCTGGAGATACTAAGCTCACACAGAGAAAACCACCTGATTTAAGGCAGGTTTCCAGGTTATTTTCTGGCTGCTGCAGTAACTGCTGTTAATATGTTGTTGAAGAAGATACATCAATTCTTTTTATTTGATGCTAAAAAGTACTCCATCATTGAGAAAGCTAATAGTATACCTGGCATAAGGTAAGATAGCTTTGTTTACAAGTTATAGTGTAAGCCATAACAATATGAATACTGTATGCCCCTTATCATAAGAAGAAAACTTCTTGGTACATGGAGTGATACATAGTACAGATACAGAAAAGTATTTCCATCTCCGCTTTCTCTTATGGGGATCTGTGTCTTTAAGGACACTGTTTTCCAGAAAGGAAACCTGTTGAGACAAAAACAGCTGTGAAATCCTTACAGTACAGAGTCATCTGGATCTGAGATAGAGACCCAGAAAACACCTACTGAGAGTTAGCTCAGTATTGTACTGGGCCAGTAGTAAAAAGAAAGAAAAAAAGAAACAAACAAACCAAATTAATTTGAATGGAAGAGTGTGAATAGATGATATTTCCAGAATTTTAATTCTTAGGAGAAGTAACTGAAGGAAATATAAGTACAAAAAGAAAAAGCGGATTCAGGGCTAAGGGATTTGTGAAGTCGCCTTCCACTTTCCTGCTTCCACCTCCTCCTATTATGATAGGATTATCATTCACAGGTTTCAACAGACATGTCCAAAGACTGAAAATTATCTACATTCACACGTAATTCTATTTTATCATGATAAAAAGTGCAATTTTTTTTTTAACCTTTGAAAAGAAAAGGTAATTTTATTTGCTGTTTATTTTTCCAAAGGACTCTGGTAAAGTGCTCAATATATGTTCACACTTTTATTACTGTTCATTTGTGTTATTTAAAATCAAACTAATTTGGCTGCTGGATTCTAGAAGTTTGTGCTCAAGTTAACCTTAATAAAGGGTTCAGTGAATGGGACTTCTGGAAACATAAGCAATAATGAGATGAATGCTGAAAAAGTCAATAGGAATAACATTATTTGTATAGGAATTTGCATATCAAAACAGCACTTTCCCATGGTGTTTCAAACCATGCCTACTCTAGGAAATTATATATTTTTAAATATATTATTAACAGCTATTTTTAAGCATTATATATTAACTACTGTAAAACATACATAGAAGAAGTTTATTGCTTTTATTAAATCTACCAAGCATGTTACAACTGAAAAATAGTTTTATCATCAATGTTTGTGTTTTTTTTAGCACAGACATTCTAATTCAAGAAAAACAAGGATAATCTTATTATGTATTACGTCTGTATTTTTAAGTGTTTTTATGGTTGTGTCTCTTCTGTACTTTCAAAATATGCAATCCTTGTTGCAAGATGGAGAAAGAGAAGTGGTAAGAGGTGAAATAACTTCGCCTGGAGGTCAGCTATAGGAAGATAGATTTTCTGGTCTCAAAACGGAACCTTACTATAAGTCATACATTAAACTAATCTAAAGGTGTTTGTGGATTGTCAAAACAGAAGCAGCACTTCAGAGATACCGCTTAACATTTACTTTTCCTCCCACAGGAACTTTTTACACCGGAGTGCAAATTCAAGGAGTCTGTTTTTGAAAATTATTATGTAATCTACTCATCCATGCTCTACAGACAACAGGAGTCCGGAAGGGCCTGGTTCTTAGGTCTGAACAAGGAAGGGCAGGTCATGAAAGGAAATAGAGTCAAGAAAACAAAACCAGCAGCTCATTTTCTACCCAAGCCATTGGAAGGTGAGATGCAGTCCATCACTGGCAAATCTTCCTATAAATCTCAGGAAAAGAAAAGGGAATACTTTCTAAAATAACCTTTGTGAATGTGTGTTCTGTGCACAGAAGCCATTCCAAATGACAGTCCCCAGGATTCATGGAGCAGTTTTGTGCTTAGGCATAATGATGCTAGAAAGGGCATATCTAAAAACATTCTTTGAAGGGATTAGGAGGTCATTTTACAAGAAAAGAAATCTTTTGTGGATATGTATTCTGTCACCTTTAAGATATTTGCTAGCAGCAAAAAGTGTTGTGAGTCTTCCAATCAGAATGAAAAAATGGACATTGTGGGATAATTCAGAGTTATAAATGGAATGGATGAAGTGTATTTCAAGGTAAAAGCTTTCTAATGCAAAACACAACAGTCTGTTTATAAAACAGATCATACTTGATTACTTAGCCAGTAGATGTAATATACATAACTTGTGTAAGTTGACAACTGAAGCGAGGTAGATGCAAATGAAAGTTGTACTAACCTTACACACTAAAAAAATGTCTCACATTCCTTGGAAAATACATTTGCTTTTCTCCTGGATTATGATTGATCTATTTATGACTTATCTATTTATTCTGCAGGCCACCTCTAACCTACCTCACTTTTTGTGTCCTGTTCTGTCAGCACTCCAAATTTCACTGAGATAATTGCTACGTATAGCCTCAGTTTTTAATTCTAAAAATTACCTACTTACTTAACATCTAAATTCCCACACTAATAATACTTTAATTAACAGTCCAGTTCTTTTATTTTCTTTTTTCTTTTTTTTGTTTTTTTTTTTTTAATTATTTTGACTTTAGAAGTTTTGATTAGGGGATGAGTTTATTAATGTTAGATTGCTCCTTTATTCTGAAACTCTGAACAATACTATTTTTAACTTTAACTCAGGATGATGCCTTTTTTCTTCTGTCGTTTCAGAATGTTTTTTGTATTTTCACAAACTTTCAACACTACTGATATAAGCCAGACCCAGTGCATTTTTAAAGTCAACATCAATTCGTTAGAAAGGAAACAACCATTTTCATTAATGTTTGGACTCAAATGGTTTCAAAATATCTAGGCCAGGCATAGGAATAAGTTTTTTACATTGCTTATGAGAATTTTAAAATAGTACACCTCTGATATATAGCTCCTTGTAGTTTTATCTCATACTATTTGACTTAGTATTTTTGTAGGTCATGGTGCTACTTCATCAAGTTCTTTGTTAAGCAGCAAAGAAAAGCGTTCCTAACACATTTCTGGGGTCTCACCCTGAAGACAAAAGTCATAATCAGCCTTAGATACTCCAGAGAAGATCATTAATTTCAGACTTTCATAGGCCATAAAAGGATTTAGATTATGTTACTGGAAATGTTAGAACAAGTATTTGATTACTTATCAAATTCTATTTTTCTTATGAAACCCCACATTACTGAAGACCAGTGCCAATACTTTGATGCTCCTGCCTCCTACTTTAATAAGCCAAGTGATTAAAGATTTGTGCTCTCTGTGGCAGCACAGAGCGAAACCCAAAGTCAATGTGGTGATTAATTCCTTTGACTGCTTTGATATCTCTTTTAACACTGCTCTGATATAAATAAAGGCTACTGAAGTTAGATGTAAGTGGAAATATTACCTGAATCACTGACATGGAAAATGGAATTGAATTATCCAAGAGCATTAATCATTAAGGAAGCTGGAACTGTGTAATTGAACACATATATTTCCCTCAAAGGATTTAAACTGGTTACATAGGGAATGAAACCCAGGGGCAAACTTTTAATTCATCTAAAAATTTAGTTAGTAGTTTAGTTTGGAGCTTTCTGCTCTGCATTCAGTGTAGCTTAGTGTGTACTGCATACTTTTTTGAAAAGGAAGAACCAAACCCCCAGATTTCATATGGACTCTGCAAAACAGTCCCAAACACTTCTTCAGCTATAACCTGAAGAGGTTATAACCATGCTCCTTGGACTTGGGAGCCAGGTGTACAAATAATTTTTCTTAGCTGGACTCAAGCCCAGTCTCGCAATGTAGGGCTAAAAAAAAAGATGCTTGCATCCAGACAACTCATATTTTACTTCTAAAAAATCATAAAATACTTTTTTTAAAGATTATACATAAAATGAGTATATAAGAATATATGCATATTTTTGTGTCTGTCTCATATCAATACATAACTGTATTTTCTAATTTCTGAGGTTTCAGTAGTTCCTTTTAACAGGTGAGCATACAGTTTCCTGCTGTTTTTAAGGCAGATATGGTAGAAGTGGGAAGTTCAGAGGGTCAAGCAAAGATATCAGTCATGCACAGTAGCTGTGGAAGTAAATAGTTTCCCATCATGCAAGAGAAACATGAAGTATATTAGAATCATATAATCATAGAATCATAGAATGGCCTGGGTTGAAAAGGGTCACAATGATCATTGAATTTCAACTCCCCTGCTACGTGTAGGGTCGCTAACCACTAGAGCAGGCTGCCCAGAGCCACATCCAGCCTGGCCTTGAATGCCTCCAGGGATGGGGCAAAAAAGAATACTAGATACTGTAGATAATTCTGTTTGAGTTATGTTCTTAAATTAGACATGTTCTTAAAAATATCTCTTTCTTTCTTTTCTGCTTTCAGTTGCCATGTATCGAGAACCATCTTTGCATGATATTGGAGAAACAGTGCCAAAGGCTGGGGTAACTCCAAGTAAAAGCACAAGTGCGTCTGCAATAATGAATGGCGGCAAACCACCAGTTAACAAGAGTAAGACGACATAGCCAGATCCTCACAGGTGTTGTGACTTACTGAGTCCCGAGTGCAGTTGAGCAATTTATCCTTGCCGGACTTCCCCTCTGCAGTGTCTGTGGATCAGCTCGCAGCAAATGGCATCCTGGCACGTGGCTGGTTCTGAACTGAATCATTGCAAGCGGATAAAGCTCAACGTGTAGCTCCACCCACAATGAGAAGACACCTGGATGAACCAGCTAAACTCAGACCATGGAATGCCCTACCAGATATTGGAATGCCTTTTTAATATCTTTTCTGTGACTGTGACACTTCATGTGAATGACATACTTCACAAGTACACTTGATACCTTGCCTGCTGACGATTACCCATAATCCCTTTTTGAGTCCAGTTTCAGCAAAATCCATGTGTTTAAGTTCTATTTTGTAGCACACAAATAATCAAGTAATTTCTAGGTAGATGCTGTAACCTGTGCTATTATGGATTTCTCTTCTTCCCTTTTTTATAAGGCTGCTCGCTCCACTGTCTGTGACCTTTTGCAGGGATTGTGTTTCTCTATAACTTTAAGTGTTGCCGGTGGCTTAGTTTTGAAAGTAATCAGGGAATCAGGAAGCCTTCAAAAATCTATAATTACAAATTATATCTATAAAGAATAGGATCGTTGTCTCTGGCTTACAATGCTGATCAATGTGAATACTCTCTAGTAACAGATACTGTGCTTCTGAGGTTGGCATTATAGTGGAGGGAAGAGTGTCAAACACAACCAACGGGAAGTTTTCTGAAACGAGTGTTTGGCATCCCCCTATAGTTTCTTTTTGTGTGTGTGTTTTATACATATCACAGGCTTACTGGTAATGGTAACATTTGCCTTGCCCAGCGAGCAAGACCCACTCATTTTTGGGAAAGTGGGTCCAAAGAATTTTGTAGGCCTTGTAGGCCTGAATTAAGGCTCATTTTTCATCTACTAAAGCTTCATTGTTTGAAAAACTACCACCACCAATAAAAAAAACAGTTAAGACTAACCAGAATTGCGCTACCTATATCCATTTTGAATATAATCCTTTTCTGTTTTTAAGGAACTGAATTTAATGCCATTGTTATTTTTGGCTGATTTCCACACCTACTTAGCAAAGCATGGGCAAGGATGTTGTTGTGTTCTTTTCTGCAGCACCAATGCAAAGAGTAGTTAAAAATTATAGTTTTTCTGGTGTTTTAAAAAAAAAAGTTTTACAACTGGACATATTACAAAACTTTATTTTTATTTTTAGCTAAGCATGCAAAATCCAGTCCTATGTATCTCACTGATATTCCAGTACGTACCTCTACCCAGCTTCCTACGATAATATCCTCACCAAATTGATAGATTGAAGGTGCCTTGCCTTGATCTCTGTATACTGTACTTTCTTCTACATGAACCTAGACAAAATCAAAAACATAAAATTGAAGCCTTGGCTCATATCATGAGAAACACCATCAACACTTTAAGTTTGTTGCTTGTGAACAATAAAACCAATCTTACAAGGAAAAAAAAAATTAGACAATACCACAGAAATGACACTGACATGTTACATACTTAGTCACGTGCTTTCAGACACTAGGATTGTGGGTGCTGTCTGTATGTTTACGAAGGTATTTGTTTCTCAGAAAGGGCAACAAGGACCAAACCGTGCCTCAGTCTGGAGAACTGTGTGATAGCACTCTCTTGGCCTCTACCTATTATCTTGATATTTAGAGACAAAAAAAGAAAAAAGAAAAAGAGGAAATTGTCCATTCCTTTTTTACTATTGTGTTTCTCGTATTTCATTTTATCATGTCTTTGTTCTGAAGTGTCCCTAACAGAAAGAGTCTAGTGGTCATTTCAGACTCCCTATCTGCTCAGCTGAATAACTTATTCAGTCTTAATGAACTTTCCATGCTAGTTTTCAAATGTGGTTTATAAGCAACTTTTAGTTGTTCTTCAAGGAAGCTACTATAAAGCTGCTAAGTTCTGGATTGTTTTGGTAGGTCAGATTTCGTTGGTTATATATGTGATACAGGAACAGCAAGCTAACACTTGATTCTAGGGTCTTTCCAGGAAGGGAATGTAAATAATAATAATAATAATAATAATAATGCAGAACTACTTTACTACTGTGATAAAAAAATGCAAAGAAACTTTAACTTAGACTGTGCCCTTGACTGCCACCACTAAATATGTGCGTGTGGAAAAAGTAAAAATCTCTTGCACATTTCTCATCCCACCTGGTCCAGTGGGATTTGTGCATCATACCTGAGAAAACAAAACCAAAGCAACTCACATTACGTGATGTGGGCTTGCTCTGCATTAGGAGGGCCCATGGGAGGCACTACCCTTTATGCTGTCCTATCTCTTGGGTCCCTTAGAAGCAACGATTCAAAATTATTTTGAGTAGGGTAATACAACTGAAGGCTACATTCCCTTTCTCACTTAGGTTTTTTAAGAGTTCCTGAGGAGGGAATAAGAGTTCATGTCCAATCCAGCCGTCCCTTTACTCTCGCTGGTTTAAGAGCCTAGGGAGAGACAGAACTGGACAGCTGGCTGAGCTTTGCAAGGAGCCTCTGGTTCGTGGCCTAATGCTACATAAGTACTGTTTCCAGTGTTAAACTTTTGATGCCAGGTAATGATAATTTGCAGTTTAGGGGGCTACAATTAAGGCAGGATTTGATTTCCGTAAGTAGTTCATACATACTGAAAATGCACCATAATATTTTTAATTTCTCTTTTTGTTTCTGTGGTCTAAATGCATATGTGTGTTTAATACAATGAATCGTTGTCCTAAAAATTATTTCTTTTTCTGCAATCTGTTTAAACATGGAAAAGGGGTTTCTGTGCTTTGTTTCCTCCTTTTATGTTTGTCTTGTCTCGTCCGTTGCATGGGAAGGGGATGGCAAGGATGAACTGCATGCAATAGGTTGAGTGTATCAAAGACTTGTTCATCTGTATTACTGAATTTACATACATATATGCAAAGACTTTGTCTGCATTGTACAGTTTGTCTTTATTATTATTTGTTGTATACACAGATTGAACATGATGAATAAAACATTTATATGAAGGCATACTGATAAACAACAAAAAAGTTTATGTAAGAAGTAGACTGTGCAAAACATGATTGCACTGGCCACAGTATGGTGAAACTTCATGTAAATATTTTGGCAAACTCAATTCTCCCCTTTTACCATGCCAAAGAAAATTTTAGCTCCTTTAATATAATACCTCTCTTGCTGTTCTCCAGGATGAGATGACACCATTTTGTTCCTTCCAAAATTAATTTTGCTGTTAAGTGAAAGCTGTTTTCAACTCTCTATCTATTACTACCAACATACTGTATGGTAAACCTGATGGAATCAGTTTGTACTTACAGGTTGTTTTGTACTTACATGTCCAGATGTCTGTGAATCTGCAGCGTTCCAGATCTTTTGCACACTTGCTTTGTATTCTGTTCTCCTTCTGGGTTGTACCTACTCTCACAGATACTGTTTGCAGTGCAATCTAACTTCATCTCACAATTCCATAGTGGACAGATATGTTAATGCTGCTCATAGTCATCTCTTTACATTTTTTTTTAATCTGTAGTTCAGCTAAGGTTTTATTTGGCAAAACCAGTCACACCTGTGCAGTTTCAAAAATCCAGTTCAGCATAGCACTGATCTGTTGTACTTCAAATATTTTATAAATACACAGGCATTTGAATATTTTAAAGATTGTTCATGCTGTAGAGCCTTTTAAAACGTGTCCATAGCTTTTACATTTTTTTTGTAGTACACATACACAGACGTTCCTTCATGTACTGGTTTTATTTTTAGTTGCTCTCAAATAGTATTTTTTAATTTAGAATTGTTTCCATAAATTTAATGTGTGTAGAGTCAGGTTGATCTTTAACAAACAACCCCAAATATAAATGTAAAGCAATTCTATTTGACTTTGGTATTTACCTGAAACAACACTAAGAACTCTGGTTTTTCATACATACATGGGGAAACTTCCCTCTTGATTTAAGACCACGATAAGTGATGAAGTGTGAATGCAGGCAGTTTGGTCCATACATTAAAAGTGTGTCTTGCTGAACCATCCGTTTATTGGTATAAATAAGAAATTATTCAACTCCATTCAGATGGGAATGCAAGTGAGACTAGGTGAAGGAAAGAGGTTATCTTTCGTATAAATTTATTGTTGGATAAATTCATATGCTGTGCAATGCATTTTAAAACATCTAATAACAGGTTTTTGTGTGTGTTGGGTTTGTTTTTGTGACTCATCCAAATCCTATGACTTATTTTTAAAGATGCAGTAAAATCTTCCTTCTATTACCTGGAGACAAAAATACTCAGATTTTTTAACCCAATGCCATTTAGTTACAAAGTGAGATGTTGTTTTGTCAGGAAACAAGGGCAGCACATCAGAAATATCAGAGCGGGTACGTCATTAAATGTTCATCTTTGTGTTTCTGTAAGAGCGTTTGGCCAGGGGGGGGGAAAGGATCAAGAGGATCAATAATTTACAGAAGTAAATCAATCTATGGCTGTTTTAGAGATGATTTTACTGATGTTATGCAAAGTAGGTATACACCTGTAGAGGAGTTCTGCCTCATTCTGGGTTTTGTTCTTTTTATCACAAGAAAGCAAGGCTATCATACCTTTTGTTTTAAGCTTCATCAACCTAGCTGTTATCAAATCCCCATCTATCCAGTTTGTTTTCAGCACTTACAAATGCCATTTGCCACAGGCCTTGGAAGCAAGCTTTACAGCTTCATGCACTTATCCAGCCAGTATGTTTCAATCCCTTGTGCCTCTTCCTGATTTTACTGTTTATGTATCTGGAATTCCTGTCACAGGGAATGGGTGTAACAAAATCACAATTTATTAATCCACTATTATTTTCACTTACACAGAGTAATAGTTGTATTCCTTCCGTATTCATTTTCCTAGGGAGGAAACAAGATGCAGAGAGATTGGCTGAGAGCCCCATCTCCAGTTACCTCAGCATGAAGGGGACTGGGGAAGTGTTCAGGCAACAATATAAGAAACAGAATAAAAAGTGGAGAGGAGAATATGTACTCATTATATTTTAGTAGTCTTAGAAAATATAAGGTTCATAATGATAGCACCATTTGGTTTGATAACTTACATTTTAATTAGCTACTGATGGTAGTTGTCTTAGAACTTGCTGATATTTTCCATATGTACCTTAAGAAGAATGTGGAAAAAATTTTTGAAATTCTGTGGCTATGGAACTCACTTAGTAGCCAAAATGTTAAAGTCCATTTTTAAACCAAAATTAAACTAAATTAAACTGTAAGAAAGATTCATCTTACCCTCCTTAAGTATATAAATTTGAAATGAAAGAAAACTACAAAGTAAAATGCATCAAATAGGATGTTGTAACCCTCTAAAGAATTATTTCTTTGTCTGGATACGAGTGCCTGGAATGTCAAAGCTGATCTACAGTATGTAAAAATGTGTTTGTCATACCAGAAAACAAATAAAAAACATCTGCTGAGTCTAAAGAAGAGTTTTGATTATCTAATATTTCTGTTGTTACAGTACCAAATACGAATGGAAGGAAATAAAGAAGTACAACTTTCTGTATTTTTCACTGTTTACTCTCTGACTCAGCAGATGAACATGTATGTGAAAAAGTGCAGACTATGAGAGCATTCAGATGGGCAATACTCCGAAATACAAACCCAACAATCCAGGCAGCAGGGCTGACAAGATGAAATTTTGGTAGAATTTAATTCTGAATATTCCTGTTCAGCCATAAACAGTTTAAGGGTTATAAGTATAAATTATAAATAATTATTTCAATATGAATTTTACTTTGAAGTTCTGTAATATTGTATCAATATACTTTAGAACTCTATCTGACATTTTGGCTGCCTAAAAAGAAGGTAGTTCACTGCTCTGGGGTATGTGACCCGGTATTTCTGTGATTAACTCCTATATAAGTTATGCAAAAATGTTTGGTGATTATACTGTGCCACCCTGAGAACATAGGTTTCACAAGCTTCAGTTTTAGAAAGGAAGAATCTAGGTTAAGGAAAAATGTGGGAAAGATAAAGCTACATGGGAAGAGGCAATAATGAAAATGGTTATATAAATTCATTTTAAAAAATTTGCATTCTGTTATGTGTTCTGTATCATTGTATTTTGCTATTCCAAAATTGTCCTTTCTAAAAGAAAACAGATTTCTAGAATAATAATGAAAATGCCTTTTCAGTTGATACATAGTTCCCTTATTTCTGAGTCATGTACCTCTTCAAAAATCAGAACCTTGGCACCTAAACCACAATGTTAGTTTGATATTAAAAATAAATGCTTTCCAAACTTTTAAGCAATTTCTTGCTCAATCATGATTTCACAAAATATAAGCATTTTTGAAATTAAAATGTATGTATTTTTTTTTTTTTTGCTCTAAGAAATTAAAGGGCTGCCAAATCTACATGTATTAAAAAAAAAAAAAAAAAAAAAAAAAGAGAGAGAGACTCATGTAAATAAGTTAGGGAAGTCCCAATAGTTGTGCATCTTTCATAACTCAATGTGAATTTCACACTGAGCAGCATTTCACCATTGGAAAAATAAAAATAAAATTTTGTTCATACCAGTGCTTTGTTTGTATTTATTGTACTAAAACTTTAATGTACTTTATTGTCATTGTTTGAGCTTCTTTGGCTGAGACCCGGCTATTGCCCAGCATCACTGATTTTTCAAGTCAGTTGACCTTCAGGCCTCTGACTTTGAAAACACTGAAATTTCGTGAAGACCATATGTGACAGTGCAATCTGTTCCAAACAGTGATTTCTGATAGCATACGGAGTTGTCGTCCTAAAAGTTATTAGTATAACAAATTTTCATTTGCTTTACCTTCAAGAGGACTAGGCAACTATACATACATAAAACAGTATGAGAAAAATACATATGAGTGGCAGGATACATATTGGAATAGCTAATCATACATTTATATCTTTATTAGTTTAGTTTCTTATACTTCTATATGTTATGCATTTGACAGTATTGTAGAATGTTAAAATGGATAACCAACTTATTGACTCTTTAACCATAGAAACTCAGAAGTTATCATGTGGACAAGGATCTCCTCAAACATTTTGAGTCTTCAGCCAATGGCTGTGAGGTAATGGAACATCAGTTACATAGATTCAATTCTCAATTCTTTGACAAAAAAAAACAACAAACTTGATGAATTGCCTTAATACTTCTTCTGGAGCTGGGGCATTATCAGAATGTTTGGAAAGAAAAGAGTCAAACAATGTTTTTGACAAACACCATAAAATATATCAAACGAAGTATCTGACAACTAGTGCTATTCTTCTACAGGAATACTGTTGCATACTGATATGGAGAGCTGAAAACTGAACGTATAATGTAAAAACAAATGATTTTCTTTCATTTTGTCCAAAGATTGCTTAAGAAACAGATATAATGGGTGCAATCTCAGCCTCACTGAAGTTATAAAAAAATTGTGGAGGGCCTTTTTTTTTTTTATGATTTTAGTTTTTAGAGCTTGGACTGTCCTGCTCCCAAATGATTTGTTTGTTTGTTGTTGTTTTTGTTTTGTTTTGTTTTGCTATTCATTTCTCTAAGGAGCAGGCATTCACATGACAGTTCCAGAGTATTTACAACTCTGCACACCCACACCCACACTCTGAGTACTTCCAAAATTAAGTGTTCTAGCAGCCTAAAGAAAAATCAAACTAAAAGAACCCTCAGTCTCTGGTGTCCTTTGTTAAGGGTATTCTGTTCCCAGCCAGATTTCACAAGCGTTTCCATTCCATCCTTCCCAGCACTCACAGTTTCCACAGTTACAAACACCATTACCTAGAACAGAATGAATAAATGGCAATTATCATAATTGAAATGTGCTACATTAAAATGTGTCTTATGGGAAGTAAAAACCATGATAAAGAGCTGCATTGTTTCTTTATCATTCCCCTACTTTTTTTTTTTTTTTTTTTGCAAGGAAGCATAATTACTGTGTCGTTGCATTAAGAAGCCACCTCAGGCCTACACTTACGAAGAATTAATAGCATTCTTTCATCAGCAGAATTGCAAGTACTGTAATTATGCTACTACTACTTGCACCCAGCTGTTGAAGCTCACTGTTCACACTGTACTTTAATGTACAAGAAAAAAAAAGAAAAAAAAAAAAAAGGTAATTACATTTAACTATATTGTGGAAATAAAAAGTTATGAACAGAACAGTGATAAACATTTGAACCTAATAATCTTTAAGCCTAAATTCTCAGAAATGCTGTACAAATAAATAATATCTCAAGCTCACTATTAGATGAGAAATGCATTTATTTATCTTTTTTTGCAGATAGAAACACTAAGTACCAAGACCCAGGTTTTCAATTTATTTCAGTGTTTTTCATGACTCCAGGATGCTCAGCTGGAGACTTGTACATCTTGGGTTTCCACTGTGTGCTGCTTCTGATATCGACTTTATGAAGGTCTGTGAATGACCTTCAGCTTGGGCTCCTGTTGCCTCTGTACTGGCTACTTGCCCCAGAAAAAGCCACTTGCTAATTGGGTGAGCTGGGAGACCGCATTTGTGAACAGCATTACTAGTGTCAACCTCCTTGCTCTGACTCTAATTATCTCACAGATTCCTTCCACATCTAATAATTGCTCAGCAAAGGTTTTCTAAAATTAAGATCTGTAACAGGAAGTAGCCAGCAAGTTAATTTAATGATTCTCATGTTGCCACTTGTCACAAGAGTTGTCATGAGAGTTTGCTGACAGCCTGCCCATGTCTCTTTGCACCTGCCACCCAAGCACTTAGACAGTGTTAGGGTGACTCCGCTTTAATCAGTGGCCACCACACCATAAGAAAAACTGTCAGGTATTTTAGCCTCCCACTGAGAGCTATGATTGCCAGAAGATCCCTTGCCCAGCATAGCTATATCTCTCATCTAACAAAGATCATCAAGCAAGTGAATGTTTTCTATTACTTAAATATATTACACACAGAGAAAATTTAAACTTGAAGAAATCTCATGATGACAGCGCTTCCACTGTACATTCTTTGACAAGGAGGAGTAAATTGTGATCTACTACAATGAAAATAGTTGATGGATTTAATACCTTGTTTGCTTACTTAAATTCACACTCAGACTTTCTACTGTTGATTTGAAACCTTAAGTTGATTATCATACTTCATAAAGAAACAATTACACTGGGTCTGAATAATCTGAAAATGCAGTTCCTCCATAAGTGGAGAAAGAAGATGGGCTTTGTCTAATATAATTCTCATCAGACAGCTTGTTTCTTAGAGCAATTAAGACTTAGCCTGTACAGCACCTGTGCAAATGAGACCATCGTGTTTGTCGCAGTCTCTGTCATCACATTCACAAAAATCACCTGAAATGTACCATTCCTGTGGTGAACAGATGCACTTTCCACAGTGGCAGGAACCTGAAATCACAAAGATTATTACTTACAGTCCAAGAGCATCGGCATTTTCAGACTAGAAAATAACATCTCCAGACATACGTGCACACACACGGACGCATGCAAAAAATTACTACCTGGGAAACTACTGTATGAAAGAAAATAATCAAGCTAAAAGCTAAAAGCTTTTTGAGTAAAAGGATTCTTTCAAAGTGACCATGAGAATGGCAAAACGTTCCTGCTAATGCTTTGATTCTGCTATTTCACTTAATCAAGACTCACACTTTGAAGATTTCCTTTGGTTTCAGACCTACAATCAGGGCCACTTTTCACATAAACTGTTTTTTGGTTTTTTTGTTTTTTGTTTTTTTTTTACTGGAGGAGCTCAAATTCTCCCTGATCCACTGTTATTCCACATCCAATGTCCTTAGAGATGTTTCCTATGGAGATCATTCGAACCCCCAAAATCTCCATCACCACAAATTAAGATGCAGCACCTCCCATGAAATTGCAAATTTTTTCTCTATGTCAAAAAGTGTTTGTGCACATAACTGTGGTTCAGCAGTTTGCTCACTTCTGCAGGGTATGCTAAGGTCCCTGTTGGGTTAAGCTGCTGTCTACCTCCTTGGGAATTATAAAATTATAGAATCATAGAATCTATAAGGTTGGAAAAGACCACTAAGATCATCTAGTCCAATTGTCAACCCATTCCCACCATGCCCACTAACCATGTCCCTCAGTGCTGCATCTAAATGTTTCTTGAACACCTTCAGGGATGGTAAGTCCACCAGTTTCCTGGTCAGCCTGTGCCAGTGCATCACCAGTCTTTCTGTGAAGAAGTTTTTTTGTAATATCCAAACCAAAAAGAGTGGAGATGTTGGGGGTTGAATCCAGAGTTCCTACATATCAGATTACACCTCCACAGCCAAAGGAAAGACTCTTCAGTGACATATAGGTTATACCACCTATAATCCAATTAAAAGCGGGCTGGAACCGAAAACTTCCCTTTAAGGAAAAATTCAGACACCCCAGTCGTCAAGAGAAAATTCATGGCTCTGAATCCTGAAAAAGGACAATTGCCACTAGACAAATGTGTATTGGGAAGCCTGTAGTTTGAGAAGAGCCTGTGGAAGCTTTTCTGTACTGAGAAACTCCACTGGAATTCTGCAACTAGAAATTTCATCTGGCCAACTACAACACTCGGCTGAAGAAAGATGGCTTTTATGGAGCCAGTCCCCAGCTGTCTGAATCTCCTTTTCTACACAGAGTTCAGACACGGAGTTTAGCAATTGCAGAGGGAAAATCCTTTGTGGAGATAGATAGTAATGATAGGAAGTTGCAGCACAAAGGAAATTGAAAAATAAACAACAAAAAAAATACACTTACTTACACCTTATAATTATGGAAAATTGAGTTTAAAGTTACCAAAGCTGCTGACCTTTAACAGAACATGCTTATGAATGAGTTAGATGATGTTGAAAATTGCTTCTTCCTGCAATATTTTCAACACAGTTATAGTACAAAGGCACCAATTTCTTCAATATATTATTTAAAAAAAAAAAAAAAAAGGGAAGCTTGATTCTGTGAGTATGTAACAGAGTTCATGATGGATTAATTAAAAGGAGCTGAGCTGTCTTTCGTTTCTTTTCACCAAACTCTGAATAAAATCCATGGTAAAAAATCAAGTATATGTTATCTTTCCTTAAATGTAGATCTTTTTATGCCAACCAATTTTCCTCATTTCTTTTCCTTAGTCACCAAAGGATCTCTGATTGCTGAACCTTAATTCTTTAAAACTGCAGAGCAGAAAATCTATTTTTTTTCATTTAAAAATATAATTAATTACATTGTTTATTGGAAAAAAAAACTCTGTCTAATTTTAGAGAAATGTTGTTTTAACTTGTAATATATGGAATGTGTAAACATGTCCAGGAAGAATTAATGTTTGGAACATTTGGTAATGGGAGTATTTTGTTAAGCATCTACTTTTTCTATGAGTTCAGTGCCTACTGTGCCATTGAAATGAAAAAGACTGGTATTTCCCACAAGAATAAAAATTGCCATTACACAAATAGGCAATGGAGAATTGCATACATATTGCCCAGTTGCTCTATAGGAGCTATCCTAAGACATATTTGAGTGTCATTTAAACCAGATGTCTATGCTTATTAAAGTTAGAAGGTACAAACAACCAAATATCATACAGAACAGTATGAGAATTTTAGTGACATTAAAATAGTTAATAAAATCATGGCATTGTTAGAAACCTGAAGTGATTCTGCATAAGCAGTCATTGATGCTGCTCCTGATGAATGTTCATGATGTACAGAAGATACAGCAAATTTAACGCCAAATCAAGCAAGGAAAATCAGGCTCCATAATGTAAAATTGGTTATGTATCAAGTCTTTTCCCTAAACAGAATGCTGCTCTGGGAGCCTCCTCGGTTTAATTAAAACGAATCTAATGAGTTGCGGGGTGTTTCCTGGGATCCCAGCCAGATCCTCTCGGATGGGATTTGGCTCATTACCTCGCCTGCATCCTGCACCACTACAGTAGCCATCTGCAGCCCTGTATTTACTGCTAGGGAGGCAGCAGCATGGTGGGTGTTGCTGTTTTCCTTGGGAAGAGCTTTTGCTACAGGTGGCATAGTCAGTGAGCCAAGATTTTCAAAGTAGCCTAGGAATGTGGACACTCAACTTTGCTTATATTAACAGAGTTTAATTTTGTGGAATTTTACAGCACTTATCTACTAAAAACCAGAACTCCTTAGACTATTAAATGCAACATACAGAAGTTCAAGATTCCTCAATCCATTATAGCTCTTCCATATCTTGGCTAGGTTTCCAGCAAGGATGGAAATAACAAACCCTGAAAGAACTCATTAGTGCATGGTTCTACATTCTCTCTTTGACCAGTTTTGGTTACTTATTGCTTAATGCACTGAAAAAGAAAGAACAATTTCTCATTTTTGGCCTCTGGACATAGCTGTTCACAGTAGTTATGAACATTTTAAAGTATGTGCACTCAGTAAGACATGGTTTCCAGGCATATTTTTAAATATCAAGAATAGATTTGCCTGAATATTAATAAGGTAATAATAATAAGAGCACATAAACAAAAGTTTTGAGAAATTTGTCTCTCTTTGCCTATGATCCCCTTCCCATTCAGAGACAAAAGAGATAGCAGCCTTCATCACAACTTCATTCTTGTGGATGTGAAATTGCTGCCTGCTTTATCTCACCTCACCTAAAGTACAAGGTTTAGAATCCTACGCAGAGGCTTTTTCTCCCGTGAGTGAGAGTCCCATAACCGTCAGTTAGGTAGATTTGATCAGTGCTCCAAGTCACTAAAACTCTCACGTCTTTCACAAGAAACACAAGCACCATCTCTAAGGGAAATAGATCATTACCCAAGTCATTGTATAAAATCATAAAATCATAGAATGGTTTGGGTTGGAAGGGACCTCCAAGGTCATCTAGCTCCAACCCTCCTGCTGTAGGCAGGGATACCTCCGTCTAGACCAGGTTGCTCAAAGCCCCATCCAGCCTGGCCTTGAATGCTTCCAGCAAGGTGGCATCCGCAACCTTTCCGGGCAACCTGTTTCAGTGTCTCACCACTCTCACAGTAAAGAATTTCTAAATTCTTCTAAAAACACAGCCTTCTAAAAAGTTCCTCCTCAACTTTCCTGTAGGCCCCCTTCAGGTACTGGAAGGATGGAAGGTGTCCCGGAGCTTTCTCTCCTTCAGGCTGAAGAGCCCCAGCTCTCTCAGCCTGTCCTCATAAGGGAAGTGTTCCAGCCCTCTGATCATCTTCGTGGCCCTCTTCTAGACCTGCTCCAACAGATCGATGTCCTGTTGGGGGCCCCGGAACTGGATGCAGTAATCCAGTTGGGATCTTACGAGAGCAGAGTAGAGGGGCACATGCTGTCTTCTCATGTTGAGTCTTTCACCAACCAGCAGCCCCAAATCCTTCCCTTCAGGGCTGCTCTTAAGCCATTCTCCTCCCAACCTGTATCTGTGTTTGAGATTGCCCTGGTCCAGGTGCAGGACCTTGCACTTGGCCTTGTTGAACTTCATAAGGTTGGTATAGGCCCATCTTTCAAGCCTGGCCAGGTTCCTCTGGATAGCATTCCTTCTTTCTAGCATATCAACTGCACCACTCAGCTTGGTGTGATTTGCAAACTTTCTGTGGATGCACTTAATCCCTCTGTCCATGTCTGAAGTATCTAAGAAAAAAAGCATCTGTGCCTAACATTAGTGCTTGTCTAAGTACTGTTATTTACCCCTTGGATATTTGCCAGCCATGCACTTCCGTAAGTTATCTGACATACACTGATATTTCTCTGCTGGAGCAAGCACTTGGTTGTGTCCAGATGTTTCCACAATAATGCTGCTTTAGCACCTAATTTGGCACAAGTTCATTATATTGGCTGCCCTGAGGGACAGTTTCCGTCACACTGGAAACTCTGCTGTATTCAGAGGTCAAAGAAAAGAGGTCAAAGATTTTTAAGAAAAAAATCCCAATAGCATTCCTGAACATGGATTTAGGTCCATGAATTTTAATTCCTGTAGAAAATAAATGTTCAACAGTGAACTAAAACTTCAAGTTAAATCTGGACCTTTGTTCCCTACATTAATGAAGCCAAGTTTAAAAGCACTTTCACAACTCATGGCAATGTCCAGAACACTCCAGCCTACACCAGTTACAAGATCCCAAACCTCTCCCCAGGCAGCCTTGCCAACAGAGAGGGAGAAAAGATTCTTGATGTCTCTGCAAGTTCCTGCCAGGTGATTTGCTCCCAAAGCCTCAAATTTACTTTGACATATGCCCTGATATATGAGCTCAAAGTTACTTGATGGAGAAAAACCCACAGGCTGGAAAAAGCAATTTTCAGCCACCCAAAAGATGGCAGATAATGTAAATATTTTAAAATTCAAGATCATTTTTAATTTTCACTTTCATTTAGAATCAGATATTGTGTATTTTATTGCTCATCTTCATGGTTTATATAAAGAATCACAGGGAGAGCATGCCTATGAGGAGCAAAGTTAGCTTCCGTATTGCAACAGAGTAATTTCAGTCCTGCAGAAACTCACTATTTTCTTTCGTGTACCCTAATTTAAAGATAACTATTTATATCCTCTAGAAGTAATAGTGAAACATCACAACTTTCTCCTTTTCCATGACTTTGCACCAACTTCAGCAAAATAAATAAATAAATAAATAAATAAATAAATAAATAAATAAATAAAATTGTACAACAGGGAGGAATTTGGATAAGCCATAAACAGGTTGAAGAAGATCAGGCTGAAAAATCCATATGCATATACACATAAAGTTACCAGAAAGGGCAATTTAAATTCTGCCTGATGTAGAAGGTTCTTAGCTGTTTTCTCTAGTTAACAGGTAAGATGATCACTGTCGATGCAGTGGATGTCTGGACAGAGGAGATGGCACATCCATCTCTGAGTGGGGGCATTCCAGCCTCCAGCTAATCTCACCACCCATTTACCATCTCTTTTAGCTATATTACATTAAAAAAAGAGACAGCTTGCACTAAAGGGGAGCAAAGAAACCCTCCTTCCAGTAATGCAATTAGCCATCCTGAAAGACTGCAGGGTAAGAACCTCAGAGAACAATTTGAGCTAATTATCAAGATTTTTTAAATTTTATTTCTCCCTCTGGCAAATTTTTATAGCTGGACTGAAGCTGACATAACCACCTTAATAAAAGTTAGGAGATAAGAGAATGTCTTGGATTCTGCCATGGGAACTACCAATATCTACCTTTCATTTGCTGTTGCACTGGCAGAGGGAGGTTGAGCATACCGAATGTTGCTGCTAAGCTCTATCCTCAACTTATTTTTGCCTGAGATACTACATTTTCCATCTTGCCCACTGCAGTGTTACTGCAGGTAGCATTCTGTCCCTCGGACTAGATGGAGCGCTAACATTTGGTTTATAATGTACAGCTGCTTAATGCAAAGTATCAGATAAACAGATGAAGGAAATTATAAGCTATTAACAAACTGCATAGAACATTAATGCCATTAAGCATGTATGGCTGCAGTGGGTGTTTGACAAAATGGATGTAAATGCATTACGGAGCCAAATGTAAATTCTTTTAATAACAGGTGCCTTTGAAAGAGTTACTAAACAACAGTCCAATTTCATGCACATTAGTCTGCCAGAACCTGACCATTTCTCCTGCAAGGGCACTGCTGTGGAGTAGATAAGCTGTCAGTCCTTACCCTTTCCTGAGCATAACACACCATCCGCAGACTCGCAGAGACTTCTGCTCTCCTCTTCTGTCATGTTGCACTTCCTTGAATACTGGCACAACTTTCCAAACCACCCTTCCTGGCAAACACATCGGCCGCATGAACAGATGCCGTGGCCTGTAATGACACCAAGGTAAGTTATTAGCAAAACAAGAAGAAAACTGTGAATGTGGTCATAGTTGAGATCACCTCCAGATCTCTGCAGTGTAAAGGGCATGCTATGGAAGGCAGGAAAAGGAAACAGAAAAAGGAAAAAAGGAAGCAGGAAGAGGAAAAACTGTCAACAGATACAGACAAGAATACAGAAATGGAAAATGGGAAAAAGAAATATGTCCTAGCCAGTACTTCACTTTTCATCACAGAATTCTAATTCGTCTTGGGAAAAAAAAAAAAAAAAAAAAAATCAATAAATCTGTAGCTAGTTAATTAGTTTACTGGGCTTAAAAGAAGTGAATTATATATATCAGTGACTTTTGTCATATCCCACCTCCTATGTAGAACACAGGTGGAAATGAGGGAACTGAGATAATCTGGGAGCTGGGAAGTTGGGAACAAGTCGTAGGAGTATCTGGCAAAGCACTAAACTGTAGGATGCAGAGACTAAAATCAGCAATTTTACTTTTCTAATTTGTGTACTTCTTTTGAAACAACATAACTTGACTTTACAAACTAGGAGACAGCGCTGTCAGCAGCCCAAAGGAGAGACAACTATTGTAGTTTGCTGCAACTGCTGACAGCCAAATACTTCACTAATTTATATACTGGAAGCTCCAAAGTCTTGGAGCTGTCCATATTCACAGACATTTAAATGTTCAGAAGAGTTTTTGCAGCTCAGATCATGTATTGACTGTTCTTAATTCCTTTTGATCTTATTTTCTATACAAATGTAAATGTTCAGTAACAAAGAACACGTGTTTATTAACAGTTTTGCAAGTGAGATTCAGCAATTACAAATTTTCATATATACATTTAATATATATCAAATATTATGGATTGGACGAGCAATTAGTGAAATGTAATGCTGCCATAGATTTTTTGTTATGTTTGGAAAACACAGTGATACCACAAACCAAAACAAAAGAGGAAGTAAACAACTGGATACGCTGTCCCATCTGCAGCTCCCAGTTAGATGCCATGCATTGTCTACATAAACTTACTATGGATAAGCTTCTCTCAGAGTATTTTTATCTACCTTATCTAATTTTTTCTTAGGAACGTACAGATTACATTTAAGAATATGTCAACTACTGATAAGTAAGATGCTCAACATGATTTAGGTGTCAGAAAATTAGTTGTAGAGTTACAAATACTTTTACTCATTTTAGGAAAGAAAAGAAAGAAATCTATGCTGATTATACCAAGAAAGTAATTTTGCTTCATTTTTCTTGTATAGTCATTATGATCTAAAGAATGCAAAGCCTTCATGTATGTCAAATAAAAAGTAACAAATAAGCATCTATTTACAGGAAACAAAGTTAAGAATTTTCCACATAAAATTCTGACATACACTGCATTGGTCATCCCTATTCTCACTTCTGTAGCCAAGTGGAACTGTCTGTGTCCAACTTGGGGCAGCTTCTCATCTCCCAGAAGCCACCACTGCAGCCCCCACTGCTTAAACGCAATACAACCATATAAATCCTCAGAGCATGAAGGACTAATCTGTTTTTTCTCTGAGGAATCTATTTTACCAAAATAGCATTTACTATATTATGAGGTGAAATGAGGAAAGAGCCTATGAAAACCTGTTTTATTTGGATTAGTTATTTTTATCGTACTTGCAGATGCTCTTTGCATTTGTTTGAAGATGTTCAAACAAGCCAACCTAAACAGAAGGGCCAAAACATTATAAACATTGCTTCTCAGTTGAAAGTAATATTCAAATTATTTTAAAAGTGTCCCAGTTTCATTCCAGTGAATCTCAGACACTCAAAATTATGAGCAGCAATAGCAACAGATAACATAGAAGCTTTTGTTCTAAAGATAATTTCCTTCAAGGAGGAGTTTAAAACTCAAGAATATAGCAAAATAAAAAAGAAAAATCTCTAATTGAAGATGTAAAGTTCAATGGTACTGAATTGGCTAAAGTAATGAGATACCAATTTAACTGCTCAGAATAAACAAATCAACTGGAATTTCCTGGCCTGTTATCAGATTTAAAATTCAAATTTAAAATAAAGCACATCGCAAACAAATTGCTTACTGTAATAAATCTTCATTCATAAAAATAATTCATGATAATTTTCTAATACAAAAGGCACCACTATGTGTGAATTTATTATGATGAAATCGATAAATTAATCATTTCAGCAGAAGATCATTCTTATTCATGGACTAACAAATGATAATTAGATAATGTTCAAAAACAGCAAATTGAGAGCAGCCTTACAATCTGACACCTCCAGAGAACAAATTTCTCAAACTAACAAAATATATATGAGTACAATAAAGTCAACATTGACCATAAATGAGGGAGATAAACCATCAGCTTTTAAAATATGAATTTAACTATCCTGTATAAAGAAATTGTCTGATAGCCCAATAAGTACACTATATAAGAGAGAATTCCACTAATAGTGGAGAGGCTTTACTAGATAGGACTGCAAAAGATGTACATCCAAAGCAACCCATTTAAATGAGAAATTTAGTTCTGAATAAAACTGACATAACAGAGGGGTAAAAAAAGAAAAAAGAGAGACCAGAAAATAAAAAGTAGATGAACAATAAATTTTAAATGTGTATTACGAACAGGAAAGATCTCAGCATAATGCAGGATCCCCAGTTTAGAACAAAATATTAAATGAGACAAATATTTCTCTATATACTTGAGTATAAACAGAATTTTCTTTTTATTACCTAAGAATAGTAAATTACCTTCTATTATATTATTAACATAAAAGAATATTAAAAATTATATATCTGGGAGAAATATTTCTAAATGAGCAGGCTTTGTTAACCTGCCCAAAAATACTAAAACAGTTGGTTGAAAGAAAAATAGTGGATCACTGTTTTTTATTTTTTTGAAAATCGGAATACCAGGAGAATGCCAGCTATGAAAAATAAAGTCAGAGAAACCAAGCAGAAACTGAACGCAAAATACTTTTTTTCTATTATGTTTCCATTATACGTTTTGTCCAAGTCTAATAAAGGTGGACTGTGGCTCCAACTTGAAGTATGGAACAGACAGGCAACTCAACTGAAATTTCCATGAAGAGGTCTAATGCAATCTTCACATGTATGTAAAGGAGAGGAATGAATAGGAACAGAAGTAAATAGGAACATTTAGAGCACTGAGGAGATGGAAACACACTGTGATAATCCATGTTTGAAAAGATTTTGAGAAACTTTGAAGAGTCACAAAAAGTTCCAAAGAAAGAATTCAAAGCGCAAAGAAAATGACTCGTTGAAAGACCTTCAAGGATCTGTATCTATTCACTTTACTGTGGAAAAAGTAACCAAAGAAAGAAAAAAAAAAAAAAAAAAAAGCAAAACAAAGTGAAAAAAAAAAAAAAAAAAAAGACTAAGAAGTGTTTCAGCAACATCTGAACTCTCTTCTTTGAAGGTATTGGAATGGGGATTCTCAAACTACCAAAGAAAGAGAAAGCGAGAGCCAGAGAGAAAAGCTGGTACTGACAAATTGAGACAATCTGAAAAGTGAAAAAACAGTTATACGAGGAAGATAATTATTGGAGTAAACTTCTAGTGATGTTGGTATGGGCCAATAGTCTTTAGAGCATGGCTGGATGCCTTTTTCAGAGACAAGTTTTAGTTGCACATAGTACACGGAATTCAACATAAGGGAGTCCTATGTGTAACATAATGGCTACTTATAGACCAACACATGAAGTTCAGTATATAAGACCCTTTCAGGCTTTGTGAATTGATACCTCTCAGTCAACTTAAAAACTGATACATTAATAGACCTTTATTGCTTATTTTAACAGAAAGATTCTGTTAGAAAGCTTAATCCAAACCTAAGTCACATTTTATGCTGTTTTAAAAGCTGAACAAACTAAATGGTTTATGTATCTATGTGAAGTTCAAAATGTCTGAGTTCAAAATGCCTGAGTCACCAGGGTCACCAGGACAGAAATCTGTAGTAAATTTGGAAAAAAAAAAAAAAAAAAAAAGGAAAGTAAGTATCTAAATAATTAAATTTAATATAGAATATACCATGCATGCCTTCAGATTTCTCAGTCAAGAGAACTTGGTCCCTGTGCTGAAGAGGTTTTAATAGAAAAGATGAAAAATATGTTGGAGAGGAAAAAACTTTTATTTGAACACTAAAGGAACAAAAGAGAAATTACAAGTTGAGTTCATATGCCTAACACTGATTGACATAATCTAAAGCATCAAGGACTTCCTCATGATGGCAGTAACTATACAAGCATCCCTGTGTTCTTTTAAAGGCACACTATGGTTGGATATGGACATCAGAAATCATACAAGGTGCTTACATTTAGATAACCGAAGACTTTCAGTTGATGGTTATAAGACTTTCAGTTGATGGTCTGTGAACTCCATAGCAGAGTCAGGAGTTGAATCCATATTTCTGAATATTCAGGCCAAATACTATCAAAAGCTGTCTTTAATTGGATGATAGTCTGATATATATATATTTTTTCTTTTCTAACTGTTGTTACTAAGCATTTTAGCTACATTATATCCTATATATTTCTTCTGTGAAGCAATATTACTGCAAGAAATGAGAAACCTGTCTAACAGCAACTGCACCATAATATTAATAGTTAGCTTTGCTTAATGAAGTGTATCATTAATCACAGCTCTCTCATTATGGTTATGAACTTATTGGTCTTATAAGAGCATGCAATCTAAAAATATCATGTTTCTGCCTCACTGTAAGAGAGAATGAGAGAATAAATGTCATTCCTGATTTCTGCGGTATGGACCTAGAAATCTTCATTAAAAAGAATTCACCATTGCTGTTTACCATATAACAGTGCATAGTTATATTCCAAAAAATGAAATCTGCATGTCCTCTGAATCAAATTACTTAGTCTAGCTGGAAAGTAATTTATGTTCAAAGGAGCATAACAATTAGGGGTAACCTCTTAGGAGGGACATCATCCACTGTACATACAGGTAATGTTTATGTGATCCTATAATTCTTCAGTGATTTTAAGAACATGATTTGGAAGTTTCTGTGTTTGTTCCTGAAGTTTAAAATAGAAAGCTGGTAATTGTAGCTTCAAATAAAAGTAGACTTGTAAATCAGTTTTCCCCTTGTTTTCTGCCAAAACATAGAGGCTGCTACTAGAAATATTATTGCTAGTGTAAATAAAGTATGGATGGAAATGTTTAGGTAAGCACCAGAAGAAACACCAGAATTAGGGTAAAATCATGGCCTGCATTGACATCCAACAGCACATTCACATCAGGAAAACTGAGCAATGTGTTGTCAAGACTGTGATGACTTGATGTCATCAAAAGACTGAGTGCTCCACAGAAAAGGGTATCAAAACAGAGTGCATATTATATATATGTCATGTCTTTCCTTTTGATCCCAACAGGAACAATATTGTTCTAAGGATGTCAAGACAAAACGTACAAGGCTTGTGTGGAAGTGGGCAAAATCATCAAGTGGGCAAAAATCAGTCAAGAAAATTATCTTAAGTGGTGGATTCTAAAGGAAATAAAAGACAACCACCAGGTGGTTGTTCACTAAGAAGAAAAGACCTACTATGAGCTTGATGACTGGTGGCTCTTGTCTATCTTCCATGTCACACAGAAATGATCCTGACCAAGCACTTAAACCCAGACATTTGTGCGCTTGCAGGTCTGTGAGTGTGAGAGTGTGAGTGAATTAATCAATGAGAGACTGTGTCTAAGAGGTGAAAATTAATTTACTAGGGGATTTCACTTCATTAAAAAAATAAAAATACCTTCTTATGTAGAGTTTCACTACACAGATTTCCTGCTCTTACAGGAGAAAGAGGTGTGAATGCAAACCTGAAGAAGGAGAGAAGTGCTATTTATTAGCTCAGTATTTTCTCCTAAGCACAAAGCAGTTCCTCCAGCTTTTACAAGCCTTCAAACCAAAATCAGAATCTCAAAATAATGAGCCTAGAGGAATTGGGAAAAACAGACAAAGAAGATAGCTGCATGTACTCCTTCATGTAAAAGACTGTGATATGCCAATTATTCAATTACCTAACTGGATTCCATACAGTGTTATGATTTTGATGTGTTGTGGCCAAAACAAAAAGTTAAGAAGTAATCAAGGTCAATTTGCACACTTAAAAATACACATATCATGCTTCTTGAACTCTGATTTTGCCACTAGTCAAAATTTGGCTTGCTGGGATGACTAGAGTTTTGGTCTTAATGTGAAAGACAGTGCAGGCATCCGTGACTGAATATGAAAAGATCCCTTCAAAGTTGATTATCTTGTTTGCACAGTATATAAAGCAGAGACTGAAATACTGACATAAAACAGAATGGGATCATCCCTATCGCTATGTAAAGGTCCTGCTATGTGTTACTCATTAAGAGTTTCAGTCCTTGCTATTTGCACCAGCAAAGCTTGTGCAGAATTTCAACCAATATTTTTTTCTTGTTGTTTTTATCGTAGAGTTTTTCAGGAGCATAATCCTGCACCTGCTATTAGCATGTTGAAAACCCAGAATGACTTCTGGTGTATTTCTTCAATGGATTAAGAACAATGCTATGACAAGAACTCACAGCTAGGCCCCTCATGGTCCATAGAACAAATCAAAATGAATGGAGTTAAGAGCATTATTAGATCAATTTCAAATTGATCTTTACTGTTGTCCTGAATTCTTTTTGCCTGCCTGCCCTCAGTCGTGAAAGAGAGCAGAACATGTAGAACAACAGTCAGCCCAATGAGGTGGAGCAGCCAACAATGACGTCACTGAAAAACATTACTGGAGACAGTAGGGGAAATACTTGTAAGATCAGGACACATCTGCAATTTGTAGGACAGCCATAACCTCAAAGGTGAGAGAGAAGTAGACCTCTCACCAGGACACAAGATAAATAAAGATTAAACCTTTTGTACTTGAGTTACACAGCTGTGCCAAGACAGAACTCTTGCTGGCTTCATTCATGTATGTGCTGTTGTTGGCACTAAAAGTATTTAATTTCCACAAGAAATAATCAAAAACTTGGTAAAGTCAAAGAAAGCATGATGTATAATATTGTTGTGGAGCAGCACTGCAATACCTCAGGGTATCAAATCTTACATAATCTTTCAAGTCTTTTGATATGGTCCCACATCACATTCCTAACTCTAAATTGAAAATATGAATTTGAAGATGGACTGAAAGTGGAAAAGGAATTGGTTGAATGGTCACAACCAGAGGTTTGTGATCAGTGGCTCCATATCAAGGTGGAGACCAGTGACTAGTGGTATCTTCCAGGAGTCCTTCTTGAGACTGATGCTCTTCGACATCTTTATCTATGACCTAGATAGTGGGATTGAGAGCACCTTCAGCAAGTTTGCTAATGGCATGAAGTAGAGTGGTGCAACTGATACAATAAAAGGAAGGGATGTCATCCAGAGGGATCTGGAGAAGTTTGAAAAATGGGTCCAGATGAACTGAATGAGATTCAATAAGGCCAAGTACAAGATGTTGCACTTGTGACAGTGTGATCCCAGATACATGAACAGGCTAGGAGAACTCACTGAGAGCAGCCCTGCCAAGAAGGGCTTGGGGTTTTGGTGTACAAATGGCTTGATGGAGACCCATCAAGCACTTGCAGCCCAGAAGGCCAACAGTATCTTGGGCTACATCAAAAGAGGGATGGCCAGCAGGGAGAGGGAGGGGATTATCCACTTCTACTCTGCCCTTGTAAGGCCCCAGTGGAGTACTGCATCCAGGCCTGGAAATCTAGCACAGGAAAGACGTAGGAGCTCTTGGAATGGGTGCAAAGGAGAGCCACGAGTATAGTCAGAGGGCTGGAGCAGCTCTCCTGTGAAAAAAGACTGAGACAACTGGGCTTGTTTAGCTTTTAGAAGAGAAGGCTCCGAAGAGACCTCATTTCAACCTTCCAATACTTAAACTGAGTTTATAAACAGGAGGGAAATTACTCTTTACATGGGCACACAGTGATAGGAAAAAAAGAAAATGATTTTAAACTACAACAGAGAAAATTTAGGTTAGATACTAGGTGGAAATTTTTTACTCAGATAGTGGTGAGGCACTGGAAAGGGTTGCCCAGGGATATTCTAGATGCCCCATCTCTAGAGGTGTTTAAGGCCAGGTTGGATGGGGCCATGGGCAGCCTGATCTAGTCAGTAGCAACCCTGACCACAGTAGGAGGGTTGGAACTAGATGATCTTTAAGGTCTCTCCCAACTCAAATCATTCCATGGTTCTATGATCACTGAAATAAATGGGCCTCCAAGTAATGGGCCCTTAAGTAGGTAGAACATAGCAGTCTCAAAGGCTGCATTAGACACCTTCTCTAGCCATAGTAAGTCTTTGTGCAGAGGCATGGACAAAGGAAGGAGAATCCACATGTACTAACAGAAGGCTGTGGAATCTTTTCCGAGTCCTCATGCAACTTCTGTCTTTGGGGAGAAGAAACGTCTCTATTCCTGGTATTGCAGTGATGGGCAGATGAATTTTTAAGTGAATGACTCACTACACTCATACAGAAACATGATAATAAGGTCTCACTCCGTTGTACCCTAATTTATCATATCCTTCACCTCATGTCTTTCTACCATCGCATGCACAGCTGGTCTGGAAAGCAAGCTATTAATCAATCTCTGCTGGTCAGAGAAGGCCGGTAAAAATTCTTATCCAAATGATTAAGGTTGTCATTCACATTTCTCATTTCAGAATGTGTTTTATCTCAAAACACTGGTTTTCTATCTGCATGCTTACAGGTTCTCAGTGCTCAGTGTCAGACTGCACATTCAGAGTCCATTTTAGTTCTCTGCAGACAGTTACTACCAAGAGTTTACAGCCTAAGGGTGATTGCATAGGTAGTGACAGCGGTAGAAAAATAATCATGAAAAGGGGAAAGTATAAGCAGTTCAGCAAGAGATTTAAGAGGTACAGGTTGAGATAAAAGGCAGGGCAAACACATAAGGAACAGAGAGATTTGTGTGCCATTAACACAAAATTAGTGGGAGAAGTTCTGTGAAAAAATAAACTGCAAAAGGAGAAATGAAACAAGGCTAAAGGTGATAGAGTCTTATGAAAGTGATGAGAAACACCATGTATCAAAAGAAATATTTGAAACACTATCAGGAAGATAGAAAGTTAGAGTCAAACAAAACATCGGACAATTCCTAAAGGATTGGGTTGAAGCTGTCAGTCATATCAGCTGCTGTTGAAGAGATGAAAAAGATAACAACAAAGGAGTTCATCAGAAACTGTAGGGAGACAAATTTGGCTGGTTGAAAGCCAGAGTGGAAGCAGAAAATGTTTATAGAGTAAGCAGCTCATATTATGAGCATGAAAGTGAGAGGATTTCACGTAAATGATGAGAGAGGAGAAAGCTACAATCAATAGGGACTCTGAAGATAATGTAGATATAAACATTCCTGTATTTAGAACTTACAGCTCAAGTTCTAGAAACTTAAGGAAGCGGCAAGTAAATCAGTTATTAAGGTGAAGGAGTGGTTTCTTGGGCAGGTGGATCAGAAACATAGATAAACACTGGATGACATAAAGAAATGAGATCTCAGGATATGTGACTAGTAAGAAAAAGGAGAAAAATATAGTGAAGGGAACATGAGTGAAGAAGGTGCTCCAGAGCTCCAGCAGCCACGAGAAAGTAGTATATGGGAGAGATTAGTGTGATCAGTAAGACACCTATATATATCCCATGATATAGGGACATGCTTCAAGAAGTAAATTACAACCTAATCTACAGTAATCTAAAAATATGTTAATAGATATGCAAAATGACCAGAAAATGGCCGCAAGTAGTTACCAGAGAAGGTGTAGGTTAGACATAAGGAAGAACTTTTTCTCTCAAAGGGTGGTCAGGCACTGGAATGGCCTGTCCAGGGAGGTGGTGGAGTTGCCATCCCTGGTGGTGTTCAAGAGGCATCTGGATGAGGAGCTACAAGATATGGTTTAGTAGCTTGTGGTAGCAATGGTAATGGGAGGACGGTTGGACTAGATGATCTTGCAGGTCGTTTCCAACCTTGTGATTCTATGATTCTATATCTTAAAATATAATAGATAGAACAAGAAGGAAAATGATGGGAATATGAAAAAATAATCTGCCAATTATTTACGACTGGAATCCAAGAGGTCTATCACAAAAATCCAACAATTTTTAGCAGGCATTATTAACTACAATATAGCTTCTAGTTGGGAAGCCTAAAACTCCAGAGACCAGCTGTGCCTCATTTAGTTCAGTCAGCTGCAAGTGAGAAAAGATGTTCTGATCTCTCTTGAGGCATTTCAGAAGCCAGCTCAGATCTTAGTGGATTTAATAATCATGTTGTATTTTGCTTACTTATCTCCCTTTACTTCCAAGAGAGATCAGGGTGACAAGACTCCTGATACAGTGCTGATACAGTGCTTATTTACAGTTTGTAGGGAAAGAATTAAGAACAAGCTCAGCTCCCTAGAACACCAAAATCATAGGTTTGACCTTCTGAAATTCTGAAAACACATGCTGTGCACTGCAATTAAAGCTGGACATTGAAATTTCAGTTGCTTTTTTTCTGCACAATTCCTTCTCATTTGAAGAGAACAATTACCGATTAAACTATCAGCTTGAGTAAAAGTGAAGGAGTGGAGCTTAAGTCTACTTCTGATTCATAATTTCAGGAACTGATTTTCCTTTCTATTCATTGTTTCAAAATTAGGGAAAAAAAAAACAAAAAACAAAAAACAAAAAAACCCCTTAAACTGAATTAGTTATTTTCTGCCATTGGCATGGACAGCGCTGTTTAGACTTAAGGGAAGAGTTTATTTAGATAACAGTGTGAATTAGTGTTTCTTGCAGAGTGAAAATAGCCATTGTTGAGCTGATTATCATTTCAGAGTGAGGTCCTCTAGCCAAAAATGAAAGTTAAAATTATCATTATAACTAATAATGGACAATGGAAATTTTGCCTATGATTTCCACAATGTGCAATTCAATTAGCAGTATTAACACTGAAGCATTGTCTCTGAATAATGTAAAATATGAATAAGTGGAATGGATATTTTTAATCATGGAAGATGATGAATTTTGGTTTCCAGCTATTTAACTTACAACCAATCCATCCCATTTCGGTGCTCTTATCTGCTTTCATATCTTTTAAATAAAATTAAATTTCAAATTATTATCTTTCTACATATTCATATTATTGAATTATCCTGATGTTATGTACTATTTTTATTGCTGATTAGAGATTTTAACTCAAATTTTCCATTCTGCTTGGCAGAGCCCTGGAAGAAAGATTCCCTGTAGTTGGAAATTTTGTGTGCACAAAGATTATGAAGCAATATGGTTTGTTTGTTTGTTTGTTTTATATAGAAATAAGAGATATAATAAAATATGTTATGATTCATGTAGTTTTCTATTGTAATGTTAAGAATATTATTAAAAAGCCAATAAAAAATAGAAAGAGAGCATTTGGGACAAATACGATTACCATGTTTTTAAATACTATATTTTATGTATATATTTACATATCTAAATCTTATTTCTTAACGCCAACATTCACCACTGCAAAACAAAGAAGTGAGGTTTTCATTGTCAACACTAAAATAAACCATCTGAATGTACAAGTATTGTTACAATGTATACCAAGCACTTAGATTATTTCAAAATGTGTTCTACTTTCTAAGAAGATAGAAATATCACTGTTACGGAATATGAAATATTCAAATGTAATGGTAGTCATTATTAGCATAAAGTAAAATATACAATGTTCTCAGTAAGTCAACTACACAAAGCGCAAAGGTAAGATTACTTAATTTTTCAAGTTTCATTTAAATATTTATCACTTTATTCTTCTTTAAAGAATACTGATGGAATTTGATATATACTATAGCACTTAGCATATGTGCTATCAGTTATCTATAATCCAGTTCACTGGATAGTGCTTCTGGAGTTTTTAAATAAATTCAATACTTATACTGCTTAAGTTATTTATGTTTCAATACTTATAGACTTATGTTATATAATCAGGGGAAATAGAAGATTATAAATGGCCAAGATTTATATTATTTATATTACATTAAGAGAATGCATACCCCCACAGACATTGCCATCCACACTTTCACACTGCCGATCATCACATTCACAGTTTTTTCCATAGACTCTGTTGTCTCCTGGAGGGAAACAAGTGCATTGGCCACATTCACATTTTCCTGTAAGAAGAAAATATTTGTATAGGTAAAATTTCAGTAAAATAAATTAAATGATATAACAAACTTATTCTACACTCTACCTCTCAAAGATATGTCACTCTGCATTAATTATTAAGTATGCACGTAAATTCTATTAGAAAAGCCCACAAAATTATCCTTTCTCCATGGCAACAAGAAGTAAAATATATTGCTTTTATGTCCTGATGGAAACAGCAATAATAGACAATCATTGGCATTGTATCTGCATCATACATCAGTTTTGCATAACAGAGCTATGGCACATGTTTAACTGCATAATTAACCTCTGTAATTGATCTAAAATATTTAGCACAAATTTCAGAAACTCTGAAAGAAATTAAATTAGAATTAAATCATTTATGCACTGAACTATCTAAGATGCTATCTTCTTCATTTATGTAGAATCATAACCCTTTAAATTCTCTCTTTGGCATTTGGAAAACAAACAAAATGAGATCTAGACCTGAGGACACAGAAGTAGAAAGCATAATCTCTGTCACAGCCTTCCATCAACTGCATCATAGGAAAACTCCACAGGGCTTAAGGAGTGAACAGACCCAGCAAAGCTCTCAGTTCAGATAACACCGATTTTCTAACTTCTAAGAATTTGACTGCATAGCTATATATAACTATCTATTTTTTTAAAAACATCATGATGAGAAAAGGACTTAAGGAGAACCTTCGTGGGGCTTTCCAAACTGTAAGTTTCATGACAATAAGACCTTTTACGTCAACGTTCAACCAGATCATTTTCAGCTTTTAACTCAAATTTCTTACATTTGTTTTTCAACAAAATCAATCTAAATAAACTGAAGTTGGATGGATCTTGTAAATTCTGGACAACGTTTCCCACTTATTTTATTGCTGCTTTGCTCTTCAGCCTTCCGTGCACCAATGTTCATTGCACATTTGAATGGAAATTCTATGTGTCAGGACTCAATCTAGAATCATGCTTATGATCATCTTAAAGTACAGTAATTTTTTAAAAGATAAAAAAGAGTTAGCAGCAAATAACTCGTGATATCTTTATAAAATATGTTATTTTAAAACTACATTGCATGGGCAATTGTATGAGGATATTAGTTGCAGAAAGAATCATAAAAGAAATTTCATTTACCAAATCATGACAAGTTGTATTTGATAATCTTGACAACATCTAAGATATGATTGGATGCAGAATCATTGATGTTATTTGCACACCTTCTCTAATCCATAATTTTTTAACAAGGAAAGCATTTGTAATTAGTATAAAATGAACCCTTAACAAACAAACAAACAAACAAACTAAAATAACACTTTAAAGACTTTTAATGTGTCTACCTTGTTACATTTTGGTGATTTCACAGTTTCTTTCTATCATCCATCCAAGACATACCAGCTTCTTCACCAACACATAACCCAGTTTCCCAAAGCAGAGGCAATCACCCTTAAGCAGATAGGTACCTACCAGATGAACAGGACCTACCTGTTGTGGAAAATCTATAAAAATATACAAAAGAACCATCTTTAAGACTAGCAGGCCAGTTAACAATATAGAAAGGAGGATGCTTGAAGGACAGTAAAATCCATTTGAACAAGTTGCTTTGAAAAGAGGAGTCAGCAGAGTTGGAAAATCTTCCAGAGGGATAAGCAAAGGATGGTTCTGTAATGAGACTCTCGCACATTCTGTAATTAAGAAATGCCTCCTGGAATGTGTAAATTAATATGCAAGAATGACTTGAGAGCCTAGTGTTAGGAATGGAAACAGTTCCTCACAGGTCTTGCTGCAATTGATATTTATTTTAGTTCATGTGAAACAGTTCTATCAGAGAAAGACTGAGGAATATCCCATCTTCAAGCAGACAGGGTGTTTTTTGCATTTAAGAAATGCAAGCTCAGCTTGGCTTTGCAAAATCAAGCAGAAAGGGGGTTTTGATCTTCTTATTCTTGTCATCCTAGCTAATGAATGAAACACCAACATTCAAACACCTCACTTTCTTTTTTTTATATCTGTTCCTCATGTTTGCTTTTGGCTAGATCCCCTCTAATCCTAGTGTCTGCTTTACATCATCTGATCTAAATGCAGATGTGTCTTGAAAACAGACAGAAACTTTATTCAGTCAGTGCTCTGGAAAAGGATTTCTCTGAGCTGTTTCTTTTGAAATACTCAAAGATACATCCATAGCAGCTTAGTACACTGCTGAAAGTGGCAGTCAGATTATTACTTCATCATTCCTTCTCTTTCTAAATGTGGCAAAATCAGCACTGGAAACACGAGAAGGGGATTTAGCGGTGGCAGTAAATAACTGTAACTTTGAAGTGACTTAAAAAGCATATTTTACCTTTAAAAGCACTGCAATTTTCATTAGGTTATATCAGGTGGGCTCACTCTGTGGAGGTAATTTGACAAAGGATAAAAATCCATTTTATTTCTGAACAACTAACTACACAGGATGGAGTAAATATAAATTCCAAAGACTTTATTTATCACCGTATAGGTAAATGCAATAGTTATTAACATTCGGGAACAATACATTTCATTTTCTTCCCCAGGAAAAGCAGGATATGATGTTTGATTCAGAGTAAACCTGCTCCAATCATACTGCTACTTCATCAAATGTGTTGCTATAGAATTAGCAGAAGCCACACCTTATTCCGTACCATTATGCTCTTAGTTACTATGATAAAACACTTACTATAGAAATTCAGTCGTTCAAAAGTAATTTGAAGCTCACATTATACTTGAAGAGGGATCAGCACTTCACTAAACATACCCTTTCTTTTCCTGGAATAATAGGTTTCCCATAGCAACCTGATTATAGAGGGAGAGCTACTGCCAAACACATCCTAAATTCTCTTTAAATTCTGAGGCATACAGAAACAATTAAACACACGAGGACTATAGTATTTAGTATCTATTCAACTAGCAGAGCCAGAGCTATGCCTTAATAGTAAAGAGACACATGTTTACATCTCACATCTAAGAGCAAGTGTTTATCTCTCCTCACTCATCAGGGGCAGTAAATGTCGTTATCTGATGACTTCAGAAGAAGGAAGGTTTCTGAAGGATGTTATGCTAACTACTAGCATCAAAAAGCTATGCTTATTACAATTCAGGATTCTAAAAATAGAATAATTATACGAGACATTTATTTGTCTACAGTCTCCATATTTACTTGCACTCTTTTCTCCCATTGATGTCAATAAAAGTATTAATTTATTACCTACAGTTGTTATTGAAGACTGAAAAAAGACTGGCTCAGGGTTTTCTTTGTTTCTAAAGGGAATTGGACTGCCACATCTCATTAAAACACTTAAGTGTGTTAGATAACTTACTCTGGAATTTTAAAAAAAAGAAAGGGCTGTGACTGCTTAGCTTTTGATTTTACCCACCATTTCCTATCATTGTTTTTGTGTTTTGATTTGTTGGGGTTTTTTTGCCCAGCATTTCTGAAAACATAGCTACAGTAAATGGTGCCCAGACTTAAAGATTACATCTTTTGCTATGCAAACTGCTATGACCATTAGCTGCTTGCATTCAAACCAATTGGCAGTTTTCCTATACGGACTGAACAATAGTCTCTTTTTTTATACAGGTAATTTACATTTTAAAACTCTGTGTTATACGTATGTAATTTGTGTAATAAATCATCTTTACCCTGTTACTGACAGCAAAAATATCAGGAAGACAGAGCGATAGCTTAGCTTTCAACATTAAAATATAATATATGAATACAATAAAATATATTTCACTGTCCTTTCCTGCACATAACTATTAAATATAAACGATTTTTCTGTACGCAGTGATGATTTTTAATCTCTCTGAAAATAAATTGTTTGGATTTTTTGTTCAGGTTGCTTTTTTGTTTTGTTTTTATAAGTGTAAGGAATACGGTACGAAACCACAACACTATCTTTCAGCCCAAGCTGAGATTGCAGTAAAAGCCAATCAGGTTCATCAGCACATGGGAAGGATGCTGTTTCACATCAGTGATAAACAGAAGGGAATGTGCTTTCAGGAAGAACTTTTCTGCCCTTTGGCTGTTCTAGGTTTAACGTCTGAAAACGTTTCCTATCAGAAATTGCAATTACTTTGCTATCAAGCAATCTCAGTCAATGAGAACATTCAGCAAAGCTTCTGTGTCTTTCTGCTGCCAGAACTCACTTCATGCTGGATGGGAGCAGATGATCTGAAATAATGTTCAGAAATGGCAAACCAGTGATGGTAGATGAGGAGATTTGCACAGATTAATCCGTGTTGAGGGACATGCTGGGTAGAGGAAAGCAGAATTGACTTAAGGAAGTAATACATAGGATGTTGCAGCTTTGGTAAAAGAAAAGGAAGGGAGGCAAAAGAGATTGGTAAAGAGAATGAATGAGTAAAAATATGCAGCACGTGACAAAAATTAGGTGGAAAATCTTGTAGTGCCTACTCAGTCTGAAACATTAAGAGCAAGTTTAATTTGGGTGAGTTTATACAATGTTGAGAAATGTATAAACTCCAGTTGAAAACAATGGACACATTGGCATCTCCAATTCCCCAAGTGTCTTGCAATGGCTTCTCACACCTTGAATGGCTTTTCATAAACAAAAATAACTGTTTGCATAAAAATATTGTTCTGCCTGGAAAAAATAGCACTGCCTTATACCTGAAGGTACCCACAGCTTTTAAAATGTTGATAATTCCTGGACCTAAACAATTATTTCTGAGGTACCAGATAAATGACTCATTTAGAAACGTCTTTAATATGTTGAAAAGTATCCTTACAGCCTCTTCAAACATTGAATTCGCACAAAGTATAAAAACTTGGGGATAATTTCTGGCAAGGATTTTGGACAGGCAGGAGCAATGCTCTACAGGTTACATTTGAGCATCACCTGCAGTTCTGTGGTAATATTGGGGGAGGGGGAGAGGGGTGTGGGGAGAAGGAAGTTTTCCTCTTCTAAAAAAGATAACTCTTAGTACGATTCTGTTTGTCTCAAATGCTCATATCTGACAAATTGTGACAAAACAGCTAGGTGGGCTACCATAATTTTGATGCAACATCTTGCAAAAAGGATTCAACATTTACATGAACAAGCAATTTTCAAACAACAAGTACTTTCTTTCTGCAGTAAATCACTGAATCATTTGAGTCAGTAAAATGCACATTTGATTTCTTATAGACAAGAAAAACTGTGCTGCAACTATTGTAAGAACTACTTGTTCAGATTTGGGTAGGGAACTAACTCTGTTTCTAAATCAATAGACAGAAAAACAAACACATGTCTCACGTCTACTCATAAAAAGAGGTTATTTGCAGCATGACTGACCCAAGACCTCAGCTAAAGTTATAAAAGCTCCAGAGATGAGCTCAGCTGAATCATGCAGACATATAATAAAATGAAAATTGCTTTAATAAATCCTAAGTCAAGTTTCCAGACTTGGTATTTGTGAAGTACTTTTCACGTTATGAATTCGGAAAACTGAAGTGAACTACTAGCAGCACAATCTGAGATTTTCCTTTGCCTCAATAGCCAGTTTTCAACTGCTAAAACTGCATCAGCACTGATCATTGAATTCAGCACTATTCAAGGGTATGAAGCAAACAGAGTAAAATAACTACATCACATTGCTGCAACACACTTTTAGAAGTCTTGTATCTACAACTGGTGTGTTCTTGTTCCAGACTACATTATCTCCCCTTATATGCAGCCTCCAAGGCCAGGATTCTTTCACTAAATGCTGGCCCTTATTTTTATCTGAAGGGATGAAACACGCTTGGAAAACCTACTCCAAAACTGAGCTTAGTGACACTGGGCCATTCACTTCTATGTGAAACATCAGAGTCCCACTACATAAGTGCTGGGAACAGTGCATTTGCTATGCAACAAGTACTATACAGAGTGTAATGGTGACTCTGGGTCTTCTCTGTATACAGGTTTTCTTACCTTTTCCATTAGAAAAGATTATTTAAAGTTCCTTGTCTGCAGCTCACTTTACTTTCCTTCAGTAACTATTGGGATCGGGATTTGCAAAAATTCATAAACTGCCACAGTCATTCCACTATTACATGCATGTTTTAAGAGACTGTTCACTGGTACAAAGTACCAGCCTGTACCTCATGTCATAAAATATGCGGTGTGTTGAGTTTATTCTTTCTTTGTAAGACAAAAATTGTTTTATCTTATAATCTTTTTAAAATTGAGCTACTTTATTATGTGAAAGTGTACTAAAAAAGGTCAACATTTTAGTTTTTCTTATGGAGAAAGGAAACACACAGGAAGAAATATCTCTAAGACAAATACTCTGAGGAAATAAAAGAACAGAAGCATTTTATCCCAAACAACAAAAGCTTCATGGCGGTGTAAACAACTGAATATCCAGGACTGTATGGTTATACATACTCCAGGCAGTATGTATAACTAGAAACCTAATTGCACAGTTGGCATATGGCATCTGAAGTAAATGCTCTTCCTTTGTGACAGCCTAATAGTGAATACTTCTTTAGACAAATCCACTCAGCAGCAGCACTTCACAGATTTAGCATCAGATAGTCTTTTACAGCTCTAGCTGATCAGCCTTGCTGATTTGTTTCTTCTTTTTCAAGTTGTTTTTGCTTTTTATTTTATCCTTCTTCCTCTCTCCCTTTAAACATTACGGTAAGAAGCACTGCTGTGCTGCTAGGTTCCTTTTCAGAATGTTAACTTGTTGACATCTGTTATCATCATCAAGAAGCATGTCTCCTCCATCTGCCTCTTCTCCTTAGGAGTGCTTTGAGGACACCCTTCCTGAAGGCTGCTATTGTGTTCCTGTACTGCCAACAGGGAATTTCTAGTGAAGATCCAGGAGAGGAGTCATCCACAACACTCCTGCCCACTTTGCATGAACAGGATTTTAGAACAAATGCCTTGCTTCTCCCATTGACATCTTACTTTGGTCTCCTGCCCTTGACAATTCACTCCCTATATTAAGGGGACGAGTAGGATTATGAAGGCAATTACTTCTATGTTTGAAAGAAATGTGATAGTCAATGTCACCACACAGTGGAGAGATGCGTGAAGAAGACAAGATAGAAGGTGGCAAATCACTTTCTAAAGAAATGTGTTGTTAAGACAGTGGAGATGGAAGAGGAGGAGGAATTAGTTGGGGGGGGGAACAGTATGGCAAATGTCTCTTCAAAGATGTAATATTCAGCAAAATTTAACCTGATTTTTCCTATCCTTCCTTCCCCTCATTCTTCTCTCTCCAATAAATTAGTTCCTTTCTTCCATCGACCTCTTTCTTTTCTGCTTTTCAGTCAATTTTCTTCTCTCTCCACATAGTCCAGTGGACTATCCCTTCCTTAAAAATGCTTTACCAACAGCTACTATGCATTTTCTCCTTCTACAAATCACTTCGGCTTTTAGATCATGCTCTGGAGCTTGTACTACTGATCTCTGCTTTTTCATCTGTTCACTCTTTCTCTGCAAAATGCTTTCAATAACTCAAAAACTATCAAAAAAACTACTGTAAAACGATGCCAATAAATCAAGTAAAGGACACAGCATTCCACTAAAACTAACATCTCTACAGAAAAAGAAAAGTAAAATATTGCATTTGATTTAAAGGATCTGGCTTGAAAATGCTTTTCCTTTACCTTGGCAACAATCAGGAAAAATAGGGCTCATTTTCCTTTCAGCCTGCCCAATTGTCTGATAATTCGCAAAAGTTGCTATAAAATGTTTTCAAGCAAACTCCAAACTTAATGAAGATCCACAGCCTAATGGTAAAAGATATATGAAACATAAGAACACTGTTCAAGAAGCTGTGATGGCTTTTAAGCCATCTGTAGCATTAGACATTTGACTGTCTTATCGTCCAGAGGACTGACTGCTTACCTCCTTTTTACATGATCTGCCGTGTAATGAGTCATAGCACTAATTCCACAGAGATATTTAATTTGCAGATTAATTTACTAGAAAATGTCAACTGCTTTGTGGAAGTTTAATCACCAAAATGTTAACCTTGTTCACTTCCTGCTGATGCCTGTTGTTTATTAGATAGTAAATTTCAAGATATTTTAGGGTTGTAATACAAGCCTATCTATTATAGTGTTTAAACTCCTAGACACGCTGTTCTCTGAAGCTTTAGCCAAGATTAAAGACCTGTATAATCACAAAACAACAATATGAAGAGATTCAACTGCATAGCAACCATCAATATTATTTGCAGATAACAGACTGCTAAGTTCAGAAACCATGGCAACAAATGACATCACACTGTATCTACCTTATTGATTAGCTTTCACCTCAAGACGTTTTCTAGAAATGAAAGACATTACCTAGCAACTGCATCATCTACCAAGTTGTTCCAAGTCAAAATGCTCTTGCCTACCACTCGTAAACAAATTTGTCCTTTTTGTTGCCAGCCGGCCAGATTGTGCACTAGCCTTTTGTTACAAGGCTTTCCATTTTATCTGCTGCAAAGACACTGCCTTATGGCTCTGAATATCTTTGCCCTAAGTGTAATAATGAAATCTGTGGAAATAACACTTCATTGCAGTGCCCAAAAAGATTGGCTTAGAGAAAAATATGCAATCTATAATGAGGGAATTAAAGGCAATATTTTAACATCTTTTTAAATACAAACTTTATCTGTAGAAAACCTTCCAGTCTTCCATTTTTCCTCTCCCTGATTTTAAGTATTAGGAGTAAATTCTTCATTGCAGGTTTTCCTGAGTCCTGGTATTTCAGGAAGAGTACATGGAATAACAAAACAGTTAGCCTGGAGTTATCAAAGAAGACTAACTAGGCACATTACCTATCACACTACAGGTATACTTTCAGCAAGGCGTTTGACACTGTCTCCCACGACATCCTTATAACAAAGCTGAGGAAGTGCGGGATAGATGAGTGGACAGTGAGGTGGGTTGAGAACTGGCTGACTGGCAGAGCGCAGAGGGTTGTTGTTGGCGGTGCAGAGTCTGGTTGGAGGCCTGTAACCAGCGGTGTTCCCCAGGGGTCGGTGCTGGGTCCGGTATTGTTCAACATCTTCATCAATGACCTTGATGAGGGGATAGTGGCCACCCTCAGCAAGTTTGCTGATGATACGAAGTTGGGAGGATTGGCTGACACACCTGAAGGCTGTGCTGCCATTCAGCGAGACCTGGACAGGCTGGAGAGCTGGGCAGTAAGAAACCAGATGAGGTTTAACAAAAGCAAGTGTAGAGTCTTGCACCTAGGGAGGAATAATTGCATGCACCAGTACAGGCTGGGGGATGACCTGCTGGAGTGTAGCTCTGCAGAGAGGGACCTGGGTGTCCTGGTGGATGACAGGTTGGCCATGAGCCAGCAGTGTGCCCTTGTGGCCAAAAAGGCCAATGGCATTCTGGGGTGCATTAAAAAGAGCGTGGCCAGCAGGTCGAGGGAGGTGATCCTCCCCCTCTACTCTGCCCTGGTAAGGCCTCATCTGGAGTACTGTGTCCAGTTCTGGGCTCCCCAGTACAAAAAAGACAGGGATCTCTTGGAAAGAGTCCAGCGGAGAGCCACAAAGATGGTGAAGGGCCTGGAACATCTCCCCTATGAAGAAAGGTTAAGAGAACTGGGTCTGTTCAGCCTTGAGAAGAGAAGACTGAGAGGGGACCTGATCCAGATCTATAAATATCTAAGGTGTGGGGGGCAAAGTGATGAGGCCAGACTCTTTTCAGCAGTGTGCGGAGACAGGACAAGGGGAAACGGCCAGAAGCTGGAGCACAGGAAGTTCCGCACCAATGTGCGCAAGAACTTCTTTACAGTGAGGGTGACGGAGCACTGGAACGGGCTGCCCAGGGAGGTTGTGGAGTCTCCTTCTCTGGAGATATTCAAGACTCGCCTGGACGCCTACCTGTGCGACCTGGTGTAGGGAGCCTGCTTTGGCAGGGGGGTTGGACTCGATGATCTCTGGAGGTCCCTTCCAACCCCTACAATTCTGTGATTCTGTGATTCTGTGATACTTGCTTAAAGTTCTTGAAAACTATGCCCTTCAATACCTCATCTGCCTTGATATTGGCCTGTGATTAGACAAGGACAGGGCACTGTCTGTTAAAACTGGGTTAGAGAGAACAAGTGTAATTATGAGCTTCACATACTTACAATCACCTCCCTTTTGGAAACACGAGCAAACCCCAGCATTTAAAGGCAGTTAGAAGTTTTCAAGCTAGTTGAAACACATGCAACAAGCAATTAAAGCCTGCCAGTGAGGCCGCACTCTTTCTGCAGTATCTACCTTCATGGAAATGAGTCTCCAGGCCTTCCTAACAAATACAACAGTAACTAATTATTTAATTTTGTTTTATTTAATTTGGCAAACACGAGCAACTGATAAAAAAAAGTCTAAGCCTAAAACATTCACTTATATGTTAATATTGATGCTAGTTCTTAGAGCAAGAAATTAGGTTTACAGCTCACAGTACACCCAGAATTTCTTGAAGGGTTGCAGTCACTAAGATGTATGCTTCTGCCATGATTTCTGCTTTGGGTGGAACTTTTTCAAGTTCGCTATCATAAGGACAACCTACTGAATCCAGCTGTCAGCTAGAAAGAGTGTGGAGGAGCCCCAATCACCACCCACTGGACAGGAGAGGAGGAAATGCCACTAATGAACAAGAGACACTTGAAAATGAATGGGAACAAAGCACCAAGAAAGTATTTGTCAAGTCAGACAGGGGAATGCTATAGTACTGCACAATATAAACTTTTGATAGTGCTAAGGAAGGTTTTTGTCACTTGCAATTCTTCCTTTAATTCCTCTCTCTAAAGAGGAAGGGAGAAGAAAGAGTTTAGCATTCCTCAGAAAACATGAAAAGCCCTTCAGCAGATTGAGTATTCAAAACGCATAAAATCATAGAATCATAAAGTGTCCTGAGTTGGAAGGGACCCATAAAGATTATCGAGTCCAACTCCTGGCTACACTGGACCACCCAAAAATCAGACCATATGCTTGAGAGCATTGTCTAAACACTTTGGGTTCTGACAAGGTTGGGGTCATGACCAAATGAGACGTTATGGGTCCCTTCAAAGTTTCAAGAAGAGAGTTTTGTGAAGACAAGGTCAAATAAGGTGCCAGCAGTATGTTTGATATTACATATTGAGTCTGTTTTGTTTTAAGGATATGACTAATCTATTACTTCTTTAAAAGTTACTGTTTAAAAAGGGAGAATGTAAAAAAACATTATACATCGAAAAATCTATTATAAAAATAAGAAAAAGAAAATGCTACTTTTTAAAAATCTTTGAAACATTTCGAAGTCAAATGAAGCAAAAATAGAAAAGCTGAAGTCTCTTATATAAATCGGAGTAAGAGGATCTTTTACAACTGATTAAAATGTTAAGAAGGTAAAGCCTAAAAGTATTGTAGGGAATTCTGTGCTAAATTGAAAACATCTATCCCCTTCTATTTTGGAAATAAGTTTAGATATTATGCAAAATACTACTTTTTCAGCATCCTTGGTCATCACAAAAGCATATATGACAGTGCAAAGAGTGCTTTCTCAGACCAATTGCTTTATTAAATACTGAAAATTTTATTAAAATGTAACTGTCAACTGAAAAAGCAACGCTTTCAAGGAAAAAAAAACAATGTTCACTGCAATAGTTTATAGCAAAATATATAAGCTAAGCTAAAGAGAAAAGAGATCTGAACCTAGGCATTAGAGTGAGTAGTTTTACCTTCCTGGACATAGAAAGAATACATCAAAGCCAACCGCTGTAGCAATTTTTCTGTCTTTTCTCCCCTCAGATAGTTTGGACTCTAAAACTCATGTAAAGCATGTTACATCTTACATTCTTGTCAGTACTCAGAGAGGAAATAATCAAGACACAGCCTACTGAATCCTCTTCAAGTACCCAAGAGTGTTAATATTTTTGTGGATAGTATGTATTAAAATATTTGTTCGTATTTATGTACATATATATGAAATATTAATAAATATGGACTGTGGTGAACAAAAATGCCAAAGAAAGATGCGGCTGCAAAGGATGGGATTCTGCATCACTTATTTCTGTATCTCAAGGCATCCAAGCACTCTTGAGTTCATAGATAAACTGAAAATTTTACAGCAGACTTCATCTCATTCTGAAATAAATGTCTAAACAGGTCCCATAAACAGCAGGTTAAAACGACCTTTTCCTCTCCAATAAATACACGGAAAATAGTGTTCACAGAGACAGTAGTCACTATTACAGAAATCTGAAGGTAGATGAGGCTCTTCTACTCCAGCTATTTAAGGGCAGTTCTCAGCACCTTAGGATCACAGCTACTCCAGTGGAGAAGGAATAAAGAACTTAGGTCTCCAGATAATGTAAGCTTGTGAAATAAACCCTATAAAAGCCTATTTGATTACTTTGATGCCATAACAAAAGCTCACTGATAAAACAGCCACTAACAAAGTCTAAAATACAAACAGAGTGGAGATTCCATCTGAATTAAAAGGTGGGAGATATTGCTAGGAGTTTATTGCTCTTGCTATTAAGAGTAGGAGTAGGAAAACTTAACTAAGCTGCCAAAGTGAAGGAAAATGGGACATAAAGAGAAGAGAATTACAGTGACTTGAAACATTTTGGTAAGCTTGTTCTAGAACATGTATATGTAAAAAGTGTAATCTAACAGGTTACACAAAATAAAAGATCCCAAGTCTAAAGCCACAGCTGAAAATGAAATCAAAATTTGGATGCGAGATGGTAAGGTGTGGGAGAAGAGGCAAGTTAGGATGCACTTACAGCTTGTAAACCCATAAACAAGAAATCTTTGACATAACATCCCTAGATGAGGCCAATAAGAAACATATGGCCAGAAATTAAGAAAAAAGAAGACAACAGGTAACAGAGAAGAAAGTGGATTAGAAATAAGTTTGAAGTGCTCCAAAAACCCTGAAAATGAACAAAAGATGTGAAATGGAAGGAAGGAAGAACAAAGACATCTGCAAATGAGGAACAGAAAATGGAGGAAGGTGAGTATTGGAGCTCGTGGAAGAATAAGTGGGAGATAGCAAAGTGAGATGATCCACCAAAAATTAAAACAAAGGAAGAGGGAAAACCTGTGACTAATACTCAGCAGGATAAAATAGATTAATTTCAAAAATGCATGGGTATACAAAAGTAGAAAAAGGATGTGAGTAGTTTTTAGGAATATTCTTCGAAGAGTGGAAATCCAGGTGACTGCAGGAAAATTTTTACAAACTGCTGAATAGAAGTGACAGTAAGAGAGAACTAAGGACAACAGCTAGCACAAACAATGGTGTGAAGAAAGAAAAAAACTATGTTTTCTTCTCAAAGCAATTTAACTCCTGTCCAGATCAAAACGTCTTTCTCTAAGGAAAATGTAATACATATTATTATACAGACTGCTCAGTTTAGGGAAATAAATGCTACTTCCTGCACCACCATTGTTCAAAACTTTGCCAGTTGAACTTTATTGCCTAGGAACAGTTTTGGTGTTACTGCTGTGGCCGCCTCTCCTTTTCCATAGCAGCATAATGCCTGAAGTACCATAGCTGATAAGGACTGAATGGTGACATAGCAGTGGGGAGGCATGGTGGCACAGCTGGAGAGTGTGTACTGACCTGGAGAAAAGTGTTTCCACTTGGGTATTCGATCAAGTTTTCTTCAGTAAAAACAACTGTTCCTATATATTTACTTTATAATTAGAAAAGATATCAGGGATAAAAGTATATGATTGCACCTTCTAAGTTTCACCGCAGATTCTACAAGGTACAATCTCATTTGAGCTAAATCACTGGCAGCCCAGCTCCTTGTTTGCAGGGAGCAGGATGATAGAACCCAAGACCACAAAACCCAGAGAAACAGTCAGTGTGCAAAGTGATGTTAGGGGAAAACAAAGATCTCTATTCCTTGCCAGAAGGAAAATTCTACAAAGAGTATCTCAAGATGGAGGAAGACAACATGGAGAAAACTACCTCTTACAGTTGCAAGATATTTTTAGCAGCTGACAGGAGCTCTCATGCTATTGTGAAAGCTCTCCCACCCCTGTAGGAACCTACAGACTTAGTTTTCATGCAATAGTGGCTGAGAGGAGCTTGGCACCAATCATTCCACCAGCCTTGATGCTGGCCTTCCTCAAGGCAGAAGGCACTTGTGGCTGCTGTTGAGTCCTGACCACAGGTGCATCCTACGACAGCAGGAAGATCCAGCCCTGCTCCTGGAGCCTCAGTGTTAAGCTGCATTTCCACAGCAAATTCTGGAGACCAACCAGGCAGCTTTGTGCAAGTGTGAAGTGACATTTGTTGTTCTGGGCTTTCACAAAGAAGAATTAAAACAATGTAAGAGAGCAGACAGGAGGTAAATCCCAGTGTGGGAAACTTTATTCCAGCACTAGGGTGCCATCTCTGATTTTAGTACTGCATGAATTAATACTAAAGCCATGTCTGCTAGCGTGGATTTTTAAAGACTATTAAAAATTCATTCCAGCCCTTTTCCAGGAAGTGTCAGAGTTCTGTTTAGCAAATAAGAAAAAAGCCCAACAACAATTGCTTCCAAGCAAATTGAACACAATGAGTTTGGCAAGCTCCGTCATACCTGATTTTAGCTGGAAATGAGGCTTAGATGGAGCATTCCACGCTTCTCATAAATGTCTGATTAGAGAAACAAAGTAGGCTTGGTATTGTGAGTTTAAATCTGTCAAAATTGCTTTAAACACAGCATGAATGTAGGATTTATTTTTATTACTGTTTTGGAGAAAAATACTCAAAATTATTCAGTCTAATAAAAACAATAAAAAACAATTAATTCTGCAGAAATGTTTTCAAGTCAATAAAGGCCTTCTTTTTTAGCAAGTAGTAATGAATTGAACAGCATTTATTTCATTAAAAAGGCGGATTGGCTCTTCTCTGTTAATATAATGGATAAGAAAATTATGTTCAGACCTCCTCTGAGTAGTTCTCTGCGACTGAAAAGCTGCGCTATTAAATTCCCATGTAGGAAGATATAAGATCCCAGCAGCTGCTTGGGCTTTAACCCTTCCCCCCAGGATCCTGAGTTATGGCAGAACCCTGAGAGCAGCAAATAAGAGGCTGCTGCTGAAGAATTAGTAATTTTATTGCTATTTTCATTTTCTCCCTCTTGGAGGGGGGTAGGCATTGAGGTTTGGTGCCGAGGGAGTGGGAAGGAATAAGGAGAATAACCAGCAGAACTCACTTTTTTCTGTGAGAAGAAGTGGGAGGCATAAGTTACAGGGGGCGGTAATTGTGGATCAGACAGAGGCGGGAACTGATACTCAGTTGTAAGAGGAAAAAGAGCAGTGGAGACATCAGCTGCAAATCAGCAGCAACCCCAGATACTATGGAATCAGTAGTATGCAAAACACGTCAAAACTCTTGCAATACGCACGCATGCAATTACAGAAATGGAGCATTAATTAGACAAGTCAGTCAGCCCTTGCTGCTTTCCCCAGAGAAGCAGTGCCCGGCAATGAGACTTTGTGCATCTCAGTCACTGCTGGAGACACTGGACTGGCCGCCTCGCACAGCAGTAGTTGGCATTTCAGGGGCTGCAAAGGGGAAGGAGCCAGCAGGCACAGCAGCAGGTCCAGGCAGCCTGAGGTTGTCACCCATGGGGTCAGGGACCTGAGAAGATCACAGTGACAGAATTTAATATTTTCCTTGAAACCCCCACGATCAGCTCTGCTGCTTGCATGAATGACTCATTCATCTATCCTGTCTCGAAGATCACAACAGGAAACATCACTCTCGTCTCTCGCTGCTTCTCTGCCACTGTATTTATAGCTGCAATTAATGACAATGAAATGTGCTCTCCAAAGAAGTGCCACTAAAAAAGTGAAAACTGTCGCCAGAGTATATCGTTTATATAGTGCTTAAAATATGTATAAAACAATATACACAAGAAATACTCCCAATGTCTGAAAGACATTCTAGGCTTACTACAAAAACGTTACCACTGCTCTACAGAGGTGCAACATCCAGAAGATTGATAAAAAAGGAATAAACCCCACTACAAGCATCAGGATCAGTTTGCACAGCCTTCCTAAACAGACATGATCCAGAATTCATTTATTAACACAATCACACAGATTTTTAGCAGAGTTTAACAACCTGATCACTCTGCTATGCTAATGAGGTTTTGTGTCTGGAGCTACTTCTTGTACAGCAAACATAACATGAAATACAAACTCAGGACTTTCTGTAGAGGATGTTATGGATAAAATCTAAGCAATGTTGAGAGGCTGTATTCCTAATGAAATGATATATTTGTCTGAATAATTTTATTAAGTCCTAAATATCTGTATGTACCATACAAAGCCCTGAATAGATATGATCTATGGTAGCTAGGGAAATGCAGCTGGAACTCAGACTGTTGCATATGCTTCAGATAGATTTTTTTAAATGAAAAATTTTGAAGACACCTTTGACTTCAAATATCTCAGCACAGGATTGCCCAGCTATTCAGCACAAAGGCCAAAGTGAACTGTGGCCTAGACAAAAACAGATACACTATTCCAGCACCTGAAATCCAAAAGGAGCCACTCTCTAAACTCACCCTTGAAGCTCTTCTCTTCCACTGATGCTATGTTGCCAGTCACAGGGATTTCCTACTGCGAGGGAGAAGATTACTAAGTGCTTAAGTGATGAGCGTCCTTCTAGTGCATTTGTTACTCAAGGTAAAAAGGGAACAGAGCACAAAGTATATTAACAGCAAAGTCCATGCATCTCTCTAAATCAGAGATATGCAGATGAAGATTGTATCTTAGCGTATCCTTAACATTAGAATATAGGACTGACACTACTGTCAGACATTAGACTAGTACCATTAAATCACACCATCTCAAAATGGAAGAGAGATGGACTAAATGTCTAGCACTGCTGCCTCCTCCACCTACAGGACTGTAATGCCTTATATTTAAATGAAATTGATTAATTAATTTGAATTAATGAGAAAATGAAACTAACGCCATTAAGAGATGCCATAAAATGAAATAGATTTATGTGCCCTTATGAGAAAGGCTGATGGACTGTTGTGAATAACAGTGTAATCAGTAGGAATGACAGTAGTACAGGCAAGCAGACACTACCAGAGATCATCTAGTCCTACCCTACTGCTCAGAGCAAAGACACATAGGGGCAGTTGCCCAGGACTGTGTCCAGTTGGGTTTTGAATGACTCCAAGGATGGGGACTATACAAAATGGCAATTTCTGTCATTGTATAGCAACTCTTATAGTAAAAAATTCTTCATTCTAGTCTTTTCCCTCCTCTGATTTAATATGGTACCAGGATGTTCATGGATTTCCATTACCCATAAAAATCACAGAAATTTAACATAAATGATTGCAATACTGCCCTTGTAGAAGAGGGAGGGGGAAGGGGGGGAAAGAAGAAGAAGAAAAATAAAGTTGGTTGATTAATTAGGTTGTTGAGATTTTCTGGGAAAAACAACAAATTAAGCTGCAATTGATTTCTACCAATGTTCTTTTGAGAGCTGCCTTTAAAATAATGGTGGATTTCAAATTTTCTATGAAAGAAGTAGTTAAAGTACATCAGTTTTCTCATCCTGCTGTCTGGGGGTCTCAGAAAGTACCTCAGCTAGAAGTGAAAGGGCATTCATTAAAGTAGAAAGATGTACACTACTTTTCAGTCTCAGGCTACCAGAACTGGTCTTCACATTGAGAGTATTACCTAACCAACATGAATGTTTGTAGAAAGTCCCATCAGAAATGAGCCAATTTTTTAAATGAAACTGTGACAGGATTAATCTTCCTAAATGTCCCATCAAGAAATTTCAACTCATTTTTCTATTTTATTTGATTAAATAATCAAATAGTTTGTAAAATTATTGGGGTCCTTATCTTTGAGTCAGTCAGTAGTATTGACAATAATATCTCATAGTTTGATTTAAGCTCTAGTGAAAGATCTACAGTAAGATCTCAAATCCAAATTAGGCACAGTGGAACTTTCTATCCAAAACAAAACAGAAAAATCTAATCTACGCTACAGTGAGAGATTCTCAGGAGCAGTTCTGTGATTTAAAAGCAAAAACACGTGAAGATTTCCACAAGCATTACCATTCTCTGGCCCCAGGAAAAGGTGTAGTTCTTTATCAATGTCTCCTAACATAAATAGGCAATTCATCCTATTCATCCTTTCGAAACTAAACTCTCCTCTGGCAAAGAATGAGACAGAGAGCAAATCTCAAGAATTAGCATTTTTTCTTAGCAGGCAGATGGAAGCGTGTGGCAGCAATGTTGTGTACACGGGTTGGAACAAAATCCAACCACCATAGAAGTTATTAAAAAAAATTCAAAATGACAAAAAGCCGTATAGTGTTTAGCCGTGCAAGGCAACAAGTCTGAAAAGCAGATCAACAGATTGCATGTAGATATAAGTAAAGAACTTATTAGGGAGATTCTAGCAGAAAATGACCACAAACAGCACAATCCATAAGAAGAATAAGTTTAATTATAAAGCAAATGACACGGATTGAAGATAAGTTAGCAATAAAAGTTCCTGAGATGTTTGGAATTTTTAAAATAGAATGCTCTACATCTTTGAAACAATGCACTTTTCTGTGCTTTGTAGAGAGGACATATCCCCTCTGATATGAGGGGAAAAAAAGATCGAAGTGCATTCTAAGAGGCACTAACAAGGCAAAACAAGTGTGGTAATAATAGGATGAAGTCTCAAAACCACAAAAGTATGAGATACTCAAGTAACACATCCCAGATTTCTTTATCTGGGCCCTTTTTCATAGCAGAATATAATATAGCTGAACATATATGTGACAAAATATGCAGCAATGCCAAGTGTCACTGCTACTGTGTTCATTCACTTGTATACACACATTTAGATAACTATAACTGCTTTGTTTATCATATGCAAAACGCAGAAAAAGCTAAAGTGACTACATATGGAATTCTTGTGATTTTAAACTGTAGAAGATCTAGTCTGCAGACTTTATCATGAGACTCTGCATGTTAAAGACAACAGTGATCTTTCATTCTGCACTAAATTAATTTCACATCCAGTCTATGTTATCTGAAAAGAGGCTGTGGAAAGATTCATATCCAGAAGTTATTTAAATGAAAAGAATTGGTCATTGTGTCTCCTTTTTTTTTTTTTTTTTTTTTTTTTTTTTCCCTCTCTGAAAGATTATTCTGAAAGATTATTCAAGATCATGGGTTAACTCCTGCCAAGTATTGTTTCTGTGGTACCATTTGTGGATGAAAAGGTAATGGAAGCATTTTTCACTTTCTCTTTCAAACCAATTCTTTCAATGAATTATTCCTTTGGAATACTAGGATGGAATATAAGTGCTAGCATTAAAAAAGCACCAGTAATCTAAGAATGAACGTAGGGGCTTCCAAAATATAGCCAGTTCAATTACTTGGCAGAGTTAATACTATGGTTACCAACAGCCATGAGTAAATGAAAGGCCACCTTAGCATCATTTGATGTACTGAGAAGGAGCAGTGATTAATTAAGTCAAACAAGAAGACAATAAAGAAGAAAGATAGATGTACTCAAAGTCCACTGTCCGTGTAGTTCTGGGCAAGGCAACTTGCTGGTTTCATCTTCTTTCCAGTAAAGGTATTATACCAAAGTACAGAAAGTTACAGGGTCACAGCCCTGCTGACTCATTGCATCATGCTAAGAAATAAAACTGATTCACTAAGAGATGGATCTGATTACACCATCTGTTAAAGGTACAATCAGGCTTGAAACCATTGATGAGCACCATGAAAAGCTATTCACTTCTATTCTTCTTTAGGGTCTTTTCATAATATAGATATTCTAGACTGAAACTTAGATAAGGGATAGAGAACAGGAAATTAGCTGTTTTTACTCAAGCCCCATGATTTTTACCCTTGAACTTTATCTTTGCTTCAAATTGAAGTATTTCTGTGCATTGTCTTTCATGAAGATATGGTCTTCCTGATATCTGACTCAATAATTAATGTGTAAAGTTATTGCTTGCATGCATAATCTTCCTCTCATGAATATGTGAAGGAGGAAAGATTATAAGTTGTCAAATGCTTCCAGAGCCTCTCTTCATGACAGAATGATAGATCCCAATGCTGTATTTAAAACACAGCTGAATAGATAAAAATAGTGTTTAACTTTTATAGTCATTATGAGCCACAGTAATTTATTGAGGCCTTCAATCAGCTGAAGAAACAAAATGTTGGGAATGGGTGAATGACTCACTTCTTTTTATGCCGTGCACACTGGTTCTCCAATAACTTGATGGTCTGAAGGCTAAATAAGAACTCATAAATGTATAACAGAAATGAAGCAAACAAAATGCATCATAAACAAAAACAAATCAGCAGAAAGCACTGAGGGAAACTCCAACCAGTGACTGGTTTCTAATTAGCTGTATCTGCAGGGTGTGTCTAAAACAGTTAGGAAGATATATGTGGATTTCACAGTGATTCAAAATTAAAAAAAAAAAAAAGAAAAAGTAATTGTAGTAGAAACAAGACTTTTAAATAAATAGGCTCGGAACTTGATTATGGAATTCATGCATATGTTTTGCTCTCTCTTTTTCTCTTTTCCCAGGAGTTCAAGACTGCCCTGGATATACAAGTGGATATAATATCAGGAAAAAGTCAAATGAGAAAATGCTCATTACATTCATTAATTACAACCATTCTATGTTTTTTTCAGAGTATAGACAAGCTCGTTTACTTCCAGATACCAGAAAAACAAACCTCTAGACCAAAACAAAACAGATTTCACTGCTTACCTTGTGCTATTCTCAAGTTATTTTATTTTATTTTTTGCCACCAAAGGAAACTAAACAATAATCAGAAAGAACATTCTTAGTATCTTAAATGATGGCCAATAAGTTGAAAGAGGTGTAGGTATTCTTACTGATACCTAGGACTGAAAGTGCAACCATTAATATAGGCCCTTTTATGAAGTCAGCCATTAACATGCAGTCTTCTATATGATTTTGAGTATACTAATGCCATGGGGTGAACTGTAAAGCCCAGTGCAACTGATTCATTTGCACTTTGTACTTGTAAAATGAAGATAACTTTTCTTTCAATCACTATCAAAGAGCACTTTAAGAAAAATAACTATTTTCTTTTGAAATTATTCCCATTCCTTAATATATCCCAATCTTTGAAGTAGCTGACAGAAACTTCCAAGAGGTGAATAAAAAACATCAGACAGATATCCATGTTGTATTTCATGTCTAGCTACCAAGCCTCTCATAATTACTAGAAGTAACCAGTATTTCTCTTCATCAAAAGTCTTTTTAACATCAAATGCAAACCCAAATCATACAAAGTAGAAGGTAGTGTAAATAATTCCAAATAGAGTAAATATGAAACTAACATAACTAAAATATCTGGTGCAATTTAATTTCATTGTGTTGTTTTGAAATACTTTATAACATTTGTAACTACTCTTCTTTGTTTCACTTAGGTGCTAGGCAATTAGAAAGGTTATTCAGCCCCACAATGGGCAGTGAGAGCAGATGTAAGTGTTTCAGGCTAAACGTTTAGAATATTCTTTCATGCTGGTTTTAAGCACCAAGTAATATGTTCCTTAAGTTCCCTGAGGTGACAGCATTTTCCGTGTTGGGTCCAGTTGTGCCCTGCAGTGGGGCTGCTAGAGCTAGCTGGAATCTACTGTGTCTGGCATGTGGCAGCCCTCACCTCTCATCACAGAAAGAGGCCTTCTGTGAAGCTCTCCCCTCTCCCCTCTCCCTTTTTTTTTTTTTTTTTTTTTTTTTTGTTCCAGCATTCTCTTATATTGGATTAAATTTCACATTATTTGGAATTTACCGTCTTCTTTTAATACTTCATTATTGAGCTGTATCTAAATATTCAGTTGCAGTAGGATCAACTTCACCTTGCCATAAATGTTTCTGCATTCATCTCCAAATTTTCCCAAAGGAATTTTAGAAAGTTCAGTGAAAAATTGTGTATAAATTATATGATTTTTTTTGTTGTTGTTACTGATGATGGTGATTTACACTGACATTTCTGCCACTGTTAGTCAGATCATGTAATAGAAATGTATCATTAGTACTGCTATTGTTCTGCTAAAGTTTTTGAACAAATAGGAATTTAATTATCCCCCCAAAGTATTTATTTCAGTGAATGAAGAACTCCCTGGAGGCCTTGTACGTCTAAAACTATATTAAAAATACTCAGCAGAATGCAAGGATATTAACCACTCTAAAATTTCTGCTTTGTAGACTTTTCTGTGTTAGATACAACTATATAGGATTCTGATAAAGAGTTTTAGAAAACATAACATGTTCTCGTAAAATATAAAGCTATTAGCAACGTACAGTCCTTACTGACATGAAGAAATTCCATATGAAGATTGCAATTAGGACCTTGAAAGGTTTATTTAATTGCCTCTGGAAGGAGACTGGAAAAATTCTGACAATCTGCTGCATAAAGCTATGCCCTTGGTTTAAAAAAAAAAGATGTGTAGCAATTACTGGGCAAATCTTCAAAATCTTAAATGTGAGATTCATCTTCTATAGATATTTGTGTAAAGAAATCTCACTCAGTCAGCTGATCCCAGATGCAAATTCTTAAAAGGACTCATGCCAAACAAAAGAAAATTGTTTTAAATTTGTATATTCAAAACTTTTAAAAAATTGTGTTGCCTATAGTCATCCACTTGGCCTGCTCTTGTGAAAGTTCTTTCAGAACTGGTAGTTGTGAAATAGTCACTCATCTGTAAACAGAGAAATTTCCTTTTTAGAAGTTTTTAAGCAGACCAAATCATTATCATACTTTATCATCTAAGAGAACTACTGCTCTGCAGTCCTTTTAAATAAATGTGGACAAGATTATGCTACTTTGCTGAATTAATTCAGTTAATGTGTAACACTGGAGAGTTTAACACTAAACCATCACATTTAAGATGAAATGGAAAAAAATAATCTCAAATTTGTGATGCTTCATTCCCAGAAAAACACAACATTCATCACCTAAGCAGCTCTTCAGAAATGCAGCTGTTCTTGCTATAGCACAGAATGACAGTCAACATACAACACCATAGCAGTAAGCACTATCTATAAGGTCAGGTAGTGTGAATTACCATTTCCAAATAAAACAGACACAGATTTCATGTAGTTGTTAGATAACACTGCCTAAGTTTTGAGCTACTATCTGCGTTATTACTGTTTTTATATTAATTCCTAAGTTTAGCAAACTTAAACTCATCTGCTTTACAAATCTTTGCTAGAAAGAAAACAAACTTTAATCTTAGGGATTTAGAAGAAAAATAAACAAGAAAAATTGCTGGATTGGACTATGAGCTCTATTGATTAGCTGTTCCCTACTTATTGATATGATTAGTTGTTCCCTACTATGGAGTATCTGATAACTAGATCATCCTTGAATATTTTTCATCTGAGAAATAGCCTGCTTGTTCTCAACGGAAACCAATACATCTTCAAAATTTATGTAAGTGCAAGCTTCCTCCCCAAAATACTGGTGGTTTTGTTGAGGTGTTTCTAAACCTGACTATGCTAAACATGAAGAATAAGAGCTGTCTCTGAAACCTCTGTGATCTGCTGACAATAGATTTACTGAGATGACCTAAGAAAGAAACTGTAGTTAATGTTTAAAGTTTGACATGCTAGATAATTCTACATTACAGATTCCTGCACATCTTGCTTTGATTTAGATAAAACTGCTTATCATTATGCACTCAATTTGAGACCTTAGGAAAATCTGTATTAATGTTAATGAATACATTTGTACTTATATTTGTAATGCCCTCCATGAGACTCTTCAGAGTTATTATTTTTGTTCTTTTGTTTAGTTGCCATTGCCACTCATGAACTAATGCTTAGGAAATTAAAAGACGTATTTACACTACTTATAATTTACCCTCTATCCATCATTATCTTTTTTCTTTTTTTGTGTGTTAATTTCTGGAAATGCTTATTAAATGTTCACTAGCGATTTATTATTCAATTACTATTCATCTGCATCCTCATTAAAACTAGAAAAATTCATTCTTGGCCATAACATTACTGGGATATCTCCAGTGAAAAATCAATCAATCACCTATAACTAATGAGTGTAAGATGCCAATAATGAAGTTCAATGCATCATATATATGAGGCTGAGATGTATCTGAGTTGCATATTGCAAATATATTTATCAAGTGATAGTCAATGGTGCATCACTTTCATATATGAATCTATGATATGAAATGAAGGGGAACCTAACACAAAATAAATGCAGGCTGCTCAGACCAACCTCCTAATTCCTTGCCTATCCAGAAGAGTGAAAAAAGATCATCATATTCTTTGTTTATGTAACAGCTTTTAAGTATTAAAACATGCTGAAATTAATAAAACAGAATGATTACTCATTTGGGTAGAAGCCCAAAAAACATAAGTGGAGGTAAAAGCTTAAATGAAAAGAACTAGAATTTAAAACATTTTTATGCCAGCTCAAATTAATTATCATTTCAATGGTGATAAAACACAGATTAGTAGCCTGTGCTTTTTTGATAAAGGATGGATTAACTATAACTGAATCAAATTTGGTAATCACAGTAAACATTAAAATCTACATAGTTTAATCTAATATATAAGCAGCAAACCGAATTCAAGTACTCTGGTACATACACAAAAAATATAAATCTGTATATAATTGTGATTTTTCAGTTTCTATTAACCATTTTTTACTTTCGTCATTGACCAAAGTCTGAAGTGCAACTTTGAAAAGTGAGAGATGCTTCCAACTGCTCTTCGAAAATGTTTTAGTGAATACTCTATATCAGTACAATCTGCACAAAATCTGTGCAATGTAGGATAAATCTCTGCCTTCTCAAGCTACGAGAAATTAATGCAATTTCCCACGTAGTAAGGTAATACATGGGACAAATTCCTGCATCAACATCTTCACTAACTAAGAAGCCTCTGTGAAGTACATTGTTGATGAAGATTGAGTAATTAACTCCATGCAGCTGTGATATGAATGGGGATGAACATACATGGTTCTAGAGGTTTCTACAGGACTCTGTGTGAAGGGGATGAGAAGGGTCTCTGGATCTGATAACAATGCAACAGGGCCTGCCGTTACTCCAGCCCTTATAACAGACCCTGCAATTGCTCCAACCTCTGTGTAGGATCCACAGTATGACTCCATTTACCTAGTCTCTGAGTAGCAGGGCATTGCTAATGACCTGAATACCCATTCTACATGCATTTTGTTTGTAATTGTAAAGATAGTTAAAAGATTTGTATTTTTCCCTGTCTCTCAACTTGATGCTCAACTACAGTGTTGTGACAAGCATCATTACTGCCATAATTCCTTTGTGTCCAGTGAATCAGCAGCCAGCTGTAAGCAGGACTTCTGATGCTACTAGGGGTAACAGAAGATTTTGTGCTGTAGGAAAAAGTTGCAGCAAGGTAAAATTGTAATTATTTTGGTTTTTTAGTGTTATGGAGTGTAAAGTTATGCAGGTCAGTTGACTTAAATAGGACAAAGGATCTTTCCACTTAGTTCTTCAGTTTTATGTTACTGTACGCTACCAGGGACTGAAAATCACTGCCATTCAAAGTTAGAAGATGCTGCCACTGTGAATTCATTGCTTGGTAGATATATTCAGCATTATTGTTTGGCAGTACCTCCTCCAGCCAGAGGAGGCTCATTTGCACAGATTTTCATAGGTCATTGGTCAAAATCACTTTGAGCTCACATCTTGGTAGATGTTGGCAGTACAACACAAAATGATATTATGATATTATATTTACCATTATTTATTGCATATTATAGCAAATTTAACCAAGTGTACATTACTTCAGAATCCTAGCCTTTACACTTATACTGCACGCACCCTTAGGTATATCTGCTCCTACTTACTGATTATGCTTGTGAAATAAATATTCAGCATGCAACAGAGCCACAAGGATCAATATCTGGATTATGCAGAGTAATATATGATGTATTTTGAAATGCAAGGGATCTTGAAATATCTTCTACACTTCAGTGGCTCATTTATCATTGCAAAGGTCGTGGATTTCAATATTACTAATGCTCTAAAAATCTTTAGGTTAATGTCTATCAAAGTATCTTACTCTGTGAACAGCCCTCTCATTTTATCATACATTGAAATAGGGCAAAAATGTTCTGTAGTTAACAGACATGTCCTTGGGCTTTGGATTAAATATTCAGGAAGGGAGGGAGGGAGGGAGGGAGGGAGGGAGGGAGGGAGGGAGGGAAGGAAGGAAGGAAGGAAGGAAGGAAGGAAGGAAGGAAGGAAGGAAGGAAGGAAGGAAGGAAGGAAGGAAGGAAGGAAGGAAGGAAGGAAGGAAGGAAGGAAGGAAGGAAGGAAGGAAGGAAGGAAGGAAGGAAGGAAGGAAGGAAGGAAGGAAGGAAGGAAGGAAGGAAGGAAATTAGTGATCTATTAGCTACATCTGGACTTATGTTGCTGGGTTATTTCCGTAGCACTACTACATTTCACACCTGATACAGAAAAAAAATGGTTGTATCAAGAGTCTATAGGAGATGTGAACAGTAAGTAATAGGGACAACAAATACCTCATAAATAATATTCATTGAATGAAAACAGCAATATTAAATGTTAAGTTCTTCACTAAATGTTCTTTTTTATCCTTCAAAAAGGAAAAATTCTTTTCTTTTCCTCACTTCAAACAAAAATTAAAATTAATACATCATTTGAACTACTTCCTTACATAAATCTGAAATGACTGCTTCATTTTGCAAATAAACTTTTTTTTTTTTTTTTTTTTAACTGAGGAAATAAGGAATTTGACAAACCATTTCAAAATAGCTGATGACTTCCATGACTTCCATGAGAATTCTAATATTTTGAAAAGTGAATGTCTGTCAACCTTCCTACCTCCCCCCCTCCCTGCCCAAAAAAAACACCAATGAGAAAGTTTCAAACTATTTTACGTAGTTACGTAGTTAGTATAAACAATGCCATCTACTGGCAATAGTAATAAGTAACACTTGGTACAAGTGGTAAAGTTGCCATTCTTGCATTGTAACATCTACTCTTCAGTCCAATGGTCATTTAAGAAGATAAGTGTTTAGATTTGAAAAGAGGTTTCATGTTCCATTTTTCTTTTTAATGAGTCATTTTTCTAATATATTTGGCAATATGTCCCTACTAGGAAGTAAAAGGATGAGTTCATGACTGGTTTAGAAAGAAGAATTTCATTTGTATGCATGTTCCATAGCTTTATAAACATACCGACATAGTTACAAAATAAGCACCTTTCAAAACAAGAAGAAAAGCATATTTAGCAAGAAGACATTAGTATAAACTAAGTCCAAACACACAGCTGCTAAGTTAGACTATCCAAAATAGGCAGAAGATGTATTTGAAAGATTCATGAGTAAATTAGTAGGGAAAATAAACCTATCAGACATACAGAAGTTGATGTTAAGTTCTCTTCTATTACACAACTTTCCAAAAATGATCCCTGAGTAAAGTGTTGACCATTTTAAGCAAATATTTGGACAGAAAGTGACTTATAATGAGCAAGAAAAGTAGATTGCAATTATCATATTATTATTTATTATATTAAAAATACAATAAATTTATTTATGGCATTCCATAGAAAAAAATAAATAGAATCAGGAACTTGGGCCTTAAAACCACGTCTATGACCAGTGCAAAACAATAAAGGAATAGATAGATAAATGGATAGATAGATAAATAAATAGATATATAAATAGAAAAATACATAAAGGAAGTAAAATCATTAATGTTTAGTAACTCATTTGTCTGTCCTTCTCCAGTTGCATATCTCAGAGCTGGCAGATGAATACACAGAAATTATTTTCATGGCAGCAATTCATTGGATCTGGTATACACTTGTCTTTCTGAAAACCTCTATAGTAAGATAGTTGTTTTGTTTTGCTTTACCCAGCACTAAGCTTTCAATTTCAGAGCAACCAGAGAGCTGAAATTTCAGTAAATTTCACAGAATTTATTATTTGATCTGAAGTACTTAGGTTTTTAGGTCACGTCTCGCTTTATTTGTTCTCTGAAGTATGATTTATATGAGAAAGTTAAAAGAACATAGACAAAGACAAATATGTGTGGCATAAAATAATTTTCCTAACAGGAGTGACAAAGCTGTCTGCTGAAAGTACTTTGAGCACTAGAGAAATGAAGATGATAAAGAAAGGGGAAAGCATTTGAAGTAATTGTCCTTACTAAGAAAAACTGTAGCAGTTCCTGTAAGAGAAACGCAATAATGATATTCAGGAACCAAATATGAGATAATAAATTACATCAATTTCTAGTTCCTCTTTGTGAAAACCTATCTCAGGAAGAGATCTACAACTCCTGAGACAAATATTTTTACTTGGAAGACTTTGTTAAGACTCTTGGCACGAGGGCTGGCTTTTAGACTGACTTCTGGACTGTGAACTGTCTTTGAACTTTGAATCAATCTCCTCCAACTATAAGCTGCAGAAAACAATTTTACTTTCTGGCTATTTTCCAAGGTTTCACGCAGATGTTTACTTTCATGTCCAACAAAGACTTCAGAAAATATTTAGGTTCCTAGTTGCTAATTATAGTTACCCATTTCCCATTGGTAACTGCAAAAACTCTCAGTGAGACATCAGAAGCCTAAATATTTTCCCCAATTTCACTTCTCCTTAGGTACCTGCTTCCACTGAAAATATTTATTCTAGGTTGTACTCAGCTCTCATAGTATACTGATCTCTGCAGAAGTATTTAAAAGTAGGGAAATACTTCAAATCTCCCCTTATTTTTGGAGCTTATACTCTTATTTCATTTTTCTACTCAAAGCAAGAATGCAATGGTTTATACCATCACAGGAAACAAAATATTTAGGAAGCACCTTTCATATAAAAAATGTTGCTGAGTTTTTCCAACATGTGTTCAATAAACTTTTAAAACATTAGAGTCCTGTTTCTTTAAAGAAAATCTTTTCAAAGATAGTGATTACTTAACAGCAACTCATAAAATTTTCCCTTTAGTTTCTTCAGAAAAAAAAAAGTTAATCAAACATTACATTTTTCCAAATCAGTCTGTTCTTTCTTTGTATTGTTTTTCTACCTATAGATAGTAACACTGATCTCTGTGCACCTTTGCAACTTCAAAAAGTAGTAAAGCAAAAAGTCAGCTTAAATATCAAATTGTGTTGATTTAAATTTGGCACTTGCAAAATGCCTGAACTTCTTAAAAATACTAAAAAAAATGTTGTACTTCTTTTTCTGATTGTGAAGCCTACATACTTGAAGAATGAGATTCACTGACTCTATAAATTAACTTTGTAGCAATCTGACTCTCACAAAATATCCCTATATCTAATTTATCAGTTAGAATTTAGCTAGACCAGAACATAGCTATTGATGCAGAGTTGATAGATTATTTTTGACTGTCAGACAAATAAAGTCTGCTTAGCTTTTTAATACCTTTCTCCCTAAATGAACACAAAGTGCTTTTTAATCTTTGTACCTATAAACTTCTAATTTACTGTAATGATAAGCAGTTACTATCGGAAAAGAATAATTCCATAATTACTTGCACCATGAACGTGACATTGCAAAATACCTGAAGAAAAAGCACAAATGACTTGAATAGAAAACTGTGAGATGGAAAAGCAGGTAAGTATCGATCAAGCTGGAATCTTGTGTGCTGTAAACCTAGTTAAGAAAAGTGTGGCTGAGAGGAGGTTGCATTTTTATATTACGAGAATTTGAGTTTCTGAAGTCATTCCACACATTTCAGGCTTCCTTTCCAAAATGCAGATTATGAAAAGCAAGCTGTCTTGCAGTATTCACCAGAAACCCAAACCATTTTGATTCATTATAATTTTCAGGTTGCCCAGAGAGGTTGTGGATGCCCCATTCCTGAAGGCATTCAAGACCAGGCTGGATTTGGCTCTGGGCAGCCTGGTCTAGTAGTTGGTGACTCTGGTCATGGGGGGAGGGGAAGGGGGGAGGGGGTTGAAACGAGATGATGTTTGAGGTCCTTTTCAACCCGGACCATTCTATGATTCTATGATTCTATTACTCAGCTCAAAAGATTGCTTCCATTTGATTTTTCTTACAATATTTTTAAGTGAAAATTTTCTAAAAGAAGCACAAAAAGAAGAAAACAAACTACTCGATCAACCTGGGAATCTATTAGTTTTCTGTTACACTATGCAAAATAAATTTTGGGATAGCACTGACCCATTTGTTTTACACAAGCTGCTATCTTGGAGAAGGCACAGAGCAGGTAATAACGGCAGTGAGTCTTTGGAAAGTTGCACAGGCTTCTTTTCTTTTTCATCTTTTCCTGTGGGCTTCACAGATATCCTTCACAGATATCCTACCAACCACAGTGCAGAAAGGAGGTCAGTCTTCTTTGTTATAACCACAGTATTTGATAGATATCTCTTAACTAGTCAAACAGGATTGGAAATGTTCCCTGGCGCCAGGGCCATTTGGCACGGAAGAACTGGCATCCGTACTGCCAAGCTCTCTTTCTCAAAGGTAGCCTCATCCATTCTGCCCACTGAAGCCAGTCACTAGCCCACGCTAATTCCTGAACTATAAGCAGGAATTGTTTGGAAAGGATACTAGCTGGCACAGGCAGAAGTGGACCAGCTACTGTTCTAGCCATTTGACATTACAGGCAAGCAAGCTCCAGTATCTGGGGATGATCCAAAGTGCTGCTTAATTTTCTAGTCTAGACATCACTGGCTAAGGCAGCTTGAAACAGTCATAAACTACAATAACATATTCAGAACAAGGGCTCATATCTAGTTATCAACAGCAGAGGTACTTTGCCCCAGCCCACACAGATACCTATTAATTTTATTTATAGTGCAATACAACATTATAGTTGGGGTAGATGATTTCATAAACTGGTGAGATTTATAGAACACAGATGAAGGCATCTAAAGGTTAGCCTGATAGTCACTCTCATTAAGGACAGTAGGGAAAAGTAGAAACAATGACAATTCATCTTTAACAACTCAGAAATACAAAATAAATGGAAATACTGCCTCCGATCTGAAGGTACTCTCTTTCCACTGAAAACAAAGGCTGAAATATCTCAGACTTGGATGTCTAGATAAATTTGAGAGATAAAACTCATCTAGAATATTCTACTGTATTTACAATAGCTAACATATGTTAAATATGAGGACTTGACATTCGTTTTACCTACTGTGCAGGTAAACAGAAATGCACTGGTGTGCTACACCAGACATCTCTGCATTTTGAAATGAAATCTGACTCATGTAGAGATGTTACAGTATACATATACTTATTATTCCAAAAATTTTGGACAATACAGATCTTCTTTTCAAATTTTGTGGCTATAAGCAACCTTGTGACTTATAGTCAGATTTTTTACAGGTCAACAAGCTGTGAAATCTAATCAACTCTCACACACAAACATATCAACTTTTCTTTCTTCTTTTTTTCTTTTTTCTTTTTTCTTTTTAGTTTCTTCTTTTTTCTTTTTCTTTTTTCTTTTTCTTTTTTCTTTTTTCTTTTTTCATTTTTCTTTTTGTTTTTTCTTTTTAATTTAAACAGAGATTCTTTTGAAATATCTCCTGTTACTGTGAAAAAACAAATACTTCATGCATCAAAGCTATCAGAGAGATTATATTTATAGGTACTTTTGTTTCAAACACCTGCTATGTTTCCAAAAATGCAAGATGAACCTACGTATCCCTGTTGTGCTATTCACATTGCACAAACATTCCTTCAGACAATTGACCTTGCATATTACAATGAGTAACTTTGTCTGCAGTATGAATCATCTGCATATTTCTGGAAATATTCAAGACATTGATAAATCTTTGTCTTCAGTTTAGATAAGAAATCATTTTTGAAGTGAACCAAGACAGAATGACACTTTTGGAACAGTAAAAATCTAATCTACTTTTAAAATTATTATTAATTTTAATTGATTCTAACTTCTCAGAATAGAGCAAATAGCTTATGTTATAGCTTATTCTTACAAACGATGCTGGTATATTAAAAGGCCAAGTGTATTTGATATTTCTTAGGTATTCTTCAGCAGAAATTAATGAAATTTTTCTGCAAACCTCTGACTATCATACTTCAACATATGCAGTTCTTCCATCTAGCATTCATAATCCATTGATTTTCTAGACTCTACTAGCACATACAATCCATCAAAGATGTTGGCATGCTGTTGGTCTACACAAGGTCCAACAGTTTGAAGTAAAAGAGATCTCTGAACAAAAATTGTCATCTATGTCAGAAGATACACTGTTTAGAAAAAAAACAGAATTCTACCAATGTGAAATTGGAAGATATAGGCTAAAATCACTCAACAAGTCTGGACTACAGAAGAGACTATGAACAGAAGACAGCAATCAGATTGAAGGCCTTCATGTTCTCTCATAGATACCTTTCACAGGTGAAAGAGGTCATCTTTGTTTGCAGGAGGAAATATTACATTCAAGGAAATGAACAAGAACAAGGAAGACCATTTCACATACAAGAGGAAAATTTTAATGTGTCCAAAGGCTGTAGCACTTCAGAAGCACTGACTGAGAGAATAAGGGGGACCTTTCATGGGATAATGCTTACAGCCATAAAAAAAAAATGCATTGTTCCACGACAAATTAAAGGAATGACAAAACACATGATTCTACACATACGCCAACAGGCATGTGGTTCAAAAACATGCAAGCCAACTTGCTAGGGGGCTTCTGTAGTTTGATCCACCAAGCACAAAAATGTACTGCTGTATTTTGTCTCCTTTTTCACCTGTGGAGGCACAAATCTCTAAACAGTTGCCAATTAATCATTTACACTGATTTATTTTTTCTGGAGTTGTCAGAGAGTAAAACTATACTCAAGCTGAAAGAATGAAAAGATCAAGGTAGTACACCTTTACTTTTCTAAGCAGTAAGCAGAAAGAATGTGAGGCAGAACTACACCACATATTCCAGATTTCAAAATTCTGAAACAGGATGTCTGCCAATAATCTGTGCATGGATCATTTATCTTGCTCTTATTTCCTGATAGGTGAAGCTACATGCTATGATTTAATGGTCATTAATATGATGAAGAAGACTGACACATGAAAAAGCCAACTGATTACTTTTTAAATTTTGTAGCTGTAATTGATCTATGCTCATGTTAGGTGTTACTCTAGTTACTCTAAGGAATTGCTTCTACTCTTTGAAGTATACAGGCTTTAAAAACAGCAAGAAGATGTACTTAGAAATAAAACATTCCATAAAATGGGCAGTTACAAAATCTTATCCTAACCTCTTCAAGGTTGCACAAGAAATCAAGGCTGACTGACCACAAGACATCTAGTACACAGGTTGTACCATAGACTAATAGAATCAAATATGTTGAAAGGGTATCTGAGAGGCAAATAGCCCAAACTTCTATCCAGATAGTTGTTACAGCAGGTTGCCTAGAGTAACAACCCACTGAATTTTGAAAGATGCCATGGATGGAGATTCCAAAATCTCTCTCCGTGCCTTCTTCAGTGTTAGACCGCCTTAATGGTAAAAAGAAAAAAGTCCTTATACCACACTGCATTTTTCCATGTTTCAATGTTGGTCTGTTGGATCTCAGTCTAAGAGGATTCTGACTTCATTTTCTCTACACTCTTCTGTTATTAACAGCAATGAAGTCTTCATTTAACCTTCCCTACCAAAAGCTAATATCTCAGTTCTTTCAGCTTCCCTGCATACTTCATTAGCTCCATCTCCTAAATTGTGTTAGAAACCCCCAATTGGACTTACTTCAGTGGGGCATATTTCTCATACTTGGAAGTCCAAAACTAGACACTATGGTGCAAAGGTGGCCTCACAAATGCCAAACTGGGAGGAAGAATCTATTTCTTCAGCATATTTGCGGTAGCTTGGCTAATGCAGCATGTTACATAGTTGGTTTTTTGCTGAAATTGTTCAGTGGTGATTTAATTTGCTGATGAGGTCTGCTTTTGCTGCAAAGATTTGTATAAGTATAGCCCCCAGCCTGTATGCTGTGTAGCCTTATTATATCCCAGATATAGGATATTCCATTTATCCTTGTTGAAATTCTTGTCAGACTGTCATTTCAAGCATGTCCAGGTCCATTGAATAGCAGTTTCAACCTTCAGTGTATTATCTTATATTCCCAATTTCCTGTCATACACAAACTTGCCTATAGTGCACTTTATCACATAACTCAGGTTAACTAAGATGTTGAACAATTCTTGGCCCCCATATTAACTCCTGAGAGGGTTGTTCACCAGAGAGCTTACCAGAGGGAGTTTATTCTGCTGATCACCATTCTTCCTGAACAGCAGACCAGTCAATTTTCCACGTATGTAATAATCCACTCAGCCAGCCCACATCTCATCAGGTTGACTATAAGGATAATCTGGGAGTCTATGTCAAAGACCTTATTAAAGTCAAGTTATACAACATCCACTTCTTTCCTCTTATGCACACAAAAGCCAACTCATCACGGAAGGAAATCAGGTTACTCAAGCACTGTCTGCCCACAGTAAATCTCCACGTTCTCAGCTTATTTTATCCTTCACACACTTGGAAATAGTTTCCAGGAGGGAAACTTTCTCACTTTCTTTCTCACCTTACTAGAGACAAAGATTAGGCTAATCTAAATGACCTGTAGTTCCTTGTATTTTTATATTTCTTCAATAATCATTAACGTTCTCCCATTATCATAGTTTTTCAAAGATGAAAGAGAACAGCTTGACAATGACATTGGTCAAACTCTTCAGCATCTTTATATTCATTCCATCTGGTCCCATGAATTTCTTTATGTTCAGTTGACTGAAATGTCCCCAAACTGTGCCTTCCTCAGTAGACAGTTACATACAAGGGCTGCTCCAAAAGATCAAGTTTCCTCTTTTATTATGTTGGCCCACGATGTCAGAGTTGGATGTTGGTGATACAGCAGTAGAGGTTGAATCTTCCTACCAATATTCCATTACATTTTATTGCCATGTGACAGATGGCAGCACAGGGACAGTCTGACAAAATTACATCTGACATGAAAGTGCATATGAAACAAAGGGGAATAATTGAATTCCTCCATGCAGAAAAAATGGCACCCGTTGACATTCATCAACACTTTCTGAACATTTATGGAGACCAAACAATGGATGTGAGCACAACAAGAGGGTGGGTAGTGCATTTCAGCAGATGTGGCAGTGAAGGTGTCATTTATGCTGGTGCTGATTTTCATGAGTGCGGTGTGCAGGCTCTTGTTCATCAGTGGCAAAAATGCATAGCTAATGCTGGTGACTGTGTTGTAAAATAATGTTTTGTAGTGAGAATTTGCTCTGTCAAATAGCGTTATTGTGCTCTTTGTATCTGTTGTAGTTCCCATGGAAGTAAATAGGACGCATTATTTTTGGAGTGATCTACGTTGCAGGCTGCTAGTAGCCTGGGAGGCCAGATCTTACCAATTACAAACATGAAAAAAGTATCCCAGTATTTTCCAAACTCTTAGTTACTAAGGTCACTGATCCACTGAGCAGCATGCCCACATCTTCCTTTGTCTTCCTTTTGCTGATATGTTCATAGACACACTTCTTTCAGCCCTTCATGTCTCTTGCTGCTCCAGCTCTACCTGAGTTTTGGTTTTCCTAATTCCATTCTTGCTTTCTCAGGGAGTATAATTTTCTCCCAAGTAATTTATCCTTGTTTCATCCTTCTGCTTATTTCTTCGCATATTTCAGCTCAGACATGTCCAGCAAAACATGTCCTCCATGGTGGCCTACATGTGTCATGAATGTGTCTTTTGATTATGCCAGAGATCTCCTGGATTACTTGAGTTGTGCTCTCTTGATTATCCAGGAGATATGCCAGTGACTGAATTTGCCACTAAGTAACGAAGATAACAATATTGAGATTTCTTTCATCTCTCTGCAAAAGGCTTTATTTAGATCTTTTCTTGATCACGTGGTCTGTAGAGACCACATAACATTTGTTAGTCTGCTCTCTGATCCTTACTCATAATAAACAACGTAAATAAACACTCATATAGTCATGTCATTACATAAACATATCATATATAAATAATTATGCCTGCATATTTCATAATCATCAAAACAGCAGAATTTATTTTGTCCTGCACTGTCCTCCTTACAGTCAAGAATAAAATGAAAGATATTTGAATCAAGAAGTGCTATACTGGAAGAGAGCAAGTCATTTTCATTGCAAAGAGGCATCCATGGCAGTTACTCTGCCAGCCATAAATATTATTCTGCTTCTTTTATTTCACAGCTCTAATTCTTAAGTATCATCCTAAAATAGACATATTACTTTTCCTCTGTTCTTTTCCTCTTCTCAAACTTCCCACTCTGAATATCAGTTGGAAACTTCAGTACATTCATACATTCTATTACAATTTTTTTTTCAGAACCACTTTACTCTTGTAATATCATACACATCTCAAACACTGGCGACTTCCATCACATCCTGCTTCCACCAGAACAGATTAAAAAAACCCTTAAGTGGAGATAAAGTGCTTCCTGAAGTACGTATTTATTTTTGAGCTATAAGCACTGTAAGAATGGGTTCACTGCAGAAATGAAATGTTCTCTTGACCTACAATCCTCCCTTGGTTCCTCTGCCCCTACTTCCTGTCTCCTGAAAAGGCAACAGTAAAAGGCAAAAACAATAGCAACCAGTGCTTAAGGTGAGTCACTGACAAATAAGCAGTATTCTCTAGAGGAGTAGTGCAGCATTGGGATCTTGAAAAAATATTCTTACAAAAGGGCAATTGCATTAAAAAAAAATGGAAATGGGAAAAGATAAAATATTCTTAGCATGTCCAGACTGGCTTTCCTAAGTAAAGGCAGCTTTATGAGGATCTTGCTTCAAATAAAGAAGAAAGGCTCATACAGAGCCTGAAGAGCCCGAATCAGAAAAACAGTTTAAAATCAGTGATCTGAGCTACTTATAGACAAACCTTTTCCTACTCCTTCAAAAAAAAAAAAAAAACCAAAACTATTTGCCCATATTTTTTTCTCTGACGTCAACAGACTATACAAGAGGACTTCAGCGTGTCAGTCCAGTACATAAGAGTATATGAAATTGTATAACAACCACTGTCATGACAGCTCATCTGGCATTAAAGCGCTAGTATAGAAAGAGTACCTCTCTGCTTGAAGCACGCAAATGAATAACAGAGCTCAGTCTCAAAACTGATGAGGTGAAAAATAAGGATGCTTATTGGGAATCATGACTTGCATTTAAGTTCTGTTCTTGTTCATAACATGCTGCCAGACTGGCTACTACAGTGCTTTAATTAAGACCTCCTTCAGAATGCAGAGGTCACTCAAAATGAATGAAAACAGCAGGCCGAATTCAGAGATGATGTATATTAGAGTAATTTGCACGTCAATTAAACAGTACAGTTTGCAAAGTAAGAGACTGCAATAAAGAGCTAGTAGCAGGGATAGTAACCCAGATTTTACCTTAGGACTGCTTACTTTTCTACTCTAATTCTGTCCTGTCATATCTAACATAAAACATATAACATTGAATTACTCAAATGGCAACTTCCCCTACCACCTTTCTTTACCAACTCAATAAGCAATAATTATTAAGTATCATGTTTTTCTATAGATACAGAATAGAAATACAAGATTTGTTGTTGTTGTTGTTAGTTTTAGTAGCATTGTGCCAGATTGGAACCCCAAGGTCTTTAATTGATATCTACACTCAGAAGAAACTGTGAGGTCATAGCATTTTGGTAAATAAGGCTACAGTGTTAAAAGCACAGAAGTGGTTCCCATGATCTCACACGTTCCAACAGCAGCCTTTCTAAAGCATCATCTCTCTCTGTAAAGACTTATGAGCCAGAGAGATAATCAGCTGTGCGTTACCATATTACAGCTTGTACAAATTCAAAAATGTTGAAGACCTACTGAACAATGTCCTCTATATATTTCTATGAAGCTATAGTAATTCAAGATCTAAAACTCCAAATTATTTACAAGCTGAATGCTGTTTCTTCTCTATGTAGAGTTATGAATGGGTGAGTAAGAATGCTCAAGGCATTATTACAGGCTCCTTATGACATGGGTGTCAAACCTTGTGGCTTACCTGGGCCACACTGAGTGAAAAGGAATTGTTCTGGGCTACATATGGTCGCAATGAAAGTAATGCCTCCTACTTATTCCCATGGGAACAGATATAAAGAACACAATAACACTATTTGATAGAACAAATTCTCAGCTGCAAAAAAAGCTATTTTTCAACATAGTGACCACCATGAGCTATGCATTTTCACCAGTGATGTGCAAGAGCATGCATACTGCACTAGTAAAAATCTGCACCAGCAGAGGTGCTCCAATGCCACTGTTGCCTCTGTTGAAATGCACCACCAACCACCTCACTGTGCTCACATTCACTGTTTGGTCTTCATCAGCGTTCAGTAAGCATTGAGGAATGTCAATGGGTGCCATTTTTTCTGCATGGAGGAATTCAGTGACACACCTTTTCTTCATATGTACTTCCGTGTCAGTCAGCAGTTGGTAAGACTGTCCCTCTGCTGTTATCCGTCACACAGCAACAAAACATAATGGAAGGCTGGTGGGAAAGTTCATCCTTTGCTGCCACACTAGTATTTCTCTCTGGCAACAGAGGGCTTATAAAAGTCTGGTAAAGAGTCAAATATTTGAATTGGTCATCTGATTGTAACACCACGCATTCAATTTGAAAATTTGCAGCTCATGTATTTGTGCTGGAGTACAAGTATAAAGGGAAATCTCATAGATAAAGAAATAGTCTTATCCTCTCCATATAGAAAATAAATAAAAACCGAAAATAAATAAAAATAGAAAGGAGATTAAAATGGCAAAAGACAGTACCAATATAGAGATTTGTCATTTATCTGTCTTTGGATCATTGCCACGGTATGGCTGCCTTCACTCAAGATAAGTGACAATTACAAGATCATTTAAAAAAAAAGAAGAAAGCTCTCATCTAGTATTCTCAAAACCTACTCTTATTATTTTCATTTCTCTTCCTCAAAGCCTTTCTGTAATAATTATTTTGACATCTGACTTCTGCCCTAAGGGGATATTCAAGTGAGTGATGTGCGCTATAAAGATAGAAAAGTGTTTTGCCTTGTCCCTTAATCATGATAAAAATAAACTCTCTCTTTGTTCCTTAACATAAGATTTTTTTACTATGTCTTCCCCTTTATCTCTGACTGGTCTTATTGTACAGTATATCCTTAAAAGGCATAGTATTTTATTATTAAAATATTATATCTATGGTGAAATGTCATGGAGCAAGTGATTAAAAAAAGCACTCTTAGGAATAAAAGTGTAGAAGGCAATATTCATTTTATATGAATGAATCCACCTTGAATCTTCCTCTTCAGTATGATGTTTTAAGAAAAGTAATTTTTGGAAATACCTAGTGATAGCATATTTGTATTCCCAAAATTGTCATCTGACCTTCACTAACCTTTCTCCATTACATGTATAACTGGAACTACTGCTGATCAACGTAACTGAGAGCATATGTATTTCCTCTGTCTTTATTACATCATTTTAGTGTATAGGAATTCCCACTTACAGCTCAGTATGTCAATATAAAACCTCTATCTACTTGAAACAACTTAAAAATAACAGACCATGTATATTTTTGGCAGCTCCTCTACTCTCTCCACGTGCTGACCAGAACCCATGAAACAGCTTGTTTTCCTGTGAGTGAGTCATTAAACAATTTATTTTAGAAAGCTTTCTTTTACAGTGCTTTTATTTTTAATCTCCCTTTATCTTTTATTCCACCTATTGAGGTTCTGTGACTTATAGTTAACGGAACATAAGATTCTCAAAATCTGGGTATCACATGCGGCAAATAACTTTCTTAGTTTGCATTGCTGACACCTTCTATATTCCTGCTTATTGAAGAACATTATTTGTGTTCTAGGTGAATAGTAAAAATTTGGGAACACAGTTAACATAGTTCTCCTATGAGGAAAGGTTGAGGGAACTGGGCTTGTTTAGCTTGGAGAAGAGAAGGCTCCATGGAGACCTCATTGTGGCCTTCCAGTACTTAAAGAGAGCGTATAAACAGCAGGGGGAATGGCTGCTTATGAGGGTGGATAGTGAAAGGACCAGGGGGAATGATTTTAAACAGAGGATGTTTAGGTTAGATATTAGGAGGACGTTTTTCACACAGAGGGTGGTTATGCACAGGAACAGGTTGCCCAAGGAGGTTGTGGATGTCCCATCTCTGGAGGCATTCAAGGCTAGGCTGGATGTGGCTCTGGGCAGCCTGGTCTGGTGGTTGGTGACCCTGCACATAGCAGGGGGTTGAAACTAATGATCATTGTGGTCCTTTTCAACCCAGGACATTCTATAGAGACATCGAATAGCTATGAATAATCTTGATCCTTATAGGAATAATTAATACTATAAAATGTTGAGTCACTGACTCGTAAGAAAGAGTGAGATTAGATTAATATTCTCTGCCTTTTCCAGTCATTATTGCAGTTGAAAAGAAAGCATAGGGTATAAAATAAGCATTTTCCCATAATGAAGTTCGAAGATGGAAGCTTTTGGTTCCTCAGACTGATTAACAATTTTTGAAGAGCATAATTTTGCCATGAATTTTGTATTAATGTTATAAAATATTATCAAGTAAAACAAAAGATAAGGTTTTTATGTAACTCCCAATGCCTCAAACCACTGACACAAAAACATGCAAATCCCAAACTTGTATTCATGAAGAATATAGAGGATTTGTGGTTTTCTTATCATTTTTTCTTTCTTTTTTAAATTTATTTTTAATAGTTTGCCTTCTGTAAATATTATTGGAGATTTCAAGGACTGAATCATTGGGAGATTTATAGTCTTCAAAATCAGAAAAACAATTCAAAATGCACAAAGAACTGAAAACAGCCCACCAAGGCTTTCTTCAATACCTCATAAGACAGAATAGAACTTCATTTGTGTACTGTTTAAATGAAGAATTGTCATATTTTGAAATCATACTTAACATTTCATTAAGAAAATGCTATAAACAAACATACAAATTATGCTAATCTTAGGAAAAGAGTACCACAACTAAAGCCTCAACTTCCTATACCTGAAAATCTGTCATATCTCAGCAGTTAGTCAATAGCTATAGAAAATGACTATGAATTATAGCATTCTACTATGTTTCCCTCAAAATTATGGCTAAGGGTGCTTTGTCTGTAATGTCTTTATTCAAGAACATAAAAGTGATTGCAAAAGAGCATCAGCTGTCAGAATCACTGTTGGCTAACCCAAAAACAAAAGATACAGATGAGCAGAAATCGTTCTTCAAGGACACAAAATACAAGGCAAAGCCATAAACTACTGCTACATCTCTAGGCTTTCCATTCTACATTCTGCTCCATACATGACCTGACCAGCCTTTCTACAAGATCCTATTAAATAAGGGCATTTTGTATCTCTCCAGAAGCACAGTAGATTTATCTTACTGTCCTTGTGCCATAATCAATGGAAAAATATTACAAGAAAGTGATCAAAATACTAATGTTCAAATGGGAAGAAAATGTTTCCATTTTCTTTGGAATTTTTCTCTTCCTTGTCACAGAATGCTCCCTACTGACTTCAGAAAAACTGAGGCTTGTTTTGCAAGTCCATGGCCTTTCCCCCTCCCAGAAGACTTGACAGAAGCTGTGGTTGAATGGAAATCCTTAAGTTGTTTCTTTTTCTTGTGTAACTTCTGTCCATGGCAAGACATAATGACAAGTAGTAGGATTTGCATATTGGCCCAAGGAATATAACTATACAGGCTCAATGATAAGTTTTCATAGGAATTGAACACATATATTCTTTCAGCTGTACAGGAACTTTTTTTTTCCTTTTTTTTTTTTTTTTTTCCAATAGTCAGAATACTGTGGGAAAAAGGGGAATTCAGGAAGGTCAGCCTCAAAAAAAAGACCAAAACAAAACCTGAAGGGCTTACAAACAACAGCAACAACAACAACAAACAAAAACAAAAAGAAAATCACAAAACACAGCAAAATACAGATGATTGAGCTAAATGATCGCCTTCCTCTTTTTCCCTTCTAATATCCTAAACAAAACGATTCATAGAATTAAATCAAGATAATAAATTCCATTTTAAAATTGCATTTTTTGAAACTGATTAGATTTTTTTTTCAAAATTTAAAACATAAACAGAAAAATATCAATTGATTTTTATTCATATTAAACTTGTCATTATGATGGTCTTTTTTTCTCTGTCATTTGACTAAAATTGCATGATGCTTTATTTTTTAAACTGAGAATACATGTTTCAGGCTTTGTTATGCAAACCATATAACTGTCTCCAAATGCTCAACGTACACAACACAGCAAATGAGGAAATAAACATTTAGCATCCAATGAGAACAGGACAACAGTGAGTCTTTATTAAAACATACATATAAAAAAGTAATAAATTCCAGTCTTGTTTCTTTTAGTTATAACTAGTGCAATCATGAACAATAAAATGTTCAGATGTACACATTCCATCTAATTTGTACACAATATTTCCTTTGCTAATTTTTAGCAATAATAGAGTGACTTAATCCTGTGGAAGATTCTAACACAATTAATTAAGAAAAAGAAAGCAACAACTGCTGCTATGTGTTTCTTTTAGGAAATAGTTAGTGCTGCATTTACTAACTTATGAGTTGTTAGACATTCACAGGAAGATTAAAAATACGATTATTACTGTGCTAACTCAATAGCCTAATTAATTTCTAATTAATATTTGTGGGAGAAGAAATTGCAAATGAAATGACATTTAGGGTCAAATACAATAATTCAAGACCAGCTTTAGACCTTTCCCAGCAAATACTTAAGTGGGCAGAATACAAAAAAACTTCAATTATCAGTTCTAGTAAAAGTTAGTGTTATATTTACTTTTTTTTTTCTTCTATTTATGAGAAACACATTTCACGCTTTGACAGATGAAAATTAGCCACAGCATTTTACACAGACTGAAAACTGCTTCCATTAAAGACTGCAAAGAACAGCTTCATGTTTTTAATATACCCTTATCAAGACTTAACTGCAGCAATCTTCAAATCTTCCTTGAATAATCACAAAACAAATGTTCATTCACTGTAGAATCATAGAATATTTTGGATTGGAAGGGATCTTAAAGATTATCTAGTTCCAACCTCACTTCCACCTTCATATTCTCTTCTTCCTTCTAAACACTGATCAGTTATGCAAGTTTTACTTATGCACACTGATCCAAGAAAGTTCACATTGAAAAATGTGTACTGGTAATGTTAGATATCTGTAAAAATTATTTTATTGGGAGTATAATTTGAGAGCATGAAAATTCTACCAGGAATGTCCTTACCTCTTCCAGAGCAAGGTAAATTGGAATTTCCTTTGCATTTCTTCGCACTTTCCTCAGCTGACAATGGACAAGACCGTGGATGTTCACACTTCTTCCCTGTCCATCCTTCTTTACAGTCACACTTTCCGCAATTACATTGTCCGTGACCTTTGTAATGAATATAGCTAAAGATTAGCCTCTAACTTGATGATAGGCATTAAAACCTGATGATGAAATGAACTCTATCAAGTTTCTGTTTCATTAAAGAGTCAGTCTGGCAAAAAATACAATCAACTCACTAGATCTACTTTTTTTCCTCACAGTAACTTGCATATCATGTCATCTGAGCTGTATTTCCTTTATTTGTTTTTCTTAAGGGATGTTTTGCCACTTGTCACAGACTTCTCATGCAAAAAGGTGTAAAGGAGGTTACAGATATGCATCTCATTGTGTGGAGACATAGGACCATCAAAAGCAATATTTCACTTACCTTTATGTTTTTGTTTGTTTGTTTTCCTACAGCAGTTGCAGCATATTCTCTAAGTACTGTGCCAGTACATCTTTCATATACTTCAATCAATGTTATCCGCTTGATACAAGCAATTTTACACAAATTCCAAGTCTCAACCTATTGCATTCTACTATATAATAATGTGCAAATAACAAAATTCTCAGCATAATCAATCCTCACCTCCACACGGAGAAATGTGGTTTTGGAATCTCCTTAACAAACTCAACTCTTCCTGGCCATGTGTGAACATAACAACATAAATGCAACTTTCACTGTGCATACTGAGTTCAGAAAAAGCAATCAGTCGAAACAAAAGTTTTTATGGATAGTTTCTTTAAATAAGGGTGACAGTCAAGTAGTTAGAGATGGAGCCATCCTAAGAATTGAACCTGAAATGCCAACTAGACAATTCATTTCCTCTATCTGAATGCTAGCATAACCTGATGAAGTAAACTCAAGTTGCCCAGCTCCCTTCATCATGAGCCTAATGCCCTTTGCATAAAGCTGTGGGATTCTGACCATATAAAAGGTTCCTTGTACAAGATGGAGAAAGCTTGGGCACTAGCAAAAAAATTTCTTGCCACAAACTGAAATACTTATTCTCATGAGCAGTGACTGCAGGTTAAATCCATGAGACCTATCTGCAGCAAATTTGGGTACTGGGATTGTTTGGTCTGGAAAACAAGAAGCTATGGGGAAACTTCAACACTGCAACTGTCTGAAAGGAAGATGCAGTGAGGAGATTGTCAGCCTCTTCTCTCAGGAAACCAGGGATAGAATATGAGACAGTGGCTTCAAGTTATACCAGGGAAGGATTAGATTGAATATTAGACAAAATTTCTTCATGGAGAGAGTGGTTAGATATTAGAATATGCTGCTCAGGGAAATGTTTGGAGTCTCCATCCCTGCACATATTTAAGAGGCACTTGGATGTGGCAATAAATGTCGTAGTATAGTGTTGGCAATTGGTAAGTTAGGTTGGTGACTGAACTTGATGATCTTAACTAGATGATTTTGAAGGTCTTTCCCTCAATGACTCTATGATCTTCCCTCACACTGCTCATATAGCTGCTATTCACTGGATACAGGATTTCAAAGCACTGATTTATGTGCACTTGTCTATGCAGCTCTTTCTTGAAAATCATAGAAACATCCTGTCATATCTCCATCTACCAATATTTGAAACTTAATATTGCCTTACATTTCATTTATTAAACATATTCACTTATCAGTTCAAAGGGAGAAAATGGAACAAGCATTCTACAAGCTGTCAGAGTGGCTACATGTCTTATTAAGCTTGCAGGAACAATTTTTCATTACTTCAGTTATTTGTTTTCCTTGTAAAGTGTTCAAAGCCTCCATTTCTGTTCCTTGCTTGCATGTGTACCACTGACAGGTTGCAAATTGAACATATGTTCTCTTATTTAGATATGCAATAACAAATAAAATCTGATCAAATTTAAATTGTCCCAATATAGGATATATATTTTAAAGTTTCAGACATTCTCCAATTTATCTTAGACTATACTGAAGACAATAGTATTAGAAAGGAATTGTGCACCTAAAAATAGTCCATATTTATGGAGGAAAAAAAGTTTTAAGAAAGTTTTCAAATTTTAAAAAAATGTGTCTCTTTTAGTTTTTTTTTTTTTTTTTTTTTTTACAGACTTATGTCTTTGAGTTTAAAAGCCCACCCCTCTAAAACAAACAAAAACAGCTGAAGCTTGTTGTAATTAAAGCTAGGGAAAATGAGAATTGAAGAGAAAATGAGGAACAAGATCAGGCCATTTGTGGACTTTTACTGTAGAGCTACACATAAATTCCTTTTTACATTTTTCTTACCTGAACAGAAGTCATCAGAATATCTATCATACACTGCTTTGCAGTTTCTTTCATCACACTCACAAGTATCTCCATGAATATCTCCCCAGTCGCCAGTTGGGTCCACATCATGGCAAGTACATTCCCCACATACACATGTGCCTATGAAAAAGAAAATAAGAGAGACAGGGATGGAAAATTAATTGAGTAATTTAGAGTATTAATTTTGTTGCAAAAATTTTCACTTGTTAATTTTTGCTTTCGTGGGAGTGTAATGTCAAAAATGTTAACCATGACTGTTCATTCAACTTCAATGATTTACAACTTTCTATGGTTATTTAGTAATAATACTTCATACAGGCAAGTTGGCTCCAAGTTCATCTTTGTTGTAGAGCCTCATGAGGAGTCAACAAAAGATGTAGTACACAGAATAGAAAAAGAAGACATCAACAGTATTTTGCCCTAACACTAATAAGAATATAAATCAATGCTGTTTAAAAGATTTGGGCTTAGATAAACTGGATAAATAGAGTATGTGAAAGCATAATCATTTAAACTAGAAAAAAAAAAACAAATTTTAATCCAGCTGAAAATGAGAAGTAAAACTTTACCTAACAAGAATACCAGCACAGATCTACATGAAAATGATACTTTTTTCCACTTTTCCCAAGTCATTGTTCATGGCCACACCCTGTTGTTCACAATAGGAAGGAAAATGTTATACATGACAGATATTTCTTCAGCACAGGTTTACTGATATAGAGAGAACATACTGATTTAGGTAAAGTCAGAACGCACATACAGTTTTCTTATTCAAAATTTTAAATATGGTTTTGCTGAGAGGTCAGCAGGTACAAAGTAGCAGCCTAACTGTATAAATGTGAGCAGTCCATTTCCTGGACAGAAATGACACTTTCCTGCTATTCCATCAATTCCACTGTCTTATTATTCAGATGACTCTGAACAACATATTTGAGAAGAACAGGTCAGAGTGATTGAATGGTCGACACGTGCACTGTCTCTAAAAAGAGAAGGACTGCACAACTGTGCATGAATGACTGTCATACGAAGCCTGTCAAGTGCTAATGCCACCAGAACAGCTTTCAAGAAATTTGCATCAGATTATTGATTATTTCACAATTCAGTGACCTTACTGAAGGAGGGAGAAAAAGACAAAACGAAACCATAAACTGAATAAATACTTCTGGAGAGTGATTTATTCTCACAGAAACAACTTCAAAGTGAATTTGGATCAGATGTCTTGGATATTAGAATGCAAAGCACCATCCCATCAAAGTTTAAAAAATCTGAAGTTCACATCTGATCTCTGATGGTTGACTAGATGGTTGGTGGAGAGATACAAATGATTTACCCATTTTAGCACTGAGGTAAGGTAGACAATGAGACGTGCTTCAATATTTAAGTTTAGAATGGGCAAGACAAGATGAACTGTACCTATATCACAGTGTTTGTCAACACAGAAATCTAGGTAAATAAGACTAAAGAGAATAGAAACCCTGGAAAGCAACTTTATGTAGTCAAAAGCTTACATTTTTTATTATGGATAAAAGCACAAATAGATGAAAAATATATGAATATCACATTAATGTATTTTTTATAGAAGTTTGCAGCTTTTCAGAACACTACTAGACTATTCACCTTCATTTCTCCCACATACAATGTAAATTTAAAGAAATACTTGCGCATTAAAATGTCATTGTTCTAATTTCAGATTTAATTTGACTAGAAATTATTTTCCTAGTGCAAATAGAATCTGAAACATTTCTATGTTTATTTTTTCAGAAACACATAATTTTTTTTTTTAGTCTCAAGACTAAATGAGCCTACATGACCTCACTATGTTAGCCAATCTTTCAATTTCCTCATATTTAAGAGAAAAGAGTTTTCTAAATGCTCTCAGGATAATTAAATGTTCATATTATAGCAGGTTTTGTCAGTAGAGATGTTTTGAAGAGAAGTATCAATAAGACTTAAACTTATGTTCTACTTTTGTTCTGTACTATATAAACAAACAATAACATGCTCTTTTAACTCTTCCCTCAAAAAAAGCCAAATATAGTAGCTGGTAAATACTCATCTTATTTTGTTCTATTTTTTGTTGTTGTTGTTGCTGTTGCTGTTTTTGTTTTCAAAAAATGTCAGAATTAAACAGAATTATAAGATGAGAATTAAAATTCTGAGACTTGACGCAAAGAAAATCTAACTTCGAAATATATTGTACCAAATCTACCCTTCCAACTCCATATGTGTTCCACAGCACTGTTACTGTACACTTCTTTGTTCCTCTTTCAAGTAGCATTGAGAAAAAAAAATAGGCTTGTGTCTTTGTTTTCTCAAGTTGTGGGTCCTTATTATTCTTAAAGAGAAGATTGGCACACTGTTCTGCTGCTTATAGCGCTGATCCATTCAAAGACAAATATATTAATATTTGATTTAGCAGGACGAGTCTCTCACCAGAGCTGGTGCACTGAGAAGTTTTTCTGCTCAGTCTTACTACAGAAATGAAGGATGAAAGAACTTTATTTTCTTGGGTTAGCTTCATCTAAAAATGAGTGTGTAGATATAAGTTTACCTTGAAACAGAGATATCCAGCCACTCACTTGGAAATACTTACTCAGATTTAAATAAGTGAGAACAAACTAGAAATCATCAAAAAACATGACCTATGTTCTATTGCAGTAAGTACATATTTTATAACAAAAGCAACTTATACGAATATGTGTAAAAGAAATGCATGAATGACACACCTCTATTACTGCAGATTTTGCCATCTGGAGATGTACATCTTTTCTTGATCTCCCAAGGGGTGATGTCACACTGGAATTCACATTTATCTCCATGCCAACCAGCCTCACAGTAACAGTTTCCACAGTAACACTGCCCATGGCCTTAACCCAAAACAAATTTTATACAGTGAGAAAGAAGCAAGTTCATAAGAAGGATTAGCAATGTAACTGTTTTAATATTTTTATTTCTAAAAACTTTTATTGCTGGACTCAGAATAGAAACAATTTGTAGACTGCATGTGCCCACTTCAAGTAAAACAAAAGATATCTGCTCTATACTTTTTGGCATGTCTACATCAGACCATGTTTTCATTTAATCACATTTTATTTTATCAATAAACACTGAAAAAAAGACTTTTTTTTTTTTTTTGTATTTGTAATCTTTTTTTTTCCTTTATAGATAAATCTTAAAGACAGCAAATGCAATAGTTAAAAGTTAAGCAGATCTGTTAATATTAAGTTGGGACACATTTGTCCACAATACTGTACCTATCTAACAAAGCCCTCTTCGTTTTCAACTCTTCAGATAATTCCAAAAGAGACAATTGGTTTACTTCAAACTCTACACTGTACGTGGCTTTTCTTTTTACCTAGCAAGAGCATATTTGAAGATGGATAAATCAGATAATGAAAGATAAGAATTAGTAAAATGAATGTTTTAAGTGTTCAAAAGTGTTTTTAACAAAACCCTTTTCTCCTGGGAGGAAACATGTGTCATCTAAGACTTCATGAAACAGGCTACTGAACATTTTATTTCACTGAAGCACTTCTACCACGTCTCAATGACAAAAAACAAAAAATAACCCACCATTTAAATTCAGTTTCTGCAACTCCTACAAATCTTAAAGTTATACATTAATTTCTTTACTAGAAGGACACAGGATCAAGTCAGTATCTTATTCTTTTTTTCTCTCAAGTATATTAAGTATAGTAGACCTTGTTGTCTCCTCCAGAATATACTCAGCTGTTACATATATATAATCATTAACTATCAGAGATTGAATTTAGACCTCTGGGATACATTTTTTTCCTGTTTTTAGAATGACACATAGAATTTTTGCTACGATTATTAGGTGACATGAAATAATAACAGAATACTCACATAACTAAGCAATCAATACAGCTTATAACACTACATATTATCAATAGGTAGCTCGCAAAGAGCAGACAAGAAAAGGGAAAAAATGATGGAGTAAATTAAGTTATTGGCAATTCTTGAAGATTAAAACATCCCTACTTCATCTTTCACTCACAGTTATGTGTCCCCAAATATGAACTAAATAATACAATTTGACTCTACCACTTGCTCTTGGCTGAAGATAAAGCTGCTCCATTAAAGCACATAGCCTTAGGGGAAAAAAAGATCAGGATCAAAATTTAATTTGCTAAAACTTTATGAAAAAATTGCTGCAACTTCATTCCAAAATTTGTGTAGCTTCTAACACCTAGTGAAGCAGAAACAACCAAGTGGCCGAAAAAATTCAAATGAAAAGCTTGATATGTTGTTGTAAGTGTGCCTTGCCTAAAAAATGCTTTGATTAAAAATACAGTCCACTTGTGCAAAGCTTAAAATGCATGTTATCAATATCTAAGATTTCAACTGGAAGCCTTTCCAGGATAAAATTCCAGCTCACAGCTGCAGGCCTTAAAAATATGTGTATAAATATAAACTTCTGATAATTTATTAGCTTGATTCCTCCTGAGTTTTTTTGAAGTCAGTCACAGTCTTCAAGACCTTCCTATAGACAGAATGCTTCAAGGGAAATAAAGAGTACGTAGGAACTAAGTTGGTGTTGCACACAGTAGGAGAGCAGAACAGGCACCGATTAGGTTTACTCTCTGTATGGGAGCAACCAGGGACTACTGCTAGATAAGTAAAGTTTGCCTGAGTTGGAACTCCATTTCTTTTTTACTTCATAAATAAACCTGAATGATTACTACGATGGAAATCCTTTGGAAGGAAAGGATGGATAAGATATTAAAGTAAACATCCCGGGGGGGGGGGGGGGGAGGGAACCATAACTAGGCATGGGGGAAGGGTCCGGTTTTTTTCTGCTATAAAACTGTGTGCCTTTGACCTTTCAGGTCATATGCTGTCCAATTTTTTCTGATTAAATACATAGTTTATGTTCTGGAGAGGTTCATCTTAGAAAGCAAAGCAAGATCTAAAACTCATACACTAAGTGTATAAACTTTTAATCTTACAGCAACCTAAGCAAGTAAAGGGTACCTATTTTTTTATTTTTATTTGATTTTATACATAAAGTATAAAAGTTTTATGTGCTGATGAATTACACCGGCCTTTTTGTCTGTGTACATCAACATACTTTGATATCTTTATGCACATAAAACTAATTTTCTTAAGAGATGCATCTGTTCTGTTTTGGAGCATGGTGCCAGTGAAACAAGGTGAAATAAAATACTAAGAAAAGCCTAACAATGTCAATCAGCAGCAACAAAGACAGAGAGAAAAACTGACAAAAACTGCAGGAGAATTTACTGGAACTAAGTGATGAATTTGTATCACAGTTGGTACCATATCCATTTTTTACAATCAAATAAATGTAAACTGGATCATTAACACTTAAATACTATTGCCTTTCACTCATTTTATTTCAGGTAATTACCATCCTATAATTGTAAGTATGGACTTTAGAGGACCATTCTACATACTTACTTTCATTTACAATCCATACCTAATCCCATGGGGAAAAAATGTAGGTCCTGCTCCCATAAAGGACACATAATTAAATACCATTTATTTTGCTCTCTATGTAAGCATTAAGACAGATGAAGATTTTATATTCAATTAGTCTGCCTTTTTACACACACATACATGCAGAGCATACACTATTATCACAGAATGAATGTTCTAAGTGGTGTTCTGGGTAAAGCCATATACACACAGACACTGCATATATATAGCTTGTAAAATATTTGTAGCAACTTTCATGTCAAGAACAAACCTCCCTATTAACATATGCAACAGCATTTGCAGTGCTAGAAATGGTGTGTTTTACATGGTATTTAATTGTTAGGTTCCTAATTTATAAGGAAATGAAAGCACCATTTGGATTTTATTTGCACTTCTCACAGCAGAGTTCATCCTATTCTCTTGTGTTTTCTACCACAGATGAAGACTTTCTTCATTTGTTCCTTTCACGTTTTACCTCCTGAATTGCTTCTGAGCTCTCATCTCACATTCATTCTCATTCCTTTCTAAATTTTGCTTTCTTGCCCCAAATTCACAATAATCTGTTTTTCTATTTTTCTTGAGTTTTCTCCCTGACTTTCCCTCTCACTGTCATCTGTGTCACAAAACATGTTACTTATTTTCTACCAAAGACAGCTGCAGTAAGGTATGAAGTACTCCAGTAAATTATCTCTTTCAAAAAGAGAAAGATGTCAAAGGATTTCTTCCTTCTCTCAATTCCTCTCTAGCCCATTTTTGCATCTGAAGTTCTAACTTTGTTAGCAGTACTGTTTTTGTTTTAATTCATACATTCAAGAAAAACATGTTTTAAGTTCACTGAAGAATTGTATAACAAACTACCTTCATCTTCACCATTCTTAACATACTAAATGAAACATACCTGTACAAATCTCTTCGGTTTCATCATCTATGCATTCCCTGTCGTCACATTCACAAAATTTACCATAGACCAGTCCACTTCCTCCTGAGTTTACACATTTACACCTGCCACACTGACAAGTACCTGCAAACATTTAAGACACAATTCAAAGACTAGAACTTATGGAAGGAGTTTCAGCACTCCATCAGTGACAGTATATATTTCTGAGCAGTAACTAGATAACGAATGAAATGGAAATAATCCATGTCAGCAAGAAGTCTAATGTTGTCTCTAAATAGATACAATATTAAAGTGATTCACTCTTAATAAGCAGCATCATATTTTAATATGTAAAATTCACTCCTAGGATTGTCTGTCTTAATTCATGTACTTGAGGCATTAAATCAGCTTTAAAAATTATATCTTCAGCCAACTAAGAGGAAAAAAAATTGCTTAGCCATCTTCTCAAGAATAAAACCCGATTTTGCCCAGCTCCACAGTCGTCTTAGATAAGAGTTAGATTTTTGCTATTGAAAACCTGAAAATATATTTATATCATTTCAAAAAGTGTATTTGCACTGTAGTCACCAGCCTCCTTTTATGCATATTATATGAGGAATGGGATTTAAAAATCTTAAGACTCTTTCTAGAAAGTGATTAGTACGCCAATATATTAGATAACAGACAAGCTAATTGCAAAAAGTGGGATGGATTCGTTTGACCTATGTCTCCCTTGATTTAACTATCTACAAGACCCCTGGATTCTTTAAAACCACAGAGTTGAATTCTCTCAGAACATAAGCCAGAGCAGAAAACTTTCTGACATATTACAAATGCAGAGAGCTCAGAGGATGCAAAACATGGAAATGTTTGTTGTTTTTTTTTTTTTTAATAGATCTTTCTTCTGTCACCACTGGCCTGATCATGTTTGCTTCTTGGTCTTTCATATAGGGTTGCTCCCTCAACTCAGTGGCTGTCTCTCCATAGCCCACTGTCTCAAACACAAAAGTTTTGTTTTGTTGTTCCAAGGGAAGTAGCAATCCCCTCTTTTCTCTCAGAGAGACAGGTCAAACCAAACAACTGCTTTCTCAGTACTTTTTGCTTTGGAAAACGATGCATAACTGTCCCAGTCTCAGCTGGGACAGAGTTGATTTTCTTCAGAATGTCTAATATGATGCTATGTTTTGACTTGAGGAGAAAAAATATTGATAACAAACTGATGTTCTTGTTCATTTGTTGCTGAGCAGTGCTGCACAGAGCCAAGGGTGTTTTAACTTCACATGCTGCCCTGCCAGTGAGGAGCTGGAGTTGCGCAAGGAGGGAAGGAAGAATGACACAACCAGGACAACTGATCTAAACAGTCCGAACAGGTATTCCATAACATATGGTGTCATGCAAAGAGTATAAAACTGGAGGCAGCTGGCTTGGGAACTGGCAGAGAATTGGTAGGTGAGTGGTCCTTTACTTGTTCTGTAAATATATATAAAATTACCATTACTATTACTTTTCCTTTCCTTCTCTGTTTTAGTAAACAGTTTTTATCTCCGCCTATGATTTCTACCTTTTTTTTCCCCTACTGGGAGGGGTGGGAATGAGCCTTGTAGTGCTGAGCTGCCTGCCCATTTAAGTTGCAAAATTAAAAATAACAGCAAAGAGAACTACCATACCAGAAAGATGAATATGAAAATACTTCATTAAATGGTTCAGTAAATTTTCCACAACAGTTTTTTGATAATCATTGTCACAGCTTTGACTGGCTACCAGGTAACTGCCCAGATGTTCTTTCACTCCTCCTTTTTCAGCAGGACAGGGGGAGAAAATATGGCGAACAAGCTTCTCAGTCGAGATAAGGACAAAGAGATCACTCATCAATTACCATTACAGGCAAAACAGGCTTAGCTTTGGAAAGATTAATTTAATTTGTTGTCAATCAATAGCAGAGTAGGAAATAAAGTAGGAAGTAAAACCAAAACTAAATAGAGTCTTAAAATCTGTTCCTACAGGGGCTCTCTATGGGTTGTGAACTTCTTCAGACACGTCCACTGCTGCACCACAGATTCCTCCATGGCTGCATGGGGAGATCTTCTCCATGTGGTGTCTGTGGGCTGCAGGGGGACAGCCTAAACCCCTGTGGGCCTCTCCTGGGCTGCAGAGAACTTCTCCTTCATGTCTGAATCACTTCCAGCTCTCCTTCTACACTGACCTTGCTGCCTGCAGGACTGTTCTCTCACATTTCTCACTCCCAGCTGCTGTTCAGCAGTTTTTCCCTTCCTTAAATTTGCTCTCCCAAAGCACATCCAGCATCACTCATGGCTCTGCTCTGACATGGGGCAGCTGCTGGTCTCTGCTCACAAGAGCCACTCTTACATCTCTGTGTTTCCAAAACTTTCCCATGTAACAAAATATGAGCTCAAAAGTTCTCAAAAAATTGCACAGCTTACAAGCGTTCTGAAAAAATATATATTGGAAGTTGTGATCTAACACACAGACACATACAAAACTCACTTTCTGTATTAATGCTATAAATACAGCTTATTGATGGGCAGAATACCTGACACAGAGGCACTTTCATCAACCTGAAGCTATGGATAAACTATAGTTCTAAAGTAAGCATACTGAATAACTGCACACCATATGCACAGGAATGAGCCTATAGGAAAATCAAGCATTTTAATATATGCACAGTTATTTATCAGTTTCCTGGAACATATTATACAAAATTCTTAATCAGACAAGAAACCAGTGATACTTAAGATAATACACAAAGAACTTCTTAAGCCATCGAGATAAACAAAAGACATCTTACCTGCACCAGAGCAGATGATATCTTGAGAATTCTTACACATTTCATTGCTTTTCTTCCGTGTAAGATTGCAAGTAGTTGGATACTGACAAGCTTCACCATACCAGCCTTCATCACATTTGCACTTCCCACAGTCACACTTTCCATGGCCTAGCAGTGGAAGGAAAGAGTGTGTCAAATCCTTTTTTTCTCATTCAGAAAGCTATATTTCTGAATCCATTTTTTAAAAGTAGATTCCATCAATTACAGATTTAAATGAATATAATTAACAGATTCAATTAACATCATTCATATGAATTCATAAATAGATATGAATAAATATGATCCTAAATGTCTAGAGACGCCTGAAGTCACCATGACTTTGAAGTCTAATGTATGTCTAATGAAGTCTAATTTTGATATATTTACAAAAAAATATTTACTTTATGATTGAATAAAGAGCTAGAACATCCTATATGAACAGTGGTCTTTCTTATTACTTTCACTCTTTCTCATTTCCATGTTTCTCTACTCTCAACCAATTGACATAATAAAACTGGAGGTTCAGAGAATATATTCATCCCTTTGGCCAATTGTTGGCAAAGGATGGACAGAAACTTCAGCCTGAGGACAATGGAATTAGCTTTAGTGACACAAATCATGAAGAGATGCATGGAGAGGACCAGTAACAGTGTCTAGCAGTAACTCCCTCCTGCAATAGAAACAGCAGATTCCACCTCTACTGAAAGGTGAAAATCTTTTTTCCTCCAGCTTTCACCCATCTACTTAGAATCCATTTGGTTGTTGCTGCAAAACTGAATTTTACATTTATATGATGACAGTATATTGGGAATGTAGCATGTTTTAATACTCACAGAACTGTATTTACTTACAATTATTTGCCAAACGCATTTGTCTTAAGTGAACAAACGCAGCTACTTAATGGTATCTTGTTTTTTGATTAATTGAATAGTACATTGCTTAAGATTTGTAATATATCTAATAGTACAAAGAACTAGAATAATAAAGTTTTTATGAATTCTTTACTGTTCTTTAAATATAGCCAAATATATATAGCACAGACTATGTGACAATTTACACTATTTCTATTGTATATTATCACCTTCTACATTAAATTTTAGGTACAAATTTCTGTTTCTTAATACTTTAAGCAATCCTTTACAATTTTATGTAGTAAATGTAAAACTAACTAAATAAATAAATAATTGTAAATACTTTAAAATGAAGTATTTCATTTTAAAATAAAAAACAATTTTATCTACTTAACTGAAGTAAATTATCTTTCAATCACTACATCTGTTTTAAATGCACTTGTTACCTGCAGAGTCAACTGCCTGAAAACAGAAGCCCAGCCTGCTGCTAATGAAAAGAAACTTAAATAACTTCTGTAAGTGAAACATTTTTAAGAGAAAAAGGAGTATCTTGTGTTTCTCCATAAAAGTTTGTTTGCCTTCCAAGATGGCCCTAAGACAAGATTCAAATCAGTATCTGGAAAAAAATATAGTAGAAGAACACATGAGAAAATCAAGCTCATTCTTGTTTTAAAACAGGAGCTGCCACATTATTAAAAATTTTTAAATAACTCTCTGTTAGTAAAAGAGAGGGAAAAAAGAGAGTAGAATATAAAATATATAATGAAAAAACTAGTCTTGTGATTACTTCGCTTCACTGACAAGCAGTGGCATAAGCCATTCTGGAAAACTGAGATAAGTCCTCAGGTAACTGAAAAAAAACTAAAGATATAACTATCTCCCCGTATTTCACTTCTTTTCAAGGATTACTTATCACAGTGACTTTGCATTTTCCATGTTAGATACTCTTGTGATTCAACAGTTTGATATTCACTGATGAAAATGAAAAAAAAGAGATGATTTAATAAAAGCAGGACAGATTTTCCTGTTCCCATTCCTAAATGACGGAGTAAGGCAGAAGCCACTGCTGGATAGTACTGAAGGTCCAGCAGCACTAATGTCTATTAGAAAATCTATTAGAGATTCTCTAATATAGTGTGTGATGCATAAAGGAAAAAAATAATTTACTTTGCATTTATACAACTGCTTACAGAAAATAAGTAAGAGATATCCATGAGAATAGACACGCAAAGTAGATTTTGGCTTTATTCAACAAGAATTAATGAAATTTTAAAAAATTAATGAAATCAAACTGAGAGGAATAATAAATTTTTTGCATATGACTGAAGACTGCTATAAGGAATTTAACTCATGAATTTGTGAAATTGTGTTCATGATTTTCATCTTGATCTCTCACTTAACCTGATTTTCCTCATTGCAAAGTTTTTTAGAGCTGTAAACCTGTAATAATATTCTACTAAAAAATAAAATTGGGTGAGAGGACTGTACTGCAGTGTAGAAGGCAATCAGTCTATCTGCAGAATTTTTTGTTCCTTCCTGCACCTTTCCTGTCACATAAATGATGCAGTAGGTAATGCAAGTCAGTGGCCATAGTAATCCTCTTCTTGCTTACTTTCCACTTCAGCATGCACCAACAATACCATTCTTCCTCATGACAAAAATAAGGATGTGATGAACTATTAATCATGTATGCTATGGGCCGTAAGAATATTCAGATGGGTACAGAAGTTTTCTAATGGGTTCAGATTCCTTTCACAAAAGTTTGTGTAGGATCTCTTTTGTTGCGTGTAGAATTCTGCTTTAAATGAAATAGTATGAAATGTTAAATAAGGAGTACATAGCTCTGTGAAAGCTGTGAAGTAAAATTGTAACTTCCTAGAGGGTAAATTCCACTATCAAGAGTGAGACTCAGGTATCTGAGGATGGGCCACACAAAAGAAAAGTGAAGAAAAGTGAGCTACAAGACCTTATTTAACAGTTGGTCAAGAAAGGCATATTTCAGAGTAAGTGACGACACATTTGCTCCATTTTACAAAAATCGCTGCAACATAAATAAATGTGAAGCATAAATAAATTAGAATTTAACTTAAAAATAGAGAATATGGGAAATAGTAAAGTCTAAAAGAAGTTCTAGAATTTCTTGAAGAAAAAGACCATGTCTGTGGGCTGTAAAAATATCAGATTCAAACATGTGGAAAAACCTTTTATAATAAAGGGCTTCATTTCTAACTGGGTGAGCAATCACCTCAGAGAGTATATCTGGAGCACACAGAGAGCTCATAGGGTGGAAAATGAAACTAATATGCAAGGAAAACTGTCTGATGTCAGAAAATATATGGAGGAAGCAAGAAGAGAAAATTTTAGGCAGGGTCAGATCTTGCAAAATTGCAAGTACTAAAATGTACTTTCATCATTCAAATAAAAAGAAAATAGAAAAAAAAAAAGAGAGAGACTTCACAAAGCAGCAAACAGCATTAAGATTACAGATAATTTACAGACAGTCCAAAATGAAATTAATATGGAGATGTTGACCATAGCTGTAAATGCAGTGCAGCTAGTGATACAGGCTATGGAAATGAAAATTAATTATCAGAGATGAGAACAAAACAAAGACATGAAACTGTTTTAAATGAAGTGTCTAGACCATGAGGCGGAGACAGGATATCTTCACGCCAGAATACTTGCAATACTCGCATATGAAAGGCCAGTTTAATAACAAAGACTTCTAATGAATCTAACAGACTGTCAATCAAATGTCTGGAAAAAAAAAAAAACAGTAATAATAAACTCTAACTCTTTTTTGTCCTTTAAGAAAAAGGAATGTATGTGATCTGGGCAACTAAAAAAAAGTTGGTCTGATCTCATGGGGCACTTTGAAAGAATTTGAAACAAACTGTGAAGCATTGCACAACTAGAGGTTGTTGTATTGAAGTAGTGAGACATGGAATATAAACAATAACAGCTTTATTCCAAAATATTCCAAAATATTCCAAAATATGTTAAGTTTACCTGTCTTCATAAGATTACTGATATTTCAAGAGAAGGAACACAGGAATGGTCTGAACATATTCACCAAATACGATACCAATTACTGTGGAAAAAATTAAATTATTCTGGATAAGGTATGCTAGAAAAGTGTAGGGATCACAATTTGATTTAAGGGAAGGAAATAACATTAGGATGAATGCAGTATTACTAGAACAGTAATATTTCAAATAATGTTTTTGGAACTAAACTTATTTTTTAATGATGTTGATACAAAAATCCACTGTATGCTAAAAACCTTTGCCAGATCCAAGACCTCAGTAAAAAAGTGAAAGTCATACAGAATGAATTGGGCTGTGAGTCCAAAGGACTAAAGTAGTAAAAGTGGATTTAAATTAGAGTTACAAAGCACAAGGTCATGCACATAGACAAGGAAGAGATACCAGAGGCTGCAGCCTTCCCAAATGGAAGCAGCAAGAAGAACCTGAGAATATACTCATGTCAGCTGTGGAAAGATATTGTGACTATGTCTTTCACCAACACTGTCTCAGACATACACATTAAAGACATATCAGGAGGAGCAGAAAATGGTCACAAACCATGAAAATCCTGCACATTTGTATATCAAACAAACATGGATCCAAGTTATACTCAAAAATTCCATTAGGTCTCTAAACTTCAGAAGAATAAGTGATGTTTTTCAGACAAATACTTCTGGAATTGTAACCACTTACAAGACGGCAATAGAAACACAGAATCATCAAATGCCCTGCATTGGTAGGGACTCTCAAGGATAAACAAGTTCAACTTCTGGCTTTGCACAGGGCCACTCGAAATTCAAATCTCATGTGACCACTTCCTTAAGAAGCCTGTTCCATGCCTGACCACTCTTTGGTGAAGAACCTTTTCCTTAACACCAAATCGACCCTCCTTTCCCCCCAACACAGCTCCATGCTGTTCCCTTGAGTCCTATCACTGTCACCAGAAAGCAGAGCTCAGCACTGTCCTTCCTTCACTCCCCTTGTGAGGAGCTGGTAGCCATGATGTTACTGTTAAGAGCAATGACTAAGAATTAAACCATCTCACTCAAAAAATGATAATTAAAACCATGTTCAATTGGTTGATGACTTTCTTTTGCCCTCAGACTCAACATCATTCTAAAAGCATTCTAAAAATGTTTTTCTACTACAGATATGCATTCCTATACATCTAAGAATAAAGATACAAAAGGTGAAATCTTCGACAAAAGGTTCTGAAACCAGAGTGGACCTCGCTGTCTTTGAGGCACTAATCTGGAAGGATAACTTCACAAATTTTCCTTATTTCATATGTAATCCATCATGAGAGACAGGTACTTCTGTAGAATGACTCAGATGCTGCGTGGGCTGGGCAGTCCTCAGAGAATGGATGTCTTTCTTCAGTAAACTACTGGTAAGCATACAGTGACGGGATACACAAGGATAGATGCTGGGACTTTGTACTCTGGAGCAACACTAGACATACACCTGTGCAAATAAAAATTGATTCATTTTTTCTCTTTTGATTCACTTATGTATACAATAATCCATGTCAGATTTAAAATGTTTTGACATAATTACATAAAAGAGAGAAGGAGATAACTGTTTATTTAAGGGCCGATCTCAATCAGCTTATGTAAACAATTACCTTACATGATTACTGGGTAAACCAGAAACTGAGCTGGAACATTGCTTCTATTTCTATCCAGCAGAAATTATAGCATTCTGCAGTGCAATTGCTTTTCTGTGCTTCCTTCTGGAAAAGATTCTCTACCTTTGAGCCATTTTTGGCTTAGATTTCTTTGATTTCCTACTAATGTTCACTGCTACTAAAAGCTCTGCTACATTCTGTTGGTTAAACTCTCCCACTGGGAATAAATAATCTAAACAAATGATTTGTTTTGTCGCCTACCATGTTCTTCCACCTACATGCACCCTTTTCCCTGTAAGATGAAAAGAATACTTTCTGTCTTGGAGTAACTGTAAAATATAATCATGTACTTCATAAACTGCATGGACCATGCTTTTAAATAAATTCTTGGTTCATTAAGCAACATTATTGGAGATACTAAAAATGATAGATTACTTATTTGTATGGCATTTGTATATATGTATTAGTTGTAACGTAGGAACTCTCACCACAAGAAGAGTTTCTCAGTGGAGCAAAAAGACTGACCAGAGATTAAAACACTCTCAGATGTCCTTCTTTTCACTTATTTTTAATAACTAAAGCCCAATTACTTTATGTAAGAACACAAGTTGTGGCAGTTTTCATTTTTAAACTGTAACGGAATCAATTTCTTACAGACAGGTGAGATTTAGCATAAGAATTCCTTTCTACAGCAAAAAGTCAGCATCAGAATGAAATCAACAGCTGGCATGATAAATGAATTGGGCTTGTTATTATGCATTTTTAGCAGCCACAGAGTGATTCACAAAGTGCTTTTCAAATGTAAAAAACACTTCATTAATTAGGTGAAGAAATATGAAGAACTGTTATGTATTCCTTCTTTAAATTGGGATGCTAGATATAAAGGTAGATTGAGTTGTAAGACTTGAAAATTTGGGGGAAGTAAAAATGAAAGTATTCTCCACCAATTTCAACCTAGACAAGTATAGTGAAGATATAGAGTGAATAGATCCTTCAATTGGATTACTTTCTTTCCTCTAGTTAGTGAAGCAGATATTGCTGCTTTACACCAATGTAAGTTTAGTGCAAATATTTCAGATTATGCTAGGGTAAGATTAGTGATATGGCCTATTCTGCTTAGGTGCATTTGAGAATCTCAGTAACTATGCTTTGCATTAAACTGACATATATATCTGTATATCTTTTTTTCTTTTTGTTTTTGTTGTTGTTGTTGCAATTTGAAGAAAAGCCATTAGGTATCACCACTTTTTTTTCTCTTGTATCAATGTACTTCAAATGAACCTCTTTTTACGTCTTGGGTCTTGGCTATTTAAGTTGTATTAATTTCAAAAAATGCACCTGCTTTCCAGACTTTTGCAGTATACCATAGAAATCCTAAGCATACTGAAATAAACTATTTCCAGGAAGGCAGGGTTTTTCACAAAAATTCTGACTCGTCCTTCTCCTCACAGCTGATTTGTTTCTCTCTCTATGTTGACACAATTGCGCCACGAGGCTAAACTATAGATTGGTTAAGGGAACTGATTTGAATTTAGAAAAAGATCTCCAAAAAAATAGGTTATGATAGCGCCTGATGAAAGTGGGATTTTTCAAGCCAGTTTTGTAACTGAAGTCCCTTCATCATCAAACTACAGCCCTGGTAAGAACTGCATCAAAGATTTTCAAAGGAAGACTGTAAGTCTAGAGGGCTGTAGGAAGGAAAAGAAACCAAACCAAACCTTTAAGTAGTCACAAAAGGCTTCTAAAAATGCAAGAAACTTTGAACTTAGAAGTTCTTATGTTAAGCCTTTTTTTTCTGCTTGTTTAGAGTATCCAGATCTTGAAGTAGCTCAGAATAACAGACATGAGCATTCAGTACTGTCCTTTGGCAGAGCAAATGAGCCACTGTGATGAGAGGGTTTGTAACAGTTTGTCTCTCAGTTTTACTTAGTGATTGGATTCCCCTCCTCCCCTTCAAGACCATTTAAAGTGGACTTTCAGAAGTAAAACAGAAGTAGTGGCAAATAATTTCAATTTAGTTACTGTTGAATGCACTTCAAAAATATAATCATAACTTGTGTTAAATCATAATGCCAGTAGGACTATGTAGGTTGCCACAAAAAGTAACGCCTCCCATTTATTTCCTTGTAAATTATAACAGATACAAAGAGCACAATAATGCTACAAAACACTATTTTTCAACATAGCCACCATTACTTCTGCCTTTTCACCAGCAATGAACAAGAGCTGCATGCTGTACTTGTAAATATCTGCACCAGTGGAGGTGATCCCATGTTTTACAGCTGCTATGACAGCATCACTGCTAGAAAGTGTTGCCCACACAGTCTATCCTTCTATTGGTCCAAACAGATGGAAGTCAGAAGGTATCAAATCAGGACTATAAGTAGGTGAGGGAGACAGTTCAGCCAAGACTGACGATGTGCTGCACAGTGTTCATACTGATACGGGGACTAGTGTTATCGTGCCTCAAGAGAAAAGCTGTCTTCTCTACTACACTGTAGATTTTGCACACAAATCACACATGATGAATTTGAAGGCATTCTAAACTCATGACAGTGGGTAAGTATCCCATTACTATCCAGTGAGAATGATTGACTAAATAAAAACTCTGGAAGTTCGAGTCTTGAACTGCATCAGTGTCATGACATAGCAGTCAGACTTGATAGTTTGCTCAGGTTCCAGAAAATCCAGAAGGATCACCCCTTTTCCATCCTGAAAGACAGAGCACATCACTTTACTTGCTGAAGACTGTGACTGAACTTTTTCTTTAATGAGGAACTCACATGTCACCACTCCCATGTGGTGGAATATCTTCAAGCAGGAAGACTCTCTCTTGGTCAACTCATGCCAGTGCTTGGTTACCCTCACAAGTAGTGTTACCTGATGTTTAGACATCTTGTGTTTCAGTTTGCTTCCACCTCTTTCCCTGTCATGAGAAACATCAAAAAAGTCCTGGTTCTGCTGTCTTTGTACCCTCCCTTTAGGCATTTACATACATTATTGAGATCCTCCCTGAGTCTTCCCTTCACCAGACTGAGAAGTTCCTGCTCTCTCAGTCTCTCCTCAAACAAGATATTCCCCCATTTCTTAATCATCTTAGAGGCTATAGAACGGACTCTCAAGCACCATCTCCCTCTTATATCCGGAGACCAGAATAGAACACAGTAAGTCAGAACACTTTTTACAGGCTACTTACAAAAAAAAAAAAAAAATTGTAATGAAATTCTAATTAATTTATTTTAATGTAAACCACAAGGTTTTGAGAGATCACATCAGTTGGAAACAAAGCTGAAAAGAATAAAACATTTTCATTCCAACTGCTTGATTTATACGTACTCTTCTATATTGTTTCTTTAGACTTTTTCCAAAATGACAAAATAAAACATACGGTTTGTTGGGTTTTTTTTCTTTTTGTTTGTTTATTTGTTTTTTAAAGCCAAAAAGATTTTTTGGAAGTACATTTCTTGGCAAATTCTGAAATCTTTTTTAATCATCATTTAAGAAAATTAACGTGCAAGACATTTCCAGATTTCCTAAAGGTTGCTCTGTAAATTTTATTTTGTTGCCAGTTGCAACATACAGCAAGTTTAATGTATGGCTTTTGCACTATCATTTTGTAGACAATGTTCTGAGAACTAATTGCCTTTCACAGCTTAAGTATTTTAGTTGTAGATTATGTAAACTGCACATTTATATATGTGAAGAACGATGTATTGAATTACATTGCACAAGTATTAGTATTGATAAATTTGTACCTATGTGTATACATATACCTGCCTCCGGAATAAAAGACAGTATGCATTTTTCCTCTAGCTGTACTTTTTAGTACAGGTACAAAATATAATAAAAAAATGATACTGCTGATTACTGTCATTTCCTTTTTCTCCCTCTTGGCTATGAATTCAAATTCCCTATAAAGTGAATATACTCAACTGTAATAAAAATCAATTAGATATTGCGAATGAATAAAATAAAGGAAAGCAACACTCAGTTGAATCTGTTCCAGTTTGTTACCCTGGAGGTGGCACAAGTTGATATAATTTTAAATGTGATTCATGCTGTTTAGACAGATGATATAAATATCTCAGGGAGACAGAGATAATTTAGTTTTATCAATCAAAACAGTCTAGAGTCGAGGTTTCTGTTAATAATTCAAGGGTTTCATGAAAGATTCCTTACTTATTTTTAACCAAATGGTTTCTCATTTTTTGAAGAACAAAAATAATCAACTTTTAAGTAGGAAGATCTTTTAATAGGCTGAGCCAATATACTTTTTCTTCTCTAGAATAGTGCTTTTTAGTCACATACTTTTGCAATGTTGAGTTTTGTGCAAGTATTCTACATAACAAATAAAATTATACGGAGACATGAACTATTCATTTCCTTAAAATAGCTTGCAGAGAAGGAATAAATACAAAAGTGCTTCATGTACTCAGATATGTAGACACTTTAAAACCATTTGACATTGTAAAAATTGCATTCCTGTGGGAAAAAGAATTACAAACCCAGCAGGTTCATATTTGTGTTATTATGCACAAGAGCAGAAATAACTGAGTTAAATAAACCCTGTTTCCTGAGTCTGAGCTAGTTTGCTCTGTGCTCTGGGTTTTCTAAAAAATGGCAGCTCAGGCTATGCCAGCTGGCTCAGATACTCTTCACTGGCTTCTTCCACTACAAATGGAGCTTTTGTCTCCACGAGCCCAAAAATTCTAATCCAAAATGAAGCAGAATTCTTGACTTTCCATGAGATTAAATGGTAATATTTGGCTCCCCCTTCCTAAAACAAACAAAAAAGCCAACCTCAAATACTATTGCATTTTTATTAAAAAAAAAAAAAAAAAAGGAACAAATTATTGTTCCCCCAAAGACCTGCCCAGCATTTAGTTAACTTAATTCAAACCATCAAAGGATTTCCAGAGTCCCATATGCATGAAAAAGAACCATGAAAACATGCTTGTCAGCAAGACTGGACATTTTGGAAATTTTGGAAGCCTTGTTTTTACTAGAGCTCTCAAGTTTTCCAAACATGTATCTTTGTCTCAAGAGACAGCTATAATCACTAATGTTTCCATTTTCAGAAAGCTACGATGGTGACCTGAAAATCTAAGATGCAGTGACTACTGTTTCTTTAGAAAATCTCTTTCTAAAGGCACAATTGAAAAGAAATTTGAGAAAAGCTATTTTCCTTCTGCATTCAACAAATGAGAACTTTACAATGAAGTCTGATTTCATCCCCAGTTTCCCTGCGTGCCTACTGACAGCAACACCAAAACTTGCTGCTATGTGGTCTGCAGAGCCATGGCAAGATGATGGTATCAGGGATCATCCCATTCTCCATCCAACTAAATAACATTGTTCCTATAGCAGAATGACTTGGAGCATTGTGTCTCCTCTCAAGAGAGGAAGGAATCCCATAGCTCGACAGGACTCTCCTCAGCTTTAGCAGAGGTGTTGGGCTAGATGATCTCCAGAGGTCCCTTTCAATCCCTATGATTCTGTGATTCTGTAATTGCTCTCAACAGCAGAGGTGCAGAGACTGAGAACAGCTTGTTGAAGAAAAGAGCTATGTAGCACCAACAGTCGCTGCAGTAAAATCAAAGTTCTTCTGTGATACCTGAAAGTATTATTAATGTGAAGTTTATAGCTAAACCTTAAGATCTTAATCACTAAACTCAAGGGTTAGAAAAGTTATGACCACAAAAAAAATGTTATAATTAACAGTCATGGCAAAGAGTTTGCTGGAATTCAAGGAGCCGTTGGGACAGTGCTCTCAGACATATGGTTTGATTTATGGGTGGTTCTGTGTGGAGCCCGCAGCTAGACTCCGTTCCAACTCAGGCTATTCTATGATCCCATAGTTCCATATCCAGTTAAGTACAAGCTGATTTTAAAAGTAACCAGTGTATCTGATCACTCTGAAAAATATTTTTTCAGCAAGTCTTTTAAGAAGAAAATTGTTCTGCGCATTACATATTCAAATCAAATTCAGCTAGTACTGCAGACTAAGTAGAGCACAGGTCCACATCACAAACTAAAGGAATGGGTGAGCTCATATTGTCTGTAGCAATATTGATTTACTACTTATGAAATGTAGCTAGTACTGTACTCAGTGCCTGGTGAGTATGCCACCCACGAGTCTTTCCCTTTATCTCAAAATAAAGCTGTATGAACACCATGTTCTCTTGACAGTGTCCTCATGCTTGGCACCAGAAATGACCCATGATGTTTATTCCTAAGAAAATTCTTAAGAGATGTAAGAGCTATAACAATGGTGAACCTTAGCAGGATCCATGCAAACTTCCATGACCTGATTAAAGTTTTAGTAAATGCTGCAAAGCCTGGGGCTTCCAGGGTCTCAAGGGACTTAAGATTTATCTTTATTTACGCCCTTTTTTCCTCATGCTATCTTTGGTAAGAGGTATTTTAATAAATCTACAGTCTGAGTGCCTTTCTTACTGGGATCTATAACAAACACTAGCTCGGGTGTGTTACAGTTCTTCATAGCATTACGAAAAAAAAATCAGATCTACAGTTTGCCGGTAAGCTAATCCAACAAGCTATCAATAAACATCAACTGGGTAAGATAGTTCCATACAGAATAAAAATGAGTCTTAGAAATTATTCAAAGCATGGTAAACCTGATGTCAAAAAAGTCCAAAAATGATGTGTACACAAAAAACGTATACCTAATTCAAGCCAAATCACAGCACAAAGCCTATTTGATGGCTGTATAGTCACCATCAAGTCAGAAACTAATACATTTATGCTACTTCTCCTTCCCATGTTGAGCTAGAGGGAAGAATAGAGGACACATCACCATAAAATGAATACAGGTCTCTGACAGCGATAATGAATAAGTAAAATTTAGCAGCATCATGAAGAGTTATCAGTACTCAGTAATCATTCTTGAGGAATAATTGACTGCTGATTCAAGGGCTTTCTTCAAGCCAAGGATCTTCTAAAGGATGTACTTTCCTATTCAGAGTAAATACATTTAATGCTACTATTAATAATTAATATCTATTAATATTTGCTATCAAATTTGTGTCTATGCTTTACCAAACACCATTTCTACATAACTCTTAATGACAACTATACTAGTTAAAAGGAATGGAAAATAATTTTATTTACTGTTGTTTATATATAAGTAGTGAATTACGGGATGTGTTTTTACATTCTTCCTACAGCTTTTATTAAAAAGTTAGTTTAAAATAAATTCTTTGTGGGCGTGCTTTATACAGCAGCATCTCAAAGAGAAACATAAATGAAATTAATGAGTTTCCTCCATTTTAAAGCAAGAAATTATTTTTCTGTGTACTATTAAACAGGAAATTTTTCTAGCAATTTATGAATCCCTAAGCTGAATCATTAACTATCCCCTGTAGAGTTGTGCCTAGTAGGAGATTTGGTTCTTCCTCTCCAAAAAGTGCAGATTCACATTTGACATAGAAAATATAAATGGGAAGTAACAGTTCAATACCTTGTCACAGTGCAGATTTAAATTGGTAAATACCGGCTATTAATCCCTGAAACTGAGTCACTTGCCTCTCTAAAACTTCTATTAGCACACATGAGGAGAATTCATTATAAGGGAAGAGATGTATAAAACTAGATTATTGAAGTGTGTACTAGCTTGCAGTAATATTGGAAAAAAAAAAAAAAACAAAAAACAAAAAACTTGAGCACTACACATAATTTCAACCAGATCACCGCAAACACATAACGGGGGCACACACTAGCATTCCAGTGAAGAGCATGGGTCAAATTTGAAATATAACTCTGAACATACTAATTTATGCCCACTTTTATCCACTCTTTTCAGCAATGCCAAATGTTATACAAAAGATTGTCAGGATTTATTTTGGCTACATTCTTCCCCCACTGTATTGCTAGATATTAGGTTTTGCTTTTCTTGCTTTTTGAAAATTAATCATCCCGTATGACAGTCTATTTTTTCTCTATATTCTTAGAAAACATAAACATTTGTGAACTTTCAACCTGTTCAGAGATTATAAGGTTTTTTGTACATTTTTTTGAAAAGTCTGAAGTTCAGCAAAATAAGGCTGATACCACTTCCTAGAACATGCCTCCAGTCAAGCCAAACCACCTGCAGCACATCCTGTTTTTATCTCTGTCTCCAAAGTACAGAGTTCCCAATTTACGAAGTTGTACACTGGAACCCTGATGAAACTAATAGAGACTTGACTTTCAAAAAAAAAATTATTAATAATATTTGGGAAATTTTACCCCTGTGCTAACAGAAACAGAAAACTAAAAATATTTTAAAATTAATCTTTTACAAAGGCCTGATTTGGATTTGTAGCATCCTGCCTTCTAAGAATGTTCTAAAATCAGTGACTCAATTTGATCAGATGAGCTCAGCAAGTAGAGTAATGGGAGCATCAGAGAAGGCACTGTAGAAGAACTAAGTTCAAAAGAGGATTTCTTAATAAATCATTGGATCTTCTTTGCAAATAGGAATGCTGGCAGGGAAAAGGAGGGGAAGGGAATTAAAAATAGAATTTCACCTTTTCTTCAAATATTTATTGAGAAAGGATTATGAAAACATAGACTAGTCTGGGATCTGGGTATTATTAATAACAGCCCTTCAGATCTTCCCATGGAAAAGAATGCACTTGAATTTCTCAATGAAGTTTGACCTGGATCATCCCAAGCTCGTCTGTACTCAAAGGGAGAGAGATAGGTGGTTCCAGTAAGAGGCTGGATTTAATTCACTTTAGAAGTAGGCCTACTTACTTTCTGTAGAAAAGATCTCACTTTCTGCTAACCACACCAGGATGTACATTGTTCTTGCTTTCATACCCCTACACATTTTCTAGCCAGTGCATTACGCTATGCAAGAAAATTCATCTATTTTGTCAAATATATTTTTTAATTCTATTTCTTCAGTTGCCTTCCATGAAAACTTTATGTATAGTACAATTCCCCTTGCAGATTTGAACAGTACAGCCTGAAAACCTATGCAAGTATTTTAGCAAAGTTTGCTGGGTTCCTAAACGTGTTACCTCTGCTTCAGCACCAAAACAGTGGGTGAATATGTTCAGAACTTTCTGTAGAAAGCAAGGTCAAACAATATAGAGAGAGGCAAACTAATGCACATAATTGGCAGAGTAGGGACTATTGTGTTATTTATTGTTTACATAAGGTAACTTACAGAAGAGAAAAATGAAAACTACTTGCCTAGAGACACAAGGAGAAAATTGTTGGCAGGTGGGAACAAGACTCCAACTGTAGTACATGTACAGATTTCCATCCTTTTAAACAAAGAGTAATCAGCACAATATTATATGTTTTTTAAAATACCACAGACTGTTTGTCCATGGCAAACTGAAATTAATATTAATTCTATTTTTATTCCTTGGTTTGAAATAAATCAGAGAAATATTTTAAGAAGAAGTACATAAAGACTAAAAGGTGAAGGGATTGCTTTATTTGCTCTTAAAACATTATGTTTCAGTTGCCAGATTAAAAAAAACTATTTGTTGGTGTGGGTGGTATAATTGAACTAATCAATCACTTTATGATGTTATTCTCCTTGATTCACATTTAATTGTAGAGCTAATAAGTAGTTAACGTAGGGGAAAAAAAAAAATCAAACAATTGAATGACATTTTCCATTCCTGACAAAGTATGAAGAACTGAGAAAAGTATATCTAAG